>JBBWUH010000003.1:1200000-2400000 GCA_038380885.1 Phyllosticta citrichinensis | reverse complement strand
GATAATCGGCATGGTAAAACAGGGGCCGAGTCGGACGCTTGATCTCTGTCCATTGCTCTGTTGGCTCCTCTAGTGGCTCCTCTACTTGCTCCTTGGTTGGCTCCCCTAACAGCGATTTTGGTTCAAATCTGACTTGGTGCAAGCCCCCATCTGCTTGATTGAATAGATCTGCCCCGATGTTGTGCAGAGCAACAGCAGTCATTTCCAGCAGATGTTTCCTGAACTCTTCGCTGCCTAAGGAGCTGTTCTGATACGCTTGTGCCTTCTAGATGCAAGTCAGATACTTTCGCGAACATCACGCGGGGGATAGGCGCCATCCCAAAAGAGACTTGTTAATCGGTGAAACACAAACCTTGGTGTCAAAATGAAGCATATCCAAAGAAAAGTTGTTTTGAAAAGCCGCGAGTGCGTCGTATGCTCCACGGCAGACGTCATGTTTTCCGTCAACTGGTGGGTGAAGCCAAGGACGAGGCTGACGTCCATTATCAAGCGGAAGTCCGTCGAGGATTTGCGCAAAAGTTGTTCGTGCAATTTCGATCTCTAGAACTCGTGCAATGGTAGTTTGGAGAGCATGGCCATGTTCCGGTGTGAGATCGCTGAGAGGAATACCGTCGTACGAACGCGGGTAGGGTTGACCCATAGTCGTAGATTTGTGTTTGGAGAGCTCTGGTGAGGAGTCGAGGTTCGTGGGAAGGTGGAGGTGAGCGGAGGGGGGGCGGAGGGGCGTGGCGCAAACAGGCGCCCGCTGATTTGTGCTAAGGAGCATGTGTATCCAGTCGTTGGCCCTTGCCAATTGGTGATTCCAACGGCTTCCCGACGCGTCTGGAACTGCGCTTTTCTTAAAACTTGGGAACCCCAGTCCAACACAGTTGCTTCCTTCTTCAAAGTTTGGTGAGTGCGGAAGTTTTCGCCATGTGGTGGGGGAAGATGAAGCAATTGTACTTTGTTATATACCAAACATGCAAGCAGAAACCCTAATTGCCAAATCATCTTCGATGGTCTAGTGGTGATGATTTCCGCTTGTCAGTACAGTGTGTTGCAAACGCGGGAGACCGGGGTCCGATGTAAGCTGAAGCGCTAGACTCGCTTGTCCAACCAATCACTAATAAAATACGCAGTCCCCGTCGGAGAGTACCACTTCATCTTGGCATGTCCTCAATTATTTTCTTTTTTTTCCTTTTGCCTTTCCTCCTGCTACCGCGAGTATGGTTTGCACAGGGCAAACGTTTTTTTGTGTCATTTCATATCCGCTGCCTTCTGGTCCAAGCGCACAGGCCTCTCAGCTGCTCTGCTGGTAACATTTTGCTCCACTGTACAGGGTCTCCACTCCAGACGGATGCATCAACGAGACTGACTATCGCAGCGCGGACGCGAGCTGTATCGTTTCCCTTACGAAAGTTGAAAAGTCTCTGAATGCGCTGTGGTTTGGGACATGCGTTTTGCGCGACACCGCCCTCCACAAACCTTCCTGCATGCTTGCGAAATGCGGTGCTGCTCCACGAGCCACATGGAGGTAGCGCAAACAAGCTTCACTTGCTGTGCGCGAGTGCCACTTTGACTGCCAGGTAGCGAAATGAGGCACAGCGCTGCTCGCCGTGCCTGTCCGACAAGTGGCAAGAACTGACTGCATCACACACGCAACAGGGACGGAGTCCGTACAACTCGACGTTCAAGCCGACTGCAGCTGCTCAACCTGCTGGTCTGCTACCAACATCTCCATGCCCTCATGGCAACGAAGAGCTCTGTCCGGCTATTTCGAAGTTTCGAGCGGACGATGGAACCACGAAGCTCTGCGACAACACGCTGGCGAAGCCGTTCAGAGGACAACAGTGTGTCGTCTTCCGACTGATTCTCCCAGACCTGAACCAGTGAGCGGTGCGGATTCCTATCGGTCTTCCCCCAGAAGTAGCAGCTGAGACCAGCGCCGGAGAAAACAAAACGCTGCGACGACTTGAGGTCAGCGGGTCGTGGTCTGTGAACATCTGACCTCCCACAACCCAGTCAGATTCCCATTCACGGCATGAATTCCTGGGAAGCCACTCCAGTGCGATTTCCGACCGAAAGATGCGACCGGGACGGAATTCGCGAAAATCCTCCTTTCTTTGATCATCTATACCCGGGAACGAGATACCACCCCCGTATTCTTGCTCAAGATATTAGCTGAATTAGGTGGAGAGCAGAACCGGCTTGTCGATGAGATGGAGCGCATCATTGACAACAGAATACTCCGCATCTGCAGAGGTCACCTCCAAGGTCTTCGAGTAGGGATTGATCCCACTGCAAAAACACACTACCGCATGTTGTTGGTGATGAATTGGACGATGCGCCTTATTTTCTGGGCCACGGTAACCTGGCTGCTCAAAAAATCATTTGGGCCGACCATTTTAACATCGCAGGGTAAGTCACTTGGCCGCTCCTTGGTCAAAATAACGAATAACTCACTATGGCGAAAGCGTGATTGACCGGAGCTTTGCAGCCTTTGAAAACTTCCAGCTTAGTGCCACCTTTCCTCGCATGTTCAAAGAAGAGGCTGTCTCCGATCCGGACGCACAACAGAGAGATCAATCAGCTTTATTGAGGCACTGCAGGAAGTGTTCAGCCATGAGCCTCGAGAATTTGCGCCACAATCGATTGCGATGTTCTCTCAGCCTGATTTGGAGTACAACGCCTGATTTGGGGTACAAACCGCATGTGCTTGAGACAGCAGTGAGCAAGGGTACATTCCAAAACTTGGAAGGACCGGTCTACATTGAAGTCCACAGAGAACAATCGACGGAAGAGGTGTGCCCAGGAGCCCAGCTAGCTGACAATTGAAAACGACCCGGCATGGAAGGCCTTTGAGAGGCATCCGCTTCGCCAGCTACCTTGAAAGTAAAGCCGAGCGGAAGCCATGTCTTCGTCTCCGGTACCGGTCCCTCGCTTGCTTTTCATTCGGCACATGCTTGACTTGGTCGAGTTGTTGTTGAGATTTCTACCAGGACGAGCATGCTCTTCGCGCGACACATTCGGATATCTTGTAGATCGTTACAAGGTGTTGTTGGAAAGACTGAACAATCCACCGCGTGCGTCCAATGCCATAATCGCTGTCGGCTTCCCTTGTCGTTGTCAATTTCCAATTACGCCGCCAATTACCACAATTTCGCCGTCGACTCCCATCTTCGTAATCGACTTCCAGTTTTACTCCCAACTTTTACCACTGTTCCTGGCCCTCTTCGGAAGTCATTCACGCAAACTGTGTCAGTCACAGCAGAAGAGCACCCTTCGGCTCGAACGGCTCGGACATTGCTCAGGGATCAAACGGCAAATCTTTTGCATCTTGACAGATAAAAGACATGATGGATAAGATTTGACCTCGCATCAGATAAACCCCATCATTTCATGTGCGTATCGTCGGCACCCACGCTGCACGGATGACCGCTCGCCTCGCTCATGACCTCCGCATGGAAGACGAAAGGTGCCAGGAGAAGACCTCTTCTACTGTCTTACCAGAGGACTCTCTTTCGGGTTCCAAATTCTTCAATGGAGTCAACATTGAATAGATCGATGGCGACGAAGCGTCCATTTCGAGTGGAGCTGGGAGTGCCCAGAGAGTGCCGAAGCGCGTCAAGTTTGTTGCCGTCCTGATTGTCACTTTGATCGGGTTCACTTCGCATTGGTCTTCGGAGCTGAGTTCAGCCATGAAGAGCACAATCAAGAGGGTATGAAAAACACTCTGGAGAAGGTGATACCGCTGACCTGGTGCGAGCAGGAGCTCAAAATCGACAATACTCAGTTCGCAATTCTCACATCTAGCGAAAATTTCGTCAAAGTGACGTTGATTTTGGGCACTGGAATACTCACTGGCCGTCTCGGTGGTGTTTGGTAAGTCAGTCTCAAATAGTCTTTAAGCACCAGCCTCAAATTCCTGAGCCAATCCGGCTTTACGAGCTGCCTTGAAGTTTCGAAAGAGGAAAAAGCATCGGAAGCCATTCAGCACATAGTGATCTTCCTTTTCGACCGACATCAAGTTGAAAAGAGCGACTCGCTGAAGAACTGTATGCCCTACTGTTGTACAACATTATGTACTTTGTGGGCACCGCAATAATTGCTGCCGGCGCTTCTACAAGAGGTCGTTGAACACTATGGTTGGTGACACGATCATCCAGGCCCTCGGAGACATGGCGACCCAATGTGCGCAATACAAGATATTCAGCTCTTGGTTCCCTCCCTCTGGTGGTTTTGCCACTATCTTGGGCGTAGAAATCGGCATCGGCAAAGTGGGCTCCTTTGTGGGCAAATCAAGCGCAAACATTATCGCAAAGAATACGGGTGACTTCAAATGGGTCTACTTGGTCGCACTATTGGTCAACCTGTTTACAGTATGCACGTCTGCTGCGTTTCTGTTTTTCAAGAAGCGCTACTCCCACTTCTTCTTCAACAATAAGGACCCGGCTACAGGAGAGCAGCTCAAGGACAGCAACAAGCGATTCAACGCTCAAAAGATGCTGCAACTACCCTGGACCTTCTGGGCGATCATGCTTTTCTCACTCTTCTACACGACTACTGCCATGGTATTCAATCAAAACGCAACAGATCTCGCAGAGCAACGCTTCCACGTCTCAGCCATTACGGCCGGCTGGTACTCATCCATGAGCCAATTCCTCGGTTTCTTTTTGACGCCGCTGCTTGGGATATTCCTAGACGTGCTCGGCAATCGCTTGACAGCCATGACGGTCTGCAGGTCCGGATTGCTGGTCGCCATGGCTCTCTGCGCATGGGGACCCGGCAACAGTGGCACTGCCGCTGCTTTCGGTGTCTACGCCTTTGCGAGCACGCTGGGAATGCCCATTATTATTGACAGCACGCGGACGACCATGTGGTACCAGGAAGTCTTCGCCTCGGCGTATGCGATTAAAATCGCCATCGCGAATGCCGTCGACATAATCATTCGGATCGTGACGGGCTTGATCCAGGACGCCGATGGCAACAGCTACAATCACGTCGTTATCGTGTACGTCGTCATAGCAGCGGGAGCTCTGGTGGTCAGATGGGTCCTCTTAATCACCAGCTGCTTCAGCGTGGACTTGATGTTGCTTCAGTGGACGGGCAAGCAGCGGCTGCGCAAGGGAGAGACGATTAATGCGGAGAAGCTGCAGTTTGAAGAGGGTACGCACAGCTGGCTCAACAGAAAGGTCAGCTTGACTTGATTTGCCGCACTGCTTGTCCTGATGGCTGCATCTTGGGCAGTGTTCTCTTGGACAATTGCGACGGGGCATAGTCATTTAGGGGGTTTCGGGCCTGAGGTTATTCGGCCTCGCAAGCAGTCAAGAACTTTCACCACTTTGGCTCCAAACTTCGTCCAAAGCATTCGGCATACTTTCTCGACGCGCAACTCAGTGGTTTGACGAGTCTCGGTTGCTGACTGGTCAAAGTATAGTCATCGATTCAAGCTACATTTCCATGAGCTGTCTATCAATCAGCGAAAAGCCGCACCGCCTCCGTACGCAATAAACATAAACCTCACAATACGCTTCCTCCAGCACATCCGCCACTCAATGTGGCGCAATACTCGTCACGACATACTCCCAGTACTTCTTGGTCGACCAGCGCCTCAGCGGCTTGCCGAACTTGAGTACGGGCAGAAAAGTTGCCGTGCAGACCAGGGCCACCATGGACACGGAGATGAAGCAGTTTTGCAGGCCCAGGGTTTCGATCCACGGGTTGATGCCCCACGACACGGCGAAGCCCAGTGTGTTGCGAATGATGATGACTGAGATCATGGTTTCACCAGCGATTTCCTGTTGCCAGACAGTCAGCACGATTCGGAGGCAGTCGCGTAAGGGAGGAGGAAGTAAATGACGGGCGCACCTTGAAGCAATCGACGTCGTAACTCAGCGCAATGGAGCCGCCGCACACGACACTGAAAGCCAACAGCCCGAGACCAACGATGGGCCCGAACCAGTGGACTCCGCGTGCCGCGCCGACGCCCCAGAGAATCAATCCGGCCGAGCACATGATGCCAGAGAAGGCCAGCGGCCAAAGACGGTGCTCAGCTTCGCGAATGCCGCCGTTGCGACGCGCGAGCCACAGCGCCCATTTGTCGGCCGACCAGCCGCTCCAGAGGGCACCGAGGCCTGCGGCGATGACGGGAGAAAGGTAAGCGGTGCCGACGAGACCGGAGGAGAAGTTGTACGGTTCGGCGCTGAGGACGGCCGACGCTGTTGCGTTGAGTACGTTGTACCATGAGAGGCAGGTCCCGTACAAGCTGCACGTACGCTGTCAGAGGGACGAACCAGGATGTTTATTGCGCACCAGGATATGGAAGCTTACAATCCGGCCCAAGAGACAGAGGGAAAGTAGTACATGATGAGCAGCGGGCGCCACATCATGGTGAACATGGCCTGGTCCGACGGGCGGCCTTCCATCTTGACAAACAGCGCCAGCTTGTCTTTGTAAGTGCGCTTTTTGGACACGGCGCCGGCCACAGCCTCATACGTCCTGGCCTCTGCCTGCGTCTTTTCCGGGTCCGAGTCGGTTTCTGTGCGCGGCAATTTGACATCTGTGGGATGCTCGTTGGACTCTTCTTTTGTCGGCTCGATCTTTTCGGCAGCGACCTCCTCGGCGCCTTCAACCGATTTGCGGAAGTACATGGTTTCCTCCATGAAAAAGTAGAGGATTAAAAATGACACGGCTTGTATGAGCGCACCAAACCACATGACCCACTGCCAGCCAGCGGCGACGTTGATCCATCCGGCAAAGAATCTTCTGCTGTCAGTGTAAGCTCCTTTACGCGGGACAATACTTACGGCGCCAAAAAGTTCGACCCAAACAGGAGAAAGGCGTAGATGCCAATGTAAAGGCCGCGGTTATGCGCAAAGAACAAATCCGGGACTGTGACTTCAGGCAGCGACTCAATGGGAGCAGCAAAGATACCCAGGATGATTCTGTGCGCATACCACTCGTACTTGTTGCCCGTCGAGTACGCGGACCACAGGACAGGAAACGTGCACAGGAAGGCGGAAATCACGTATACGCCGCGACGGCCATAGACGAGTGCCACAGGCTGCCAGAGCAGGTTGGCCCAGCCCAAGAACAGAAACATCAGGCCGGTCCCCAGGTTGAGCTGCGCGACGGTGAGACCAGTGTGATTGGCAATATCAGTGAGAACTGGTACGGCGTTAGCGGTCGCTTGGTCAAGAGCGAATTGGTTTCGACGCACCGCTGTACTGGACCGCAGTCGATATGCCGACTCCCAGTGTGTAGCAATACGCCATGCCTATTGCCAGTGCCTTGCGGCTTGAGGACCAATTCAGAGGGTCCTCCGGGTCATTGCTTGGTTGAGGGACGAGGACAATGTCCTTGTTGCCCTCCAAATGCCTGGATCGCATTTCATGTTGCGTGTCGACGAGGTGCACTGTGCCAGGGACGATGTCTTCACGTGGCAGCGCCATGGTGAAGAAGAGGGAGGAAGAGGGGATGCGGTTCCGCGCACGCTTTCTCGTTCGACCAAAAAGGCGTCTACCGGGAGTGTTGATTTTGCAGACGTCCCTTCCCCCACCCCATGCGGAAGCTTCAAGATAAATAGACTGCACCGACTTTACGGCTCCGGACCGGAATGGCCGATAAGACAATCCGAGTTTAGCAGTGATAGCATCCATGCACGACTTGAGCTCTCGATTACCAAATCACCCTGTGGCCGGGTGTTGTCGATTCAGATACCATGCTAGCTCCAGCTAGTTGAAGTCTGTGGGGTGCCACCAGAGCGGCAATGGCGGAGGCCCGCTAACCTTGTTTTGCCCGCGTCGAAAAGTGGGATGCGTGACACTATATCTATGCTGTCGGACGCGTCTGTAGCGTATCTACCCGTGCGCGCTGTAGGCATTTAAAGCTTCGCGGCACATATCTTGAGCAAAGTCCTGAAGCGGGTGTTATCTCGCATTGGATGCGAATCCAAGTCTTGTCTGGGAGCTGTGTTCTTTCTTTGGGTGCGGGGAAGAGTGACTTGCTGGGCCTATATACACGGCAGAGAAACGCACGTCAGCAGGAATAGAGAATCTGGAGCTCTTTTTTCGAGGAATTGAATGTGAATTGTTTTCCAGACCAATAGAAACAAAATGGCTGCCGTAATCTTCAGATCAAGCCTCTCTTTTGCCGCGCGCAAGTCTTTGGCACCAAGCGTGTCGGTTCTTCAGCGGCGGGCGTCGTCCTTTAGCGCCCTGAAAGTCTCGCAGGATCGTCTTTGGTGAGCAAAAGAAGCATGGTCCCTGCGGCTCCGCCATTGATCGCTTTCCAGGGACCACATCCACTCGACGTGCGAGATGTCCGGGGCTACCACGGACGGCGGCCTGCGACGACTGTCCTGCGACGATAACGACAAGAAAGTACGCGACTGGTTCGCCAGCGAAGTCAAGAAGCTGGGCTGCAAGTACGAGGTCGACGCCATGGGCTGTCAGTGGGCTATACTGCCAGGCGAGAACAACAAACTCCCTCCAATTGGCATTGGCTCGCATCTTGATAGTGTGCAGTCCGGCGGAAAATTTGATGGTCCTCTGGGAGTAAGAAGTTGAATCTGCCAGATAAAGAGACGCTTTGCTAAACTTCATAGGTCTTGACTGGGCTGGAGGTGGCCAAAGTGCTCAAGGAGAGTGGGAAGAAGACGTACGCACCAATCTGCGTGATCAACTGGACCAACGAGGAGGGTGCCAGATTTCCACCCGGTAGGCCTCTTGTTTCCGAGTCAACCACGACGTGACTGACGCTCTTCACAGCTTGCATGGCGTCTGCTGTTTGGGCTGGTGAGTTCGACATCAACGCTGCTCACAAGTGCACCGACACTGCGGATAAGAAAACGACCATCGGCGACGAGTTGAAGAGGATCGGTTACGCCGGCAAAAAGGAGTGCTCCTATAAAGCCAGCCCATTGAGCGCCCACTTTGAGATTGTAAGCTCGTCGGCCTGAAGGTCTGGTCGTTGCTAATTTTGCCCCAGCACATTGAACAGGGCCCTCGCCTGGAAAATGAAGGCAAGGATGTGGGCATTGTTGATAGCGTCCAACGAATGCACTGGTTCAACGCCGGATTGAGGGGCTTTACGAGACACGTAAGTTATCGAAAGACGTTGGTTTGCTATAAATGCTGACTGTTAAAGGCCGACACGACTCCCATGGAGGTAAGTAGGTCCGCAACGTTCTCGGGTCATAGCATGCTTGCTTTGAGCTGGTTATCATCCAAACGGTGCTGAGAGACTAACATGAACCAGTTGCGTCGTGACGCGCTGGCCGGAGCCGCAAAGATTGTCCTCGAAATCCAGCGCCTTGGCCGCGAAACCGGCGGAATGGCCACAGTGTCGCTCTTCAAGTCGCAACCGCAAAACTTTTGCAACATTCCGTCGGCTGTCGACTTTTCCTTCAGCATGCAGCATCCTGACAAGGCCACGCTCGACGGCATGAAGCAGCAGGTTGCATCGTTTGTCAAGAAAGTCGCTGCCGACGACGGCCTCGAGATTGCCGAATATGACAACATTTGGAGCTACGATCCGAACACGTTTGATAAGGAGGCCGTGGCTTGTCTCGAGGCTTCTGCCAAGGACCTTGGGTACAACTATAAGAAGTTGATTAGCCACACAGGTAAGACAAATGGTCTTAAAAGATGTTGGATAGACGGCTGATCACTTGCAGCTCACGACTCCCTGTACACAAACATGCGTGTGCCCACGGCCATGGCTTTTACCCCTTGCCGAGACGGCATCAGTCACAACCCCCTGGAGTATGCCTCGCCAGAAAACTGCAGTGTCGGGGCTCAGACGCTTCTTGGGGCGGTCCTGAGATACGATGACCTTCTGAGGAAGAAACACTCGGGTTGATAGACTGAAATGCGTCTTGTCCCTCGATGAACTGGCGGAAACCCCCTTTTGGATAAAACCTTGTGTTGTTGCAGTGTTTGAATCGATAAAAAAAAGTCGGCTGGACTCCAGCGGAAAGGACGAAAAAGTAAGCAGATCGCGGCACACAATTTGCTGTGGAGATGGAGGTACATGGGATTCGAGTAGTCGAATCTGGCTTCAATTCAGTGCTTTGGGTTTCAAAATTGGCCAAATGAGAACGCTGCGCGTCGAATGATAGTGCTTCAACATCTCGTGCACCGGTCGGGCTGAACAATTTCCTTGTGCCAAGGGGTGTAGACTGGCGAACTAGTCCTCCTCTTCCTTGTAGCTGATACTGCTCTTCCCAGCTCTGCCGCTTTTCCTCCTAGCAGGTCCCTTTGCTACGGCTCGCTTGCTCTCGACATTACCAGCAATATCTTCTTCGGCATCCACAGGCATCGGCATAGTATTGGCATCATCGGCGTCCGACGTGCTCGGTGTCGGTACGGGTGCCGCAGCCTTCCCCTTCTTCCCCTTTCGCGCCATCGGTTTCTTTGCCACAGCTGGAGACTCGGATGGTGCTGGAGCAGTCTCATCCGTTGCCTCTTTCTTCTTGATGACACGCTTAGCAGGCCTGAGCCATTCTTCCATGCCTGGCGGCCAATATACCCGACGATCGTGACCGCCCATGCCGACCTCCTCTTCGGGAATTACGGGAGCAGGAGCGGGCTCCGCTTCGACGGTTTCGAGAGGCTCTTCACCGTCGGCTGCGTCGGCTGCGTCGGTTCGCTTTTTGGATTTCTTGGGCGCTGCCTTCTTAGGCGCGCGCATGGGCTTGTTTTCGTCTGCGCGGACATGCGGTATGATGTCGTTGAAGAGGTTCCAGCCGGGCAACTTGAAGTTGCGCATTAGCTCGAAAACGGCCTGTTCCTTGTCCTTGGCTTCAATCATAAGGTCCATGTCGTTTGCGCAAGGAGGCATCGTGGCTGGGCGAGGATTGTGCTTTCGACGCTGCATGGGCGTCACGGCGGCCGGCGTCGGTTCTGAGTAGTGCATCTTTTGCGTGATGCCCTTGGAAGTCCAAGTCTCACGGATTGCAGGATAGAGTTCCATGATATCTTTGGTGCCTTCACGCAATTTTTCGGCATCGAAATAAATGTTGTGGTGGTGATAATCGAGAACCATGGGGATGTTGAGCTCCTGGCAGATGGGAAGAAGGTCATGAACACTCCAGCAAACGTCGTCGTTTTCTAGAACAAGTCGATTTTTGATGGAGGGAGAAAGGCCAGCGTAGTTTTTGCGGAAGCGGTCGAGGGTTTCGGCTTTGTTTCCAAACGTTCCGCCCATGTGGAGAATCATGACGGCGTCACGATCTTGTTGGGGTGGGAGCTTGAGAAGGGATAGTAGTTCGTCGTGGTACTCAAGGTCCCTGATTGCGCTCTTGATGACTGATTCGCGGGGTGAACCGAGCTGGGTAAACTGCATTTTGTTAGAGAAAGGTGATGGCACATTTGCGCGATACTTACTTGGCCTGGATGAGTGGAGACACGGTGTCCCAGCTCTGCTATCACTTTACCAGCAGCACCTAAAGTTTCTGCAGCAAAGGGTGCCAGCTTATACCCGTACTCTCCGTGACTTGCAAAGGGGAACATTTCGCTGCTCAACCGCAAGAACTTGATGCCATATTTTTCATTCCATCTGACCATCTTGATAATGTCTCTGGCATTGGCCACCCCAAGCTCTTCCACGAACTTTTGGCCGCGACCAATGTCCGCCGGCTGCTCTTTGTCGGGTCTGTTCTTGGTTGCATGTTCAGGCTGTGTAGGATCCTTGAGAGGATGGCGGTGGTCAAGAATCGATGCGATGCGACAGGTGCGAGAACTGAAGACGGGAGGGTTGGCTTGACGTAAATAAGTGTTGAGGCATGCCTGAGACGGATTAGCCATTCGCACGTCATTATGCCTCGTTTGCACTCACATAACCTAATCGCCCCTTCCACGGCAACGGCAAATAGTCCGAATTGACGGGCGGCGGCCTAGACACTGCAGCCTTGAAATCTTCCTCCCCGACTTCTTCTCCACCGTCAGCTTCCGGATCCATTGCAAATGCTTCATCGCCAGCGTCTTCTTTTTTCGTCGGCAACTGCCTGAGCTTCTCTTCCTTGTCCATTTCGACGGCTTTTGGCTTCCTTCCTCGCTTCTTGCCATTTTCACCGCCTTTCGTCACACCCTTGGTATTATCCGGCTTCGACTGTGCTGACGCAGGCTCGTCATCAATCTGCGCGCTGTCTGGACTCGCTCTGAGGGCATTGGGAGCGTCGAAGACTTGGCTGTTGAGGTTTGGATTCGTGTTGCGAGCTGCGGTACGTGTCGAGGACCTGCGCGCCGGGCCACTGGGCCGTTTCGAGGGAGGAACGACACCTTCGGATGCTGCAATGCTTGTCGCGGCAGCTTTGCGCTTCGGCATCGTGGACAGCGACGACCGCGCGGTTTTACTTGTCGCAGTAGACGGAAAAAGGCAAGCCAGAGACCGGAACGGAAGAGTCGAAGCTCGAATAGGGTTGCAAAATGGTATCGGCATTCGGACGCTGTGTAGAGGGTGTGGTGAGAAGCGGCGTGGCAAGCCTCTAGTTGCGCATTTTTGAGCCGCAAGCGCCACGAAAGCGCGCCAAGACCATGGCGATCGATTTTGGGCTGATGGATGAGATCAGATGCGTGGAGAGTCCCTGGATCGATGACGCGCAGAGATGGATTTGCGGTTGGTTCCTCCACAGCCCTGACCCAAAGATCGGTGCATCCAGTCTCGCCCGATCTGAACTGACGTCATTGGCTGACCGACGGACCTGTAGACGACGGGAACTTCACGCTGTCACACCACCACCCACCGTTCAACCCTGCACAACATTTATGTCTCCAGAGCCGAAACGAGATTCTGCACAATTGAGTCAAATTTTGGATCAGGTAAACACAATGCCAAAGTCTTCGAGGTAAAGTACGCACTTGGTGAACTTTGCTTGCATTTGATGGTCTTTTCATATTAAGCCAGTTATCTTCCGTGATTGAAGAGCAAGTGGAGATGTTACATTTCACATGCATGGTCAAAGTATTCATAAAGAAAAGTGGAGTTTTTTTCAAACCCCATACAAACGCCAAAAGACCGCTTCTAGAATGCACGGCTCTATATGTTGCGCTTGCTCCATGGGGTATCCCGCCTTTTTAATATCAATCACCGTTCCAAACGCCCCGTTGCGCCATGTTGCAAAGAATCCAAGCGGCCTGCTCGGCCTCGTCGTCTAGCTCAAAAACCCCAAGGGGTCGGCGGCGCGGTTGCGCCAGACCCATCCCTCCTCTCGCCGCCTCCGCAGGCCCTCGAGCTCGCGGAGCTGCTCGTTTTCGCCGCGGAGACGCTCGTGCTCGGTTTCCAGGTAGCGGATGTACTCGACGGCACCGGCCAGGACGGCGGCCTTGCTGGGCTTGGGGACCGAAGAGCTGTAGCCGTATCCGTCTTCGTCGTCGTCGTCGTCAGACGAGAGGGACCGGGTGCGTGGCTGGGGAAGGGTGCGGACGGCGCGGCGCAGACGCTCGAGCTCGTTGTTCAGACCCTCGCGGTACTTTTTCTCAACCATGTTGTGGGGTTGACGCGTCTTGGGAGTGGCCCGGCTGGACGAGGCGCGCGGGGTGGCCCTGGTGTCGTCTTCGTGGAGGTCCTCGTGGTGACGGTTGCGGAGCTGCCTCTTTGGGGCAAGTGGGATGGTGTCCATGATTGGGGACGGGGGCGCGGAGCGCTTGAGGGAGATCTGAGAAGATCTACGCGGGGATGACGGAGCAGTGGTGGTGGCGCTCGTCAATCCCTCCATGGAGTGATCCTCGTGGGAAAAGGGCGACTCGGGGCCGGACAGGGAGGGGGTGGGGGAGGGGGCCATGTCTGGGGTAAAGTCAAATGGCGACGCTGACTGGGCGTTGGCTGGAATGGTGGAGGAGGGTTCCGCAAAGGAGTAGTCGTCGGACAAAGTCGGGAGGGTCTCGAAGGGATTGGCGGCGGTTGTTGGCTGCCACGGGTGATCTTGTGGCGCCAAAGGGTCTTTTGACCGCGGCCGGATGGAGCGATTGCGGGTATCTGGCGTGAGGGTGGTGTGACTGAGAGACAGGAGGGGTGGCGTGGTGACGGATGATGATGATGAATCGAGGGCGGTGGTGGGGAAGTCCAGGCAGTCTGCGTTGATCCAGTCCAGGGGGTCGAAGGTGTTTGATGCTTCGTGGGACGATGCTGGAGGAGCTATGGTCAGCCCTATGCACAGCGGCCAGCGGGCTTCGGGAGTGCTAACACAAAGAGGGCATGATGCTGGCTTCGAGCCAATCGCAGGTCATGACTTGTGGCTGGTCGGGGGTGAGGTGGTCGAATGTCGGATGATGGACGGGAGCGGGAGCGGGAGCGGGAGCGGGCAGAGATGTGGGCTTGTGTCTGATGGCTGGTTGGTGATGAGATCATGGCCAGGGCGAAAGCGCCGTTGCAGCATTTATTTATTTGGCGGGCTGAAAAAAAACTGCTGCACGGCGGTTTTGGGACGGGAGCGAGGGCGTTGCCCGACGGGCGACCCGTGACGCTGCCGCAGCGTCTCCGAGCTGGCGTGCTGATCAGGCCACTCGTCGGGCCCGCCCGAGCAGCCTGCAACTCTTCCTCTCCGCCCCTGACTTGGCCGGTGTGGCCTGACATTTGGCTGATTGTCGACGCTGCCATCACGACACTGTCGACGCGCTTCCTGCTCCTCCCGCCCCGCCCAAGTGTCACTCACGCCGGCCTTTGCTCGGATCCAAGCCCTCCGCGAGCAGTCGACTCTCAGCGGAATCGCTGTTTTTGCCGCAATCGCTGAATTTCCCGACATCGCTGTGCGAATTCGCCGCCGCCTCCGCCTGCTCCAATCCACCGGCAGTCTGGTCTGGCCTAGCTGGAGGAGCCGCGGCGGGACTTGGGAGTCATCGTGAAGTCTGTTTGTGGTTGCAATGCGACTCTTGCTTCCTTTTAAACAGCAACGCGCCGGGCGATCTTCACGCCCGCCACGCGAACCCTCTGTTTGCACCTCATGACCGCCGCGGAGAGGTCGCAAATGGACATTCCATTCAGCCAAAATTCGCCAGACGGTCGATCAGGGCTTCAAACCCCTGACTTGCTCCCAAGATCGACCGCCCGAGCTCCGCTGCCGCAACCGCTCCCAGGTGGCATGTCAACCTCGCGTTGGAGCTGCACCATGCACTGACTTCAATATACAAATGCTCCGCCTGAATGTCACCAATCCATCTGCCGCGCTTCAGATTTTGTCTGGCCGCCTAATCTTGGATGGGGCTTCTCGGACTGACGCCGCTGCGACATTGCCACGTTGACTCTGTTGAGCTGCAAGCGCAATCCGAGAGAATCTAGGCCCCGATCGTACGGACGTATGTATTTCTGGAACCTGCCTGGGCTGTGCGCCATCAACAATCGATGGCCGATCCAAAAAGAATTGTGGGGAGAAATGTTGGAATTTTCTTGGCCCTCGCACACGAGGCAAGCACCTGGTGCAATACCAATCTTTGTTCACGCAAACATTTTCATGAGGAATAGAAATGATTCAAGCCACGTTCGGACTTCAGTTCGATAACCGTGTAGCAGGTGGGCAGCAAAAAGAGGAAGGAAAAGACCAAAAGCGATTTGAAGGCCTATCCCGGACTCGAACCGGGGTTGCCGGAATTTACGATTCTTGAAACTGTATTGTTCACAATACGGCTTACATCTCAAAATCCGAAGTGCTCGACCACTACACTAATAGGCCTAGATTAACCCTTCTCCGCCTCAAACACAAAATATACTGTAATTTAGAGATCCCTGCCTGAATTGGATTAGCGCCGCTGTGCAGAACACCCGCGTAGTTTGGCTGGGTCCCGGTCCGATCTCGCCGGGCTCGGGCTCCCCTGCTCTGTGCCGGGACTTCGGCGGTGACCAATGGGGAGGAGGTGCGACGCACCTGGGTCCGGGCACCTACTACTGAGCCTGGCACCAGCAAAAGTGGCCTTGTCTGTCTACGTCTCTGCCGACTCCGCGTCGCATTTCGATATGCCCATCACTTTCGCAGACCACGAATCTTGCCTACGCAACTTTCGGCGACGCCGCGGTGCTGGCTGCAGCTTCATCACTCAGAAGGGTTTGGCGACAAGATTGCCGTCGGCAGGAGCAGGATCAACCCAGCGAGCGAAAAGAACAGAGAAGAACAACGAAAGAGTCTTGGCAGGGAAACTGGGCCACCGTTGACGATTACTATGAAACTGGAGTAGATGAGGTGCCAAGGTTCGATTCAATTCCGTAACAGTCCCCCGAACAAGAGAAGAAAGCCAGCGCCCTCCCTGGTGATGGTGAAGTCCCAAGAGGAGCCCGCAAATACTCGTGTCGCCGTTGACAATAGCCAAAAAAGGTACTCAAGTTTATCCATACATTATCCAATCGTTCTCATTATCCTTTAGGTTTGTAAGTGCCATTTTGCCAGCTGGTGGCGCAAGGGTACTTGTCGCCCAGGTGCGCGAGTAAGGGGAGGTGTACGGAGTTTGTGGAGCGCAAGCGGGAGCGCGAGAAGATTGTCAATCCGGATAGCCTGTATTTCTGCGTAAGTCCTACTTCCCAGTTAATTGCCATAAATCCAGCGATGATGTGAAAGCTTCCTCCGCTCCATGCTAATATGCCTTGTGTAGACACGCCGTAAAGTTCTATGCAAAAAAAAAAAAAAAAGGGGGGGGGAAAGGGAAAAGATCTCATGCATCGTCTCCGCCTCAGCCCAGGACCACTCATATTGCCATTACCATGTAGAATTGAGGTCGCTCAGTGACAATCATGCTCGAACTCTACTTGCTGCCGAAGAAGCTGTTGAGAGAGGTCTGGAGCTTGGCCTTTTTGGCCGGAGGTTCATTTTCCTTGTCGTTGTCCAGTGTCGAGCCCTGAGCCTTGTCCTGAACCTTGTCCTGAGCCTTGTCCTGAGCCTTGTCCTGAGCCTCAGCCTTTTTCCTACCCTTGGTCTTGTGGTAGGAGGCAGACAATGCCTTCGAGAGCTCTGCGCGGCAACTAGCGCATTTCGGAGACCAAGGGTTCAGCTTCCTGGTCGTTCAGAAAGATGACTCAGGGCGCCTCAGACCACACTTCCCAAGGCAAACACGATATTTGATGGGGGCCTGTGGAAGAGGCTGCTGTTGGAGTGCTGGTTGAAGAGTCACAGGCTGGTGGATTTCCTTGGGCTCCACGTCTTGAGTGGCAGGCGTGGTAGGCTGGGGAGTCGACTGAAGGTTGTTTGCCGCTTTCTTGACCTGCTGTCGCAGTACTTTCTGAATGGCAGATGCCTTCTTTTTCATCTTGGACTTCTTTCTGTGAATGCGACCATTCTCCCTGCAAGGTGCACACATCTTGGCATATACTCCGAGTTCTCCGGCACGCCTGCTTGTCTTGATGAATAAGGCGCAAGGTTTGGATTTTCCGCAGTATGAGCAAATCAGAAGGCCTCCGGGAATTGTAGGGAGAGCAGCGGTTGGCGCGGCAATCTTTGGCGTCTTGCTACTGCGTCTGGGTCTCGCTTCCGCGAGTCTCTTCAACCGGCTTTCACGCGCCGCCTTTTCCCAGATGGCAATGTTGGCCTCAGGTATGCCGAGTTTCCTCATCCTGGCAACAGGCTTTGCTATCTCATGTGCGAGGCCTCTTCTGGTGGCATACTTCCGCACCCTGTATTTCGGATCGCTAGCCCCACGTCGCTCCGCGTCGTTGTTCCGTTTTCGGCGCTGCTCCTTCAACCACTCCTGATCAATGAGGGTCTCTTCTTTGGGTATGTTGAAACCCTCCCTCAGCGCAATGGAGCTGTTCGTGGGAGCCCATGGCAAGTCTACCTCACTCCAAGGGCCGAGCTGAAGGAGGGTCTGCCGCGTTAATCCTGCGGCATCAGGAACCGCGGTCTTTAGGAATAACTGGATTAGAGTTTTAAATAGAAGGCATACAACTTATATCTTAATGATAGATGCTGCCGTCCCATCTTTTGACTCTTTATATATAGCTATAAGCTTTAGGTTAATCTTCCTCTTCACACCCTAGTTAAGCAGTCAATTTAGAAATGACCTTCAAGCGTGCTTATATTAGATATGCTTATATATACATAGTATAAGACCTACTAGCTAAAGCCAGTTACTAGGCTACTATATACCTAATTAGAGTTGCCTTTAAGCTCCTAGCTACTAGAGATGAGTAAGAGGTAGCAGCTAAGTTTATCTTAATTAATTGCTATTAGTAGTATATCTAATCCTTCTATATTGGCAGGTTTTTATAATCAAGTGTTTCTAGAAGTTTAGGAGTCACCATCCTATATAGTCGCGCCACCTAAAAGAAAGCATCATGATTATAGAGTACCTAATATATGAATAACCACAGGTGGACGCTGGTCAATAACAAAACGCTGGCAATGAACGCGATTAATTAATTATAGAAGAGAGGGTTGGTCTTCTTAGTAGTTCTAAGGATAGTAAGGTTGTCAAAGTCCTTAATAGAGTCGTCCTTAATAGAGTCATCCTCAAGTGAGTTATTATTAGAGGATTTAGAGGAAATGAGCTCATTACCATTATTGTCGTCACTATAGTCGTCATCAGAGTCAGAGTCAGAGTCAGAGTTTTAGGAATCAACTTCATCATGGTCGTCATCAGAGCATTCATTCTTCGTTTCATTGGGAGGGTCGGTGTCATCGTGGGAGGAGTCGTGGGAGAGAGGTAAAGAAGTCGCCATTGCATTGACAGGGTCGGAGTGCCTATCAACCATGAGAGGGTCGAGCATGATTCAGGACGCTGGCTTGCAAGAGAAGGCCAGCGAGGAGGATGTAGGTGAGAGACTTAGGTAAATACATAGTAAAGTTAGGGGGAAAGCGGGTACTCTGGCTTTTAGCTTAGGCTAGGAGGGGAGGCGCATTAATAGGGGCTGCTAAGTTTAGAAGCTACCATCGCGACAATAACTAGCAGCCCCGCGCCTCCCCAGGGCAAGATGCGAACGATTGTTTCTCTTTCTGCAAATGGCTTGCCCTCTGACGGGTCGTCGCAAGTGGTGGTTTCAGGAGAGCTTTTGATTTGGGACTTGACAAAACCCTCGAAGATGATAAACAGCGCGGCCATGCTTGGCGGCTGCCTCGGTTTCGGCACGAACAAGGATTTCTTGGAGTGGTGGTAAGCGAATGATGAGTTCTTCACAGCGATCAGACTGAAAGAAAATTCGGGGTACCAGCTTACAGGCAACGAACCGGATGACAGCAAGTCCAACGATTCCACCAAGGCCAGCAAGTCCACCAAGTCCACCAAGTCCACCAAGTCCAGCAAGGCCGGCAAGGAAGGCAAGGACGGCAAGGACGCTCCAAGAAACAACAACTACCTCGTCGGCCACACCATGAACGCTCTGACAGAGAAGCGTCCCCAAGTGGAGGCCTATGTGCACCAACGTGGTGGCATCGACTGGCCGGAAACCGCAGCTCACAAGGAGTATTTCTCACTGGCAGCAGAAGACGCGACACGTCTGAAGCTTGGGCGTGCAATCAGCGTCCTCAAAGTCATCAAAACTTTCCCAGCCAGGTTTCCCAACAGCAAAATCGGAGAAACCTTCGACCCGAACAGCACTCTCGATCTTGAGGATGTCAATCGCGTCGTTTGTCTGCTCGGCTTCTCCAACAAGCCGAGAAAGACTGTGGGAATCGGGTCGACTGGAAACACTGCCGTCGTAATCTTTACCGACGGCTCCGACCTTACGACTGGTAAGAGGCACGAAGTGGAGGAAGCCCTGGCCGGAATGTCGCACACCGTGTCGAGTGAGGCTACAATTTACCACTCGTTTGCAGACGAGGCAGCGTTTCGGGAGCTCAACGCGACCACTCGAAAATCCCTTGCGGAAGGGAAAGTCCCGACACAGGACAAGGACGATTCCTTTCTACTTGGCAAAGACATGGCTTCGGGAAATGCCATGGCGACATGAACAAGAGCATAACCGTTCAGCGGGCAAGCCGTGATCAGTCGCTGGGACTTTTGCAAGAAATTGCGGACGATGCATTTGAAAAGGGGCTCATCCCGGTGGCACCACCTTTCCTGCGCTCCAGGGAAGACTTCCCGTCTGATCCCAAGGAAATCTTCAAGTCAGAAATGAAGGATGCTTCGACGTCAGCGTCTAGCGAACTCCCCCCCCGGACGAAAGGCTGGAAGTAGACGAGGCAATGGACATAGGCCAGGCGCACAAAAATGACTTCAAAGCAGCAGAGCCAGACCTTCAGGCCGTTCTCGACAACATAAGCTACGAAGAAGCTTGCTCGTACTTCCAGTTCATCTCAGCATCGTCGCCAGAGCGTCAAACAGGCTCCTCCGCATTGCCTTTCAAGCCCACGCCAATACAGACAAAGAGTGTGGCATGGATGTACCGGATGCGCCATGAGACAGAGCTCAATGGTGCCATCCTAGCACTGGGTACCGGATGTGGGAAGACGGCGGCCTCTGTCGCCTTTCTCGAAACCGAGTCTAAGCGCATCACGGAGGAAACCGTTTTACCCTACAAGCCCCACCTGGTGGTGTGTCCGGTCTCACTCATCCCGAACTGGCTGTCTGAATTCAACGACCACTTCTCGCAATCGGGACTGCTCAAGATGTGGGCACTAGAGTCAAGAGAAAAAGGTGGCCTTGCACGCTACGACCTGAGCATCGAGCAGCTAATCGCTGCCAAGTGCGGCCATGGCGGTACTGGAGGGCTGATCTTGGACCCCACAGACAAGGAAACCGCCAAAACGATCATTCTTGTCTCATACAATCGGCTGGCTCAGATGGTTGTCTGGGCACCAGAACAGGCCCTCAGTGAGGTATGTCACCCTACGTCCCCTGAATGAACCCGATCGTTCGGCGAATGATCATTTATACCTGTCCCTCGCTCGCAGTTCTCTCCTCGCTGACAAGAAGTACAGGCCACCAGCGCCCAGCAAAAATGGAAAATGGTATGTACACTACATCATCGTTGCCTCTTTGCTTGGTTGACTCACACAACGAACAGACCCAACACAATTGGGGCCAAGATGCCAAGAACCTGTTGGGTCAACTCCGTCAGACATCAAAGACCAGCACGGACGGCAATGTTGAGTGGAGGGCACTCACCACAGCAGGGGGTGTTATCATAAGCTCCTACTTAGTTAGGATTAGCACTATCTATATTAGGATTAGCTTCTACTTATTTTATACTAGCAGGTAGTTAGGCCCATAAGCTCTCTCTCTCTCTTTAATAGCTCTTAGATAATACATCTCACTTCACCCATCCTCAGCTCCAACTTGATTATCAGGCAACACTCTGCAATCAACGTTCAAAGATTGGCTCGAGGTCGCCGTCTTGGACAAGGCACACAAGGTGAAATGCCTTTCCTCAAAGAATTTTGCTGCCGCCTCCTTGTTCAATCCAAAATTCTTCATTCTTGCAACAGCCACGCCAGACTTCAATCTTCCCGCGGATTTAGAGGCTCTGCTCAGACTTTGCCAGCCGAATAAAATGCCCTCAGACTACACACACAGGCGACCTTCCATCAACCCCGACGGAGACGGATATGCTCGAGTATTACGATCGGCTCAAACCAGACGATCCGGCATTGGCTTCAGCCAAGACCTTTCGGCTTTTGCTGTCGTCAGGTGGGTTTCTCTCGACAGCAGCTGCGAGGCGAGCTTTGCCGAAGATCGAAGCGTTCTTGCAGATTCGCATGACTATTAAATCAGTCATTGACCGCGGCGAAGATTACGGCGGAGTCTGGAGCACCTGCCTTGAGGTAGCGCCTTACGACTTTCACACAGTGGAAGCATCCATGACGAGACACGAAAAGCAGGCTTATGCAGCCACATCGTCTGTTTGGGTCCCGCTCTTTTACAGGATCCGCAGAGACGAGAATGATGATGACAAGGACGACCAAGAGGAAGCCCCCGTGTCTTTGCGCGCAAAAGGCTCTTACAGTCTTACTGCCATGAGAAGACTAGCAATGAGCACCTTCGCCCCTTTCTCGGAGCATATTTCTGTTTGGAGCAACGACACAGAAGCAAACAGAGCTGCTCGGGAGAAGCGACTGGAGAGGGCTTTTCCTAAGGGAGGCGACAACGGCCTCCAGTGGTTGATTGGGATTTTGCTGGAAGATCAGCATCTACCGCCAGGAGCTGTTACAAATCCAGCACCGATAGCCGTTTACCTGGCCGCCCAATCGCCCAAGCTTAGGGTAATAGCAGCGGCACTGGCCGCGCACATCGGTCGAGGAGAGCAAGTCCTAATATTGTGTGAGCACCCCGCAACTCAGTGGCTAGTTGAGATGTTTATTTGTCTCGTGGGTCTTTCCGTCGCCTCCATCAGACAGGATACCCCCCAAAGAAGATCGCACGGAACTTTTGGCCTCTTTGAACAACCCGAACTCTTCAAAGTTTGAGGTGTTGGTATCCACCGTGCGTATTCTTGGAACAGGGCACAATGTCCAAATGGCTTGCCATGTGATGATCTTGCCAGATGTTGCCCACGGCACTGGCTAAACCGTCCAGGCAATCGGTAGACTGCACAGACTTGGCCAACGGCACCGCCAGTATGCTTATCAGATCAGCACCCAGAATAGCCACGACAGATTTTTGGAGGGACGAAACGCGCATGAATACCACGCGACAATCGCCGCGAGTGATCACCCGAGCTTGGATCGCGCAGTACAGGACGCCTTCGCCAAAGTAAGTCTACCCTTGAACGTTGCAACCGATGGTTCGCGCTCTGATTTTGAGTGGTCTCCCTTGATAATTTCAATAAAACTGACGAATTTTACACCGAGGATTCACCTTGGCCGATGCGTCCAGCAACAGTGAGGTGTCCATTCTCAGTTGTAACACTCTCGACGAGACAGTCCGGTCGATTTATACAACCAAGTTTGGCCAATCCTATTCAAGGGCAGGTATCAGTTGCCGGAGAGCAAATGACATTGGCTACAGGCTCAATACATGGCTGCCAGGTGGCAAACCACAAGAGATCCGCTCCTTCTCCCAACCCAAAGCTTTACCAAGGGAGAATCGACCACGCCTGCTTGCGTGTCGCAAGGGTGACGAGAGCACGGCGTGCTTAATTTGTCTCGCCGTGGGAACATCGTGCAGTGTTCAAGCGCAGTGGGTGAGCTGCTTCCAGTGCCATGCTCGCGCAGACGACTCGGGGCACGCCCTTCATCGCGTCCAAACTCGATGTGGTTTTCTGTGCAACCCTCACCAGATAGTCGCCGTCACCATGATGATCGATTATGCTTGCTCTTTGGTGGAAGGGCTCGATGCGTCGGAGCCGGGTCTACGGTGGAGCCTCATGTCCCACGCAAAAATCAAGGCTCTTGCAGCCAAGGAGCAAGATGCCCTTATGCAAAAGCTGGGTCGTTTCGCTTCCCGACTCTATTCGCATTTCGCCGAAACATCCGCCAATCCCGTTTGCTCCCAAAACGGAACCGTGGATGCGGCGGATGGCGGTGTACTCCAGGACGACGAGAACCAAAACGCCGAATCTGAGTCGAGTAGGTTCCTCCACGCATGGCTGGCAGGCCACCCGCTTGCGGATATCACGAAAAATCGGAAATCGGATGAGGAGGACTCGGAACAGCGGAAGAAGGCCAAATTCGACAAAACAGTCACCTCCAATCTGTCCGCAGAGTGCGTGGTTGACGAGAGTTACAACGATGACGATGATGACGCCGACAGCATGTTATCAGAAATCGGCGATTATATTTTGGCCTGCGGAATCGAACCGGAAGGCAGACCTGGCCCGAAAGAGCGCCAGAACTCCGTGGTTGGTCCAGAGGACCCGCCCCAAGTCCACGGGGAAGACGGCAAATAAAGTAGGTGGCTCCCCGAGCCGGACAGCGTTTCAATAAACGAATTCTCCCTGAGTGCCACCGTGATGCTTCATGAATGCTCCCTGTGCGCAGCTGTATTCGGGGACGACAGCTTATAAAACGCAATTGGGGGACTGAATTAATGCTCCTATCTCTAATAGCCGTACCCCTGAAAGAGGTTTCACCATCCCCGAGGACAAAAGCTTCATCGAACCCGAGGTGTTACTGGAACAGCGTGCAAAGTGGATCACTGAACCCACCAAGAAGATAAGAAGACTCGGGGTCCCAGAGGCTGAGATAGAAAAGTGGGAGATGGCCGCTCGTACAAAGAGGGCCGAGAGACTTGCTAATGAAGAATACCCGGACGTCTTCAGAGGTCAAGGACGAACGATGCATCCTCCAAACCAGGCAAATCCCTCCCTCCAGTCTTTGGTGGCAGCTTGCGGTCAGGCTCTCAGGAAAAAGAAGAACGCTACTCATCAGACTAGTTACTCGCATCAAATCAAGGCTGAATAATGCTTGAGTTTCAAGCCTGCTCAAAAGCCTGCTGCAAAACCTGAGAAGACGCAGCAGACATTACACCAATTTCTCCCATAAGCCCCCATTCGATTCCGCAATGCGCCAGGAAGTGTAGTCTCGCCCATTTCCCGGCGAACAGGATTCAAAATCCATGGTCGCCGAAATGTGCGAGCTGCCGCGCGAAGCACTCAAAGACCCCCGCCTCCTACAATAGAATACGAACAAGAAGGCTGACGCTAAGGCTCAGGCCTTACTGCTGGAAGACGACAAGGAGCGTGAACGAAGTTGTTCCTGCACCAACTCCTTGGCCAGGGCTTGAAGAGGCAGAATGGCCCAGAGCTGCCCGCATACGCCTGTGGTTCTTCTCATATCAGGTATTGCACGAACATGATGCCTTGTTTGGGCGGCAAGACTTCACAGGACGGCAATGGCAGCCCTAGGGAGGCACGGGGCTGTGGGTCGTTGTCGCGATGGCAGCTTCCAACTTGGGCAACCCTATTGACACGCCTCCCCTCCTAGCCTAAGCTGGAAACCAGAGTGCACGCTTTCCCCTAACTTCGCCATTTCTTGACCTAAGTCTTTCACCCACATCCTCCTAGCCCCCTCTTGTTGAAGCATTGCCGCATCCTGGCAGCACCTAGCCATGGTCGCCCTCGCTCACGAGGCAATTGCTCTCACCGACTACAATGTCGATCATGCTGAGTCGACGCCCATCTCTTCCTCTCATGACTCCGCGGAAGACCCTTCTGATGATGGACTGGGCACCGACTCTGAGGACTCCGACAACGAGCTCAACGAGTACTCGGACGACGACGAGGTTGACGACTCAGACAATGGCCCATCCACGATTGACGATTCCACTCACGATGTCGATGGAACCCTGAACAAGGCCGACGGGGGCGACGACGACGACTCGGAGATTTTGAATGATGAGGTTGCCTTGGACGATGCTTCTCTCTTGCAACATGCTCGCCAGAATCATGCCTTGTTTTACACTTGTTTGATGACGAAGCGTTCATTCGCCACTGTAGTCACAGTTCAGGAGTATTCATTCACTGTTATAGTTGCACTTGGGGAGCAGTCATTCGATTCTCCAGCCAGACTAAAGATATCCCATCTCTTTCGGCACCCAGTGCGTCAGTATGGTCAATTTTGCAAGCAAGTGAATATGATGATATCCGAAGAAGAGACGAAGAGAATGCAGCGCCCCAAAACTACGACCATCTTGATGCGGGAAATGGCCTCTCAAACAACGCCAAAGCCACCGATTTCTCGCATCAAGAAACGATCGTTCGCTCGTTTGAACCTGTCAGCTCGCTTGAACTCCTCCTGTCAGCAACAGAACAAAACAGACATATTAGATGCCAAACACTCCGCCATCGCATCGCGCGAAGCGGAGCGAAACGAAACTCCCTTTTCCGCGATGTGAAGAGGGTGTCAGTAGCCTCAGATTACCCAACCCCTGACTCACTCGACCGTCCCCTCCGCTTCCAGACACGGCCGCCTCCAGGGATTGACAGCCGTAGCTGAAGACGGAGCCGAAACGAGACGGAACGTGCGCGTGTAGGTCTTCAAATACGACGTATACCCACATGATTGCGCAGCAAAAGGTAGCGCGAGGTATTTCTGCTTACTTGCGGCTGTGCTTGGTGGACACGGGGTGGCTGATGCGTGATGTACGATGGTGTATGAGAGAGAGCACGTGGAGTGGTGCGACGTGTGGTTTGTCATGGGACGCAGAGGTTGTGGACGCTGTGCGCAGCAGCAGCGGCATCCTTGGCGTATTTTCCCTCGAGATCTCTGAGTGAGTAGGTGGGTGAGGGAGGGAGGGGGTTGGGCGGGAGTCGTGGAGTCGAGTGCGGATGGCGTGATGTGGTTTTTGTTGCTCGGAGACACTTGTGTCGTGATGCCATGACGTGCATGCAGACTTGTGGTGATGGAAATGTAGAGCTTAGCTTGTAGCCCGAGCTAATAGGTTCGCGTCAGGATTGAGTCTCCCTCTACTGCTTTGATCTCAGTTTAGTCTCTTGGTTGTTGATTTCGGAGAGTTGGCGGGATGGTGAACACAGAACAAGTTGTTCCAGCATGCTGGCCTATCCCGAGCGACGAGTTCAGATTTCTTGAGGATCAGCGCGCAGAATAAGTGCGGCAGGCCGTGCGCAAATGCAGAGCATCATGACTGACAGACTCGGAAGGTAGCGGCAGGATTGCGTCCCGAAACTTAGTGCTACACCCAGAGGTGCACCGGGAGTGCTGCACTTTTGCATATGTCAGACCAAGCATGCGCAGTCATGTTGCAGTAGCATCCCCCTTCCTACTTTTGCAGCATGGTCGGTCTATGAGGAGAGAAACAGTTCTGCGCAGGGCTCATTGCGATGGAAATGATCTTGGTAATGGAAGACGACATATTGATGTTCCCGAATCGACTCGAAATGAACCGAGGATCCCAGAGGATGGAACAATTGAACGATGGAATTAATACATGCTGTAACCTTTTGTACCACACCAACGCCTCGACAGCGCGGTGTTTGAATGCTATACACAAGCCGGGGCGTACGACCAAATGCTCTATGCGATATGCTGGGAGACATAAGATGCTCAATGGTATCGAGCAGAAAATTTGTCGCAATTAATGGCTTAGAAACGCCACCATTGCTGAATGATTAAATGAACCGAGTCGCCGCGCACAGAAATGCGAACCGAGTCGAGATCCACGAGATCTATAATTTGGGTGCGAGAATGGAAATTGGGAAAATCGTGTCGTCGTGAACGCAAGGCCATTAGAATAGCTTGTTCAAAATGCCACCAGCTTGGCGGCACTGGGTCTTGACGGCGGCCGGGGTAATCGTGGTAGTAACAGTGACGCTATTCTAGTCAGCAGGGATGGTTTCGAAAAGAAAAGAAAAAAGAGTAGACATACGGAACGGTCTGGATGAATGTCTGGGTCGTCTTTGCAATGGTGAGCGAGAGCTTGGTGGTAGTCGGTGTGGGGGCGGTAATGGTCGCAGGAGTCAGAGTTGTCTGGCCGCTGAGGACAATAACAGCGGGGGGCTGGATCATGGTGGTGCTGACAACGGTGGCATTGACGATGTTGGTGACTGGGGGAGCCATGCTGGTCGACGTCACGGTGACCCACTTGGTCGTATCCTGCTCGGTGACGGTCAATGGCTGCGGGTCAGGGGCGCGCTTGTCGAGTTCGTGGGCAGCAGCCAGGCGAGCCTCGCGTTCTTCCAGCCATTTGGGGAGATCATCATGGACCAGACCACGGCCCTTGACAAAGCGAAACTTGGCCGAAGCAGGAGTAGCTGCGGCGGAAGCAGCACTCATGATGGACTTTGCGTTGGGGAACTTGGGCCAGATGTGGGCGAAAGGATCGGGGATTTGGGGCTTGGTGGGGAGAATACAAGTGGCAGTCTGCGTGACCACGGCTTTGGAAACCGAGAGGGACAAGCTGGGAATCGTAATGGTGAGAAGGGCAGTCGTCTTGGTGACAATAACCTCCTTCGGGGTGATGGTCACGGTCCTTTGAACCGTAGTCGAAGGTGCAACAACCGTAGAGGCAGCGAGAGTCTTTGAGACAAAGGACGTCGAGGTCGTGGTAGAGTTGACGATGGAAGGAATCACAGCCGTTGAAGTGACGGTTGGTGTGTACTTTGGAGCAGTCAGGGCATGTCCCGGAAGAGAAACGCGAGTACTTACAGTTGTAGTCAGTTGTGGCCCAACCGTCAGGCTAAAGTCACGCTCGTAGGCAATGGGAAGGCCTGCATCTGGAGCCTTTCCGTTGTTGCTCATGATGAGAATTGACCAGGCTCCGGAAATCAGTTTGCTCTTGGTGATTGGACTGGGCATGTTAGCGTTGGCCGACTGAGGATGTTGTGCAACGCACCATGTTGACATTTGGTCCGCATCGTCAGGCTGCAGTGGTGTCGAAGAACACTGAATCTGGTTGCCGCTGGGATCGACAAGGAAGTTCAACGCGGCATCATTCTTGCAACCTAGACATACATCAGCAACTGGCACGCATGGCTGTCCATTCAGTCTTACCCTCAAACTCTTGTACAAATGTAAAGTTGTCACTAGAGGCAACGTTCTGAAAGTAAGTGCCACCACCCTGAAAGTCCATGCCGTAGGTAAAACATGTCTGCGTTTGGTCGTCTTGGGCGAGGACGGGCCGGATGAGCAAAGCAAGGGCGCCGAGGCCGCCGAGTACAGAAGCGACTGGAGGCATGGTCAAGTATCAAAGTCAAAGAACAAAGGGATTGACGTGTTTGGCGGGATGCAGGTGGACGAGCGATGGCGACGGGTCAAATTTAACAAATCAACCTAAACGTGAGCCAGCTGAGAGAGCATGCACATCGGAAGCTAGCCGGTGCTGTAAAAATGGAACCGGCAGTCCGTATCATGCGGGCTTAGGTGCTTTGGCTGGAGCCACTCAGGACTGCCATGGGAGGCCATGGCCAACAGTCTCGCTGCCGCCTCATGACGAAGGAGCCCGTTCGAGCTGAACCGAGAGGACGGTTCCTTGGTCGAGAATTCACAAGGCCAAGGACGCGGCGAGTTGTAAAAATGGGTTGGAGACACGGGGTTCAGTAGGGCTAAACGGTATCCAAGAAGTGCACTCAAAGTAGCCCAAGCCACAGAGCCAGCTAAGATGCACGAAACGGGCCCAAGTGTGGTCAACGGGTACCGCCATGTGCGGATCGGGGGCACCAAGAGGGCTAGGCGAAGATCTGGACGCTCGCTTTCGCGTAGCTAGCCTCGAGGCGTGAGCTCGAGCGCGACACAGGGTCGGGAGCCATGAAGCGGCTGATGGTGAGTTCTGACATGACAGCGGTCGGTTATTGCCAAGGGAGAGCAGTCAGCACTAGGTCGGCAGCTTTTGGAGCTCAGCCACTGATGTCGGGAAAGTGGTTGGATGATGCGTTTGATTTCAGTATGAAGCAGCTGTAGCTGTTTGTTGCGGTGTGGGGCGAGTGGAAGAGGTGGTTCAGGTCAGGTCGGAGTTGAGAGGTGGGGAGCCACCAACCTGAAGCCCAGGCCGCCTCCCTCGCTTCATCGACGAGTCGGAATTGGATCAGTCCCGCCCGCTAAGCGAGAGATCGGCGCAGGGTCCTCTCAGGTCGACGTCGCCCAAGAACCTCCACCACACCTCCACCATAACTCATCCTCCTCGCCTGTGTGCCTGTGACGTGCTAACTATAGTTCCGCGCCCAGTGCAGTCCTGGCAATTCGCCATTGAGGCGCAGGCACTCGCTTGAACATAGGTGAGTACGGCTCAAAAGGAATATCGATTAGCAAATTCTCCGGATGCACAAGGCTGATTGTATCCCAGGCTTCACGTGGCAGACCGCTCCCTCATGAAGCCATGAGCTTGAACAGTCGTCGCTACCAGGCGCCCGAGCGGCCGAGATTGTTCGATCCACCCGAGTTCCGTGTCAAGAGCCAGACTAGTCGGGGCCGGCCCTCGCTCAGCGCAAATGTGACGGTGGAGGCGCAAGTCCAAAGCCATCAGCCGCAGCTCTTACTGATCCTTGGCGTATCCGAGACTTTGTTATCTGGCTCTGCAGACGTTGCACTCGCCATGGTCGACTCTAACCGCCAGGTACCATCGTCCTGTACCTGACCATTCTCCGAGTCTCCGTTTCTTCGCGCTTCCGCTCTGACCTCCGCCTGTGCTCCGCCTTGACTGGTCAATTCGGTCCTTGGGCGCTCCCGGTGCATAATCACTCCATGTATGCAGCTGTGTCTGCAGCCCCCATGGCGCTGCGAGCCTGCCGTCGACTGAGCCTCTGCCGCCCTTACGTCTGACATCCATGCTCTCTTCTTTGTCGCACTTTTTCTCAATCACCTTCATCTGACGCACAGCACGAGCTCGTGTCTTGCCTTCATGTGCTGTACCAGCATCACCCTGTCAACACTTGGCCGACGCTCAGCCCTTGTTTTGTTTGGTCCCGACTGTTGCCAAAACTGTCCACCATTCGAGCCGCTACCGCTTGGCTTGAATCCAAGATGAGCGCCCCTGCGCCATGGGCGCTCTCGTCGACTCCCGATGCACCACCACGCGCGAAATGCACGCGTCACTACCCGTGCCTTACCATCTCCAATCTGCAATAGCCGCTCCAGCTGATGCTTTCCGCCCTCTTCTGCCCAGGACCATCTTCATGCCGGTCTCCCGAACAAGGATCCAGCCTATGGCGTTTCAGCGCCAATGCCTCCATCCAGTGTCTCCCTCTCCTTGTATATAGAAGCCTTAACCTCGCCCTGCGGAGACCTACCCCAATTCGGTTGAAATCCATTCTTTTCGTTTCCGTCTCTTTGCCATGCGTCTCTACCAACTCGCTGTCTTGGTGGGATTGGCTTCGGCCAGCAACCTTCCCGCCGATCATGTTCTGTGGGGACCGGGTGGGCCTCCGCAAACTTTGATACAGCGCCAGGCATCTCCCACTTCATCAAAGGCAGCTTCCACCAGAGCTCCTGACGGGGTCTGCTCCAATGGACCCAATACCAGGGGCTGCTGGGCCAATGGCTACAGCATTGCCACCGACTTTGATGCCAAGTGGCCCACCACGGGCCGGACCGTCAAGTACAATTTAGAGATTACTAACTCCACGTGCAACCCTGACGGTGCTGTTGCGCGACCCTGTCTGCTCTTCAATGGCCAACTTCCGGGCCCGACCATCTATGCCAGTAAGATATTCGTCTGATTGCTGCAACACGAGCTAATCGATCAAGACTGGGGCGATATGATTCAAGTGACTGTCACCAACAAGATGCCAAGCAACGGTATGGGCACTGTTCTGTAAATTCTTCAATTGCTGACAAGGAAAAGGAACGAGTGTGCACTGGCATGGTATCAGACAATATCAAACCAACTCTCAGGACGGTACCAATGGTCTCACCGAGTGTATGTTGTTCCCTTAACTGCAACGTTTTGCGCTGACTTTTGGTAGGCCCCCTGGCACCAGGAGATACCAAGACTTACACCTTCCAAGCTACTCAATTCGGTACTTCGTAAGTTGTTTTCCTCTTTTGAACCAATGCCCCTCTGACACCTTGCAGGTGGTTTCACTCTCATTTCTCGACTCAGTACGGCGATGGTGCTAGTGGTCAGATTGTCATCAATGGCCCTGCTTCGGCCAACTATGACGAAGATTTGGGAACCTTTACTCTTAGCGACTGGTACTACCGTGGCTCGTTCGGCATTGAGGCTCTCACGATGGCGGCACTCCAGAGGGGGCAACCCGGCCCCAATCCCGACAACATTCTTGTCAACGGCACGAGCAAAAGTGCCACCGGAACGGGTAGCTACAGTACCACCACCCTGAAGCCTGGAAAGAGATACCGCCTGCGTCTGATTAACAATTCTGTCATCGACGCGATCTGGGCGTCGCTCGACGGCCACTCAATGCAGGTCATCACTTCTGATTTCGTGCCTACGGTTCCGTGGAACACCGACTGGCTGCTGCTGGCCATTGGTAAGTCTGTATTTTCCTCGAGCCTCGACAACTTCTAATACTCCTCAAGGACAACGCTACGATGTCATCATCACCGCCAATCAGACCGCCAGCAACTACTGGTTCCGCGCAAATTCCGCCCCTGGCTGCAATACCACCAGCGCTCTTAACGGCAAGGCCATCTTCAAGTATGATGGCGCACCTGCGGGCGACCCCGCGACGTCGAACACGCCTCAGCCTGGCGGATGTGATGAGCCTCTGCCAACGCCTGTGGTCCCAAACACTGTTCCGAGTGCGACCTTTATGAGCCAGGTCAAGAACTTGGGTGTCGACTTGACTGTTTCAAACGTGACTACCAACCAGCAAAACATTGTCTTCTGGGGCATCAACATGACTGCTATTGATATTGATTGGGAGAAACCCACGATCCAGTACGTCATGGACAAGAACACGACTTATCCGCATACCTACAACTTGATTGAGCTGCCCACTTCGGACATTGTAAGTAATTCTGACTTTTGTTGCCTCGCACCGTTCCGCGCCTTCCCACCTTGCACCCGCACGTGCCTTCCTACCTTCCGTCTCCAACCTCGCTCCGCTGTCTTCTCCCTGACGCGTTTACTGACTTGCTATCCGACAATAGTGGACCTACTGGATTATTCAAGAGACAGCCGGCACCAAGGTCCCAATTGCACACCCGATGCATCTTCACGGGCATGATTTCTATATCCTTGGTTATGGAACAGGCATCTTCGACACTGCGACCTCACCCTCCAAGCTCAACTTCAACAATCCTACGCGCCGTGATAGCGCAATTTTGCCTGCACGTGGCTGGCTCGCGATTGCCTTCCCGACCGACAACCCCGGCTCCTGGCTGATGCATTGTAAGTCGACGCCATCGTTCCTTCTCTATCCAATGCGCTAACGCCTCTCAAGGCCATATCGCCAACCACATCTCCGAAGGTCTCGGCGTACAATTCCTCGAATCCAAGGATAAGATCAGACTGCCTGGCCCGGATTACCAGCAGACCTGCTCCAACTGGGACAAGTACTGGAAGACCAGTATTTACCCCAAGACCGATTCGGGACTGTAAATGTACGACGAGAGAAACGTCTTCGGAACTGCACACAAGACTGCTTTTTACATTCATCGGCTCAAAATTCTCAGGGGGCCGCCTCGACTTGGCTCTGCACACCCCCAGCGAGTGTGTTTTGCATGCATTGTTGAAAGAGTGGCAAGGAGATATATGTATGATGATATTTACGACTTTGTTTCTTGTAGATTTGTATTATAATTGGGCGGTTGGTTCAACTTCAAGAAGGAAAGATTAAAGGACGCGGTTTCTACAGAGTCTTTCCTTTTCTTCGGCTCCATCATCTTCGAAATCAGTAGCAGCGGGAGTATATGGACGATATGATAGGATTTAATTGTAATGCGCGCAGCGGGCGTGATAGAAAACATTACATTCACTCAAAGTCTAGAAACTATGCAGACAGTATCAAAGCTCCACCCGATCCACTTCCGTACCGTTCCCTTCCCCTATTCACCCCACTCCAAGTTCATTTCCCATTATGCGAGCTGTCTGCCCGCCAAGACACACATCGGAGCATTTTGTCCGCCATGACGAGAATTATGCTTGGCGGAACAGGTTGTCACAAGAGCGCATGGGAGCGGAGCGAGTAAGAAAAAGACGGGACGGAAGACTTGTCGCATGTAGGCGCCGCAGGTGAGACAGCAGTGATTGACAGCGCAGCGTAGAAGTGATGTGGGTGCACGGCATGAGCAACGGGGACAAAAGAGCGGGCAGTGGCACAAATGCTATAGGGCTGAGGGCAGAGAGTGTTTAATGTACGGACACATGAGACAAGAAGACTTGAGAAAGACAGCTGCTTCTAAGACCACAGAAAGAGAGAAAGCAGTTGCTTGTACCACGCATGCACTTCGTCCAAGCAAGAATTGTTTTGCCAACATCAACTTCATTCATTCCTACACTCTTCGCCCACTCTTCTGCTCTCCTTGATCAAGACAACCAACCACACTGTCGACTCGGCCGAACCAAGAGGCCGCCCCAGCACCATACCCTCTACTTCATCCGTGCCTCGCTCTCGTACTCCACACACACACAGACTCGTCCAGCAACAGCGCGCTGCGCCTCCGCCACGACCCAGCACGAGGCGGCGCTGCCACTGTCAAGCCGCCCCTCGTCCACTCGACCGGTCGTCACGTACCTGTGGCGGAAAGCCGACACGCCTCTTGCTTGGCGAACTGTCGAGGAAGGCCTTTGGATCGCGGCGGCGCGAGTGGCACGCTGGCGGCCAAGCACCAAGCGGCCAGACAGACGTGGGCGGATAGAGGCGCGCGCCGGCGCCATTGCTCGCTCGCTGCTTCCTTCGCCGCGCCTGCGAGGACGCTAGTGCTCTAGTGGACGACCAGTCGACCACTGAGACGCGCTTGCCAGGCGAATTGGTGTGGCGCGGGGATTGCGGTCGCGCCACCGATCGCGGAAGCGTGTTCGCAGACCTGAGGGAGGCTCTATGGGATGAGTTTGCGAAAGGGACTTCTTCAAAGGCGAGCTTGCTTTCTGAATGAACTGACTGGATGGGTTTCTGGGGTGTAAGATGGAATGCACATGCTGTGCAGGGGTGCGGTGCTTTTTGCAGCTGAGACAGGGAAGTCATGTCGGAATCTTCTTTTCGCAGACGCACACATACATGTCATGCACGCGAACGCAACGTGCAGGAGAATCAAGCAAGCGTGCCTGCGTGCCAAAAGCAGACGAGGAGGCTGAGACTATGCCGTATGGGAAGAGAGAGTCATGATGTCACAAAAAGGTCTCGAGTGGATGGTGAAGAGATTCCTTGCTCCTTTGCAGGCCCCATGTCTATATTTTGCCCTTTTTCGACTCGTACAGGGAAGTTTGGTCGGTTGAAAAGCACCTTGGCTCTCGTATCTTTTGCGGCTTCTTCCTTCATCCGCGGCAAATGTTAATGCCCAACTCCAAGCAAAATAGTTGACAAGAATGAGATGGTCGAAATCCAAAGATCGCTGGCGCAGCAATGGTTTGCTGTACAATGAAGTCGGCATCAGTTGCCCGAAGATGGCTGTGATCCTCCTCTTCAGTAGTCGACGGCATCCACTCCCTGCAACTTGCCCTCCGTGTCCTCAACATAACGCACCAAGTCTTCAATGGTGCACACCTTGATGCCCCACTTCTTGCCGAATGCCAGGCACTCGTCCCGCCTCATCATGCCGCCTCCAACCAATTCTGGAACACCCTCTTTTTCCTCGCCATCAGTGATCAACTCGCAGATGACACCGACTTCCGGCAGCTGCGCTAACCGACACAGCTCGACCGCGGCCTCGGTGTGACCGCGCCTCTCCCTCACGCCGCCCTCCCTCGCCTGCAGCGGCAACACATGTCCCGGCCTCCTAAAGTCCTCGACCGTGGCGTTGGCGTCGGCAAGCAGCCGGCACGTCACGCTGCGGTCTCCGGCGCTGATGCCGGTGCTGATGCCATGCTGCGACGCCGCGTCGACCGAGACGGCGTAGGCGGTGCGGTTCGGGTCTGCGTTGTCGACGACCATCTGCGGCAGCGCGAGCGCTTTTGCACGCGCCGGCAGCAGCGGCGCGCAAATGTACCCCGACGTGTAGCGGATCATGAACGAGGCTTTTGCGGGTGTGAGGGCCGATGCTGCGATGATGAGGTCGCCTTCGTTTTCGCGCGAGGGCGAGTCCAGCACAATGACGAATTCGCCGCGGCCTGAGCATCCAGTTATTAGTGTGCTTCATTGGAGAGGCTCCAGATCAGGAGACGGCAGTACCGAATGCTTGTATGACATCGGGAATGGGGTCGAAGGCGGGATGCGAAGGTGTCGAGGTGCCGTTAACGGCTGGCGCAGGGTTTGCAGCAGTCGACATGGCGATGGAGAGTGGAGGGCGGTAGGAGGGCGTCAAGCAGATGTAGTCGTGGTTCTCAGTGGTGCCGTGTTGGTGTATTTCGCCGGGTTCGTTCGCAATCGCAGGGCCCACTTTGCATATGATTATGAGAAGCTCAGGCGCCGTTTGTCAGCGCGCGGGAAAGCGACGGACGGCGGTGGAATTGGGGAGGGGAGGATTGAAAAGGAGCGGCGGCGGCGGACTGCTTGCTGGCTGGCTGGCATGGTGAAGCTGGCGGTTGACGATGTCGAGTCATCTTTGCTATAGACTTCAAGCATCCGCTCTCCCGCTGGATGCCCCTCATGCCGAAATGCAATTTTAGAAATGGCCGCTTCTGGGGCCCCGTCGTCGGCAAGCCGGCGGCAAGCACTTTGCCGACTCTGCAGCCTCGGCTCCGGCTTCGCCCGGTTCACGATTTTCGGATGCGGACAGCAACGACTTCTTCCCCATGTAGTACTCTACCCGACTATTCCTTCTTCCAGCCGACTGTCTAAATCAAAGACTCGATGACCGCTCCAAGACTCGCCATCCGCATCTGCTGTTTGATGGGGTATGATACACGCTGACCAACTCCAAACGCCATGCTTATGCCTGTGAACGCGGCAGGTGCTCCGTTCAGTCGTCAGACTCCTTGTCGTCATCCTTGTCTTGCTTTTGCTTCTTCCTCTCCTTTCTCAAGGCCTCGGCGACTTTTTCGTCCTTTTCGTCGGCAAGCTCATCCCACTCGACGTCGTACTCGTTTGCAATCATCTTAATCTCCTTTCTCAAGGCATTGGCCTCCTCAATCAAGGATTCCCACTTTTGGAGGTCGAATCCCTTTTCGGCATAATGCTTCGACTGACGACGCGAAATCGTCAAGTTCATGGCAGACCGGTACGAGACCTCGCGGTTGTGGTACAGGAACCAGATGTAGCCGCCGATCAATGTGGTCAAGCCTACAAGGTACTATTTTGGTCAGTGGAACGTCTTCAAAACAAACACATGGACTCACCGTCACTGGCTCCATGACATCCCAGCCCAGATCAGTGTCGAATGTCAACTTGTACACCGTCGCCCACCAGCCGACTATGACAACGAGTCCACCTGTCGCGACCCGTTGCGCTCCCTTGTGCGCGAGCTGGTCGCATTCCTTTTTGATGTCGGCCATTTTTGCAATCTTGTGACTGGTCGATCTCAACCGCATGCGCAGATAGTACGTGCGGTCGTTGAAACTGGGTACTCCAACGCGAATATCGTACGGTGCGCCCTCAATCTCGACGGCGAATTCTTGCCCACGCGCGGCATCACGGATAAAGTCGCCAATCTCAGTCGACGAAGACCAGCGGACGAAGCGTCTCTCTCTTGTCGCGTCTGACCGTGCTTCATGGCCAAGCCCAGAGTACGATTCGACTCCGCCCTCCCCAACACCTCCGCGCAAACGGTTTGCCTGCTCTCTGGTCTTGCGGTTCAACTTCCCAGTCCGTTGCATTTTTCCATCAATGTAGACCTCGTCACCGTCCTCAATGTCGTCAGGCTCTGAGGCCTTTTTCTTGGCCTCAGCCTCGGGAAGCTCTACCGGGGTCTCCTTTGCAGGCTCCATTTTGTCTTGCGTCGAATCTTCCGCTCGAAAATAGATGTTTGGGATCTTTTCCTTCCCGTCCTTTTGAATTGTGGGAAGCTCCGATTGTATCAAGCGCTCAAGGTAGGATAAAGGTTGCTGTGGGTGCACCAGCAAGGCCAGAGGTTCGACATCTTTGCGGTCGGTGTTGTGGTCTTTGGTCGTCAGAGGCAGGATCAACTTGAGCATCCGACTGGGCGTAGTAAGGAGCTTTCCTTTCAAAATGATTGTCAGTCGCTGTGGTAGGATGGGGTATGAAGGAAAGGATACCCTTGGTCATGGCCCCAGCAGATCTTTGACGCGCGACCGGAGGCTCGCTTGAGCCTTCTCTATGCCATGGTCTCCGAATTTGTTTGCTCTTGTCTTCCGCTACCTTCCGCTCAAAGTCGCTTTCCTCCTCTTTGGTGACATTGTTGTTCAGCTCGATGGCAGGCATCGCGTGGGACGCGACGTTCTCCTGTAGTCGAAGCAGAGGCGTAGTCGTGTACGATCTGATCGAGCATGATTGCGGTTTCAGGGTCCGAAGACTTGATATTCTTGCGCGTGAAGGAGAAAGGAGGTGGTGCGCAGCGGGGGAGGCTTGCGCTAGGGATTTGATCGCGTGTTGAAGAGGTCGCATGTTGGAGGATGTGGAGTCTGAATGTTGGATGGATTAAGAGACTCTCAACCGGGTATGTCCTCGCATGATCTGAGAGCTGATGGAAGTTTGTTTGCAGGTTTCTTGACAGCTGCAGGGCAACGATGTCGCGGCGTCCAAGTACGGTGCTGTGACGTCAGCGAGAACGCCTGCCCGAAGCTCGGAGCGGAACGCGGCCCGCAGCCTTGTTTCTTTCGCGTCTGCCGGCTTAACACCATCTCTCATTTAATCCAGGTCAATCTCTTTGCCGTCCTGATTTTGGTCTTCATCATCACATCACCTTGGAGCCATCTGATGAACTCAACAGTGCTCAATGTGACTCCATATCCGCCTCGAACGACTCTTTGACGCAAGTCTGAAAACCACGTCCAGGCACACATCAAAGACAAAAGTTCCGCCTCTACCAAGATTCTCCCGACTCTGTCGAAGATGATTGACCCTTCGCTCAGCGTGCCGCCAAAGTATTTTTCACTCTTTCCGAAGAAACACCAATGAGGGCACTTCGCTTCAGGAGAATGGTCGGTGAGAGTTGCATACGGAGCGGCAGAGTAGTCCCGAATCCTCCAGTATCTTGCGTGATATTTCAACGCTGTACAGCCTGCACAACTAGTGAGCGAAAGAGCTCGCTTTCAGGTTTGCTCCGCTCTTCCTCAACGTCCTAAACTACGACCACATTCATTTCAGCCCCCAGGAGTGGGTATCGAAAAAGAAAATGAGACTCCTTAGGTCTGGCTGCAGCAATGAATGACTGCTCCCTAAGCGTGACTGCGGTAGTGAACGAATGCTCCCTGAATGCACACTCCTACTGCCAGAAGATCTCATTTTTTCGATATCCACTGTGCCCTAACTACTGGATCGATTGAATTTGTTGCCAGGAACTCCCCTTGGTCGATGAGTCGCCTTCTTGCAGATGCAACTCTGCCGAATCGACCGAGATGGTAGAAGTCTTCAGCGGAGTCTCTTCTGCACGTACTGCAGCAGTCTCCCTGATTCCGCCCTTTCCGCGATTCAACTGCGATGAGAAGCAGTCCGCCTTATCCGTTGAAAGACGGGCTTGCTGACCTCGGATCCCCGAGTCCCGAAAGGTGGCTTCTAGATATGCATTAACGAGCCTCGTCTTGACTACGTCGGAGAGCCGAGCAGTATATGTAAAAAGGTCAATTTGTTATGAACGGTGTTGGGTTCTGCTTCGATCTCAAATGCCGTGTGAAGGTCCGGAGCTGTAAAGACGGACTCATCTTCTCTGGTTCTACGTCAATTGAGTGTCAATGTCGAGTATGCGTAAGAAATGAGGCCATTGCCACTAAAATTTTCACTTTGGTGTGTATTTATTTGCCCAGTTCAGGACCATGAGTTAGGCACCACGCATGTAAAAGAGAATAGCAAATCCCATGAACTTCTAGTCTTGTGCACAAGGGCCTGCAGTGTAATTCAGGAGCTAGCCAAATCTGGAAACCAGCGGAAATGCTCCGCTTACCGAGCCATCGCCGACACACGGGAAAATTCGCCCTCGCGTATCACTTCGACGGCGCGCGCCCAACAAGGGTTCAATCGGCTCGAAATTAGTCCAGTATGCTTTCCAATGCTCGCTCTTTCCGTGAGGAGCAAAAAAACGTGCTCGAAACGCGTGTCGAGTCGAAAAGAAATATTTTGGCCCTGTGACAACAAAACTCAACACCATGGATAGATACAGGGCAAAAGAAGTCAAAAAGACAAGTGTCGGGAATTGAGCCCAACGCGGGGGTCGAACCCGCAGCCTTGAGATGCCTATATCACCGTTGAATCGGTGTTGTAAGAGTCTCACGCTCTACCGATTGAGCTAGCCGGGCAGCTTGTAGGAGGCTCCTATTTGCTGGTTGTTGAGGGTACCTTTGGAAATTCAAAATATATACTGCATTGAACTTGGAGAGAGCGATTGATGTGGGTCTTAATAACCTAAACTATGGCCATCATGGCCATGGCGTTGCGTCAAAATGCATATTCTTCTCCCCTCTTTTGTTCTCATCTTTTTTCATTCAAGGAGGCCACAAAGAACTTGATCAAAATCACTGGGTCAAAAGTACAGCTTATGGGCCACCAACCCAATCCATTTTCTATCATGAAAGTATCAACGGAGCGACTCAAACGCAACAACGAGGGATGCGAAGGTTCAGGGGACTGACCATCTAGCAATGACGGCTGTAATCGTGCTTTGGGACCGGTCAATCAAGACAAAAATACTCATCAATCGTTCACCATTCGACCAGAAGTTGGGTAAGCTAATTCTGACCTCCCCACAAGAAACCCTGCAATCCAGAACGCTGATGACGCATCAAGTGCAACCATGCCAGGGTATTTCACCCCGCTCACGAACCCTCTCTCCCTATTCCACATCGACTGACCAGCTTCAATTCCGGCCCCTCGAATTTTTGTCTGACAGACTAAAAACGAAACAATGCCGCCCATCACGCTTTACTTTCTCCAAAGCTCGCGCAGCATTCGCACGGCATGGCTACTGGAAGAATTGTCACTGGACTACGACGTCAAGTTCTCAGGCAGGATGGCCGACGGCCGGGCGTCCCAGGAGGACCGCGACGCGGTGGGCACAGCAATGGGGAAGTTCCCGACCATTAAGGACGGCGACGACGTTGTCATGGAAAGCGGAGCAATTACGCAGTGTGTCTCACATTTTCCTTTGCGCAATTCCGCCCAATTGCTCTCCTACGCAAAAGTCACGACGGAATGATCTTGCGTGGCGCGGAATGGCAGCATCTGCTGGGAAATCGGTGGCTAAAAGTAAACACCAGATACCTCTGCGAAAAATACGACAAGTCGCATCGCCTGATTCCATCTGATCCGGCCTTGCGCATCAAAGCTTTGGAGTGGCTGCACGCCGCCGAAGCGACGTTTGCTCTGCACAGTCTCGCGATCGTGTACGCGCGCTGGTACTATCCCAAAGAGGCACCGGCCGAAGGCCTCGAGCAAATGGAGGCCAGCATGTCGAAGAACGTCAAAAACGACTTTGGCTGGCTGGAAAGCGAGTTGGAGAAGAGCTTGGGAGGGTTCTTGGTCGGAAAAGAGGTGACTGTCGCGGATGTCATGATGCAGTTTGGTGTGAGGTTTATCTTTGAGAAAGAGCTGGGGACGAAGAGAGATCGCTGGCCGAGGACTGAGGAGTGGTTGAAGAGATGCGAAGAGTGTGAGGCGTATAAGAGGGCGGTGAAGAAGACTGGTCACGTCTTCTCGTAGTCGTGGTAGTCTATGGAAAGGGGCCGTGGTGCAACAGGGCCGAAGCGGAAGTGACTGGACGGTTCCATTCTCTGAATCTGTACAGCAATTCTAGGCAAAAAGCTGACCGCGAACCATCACATGCTTTCAACGCTCGAGTTTCCAGAATACCACACACTTCTCACACACCCAATCAACCACTGAGTTACAAAAGACTCTTGACGAAGACACCCAAAGAAAAACTCTTGACGCATTCAGACAGATCACGGCATCCCACTACGAAACCCCCGGTTTCCTTGCAGTCACGCACCAAGCCGACCACAGCAACGACGCTTCACCATCACCAAACTCCTCCTTCAAAACGCTCACAACCGCCGGCACGACCAAATCCCCCATCTTCTCCCGCTGCTCCTCACTCCAACAACCCCGCGTGACCATCCTCAGCATATCCCCATACAACGTGCAAAAAGCGTCGGCATCACGATGCCTCGTCACATTCGGCACCAACTCGACAGCGACATCCACAAAGCCCGTCTCCCGCGCCACGCGCTCGAGAAAGCCGCCCTCGGTCCAGCGCTCCTCCGGACCACCCTGAGAGGCCCAGGTCGCGCTAAACTGCGCGAATGGCGGGAAGGGCGGCGCGCCGGGGATCGACGCGATGGCGCGCTCGACGATCGGGTACCAGCCTGTCATTTGCCAGACGGAGAAGGCGGCGGTGCCGGCGGGCTGCAGCACGCGGTGTTGCTCGCGCAGGGCCTGGCGCGGGTTCGGCATGCCGATGATGCCGAAGTTGGTAAGGACGTGGGTGAATGTGGAAGGTGGGAAGGGGAGGGACTGCGTTCTCTAGTCAGTCACTGGACATATCTTGTCGCACGACTCCAGGCGAAATAGAGAGAAGGAAACAAGCTCGCTCACCAAGGCATCCGCAACCTGCGCCCTCGCCCCTTCCCATCCATTCTCCGCAATGCGCTGGGCGACGCTGTCAATCATGCTCGACGAAAAATCCGCACACGTCAGGTGAAGCCTCGCTTTGGCGTCGTCCGGGAGCAGCGCGTGTAGCTGGACACTGACGATGCCGGTGCCGCACGCGTTGTCCAGCACTACAATGTCTGACGAGCCCGAGGCCTTGGATAGTCCGCTGTTGTGTACGAGGACGCTGGCGAAGGGCCGGGTGAGCTCTTCTCCTGGCTTGTAGCGCGTTGCGGCTTGCGGGTTGTGCCAGTCCATCATTGTTCGTTTGGTAGGGGTTGGATCGAGAATCAGTGGGGCGTGGGTGAATAGATGATGACAGTCTTGAGCGACTGCAATTCCTGAAGCAAAAATCCCCGAAAGATGGTGAGAGCTTCGAAAGCAACTTTGTCTTGAATCCGAAACGTTGTAGGGCCACTCTTGCTGTAAAGGCGCTCTTAAGTACTGACTCGCTGTAGTGTGACCCAAGCCGACAACCCTCTCAAATCGCTCCGATTGGCATCAAAGAAACCCGGTCACTCGCAAACATTTGACAGGTTGGCAAGAATTCTGGATGGGCTTTTGTCGTCTGGAAAGGGTTCGGCGCATTCGGCTTATTTCCGACAATGTCTCCGGGCCAACAGGCGTCGTGGAAATGTCTCCGTTGCTTGGAACTCGCAGCACAAGGACAACACCAAAATGGAATCAACGTCAATTTGGGAATAAATCTACAATATAACCCTACCACTAAAGGGTGCAGCTCCTCTGCTCATGGCGGAAGCCAGGCCACTTGGGCACAAACTTGCTCGCACCCTTCTTCTTCTTGCCGCCATTCTTTTTCTCGACGTCCTTCTCCTTGTCGACGCCCTTCTGCTCCTCCGTGCCATCCTTTTCCTTCTCAGTTTGGAGATACTTTTTGTTCCAGCTCTCCCAGCTCTCCCAGTTCTTCTTGTTCCGCGACGCCAACATGTCCCTCACGCGCGCATCATTGGAATTGTCAAATAGAGTCGTCGAGCTCGCGCTGGAGCTGGAACGAGTCACACTACTGCCAGCCACAGATGCCGGAGTCGAGAGCGTGGTGAGGGGGAGACGACCAGACGACGTGGTGGGGACCTTGCCGGTAGCGTCGGTCGTCGTTTTGGCGCGCGACAGGGAGGGGTATGCGGGAGGCGAGTGGGCAGGGGCGGAGGGGTAGGTGTATGGGTTGCGGTTCTCTTCTACCCGAGGGGCGGAGGGATAGGTGTACGGGTTGTCCACGCGGTCCTCTTCAACCTGACCGACGCTGCGCATGCCACCCCATTGCCAGCTCGCCCTAGGAGGCGTGGGGGGATGCTGGCGCAGGGGATTAATGAATGTCGACGGCAGCTTAGCATCATCTGGCACGGCGGCGTTCGTGCTGGCCGTGTTCGAAGCAGGACGAGAAGTGCGGAGGCTTTGCAGGGCGTGGCCGGCTCCGCTTTTGTTGTTGTTGTTGCTGCTGCTACCGTTGGCGGCGGCGCGGCGCTGCTGGCCGTCTTTACGTTCGCCCGCGATACCACGGATGAGGAGGTAGAGAAAGACGGCGAGGACGAGGAAGGCGCAGATGCCGATGGCTACCCACTGCCCGGCGGTTCCCTTCTCCTTTTTGGCGGCGTCAGCGGCCGCGGGGTCCTTGGTGTTGAGAACGGGGCGGGGCGAAGAGGGGCGAGATGGCGAAGGCGACGACGACGACGACGACGACGACGACGAGGGCGAAGGGCGAAAAGGGAGTTGATGGTCGTGGAAGCCATGGCGGTGGGGCTGCTTGCTCGTTGCCGCTACCGAGGCGGTTCTAGTGCTCCAGGTCCGCGTCGAGTGTAGATGGGGCAGCTGTGGGAACACGCGGTTCATGTATGGCTTCAAGTGCTCCGTGGAACCACCTGCTCTCCGAGTGGAAGAGCTGGGGGGACCCCCTTTGCTCGAAGAAAAAGCCTGAGGACGTGGAGTACCGCCGTATCGAGACCCCGACAGTTTGACATCTCTCTTCTCGACACGGGCAGTGCCCTTGGAAGGACTCGAGGCAGCAGGTGTGGCCTTGACGAGTCGGCCTCCACAGAGGGGCACTGTACTCGACGAGGGCTTCTGGATCAACGTGGGATCCCACACCAACTGCCGGGGCCAAAGGAGTCCATGTCCATCCCAAAAGCGCCGAGACACGACATCGGGCGTACCCAGAGGAAGAGTCGAAGACGATGGGGTGATGTCCGGGAGAGCAGTCTGCGGCACAGACTGGTCAGGCGTCTCGACGGCCCGCTTCGCCCTGATGAGCGTGTGGGGTGTGAAAGACGGGTGGGGACCTTTGGCCAAGACCGGAGATGGACGAGAGACCGGAGAACGATGGGAGACCAGAGACTCATGGGGGGCGAGGTTCTCAGGGATCCCATGTGGCTTTTTCCTATGTACGCTGACGATAGGAATTGTCTCCAGGCTTTTGACGACCTGGTCGACGGGCGGCGGCAGCTGTATCAGGACACCATGCGGGTCCTGGTCCTTGTAGTGTTCGATTGTGCCATTCATGGCATCTGCCACGACGCACAAAGGCGCCATGGCAAAAAGCAAGAATGCTCCGAGGAGCAGAACGATTTTGGGGCTAAGAGGCTGCCTCATGATGATGGGAGTTGAAAGATGTCGAGAAGGTTTCCGCAGGCTGTGAGTGAGCTCTTTATAGGCATCAAAGCCTCAACAATCGCCCAAAACATCCCTCCCAGGACCACCGGACGACGGGAATTCGACTCATCCATGTAACTCTAGCAAGGAAAGTGTTCTTACCAGATTGATCAGCCCCAATTAGTGAGCCTTCCACGGAGGCGACAATGTTGACTCCATGGGAGAATTCATCGTCCGTCATTCCCCCAACACACGGCAGAGGAAGAGAAAGGAAAAAGTAAACAAACAGGAAAATTTCCACGGTTTCCAGTCCCTAGCCTTACCGTGCCGCGACACTTTCGCGCAGCAACCCCAGACTTTGGCGTAGCTAAGGATGGGGATGACAACCAACCGCGATATTCTCCCTCTCTCAACCAATGGCGTCAAAGCACCAACCATGTGGGCGGAGGAAGAAGCAAAGAAAGAAAAACAATTCTGCGACGAACAACGGGCCCGCCGTACCGCGGGTCTGGGAAGCTCGAGCGTCGCGGACCGTACCGTCCGCGCATCGATTGTTGAACAGACCACCTTTTCGCCAGTGCACTCAACCAAGAGCATGGATAACCCAGCAAAACTCAAACGCGAACCATGGGCGAAGCGTGTGCAGAGGAGGATTCGGCGGGCTTTTGCTTCGTGACGATTGTTCAACAAAGTCAGTGCGTGGTGAGTGACCAAGGATTGATGGTGGGACACGCGTGGCAGAGAAATGGAGTGCATCGATTGATTTGGCCATGTCCCCTCCCAGTGGTTCGCGAAACCGCCAGTCTGGCGCAGAGGGAGGGAAGGGTTAAGCGACCGTTGCGCGAAAAGAAAAGATGCAGAAGCGACAGCCGAGTCCTGCGCCGCCACAACCGACATCCCAAGAGAAGAAAATATGAAAATTGACGACATGCCATGTCCAAAAAAGGCCGTGTCTGTAGGAGAAGAACGGGGAGCAAAAAAGCCGCCCGCCGGTGACGCTCCGCCGAGATGCTATCGTTCATGCAGTTTTGTTTTGGCCCAAAGGAAACCAATTAAGAGGCCGCCCAAAGACGCGAGACCGTCGCGGTATGTCCAGGCGTTGCCGTGGCCCGACTGACGCTGGATTTCTTGAATTCAGTGTAATCAAACAAGCCGCCCGGATTAAGAAGACAGAGTCGTAAGATCGTATATGAAGTGGTCGTGAGAAGCGAAATCTTGAAAAGATGAAAAGACGAGGAGGAGGAGGCGTTGCTCAGCGCCAGCCACCCTCGCGCAGACACGAGGTGCACCTCTCGTAGGCGCGGACCTCGCCTCTGCCGCAGAAGCAGCTGCCGGATGAGCTTTTGCTGGACCTGCGGCTGGCGGGGGGCTCGAGGCCGTAGTCGGAGCTCCTAGGACTGCTGCCGCCGCTGGTGCTGTCGTAGTCGTTGGAGGAGCTGTAGGTGCTGCGGCGGCCGGTGCCAATGGCGACGGGCAGGCCCTGGATGACGCCGGCCTGGCCTTGCCTCTGGCCCGGGTACATGCCGTCGTTGACGGAAAAGTTGCGGCAGATCATGTAGGCACGGGTCGCGGCAGCATTGCGGGCCAGCTCGTCCGACTCGTAGGCGGCGTCGGTTGTGTATTCGCGATTGTTGACTCGGACGGTGCACGTGAAGCCGTGACGGGTGCGGTAGCATTCGTAGAGCGGGTCGGGCCAATGGCGGCGCTGGCAGAGGCCTTGACAGGCGGAGCGACACCAGTCAGAAAAGCAAGGCGAGTGGGCGAGTTGCAAGACGACTAACCGGTCAAGTACATGATGTAGAACATGATGAATTGGGCGCGTGGGATTCCAAACTCGTCGTCTATCGCAGGAGGGCCGTGTCACGACAGGCGGAAGGCTTTTTGTCTTGATGATTGACGAGGCAAGGGACTGACTGGACTTGTGGTGGGGGGGGGGGGGGGGGGGGGGGGGGGGGGGCGATGCTGGAGGGGAGCAGTGGCAGCTTGAGGACAAGAGGCGGGACACAGTGAGATTTATTGCAGACTCGTACATATGTAAGCGTGGATGGAGGCTCTTGTTCAGTCGAGCGATGTGCTGGCGGGCGTTATGGCCAGTCCAGTGGACGGATGGGGAAAGGCGGATTGGATTGTGGATTGATCGAGGGTTCGGCGCCGTTGGCCTGTAGTCGCCACGGCGTGATGGTCACTCAAGCAGCACAGCACAGCACAGCACAGCACAGCACGTTCGCCGGAAAGCCAACCAGTCTGGCGGGCACTTGCAGCCAGCCAGAGGCCGCAATCGCGGGGGCCCAGGCAGGAGACGGTCGTACCGCGCGCGCTTCATGCACAATGAGTTGGCATGAGGTGGAGGGGGAGGGAGAAAAGCAGCATGCATGCTTGACGAAACTGCTGCTGGATCCCGTCTGACTGAGGCCGGTCAACCTTTTATTTTGGCGGTGAGCCCCAAGCAGCAGCGTCGCTCCATGGACCATGGACCATGGACCATGAGGATGCACTGTAGCTGAGTGAGTATTGATTGCAGCGGTGCAGGACGCGACAAGGACAGGGCAGGGCATTGCTGCAGCGTCGCTCGTCTCTTCCCCGCGTTCGGCGTGGCCTGGCCTGGCTCCCTGGCTCCCTGGCTCCCTGGCTCCCTGGCTCCCTGGCTCCCTGGCTCCCCCACCCCACCATCCGCACTAGGCGGGGTCCCCGTCCATCACCAACTACTACTTACTGCTCTACTCCTCTACTCCTCTACTCCTCTACTCCTACTTCTCTTCCTCCTCAATCCAATTCTCTCCTCCACCCACCGACCGACCGACCGACCGACCTGCATCCTCGCTGCATCCTCGCTGCATCCTCCGCTGCATCCTCCGCTGCACCTCTGCATCCTGCTCTCCCGCCCTCCGTCCCGTCGCACAAACGCCACCATCATGCCCATCAACCGCGTCACCCTGTTCAAGGTCGCCGAAGACCAAATCCCCGCCGTGCTCGCAAAGTACACGACGCTGGCCGCCGACGCGAAAAAGGTACGACAACACCCTCTCCAATGCCACAGCCTCGGGTCAAGCCCCGTCGGGTCCAAACATGGTCGCTGTCTCCCCATCCCTCCTTGATTTCGGACATGATTTCCACCCGCACCGTTGCCTCGTCGCAGCTCTCTTCCTCTCCTGCTGTCCATCACCGGTCAGCCACGCCCGCGCTCGCTCACTCAGCAGCTGGCACCGTTTCTTTTCAATCTACCTCAGTTGCTGCCTGCCTGCCTGCCTGCCTACCTCCCCATGACGTCCATGCCTACCGTACCCCTCGGCTCACCACCACCACCACCACCAGGACTCGGCCCCCTACATCCTCTCGGCGCGCGCCGCCAAGGTCATTCCTGACCCGGCCGGCCGCAACCAGGGCTACACCGTCGCAGCCACCACCGTCTTCAAGTCGCTCGACGACATGAAGTTTTACGACGAGGGCTGCGAGACCCACGGCCAGATCAAGACGTTTCTCAAGCCTCTTCTGCAGGGCATCATGACCGTCTACTTTGAGGTTTGAATTGGCTGATTGATTGATTTGCTGGGTGCGTCACGGAGGGGCTAGATTGGCTGGCTGGGATCGGGGTGTTTGTATGTAGACAAGCACGAAGGGGGGGGAGAGAATCGTAGACTGGATATATGGTCATTGGTGACCTACCCGCATGTCTCACCATTGTGCCTCGCTCGCCCCTCTCCTTGGAGCAAGCTGGCAAGCAATTGGCCCAAAGCAGCGGATTCTACTATACACTATACCCCCACATGCCCCAATCAATGCCTCGCAAGGTATTCCACCACCTTTGCCGACGTCCAAACCCCACCACTCCACCAATCACACCCTCTCCAAATCCTCACCCGGCCACCCCTTTTCCTCAAAGTACGCGCGCGCCAGCTCCGCTTTACCCCACGGAAGCACAAACACGGGATGCACGCGGCCGACGCGGTCGCTTTCGTCAAATGGCAACGTTCCAGTCGGCACGTCGGCGGCTTCCCAATTGTACGCCGCGGCGAGGGAGCCGGAGAAGAGTTGGGCCGAGGACGAGTTGCTGGGACAAGTGTAGCGGTGCTGGGCGGCCGAAAGACCGCACAGGTTGTAAGCAGTGTGGTAGCCGTCAACGGGTCTGGTGAGGGCACGTGTCAAATGAAGTGTTTTTTAGGTGGCAAGGGGAAGGGGGAATACTGACTTGCCCGGCTTATCCCTCAGCCCCCCCTTGGGGCCCTGACACGCGCACAAAATATACCTGATCATGCCCTCTCGACTCCACAGCTCCTCGTCTTCGCCAGACAGGCCCAGCGCCGCCTCGACCAGCGCCCAGCACCCGCCGACCCAGTGGTTGTAGCAGCCGTCGACGAGCTTGTTGGCGCGGCCGGCAAAGCCGCCCTCGGGCGCCAGCTGCCTGCTGCTGAGCCAGCGGACAAGCGCCGGCACGTCGAGGGACGCCGCGATGGACTCACGAGGCGGCCCCATGATGCAGAGGCAGGCCAGCGCGCAAAAGGCGTACGCGCCGTGTGCCTCGTTGTCGGGCGCGCCGCCGATGCCGCCTTCGAACGTCTGGCACCGCGACAGCCATGCGCTGAGCCCGGTGATTAGCGTCGGCTCTTCGTCGCCGCTGCACTGCGCTTTGAGTGCTGCGTAGGCTGGTGCGGAAGAGGGCAGCGTGAGTGGTAGGTTGAGGAGCGAGGTGATGACCAGCGCGCAGTAGGCTCCGCGCACGTCTTCTTCGCCACCTTCGGTTACAGTGAAGCCGCCGGACGGCTGCTTCATTTGGCTGAGGAACGAGTGCATTGTCGTGCGATTGATGACATCGTAGCAGGGAGGCCCGCCGGCTGTGAGGAGCGCGAGCGTCGTTGCGTAGGAGCAAATGACGTGCGGCGTTTGACCATGGCCACCACCAAAGCCGCCGGCTACATCTTGGAGGGGTCTGTAAGTCTCGGCGAGTCTGATGGTGTTAGTTAGATACAGGGTATGAAATTGTCGGAGGGGTTGATTAGGTGGACTTTTCAACAACTTACCCCTCTCGAGTAGACGTCACATCCTCACCCAGGAGCCCCAGGGCTGTCAGACTCCAGTATGGAATCCATGGTCGACTCGCGTCCAAGATGATAAACTGCTCCGGCCACTCCCCCAACGCGTCGGCAGCATATGAGACGGTGGCCGTCCTATTCAGATGCGGGACGCCATGCGAGTTGAGCGGAAACTTGTTTGGATTGCCTGTCAGAAATGGCAGAATCTTTTCCACCGTCTTGCTCTGCTCTTGCGAGGTTCCCGTCTCCAGATCATCCTCAATCACGGGTTTCTGCGAAAACATCTCGGGCAGGGGTTTGATGTCAAGACCGACAAGGTCAGGCACGACCTCTGAAGCGCCACCACCACCGCCCTCCATGATCTCAAACTCGGAATCAGAAAGCTCTTCGATGCGCGCAGAATCGGACAGCAGCTCGTCCAGGCGTCGTGTCGGGGAAGGTTGGCGGACAGCTTGGTCGCGGTCTTGGTGCGGCGGCGACTGCTGTTGGGACGCGCTGCGGGTTTTGAAGACGACTTTGCGGCGTCGCATCGACTGAAGAATAAAGGAAGTCCACGGGTCTGGCTGGTCGTTTTGGGAAATGGTGGGCTCTGCAAGCATGCACCGGGGTTGTCGAGCGGTCGCTTTGGTTTCTACTGCTATTGTCCCTCACGAGCTCATTGTTTCCGCCCGCGAGATGGTCGGTTTCGGTCAACGAATCTTCAGCAACTTGGTCGAGACAGCCTCTAGCAACGCGCAATCTAATCTCGAGATGCCGCGTCGACTTGTTCTGATGATGGACTGTCTTGGCGAGGGGTTGGCAGATGATGTCAAAAGCCTCTGCCGAATCGGCCTTTCCCGGGGCCGAACTTTGGCGGGGCTGAGGTGTCTAGGCCATCACGTCGTCTGCGCTTTCCATTCTCCATCATTTGCACTTCTTCCATCATCATTTTGGAGATACTCACATTCTCACGACCTTGAAAACTGGATGAAGCCTCTCTGTGTGCCGAATCAAGAGCTTTCCCACTCGCAGGTGTCGAAACGAGGACAAAGGAAACCAAAAGACAAGAAAATGCCCATCTCCGGATCACGACCGTCGTCTTTCTGGTATGATCGATACGGTCTTTCATGAACCTACCTGCTGGTACAATGCCGTCAGCTTGTTCCTGACCAATCAATATAACAAGATTTTCGCGAAGCTTGAGGCGAGGGAATAGCTTCTTTTTCTACTGGGCACTCAAAGACATGAGGAATCGATGATGCACCATCTCAACACTCGCATCGGCCGCTGAACAACTCACGAAACGTTGCTTTTATTCATCGTCTGTAGGACTGCAAGCCTCGCCAAAAGCTTTGATGTCGACCATGTTGGACTGCACTTTACACTTGGAGCCGTCCAGAGCCAGTCGGAGCCACACCAAGTCCACCACATCAGAAAAATTGCCATGACGTTTGCACCACCTTCGCACTCCGGCCCACAGTGGGTGCCGAAAGAAATCAGACTCCCACGGTCTAGCTGCGGCAACAAACGACTACTTCCTAACCTTAACTATAGTGGTACATGAATGCTTCTTAAGCACAGGCGCAGCAGTGAATGAATGCTCCTTAAGGGCAATCACAGAAGCAAGTGAATGCTCCCTAGATGCACCTATATTTCCAGGAAGTCTAATTTCTTTCGACACCCACTGTGGGCCCGCCGGCTCGATCAGAAGATCCGCCAACACCTTTTCCCGGATGTGGAAATGGCAACGTGCTGCAACGCTTGGCCAGTCACGGGCAGCCTCCCCGTGTGCAACAGGCATTGACAACTTTTGGCCAAAGATAAACTTGGCCAGGTTCCACGACCAATCTGCAATCTGACGCGCGAGCATTGTCCGGCCATGTCTGGCCCATGTGCGATCCGGCCCTCCTGTCATGCAAGTGGCGGGATTGCAAGATTACCTCGTCGCACAGCAGCAATAACGGAAACGAGGGAGCAGATGCGTGCGAGCGAGCGACAGACGGCACCATGTTGCGCGGCACAACAGTTACGAAAGTGGTCGCGCAAGCTCGTGTGCGAAGAGTCCCTGTGGCGACGCTCTGGCAGCTCCGACATGATTGCAACGGCATGCTGGACTTCCCAATCCAGTGCGTCAGTCTTACCCCATCTCCATGCCTCTTGTCCAACTGTTTCTGCTCATCGATCAGTCTGATTTTGTAAGGCTTACCTCGACTAATCAGCGCCCTCCGGATCCTCAGGGCTGGCATCCATCGCATGATGCAGCAGCAGCTGCCGCACCGTGAGAACCGCCCATCTCATGGATCTCGCCACTCACGGCGGCCCATCACATTTCCATCGCTCCCCGGTTGCGTCCGACGTCGGGCGGCGACGAATCATCATCTCCCACTCTCGACGAGAGCAAGGCTCGACGTCAGCCTTTCGAGTCAGCTCGCAGCATTGCGTTCCCTAAACGGGCGCAAAGTCCATCCGTACAGCATATCCATGAGCCGTGTCATATTAACCCCCTTCCTTATCAAACCGTACCCCTCGTGCACCCCCCGGATTCCCTCCCCCCATCGGCTCGCTCGCCCCTGTCGCGGGCTGTCACGCTGCTTCGCCTAGGCATGTTTGTAGCAGCAGCCGAGCGGGCGCGCTGCAAGGCCCCCGGCAGATAAAAGAGGTGTTCGCGTCGTCTCGAGACAGGAGGAGAAGTGTCCCGGCGCCTGACCTCTCTGCTCCGCACAAGAATGGAGCGCCTGGCCTATCCGTGTGCGGAGCACGTATGCATCTGGTTGAGTCATTATCAGATCCGGACGCAGGTCCCGGCCTCGCGCGCGCGCCCCCTTGTATTGACATACAGACTTGCAACCCATCGCTGGGATAACTACACACCGTACACATTTCTGCAACGGCGTCGCCGACGGACGCCGTGCCATGACGGACCGAGCCTTGGTGCTGGAGCTTTTGCTCGATTTACCGCCCAGCCGACATTTCATCGGTCGGGCGGTGCGCTGCATCCCGTCTTTACATGTATATTCATAACAAGGAGTATTTAGCCCGTTCGACATGTACAGTACATACGTATGTATGGCGTCCGACGCAGCACCTACAAACGCAAACGGCGCCCCATGCCGAGCCGGCACCGCGGCTCCGCTTGTGGCACGCGTTGTCGGGAGGGCCAGCTCGTTGGGTGCGGAGCGGAGCGAGCCTGTCGATACCCCTTGGCCAGAAGCTCGCCTTGGATTGCAAAATGTGAACGGACGATGTACAATGAATGGATGAAAAGGCACGCGGCGAGCGAGACGATGTGGGAGTGGCTTCGTCGTCGTCGAGGAGGTGCTGGGCCGGCGGCGGTGTGTTAAGCGCCGGCCTGGAGGCCTCTTACGCGCTCGCTCGCTCTTTTCTTGCCGCCCAGCAACTGTAGGACCGTTCCACATGGCGTCACTGTCGTTGCTGGCGTCGAGGACAGACGCGATGAGATGGGACGATGCAAGACAGCGCGCCGATCGCCGTCGTTGTGGAACTGTGTATGTCTGCACTGAGGGGGCGTGCGAGGCGCGCGGTTGAGGATTGGCGGACGCGTGGCGTAGCAGATTTTGAGACGGCTCTTGGTTGTGTCTGGCAAATTGAACCTCGATTCGTTGCCGCTGGGCACTGCAGTCGTTGACTACGTTGGTGAGGTTGTGTCGTCAAATGAACGTCTGGCTGTCCTGTTGAGTCGCAGGGAAGGCTTTGGCGGCCAAATGCTCGCAGTGCTCTGAGGGAAACTGAAAACTGGCTGCTGCTTCAAATCGTGCAGTCTCAAACATGGAGTCGTCAACAGAGATTCATTTCATCCATTCCAATCTTCATGCAACAGTGATTTGGGAAAAAGCCGGAAAACAAGCTCTTGCCTTCTCCCCGCACTTCAACAGCGTAGGCAACGGCAGGAAGAGTGCGTGCAGACAAGGGAGCAGATGCCAGATCTCATGAACGCACAGCAACCAGCTGCATCAGAAGCAGCGACTCTAGCTCATACGACACGATCAGCGAGCGTCACAAGAACGGACCAAAGCGAGTAGGGAAAGAATTGCCAGGGAGCCAAGCAAACCGAATCCAAGACGCGCCAAAACAGACACGCCAAAACAGACACGCCAAAGCACCAGCATCCGAAAATGCCTGACTGGCACGGATGAAGAAACGCACGTCGCCCACGAGAGATATTTCTTGCAGCAATATCGCATGTCACGGCTGGCCATCACGGCGAGCAAGTGACGAAGACTTCCCCCCCCCCCCCCCCCCCCTGAGAGTCCTCATTTGCGCATGAATTAGGGACGTCGCCTCACGATGCACGCACGATGATGATTCGGGTTTACGCCTGAGCCGGAGAGAGACAAAGAGAGAGAGCTAGGCCATCCTTCAAACCGGCGGTAAGCAATACAAAATGCTGTCCTTGAATGGAGTTCTTCGCCTCGCAGGTTCAGAACAGCGCGGTGTCTGTTGCTGCAGGCTGCGGCCTTTTCATTCTGACACGAAATCTGGCTTGGAACGAGACTACACTGGAGTAATTCTGTATATCTCCATGTTCATGGCAGATGCGTCAGATCCATGAGATGCGTTGGTTTGGATGGAAAGAAAGACGTGGCGGCCGAAAAGCGTGACCGATGCAAAGAAACGCGAGTGAACAAAAGATAGAGCGAAAAGACATGAAATAGAATGCAATGTGCATGTGCACCATAGTCATCGGCGGATATGCCGAGGGTGCCGTAGAGGTGTAGCTCTAGTGCTTGCACGTTGATGCAGTGCCGCGGTGTCGGTTCTTTTTGCTCCTGCCGCGGCAGCCCTGGTGGCGGTCAAGAGGAATCAGGTAGGATGCACTGAGCGGTAAGAGAGCGGAGAGGGGGAGTTGATGAGGAGTGGATTGGGTGGATGGATCTTGTGGGTTGGTAGTGGTATGGTGCGGAGTGAATGTTTGCATCCCACACATCTATAGGTGGATAGACACAACGATTCCATCACATGCCCTTGCCATGTGTAAGTAGTCAAGAAAACGCTCAAGCAATGTGCGGAGAAAAGAGAATGGATGATGTGATCAAAGAGAAGAGCGGAGACGTAGCTGGTTGGTGTTTACCATGCCAACAGACAAACAAACACTGACGAAAACAAAACAAACCAAACCAAACAAAGTAGTAAACTGACATCGGTCTTCTCGACCGCTGCGAGCCATTCACACAGTTAGTCGCATAATCGGAGGATTGCTGCGCCACGGCACTCCCCTCAAAAACCGTCTTGCATAAACCGCCCTCCCGCGTCCATACCGCCTACACACTGCCGCCGCCGCCGCCGCCGCCACTGCCGCTTGCTCGACTCGATTTGAGATGATGCAGCAAGCTGCAAGGCCCAAGGTTGCCGTAAATAGGCAGTCTCTTCGCTGCAAGGCGGCCAGTCCAGCCCGGTCCATGGACATATTTGATGGGGCAGAGGTGGATGGGTCGACGGGCGAGTAGCGGTTCATGCGGCTAATGAGTAGAGGGAGTGGGGGAAAAGGCGAGTAGACAGGCATTTGAGTGGCAGTTTGACTGGCGGCTAAGCGGCGAAGGAGAGGTGGGAGGGAGCGGTTCATGCAGCTAGATGGCGAGGTGTGTAGGGGAAGCGGCATGTTTGTAGCGGGCGAGATCGTAACGCGGTGAAAAGATTTAGAGATACTTCCCTGGTGGTCTGCCGAGCTCGATTGACAGCGTGTCCGTCGAGCAAGGAGCTTGTTTCCAGAACCGGCGGCTGCATGTGCTCGCAGCCCGTTGGTCTGCTGTTGTTGGAAGCTCCGCAGAAGAACGTACCAAGCCTCCAAGCTAGAACAATAATGGGACGGGACAAGAATAGCGACCAACAGTGGCGGTGTTGGCCACAGCCGCTGCAGCCCAGCTCCTCTACTGACTGATGATGGGCAGTCGTCCACACAGAGCAACTTGTTGATGGCCACTGTATCCGCACACACAGTCGACGAAGCGGTCCATCCACGCCTGTGGCCTCTGCCTTTTTGCGTCCCGTCCCCAAGACCCTGCCACCGGTCAAGTGACACAGTCCAGCAGAGCATCTGTGTCTGGCGCTCGAGCAAGGACGGACGGGAGGAGAGAGCGGGCCGAGGAGGGAAAAAAAAAAAAGAAAAAAAAAAAAAAAACAGGACCACAAACCTTCCTCTGAGCAACTCACGGTCTGTGTTGGTCAGCCAGAGCCAGAGCCGACATCGTGTCTTGGTCTTCGCCACACTGGTGAATAAAACAATGCCTTGCATGCACTCTATTATGGAGAGCAGGTACCGCTTTCGACATGGAAATGCCGAGACCAAGCCACTCAGACGACAAACCGGCCGGCCGACCAAGGTGCGAGGCGAAGCACCAAGCAGCTGTGCGTTCGGCTGTTTGGCCGTTTAGCACAACTACTTGTGCATGGACGCCCTGCCCGGAGCTTGGTTGGCTCACTGGCTAGGTCTGGTGTAGGCGAGGCCAACAGCTAGTCCAAGATGGGGTGGTGGTAGGTTCGTGGTGCAGGTACCGACTTGGTGCCCACGTATCCACAGCCATGACGTGATGATGAGACGTCGAGGTGATACTGAACATGGAGCCAGAGTGAGATGAGGGGAAGGAAGCCGATTGAGATGGATAAGCGGAGCGGGGTTTTCGGATGGGTTGTTATCAGTGTATTCTCTGGTGATGAGTATGCAGTAGGCTCAGCCTGATTGGAAGACTTGGTTGAACCCACTTGGGCAGCAGGACTGACGTCCAGTCTTAGCTGGGGTTGGAAAATGAAGGTTGTTTTACAGTTCAGCAACAGCTGCAGGAGCGGCTCCAGATGTGGAGCATGAGGCGGGCATGTGTGAGAGGGTGGGCGGTTGTGAGAGTGGTATCGCTCGTGTCGAGGGCGTATTTCGGCGTGGAATGGCGAAGCGGCAGCCATGTCGCAGCGCATGAGATGCAGTGGTTGGTGGAGAGGTGGTCGGGACGTGGTTGCGTGGCGCTGGCGACTGGCAACGAGTCCCCTGCAATCGACTTGGCACGTCATGAGCCGAGTATCCCCGATGCCGCTGATGCTCGCTCTCCAACCGTCGACGGCCATGCGCCGTCCTGCAGCACCCTCACAACGCCTTGCTATTGTCAACTCGGAGTCTGCTCGACCGTGCCGGGCTCTGCGGTTGCTGACGTCCTCTTTCGGGACAAGATTCTGCAGCGGGCGCACGGCTTCGGCATCATGTTCGGCTTGTCGGTTGATATGCAGACGATCAACGGCCAACGCTGCGGCGCGGTAGCGTCGGTCTTTCTAGAAAAAAAATGTGCCCCAGTTGTGTGTTGGCAAAGCGGAGCACGATGCGATGAAACTTGAGGCGTCTATTTCGGGGCATGGAGGGCAAGCATTGCGCAATTGTTCCAGAGACATGATCGAGGAAACAGGCAGCAGGAGGTCACGGGACGTCTGGGGAAAGGGTGAGGCTGAGGACAAAAGTCCCAAGAGGTGGGTGGGTGGGTGGGTGGGGGCTTGATGGCATTCTGGAGGGGATGTTCCTTGAGCATTTTAGGGCGGCGGCAGAGTGAGACGGTGTCTTTGGAGGGTCCAACGCTCGCAGCCGGCAGCGGTGAGAAAGATGACGGGCATAGGAGCACAAAGGGATTGTTTGGTTAGTTTTGCGCGTGGCTTTGTCTTCTTGTGGGTTTTCTCGTGGGAGAGCAGACTGTGGTGACGGGGACAGCAAGGGCACTGGCAAGCGGGCGAGTCGTGACATTTTTTTTTTGGGTCTTTGCGGGCCCTGAGACACGATGGTGTCGCTGAGTGGACAGAGACAGCAAGGTGGTTCCACCGGTAGCGCAGGAGTAGCACTGTGGTTGCACGTCGACTCGATTGGATGGAAGCAGTTGCAGGCACGCGGCCAGGCCGACGAGCCAAGGGAGAGCAAAAAGAAGAAGAAAGAGAAAGAGAAAGAGAAAGGGAAAGAAAGAGAAAAAGAAAGAGAAAGAGACGGGAGATGTGCATGCAATGCAGGCAGGCTGCGAACGCTGGACAGCGGCCCTGAGAGGTGAGGTGGTGGTTATCGATACGAAAAGGGCCGGCTGGGTGGGGCGACAGGGTCAGGGCCTGATGGGCGCTGGGAGTGGGAGGCAAGCGCGTGCTGGCGGCGGTGGTGAGGTGAGGTCGCTGGGTAGCGAGCGAGGGCAGCCCTGCTGCTGCACTGCACTGCACTGCACCTGAGGAGGAGCGATCTAGTAGCGGGCCGTCCAACCTCTTCTTCTTCTTCTTCTTCTGCTTCTTCTACTTCTTCTGCTTCTTCTGCTTCTCCGCTTGACAGACGTGAGCAGACCCTCCCTGTTCTTCGCATCGCCTGTGTGTATCTGCACAAAATGGCCCCGTTGCATCTCACATCCACATCCACATCCACATCCACATCCACATCCATCCCACCCCTGGTCGTGTGTCGCAATGGCCGGCGTGACCTCCAGCCCGCGGTGCAGCCAGCCAATCACACCCCCTCCCCCCACCCGCCCCCGGCCTGCTCTGCTCTTCACCGCTCCTCTTCAAGTCGTCCAGCCCCGGCTCACTGGACGCTTCCTTCAACCACTCACCCTCAATCTCACCACCCTCCAGTCCTGCCGCCAAAGTGCGGTGTGAGAGGTGATCTTTGCAATTGCCCTGCTCCGCTTGCCTGAGCATTCTGAGTAAACCACTCTCGACACCTTCACCATGGACCACCTCGACTTCACCTCCGACGCCTTCTACGCCTTTGACGGCCAATATCACGACCCCAGCCAGCACCAGCACCAGCGCTACCACCACTATCCTACGACTCCAGCCTGGCCCTACGCCAACAGCGACCACCCCGACACCATGTCTCACAATGCGCAACTGTCTGCGCACCACAATATTGCAACTTCAAAACCCACTTCGACTCAACCCACCCAGTCTGCTCCACTCCAGACGAGCGGTCTGCCTTTCCACCACGCTCAGGCTCACTCGCTGGACCCCGCGGCCATGCTCAACTCCTCGACGGCCGGCTGGCACCTCCAACTCCACCACCAGCCTATGCACGCCTATCAAAATCCCCATCACCATCAGGACGCCGCTCTCGAATCTCCAGACTCCTATGGCTCCTACGGCGCACCAATCCAGACCTCGCCCGTCGAATACTTGCCCACCTCGCAACCGCCGCTGCCAATAAATACCACCATCGACATGTCCGGCTCCTACATTGCAATGTCTGGCCCCATGGACCAGTCCATGCCTGCGCCCATGACCTTTCCGCACATGAACGACTTTCAGCAGGAGCTTATGAACTACCCCATGAACCCTGGCGAGCTGGTGGCCGCCGCGAGCGCGAGCGTCGCTGGTAGCTCGCCCAACGAGAACTGGCTCGAGGTGCGCTCGCTGTCGAGCAGCGACAACGGCTGGAGTACCGTCGACTTTCACCAGCCCAACAACAGACACTCTTACGACTCGTATAGCGACTCGCATAGCGCAACAGTCTTCAACCCCATCCAGACGCTGCACATTCGCACCGGCTCAGACTCGTCCCAGTCGGACGTTCCCCAGTCGGCCCACTCTTTCGGCAGCTTTGAAGAGATTCCCCCTTTCCCCATGCACTCGCCCCAGTCCGAAGTCGAATTCCCTCCCCACCACGCGATGCAGCACGGAATGCACCACCACCACCACCACCACCACCACCATCATGACCACGAGCTCGACCACTACCAGTCTCCCGCCTACTCGGTCAGCCCGCCTTCAACCTCGGCCCAGCCTTACGCCATCAAGCAATCCGCCTCTTCGTCGTCCTCGCCCACGTCGTCAGACATTAGCTCGCCGCCCGCCTCGCGGAGAAGAAAGAGTCCCATCAACAGCATCGAGGCGGCCACGAGCAAAGTCACCAAGACGATTGTCAAGAAGCCGGCAGGAAGCGCAAAGAGGGACGACACCAAGAAGATTGGCAAGAGACGTGGCCCGCTGAGGCCAGACCAGAGGCAGCAGGCCCATGAGATTCGCAAGCTCCGCGCCTGCTTGCGATGCAAGTTTTTGAAAAAGACGTGCGACAAGGGTGACCCTTGTGCTGGTTGCCAGCCTTCCCACGCCAGGTTGTGGCAGGTCCCCTGCACCCGTATCGACATCAAAGACATTGCCTACTTCATGAAGGACTGGAAGGCAGACTACGAGCGCCACGTGAGCCTGGGCTTTTCCGTCGGCAACATCAAGGGCTTCTCGACCATGGAGAGGCCGATTTACATCACCCACGGTTACGGCCACTTCCTGTCCATCACCGCCCGCGAGGTGTACGTCCGCGACGAAAAGTGCTTTGGAGTGGACTGGGTCGAGTCGATCCATGAGAGCCCACGGGAGTTTGAGGTCACGACTGCAAAGCTGTCGGCTGGCATGGAGAGCATCTCGCCCGCGGAGCTGTCGGCCTACCTCGACCGCTACATTGACGGCGGCTTTGAAAACTTTGTCGACGAGTACTTTGAGGGTACTTACTTCCTCACCGAGATCCTCAAGACGGCTTACCGCTACTACCTCAAGTCCAAGCTGCCCGTCATCCGCAAGGCTCTGAAGCTGGTTGTTGCTTACAATCTTACGGTCCACGTGACGCTGTGCGAGGGCCTCTCGGAAGAGGAGATGGAGGTTGGCAAGATTGACACGACCGAGAGCAAGTTCTTCGGCAAGACTGTCGCTCCCGTCATGATCAACTTCCAAGTCAAGTGCGCCCTGGCAGACATTTGGCGCGACTTGCAAAAGGACATTCTCGAGGAGCTCTCCGGGCTGTACTCTTCCGTGTACAGCGGCGACAAGCTCAAGAACTGGCCAACCATCTTCATGCTCGCCGCCATCCTTTTGGCCGTCTGGGAAGAGATGCAGTTCGACTGCCACTACAGAGTACCTGACCCTGCCGCCGTCAACAAGTTTTGCAACGACATGGAGAGCACTCCTGTCGGCGTCATCGTGGGTCTCTTCTCCGCCATCTCCCAAAAGCTGCCCAGCTTCATGGAATGGGACACTCGCAAGCACCATCACCTGCTTGCTTCCGACATGGCAGTTTGTGACGCCATGACCGAGGTCAAGCAACACGTTCACAAATATGGTAAGTCGTCCATCAAGATGAGCACGAGACGATTCTAACAAATTTTGCAGAGACGTACCTGAAGAGCCGTGGCGAGGCCAAGTTCGACCGCAGTGACTTTGACAGCTTATCCAACAAGTTCCTGTCTAAGCTCGTCATCCGCGCGAACTGATACCCGCTTCCCGCCAATTAGACGGACCGCGAGATTCCTTTTGGCCTTTTTGTACAGCTTCCAGTTTGCAACGAAATTTTTTTTTCCGATACGGCGGCGGGCACTTTTATGACGACTCACGATCTTACGAAGCGGAGCATGAGCGCAATCAGCGAGCATGTCGCTAAATTCCCGATTCATGACGGGAAATTACGCTTACCAACTGCATTCCATCACTTTACGACTCGACGGCGGTTCTTACTTGTAGTCTTCGCTTTCATCTAACGCCCGCTTACGCCGATGATGAGATGATACCTCGACACGTTCGTGTTTGAGTTGCAAGCATCTGTGTAGCACTGCAAAAGAAAAAGAAAAAGAAAAAATAGACCATCTTCCGACTGGTCGTGGCAACCTTGCCACCCACGTCATCTGGTCACATCTATCGCGCTTTGGTTTCTGCTTTACGGTTGGCTTTCTTTGCATAGCCTGCGCAAGCAAACGGTACCAACGAAGACTTACGAAAGGATGAAACGAGGAAAGGCTCTTAGCAGCCAAGACGTTCATGCCTCGGAACACTGCTTGTCAACTGCCCTCGGTGTAGGGCAATATAGCTGTAGGATGTTTCATCATCTACAATGGCATCTCTCGATTTGCTCGCATGTTTTTCTTTGCTCCATGGTTTTTACGGATATGGTCAGGCAAACGGTATCAATTATTGGATAATGATCGGGATCTATTTCTTTTCCTTTTTCCCCGAGTGACGAGGAAGAAGGATCTTCTTGGTTGGGATTGACTGAGGCTAGATAAGTCCCTGCACAGCTCGCGCTGTGAATATCTACTCGAGGTCGGTCGTGGGAAACAAAATGGGTTGGATTGTCATGGTTGCAGACAATGTGCTATAGAAAAAGTACACTTCAACAAATCACTCCCTCGCTTCCATGTGACTGTCTTGCTAGGGAGATGGACGTCTTGACTATGGAATAGTGTGGCAGCTATACGGGAAACGTTCGCGAAGCAATTTGAGATTCATCTCAGAGGTGACAGGAGAGACAGGGCAACCCGACAAGGCGAGGCAGGCTGGGCGCCAGTGGCGGGGCATCGGCGTTAAGGCATACGCCGACAATGACCCGCCGCCCATGACATGACCCAGTGGCAGGCAAGCTGCGGTCGCCGTGATGACTTCGAGGTAGAAGCACATCAAACGCTCCGAGCTCACTCACCTCTTCGACGCGGGGACCCGTCATCTCGGATGCTCCCTCTCATACCTGGCTCAGCAACAGCGGTTGCCCCCGACAAGCCGCGACCTTGAGCTGTTCCCCTCCACGACTTGCCGCTCCCCCAATCACCCCGACACGCCTCCACAAGAAGTACAAGACTACTTGACCATCGACACGTTCGCGTTTGAGAAGCGGCGCCGCAAAGCCTCTCCATCCAGAATTGGAGAGCCTGCACGCAAAAGGCCATGTTCCATACCTTTACGGGATCCTCACGGCGCCCCCGCCAGGTCAATCTCTCCGGCCGGACCGCCAACCCATTCGCCGCTGTCGGCGCTGGTACAGGTACAGGCTCTCAAAGTGCTGTCGTCAGCGCGCAACAGGAGAGGGCGCAACGGCAGAAGGAGAGGGAAAAGCTGCAGTCGGCAAAGACAATACAGAGATCATGGCGGGGCCACCGAGTACGGAGAAGAGTGTACGCCCAGTTGCGGCAGGACTGGGATGCAACAGAAGCCTCTGGTGAGCCATACTAGCTGCTACATCCCATCCCCACAAAGTTGGACCACGTTCAATTGCTAATGTCTGGATTAGATGAGAGTGAACCCTACGCCACCGAAGCGGAAGCCTTCTCCCAACTCCAACGCCTACTCCTATTTATAAACCTGAACAACGAAAGGGACCTCGCACGATTGCGGCGATATTGCAAGCGCCAGATGGGAAACGCGTACTCGGGTGGACCGTGGCACATGGCATATATGCGGCTACAAAAGACCATACTCGATTCAGTAGAGCGCCAAGTAAACAAAGTGCTGGATGGTGGTGTAGACTTTGCTCCGCGGCGATCCATCCAAGGCCCCTCCATGACACTGTCGCTCGAAACTCTCTGCTTTTTGAATGAAATGATACCCCGGGAGACAGCAGAAAATTCCAAGCAGTACTACAGGGTGATGGGCAGGTTGATACGCGCGTTTGACATTGGTTTTGATGGAGGTAAGTAGACTCCAGGAGCACTGGCTGTACCATTGCTGACTACCTATTGTCCAGAGACAGATGCCGAGCTTCATCAAGATCCGTGGAAGGAAGCAACACTCAATGCTGTCGTTTCACCTTTGCAAAAATTTCATGCTGGCACAGCCAATACCTATGAAACTTTTGCTTGTCTCTACCTCCCCTACGCTGGATTATCTGTGGGACCTAAATTTCGATTGTCCAACTCCAAACCCAGAGCACGGCACGAGTGGCTGGACCTGCTAGCTTCGAGGCTGAATTACAAACTGCTTGCTCACTCACTCGCCGAATGTTTCCGGACTTCCGAGTTCGACAACTACCATCTCAACTCTGCGGATCGGCTGGCACTTTTGACGTACTTCATCTACTGCCACCGATTTGCCCACAACTTCCAGAACCCGCAAGCTTACTCTTCAGACAAAGATTTCGTTTGCGTTGTTTCCAATCTGCTATCTTCGCTTTCCGACATCATGGAAAACATGCTAGAATCGAACGAGCAGGAAGAGTCAAAAGTTAGTATTCTTTATCCCACCATCAACGACCAGATCATGTCTCTGGTGGACGAAGCGAGCATCCGCAGCCTCTTGGCCGATCGAACGAGCGGGTCTTTCACCAATGAAGCTCGGGAACTGGCGAGTTACGCGCTGACCTTGATCCGCTTCTTTCCCCGCCGAGGGGATGAGATACGCATGTGGTTGTATCTCGGGTCTAGCGCTGGACAAAGCATGCCGGCAATCAAGTACTTTTACCAGGCCGTCCGGTCGACCAGTGTGATGCAACAAATCTCGAGAGATTCGAGAGCGGCTGTTGGACTCCTCAAGGGCGAAAGGAAGGAGTCGCCGTTACATGGCCAATGGCAAGCTCCTGGAAGACAACAAAGCATGAACGACCAAATGAACAAGGAGTGGCAGGTCATTCTCATCTTCCTCGAACTCTTCATATTCGTTCTCAAGGTCATGGATGACGACGAATTCTTCTCTGGCGGAACCCAAACAGGCTTTGAGACAGGCGCACGCTCCAGTCATGTGCGTGAAAATGCTTTGCCGCTCTCAGACGTCCGCGACTTGACTGGATTCTTGAAAAATCTCGGATTTGCCATGTATTTCAACGCTTCAGAGATTCTTGGGGATGACGAAAGAGACAGGGAAACATCGGGGGGCATCAGCAGTTTCTTCAGGCTATCGGCTGCTGGTGCTGACGCGATAGAGGATGAAGAGGACGAGAAAAAGAGGAGACAAGAGATGCACACGATTGGCGGCGTCGCAGGCATGACGCTCGAGTATGTCAAGGGTCTGGTCACTGGACTGCTGCGCATGGTCTATGAGCGCGACTCTCGTCGCAAATTTCTTCCGGCCGACCACTGGCTCATGACTTCTCGGTTCGATATGGGCGGATTCATCTCAGCCGTCGTCCAGGAGGAAGAGAGCCGAAACAGGATCCAGGAGGAGGACAGTGAAGATGGTAACATGGAGATGGACCAAGATATTGACGGTCTGGAGTTGCTCGAGAACCCTCAGCTCATTGGGACTAGACGGACCCAGCAAGCGCGGCATCTGGAAAGACTGCAGAGGCAGCAACGCAAAGCAAGCCGCAAGAGATATCTTCAACTGGTAGCTCCGCGGTTGGAGATTCTGCAAAACATGCCCTTCTTCATCCCATTCACCATGCGGGTTCAGATTTTTAGAGAATTCGTAAAGTTGGACCAGATGAAGAGGAGGCATGGGCGCACTGATCCTGACCAGTGGCGCATGGCAATGATGCACGAGTTCCAGGGGCAAGACATTGGCCGGCATCACGCAAAAGTAAGGCGAGGGTTCGAATTTGACGACGCCTTTGACCAGTTCTACCAGCTGGGCGACGGTCTCAAGGAACCCATCCAAATTACCTTTGTCGACAAGTTCGACACGGTGGAAGCAGGCATCGACGGAGGCGGTGTGACCAAGGAATTCTTGACCAGCGTCACAAGCCAAGCATTTGCACCGTCTGAAGACAGGATCGATCTCTTTGTCGAAAACGATGCCCACTTGCTGTACCCGAACCCGTCTTCGGTCGAGGCCACCAAGCACATTATGCGCACGGCCGGCGTGACCGAAGGCTCCCATTTCTGGAGGGAAAGGATATCGTGGCTCTTGGCACACTACGAGTTTCTGGGGCGTATCGTAGGCAAATGCCTATACGAAGGCATTCTCGTCGACATCAACTTTGCGCCCTTCTTCCTGCTCAAATGGTCGCTCACTGGCGGGACCAACAGCGCGAGCAAAGAATCAAGCTACCGCGCCAACCTCAACGACCTGCGCGATCTGGACGAGTCGCTATACCAAGGGCTACTGCAGCTCAAAAACTACCCGGGCAACGTCGAAGAGGACCTCTCGCTCTACTTCACCATCACCGACACAATCCGCGGCGACGCAACCAAGACGATCGAGCTGCGCCCCGACGGCGCCAACACGCCCGTGACCAACGAAAACCGCCTCGTCTACATCTCGTACGTGGTGCGGCACCGCCTCCAAACGCAGCAGCGCGAGCAAACGGCCGCCTTCCTGCGGGGCCTCTCGTCCATGATATCACCCTCGTGGCTCTCCATGTTCAACCAGTCGGAGCTGCAGACGCTCATCGGCGGCACCAGCAGCAGCATCGACGTGGCCGACCTGCGCCGCAACACGCAGTACGGCGGCGTGTACGCCATCGGCGACGACGGGCTGGAGCACCCGTCGGTGCGCCTCTTCTGGCGCGTCATGCACTCGCTCGCCGACGCCGACCGCCGCGCCGTCCTCAAGTTCGTCACGTCCACCCCGCGCGCCCCGCTGCTCGGCTTTGCGTCCCTGAATCCGCGGTTCAGCATCAGAGATGCCGGCAGCGATGAGACGCGGTTGCCGAGCACGAGCACTTGCGTCAATTTGCTCAAGTTGCCTATGTATAGGGATGAGGATGTGTTGAGGGAGAAGCTGCTGTATGCCGTCAATTCGGGCGCGGGCTTTGATTTGTCGTAGTTGGTGAGAGATGAGCGAGCGAGTGAGAGATGAGCGAGCGAGCGTGCGAGCGTGGAAGCATTGGACCGCGTCGTTGTTGCAATGATGGATGGTTGGCGGATGGGTAGAGGGACGGAAGTAGAGGGGGACGTGGTCGTCGACCAATCAACGGGATGGACTGGACTGGATTGGAATGGAGGCGATTGGTGGGTCGGTTGGAGTATCTAGATTAATGGAGACTTTTTCTTGTCACTTGTCTCTCTCGCTCTTGTCATTCTACCTCGTTCTCCTCCTGACAGACTGCCGGGAGAAGTCCTCCACGTCGACATTTTCCGAGAAGACGTGCAGATAGTCGAGCGAAACTTCAAGCGCCGACAGGATTCAGTCGGGGCCAAACAACGGTTTACAGGCAGTGTTCGGTTATGATTCACTTTAGACAAGGATTGCTCGTAAATGGACATTGATCGTGAATGGCATTCCAAGATCTTGTCTATTCTAATCTTTGGTTCAAGCCAGCTTCACTCGTAAACGACGTAATGTGCACCAGGCAGCCAACCCCCACCTGCCCAGCGACAATGTTCTATCCCTGACCCGTCTACAGAACGGTGCCAAAGCCAAAAGTCGTCTTGATACTCCGGACGTAGTACTCTCCCCAGTTCTTCTTGGTGACGTCTTCTTGGCCGACGGGGACGCCCTCCCAATCCACGCGCATGACCGTCACGGCGTCGACGTCGTTCTGATCAAAGTTGATGTTGAGCGTCGAGTAGTGGCCAGCGGGCCACTGCGCCAGCCGCCACTTTTGCACGATGCGAGAGGGCTGTTCCAGCTTGACAAACTCGCCAGCCACGTTACCACCGAAAAGTTCAAACTTGGCGCCTTCGTTTGCACCCTCAAACACCTTGGGCGGTGCCCGTGTAAAGGCCGCCAGCCGCTGCGGGTTGGTAAAGGTTTCGAACAGCTCCGCGGCGGTGGTGCGGAACTCCTCGTTGTCAGTAACGGTGGTGACGTTGACGAGAGGGCCCGAGCCCGAGGCGGCCGTGTGCGAGCTGCTCTTCGACTCTGAGCTGCCCTTGTTCACTGATGAGCTTTCGTAGACGCGGGCCTTGGTGAAGGTGGCCGACGGATTCACGCCAGGTGCGTGTTGAATGTCTTTGCCATGTTCAGCAACCAGAGCTTCCGTCAGTCCGGCAAAGCGTTGGCGGAGTTGAGGTACGAGTTTTGTGCGGACCAGGTCCTTGACCGGTCTCTTGCTCGTCTCGTCTGCGTACAGATCTATGTCAAACTGTGTGAAGAGGTTAGCAAATGGACGGCCAAGGCTGAACAGTAACAGCACCTAGGGAACGTACGACGTACTCATCTTCCTCCGTGTCATGTGCTACTTCGGGGACGGTGATTGTGCCGCTCGCCTCCTGGCCCTCTTTATTCTTGCCTGCAGAAGAGGTCAGGTACCATTCAGTGCAAGAGTTTTCATCGTCTGCGCCTAAGGCATACCTGAGTACTCGAGCTGCAGCTTCACATCGTAGATGGTTATGACCTTGCCCTTGCGCTGGCTGACCTCGACGTCGCCGTCCATGCTGATGAGACGGTCAATCTTGGCCGACACGCCGTCATCCTCGACCGAAAGACCCGTCAGATCCTTCTCGAGGTAGTCTTTGGCCCAGCTGCCAACATCCTTGTTGACCCAATGCCAGTTGTTGGGGTTGTGGAGGACCATGTTTGCGGTGGTGGATGGAAGAGGGAAGGGTTAGGCAAGGCTGTTGAGCTAATCATCGTCAGCTTGTGAAACAACAAGGCGAGGCTGTGATGAAGGGAGTTGAAAGGACGCGATCAGAAGAAGGGAATCTTGTTCCCGCAAAGCTAATCCACATGCAAAAAGAGTACAAGTCTTTTTCGGCCTGGTGCCAGCGTGTGTCTCATCATGCGAACCGAGGGTAGTGTGAAGAATGAGAGGTGTTCACTTACCAGAGAATTGGGTATGTGGGAGGCGTCAATGGATGTCGTAAGATTTGGAGAGTAAGTGGTAAGGAAATGGGGTATCTTAAGGATTGCTGGTGGTTTTGGTTGTTGACGAAGAGATGAGGGAGAGCAGAGCCAGAAACTTCCAAAGTCTTCCAAAAGCAGCCGAGGAGCTGTGACCGCGGCGTATCCGCCGGCCCGATTTGGCTCCGGCGTAGCTGACCTCACCCCTCTACAGCCGCTCGCAAGGTAAACAATCGCAGCCAACTCTCAGCAGCACAAAATCGGGCTGGAACTGGTGTCGATTTCTGGCATGCGGCTGATGTCGAAGATATCTGCATCGGAATGGGTTGCCTCACCCCAGACTGCGGAGAATGCATGCATTCTGGCGCCCCAGCAGTCAGCATCACAGACATGGCTCAAGATAATGATTCTTGGAGCTTATTATCTGGGGAGGATCGTGTTCCGCTACAATGCTGCTGGAAATAATGCTGTATTCCATCCATCTGTTGGCACCCAGTGAAGCCAAGCAACACCAAACATCGAGACGAGCCGACCCTTGGCTCCCGGTCGCGTCCTGAAGCAGCCAAGGACGGGTGCTTCTTTTTTACCTTGTTAAACAGGCCAATAAGAGCCCAATCGCAATGAACAATGTTTTGTGCCCAATGAATTGATTGACCCTGAATCGAAATGCATCGACGGGCCACGAGTTTCGGGAGATCGACCAGGACAAGGTCGCCGCGCTTGGACCGGCCCCGCGACTCCCACTGCCAACCTCGCTCCCGACGTGACGCTCCTTTACCCACCCTTCCTCACCCCATCCTCCCCCTCGCGCAGTGCTGCGCACCATGTGATTTTCCTACCTGAACATGCGCATACCTTTTTTTCGCATCTGGTATAGCAGCTGGTACACTGTTCTCTTTCTAATCCTCGTAGTCCTGCTCTGCGTGTCTCCCGGCGACCTCGTCTACCAGGCCGTTCGCAACCACTCGTACCCAAATGCCTTTGTCGTCGGCGGCGTCTACCTCCTCACCCTCATCATCGTCGGTTTCGTCTACTCCAGCCGCCTCTACACCAATAAGACGGTGCTTGCCGCCATACCAAAGTCGTACATACCAGTCGAGTCGGGCGAGGTGGGCAAGAATGTCCGCCGCATGATTGTCAAGGGCTTCGAGCGGAGTGCCTTGATTGCTTGGGACTCTCGACCTCGGGATTTGAGATCGGAGCAGGTTGGCGACAGCGTTGAGCGTCTGTCCTCTCCAGACCAAAGCGCGCCTGCGACCAGCAAGACGGACAAGTTGGACGATGCGACAGTAATTCCCATCAACCCAGTGGCGCCACCATGGGGCCACATTTCCCATCCAGGCTGGTCCTCTCCGAGTGCAGACAACCTGCCAAACCTTCAATTTCGCACCGTGGTCGCCGAGCTCCCAAACCTCATCGAGGCCAAAGCCGTTTCGCTGGCGCCTCCCGATCCGGCCTTTGCTTTTCCCAATCTTCCCGAAGGCCAAGTGATACCCGATGCTCGGATTGTGTCCTTGCTGCAGCGACCATCATCCAGGGGTCTTCGCGACTACATTGCGCACCTCTCGACGTTCGGCCTCGTCAACCCGCCGCAAGTCGGCGCCGCGTTCCTCGCCCGATACGAATATGCGCGCTTCTCGACCAACGCACTGGGGGAAGCACAATTTCAAGAACTTATGGACCTCTTCGCGCAGCTCCTGTCCGGTATGATGGAACTATCGCCGGAGCTCGTTGCCGACTTGCATCGCGAGGTCGAATACAGCCCCACCGACTCCGACTCGGTCAGTCTGGCGTCATCGCAGAGCTCCTCGTCGACGGGCAATAGCACCGGCTCTGCGATTCACTACAAGACGCCGCGCACCGGTCCGTACACCGAGTCAGTCTACACGCGCTCGACGACGTCGACGGCAGAGGGTAGCATAGGTGGCGGCACGATGCGCACGGCGCCGTCGCATATGCCAGACCGCCGCCCCTCGGAGACGGTGTCGAGTATGCGATCGCCGCGGACACCGACGGCGGAATCTTTTGCATCGGTGTCTGCGTTTCGGTCCACGCCAATAATGCAGCCGAGGAGGCAGGGCTCTATGGACCCGGCTCGGTCTATTTCGAGTTCCAGTTCTAGCGCGAGGAGCGTCATTCGGCTGAATCACAACCCGAGGCCTGGCGAGTTACCCTACTTTTACCAGCAAGAGGACGGATGAGGAGGCGAACGAGAGTGCGGATACCACTGCAAAAGTCATTGCTATTCCAAGCTTCGATGTCAGCCGACTACCACTCTGGACTTGCTCCAACGCTTCCGGAACGATTCATCAAACCGGCCCAGTTCGATGCCCAAAAATGGACATGCTTTTTCGCCCAAGTCATTTGTAAAAAACATCTGTATAGGAAGTCAAAATATTCGACTAGTCTCCGATAGCTCTAATATCTCATGTCCGCGGTTCGCGGAAAGCCATCCAAATCGCAACAAGAGCAGAAAAGATTATGCCTCTACGTCTCCTGGACTACCAGCTTATGAGCTGTCTACTCCTGTCAAAACCACCTCGAAGCTGCCGGTCCGGATCCAGCAGCTTGCCTTGCAAGATGGTATACTTGACAATATTCTCGCAGTGTTCAGGCCGCACGCGGGCTAGCCACATGCACTGCGCCGCCTCACGGTTCTCCTTAGCCATCCCATTGCCTTCCTTCTCCGCCTCCCTGTCTCCATTCTCCTGCGCCTGGCCTGCGTGCGCCGCGGCAGATCTCGTCCCTACGCTCCCTGCTCGGCGGTATATCAGCACGTTGGCCGCGTACTTGTGTCCACCGACGTGGTTGATGAAGTAGATTCCGACGCCACCTGGTCGCTCGTCGTGGAGGTCGCGATACAGGCCGAGAGGCCGCAGATGCCGTTCGAATTCTCGCCGCAGGAGAGGCGCGGATTGACCGCAGCGCGCGTCACGCGTCTTGTGGCTGCAGAGGAGGATGAGGTAATTGTGAGGGCAGTCCCGCACTACCAGAGGCAACGTCGGTTGCGGCACGGGTTTGGAGGACTTGGAGGACTTTGCGGATTTGGCAGAGCTTGAAGAGGTTGGCCGTGGGAGACCGTCTAGGGGTTGCGTATTTGTCGGACCGGTGCTGATGTGGGTTTGAATGAGGGTGGGAACGGACGATGGCGTGACGTTGTCGACGAGAGTAAAGGCCGGGAGCAGTAGCACTGTCGTGGGGGACTCGGCGCAGTCGGGGACGGCCGTGTTGTGGACTTCGTGGGGAAGAGGCATGTCGGAGGCCGAGAGCATCATTTTCTGCCGCCAGGATTAAGCAAAAGTTCGGGGAATTGTTTACTTGAAGGCTTTGCACCGCACGAAACCTACCCCATTAGATGGCTTGATGCCGCATCTCTCAACCGCCTCCATGATGCTGCCCTTCTCGTCTGCCACGTCCCTGACCTGCGTCAATCATCAGAACGCCTTTCCGGCTGGTTCGCCTCTCCCCAGAATGAAGAAAACTTACCCAATCCGTCTTGCCCGTGGCGACAATCAAGTGCGTATCCCAGCCACTGATGTTGCCGTACATGTTGTCGCTCTCGTCGACGCTCCACTTGCGCGGGTACTTGGTGGTGCAGTTTGCGCAGTCGCGCAGGCAGTCTTCGCCGTCGACGGCCGGGTCCGTGACGGGGAAGAGCTCGCCCGCCTTGGGCGCTTTAGAGAAGCCGTCTTCACTCTGCGCGGGGCCTGAATGCGAGGCGACGCGGCCCCATAAATTCTTGAGCGCGGAAGCCATGGCGGCGCGGAATCCAGATTTCGAAGGAGAAGGAGAGGGGGAGAAGAGGGAAGAAAGGAAAGAAGGGAGGATTGCGGAATTGGCGTGGACAAGGCAGTATTTGAAAGGCAGCAGCAGTAGCAGCAGCAGCGCAGGAACGCGCAGGAAAGATGCGGGTGGAGGTGTTGATCTGATGGGACGCTGTTGGCGGGCGGTGATTAGATTGATAAAAAGTGCGGAATTTGGCGCCCCGCGACGGAAACAGGAGTCATATCTCCGAACGAGCCGATGGCCGACGGATACACCGACACAACAAGTCGTCGAGCGCGACACTGTCAGCACCGGGCCGCATCGACACAGGGTTCCGTCGAGCACGCCTTTTTGGGAACCGTTGAGCTCAAGCTGTCTCCATGCGTTGTCTTGACTTGTTGCTGCCTGCCTATCTTCGGTGCTAGCGCTTTGACCGAAGCGCCCTGAGTCCGCGGCCATCGGACGCGCTGCTTTCTGACCACATGCCTCGCCACAGTCCCGTCTGCTGGAGGACAAGTTCCGGCAATGACATTGCGCGTGGTGCTCGCGGGCGCCCCAGATCCCGAACGGCTTTCGTGGGACGACAGCTTGTTGGTGTGTGATTGGGTGCCAGCAATCGCGCGCTTCTTGGAGTTGACTGCTGGAACAACAGCCAGTGGTGGCAGCCGGGATCGTAATCAGGACCTACAAGAAGAAGCCCTATATCGCTGGCGCAGCGTACCGCTGGCAACGACACGGCTACAGACTGGACTCACGCAGGAGTTCGGGTCGCTGAACGTACAGCAGTTCCACGGGGTGTTGACTCAGAGATCTGTCGATGAGACTGCCATTGGGAACAGCCTTTTGCCCTCATCGAACACTCAGCCATTGCGCGGGACCAGAGGCGGGAATTGCGGAGCGGAGCAAGACGATGAGGACTCCCGGTTCATCGAGTATTCAATGGCCGTCCATGACGCCCTCCTTTCCTCGCAGCTGGACCTAAGTCTGAGTCCCCTGGAAGAAACCACCATGCTCGACTCCTTCAACAGCAACATGTATATGGATCAAAGCAATATATCCCTGAGCCAGACGACTCAAGCAGACGTCCGACTACCGCGGGCCATCAAGAACTTGTGTGAAATACCCAGCGCTGGGCACTTGAAGAGAATCATCCCCCAGACTATCGTCGTCAATCTCATCGTCGGCGTCATATCAATTCTCCCTCCACACTCCAAGCAGACGCGTTATGGGCTTCGAGACATGGCCGAGATCCTCGTGGGTGACGAAACGGGCATCGGCTTCAAAGTCACCTTTTGGTTTCCGGCTAGAGAAAGTCAGCGTGCAAACGGTGGTGCAAGAGTGGCCCCTCCTGAGCCCCTGAGAGACGCACTGGAGAACCTCCGTCTTCAGGACGTCGTCCTGATTGAAAACGTGGCGTTAGACTCTTTCCGAGACAAGGTGTTCGGATCCAGTCTGCGGAAGAGCACACAGAAAACCCAGACCAAGCTCCAGTTGCTCGCCAGGCATGGAGTGGACAAGATGGGGGGGCTGGCATCAGTCGAGAAGGTGGCAAGGGTGAAGGATTGGGTTTCGAGCTTCGCCAATCCGCACGGAGACGCAGGGGGCGCCGCAAAGGACGGCGGCTGGAAGGGGCAAGAGTTGTCACTGCCACCTGACACTCAGGATTGAAGTGGTAAGACTCCCCGAATCAGTGTCGTGGGATTATCGCTTACTGGTGTACGACAGCGTACGAGAAGTGTTCGGATCGATGCCGGGACCTTTTCACCTGGTCCACCAAAGCGTGAGAAGCACTTCCGCGGATGACGTCCCATGAGTGATGATATCTCATGCCCATGAGAGGCTGCTATGTCGCAATGGCGCTATGGGCGGCCATCGTGACAGCGAGACTGCTTTGCAGGCCGTGGACCACAGGCCTGACGCGTGTTGTCAAATGGGACATCTCGCAATACTTGACAATCTTGGTCCTTTCACCCCACTCTCTATTCACAATCTCTCGTGAGCCGCTCAAAAGGCTGTTCGAAGAAAATCATGGCGAGTCTTGGCAAGTGAGTCACAGGCATCGAATAGAACGCCACCGTTTGCAAGCATCGCACGTGTGTCTCGGCGTCAACGGCCGCGGCGAGGTGTGTAAGGATCGGTCTCTCCGCCGTAGGGTAGGGCTGTAGACTTGTTTGCAGCTCCAGCGGGAACGCTAACCCAATTAGGTTGGTACATGCGAAACCGCGGGGCGCTGCAAGCTGCTGGGGTCCTGTTGACAGCGTTGGTTCATGTCCTAGGGCGTGGTACAGCTCTGTGACTCCAGCTGTCAACCCAGAAGCCATGGGGCCATATAAGAAGCCACTGTGTCAACCAAGGCCACACTCAACCAATATTTGAGCCAGCTTTCCACGACTACAAAAATGGCCGACGAATCATACGCACCCACACCTTCAACAACCTTCAACCGTCACAAGGAAAGAGCTATTTTCCGACCTCCTCAAAACTGAAAAGACAAGCGAAAACTTGCTCACAAACCCACAGGCTCCTACGATGTCGAGACAATCCACAACATCTTCAACACAACGAGCGTAGTGCACGTCTCCTTCCTGCCTTCGCCCGACGACCCCTTCCCCGTCATCCTCCCCATGATCGGCCAGATAGGAACCTACCCGGGCGACGACACTGCAGAGGCAGCCTGCTACCTGCACGGCTACGTCTCCAGCCGCATCATGAAGCTCAGCGACAGCCACGACGACCCGGGCCTCCCCGTCTGCGTCACGGCGACCAATGTCGACGGCTACAAGCTCGCCCTGACGCCCTTCCACCACAGCTACAACTACCGCAGCGCCCTGCTGCAGGGCCACGCCGCCCTGGTCACCGGCCCCGCCGAGGAAACCTGGGCCCTCGAGCTCATGACCGACAGCGTCGTCCCCGGCCGGTGGGCGCACTCGCGCGTTCTTGATAAGGGCGAGCTGGCCGCCACGAATGTCATCAAGATTACTATTGCGGCGGCGAGCGCGAAGACGGCTGCTAGCGTCCCGGATGACGAGCGCAAGGACTTGCGCAACGAAGCTGCTGCGAATACCGTGTGGGCGGGCGTTGTCCCCGTGTGGGAGTGCTTTGGCGAGCCCGTTCCCGCGCTGCATAACAAGGTGAAGGTGGTTCCGGACCATGTTGCCGTGTTTGTCAAGAATGAGAATGCAAATGCAGACGAGTATGCCGTGTGGGCGGCGGGCAATGTGCCGGTAAAGAAGAAGAGGGAGGACGAGTAAGGGGTTTGTTGAGTCCTGGGAGGCTCCATCACCTGCTACTCTATTCAGTGGCTCAAGGAGCATTCGTCAACTCCCTGCTAGACGTGTAGTCCTAGGAGGCTCCATCGCCTGCTACTATACTCAGTAGCCCGACGAGCATTCATCAATTGCCATAGAGAGCAATGTTCATTGAGTTCGTAATTTCTATCCAATATCTTCTACTCGATTGGCCCGGTAGCTAGAATGCAAGCTCGCCTTTCTGAAAATATCCCGATCCTTGGTGAAGCAATCCGCACTTAGCAACGTCTCCTGAACCGCTAGATAAATCACTACTTCCGCCGTCTCCTGAACCTCAACTCATCGCCACTGTCGTCGTCATCATCATCTCCGAGAGAATGCAGAGTAGCACTACGAGCGCTCCCGAAGGCACTCTTCTTACTCGACGGTTCCTTAGATCCATAGGGTGGACCCATGGCTGGCCGCTTTCCCCTCGAACTTGCCGTCGAATTCGCAGTCGAAGGCCGGAACGAGTCTCCGACGATGGTCTGGCTTTGAGATTCGCTGTCCGGTGTTTGGCGGTGCGACGTATTTCTAGACCTGTCGCTCCCGAAAGAAGATTGGTCTTTGGCACCTTTGGCCATGGACGCGATGCGCTGGTTGCGAGCTTCTCCCGCAATTTCTTCTGGCTCGACATTTTGCAACTCGACGTCCTCTCGCGCGCGCGTCGATATCGAGCTGACTGGCCCGCTGTGCTGAGAGGCGCCTGTGTTAGAGCGCGAAGCTCGGCGGCGGAATGAAGGACCGTCGTCGTCAGAGTCGTCGTCTCGTGAGGCCAGCAGCCTGTTTCGAGAGCTTGCAATCGTTGCGAGACTGCCCCTCTGCCTCGAACTGTCGCGATCAGGTTGGTCGCCAAGCAATTCATCGCTGATTATGTTGGGATCCTTTTGCTTGACTTCCTCCAGGCGAACGATGACCTTGCGGCCGCGCAGAGGAGCTTCTTCGTTGGTAGCTCCACGCCTCCGCTTCCGAAATTTCTTGAAGTTCTTGCGTCCGTTCCATTCTGCCTTCCAGCGCGCGCTGTCTGGATTCTCATCGCCTCTGTCCAGTCGGTCTTTGCGGGGCTTCACTTCCATCTCTTCAACTTGTGCCAGGTTTCTTATGGATCCTATGTCCATTCCCTCGAGCCCCTCGCGCAAAGCCTCTTCGTCCTCTATTCTCTGCTGCTCTTCTTTCTGGAGCCGCTCCTTGGTCAGCTCTTGAACATTGATTTCTTCGACTTTCTTCTTGCGTGATTCGAAGGGGAGTTTGGCGCTCGGCTTGGTGCTCTTTTGTCTTCTATCAGAAATCGGTTCAGAAATCGGTGTTCCCTCTCCAGACGACGTCTGGAGTCCTTGCTCGACTCGTCTCCTCTTCATAGCGGCCGAAGCGGGTAGAATTTTGTCCACCTTGTTCTCTCGGCTTTCTGTTGACTTGACGACTGTATCGCCTTCGTATGGTCTTTTTCGGCCTATTGCCGCTGGGGCCTCGGAAACATGACGAGATGGAGCGGAGACCTGCGATTCTACAGGGGACGGCTCATCACGGATCGAATCGCCAACTTGTGTTCTCGACCCACCATCTTCTGGCGGTGGAGGTAAGCTCGAAGATTCAGAAGGGTCAAAAGTGTCAAATCCTTTGAATCGCGAAGTCGTGACAGCACGGCGGAATCCACGACGCCTTGCTGTGGGCTGCTCAGTCCTTGTTTCAGGTGGTGGCTCGGTGCTCGGAGGCGGTGCAGAGGATGCTGGTGTCTCTCCTGGTTGCTGTTCCTGGGGAGTAGGAAAAGGCGTACCCCCTACGGACTCTTCCAGCTGCTTCCTCAAACCTGTAGCGTCGTTCATCACGATAGCATCGAGGAAGTCGCCTTGTCTGATGCTTCGCTGTCCCAGTATAATGTCGGCAGCCTCGACGATCCGTGCCTTTTCAATGTCATCATCTCTGGGGCGAACCAAGACAACGCCTTTGCCTTCGCTGCCATCTTCGAATTCTCCCATGCCGCTTTCGCCTGCAACGCTCTTGATGTACTGCACCACGTTTTCCGCTCTTGCCGAGTCTACATCAATGTCGTGGAAGAGTGCTTTTCCGCTTCCCTGCTCAATGACCGGAGCAAGATGTGCGTACTGAGAGTCGTCGGTGAACACGAACGTGTACCCCTTGAAAACACTTTCGCGCTCGGGATTGGGTTTGAACAGCGCAGCGTCCCTCGGAACCGGCTCCTGTCCGACGTCCGGTATGAAATCGGCTTCGTTTGGCCAGTTCGCATCGAAATCCAGAGCCAGAGCACTCATTGGCTGTTCCTCGTCTTGAGCGACCTCTGGCCTTGAAACTTGTCGTTCCAAAGCATCCAGCCATGCAGATGTCACAATCCATTTTCCGCTAACCAGCGCCTGCAGACCTTTGGGAGTATTGCGCTTGCTTGCGATGACATGCGTTGTGTGTTGGGGCTGAAACCTCTCGGTGAACTTGACGTCGCAGCTCTCGAGGTGTTCTCGCATGTCTTGCGAATTGGCTTGCTGCGACTTTTTCTTCTTGGCTTTTTGGGAGCTGAGGGTAAGGTTGACAGGACGCCATTCGAGTCTGGGGTGTTCTAAGTCAGTCAAGTCCCAAATGTGTTGTTGGTTCACGTACCGCCACAGGTCTTTGCATTGACCCATCTTGATGGAATGCACCTCGTTTCCCTGCGTCTTCGTCGCTATCACCTTTTCGCTGCCCGTGAATTTGTCGCCGTCGAGTTCCGTTCCGAATTTGCTTCCAAGATCCCTCAGAACAACTTCTGACTTGCGATCTGGCTTGCCACCCGCATCTGGCTCGGTTTCCTTGACCTGAATGACCAAGTGCTTGCGTGAGAAGCTCTTCTGCTCGGGGTACATGTAGCAGTTGGGTCCTGAATGATCTTTGCCGCGGCCAAAGAGGTGCTCTGTTCCTGGCGACAGCCATATGCGTTTGCGGCCGAGGAAATTGCCCTCGTTCGAAAGGAGCCACATTGTGCGATTGGTTATGTTGTCATCGAGATGCGTCGTCGAATGTGAGCTCTAGGGCTCGGGTTGAACGAGGGTGCAGAAGGTTAGTTGCGGGAGACGCGCTGGCGATAGGCAGACGCGAGACGCGCTAGGGTCCAACGCGCATCACATGATTACAAAATCGCCAGAATGGAAAGAATGCTCCTTATCCATTTCGCAAAAGACTGGAACCGTTCTATAAGTCGACAATTTTCACGTCTCACCATGAAAAAAGTGATCATGGCGTGGGTGTTGACAAAATTTCATTTGAAACCGCCTATCTTGGGTATCATGGATGGAAACAGCCCGCGAACACAACCCTACACATTCAATCCATGTCATCCAGACTTCCTGTGGTCTCTTCCGCCACAGGCTCTGGCACCAGGATGCCCACGACACATTCACTCAGCATGTTGTCCCAGTTGACCCAGGGGTGAACCTCGTTGAACAACTTCTCCCCGTCCTTTCCAGCCGCTCTCCTCAACTCTCCTTCGCCGCCAGGGTGATATGGCAGATAGGGTGTGATGTTGTAGACCTTGCCTTGGTATGCAGACCAAGCTGGCATGACTTGCCCAGTTTGTTTGTTCCGCCGACCGTTGTGTGCTTTCAGCATGGATGGGGTTACGCGCTGGAGGGAGGAAACGCCAGAGAGGTTTGAGTTGGATTTGACAAGAGCAGCCCAGTCGAGAGGGGAGTGTCCTGGGGTGAGCTGTACTTTTTGCCGAGGGTTGGGTGTTTTAACAGGGGCGGTGGCTGGAATTCCAAGAGAATTCGAGCTAGGTGCGGCCGGTCTTCCTCGGTTAGGCACGGGTCCGGACGAAGGGACTCGAAGGGAGGACTGTGGAAGACGAGGAGGTGGAGGCATGAGCTGGGAAGCTGTTTGTTTTGGCAACGGCTTCAACGTGGGAGGCTTCATTGCAGGTGGCTTCATGCTCGAGCCAGATGCACGTTGTGCAGAATTGACGGCGGGAAACTGTGGAGGCGGCATCTTGTCCTCATTATCCGTATCCTCCGAGTCGCTTGTGGCCAAGGAGAAGGATGGTATCGTGGGTGGGGCCGTCGCCTTTGGCGTTGTGGGGGATTCGCTCCCTTTGTCGCTAGGGACGGTCTCGACCTTGGGTAGATTCAACGGACTTGGGCCATGATTCGCGACAGGACTGTCTCTTGCCTTGATGGCAGCTTGCCCATTCTCTTGCTTTTGGGAATCGTCGGGAACTTGCGGTTCGTCGCTTGAATCATCTCGAGTCTGCCCGTCGGGGGCGTCTTGATTTCCGGTCCCTGACAGCATGCGACGCCTCGAGAGTTGTCGGAGGAAGTGCGCCAGCCATGCTGTGGGCGGATGGCGATAGAATAAAAATGTCGCAGAGACCAAAAGTAGCGAAATGCCAAAGAGCATGGCGGGGGTTGCGGAGGGACGCGTGTGAGAAGAAATAACCAAAGTCCGGTTGGTTCGCGGCCGCGGACGAGATGGTGGGGCGCTAGTGGCGAGTCATGGATCATCAAACACTTGACTCGCGACGTCGTCATCGACCACGTTCCCGTCAGGTTCCAAGCAGCCACGGAAGCTCCAGGGCAGCGTTGTCAACCCAATTTTTGTCTTGTTTCGCTCAAGGAAACGACACTTGAGGACCGAAATAAGCCATGTACGCTCGCATCCTGCCGCGAACCATCTTGAGACCAGCGCGTTTCGCCATCTCGCCTTTGGCCCGCCGATACCGCACAAGCGCGAAACTTCAGACACCCCGAGTAGCTGTCACCAGCTTCCGCCCGCTGCATCAACCCATCATTGCTCGGCGGGGAGCCCAGATTCAAAGCTTCAGCAGCAAGAGCACAGCAGACGAGGTCGTCGATGATATTCAGGAGCTGTGAGTCGCCCTGGAATTCCAACATCTCCATGAAAGCATTCATTGACAAATACACAGCTATTCCACTGCCCGCGACGAGTTCGAGATCGCTGCTGAAGAGACCGAGGGAAACACTGTATATGCAGCTGACGACCGCGCCGCAGCTAGGGAGGCTTTGGACAAGCTGAAAGAGAAGTACGAAGCTGTCGTTAATGGCACGGACAGTTCAGTAGCGGATGAAGTCCGTCGCAGAGTGGGGCAAAGGATTAGGGAGCTAGACAATGCGGTTGTCGCGTTGGAGGAGCAAGCCACACAAGGGGATTAACGGGAGGGGCATATCAAGCGTCAAGACGAAGGGAACAAGAGACCGGATTCATATTTTCTTCTGACGAATAGTCGGTCGATGCACTAAAGGGCCGTCTCGCTCGATTGATAATAATCATTGCTCGTGCCATTGTACGTAGGATAGCACAGCTGTGCAAAGGGTCTCATCCGCCGATGGTTCTACAACTCATCTTTCGAGACTCCCTTGATGCCCACAAGCTCGGTCTCAAAGATAAGAACGCTGTTTCCAGGAATGGGTCCAATGCCCTTGGAACCATATGCCCATTCTGGCTGGATTGTCAACTTTCTCTTCTCGCCAGGACACATGTCAAGAAGTCCCTCATCCCATCCTTTGATCACACGGCCGCTGCCGACTGGGAAACTGAGCGGCTGGCCACGATTGTAGGAAGCATCGAATTCTGCAATCATTGCGTCAGCCTGCACCAAACATCCAAATTGACGCGCTCGTGTACCTGTGCCATCCTCCAACGTGCCGCGATAGTGGACGTCAACCGAATCTCCGGCGACGGTCTTGCGTTTGCACTCGACCTCGTGAGTAACCTCAATGTGAAGAGGCTTGTCCAGGGCAAAGACAAGCGGGAGGAAAGCGGCGATTAGAGTGATGAAGCGCATGATGTTTGATTCGGTTGTCCGAGAGAGGTTTCGGAGTTTGTTGCGGTGGTGCTGAGAATCGGAGCTTGGACACGTTGACAGACCGCGTTCCCGGCGTGCCTGGCTAAGCTCGTCTACTCCCTGTCCCCCATCTGATACGATCAACCTCTGCAACGAATTATCTCCAACCCACAGAGTACATTATGACGCGAGCCATCTCCGCCGCCTGTTTCGACCTTGGACGACACCAAAGGATCCGGTACCGCTGGACGCGTACTTGTTGAGCCATGACCTCAGGCAGCACTGCAGCCACCGACAGCGGATGAAAACAATCCAGTTGCCACGAAGGTTACTTTCAGTCTTCAGTGAGCAGGGAGGCACTGTGGGTGTCGAAAGAAATGAGACTCCCTTGGTCTACATAGCTGCAGAAACGAGCGACGATTCCTCGAGCGCATATGTGATGGAAGACGACTGCTCCCAAGGCGCCGCCGTGGCAGTAAACGAACGCCCCCCGTTTCATCTCTTTCGAGACCATTTGCTCATGGCTAGATTTCCTCGGATTTTCCGACTGCCTGAAAGTTGACCAATCGCCCAAGCGTTCGGTTACGTTGCACAATCCCCATCTTCAGGATTATCGCTCTGCGTATAGGCTATTTTGATGCATCATGGAATCGACAAAGACGAGTCCCGGATTCTAGACGGTCGACACCTTTTGCCTCTGCTCCCTAAAATCGGTCCTATCCCGCAACTTACAGCCCCCCCTCTTACTCTGAGGCTGGCCGCTGAGAATCCAGGATTCATGCTATCTCGCAGCTGCGGCATTTGTTGATTGGATTGTCGCGATTTGAAGACGAGATCCATTCTTCTCCAGAACCGCTATACCGATGATTGCTATTTCCAAAAACATCGATACTCGAAATCGATTTAACACCGAAAAAACTGACTTGGATTCACGACACTGCCATCGCCGAACTCTCCTCGAATGCAAGATACGAGCAAACCAGGCATGCCCAATCGGAGCATTTTGACCTGCCTGTTGCGTTTCTTGTTGAGAATTCGAGTGGTTCCAGAGGCGCCTGGCTCCGTGCCTGGAACTGAATAGCGGATATGCCCGTGCGGGTCAGGATGCGGGTCTGGCCGAAGACCATTGTGAAAGCGCTGGAGGAGTCAAGCTCATCTGCCAAGTGCGGGGGTTATCACAGCCCGAGATCCCCAAAGTTGCCTCACCTTGTTTTTCCCTCGTTTCATCCTTTTACTCAAGACAAACACCACAAATCTGCGAGACCGGCCCCTTTGTTTGGTCTCATTGCCAAGGACTGCACGCTGCGCATCACTTGCTCCACCGCAACTGGAAAAAGAGCTCGTCATCACTTGAAGATGGCGTTTTCTTCCTGCTGCTTCAGGCACTCAAGAGCTCGGGTCTCGGTCGAACTGCTCGGACATCTTTCCTCCTTGTCGACCTCGGGGTAGCTATGCTTAGGCGGATGAGTCAACGACCACGGTCAGGTTTCACGGCACGCTGTGTCAATTAAGCCCCGGCGGCTCCCCCGCTGCAGCCACAGCTGCGGACATCTATCTAGAAGAGGCGGCGATCTGCCAAGAGTGGAAAGTTCCAGCCATACAGGAAACACGTCTTTGTTGATGATGCGGCAACTCGTGTACTCGTGAGAGTGAAGGCGTCTGGGGAATGCGAGGGTGATGCACAGTCCCTCGACTACTTCTAGGTCCGAATTGCGGAATGGTTATCTTCAATGCTCTTGCATGCTCAGTTTCCACCTTCTCGTCACACTGCTTGCGTCTCATTCTGTCTCGTAATTTCTATTCGTCGTACAAAGTTTCGTCTCCTACAAAGCAGCCATGTCTGCCACTGCAGAAGACGAGAAATCTGCCGCCTACAGGCAAGAGAACATGGAGTCTCCCAACAACGGGTCGGAAAAGGACGTCGAAAACGCAGAGGTACAGCATGTACAGTCCACCTATCTTGGAGATGGGGAGGCCTCGCATTTGCCAAACGAACACCGCCAGTATCTTCTTCAACGACATGGCACTCTAACTCTGGACCCTTTGCCTTCGCAAGATCCAGCAGATCCTTACAACTGGCCCGATTGGAAGGTATGATTTCCCAAATGTCTTTCATTAGCTCGTAGAAATTAAACGCTTACTCTCTATACCGAAGTCCTCGTCTCGTACCAGGTCTAAAGACAGGGAGCTAGTGACGAGGGCTTCCATGCATCGATTCAAACTTTGCTGATAACTTTGCAGAAAAATGCCAACCTCTTTCTTGTCGCCTTCCACGCCATGATGACGACCTTCACTGCCGCGGGCATCATTCCTGCTTTCGAGTCCATAGCAGAAGATCTCGGCTGCACTTTGCAAAGAGCGTCTTACCTGACTTCGATGCAAATTGCAGTGCTTGGATACGCACCCCTTTTCTGGAAGCCAATATCCTACAGATATGGACGAAGGCCCGTCTGGTTGCTGTCAACATTGTTGTCCGCCGTTTGCAACATCGGGTGTGCCGTGAGTCACAGCTATGCAGCCATGGCAGCTTGTCGTTGCTTGGTTGCCTTCTTCATCAGCCCTGCAATCGCGATTGGTAGTGGTGTTGTCGTGGAAACTTTCTTCAAAAAAGATCGGGGTCGGTACATGGGTATTTGGGCGTATGTCAAACCAAGCTTTTTCGGAATGCGCCACTGACTTACCAAGGCTCATGGTCACTCTTGGCCCACAGACCGGACCGTTCATCATGGGGTTTGTGGCGTACCATGTCGGGTACCGCTGGATTTTCTGGATATTCACCATAGTACGTGGGAAAATCGGCACTCGAGTATGTCCACTAATGGATCCAGATCAACGCTGTCCAGTTCGTAGGCTACTTCTTCTTTGGCCCTGAGACACGTTACATTCGCCAAGGCGTCGAACACAGTGGCAGTACTTTCAAAAGGGAGTACCTCACGTTCCAGCGCCTTGATCCGAAGCCGTTCCACTGGTACGAGTTCTTGCAGCCAGCAAGCTTGGCCAAGTACACCTCCGTAATGATTCCCACCTTTGCATACACGATAGTCTTTGGACTCGCCAGTGTCTTCCTCACCGTGGAGATCCCACAAATCTTTATCGAGAAGTTTGCCTTCAACCCTCAGCAGATTGGTCTTCAGTTTTTGGGCCTGATCATTGGCTCCATGATCGGCGAGCAATTGGGTGGCCCTCTAAGCGACTTTTGGATAAATCGAAGGACGAAGAAAAGCGGCCAAATTAGGCCAGCACCCGAATACCGCCTGTGGCTGAGCTACTTTGGATTTCTCTTGGTGATTGTTGGCCTCATTGTCTTCGGTATACAAATTGAGGACGCGAAGCACCTGCATTGGAATGTGACGCCGATCGTCGGGATCGCCATTGCGGCTGTGGGAAACCAGATCGTCACGACGGTTCTCGTCACTTATGCCGTCGACTGCCATCCAGAAGCTTCTTCAAGCATTGGAGTATTTGTCAACTTGATTCGTAGCACAGTGAGTATCTGCTTGGGCCGAAATATCACGAATGATGTGCTAACGAGACAATAGTGGGGTTTCATTGTGCCGTTCTTTGGCCCGGACATGATTGCAAGCTTGGGCATGGGTGCCACCGAAGGGGTCATGGCCGCAATTGTTTTCGCCGCAGGATTTCTTCCTATTGTACTGCTGCATATCAGAGGGGTAAAGTGGCGCAGGAGCCGAGCAGTGAAGAACGAGGCGCGTGGTTCAGACGCTGCTGGAAGAGGTGATTGATTAATTGGGCCTGAATTTTCTCGTCGAGCATCAGCGAATAGCCTTTTAGAGTTTCTTACCCTTCGAATCTCCGTCGTTCGTGGCAAGAGAGGGCAGGGAAAGCGCGCCCTGGTGATTTAACAAGCTTCTTTCCTTTTTGATGATATACAACAAACGCTTTCTCTCGCGACTTGCCAGAGGTTTGGCGACCGTAAACACATGATTATCGTTGCTTACCACAACAAAGACACATCGGCTATATCACAGCAGTGGCTGCACTCTTCACTTGAGCTGCCCTGTGGTATCTTTCTCTTGCTCAAGGTTGGTCCTTCGAACGCTCACTCTTCAGTCAAACACTGTCCAACTCCTCACCTTCTTCTCATCACAAACATCTTCCCATTCTGCTCTGACAACGGCCGGTGCTGACCAATCAAACTCAACAGCAATAGTCTCTTTTTATCTGAGCCCTTGTGCCACCTCTCATCGCCATCAAGCCCACACCATGGCCGACGACCAGTCTCCTCCGCCAGGACCGCCAGATCCTTGCCTGATATGTCTTCACCCGGAAGGACGTCTTTGCATGGCTTGCCACTCTGTCGCCTACTGCAGCAAGGATTGCCAACATTCTGATTGGAAGAGTCACAAAAACATTTGCTCTCAAGTCGTGGACAATTTCGAGCGGCCGGAGGGCGACTTCAAGCGCGCCATCATTTTCAAACCCGACGACGAGAAGCCGCGCCTTGTCTGGCTTGAAGCTCAACGCATGCAGGACCCGGATGATGAAGGAAAGACTCGCCTGTCTACCGCTCGCACGATCGCCGATTTCCTGGCCTGCACCCAAGCCGCCGTCAGCGGTCTTGGGTTCCAACGCAACGTCCGCCGCGAGCGTGATCTGGAACACACCCTCGTCGTCAACTTTTGCGAACGTAATACAATCAACTACAGCGTCCGTGAGGCGACTGACGTCCGCAACTTCTACGACTTCAAGGGCCCAGTCATTTTCTCGAAGAAGATCGGTTTCACTCCAGATGAGCTGGATTGCGGAGACATAGAGGCTACGGACTACCTGGACATTATCGACTTCTTGATCGCATTCGGCAATCCAGTCTACAAGGACCAGAGCTACCTGCTCCCTTCGAAGCCCTTCGAGTCGAACTTTGACCTTGCTGCCGACTTCCGCAAGCTTGTCCTCAGCGATAACATTTCCGACCAACAGGATGATGGAAAGGAACAGAAGATCATTTTCGGCGAAGGGGAGGATGTCAAGCAACCGAAGAGCATTTTCGGCGATGGGGAGGATGTCAAGCAACCGAAGAGCATTTTCGGCGAAGGGGACGATGGCAAGGATTCGAAGCAAACAAGCCACCCAACGACTGACGACAAGAGCACTTTCGGCAAACAGGGCGATGACAAAGAGTCGAAGAAAACAAGCCACCCAACGACCGACGACAAGAGCACCGTCCAGTGCGTGCGCATCGCCTGCGAAGGCGACCTTCGTGGTGGCTCTGCCAAATTCAAGCATGTTGTGTTGCCCGTGACCGACGCGACGACCTACTGTTGCTCAAAAGTGCCGTCGTCTAGATCCTACCACGCCTCTCACATTTCACAGCTCGTCGACATGCCGCTCCGCCTGCGTCGCGTGGTGCGCGAGCATGGCGATAATCAGACCGAAACTGTCAACCCGGAGGCGACGCTGCTGCTTCACCAACTCCACGACACATCGAGCGACGGTTGGGGCTGGCCACCGCCGCAATGGCAGGCTCACTACGGCATCATCGGGAGCGTTGTGGTGATGCGCGACGACGGTGAGGATTTAACCATCCAGCAGGTTCGGGAGCTGTGCGAATTCGCCCGCATGGTGGCGAGGCCGTTGACGGATTCCGCGCTTGAGGGCGATATCAGGCCTGAAGTAGTTAGAAGGCACTACTTGACCCGCGAGAAGATGGATGATTTTGTCAGGATGAAGAGGCTCGGGAAGCTGGAATGATTGGGGTATGGAGCGGTCGTGGCTGCCTTTGGCTCTGCACGGAAGACACGGATTTCCCCTCTCTGCTCTTCTTCCTCAGTCTCGTCCACGACAACCACCACTTCCCTCACACCTTCTTTCACAATGACTGTGTACCTTCACGTAAGTCGACTGTTGCCCCAAGAAATGAGGAGAAAGTCATCTACGCTTTCTTCAGCGCGGCAGTAGCCGAACATTTGTCCTCTACGGCAAAAGCGTCCATCTCGTTCACGATAGCCGCATCAAAAAGCCCAAACACATTTCCCGAGTCAGTTTCTCCTCAATGCCCTACAATGCAAATAATCTGACACCCGGTGATCACAAAAACTCCACCACAAGGCTCTTCAAGGAGCATTCTTTGCTGAACGCAGATCCGAAGGCGGCGACCAGACCACTACCTTCCGTACAGCCTACAACGCGGTTGTCGATAATGGCCCTGACTGCCGTGCGTGCTTCGCTTGCGGAGAAACTGGCCACCTCAACAAAGAGTGCCCTCGTCGTTCTTGCTTCATCTGCGTCAAGGTCGGCCACTTGAAGAAGGATTGCCTGGGAGCCACGCAGGATATCCAAGGCAATTGATGTGGGCTCAAAATTTTTGGATAGGGCATCATGACGGATTGCGATGCGATCGATTTGCCTGTCCGGCTAGTGGCCAGCCTAGGGACTTGCAGAGCGGGGTTTCAAATCACAGATACGTGGCTTGCCGGTAGTTGCAAAATTCCAGTCCTTTGATGTCAGGTGCCAGGTCCGATGCTCAAATTTCCGTAGAGGTCAACTCTTTCTCAACAGGTGTAGGCCCGGAGGGACCATCGTGGCTTCAACATGCTCGCCGTCATCTCCGTTTTCCTACGCCGCACCACAGCGGATTTCCACAGAAATGAGCGCCCTCTGGGTTCATTCGAAAAGTGCTGGATGACATATCCCTTGGTTCAGCAACTTGTCAGTTGAGACGCTCAACACGGCTTGGAGTTTGCGCCGTGCACTTGGCTCTTTCTCGAAAGTCCCTTTCCAAAGAGGGGAAGATTGCATCATTGCCTTGCAAAGTTTGCTGCAAGAATCTTTGGGTCTTGCACGGAATGCTCCTGCATACCCGCATTGCACAGGAGAAGTAGAAGGCTTGACTGCACGAGTTGCGCCAAATTGACATTCAGATTTGCAAACGTTTCAACGACATCATCCCATTCGCCCCTCTAGGTATCTGACTGAGAATGTAAGTAGCCCGAGGTTTACATGTAGGACCAAGATGCAATTCCACTATCTCGTAACCAGTGGTCCATCCAAAGCCACTGAACAGCTGAAAATGTCTATCAGGTATCGCGAAGCATGCACTCCAAAGCCTACCCAGCCCTGTCTTTCGCGAAGGAATCCGATTTGGACCCGGCAGCATCCATCTCGACACTTTCATCGCGCGTCTCCGTCGGCTCCGCGCCGCCCTCAAACATGGACAAAATGGCCATGTCCCTACACTCAAGTCAGTGTCTGCTCTACATTCACCGAATGGCATTGAACTCACTGCAATTCGAGGTTTGGCAGGAACCAGGCGCACAGAATCAACGGCACCGCGACGGCGAACCCGACAATGGTGATTTTCTTGTTGACTTCCGAGTACTGCAAGAGAGTCAGCCAAACCATCACGCCACGCGAGAGGGGGAAAAGCGCCATACTGCCAAGTTGATCGCCTCGCGCTGAGCCGAGCCCCACTCTGGCAGAGTCCCAGTGATGGAATCATACACCTGATCAATCACGCTCTGCGGCGTGCCCTCAGCCAAGTACCTCCTCAAAAAGACCTTGAACTCATTCGTGTAAATGCCGCCAGCGACACAGCTGCCGACGGCAGAGCCCAGAAACGAAATGAGCAGGACGAGCGACGAGATCTGGGCGAGTTTGGCGTGCGGCACGACGACTTGGGCGGCGACGAGGGCGATTTGCTGGATGAAGCCCGACCCGATGCCTTGGATGAGCTGGACGATGAAGAGCTCCGCTGTGCTGTTGTGCGCGCCGCGCAGCCGTATCATGACGCCGTAGCCGATGCAGCGGACTATAACGCCCAGCATTGTCAGCCACTTGTAGCGGCGCGTCTTGTACATGATGATGCCGGCGACGATGCCGGCCAGGCATTCGGTCACGCCGTTGGTGTATTGCTGTAAGTCGAGAAGAGATCAGCATGTGTTGCACTGCCATCACTTGCAACATTCCTGCCCCCTTTTGTCTTCCTCGCGTGCGTGAATGGCGCTCTGACTTACAAGGAAGGTCGCATCACGCGCCGAGTAGTTGTGTGCCACAGTCGCCCAAGCATACAAGTACGTGTGCGTCGCCGAAAAGCCAATCTGGTCAATACCCGCAAGCGTACACGCGAACACGATCGTCAGGTTCTTGCCATAGTGCACCGGCACCACCGGGTGCCTCGCAACGTACTTTTCGTACGGCACCAGTGCGACCAAGAGCACCACTCCAAGCGCAATCAGCACGTCGACCCACGGCGTTGACCACTTGCCTGGCGTCGACGCCGCTAGCGTGAAGGGCAAGAGCAGCATGGCGAAACCGCCGCACAGGAGGATCATGCCGCCGAGGTCGATGAGTGAGCCAAACTCCCACAAGCTGATCTTGACTCTGGGCACGAGGCCGGACTTTTTGGCTTTGCGTTGAAAGTAGAGCAGTGTTCCGATAAGCGGGCCTGTTGCGACTGGCTGGTGTTTGTCAGTTTGACAACTTCGCGGTCAATTTCCAAAGGAAATGGCGGAGGTTGTGGAAAGAAATTGGTGCAAAGAAGGGCAGAACAGATCGAAGGAGCGTTCCATGGACGGAGTGAGAGGGCCTCGATCATCCTTGTAAGGCTGTGGCCGTCTGCACTGTCGCCTTTTCGGGCCAGAGATTGAAATGAGAAGCTCACCATGATAATAGCAAACATGCCAATGCCCCACCTCCAACCAATCCCATCAGGCTTGGTGACATCGTCGACAATAAAGGCCGAGATCCACGGCATGATCAAAAAGGGGGTAAAGGATATTCCAATGACGAAGCCACGCCACCTGGGCGACGAGACATCGGAGAAGACGACAGAGTTCAAGATGTTGGTCCCAGATTGGCCGACCTTGTAAAACATGTTGCCTGCAGCATAGGCGTTGATGTTTTTCGAGGCGGCTGTTAGGACGTAGGAGAGGAGGTAGAAGGAGACGGTGAATAGGTACGTCTCTCCACGCCCTATAACATCGCTGATTTTGGCGACTGGCACTTTGATGACTGCGCTTACAATGGTACCGGCCGTGGAGAGTGTGCTCAGGAGAGACAGGCTGTTGAAGGCTGACGTGCCGTAGTTTTGAAATGTGCAGACCAAACTGTTGTCGAGTTCACTGTTTACAGGTTTAGATTATTTCATACAGACGGAGTCCCTGAGGGAGACTTACAAGCCAATCATGATCATGGCCAGGCCCATCCAGAGACAGTATTTGCCATATTTGCCATAAAGTGCCTGGACAGCTTCCACTTTGGCAACACCAATCGGCCGGTTTGCGCCATGTTTTTCAAGCTCCGCCGGGTCGATTTTGATGTTTGCCTCGATTTTGGCATTGTCGCGATATGAGAAAGCGTCTGCGCTCGTGTTGTCCGGATTTGAGGCCGTCGGCGACGAGGGAAGCCGTTGGTTCCAAAGACGTTTGAGCATCTTCGTGATGGCGGTACCAAGCAGACGCCAAAGGGCTGACTGGCTGGACAAGCTTGCGGGAGAGGCTTGCGTTTAAAGTCCTTCTTGTCGAGCCTCCAAGCCCACCATCCATGCGCGCTCTGTCCTACTATCGCGTGTGCCTGGTCAGCATCGAGGATGAGGCGGCTGCCAATATTGCTCCTTTTTGTTGCGGAGCCAGTCGATGGTACGACTACGAGATGGACGATTGGTCGCTAATGCATGGGTATCGCTGATAAACTTGCATGCGAATAGTGGGTGAGCTAAGGGTGCAACGGCAGGGATGCGGGGAGTCGAGGTCGATGATAGCACACTACGGCTGACTTTGTTTTCGGCCTCGTGAAGACGGTGTCATTGGTCCCGCACCAACGAGAAAATTCCCCAGATGATTGCCCTCGAGTGCGAGGCGCCGGATCAAGCTCTCTCTCCGCGGTTGCAATGGGGTGCAGAGTGCAGGGATTAATTTCGTCCCGAGCGCATCACCAACGTCATTTGATCTCCAACGTGCATACCCGCGTGGATAAGGTGTTTTCTTTTCCCGTTTCTTTTGAAACTATATCCAATCCAAGGCCCCCGGCGCGAGTGAATGAGTCGTTTCGCAGTATTTCGACAGTGGCGTGTGCAATTTCCAACAAGGGCCAGGCGGTACTACGGAGAGACTGGACGCAGGTCGAACGTGACGTCCGTTTTAAAGCTAGGATGCCGAGCACACCGTCGGACTTGGGGACCGCCCCTTGACCGACAGTCATCGTCCAATTGTCTTCGGGTATGCGGCCAAGCCCAGCATCTGACTGCGTTAGTTTAGCAGGATGATGGAAAACTTCCCAGTTGAGCTTTACCGTGACCATGTCCAGCCTGGCAAATACTTTATCTTGTAGACTGAACTTTTGAGCAACAGCCTTGAGACTGTGTGAAGAAAAGCCGGGAAATGCAGTGTTGTAGTCCTGGATGCTGTGGATTTGTACGAGTGCAGTTGCACAAAAGAGGACAACGCGTCTATCTCTGCAACTCAGTTGACAAGCCATGGTGATCCACCAGATATGGACTTCAAACACAGTGGTGAAGGTGTGGAGAATTTTTCACCCAGTCCTCGCGTCTCCACCCGCTGTCGTTGTTCACTCAAGATGCCGAACTGTGCCGAAACCGACGACGGAATAGCCATCCTTTCCTAATTTGGCAGGTGTCAATAGTGGCCACGGCATTTGGCTTCGAACTACGGCAGCTGGTTCGTAGGTAGTGTTAGAAAGAACTTTCTTTTCTCTTGTGACTTGGTGCAACGGTGTCAGAGTTTTGAGTTTGCCAAAAGGTGCTGTACAAAAGTCAGATGACACCGTTGTGGCCTGAGCCAGACCGCGCCTTTCCAGAGTAAATTGAAAAGACTTCCACCCACTGTATTCGAAGGTCCATAAATTGCTGTCGTAAAATTCTCCGACGTTGGTAAAAGGTGAATGAAGAGATATTCAACCTGCAGGCTACCCGAGCCAGTACGATCTGTAAACTCATGTTTTTTTTTTGGATGATACCTGGAATGTAGCACCGTCTGTGAGGGTATTAGTATCTGCGGCATCAAACGACAGCTCTCAGCGCGTAGCCGCAGTGTGAACTTTAATCATAAAGGAAAATGTTGCGCATAGCTGGGTTGACGATGCTATAAACTGCGGTAAAATATGCTGACATTCCAAACCTCTGCGCCTCGCTTGCGGCTGTAAATGCATCTCTAATCAGACTTCATTAATCCAAGCGTGCCCTGGCAAGAAATGATGCAAGAAGACATTCCTCGCAATCATTCCAGGCTGGTATCAGTCCACAAGGCTGGAGCGCGTTTACCAAAACGGTCCCGCGGCGTCGCTTACGCGGCTTGGCCGATGTTGGCGCCCGCATGATTGGACGATGGATCCTTGGATAGAGGCTCTCGCAGCCCAATGCGGAATCCAGACCGAGGCGTCCTGTAAACGATGCGACAGCTGACGATGGAGGATTCTGCAAAAATCGAGTCCAATCCTGCTCACCGACACCAAAAGTCTGGATTGACGCCTATCGCCCAGCACTGCCGTTCGGCCGCCGGGTACGATGGGAACGCGGGCGCGCGGCGTGGTTTTGTTGTAAAGAGTTCGAGGCCCCGTCTTTGCTGCTCATCCATCGTTCGTCCCATCTGGGCAAAGTGCCTTGATGCAAACCGACACCTGACTGAACATTCAATTGCACGGCACTTTGTTTGTAGCCGGCCAAACAAGCCACATCGCCCCTCGGATTCCAGCTCTTCTTGACGTTGACAATCTTCTTCTTACCAGTGCGAACCAGACAATGCTCAAACATGAGATCCGGGCGAGGGTCGTGGATTGAGGTCAAATCTACTTGCATAGCGTGGTCCTCGAGGCCTGCAAAAATGGACGGAGAATATGGTGACGGACTCGTCAAAGAGTACACAGGAGAATCGACTGCGCGATTCCGGCGATTGGAAGACTCATTCTTGGGATGCAAAAACAGGTCCCAGCCACTGTCTCCAGAGGAGTTCACTTCAGCACTCTTTTCCATGTTGTCGATATTTGAATAGTGGTAGGCTCGGCCTCCGGAGACTCGGAGATCGAAAAATTTGAGCAAGCAGTGCTTTGAGCCGCCAACCAAGAGTCGTTCACGGGCCTTTGGAAGTATCGAGTACACTGCGCCGTCCTCGGTGGTGTCCCAGTAGCTGGAAGCATTCGACGCAGGCGACCGGATATCGTGTACTCGTACAACACCGTCGTACCATCCGCTGAGGAAGAGATTGGGGTCATCTCGTTCGGGATCTGAGGCCGAAGGCAGGCCTGAAAGGGGATAAACCGACGACATTTTGGCATTCGCGTGACTCGACAAGGAGTCGGACGACGAAGATTCGATATTGAATTTCCGAATCGGCTCCGTCGCGAATCCAGTCGGAGTTATCGCGCATAACTGTATGGGCTCCTGGGAAGGACCAACTCCTACGAGGAGGCGCTCTGGAGATAGAAAGCGAGCTGACCATATGCGGGGCAGAGACTCCGAGCCATTGTCCGGCAGCAAGTTGAATTCGCTTATAGGCTCTATCTCCGAAGTAGGTCTGCTGTCTCCCGGATAGACTGGATAAAGGGCCAAATCTGATCGTCCTAGGGCGGCAGCTAGTACAGGCTTTGGCGAGGAAGACGTAGAAATAGCCCTCACAAAACGATTACTCGTATTGTAGATGTATCTCCGCCAAGATGGGACTACATCAAGGTTCAAGTGTAGAAGATTCAGTTCTCCATCGGCAGTGCCGACCATGATTGGCTCGACATAGCGCCCGAAGTTTGGGCTGGCTTTCCTCTGGAAAGGTCTAAGGATCTGCATGCATGTGATATCGTCTCTGCCTTCGATCGAGCCAGGTATCTTGAAAACGTGCCAATCGGTCTTGTGATGATACTGGTCAAAGTAGGTGTGCCTGTCTGCTGTTGAACAGCTCTCATACAAGGCCTCCACAGCTGGACCAGTCTCTTTTGCCCGTATCAAGAGATCCGATCCTGCGCTCCATGCGAGTATTTCTCTCCGACCATGAGAGTCTCCGCCGTTGAACCTTTCGTATGAATCTAGACAAGGTACATAACCCATGGTCTGTCCTCGGGGCTTTTTCCATGTCGAAAGTTGCTCTCTTGTATTCAGGGACATTATGGAGCCCGAAGGCTCAAGTTGGCGCGCCACGAGGGCTTTGCGATCAAAGTTTCGAGAAAGAGTCGTCAAGGAGTGGACAAGGTTGTGGGCAGGCTGGTCGACTCGAGGGTATGATGGAAACCGGACGCGTAGAAACATTTTCCAGCCTTCCTCCCGGACGTATGCATTCAGTTGGCGGCATGTCTGCGAAAGGTTGCGCAAGTCCTGTGCGCGCTCGATGTGGGTCGCTATATTTGTGAGAAGCTCTGCCGGAAGGTCGGCCAGCATGGTTGGCTATGTGGAGAATGCAGTTCCGGCAGGGGCGAGTGTTTGTGCTGGGTACGCGCGAGCGAGGATCAGCGCAGCCGGTCGCAGAAGTAGAAGAGTAGGTATCGAGACGTTTTGTCGCAAGTCGTGGACGAAGCGGAAGGATTGAGGTTTGGAAGACGCGAAGGCGCAAGTCGTGAAAGACGCGAGTGCGAAGCGAAATGTCGGGACTGGTCGCAGAGGACAAAGGTTCTGTACAAGGCGCGAGAAAGGCAGCAGAGAATTGAGTTTTGCAGAAAGACGAGACGCGACGAAGGATGGAGCAGAGTGGATGACTGGACGACTCCCGACGACTGGACGTCATCGGTCAAGGGCGTAGGTTATCGATAAGACGACCGTGCGAGCAAACGGCACGGTTGATGGAAAAGTCGTGGCACACTTGGAGCTCAAACGCTCCCTGTTACTACCCCTCATAGACGCTTGAATACTCCTGAGCACGTACTCTGCTCTAGTGTGGCTTGAATACTTGCTGTTGGAGATGAGTACTTCCTATCAGGCGCCGATTGAAGCGGAAGATTCCTCATTAACCGCATCCCCACTTGTCAATGTGCGGCACGACTTATGCTACTGTACAGATGTACTTGTATGTAATTTAGCCTTGAACCTTGCCAGGCACAACCGTCGAGCCTCCTATTTTCTCAAAATAGCTGCGCTTCCCTTTGCTCTTGCAAGAAACCATGCTTTCACTCACATGGTGGTCACTAGGATGCGAAATACGCCTAGTTTTCATCTTCTTTCAATGCTCCAAACAGCAAGCCAGTACTTCTAGTCCCACCGCCCGGGCGCACACCAATACATGGACCTATGCTCAGCCGAGCAGGAACGAACGCTCCGTGTCTCGCCCAGTGCACTGAAGGTCCAACAGCAACTTGTGTGAGAGAGACGCTCCACAGCTTTAGCCTACTGTTTCTGGCAGCAGGGTCGCGTGGATGTGCCTACATACGTGTATGTGTAGGTGTATGTGTATGTGTATGTGTATGCATCCTTATTCCCGTCCCTCACAGCGTCCATCACTCGCAAGCGGACAGCCGTTCTAACCACTCGCAAGCTTTACAAGAACAGGAGCTAGCGTAGCATGGCCATCCATGCCTCCCCTACGCCCATTCCCGCTCCCGTCCATGCCCATCACCCTGTCAATCCCGCCGTCGGCTCATCCTTCCGTTCGTTCCCTTTCCGGCTCCCATGCCCTGGCTGTCATGTCCTGTCCGCACATGGCTGCCCGCCCGCCCGTCCCCGTCTGTCGATCCCAGGCAGGCATCGATGGCCACTGCGCGCGCAACCTTCATTCGAGCACGCCCACGGCCAACGCGCGCGTCCATCGGAGCTTAAAGTGTCCCCTGACAAGTAGACGCGCAGTCCCGATCAACCCAGCCGCTTGTGGTGCGCACGGTCGACGTGCAGTTGTCATTGTCAATGACGTCCATCAGTCGGTGAGCGGGGTTGGTACATGGGGTGGTAGTGGTAGTCCGCGGGGTAGCTCCGTAGCTCCCCGCAGATAGTACTGCATCCGTACCACCCAGCAAAGCCGCTGATAAGCACGCGCGTAGGGGGAGCTTATCATCAGAGACGGTGTACTCGATGAAGATGACGATGGGGCGAGCTACATGCGATACGGCGCCCTACTATGTTAGCCGTTGACATGACGCTCATCTGAGGATTGGCGGCGCTGCCATTGGCGGGCTTGGATGGTGGGACACTTGGGAGGAGGGGCAGGAGTGACGAGTGTCACTTTTCCCCCCTCCTCTAAACTTCATCCTCTCGTAGATCTTACATCTCGTCCTTGTCTTCACACTGCATTCGCGATTGCTTGCCTGGACTGGCAATTGAGCTTGCTTGCAGTAGGAGCAGTCGTCCACACCTCTCGCAGGTCCTGCACCACACGCGACAACCTGGCCAACGACAACACCAAACTCCACCACCATGCTCCCACCAACGCTCCTCCTCCTACCCCTCCTCCTCATCCTCCTCCGCCGCCTCCTCCCCCCCGCGACGGACCGCAAGCCGCTCGACGCCATCCCCGCCGCGCACCCGCTGGCGCCCTACACGGCGCTCTGGATAACGTACGTCCGCTGGCGGGGCCGCGAGATCGCGACGATCCACGCGGCGCACGCGCGGCTGGGCGGCGTGGTGCGGCTCGCGCCCATGGAGGTCAGCGTCAATTGCGTCGAGGGCGGCTTGAAGGAAGTGTATGCCGGCGGCCGGTACGGGAAGAGTGAGTGGTATAGCTTCTTTTCGAATTACAGGTGAGTTCGGCGACTTCGTTGGGGGGAATGGTAAGGTAGGCGCGAGGGAATTGAGATTTGCTTGTGTCACTGTCATTTGTTTCGGGTGTACATTGCAAAAATTTGATTGCTGTGGTTGTGGATGCTGATGTGGTGATGCGTGGTTTTTTGTAGCAACGTACCCCCCATGTTCGCCATTGTCGACTCCAAGCCGCACAGCGCGCGCAAACGCCTGCTCAGCGGCATCTACTCCAAGTCGAGCGTGCAGGCCTCGGCGACTCTGCGCCATGCCGTCTCGAAGATCGTCTACCAACGACTGCTCCCTCAACTGTCCGCGTGGTCTGCGTCCAAGGCCCACGTCGACATGTATTCGTTGCTGTCAGCACTCACCATGGACATTGTCACGGCGTACATTTTCTCGCTGCCGCTGGCAACCAACTTCCTGCAAGATCAAGGCACTCGCGACGCCTTTTTGCACTGGTACAATTGCCGCCGTAGCTTTACCGTGTATCACCAGGAGATGCCGCGCTTGACGACGTGGCTGGAGAGACTCGGCATCAGACTCGTGCCGCGGTGGGTGGACGAGGCGAATGGCAACATCGAGGCCATGGTCTGGGACTTGTGCGAGGGAGCAAGGAGGTGGGTCGAGGGCGTAACAGCCACTGAAGGGGCGGCGAAGCTGGAAAAGAGGAGGACAGAGGGCGAGTGGCCGGTGGTGTATGATGGGCTAGTCAGAGCGTTGATGAAGGAGCAGGAGAAGGCAGGTAACAGCAAGCAGAAGGAGAGGGACGTCATGCTGGAAAAGGGCGAGGCATCAGAACCGCAAGACGACGCCATGAAGCATGAAGTCGCCTCGGAGCTCCTCGACCACCTCGCCGCCGGCTTTGATACCAGCAGCATCACGCTGACCTACCTCGCGCACGAGCTGTCGCAGCGTCCTTTGCTCCAGGTCCGGCTGCGCACCGAACTGCGCCAGTTGTCTCCCCCGATGACGCCTGAGTCTGCGCCCTCGTTGCCCTCGCCCAAGGCCCTTGACGCCGCGCCCCTTCTCCATGCCGTCGTGATGGAAACGCTCCGCCTGCATGCCGCCATCCCCGGTCCGCAGCCGCGCGTTACGCCTCCTGGGGGCGCGTCGCTGGGACCGTATGCGAATCTGCCTGCCGGCGTGCGCGTTGCCAGCCAGGCGTGGAGTCTGCACCGCAACGCCGACGTGTTTCCGCAGCCGGAGCAGTGGCTGCCGGAGCGGTGGTTGGACGCCGACGGCAACCTGTTGACGGCTGACGGCACCAAGGGCGGCGACGGCGAGGGCTTCAGACACATGATGAGGTGGTTTTGGGCGTTTGGGAGCGGCGGGCGCATGTGTATCGGCAGCCATTTGGCCGTCTATCGTAAGTGGAATTTCTTTTTCTTCTGGACTTGCCTTTTCCCTGGTTGACTGCCTGCCATTCCGTGGTGCATTGTTTCTTGTTCTGCGTCAGATCTGTGGCACGGTGGGCGGGCGGCTAGGGAGGGAGTGGTCTCGATTGACGCCGTTCGCCTGATGCGTCCTCCCACATTGGCGGTCTTGCCGTTTCAAAATGGCCAGAGACGTGGCCCGGATTGGCTGCGTCACGTCATATGCGTGTGATGCGATGCGGCATGGAGGGTGGTTTTCTTTTTTTCTTCTTTTTTTTTTTCGTTTTCCTTTTTTCTTCTAGTCTCCGGCTAATCGATGCGTTTGCGCAACAGAGATCAAGCACATTGTGGCGGCCATTTACTCCAATTACGAGACGCGCGTTGTCGATGACGCGGGCATGGAGCAACAGGACACGTACACGGCGCCGCCCAAGAGCGAGCGGCCGCTGACTGTGACGTTGGAGAGAGTGGAATAAAGGGAGAGCGGACCAACGGTTGCCATGGCCAACAAGCAGTGGGCGGGAAAGGCGGGGTGGCGTGAAGGTGGGTTTCTTTCTGCGGGCTCGAGTGTTGGCTGGCCTGTCGAGAGAGGGTGGGCATGCGGGCTTCTCTTCTCTCTCGGCTTGGCGCAGCGGAAATTGGGCGGGCTCGGCAGGCTCTTTTCGGGCGTGTGACGCGAGGATAGGGATCTGGAGGCAGGCTGGAGATGGGTGGATGATTGCATGGTGACGGTGGTACCAGTCCAGTCCAGTTGATGGCTTGGCAGGCCCGTGAGAGAGGGAGAGAGAGAGCTGGAGTGGGAGCGGAGCGGAGGGAGAAGAGGGAGCCAGCGTGGCGTGGGGTTGGGTTGGGTTGGGTGCCTGGTGGGTGGAAGGGAAAAGAGGTTCCTGCATGCCGACGATGCATCCATGGTAAGGTAACTAATGTACCTAGCTTGGGTCGTGACAACGTGCGGAGCGGAGCGGAGTGGTGTGGGGGGGAGTGGAGTTTGGTCTGGTCTGGTCTGGTCTGGTGCATGTGGGAGCCGGTGACGATGGTCGATGTGTGGTCGATGCTAACCAAGGGCACACCTGAGCCCTGGGACAACCGAAAGAAGCAAAGAACAGGGTCCACGTAGGAGGAGCTTTTGTCGAGTGCCACAGGCAGACAGCTCACTCAGCGAGCAAGCCGGGTTGACGTGACGTTGCACAGACGCCGCCAGATTGGGATGGCAGTGCAGAAAATACGAAGACGCAGTGCGGTTCCTGGGTGTTGCTTTTGGGCGTGCGGGTTCGGTGCCTGCCGAGAGGCGAGAGGCGAGAGGCGAGAGGCGAGAGGCGAGAGGGAGGTGATGGAGGTGGTGGATGGTGATGGAGAGCGCGCGAGAGGGCGACGTTTCAATCGTCGTGGCACTCGACGACAAACCGGGCCCACCCTGATCCTGATCCTCGCAACAGGGAGGGATGCTGGAGCGTTGCTAGCTGAACCTTCTTCTCTACATCCACAGATGCACACAACCCGCCCACCGACCTGACTGCTGCTGCGTCTGCGTCTGCGTCTGCGTCTGCGTCTGCGTCTACATCTGCGCCAACCTCCACTCCAATCCAACAACTTGCAGTCTTGCAACCACAAACTCTGCTCCTCGCTCGCCCTCGCCCTCGCCCTTGCCCTCGTCCACCAAACGCGCGCACATCTCCCGCTCTTCCCCGCTGTCGCCAGCCGTTGTCCTCAGATTGAGCCAGGGATTGCCCTTTGGAACCTTGCAGTCCAGTACCTTAACTCGACAATCGTCCTCACCTCCCCTCGATCTCGCTCGCACTTTCGACATGGCCTTTTCCACCTCCCATTGACCTGCTGGCCGGCTCTCGTCGCCGTGCCCATGCCCTGCGTGGGAGCCAAGGTACCAGGGATGCTGACGTCCCTTACTTTGCACCATTCATTGCATTCTCTCCCACGCTCGCCGTTCAAGACGCCCACCAGTCCCTCTGCCTCACTCGCTTTCTCCCTCTCGCTTTTCCAAATACGGGCGCCGCCATCCTTCCTCAACTTCGGTACCGAACAGACCATAGCCCACCTGTCACGTCACGAGCTTCGTCGCCTCAGCCCCGTCCAAACCACAGGACTAGCGACGTGACTTGAACCATTCAGCTGCTTATTCTCACCACCTCCCTCACCCACGGCTTTGCTCTCTCGCAAATCAAAGAAGCAGAAAAAATAACCTTGTCGACCACTCTTCCGCTCCGCCCATTCTCCCTGCCGTTGGGATTCCCCCCTCAGATTGGCACGTGTCTGCCGCGCCGACTGGTTCTATGCCCGCATTCGTCGTCACCGTCCTGCTAGACCCGCGTCTTGCTGCCACCTAACATTAGAGAGCCGAGGGCCCGGTCCGCCCTGCTCCTTCCTCGGCCGCTTACGCAGGAACCGCTTGGGCTGCTCCACGGTACATCGCAACCAGCAGCTGGCTCCTCCCGAGGCGCCCAATAGTGATCCATCGTAGCTCCTCCCGCCGCTGAAATCAGTCTCCTGCCATCCCGAATTGGGCCTCGACTCCCATCTCTCTTGCTCTCTGTCCTGCTCCCGCCTGACCTGGCGCCGCAATCGTTCGTTACCTGTGCTATTCCGCTGCTTTTCGGTCACGTTGCCTTCTCCATGCTGAGCTCAACACCGCACGCACAATCGCCTCTTCTCGCCATCCTCGACAGTCTTAGCGCCATCAACACTGTCCGCCCGTTGCGTCCCCCCAACCCCTTATCTTGCGCCTCCCCCAACAAGGAAGACCATCGCCTCCAGTCATCTCGACGCAACGGCCATTAATTCTGCTCTGCTCCGCTCCGCCACCGATCGATACCTCTGGCTGACGCTAAACCTCTTTGGGTGTCCGGCCTATCATTAGCCACGCTTGCTCAACGTCTTGCTGCGCTTCTTCCTATATATCTCGCTTCTCCCGTACCTCTTTTCAAAAGCCGGTCCCGTCCTGCAACAACCGCACCAAAAACGCCCGCCCGTCGACGGACGCGTCGGTAACCACGGATCTTGAGCTTCTTCAACTTCAGTCCAGAAGCCACCAACCCGCCAGACCCAAGTCAAGTCTATTCTATCCGATAGTCAGGTCGCTGCCACCTGCGTAGCCGCACAAATGTTGCACCCACAATACATGGATCCAATGTACTCGGGCTACCCCACGTACGCGCCTATACCTCCACCTCGCGTGTGCGGTATACAGATTCAACAAGCACCTCGAGGGCCCTCGGAGCACCAGCCCGTCAAGAGGTACGACGAGAGTGCAATGCAGAATTCGCCAGCTCAAGAAATTCGACCGCCAACTGATGATTCCCACCCTAGTGATGCCGTCGAATTGAGCATACGGCAGCAGCCAAAGGAGGCCTTGGTCACGATTGATGGAAAGGAAAAGAGTATGCCGCCCAGAGAAAGACATGGGACAAGTTGCTGACTTTTGTAGATCGCAAGCCTGTCGACCCTCCACCCATCGTGCAGCTGCACGTTCAAAATCTGCATGATCCACAAGCGTAAGTGTTCCGTCGCGAGGCTCTGATGATCAGCGGCTCATTGTGACCTAGGCACTACATGCAGAGCCCATACTTGATCATGATATGTGATCTGTGGGATCCCGAACAAGAGCAGCCCGCAGACGACAAGGCTCTTGCCGGTACCATATGCTCCTCGCTCCATCGACTCAAGGACATTGACAACAAAGGTATCATCGCCTCTTTGAAAGCCCCGTCTTCTTTCTAACCGCTACCAGACGGTGCCTTCTTCGTGTTTGGAGACATATCGATCAAAAAGACGGGCGAATATCGCCTGCGCTTCAGCTTGTTCGATATTCTCAAGTACGTAATTCCCACGTATGCCACACCCGAGTCCGGCCAAGACGGGGGTGTGTTAACTGGGAGCAGACCTGGCGCACAATACGAGTACATCACGTCTGTTATTTCGGATAAGTTTCGAGGTTTGTGGATCGCATACTCTGGAACCCCCGCGCTGACCCCCCAACAGTTGTTTCGCAAAAGGAGTTCCGTGGTTTGGACGAGTCAACATATCTTTCACGAGCGTTTTCCGATCAAGGAGTCCGACTCCGACTCCGCAAAGAGCCCAGGCACGTCATGGGGTAAGCACTCACGGTTCCCTCTAGGATAGCCACTGACATGGGGTCTGTTACAAGTCGCAAGCGCTCGCCGCCACAGCCACAACCAGCATTCGACCAGTCACACACGTACTCAACCTCAAGTGCGCCACAGAGTGCGACGACCACTCACACGCCGCAATACTCATACCCAAATCCAAGCAGCACGCGCTCGCCACAGCAATCAGCATACGACCCGCCTACATACCCGCCTCCAACACCCAACGCCTCGACGAGCCACTCGTCGCAATACGGCGGCTACGGAACGCCTACCCCATACGCGGACCATCCCGACGCGCCACCTGTCAAGCGTTCGCGGTACTCGGTCAGTTCCAGCAGCAACCTTGCCGTGCAGCCGCCCAGCCAGAGCGCGCATTGGCCAGGCGCTGACTACAACTACGGCTACTCAACATCAACACCTGTATCGTCGTCCAACATGCGCAGCGGCATCTCGTCGACGGCCTCGTCTGCTGCTGCGCTGGCGGCCGCGGCCATGGGCAGCTCTGGCAACGGCGGCTTCCAGAGTGGCGGTCGTCTGCCTGTTCAGGGCGCCATGCAAGGGCAGTCGCCCGAGCAGGCCATCTCGCTGCCGCGCACTACTGATTTCAACTTTGGCGGCGCTCAGCCCATTGAGTCGAACCACATGTTGTACTTCGGGCATTCCCATGATGGTAGTGGGTATGCTGGTGGTGGTGTTGGTGGTGGTGGTGGTGGTGGGAGTGGGAGTGCAGGAAGCAGTAGTGGAAGGAGAGAATAGAGGAAAAGCTCATATTCTTTTCTTTCACTACTCTTGCCCTCTTGCCCCTACCCTCCCCCCTCTTTCTCTCCCCCTTCTCTTTCTTTCTCTCGTCTGGTTGTCGCTGGAGTCATACTTGACGACCTTTTTCATTGCTTATCCGGTGGTGTGAGGCGTACGGTGTGTGGGTACAGTGCGCGCAGGTGTTTTGTGGACTCTATTTTTCTTCGCTGTATTCTTTTCCCATCATACTGTACTTTCCTCATTCCTTGTCTTGATTTTCCCTGTTGTTGGCGTTGGCGTTATCTTTCTTGTTGCTTCTTCACGCCCAAAAGGGAGATGGGCTGTTTGCAAGTGAGGAAAAGGAAAGGAAAGGAAAGAGCTTGGGGACTTGTTGCTTTGACTCGCTCACGAACAGTTTATTAGTGGTTTTTTGTTTTCTGGGGAGCGATGACAGGATCATGAGATGGACGAGTGCTTCTACAGCAGTGTTTTTACAAAAGTAAGACGGCGTCGATGGGCTGAGTCGGCTCCAACTGGGTTGGACAGCTCTTGATGGTAGACGTTGTGGATTGGAACTGGATAGACAATTTCTTTTTTCCCATTGTTCCGTCTGCCTCTCTCTCTCGCTTTGCATTTCTCCTTGAACTCTCTCTGTGATGCGCCCTTCCTCTACAATCTAGCAGTGCACTCCTTCTCCCCCAAAAAACATCGGCAACTCGGCAGGTCGGCAGACTTCACTTGCAAACCATTAGCCGACATGCCGGGGGGGAAATCGCGCGAAAGGGGCTCGATTGATATCTAGATCGTTGTAGCCACATAGCGGCAACGCCCGTCGCTGCGCGCGCGCGTGATGATGGCAACGAAGAAAGGGATGATAACGCAAGCAGGCAGGTCGAAGATCGAGAGTTGCGTCTGCGGCCATCGCCGCCGTCGCCGCTGCCGGCGTCCTCGTTCGTTTGGTCGGTCGTTTCTCTTGCTTACATACCCATACGACTTGGGCTTCGCGCGTTCTAGGAAAATGCGGAGCGGAGCGCGCGCGTCTAGAAGGCAGATGGATGGACTTGACGGACGGACGCGGGGTGGGGGGGTGGGGTGGGTGTAAACAGGCCGTGCTACTCTAGTTGCTCGTCTAGGTCATTAGGTGTGTGGGCTAGTCTAGTCCGTCGTCTGCTGTCGGTTCGGGGTTTCGGTTTGACGGGTTGACAGGTGCGCTTGTTGTTGGCCGCATTTGGGAGGTGAAAGTTTTATTGAGCATCGATTACAGTTGCGTCCGGGGAACTGGTGGCGACTGCTGTCGTTACGCTTGAAGAGCACCGCGTGCCGTTCCCTCCAGAAGCTAAACTTAGAGAGTGTCATTTGCTCCTACAGTCACTACTGTGGAGGGAAGAGTGGGTGGTGTCGAGGTTAAAGTAAGATGGGGGGTGCGGGAGGGGGTGCAAGGGAAGTGGGACTTTTCCGGCGGGGGAGGATGTCATAGGGCTCGTGCTCGTGCTCTTGCCCATCACAATCATCTTCGCTCGTCGACGAAGGTCTGTTCAGGGTTTGAAGAGAGGTGATTGATGCGATGGGAGGGACTATTGCAGCCGGTCTGGCTGGTGGAACAATGGATGGGAAAGAATTCCCCGGCTGGGCGGATGACAACGCACAGGCTACATCACCCAACATCATCGCCGCCAAATTGCTTGTTTCTAGGCATCGAGGCGGAGAGATACAAAGAGCCGGATTGGGTTCTCGATTGAAAGCTTCTCCAACAATTTGGCTATATTCGCCTTCTTGGACAACGAATGCGATACCGAACCTACTCGATAGCCGTCGGGATCTTCAAGAAAGCCAGAATGGCATCCCAGACCAGCTGCGGATTCTGCACCGGCGCAAAGTGGCTGACGTCCTTCAGAATCGTGAGCGTGCTGTACTTGATCAGGTCGTGCAGCCGCGGCGCGACGTCCAGGTTGACGGCCTCGTCGCGGTCGGCGCCGCAGATGGCCACCCTGCCGCCGTCGATGCTGCGCAGCTGGTCGTCGGTGAACTGCGGGTAGTTCTCCTCCAGCTCGGCCACCTTGCCCGCGAACTCGTCGAAGTTCTGGCCGCCGCGCTTGCCGAATGTTGGGTAGTCGTTGCGGCAGCGGTTCACAAAGTCCTTCGAGTTTTTCGGTTAGCGGAGAGGTCGAAAGAGTTGCCGTTTGGTTGGCGGGTGGTGATGGAGTAGGCTCACCTTGTAAATCGGAGTTGAGCTGAATGTGGGATTGGTGTCGCTGGGTTTCTGGAAGCCGGCAAAGATGAAGGCCTTGTGTATCCGTCTCTTGATCTCGGGATCGATGAGGCCAGCCAGCACAGAGGCCGCGCCGTCCGACCACCCAATCATGACATAGTCGGGCCCAAGACCGCGGTCGTTGAGCAAGTCGAAGACGTTCCTGATGTACAACTCGTACGTGAACTTGTCGTCCTTGAGGTAGTCGGTGCGTCCGTGCCCGCGCAGGTCCACCAACACCACGTGGTAGCCCGCCTTGATGGCCAGCCTAGCAACGTCGGCCCAGTACCTGTGGTCTCCCAGGCCTCCGTGCAGGAAGACGAGCGGGGTTTGTGGGCTTGGGTTGTATTGGTTGATCCACTGGTACACGCCGTCGACGAGGAAACGCGTGTCGACGAACCCTTCGACCTCCGCTGGCGTCGGAGGCAGCGTTTCCCATGGATTCTGTCTTCTTTCGAGAACAGCCGGCGAGGAATGTGCAAGGGCGCAGAGACCCAGCCAGAAATAGAGGAGCTTCCACATCTTGGGGAGTAACAAAAGGCTGATCGTGTTCACATATGTCACTTCTCCAAGTGGCCGTGGCGGCGCTCTTACACTGACTGACTGACTCTTCTCTATTGACAACAACAGCCACACCAGGATCTAGTTAGCAACAGCACCTTTTAAGCGATTAGAATAAAGAGGGGGGCTCCAATAATAAACGCTGGTCAGTGCACTTCTCCGCTCCCATCCGGCCGTCTTGTCGCCGTATAAACAAACTTGGCCAAGCTCTCCATTTCAAATTCAAAAAGCGCCTGAATGTTGTTAACGCGTATAGACGATCGCAAGGCGGGTGCTGCCGTCGCCGTAGATCCAACGGCTCCGTCACGTGGGCCTGCTCTACACAGCCGCCAGCCATGCGTCTCCTCCGTAGTTGTGGCGCGTGAAGGGGTGAGAGACAGACTTTTGGCAAAGACTTTTGGCAATAAAGCCCGCCATCGCCCCTGCGCGGATCGTCGGGCTCGCTTTTGCGTTTGTAGTGGCCGTTCAGGAATCGTGCAGCGGTTTCCCAACGACCACCTGCTTCGTGACGCCGAAGTTGAATGGAACAGAAGGTGGCAAGCACAGATGCTCGCGTTGCGTGTCAGAAGAAGAAGAAGAGTGAGCAGGTCGTCTTGGGCAAAGATGGACGGTCTGCGTGAGTCGTCCAAAGCATAGTTAAGCGAGCGGTTGAGTCAGCGACTTTAATTGGAACAAGCAACTATTGACCGATTGACCGACTGACCGACTGACGATAACGCGCCGAGAGACATGTCAAGCTTCTTTTTATCCATAGCCTCTTTGAAATTCACCTTAACTGCATCGCAGCAGCGGCAGCGAGGCCGCCCGTCACCGCACCAATTACAACTTTGCCCTCTCTAACGTCGGCGTCCCTCTTGCAACCCGAACCGCCTCGTCGAACTCTGGCAAATCGTCTGCTCTTGCGGCAGGCCGGCTCCATCTGACAACACCCTCCGCATCGACCGCAAAAGTGCCCGCCGTCTGCCACCGATTGCCGCTTTCCGTCGGCTTGTTCCAGATGCCCTCTTGTCTGCCCAGCTTGAATACGGAGTACATGCTTCCCGGGCTCAGGACGTGCCAGTACGACGACACGCCCAGGCCCCACGCCGCAAAGAGGTCGCGCTCTGCGTCGACGACGACCTGGACTGCGCCACTGCCACCGACGGCTTCCACCCAGCGCTGTGTTGAGGCGAGTTCGCTCTGCGATACGGCGATGAAGCGGACGTCTGGGTTTTGCGCCGCAGCGGCGCGGAGCGACTGGAACGTCTTTTCTGCGACTGGAGTGCGAGTGTAAGAATGCTGCCTTAGCGGTGCTTGCTCCTGCGGATCACAAGAACAACGGTGGAAGCGTACAAGGGCAACCGCAGTGCCTCAGGAAGGTGATGACGGTCGGTTTTGCCTCGGCTCCCGAAAGTGAAAGCTTGTCTGCCGACGGGGCTCTGGAGCCAATCTCGGGGACGGGGTTTGTCTTTTTATGCTCAGGCGAAAGCCACGACCGCATTTCTTGTTGGAACGTCATGGTAAGTGTATGCTGTGTGTGGCCATGCAACGTTCTGCAGTACAGATGTCTCAAAAAAGGACGTCGTTGGACAAAGCGGACGGCCATGGGTAGTGGAGAATGGTCCCCACTTGTTCGTCAGACGCCACCAGATGGCCCTTTGGTCGTTGCCGTCGTGCCGTCGTCCGCCTGCCGCCACTGACGTTGGAGGAGCTGGTCTAGATCCGGGACGAGCCGCTGCGCCATTGGCCAACAATTACCAAGGTCCTTGCTCTCGACGCATTCGTTGTAGGGTTTCCCCGAACTCTTTCCTTGGAGCTAGATTGGACATTCAGCTGTCGAGGCTGGGCTAAGGAGTTGTGGCATTCCGGACCGCCATCGTACCGACTGTGATGGTCGAGGTCGCCGTCGTCATTCTCACTTGCTTCAACTGCGTTCAACATGCACTGATGTTTAGAACAAAACTAGGACTTCCGCCTTCTTACAATTCCTGCGCTCGTTGAGCCGCTGCTCCCTGATACCACTCAGACCCATCGCTCCCCATCCTCGTCAAACACTTCCGCCCAGCCCTCGTCTTGCTTTTGCTGGTGCTGGTGCTCCACATCGTTTACTGGCCAGTCACCAATTGCTGTTCCTTCGACACCAGTCATCAAAAAACTGTCCCAATCCATGCCGTTCATCCCTGCGTCAAAGGTCCCGTAGCTGTCCTCCCACAGCCCTTCGTCTGATGCTCCTTGTCTTGACCCGGCCCCTGCCCCTGTGTTCGCAGCCGTGGCATTGAAAGATGACGGAGGGAAAGATGAAAAGCTGGCAAAGTTTGGGGAGAAAGCCGAGGAGTCTTGTCGAGCTCGGCTCTGAGGTGCGGCCATTTGAATAGGGGAAGCAGCAGAGTGGGAAGGAGGCGCGGAGGGAGGAGTGTGAGCAATATTACCGTGTCGAGCTGAATCGGTGGTTGCTTTGCTGCTAACGTTGTAAAGTGGAGGGGACGAAGAAGTAAAAGCAAGGCCACTGTTCTTCGACACGGCGGGTCCGCCAGAAGATGACGCGGGCGGGTTGCTTGCGGACGCCGAAGTCATGCTCCGAAGCTTGATGAGCAGTTCGTGGCGTGCGCGGATGTAGCTGTTACCCTTCTCTGCCATGCCGCGCAAGACTTCGAGCGCCGTGTCCATGGCCTGCGCATCGCGCGAGTTTCGCGGAAAGGCGAGGTTGATCATGACGAGCACGATCGTCGCACTAAACAAGTGCTCACTGTCCATCCAGCCAAAGTTGGCTGCGGCTCCAGTTAGAACTCGGTCGAGCGATCCGGCAAGCAATTGCAGAATCGCAGACTCACCAACTTGGTTCTGCCGCGCGGCCGCTTGCATAATCGCGGTGCTGTCCCTTGCGGCGGCGACGCATGCTTTGATAACTTGGATCGTCATGGGAGACAGTCCAGTTTGCCACTCCGTCTCTTTTGTTCCAGTGGCAAGGCGCCGCTGGACGATTCGGAAGAGCAGCGGGCGTGCTGTCATGTTGACGCACTGGTAAAAGTGGAGGAAGACGGAAACGGTTTCGCGTTTGATACCGGCGTTGAGTCGAGAGCGGTCGAATTGGAGGCTGGCGGGGAGATCACGCTGCCAACTGTTGAGATCGTCCATTATGCTACTGACCGAAGCAACGAGGCTGGTACCTGTTTTGACGCTCTGTCCGGTTCTGCGGTAGATGTCTAGTTCGGTCAGACGGTGGAGGCAAAGAACTCGAGAGGAACAAGGAGCATTCATTTGCTGCCACAGCGGCGCTTAGGGAGCAGTCGTTCATCCACTGTTTTCGACAGCTAGAACGGCAAACTCTACCATTTGTTCTACACGTGTCATGGAATTGGAATGAAAGGGCTTACCATTCATTATCCGGCCAGTGATTCGAGATAGTTGCGTGTAATGAGACAGTACAGTCGCGGGGCATATCTCAGGTTCATCAGGGAGCCGCGATGCGGGCAAGACACCTATGTCTTCGTCAAGAATGGTGATTGGATTACCTGATTTGGCACATAGGATTCTTTCATCTGTCAGTACTGCCAATCGGTGTTGACCAGGAAGCCTACCTATCCATGGAGTAGACGGACCACCAAAGACGCCGTCTGTGCTCTCTGGTTTCTTCATCCAGGTCTGGGTCTACCATCTCCTGATGGAGCCCCAGGGATATGGCCATTCTCAGGGCCAAACCAATCTGACTAACCGTCAGTTTTTCTCTCGAATCAGAGAGGCGCGGAATGAACCAACGTAGAGAAATGCAGCGTCTCGACGGTGTAGGTTCTGCATGAAGTAGCCAACAAGGGAAAGTACTTCGACGAACAGCACGGATCCTTCCTCATGGATGTCTGGCAAGGACTCGAGAGCTTGCATAAAGAAGTCAAATCCAGGCGGTCCGTTTGGACTATTCCATTGGTTGACACTGTCGAAATAGGTTAGACACAAGTCTTCCTTCGGCGAAGCGAGCGCACCTGTAAAGCTGACCGTATGCGAGCATCAACAAGACTTGGCAGTACTCCAGGCATGATTCGCGGTCGGATAGGTCAAGCGCCTTGTCGTGGGCTTTTTGCAACCTTTCTTCGAAAACTCGTGGAGGAACGAACGAAAAGATCGTGCCTATGTACTGCAAGTCAGTTAGGAGGCATTCCTGAACTTGGCTCAGAATATTGAAACCTGATATTGGGCATAGTATAGATGACGGCAAAAGTCATATGGCGGTAGCCTCGTTTGATCTGTTAGTGACGGACGACGTTTGGGCCATGCCGCCGGGTTGTAGGTGGGATATTGGACTTCGATTTTGAGGTCCTGATCAAGGTGCGTGTCGTTTTCGACAAAGTTGCGCAGTCGGAGAGCCCAGCTTGTCGCCGATGAGTGACCCAAGTAGTCTTCTCAAGTCAGCCGAAAGAAATTCTCAATTGGATTGCAAATCTTACGTCGTTGGCCTGAGGGAGTGATGGTCAAATGCGCAAGACCCTCGGTCAAGGGATTTTCCTCGAAAACCTCGGATTCAACGTTTTCTGGAGCATCTACAAAAGTTGGAGATGGCTCTGCCAATGGTGTGTTTGTTGGAACGCTCCCAGCTGCCACCGAGTCAGTGAACGAGTTCATTTGATTTTTGACCTGATAGAAAACTTGCATTCATAGGCTTTTAGCCGAGCTTTGAGCTCCAGAAGATACGATTTTGGCACAGCAACTTTTTGCTCTTGCTCAAGATAGTGACACTTGGCCTCGAGGTTGTGCAGCTTACAATACCTGCAGCAAGGCAATTCGCCCGTGCACTTCGTCTTCCGCTTTCGACAGACTTCGCAACTGGTTCAGCTTTGTCAGACCAAGTTTTGTATCAACTAGGCACGCGGTAGAGTGATCTCACGCCAAGGAGGTTCTTCTGTACGGATCGTTGACTCTTGGGGTCTTGCGATTCCGCGAAGAAGACTGCTTTACGGAGGACATGATCGACGGGTTACTCTGGGGTGCAGGTGGATCCGCTGGCGGGGGCAACGTGGACTCTACCGACAAGGAACAACAGAACAAAGTTGCACCATGGCAGCCACTGGATAGCACATCCGATCAGGGTGATTCAGCGACAAGGCTGAGACTTGAATGTTGGATTGAAGGTGGAGTAAGCGTTGCCGTTCGCTTGCATCCGATGAAGTGGCACGGACGCGCCTCATCGCCGGCCGGCCGCCATCTTCCCCTCCTCACAACACCTCTCGACGTCAGACCTGTCAGCCACTGCATTTGACATCCTTCGCACCAGGCTTTCGTCGGCATCATGTCCGTCCTCGCCATGTATCTGATGAGTCGGTGGGATGATGCGAAAGAAAGACAGACGATGGCTTATCTCTCGCTTCTGCACGGGTTTGCAATCCGATCAGCAATCTGAACCGATCCCAGGCCAAGCCCCGCGATAGGCCAGCGATCTAACCTGGTATCGTATGGGACGATGCAGATAAAATCACCTGCAAAACACCATGCCTTTAATGCTTTTCAAGTACCCGCGACAGAATCGAGACCTCTCTCTCGACCTCTGAAACCACGCCATGGCCGACTCTGTCAAGATGGACGCCAAACGCCCATATCAAGATGGTGGAAATGACACGGAATCCGGAGAGACGGTTTTGCACCTGGATTCCGTCAAGGAGACTAAGCTTTTGGCAAAGCTTGACCTGGCATTTACTCCAATCATAATGCTAGTGTACCTGGTAAGTCAAGTTCTCATGGCACAACACAACAAGACTGACCAGCGCGCAGAGCTGCTTTCTGGATCGCTCAAATATAGGAAATGTCAAGACCGCCGGCATGCCGGAGGATATCGGTGCCACTTCTGAACAGTTTTCTACCGCCGTCTCGATATTCTACGCTACTTATGTGGCCTTCGAGACTCCCTGGGCTGTTCTACTCAAGAAGCTCACTCCTCGCATCCTCATGACCAGTCTCTGCGTTGTTTGGTCGCTCGTCACCATTTTCTCTGGCTTCATTACCAACATCGGAGGTCTTTATGCGACAAGACTTGTCCTCGGCGCTTGCGAGGGCGGCCTGTTTCCAGGTCTGAATCTTTACCTGACCATGGTATACCGAAGAGAGGAGCAGGCAAAGCGTGTGGCTTATTTGTTTGTCTGCACTGCAATCGCTGGCGCCTTTGGAAGTTTGCTCGCGTACGGCATTTTACACATGGATGGCGTTTCCGGTCTTGCTGGCTGGAAGTGGGTTTACATCATTGAGGGCCTGTTCAGCATCGTCATCGCCGCTCTCATTTGGTTTGGGCTACCAAACGATCCATCCATCGCGTACTTTCTCAACGCGGAAGAGAAGGAAATGATGCAAATCAGGGCAGTCCAGCGCCAGGCATACATGGGCAGTGAGGAGTTTTCATGGGAAGAGGTCAAAATTGCTTTGGTGGATCCCAAAGTCTACGTCAGGTATGAGAAGCTCCAAAGTTGCTGCTTGGAAAGCCTTCTCGGGTGTTCAGAGCTAATCTGAATCACAGTGGATGCATTCAGTTCTGTCAGGACATTCTCCTCTACGGCTTCAGCACCTTTTTGCCTTCAATCATCAAAGGCATGGGATACAACACTCTTCAGTCACAATATCTGTGCATTCCGGTCTACGTTGTTGGTGGTCTTGCTTTTCTAGCTCTGGCCTTCATCTCGGATAGGCTGAGAATCCGTGGACCGGTACAAAAGCTCCTAATTGCAGACCCAAGCAATTGCTAATGCATTCGCAGTTTGTGGCATTTGCGAACATGTTCGGCATCGTCGGCTATGTGCTCTTACTTACCGATGTCTCGGACGGTGTCAAATTTTTCGGCTGCTTTCTCACTGCTATTGCTGTGTACAACGGGCCAGGGTTGAACCTGACCTGGCTCAACGTAAATGTATGTCACCTACAGCAGCATCCAGAGAACGGGTGACTAACAAAATCAGGTGGCTCCACACTACAGGCGTGCAACAGCCATTGGGTTCCAGCAGACCATTGGAAACACCGCAGGAGTGGTCGCTGGTCAGATCTATCGCACTGCTCCTTACCGCCTCGGCAATGGGTAAGACTCACGCGCTACTCTTCCTTTGACAACACTAATACAACGACAGGTTCTCTCTCGGTGCCATCTGCGTTAGCCAGGCTCTCATCCTTGCCAAGTGGCTGTACATCAAGAAATGCAATGACGAGAAGCAGAAGATTTCTCGTGGTGAGATGGAAGACAATCGCAAGGTCAAGACGGGTGACAGAGCCCTCGACTTTGAGTATCACCTTTGAGCCATCAACGCCAGGTACAGCCCCATTCTACAATGCCATACGTGGCGAGGATTGTCACATCTCCACCTGCGACTCGCGCTTTTCAACGAGTACGCCTGAAGACAAGCGGCAATGCGGTAAGAGGCGAATCTCGTCCTGGATTTCGACATCAGTTGCTGACGCCCCTCGGCCCAGGTTTCAGTGCGTGGCTGCTACGCCTCTGCGCGAACTTTTGGCACGACCCGGCGGTTTCATTTCACTTTGCATGATGGAGATTGTCTTGTTACGACACACGGCGTCAAGGACTGAACGACTGGAGATTTTCATGACTTATATACCCTTCCTCAATCACGACTTTTGGATCACATCTTCGTCCTTGACATCCAGCACAATCATGTGGCCCGGGGCATGGCCCATGATCGTGCCTGACAAATTCGCACTCATGACAGCCTCTTGCGGGGTCACTCCACAGCCAAAGAAGACGGGCACGTTATTCTCGTCTCCGTGTCCAAGCGGGTCACCGTTTTCCGTCACAGGTGGCTCGCCCCAATCCACCTTGTTCACATTGTCGATACCCAGTGCCTTGACAGCATCCCATCCCCAAGCGACTGGCTCACCGTGGGTCGTAACGTACGGTCTTGTCACGTCCCTCACCTTCTCGATGTCCGCCTTCTTGTACGGCCGCATCGACACCACGTACGTCCCACCGGTAATCGCACCCGCCGGACAAAGTCGAATGTTTGTTCGATACATGGGAACCACGCGGCCCAGGACCATGTGACGCGGCGGCAGTCCGGCCTCGGCGAGCGCAGTCTCAAAGCTGTACGAGCAGCCGATCAGAAACGCGACGTGGTCTCCGGTCCACTCTCCAACGACGTCTTCGCATTTGCTCTTCACCAGCTGGCCGTCTCTGTCATTCGTCGCAAAGTGATCAGCCGCGTCCCTCGCTCTCCCTCAAAGCAGCGTGGCCACCTACTTGTACACCATGAACCGCGGCGCGTCTTTCCTGATGTCGATTCCTCCCGCCACGCTGTCCCCCGCCACTCCGTCTATCCAACTATTCAACTTGTCGAAGCTGCCCACGTCCGCGGACTCGGCGAGAAGTGGACCAGGGACCGGGTTGCGCTTGCACAGGAGGCGGAAGTCGGATGCGTAACGTGATGGCAGCACGATGAGGTTGGCTTGCAAGGAGCCGGGCGCAACGCCGGATGTGCTGAGGATGGCATTGTCGCGGGCAGCATGGCGGGCTACGAGGCCGTCTTGAAGCGCGAGGGTCGCTATGGAGCCCAATGGTGGCGTAACTGGTTGGTATTGCGTTTGCAGTGTTTACGTCCGTGGTCACGAATCGGTGTGCAGTGGATGCCGTGGTCAACGTGAGGGTCCTTCTTGAACTCCATCTCTTTTTCTTTGCTTCTTTATCTCTGATGGCTGCGGTATGCAGGTATGTCCTGGCATCGATGTGGGGTTAATCGTCGCCATGGATAACCTGTCGGCTGCCAGAAACGATCGATAGCGCGGTCGGGTAGCTGGGCCGAGACCAGACAGGTCCGGGGCGTGGACTGAAAATATTGAGCTTCGGCTTCTAGATGATTGAATGCTTTGAGTTGATCTACCCATCTTCAATCAGGGTCCTGAAGAACATGTGAGTATCTTGAATTTTGCAAAGTCCATGTCAGTTTGGCTCAGGAGCAATCCACAAAAGTTCAAGAAATTCAGCATATATCGCCAGACAATGATGCAAGATTTGAACCAGTTCCATTACCACAGCCCACCTGATGCAGAAGAAATGAAGCATATAAACAAAAACTATCATCAGCGAGCTGGAACTCGCTGAGATACGGCGTCAGAAAACAAAGGCCAAAAGCAAAAGACGCAGCGCCGCTCCATCGCCATCACCGCAGCAAGCGATATCACTGTACCCAACCACACCAAAACCGTAAAGCTTCTTCTTCTTCCGCTGCTGCTGCGTAGGAAGAGACGAGAGGAAGGGACAGAATGGGGCCCATTCAACCAGGTAGCAAAAAGCGGTCCAAACCGAGGAAGCAAAAACAAAAACAGAGCCCTCACACCGTTCCAGCACCTAGCTCAATGATAGTTTGACAAACAAAATGTTTCGGACGCGCGACGTGAAAGCCCAGAAAGATCAGCTGTTCACTAGAAAAGCCTCGCTTCGCCATGCTCCATTCACCCCACCCATCCGAAGTTTTCTTACTCACAGTAAAACCACGCGTCGGTCCATGATTAAATTACTTGGATCCCCTGAAAGAACCACCAATCTCGTCTCCCCAGGTACCAACATCGACATCACCACCGTAGATGGTGTTGTTGACCTCGATAACATTCTGCCACACGTCCTGGTACTTCTTTTCACACTCACCCAGCACCTTGGTGACGAGCCCGCGGCTGATGCCCAGGTCGTCCGCGTCGCCAAAGTGCTTCTCAACGCGCTTGCGGAGGGCTTCGATACCTTTGCGGATTTCCTTTGAATCGTACGATGCGACCATCTTTTTCCAAACGGAGCGGCTATGCGAGGGGCGGCCTGCAAGAGCGCTTTGCGGCGTCCCTGAAGGCATTGCCCGCAGGAGACCGGGAATTGGAGTAAGGAAATCCTAAACCTCATATTAGACGTGTTTGTTCCATATCGAGTTTTTCGTATACCCACCAGAAGCTTGCCCAGAGGGCGGCGGATGACAGCGTCCACGTAAAGCGACATGTGCTCATTCATCTCGCCCTGCGCCCTCTCCTTCCATTCGCCGAGGACAATATCGCCGCGCTCATCGACCTCTTCAATGTAGTGATTCATGTTTTCAATGTGCAGGATGTGGTAGTTGAGAGCCTCCTTGTCCTCGGGGTCTGCACCAACGCCAGATACACCGGGCACCTGTGCAGCCATGGCGGTCGGACTTTCCTTGGCAATGACCTTCAAAGACTCGAACATGGCCTTGTTGATCTTTTGGTACGCCTCGTCGATCAAGCCTCTGACTTCAAGACGCTCCGGGTCATCTGCAGCCGGCAACATGTTCTCAATGGCGGCACTAAAGTGCGGGAAGGTCTTGATAAAGGCAATGACGCCTTTTCTCTTCTTGATCTTGACCTTGGTGTCCTCAATGGCCGCAATTTGGGTTTCAACGAATCTTTGGAATTGCGTGGAAATGCGTCCCTGGAGACCCTGCATGACTTTTGTTAGGAAATCCTGGTTTGTCTCCTCGAGCTCAATGAGCTTGCGGTCCAACGATGCCAGAATACCAACGCCTTGCCTATAAATTTGTTAGAGCGCATATCCAACAGACACAAGACCGTACTTACAGAGGATCACTGCCGACAACTCCATCGGCTGAACTTTGGAGCTCACCCTGCCACCACCCAAAGATGGACTCCATGCTTTCAATCACCCGCTTGGCCATTGCGCGATCTGGTTCGAACATGCGCCTCGCCAGCAAGTTGGAGCCCTTTCGCTGATACGGAGGCGTGGCGTTGACAGCATCGGCAAAGTCGACATTTTCGGAGGAAGTTGCGTGGAAAAACTCAACGACAAAGTTTTGCTCAGTAAAAACAAGCGGACACATCTCGTCCAGGGCTCCGCTGAAAGCCTCAAACGGAAACAATGTGCCCGACATGTTTTTGGTTTTCTCCCCGGAGCTTGATCGAAGTCCTCGGGCAAGAGTACCACTGCGCTTGACGGTAAGCTTGCGCGTTGTGCTCTTCAAAGTCTCCGCGTCCTTTTCTTGAGAGGTGAACAAGAGGTCCTGTTCGTCGCCAGTAATCTTGCGAGCCATCCTGGTCCAGGCCGCCATGTTCCCTCTGAACTCATCCTTGTAGATGGGCTTAGACCGCTCTTGGTATGAGCGCAGGAGCGCGTCCCAGGTTTGGCCGTCAATTTCTTTGGCAAATAACATCAGAGGGCTGTATTGCCAAAGTGCGTTGCGGGCAAAATCGTGCGTGGCGGGATCGAGCTTTGTCGAGTGGCCTGCGCTTTGCCGTTGAATGGCGTCTTTCGTGTTCAACAAAGCCGCGCCAAAAGTCATATCCATGTGCTGTCGCAAGCGCTGGAGGAAGAAGGCGCTCTCCTGGATGTAGCTCTGCTTCTTTTCTTGCAATGCTCTCATGTTTGACAGCTCGCTGTCTCCCATACCGCCCATCTTCTCGCCAATCTCCACACCACGGCGAATCGCAGGGTCAATCGTCACCATGGCCTTGTACAACAGCAACAGCGCACGTTCAATGGCCTCGAGCCCTTCTGCCTTACCGATTCCAGCGCCGCGCAGAGGTTCAAGCTGACGTTTGTCGATGGAAATTGTCGAGACGAGTTTCTCGAGCTCTGCTTGAAGAATCTTTTGGTTGGCGGTCTGAACTTGGAGACCTTGACTCTGTGCCTCGATAAATGCAATGTCGTCATTCAAGCTGCTCAGCTCCACGTTGTAAAGCGTCAGTAGACCCTCAAGCTCATCGCACTCCGCAATGACCCTATCCATCATGGTGGCTACCACTTCGACTTTGTCATAGTCAGTGTCTTGGTTGCTGAGCCAGGCGCCTGCCTCGACGCGAGCGACTTCGCGCTTGAGCTCGGCTTCAAAAGCCTCGAGCTTCTTTGGCTGAAGACCAGTGCTACCCCATCCAAAGTCTGATAGAATTGACTCGACTTCGAGGCCTCGGTTGTCGAGAACGCCCACGTCCACTCCAAGGGACGTGAGATATTTGGCTTGTTGATTGGACCGGCGCCTCGCGCGACGGAGGTCTTCTGGCGATTTTCCACGCTTAGTATCAGGACTTGGCGCACGCCGAGAGTCCGACTCCTGGTATGCTTTGGCAGCCGCATTGGGAGCAGAGATTTGCAGCTCCGGAATCTGCGCAGGTGACGGTGACGACATATCCTGATCGGGACTCTTGACGTCATCCTTGGCCTCTGGTTCACCCGACTTTGGTGTTTCAGCCCTGATGCTGTCATCCGTCCCAGTTCTGTTAAGCGATGGCGCATTGAAAACTCCAGTTATGCCGTCTGGTTTCTGTTCGGACGGTGCGTCGGCGAGCGCAGCCTTGAACTTTTCCGCAGCACCACCCGCACGTGGTTTGAACGCTCCATAAGCATTGGCAGCACGCCGCAAAACGTCTGCCATCTTCGGCTTGCCGTCTGAGCCAGCCGATGCAAGCTTCTTCTTCATTAGAATGTTGCCACCCGCCGGTTTCGGCTCCTCGGAATCATCGCTCTTGCGCTGTGGAGACTCTAGACTTGGCTCGGCCGATGGAGCTGCCTCAGGACTTAGTTCTTGCTGAGGTGTCGTTTCCTCAGCCTTGGGCTCTTCTGGCTCTATCTTGGCTGGTGGCATCTCTGGAATGGATTGTTTAGCCATGAGTTCCGGCGTGCTCTTTTCCGTGTCAGAAGGCATAAAGGATCCCGGCATAGCCTGTGGCGCCAGGACTGGGCTGGGCTTCACGATAGGTGAAGGTGGGGCTCGAGGTGACTTGAGAGGAGGCGGGACATCGCCAAAACGAGGTGACTTTGGAGGAGCATCCGCAGTACTACCGGTCGATACAGCTGGTAATATTGGAGGTCTCTTGCGCTCTGGCGGTGGTGCCTTGAGAAGCTCGTCCGCCGCTTCATCCTTTCTGGAAAGATTGCTCTGAGAGGTACCCGGCCGCAATCCTTGTGGAGTCGGATCTCGTCGGTTACCATTCAGGCCAAGCTTGGAAGGACTTGGTACGGCAGACTCGGCTGGACTGCCGTAGGCGCCAAGGCTGCTGTCGAAGGACTTCTTGGCGGGAGATTTGGGCGGAGGGTCGATGGGTGTTGTCGATTTTGAGTAAGGATCAAGAGGAGCCTTGGGGAAGCCACGTCTTGCTGGACTTTGCACCGGGATAGAGATTTGTGGCCGCGTTGGTGGCGGATCGGGCGATGACTGCATTTGGGAAAATTCGGATTGGGAGGACTGCGGGGTGAGGCGAGCAGAAGACGACAGCGACGGCGGAGGACCAGGAGACGGTCTGAATTGTTCCTGGCTTGGTCTAGGACGCATCTGGTCCCCACTCGCGCCCCTCGTTGCAACTCTCTCTCCTGATGCCTGTGATCTCAACTGGCGAGCTTCCCAGCTAGGCGGAACTCCTGGCGCAGTCTCTCCACTTCGTGAGGGAGGTGGTCTTGATTGTGAAGACGCTCTATCGTCTGACGTGCCAGGGCGGCTTCGCGGTTGCAAAGGCGGTGGCAGTCCTGGCTCGGCAGAGTCCTGCGAGGGGTCTCTCCGGCGGGCCTCTGAGCTCTCCCGACCTGCTGCCACGGGTCGTCGGCGCGGAGAATCTCTGGATCGATCTCTCGGTGGAGCAGCAACCACTCGCCCCGGGGATTCTGCAGACCTTGAGGGAGGTGGCCGTGAGCTTGGACTGGACGGGGCTTGTGGAATAGGAGCAGGAGGTACGCTCTGGCTGGATGGCGCTGCTGGTTTCGCAGGCGGGCGAGCCATCAAGTCCAACTCTCTCTGGGTAAATCCAAGCATTCGCGGCACTTTACCAGACGTGTACTTGCCGTAGATTTTGACCAGACTGTTAATGAAAAAGTCCTTTTCTTTTGGCGAGTTTGCCTGCCAGTAGTACGGCTTTGCCAGCGTGACGATGAAACCCGTCGGCCCAGCCCAATCCTTCCTCTGAGCTTCCTCTGGATTCTTTGGCATCGCATTGGCAAAGGACTCGATGGCCGTCAGGTCCTCCATGTTCCATGTCTTGCCAATCGAAAATGTGCCGTTGGAGTTTTCGCGAGCCTTGTGCACTCTGACCCGTCCGGAGCTACGCACGGCGACGATGATGACACGGGGCTTCTTGTTGTTTGGGTTTGAGGTCGGCGGAGGCGGCGATTGCGGGTATGCAGCATCTTCAGTGACGCGCAGATGGGTAATGTACGACTCGGATACTGTAGCAGTCAGCGCATGCAGGTCCAGCGGGCAAGGGTCGGCCTCGTGCCGCATACAGGCTCCGTTGGTGTCCATTTTGGAGAAGCAGCTTTCAATTATCCTCCGCTTTTCATTCTCGTACTTTTCGGCTCGTCCGCTGCCGCTGGTGGGTGCAGCTGAGGCAGAGCGCGGCGCCCTCCCATCCTGGCTCTGCTGGCGGTCGTAGGAGCCGTTCATGGCCGAAGTCGGTCACGGATAGCAGGGAGAGCTCAAGGGTGAATCGAGACACGATCCTGTGAGCGCGGTGTGAAGGGAACGCAGGGCGCAACGGTCATCATCCGCAGACGGCGACGTTGGAGATCGAGGGTGAGGTGAAACGGGAGTGGTGGCTTCGCTGGCAATTGCGGTGGGCGCGGGGAACGGGGGGCGGACGGGGCCAGCGGCGGTCGTTGGGAGAGGTATGGAGGAGGATGAGGAGGTCGGGAGGTTGTGGGACGGGCGAGTGTGACAGGTTCTGTCAAAGCAGGCGGCGGCTCTGGATGCGGCGTGTCTCAGTCGTGGAGAGACAGCTCCGCCGCAGTCTGAGGAGAGCAGGTGGATGCCCCGGTGCCCTGGTGGCCTGGCTCCCGTCAGGTCTGGCTGCCTCCGCTGTCCGTCGATGGCTCAGCTCCGGGTTGCTCCCGGTCGGCATCTCTCTCGGCGCGTGAATCTTGGCACGCCGATCCCTGGTCGAAATTTTGGACACTCCTCAACACGCACGCATTCATTGTTCCATCCATCTCTCCTCCTCCTCACGACTCTCCTCCACTATCGTCATCATCACCATGGCAAGGACCAAGGCCCCCAAGCCCGAGGCCACCCCCAAAGCCCCGGCCGCCGTCCTCGACCTCGTCGACAAATTTCTGCGGACCCACGGTTTCGACAAGGCGGCCCGGCAGCTCGAGAAGGACGCCAATGCCGACGTAGAGGGCTGGAAGGACACGGCTAAGGACAAGCCCGCCCTCACTGAGCTCGTCGAGAAGTGGGAGGAGAAGAAATCCGACAAGGAAGCCAGCAGTGAGAGCAGCGACAGCGAGAGTGACAAAGACGCGAGCGAAAGCGAAAGTGAGAGCGACAGCGACAGCGACTCAGACAGCGAGGACGAGAAGGAGCCGCCCAAGAAGAAGGCAAAGAAGGAGGAAAAGCCCAAGAGCGACAGCGACTCCGATTCTAGCGACAACGACTCTTCAGACTCCGACGCCGAATCCGAAGCCTCGGCAGCCAGCTCGGGCAGCTCTAGCAGCTCGTCTAGCAGCTCCTCGGCTAGCAGCAAAGCCAGCGCCAAATCCTCGTCCTCCAGCAGCTCTGACAGCTCGTCCTCGAGCTCGTCCGCCAGCGAAAAGGGCGGATCCGACAGCGACAGCAGTGACAGCGACTCGGACTCGGACTCAGACTCAGACTCGGACAAGAAGGCATCTGAAAAGGACGACTCGTCGGACAGCTCCAGCGACAGCGATAGCTCTGATTCAAGCTCCAGCTCATCCTCCTCGTCTTCCTCCGAGGACAAGAAGAGCAAGAAGAAGCCCGCGTCCAAGAAGAAGGCCATCAAAGAGGACTCTTCCGACTCGAGCTCCGGCTCCAGCGCGACGCTCTCAGCCTCCCCCAAGCCCACGACCGCCTCCAAGAAGCGCAAAGCTTCGTCGTCCCCAGAACCATCCTCGTCGTCCCCCAACGACTCCGACGACGGCCCCAGCAGCGCCAAGCGCGCACGTAAGGCGCAAAACGAGCCCTTCAGCCGCATCCCGAAGGACCAGTTCGTCGACCCCAAATTCTCCAGCAACAAGTACGTGCCGTACGACTACGCAAACGCGGCGCACGAGCGCCTCATCGTCACCAAGGGCAAGGGCTTCACCAAGGAGAAGAACAAGGGCAAGCGTGGTAGCTACCGCGGCGGCCAGATCGACACCAACGCTTTCAACGGCATCCGCTTCGAGGACTGAGTGAGTGGACAACGGATTGGTAGACGCCATTGCGGCGCTGCTCGACGACTACAAACACCACACAGGCGATGTGGTTTTGCTGGGCACTTGGAGGTGGAAAAAACCGCATCTTGCATCTTGGACTACTACGAGGCTCTTAAACGACCACGGGCAGGGGCCAGCATGGCAAAAGCACATTGAGCTTTCATCCATCCGCCAGGCGGCCAAAAAAGTGGAGCATTGAATGGATGGCGGAGTTGCTGTTGCTTTCGGACTTGGATTACCCCCTTTCCCTTCTTCAATTTTCCCCTTCTTCTTTCCCTGAGATAATCAGACGGCACTACCAAAAAAGACAGACGTGACAGGCAGACAAGATAGGTGGATCAAAAGAACAAGCAGAGAATTGTGACTTTCTACTCGATACCTGCATGTCTTGTGTTTGTTCATTCCAGGTGGTTTGTGTACGCATTTTGCATTCCACGTAGCTACTAAGCAATGTCCTTGTACGACCACGCATTTCTAGTCTAAGACCTCACCGTGCATCAGAGGAACGTGCACACGGACATTCAATTCATTATAGACAAGAGATCCAAGATCAGAGTGAATTGGATGTGTTTGCTTGATATATGCATCCACGCACATGATTGCGCCGCAAAGACCAAGCCAGCCAGAAGGAAGCATCCATTCCACTCGCCTCACCACGTCTACTGGCCTTCCATCCACTGATGCATGAAGCCATGCGGCCGGGGCCAGTCTCAAGTGAACTGAGCCCATAATCAATAAGTCTGCAAACAATGAATTGTCAACGACTCATCCGTCCCACCACCACCACCACCACCTAAAACTACTCTCAGTAGTCGGCCAACAAGCCAACACGCTCAACCAAAGTATTCATGCTTTTTTGTTCGGCGCAAAAAAAGGAAAGAGAAAAATGACGCAAAACAAAAAGTTGGGACACGACGGCCAAAAAAGACCCATGCCATGCGTGTGTCTCAGATTCGGCCCAGTCATCAAACCACGTTCAAATCTAAGAGAAGAAGAAAAGAGTGGGGGAGAAATGCAGACAGCGGCCATGATGCTCAAAAAGTGGGAGAGAGAAGAAAGAGGCCGAGCTGCTACAGCAAGAAGGACAATGTGAATACCTCCCTGCGAAAAACCCAAAAGTGGAGATGATGCGAAGGTATTAAAGGCACTAGAAAAAGTGACGACCGGGGTGAGACCGCGGAAACGGGGAATCAAGTCGGGCGGTTTCGTTGCCGGCGCCAATGGTAAGACATGGAGGGAATGACTTTTTACATGATGATTGCGGGGACTGTGAGTCAAGTTAGTCTGTGTATCCTGTTGAATTGAAGCACACGAGAGCTTACCGTCCACATTCTGCTTGATGGACTTGTGTGGCAGAATGGAACCGCCGTTGACGTAAATTTCGTCGCCAATCGACACGTCGTCGCCCAAGACGGTCACATTCTCCAACCGCGCCCACTTGCCCACCGAGCTGTTCCAGCCAACAATGGTCGACTTGATCCACGCGTGGTCCTTGACCTTGCTGCTTGCCAGAAGCACACAGCGTTGCAGTCGCACACCATCACCGACTACGACATTGGGGCCAATGGTCACGTTGGGGCCTATGCGGCAGTTCTTGCCAATCTTGGCAGAGGGGTCGATGAGCACATTGCCGCCGTAGACGAAAGGCTCCGTGGAGGGGGTGAGCTCCTTGGAAGCCTTCTTGGCGAGCGAAGAGAGGTAGAGGCAAGTGCCGGACAAAAAGTCCTTGGGCTGACCAACGTCCATCCAGAAGCCGTCAAGGTCGTACGAGTGCAGTTGGCCATCCTTGCAAATTGCAGGGAAAATTTCTTGTTCGATCGAAGTCGGGCGAAGCTCAATGCGGTTCAGCACCGAGGGGTTGAGGATGTAAAGACCGGCGTTGATGCGGTTGCCCACAAACTCGACGGGCTTCTCGACGAAGCGGTCGATGCGCGAAGGGTGACCAGGCTTGTGGACGACAACACCGTACTTGGATGGCTCCTCGACCTTTGTGACGACAATGGTACCCTCCTCTCCATGACCCTTGTGGAATTCTGCGAGCTGCTTGAAAGGGTATTCGCAAATAACGTCCGAGTTGAGGACGAAGAAGGGCGAGTCGTCCTTGCCGAGAATCTTTTCGGCGAGCTTCAAGGGACCGGCCGTACCGAGGGGCTCGTTCTCGACGGAGAATTCTATGCGAACGTTGTACTGTTCCTCATACTAGTGGAGGGTCAGGACTTGGATGTGCGAACAGGTGGGGCGCGGGGTTGTAGGGCTGACCTTTTTCAATGCGGCCGTCATGATCTCCGGGCGGTAGTTGACGGCGAGGACAATGTCAGTGACGCCAGCAGCAGCCAGGGCCTCGACCTGGTGCAGGATCATGGGCTTGTTGGCGAACTCGACCAGCGGTTTCGGCAACGTGAGAGTCTGCGCACAAAAAGGGTCAATTGGCGCATTGCGGCAGCAGGGTCCGGTCCAGGAGACGTACGAGAGGGCGCAGGCGAGTGCCAAAGCCACCGACGAGAATGAGGGCTAGAGGTAGAAACAAAAGTTAGCACAGGCCGTGGATTGAACAAGAGCGCAAGGCTTGGATGCGACCCACCCTTCATGATGGTGCGCGGTGTTCAGGAGACGGAGGCGTGAGTTGTAGCGAAGATTGAATTGGATTGGAGCGAGCGAGCGAGCGAGCGGTAGGCGGCAGCGAGGAAAACGAGGATGATGAAGGAGTGAGAGAGTGGTGGGATGAAGTATTTGGGTGTTGTTGTTGTTGAGAGAAGGGGTGGGCGCAAGGAGATGGGCAGGCAAGGTACGAGGTCGCAATGACGGGGACAAATAAAAGGAAAGGACACCTGGAGAGCGGCATGCCGTGGTGGAGCCACCGACGACGGCGCCCTGAAGCATCCCTGTCGGCCTCAACGCGCACCACCGACACGACACGCCTGCCACCACCTCCACTACTGCCACCATGGCCGCGCCACGACGCTGACGACCGCGACGATAATATCACGACTAATCCGCTAGCTCATCCTGTGCAGCTTGTCAACACTGCTGACAGGCGATGACAACAACGTCGCGCAGCCCCTCCGGCTGTCACTACCGACCGGTGCGGACACTTTTTCAAAACTCGCACCCAGGACCCGGCGCAGGCTCGCGCATCATTTGGCCACTCGTCTCCAAGTTGTGGTACACGAGCGAGCAAGGGCTGCGCGGAAGAGCTGCCGCGGGGCTCCCGATTCGCTGGCTCTGGTGACCCCCTGGACTCAGCTCCCTTGAACAACACGTCCAAAACTGGCAGAGGGTGACACGGCATGGTCTGGAGAGGTGGTGTCAGGCTGCGTGCGGGGGAGACGACACCATCAGCCTTGCTGTCTTTTTTGTTTTTGGGCGGCACATGATCGTGTGTCAAGTTAGCGACAGAGAGGTGAGAGAGGCAGGCAATTGGCGTCATGTCATCAGCCCGACGCTGCAGCTGCAGTGCATGCATGCCCTTTATATAACACCAGACGGGAGGGAGTGGACTGAGGCTGGAGATATCGAATGACCAGTAGATAGACGAGTGCGGTGATCTCCCGCTCGACCTTGCCCTTACCACACACGTGGGATGGGTGCCAAGGCTTCTCCAGCTCCAGGGAAGCCTGACAGTCGATGGCCTGGTGTTTTGACTTTTTTTCTGTGCTTCTCCTTCGCATAATTATCCGCCTCGTCATGCGTCCATCCGAACCCGCACCTTCGGCTTGCTCGTCGTTTGAAACGGCATTTCTCTGACGTTACGCCGGTGGAGCTGAGCGATAAAAGCACCCGCTGCCTGCTTCCGACTCGTCATCTTTTCCGCTCCCCACCCCACGCTTCACGCCGCTCGGCCTGTAAAGGCCGTATCGACCCCAGAGATGACTCCGGATTTTCTCTTGTTTTGCTCGACCTAGGCCCTAAACGTCAGGCCCGAGTCGATGGCCCGCCGAATTGCCCCCGTCAAAGCCCACGGCCCTGCAACTCTGGCTCAGCCTCTGTTCACCATGAAACAGTCATTCGCGCTGGCCAGCGATCTTCAGGAGCCTGCAGCCAAAGCTGAAGACTGCTCCGGCCAAGCTCCACCAAGCTCTATCAAGCTTTCGCCGCCCTGTGTGCCGGTGGCTGATGCCGCGTGCCGGTGCCCTGTTTAACCTGTCCGTGTGCCTCAACCCGTTTCTTTTAAAAACTGCGCCTCTGCGGCCTGTTGAACTTCTCCACCCCTTCCTCCCTCTACAACCTTGCAAAAATGGCTCCCGCAAACCGCAGACTGAGCTCCACGGCTTTTGGCCGCGACCGTCGCTTCTCCACTAGCAAGACCGAGTCTGGTAGCCTTCACCACCCCACCCCCCAAATCTTCAAATTCTAATTGACTCGCAGAGGCAAACTCGATTGCCCATCGTCAATTCCGTGCCTCCCACGCCGGCCACAAGACCCACGCTGGACTCGATGCCACCCGCGCCTCCACCGGTGTCGTCTGGACCTCGGAGCGAGCTTACGAGCATGGCTATCTCGAAGACCCCACGTCCTGGGCCAATCTGGGTCAGGGTGCTCCCGAAGTCGACGACGAGATTGAAGGCTGCTTCGAGCGCCCCCAGACCGTCGACATCTCCTTGACTGGACGTGAATATGGTCCCACGGCCGGTATCAGGCCTTTGCGCGAAGCCGTCGCCAACCTCTACAACGAACACCACCGGAAGGACAGGGGCAGCAAGTACACCTGGGAGAACGTCTGCATTGTCCCTGGTGGACGCGCAGGCCTCATCCGTATTGCTGCAGTCCTGGGCAACAGCTACCTTTCCTTCTTCATTCCCGACTACACGGCCTACAACGAAATGTTGTCTCTCTTCAAGAACTTTTCCTCCATTCCTATCCCTCTCAGCCATGAAGACGGCTACCACATCCACCCAGAGAAGATTGCAGAGGAAATCGCGCGTGGAACTTCGGTCATTCTCACCTCAAATCCTCGCAACCCGACTGGCCAGGTCATCACGAACCCGGAGCTCGCGCAGATCCAGGACATCTGCCGTAACCGTGCGACGCTGATCATGGACGAGTTCTATTGTAAGTTCACCGCCCTCCGAACATGCCCGAAACGGCACACTTGGACCGAGTAGTCCTGCGTAGGGCAAGCCCCTTCTCCTGAACGAGTCTAATTAATCGCGCAGGTGGTTACAACTACACGACCAACTGCGATGGCACTGTCATCTCTGCGGCCGACAACGTCGTCGACGTCGACGAGGACGACGTCCTGATCATCGACGGTTTGACCAAGCGCTTCCGTCTTCCCGGCTGGCGCGTGGCCTGGATCGTTGGTCCCAAGGAGTTCATCAAGGCAATTGGCTCTTGTGGTTCCTACCTCGACGGTGGTACCAACGTTCCCTTCCAGGAGGCGGCCATTGCCATGCTCGAGCCCAACAAGGTGCAGAATGAGATGCGCGCTCTGCAGACTCATTTCAGGATGAAGCGTGACTATGTCATTGGTCGCCTGCGCACCATGGGCTTCCGCATCCCGGATGAAGACGTCCCCAACTCCACCTTCTACCTCTGGCTGGACCTCTCTGCTCTCCCCGAGACCATCAACGACGGTCTCAACTTCTTCAACGAGTGTCTGAAGGAGAAGGTCATCGTCGTGCCCGGCATCTTCTTCGACCTCAACCCGGCCAAGCGTCGTGACCTCTTTGACTCGCCTTGCCACCATTTTGTCCGTTTGTCATACGGCCCTCGCATGGAGACTCTCAAGCTGGGCATGGACTCGATTGAGCGCATCGTCAAGAAGCACCGTGGTGAGAGGGTTGTCCCCGTGCGGCAGCAGCAGCCCACTCCGGAGTCGCGTCCCGTAGGCGACGGCCAGCACGTTCAAGTTTAGATATCACTAGACTAGAAAGGGCCATTGGACCGTTGGATAGTGGCGGCCCTCCAGCTCGACACGACACAAGTAGACTATAGAAAAATTGATGGGCAGTTCTACATTTTGACTGTTCGAGCCTGTGGATGCTGACAGCATGGCAGTCCCTCGTGAATCGTCTCTATTTCGGCGCATTGGAAACAGATCAGTGGTTGTTTCATCTCTGCGGTACCTTTTGGCTGCGATTTCGTCGAGGAGTGGACTTTGCTCCTGAGAGCTAACCATTTCAGGAAGTTCATGTGGCTTGGCAAGAACCAGGGGTGACGGGATTGACCCACCTCTCCCGTCCAGGGCGCGAAGCCACTACGGAGGCAGGTGTTGAAACTTTGAAGTTGCGACTTCGTTTCGCTAGGATCAAGATGTTCCATGATGCGGTGACGGGTGACCTGTCGCGAAGAGAGTCGGGCGGATAGCCGGTTGTAGAGCCGCGCTGGGAATTCGAAATTCGAGCCGGCGCCCGCGCAAGAGGTTGTGCCGCGAGACAGAAGGCACCTTTTCCGCCGGAGCAAACTTGACCGCCACCACTGGGCGTTTGGCTCAATCGGCCTGGGGTTTCGCCTGAATGTTTTCTCCATCCTTCGACCTAAATCTGCGACCAACATCACCATTCACCTCTGGGTTTACCACCGACGACTTGCCGCAGCCATGTGGCTCGCCTCCCTCTGCTTGATTCTCATCGCACTGGCGCGCAATGCGCTCGCCGATGACGAGAATTACTTCAGCCAGCCCGGACCCGAAGCCTTCACTTACGACTTTTCCACCAACCCACTCGTCTTCACTGGAGATTCCATGCTAATCACATGGTCGACAACCTATGACACGTACGACCTCGAGTTGTGGCAACTGAATCCCGACACTTTCATTGTCAAAACGATCTCTCGGATAGCTTGTGCGTCCCCCACGCACCAGGGCATTTTCTTTGTCGAGGACTGACATACCTAGCTTATGATTTTGCCGCAGGAGACGGCAAAAAGCAGTGGATAGTGGACGTGGATGACGATATTCTGGGACGTTCGCCAATTTTTAACTTCTATATCAACACACACAATGCTTTAGAGCCAATGTTCGCATCCCACTTCTTCAACATCACCGATGGTTCGAGCACCTCGACTTCTCCGACGACCACAAGCACGTCTCTCGAGCCTTCTGTGACGTCACCGACCACCGCAGCCAGCACGTCTCTTGGTAGCATCGCAAGCTTCCCGGCTGGAACGACGCTCAGCACGGCCACAAGCAGTATCGACGACAGGGCTTCGGAGCCAACGACTGCGGCCCTCCATACTCTTTCTAGTAGCGCACCAACAGCAACGGGGACTGCCAACGGAACAGACAAATCCACCACGGAGTCGAAGCAATTGAACTTCAGGCTCGGCATGGGACTCGGTCTCGGGATTCCCATCCTGCTTGTCGCAGGAGCCGCGATTGGAGTCGCCGTTGACAGAAAACGCAAGTCCTCGGCGGCCAAACCGAGGGCCAGCATAGAATCGGATACTGCGCCAACGCGAATTCCGGAAGAGAAGAGCCGCCCAAGGCCAGAATCGCCCATCATATCTCCCTTCGTTGTCTCTCCGGAGGAGCCCATGTTTTCTCCTGCCGTCTCGGAGCTTCGCGGTCGCGAGATTTACGAGATGCCTGCGAACGAGCCGAAGGTTGAGCTTGGATCACATTGATCTTGCTATTGGCTGGGTTGCCGCTCGAGGTGAATGCGGGAGTCACAATCACCAGTCGAAGGGGTGGGAAAGGGGACAAAGTTTTGAGGATCGCGACTGGAGAGGAAAGGGAAAAGACAATAGGACATGGACGAGGCGAGGGATGGTGGCGGAGACTATAGCACCGAACAAACAGAAATTGAACGGATATAGGAACGTCAAGCAAACCAGAATTGAAGGATAGTGCGATGAGTCTGTTGAGAAGAGGAGCCCAATCCAGTCACTGTCGATGCGAAAAATGGCGGAGACAAGGTAGGTGTTGAAGTAAATGAGACTCCCTAGCAAAGCGAATGCGTTCAGGGAGCATTCATTCGTCGCTGTAGCCAGACCCAGGGTGTTTCATTCCTTTTGACATCCACTGTGGAGAGTGAGTTGTGGTAAAGACACGACGTCCGCTGTTGACGTCTGGCTGTCACCGGGCGGGCTCTAACTGAAAATGGACTAGCGCTAAATTACGGATGTCGACTGCTTCACGCGTTTCCGCGGACGCGTCGAAGCCGAATAATTTCCATTGGCCCATCCTCAACGCCCGTCATCCAACTGCAACACCACTCGCTCGACTCGGCGGCATCATGGACGATGACCTTGCTGCTCTTTCTTTACCGCTCTCAGATGGATCCCTTCGCCTCGTCTCAGACGACCCATCAGACTATCGGACTCTCCGTGGAGAGCTTGCTGCTGAGCTGGACGGAATTCATTGCGCCGGCACCTTTGCGTCGTTCACCTCTTTGGATGTCGACCCCGACTTCGTGGATCCGAAAATCGAAGTCAAAAATGTTGGAATTATCAACGCTCCGCTTGTGCCTGAGGATGTACAGAAATTGACGAATGCATGCCGACCATCGCCCTTCGGCAAGGGCTCCCAAACAATTTTTGATCCAGCCGTCCGAAGCTCGTGGGAAATGGACGCAGCAGATTTTCTAATCACGAACCCCTTCTGGCCAAAGTTTATGGACAAAACATTGAGAACGGTCCAGATGGTGCTAGGAATTGATCCAGAGCTTCAAATCGAAGCTCATTTGTACAAGATGCTGCTTTATGGAAAAGGCGCCCACTTTAAACCCCATCAAGAGTAGGATAGTGGCCATATACTTCGACCACACAGCCTGCTAACAGACAACAGTTCTGAGAAGGAGCGCGATTTGTTTGGCACCCTTGTCATTTGCTTACCAGCACCTCACAGAGGTGGTGATGTCATAGCTCAGCTTGGTGACCAGAAAAGAATCTTCAGGACGTCGGAATGCTCCAAGTCGTGTCTCTTCTGGTCGGTATTCTACAAAATTCATTTCGATTCACCACTAAATAATGTGCAGGTACTCCGACGTCCAGCATGAGATCACAGAAATAACAGCCGGTCATCGATGGGTCCTGACCTATAATTTGATTCGCCCGGCCTCCGCGTCAACGTCCAGTCTTCGTCATGAATATCCGCTGCTCAAAAAGGCCCTGGGGAGTTGGCGAAAGGCTTGCGACAGGGAAGAGTTCTGGAGGAAGAAGTGGTTTGTCTACGTCCTAAAGCACAGATACACCCAGTCGAGTTTGGGACTCGATAATTTGAAAGGCAATGACCTTGCACAAGCTCGAGCTCTCCAGGACCATTGCGAAGCCCCTGGATTTTGCGTCTTCCTTGCGAACATCGCCGAGATGCGTTATGGAGGTGCCGATGATGAGCCTGTCAGAAATCGCGACCGGGCACGAAGAAGGAGGTACCATAATATCACCGACATCTGCGAAACGGAGATAAGGTTGACCCGAGTAGTCGACCTTGCGGGCAAAGAAGTTGCGGGCAACATCTTGCTTGGGCCTGATGAAGAACCCGATACTTTGCTGAAACGTGGTAGTCTCAGCGCTGGTGATCCTGACGATGCTGAATTCACTCCATATACGGGTAACGACGGCTGCGATGCAACCCACTGGTACCGACACACCGTGAGTATTCTTCTGAGACCATGCCTGACACTCCACTAATCATCAAAGGCCATCGTATTCATGCCGTGGGAGCATGTTCCAAAATTCCTAACGTCGACATTGGCTCATGACCAATCTTCGAAATACGACCGAGACCACTCCTACGTATTCAACCTCGAGGAAACCGTCGGATTCTTCATTAACGAGCTTCAAAAGCAGCCTGACAGACCCATTGTCAGAGAAGCACTGGAAAACTTCAGCCGTATTTACATGCTTCAGCAGAGGCCGCAAAAGTACTTGATAGATTGGGAAGACTTTAGGGGCGAAAGCGACATCAACACCATGCTGCGAGCGGCTGTTAAATGCGACAACCCAAACATTTTCGAAATCGTATCCGAAGGCTTATCCCATGGTGTCCTGCCCAGCTTCGCTTTGGGAGCATTGTCTGGCTGGCTCTTTGAAAGGGGGTTTGCGTTCCTGGAGCATTCGTAAGCTGTGGCCCAGACTTTGGGTCTCCAAACACTGACTCTTGATAGACTGTCTCATTTTGTGTCTCTGCATCCGTCCATTCATCAGGTCTTCAAGTTGTGCCGCGGAATTCTTCGACCACATGAGGCTGGCTTTGAAGAGAGAAAGAGAAAAAGCCAAGAATCGGGACTCTGTTCTTGGGCTTCAGGAAGACTCAGCGAAGCCATCAGTCGGTCTTCAGATGTCGTTTCTGAAGATGGAAGGGTTCTGGCTGAAATTTTCTACCTCTCAGATGACATTAAAGGTGCCTTGCCCAGGTGAGTGACGGTTTTGATCCATGGAACTGGCAGAATTACAAGGCTGATTCGCTTCAAGTGTGACGGATGCCGTTGAGCGCATCATCTCAAATACCGAGTTTGCTATGAGCTTTCTCAGTGGCATTGTAGAACAAGTCGAGTTGAACCCGCATCGATTTCCAGCAGAGACGGCCAGTCAGATTTACAGACACATTGCTGCACTGTGTATCCAGCATCTCGACCTGCGCGCTGCGAAGCAAAAGCCCAGAAAACCCGAGCCCTTAGCGGGCAGAAAAAGATCGATGAGTTTCCTGTCGAAATCGCCAACTCCAGATCCTTGGGAGGTCACGCCTGCTGTCAGCCCGACTTTGATCAACTGCATGTTCGACTTCCTGCACGAGAAACTTGATGACGAAAAGCTTGTCGACGAGCTATTCAACAAGTTTCAAGCAGAAGCGAAAAGGACAAACGTCGATTTCTATCCGCAACTAATGATGAATTTCCTTCGCCATGTGGGTGGCCAATGGGAGTCGCTCGGGGTCGAACGGATTCGACCGCTGTTCAGTACTGTCATCGAATGCTATCTCATGCAGGGAGTCGGGAGAGAATACAAAGAACCGAACTGGAGTCGCCCACCGCTAGGTTGCCCTTGTGGAGCATGCTTCTGCAAAGCCACTGACAGGTTTCTTGTCGATCCCAACAAGACCGTAACAAAGCTCAAGCTGATCGATTCTGCCCGCAGGCATCTCAGGGAAAAGCTGGCAGGTCGTCAGGCCTTGCACATTCGGGACGATCATACGAGGAGCAATCCTGCTACTCTTTGCATTGAAAAGCTCCCAGATGCCGAACGCCATGAGGCGTTTAGGCTGAAAAGGCGGCATCAGAAATTCGACGATCAGATGAAGTCCTTGAACGAAATGGTTCCCTTGCGGAAAGTCCTTGGGGATCGGTACAATTACCTGGTGAAGAAGAGAGCGCTGTGGTGGGCCGAATCGAACACTGGGGGAAGCTGAACCTGTCAAAAGGCTCATCTGTCTTGCAAACACTGCTCATGGCCCGGTTATTCCTTGAGGTCTTCTGTCTTTCTATTCCAGCAAATACAGTCCACACCAACCTCTTTGCAGCCGGATTATGCGGGGTCGTCTTGGACCTCGGGAGTATGAACTCTTCCAAATTGAAGTCTTGCGGAGGTCCAGCCGAGGTTAGCGAAAGTGCCGAGAGCTCGATCAATTGGAAGTCTTCTGATGTAAAAGAATGGTGAGTTTCCCAATTCCTCTTTACATATGTACCTGGTATCCACAGAATCATGAGATGGGTCACGTCAAGCGAGCAGGCCTGGCTTGGACATTCATTTCGCAAAGAGTGCTACCGCAAATCGTTTTGCGGCCACGCTAGGTCTCGAAAGAAATGAGACCCGGCAATATGAGTGCGTCTAGGAATATTCATTTACTGATACAACCGTGCCTAAGGAGCATCCGTACACTGCTATAGCTACGTCTAGGAAGTATTCGTTCATTGCAACAGCCAGACCCAGGGATTGTCATACATCCACTGTGCGGCCCTCACCGGACCCCAAGTTGCGAATCCCGGTTCCACGGCGGATTTATGCAGCTTTCCATGCAACGTAGATCATTACGACGGCTAGTGAAGCCTCTTTGAGCTCGTCTCCCGATCCTACAACTGCTATCCAATTGATAGTGCACAACAACCCTAAGGTACCCGGGATTCAGAATCTCTATCCCGCGCGCTTATGTATGCCCGGATACAGTCTCCAGCTCATGCATCGCAGCATCGAATCAGAATAGCATCACACCACCCGGTACATTGGCAGAAAGAATTTCCACCCAAGTATGCGGGTTATCGGCTTTCCCGCGCCAATCGCCGCCGATTGAATGCTTCAGCGATACCTCTGGAATTCGCTAAGGCTCATTGCACAGCTAAACACGTGTCTTAGACGGGTTTCAATCATCTCCAAGATCAGCTTACTCTGCGAGCATTACGTGAGGCTGATCGTCCATTGTGCCAGTTGTCTTCAAAATTTTACGAAAGACCCACGTAGTGCGTGTTCCCCGCAACTCTTTCTCACGTCTGCCCCGCACGTCAAGTCCATGAGCTCCACAACTTTTGTGACAGACATTCTCTTGCTTTGAACATGCAGGTCTATCATCTTTTGCTGTTTGGATAAAAACGAAACGCCCCCCCCCCCCCCGTGTCGTTTTTGCAGTCTTGGTAGCCTTTCTCATCACGTACCCTTCATCGGTAAACGACAAAACTATTTTCCACAATGCCTTCGTCAAAGTTCGCAATCGAGGACCATAACCGGTACGCCACAGGCCTGAATTCGTACCATGAGTAGGTCCCCCAACTACCGAGACCGATTCCCCAAGACTGCGACTGAACCAGTCAGATCCGAAGCCATTGCAGGGGCTCTCCCTAAAGCGCAGAACCTCCCTCAGAAGCACCATCTCGGCCTCTATCCAGAGCGAATCAGCGGGTCGTCCTTCACAGCCAAGCGTGCCGTCAACAAGCAAACGTTCATGTGGCGAATCCTCCCATCGGCCGCACAGTCAAGCTGGACGCAGGTGCCCGATCATCCCCTGAATCAAAACTTCCACACCGACCTGAGCTTCCTTCCCGACCAGCTGTCATGGAAGCCGTTCAAGATTGAGACGGACTGCAACTTCATTGACGGACTGAGGCTGATTGGCGGAGCGGGAGATGCAACTGTCAAAAATGGTGTGGCGTACTATTCATTCAGCTGCGGGGTCGACATGGACGAGCAGACTGCATTCTACAGCGCCGATGGCGACTGGCTGATTGGTGAGAACAAAGCATTTGTCGAACTTCCCGACTTTTCCAGCTAACACCTCGCAACAGTGCCCCAAATTGGAGCCCTTGACATTCAGACGGAGCTTGGCATGTTGCGCGTGCGGCCCCGCGAGATCTGCGTTGTGCCGCGTGGAATCCGGTTCCGTGTGACGCTCCCCAGCGGGCGGACCAGGGGCTACGTGATTGAGACATTCTCGGGACACTTTGACGTGCCGGAACTAGGCATTATCGGATCACTGGGACTGGCCAACCTGCGAGATTTTGAGATTCCGTCCGCAGCTTTCACAGACACGGACGCGGTGACGACGCTGCTCGTCAAGATGGCCGGCAAAGTCAGCCACGCGTCGCTCAAGGGCAGCGCGTTCAATGCCGTGGCCTGGCACGGGACGTACTACCCATTCAAGTACGACTTGGGCAAGTTCATGACCATGGGCTCGACGTTGTACGACCATCAGGACCCCTCCATCTACACGGTGCTGACGTGCCCGTCGGACAAGCCCGACCACCCGGCCGTCGACTTCATCTACATTGGTCCGCGCTGGCTCGTCATGGAGGACACGCTGCACGTGCCGTACTTCCACCGCAACACCATGTCTGAATTCGCGGCCGTCATCTCCGGCGGCTTCGACACGTCGCCCATGCCCGAGGAGCTGATTGGCATGTGCATGCTGCATAATGGCATGAGCACCCATGGCATGTCGGCGCCCGTCATCGAGCATTCGATGAACAAGGAAATCAAACCTGAGAGGATCCCGGACGACCATGTCGCCGTGTTGGTCGAGAGTTGGTGAGAAGATTCCACGCAACGCGTCTCTGAAGGCGGAAAGGGCTGACTGGGCGTCCTTCTAGTTATCCCATCGGCCTTACTGAGTGGGCCCGGAAGCTGGGCGAGCCCGACGTGGGCGGCGACGAGGAGAATGACTTTGGAGGGTACAAGCGTGTCTTTGATGCGTCGTTGGCCTTGAAAGGCAGAATGTCGTGAGAGGTGAGTTATCGGTGAGTGGTGTCGAGTCAAAAAGCATTGAGTAGTTTCCTCGAGGTGGTTCACGCCGGCAGTTTCCGGATCTTACCGGCAGTCTAAATGGATAGCTTTGAGGCTCTAGATCAAATTGATATTAGACGCGTTCTGGTTGTCGAACCTCAGATTGCAGGCTTGGACGCCACCATTTGCTGCTCGAACCTTACCGTGTCTTCTACGCGTTTCAACCGTCTCGTAACAAACCCCAGGCAAACTGGTACCCAGAAAGGAGGGCCTGAAAGCCCACTTCCTTGCGCGCCCATTTCAACCAACCACCGTCAAAGTGGCATTTCCCCTCAGATCCGCGCTCGACGCGCCCACCCACACAGTGAAATCGCCCGGTTCAACCACATACCTCATGCGCTGATCCCAAAGCCCCAACTGCTCAACCTTCAATTCAAACTGCACGTCGACCGTCTCGCCCGCCGGCACCCACACTTTTTGGAAACCGCGCAGCACCAGATTTGGCACGACAACCGTGGCAAGCTGATCCGCGACGTACAGCTGGGGAACGTCGAAGCCGTCGACTTCGGCCGCGTTTCTGATGGAAATGGAGACGGTGACGGCGTCATCAGGGCCGGCCGTCGTCGACGAGAGCGAGACGTTGGAGTACTCGAAGCGAGCGTACGACAGCCCGTGGCCAAAGGGGTACAGCGGCGCCGGGCTGTCAAGGACGTACTGGTGGCCAAACGTGAGCGTGCCGTTGTCGTTAACGGCGCCGGCATCTGGGTCGTCGCCGCGGCCCGAGTTGAGATAGTCGTAGAAGATGGGGAGCGTTCCGACGCTGCGCGGTATGCCGACAGGCAGGCGGCCGCTGGGGTTGTGCGCGCCGTACAGCACATCGGCGAGTGCGTGGCCCCCTTGCTCCGACGGGTAGAACTGCTGGACCAGCGCCGATGCATGCTCTGATATCCATGGCTCACTGACGGGCTTGCCAGATGAGAAGACGACGATCGTGGGCTTGCCGGTGGCGATGATGGCGTGGACTAGCGCCGCTTGGGCGCCGACGAGAGACAGAGAAGATGTGTCGACGTGCTCACCAGTTGTTGCATTGAGGCCTTGCCAGAGCTCGGTTTGGTCGCGGGACCAGGTGCCGACTATCACGACGGCTGCGTCAGCTGCTGCGGCTGCAGATACCGCTTCGGGGATGCTTGATTCGTCGTTGGACCATGGTTGGCACCCGAGGGTGTAGCTGATGTTGCCAGTGGAGGCTTCGCGAAGACCGGCAAGGGGTGTAATGCCCCGGTATTTTGAGTCTTCGACCACGTAGTCTCCGTACTAAGATAGTGAACGTCAGCGGAGAGTGCTGACAGGAAATAGAGGGACTCACGTTCATGACGTCCGCAAACGGGCCAATCAAAGCAACACTGGCCGACTTTTTCAACGGCAGCACTGCATCTCTGTTTTCCAACAACACAATCGATTCGGCATCCAGCTTCCTCGCGAAATCGACGGCCTCTTTGGTATGAATTAAAGACGACGTTTGATTTTCCGGTGCGGCAGGGTTCGGGTTCTCAAACAAGCCCATCTTGAACTTTGTCCGCAGTGTCCTGGCCACGGCCGTGTCGACGACGGACAAATCTAGTTTTCCAGCGGCGACTAGCTCGGGTATCTTTTTGAAGTTGAAGGAGCCGCCTCTGGTTGATGTCAAGTGTCAGCCTGCTGCGTCAAATAAATCGAATTTGAGCCACGCACCCCATTTCGACGTCGTTGCCAGCTGGGAGGGCCAAAGTAGTGACAGCGTTCGAGTCAATTGGACTGGCCTGGCACATTTTGAAAGCAGTGCAAAGCCGGTCAGTCCCGCCAGCGTCGGACATGACAAAGTATTCGTAGCCCCACTCGTCTCGTAAGATCTGCACTCATGGTAAGAATTCGCTCTTCGATTTGCACACGTATTTCAGGGGGCATTGCTCACCTCTGTCAAAGTGTGATAATCGGCCACAGCGGGAATGCCATCATACGAATGGTACGCAGACATGACAGACCACGCGTCCCCATCGATGACCGTGCGATGAAAAGGGGGCAACCATGTCGTGCGCAGCTCCCTCTCGCCGCCGTGGACAGGAGCCAAATTGAGACCCTGCTCAGGTGCACTGAAGCCTGCAAAATGTTTGACCACAGCGCTGACATTGTGCGCCTGTAGCGCTTTTACATAGCTGTACCCAATCTCCCCGGCCAGGAAGGGGTCCTCGCCAAACGTCTCTTCGACGCGGCCGAAGCGCAGCTCGCGCGCCAGGTCGACGACTGGCGCAAAGACTTGCGTAATGCCGAGTGCGAGCGACTCGGTGGCGATGATGTCGGCCATTTGCGCCACCAGCTCTGTGTCGAAGGAGCTGGCGTAGCCGATTGGCGAATTGAATATGGTGGCATTGAAGTACGCAACTCCGTGTATGGCTTCGTTTTGTGCCTGTGAGTGTCGAAGTGGTTGATTTAGCAAAGGTCAGCCTACAAAAGGAGCTGCAAGACCCCTTACAATCGTGGGGATTCCCAAAGTCGTATTCTCAGCCAGATAATCCTGCGCTCTCTTCACCGCATCCGCAATCCACTGTTGCGGCACAGGGTACCCCGTCCAGAGCTGGCCCGCCTTCCACTCCATGTTGTCGACAAGGCCGCTGAAATTGAACGCGTTTGTCGTCGAATTGATGAAGTTGGTGATATCGCCTTGCATCAGCTGCCCTACCTTGTCCTGCAGCGTCATTCGCGACAGCAAATCTGACACGCGGTCGTCAATGCTCGCCGACGGGTCTTTGTAAAGAGGTGCCGTCGCGTTTGATGTGCTGCGGAGCGCATGACAATGGCCTCCAAGTGGATCTAATGCCAGCGCTAGGGCAGTGAGTATGACGGTCTGTCGGAGCATTTTGAGTCTCGCTTTGGATACTCCCAGGACGGAACCGTAAATTGGGACGACAGCCTCGGAGATCCAGAAATCGCCGCCGTTATAAAAAGTACAAGCAGAGTGACGTCGCTGCAACTCTGCGGTTTTTTGCCGCGATGCACATTTCCGGACCTGGTAAGCCCGCGCGCAAGCCTTCGCATGCACATGAATGGCTTGAACATTTAGCCAAAAGCAACCCGTATACATGCTGCTCGCGTAAAATCGCAGTGAGTCTTTCCACCCTCGACCTGTCGGATGACCGTCGTTCTGTGCAACCCTGGAGCTACGAGAGCAGAGCTGCGCGAATGTTGCCATTGGTGGATATTTAGGCGCACGTGCCGGGCGGCGTTGGCCTGGGGTAGAGGCTGAGGCGGAATGCGGGGAAGAGGTCGAAGGGATGCGCCGAGACTCTGACGGAGCGCGAGACTGAGGACTGAGTGGACGGCCGCAGTGGCATGATGGGTTTGCCATGCTGTTGATTTGCCCCAGGGATTGTGGCTACCGATGTGCTGGATGGGGAAATGTTGGAGTCGCTAACTGTGGCGACAACCGGATAAAATGCGCGATGACAGAATGGCCAGGGCCTTTGATTATGAGCTTTCAATATTGCCTTCTATCAGCAAGAGTCGCCCGTTTTCGTTTCGGGATCATACGAAGCATCTTGCAGCCTCAGTCTTCCAGTGTTTGCAGAAATGGGGTTGTGGTTCAACATCACCTTGGCTTGCTTTGCGGCCACTGGGTAAGTGATCCAGAATGGCGTCGTTGACCGGAATAGCAGACTGAACATTTCCAGGTCGTTTCTGTTCGGATATGACAGCGGGTAAGACAGAAAGAAAAATCCCGAACATGGCCAAATCCTCACGCGAACCAGAGTCATGACCGATGTGATTCAATCGCCGCACTTTTTGAAATTCTTCAACACGACGAAAACTTCGCCCACCATCGGCGCCATCAACTCGACCTTTTCAGGCGGCGCCGTCTTTGGCAGTCTCATGGGCGGATTCACCATGGATAGGTTGGGCAGACGTCTGACCATCCTGATCGGAGCAGCCATCGCACTTGTCGGCTCCGTCCTGCAAAGCGCAGCGCAGAACCTCGCCATGGTCCTTGTAGGCCGCATTTTCGCCGGATGGGCTGTAGGCTTGCTCTCCATGAGCGTCCCCGTGTACCAGGCCGAGTGCGCGCACCCGAAGCATCGCGGCTTCATCGTCGGGTTGGCGCAGCAAATGATCGGCGTCGGCTACATCGTGTCGACCTGGGTTGGATATGGCTCGTCCAAGGTGCCGAAGACGAGCGCTTTTTCATGGAGATTTCCGCTGGCGTTCCAGGCTCTGCCTTGTGTGGTTTTGATTTGCGGTATCATGTTCTTCCCCGAGTCCCCCAGACACCTGGTTGAGCACGACCGCGAGGACGAGGCGCTACGAGTGTTGCGCAAGTTGCATTACAACGGGGAGAATGACGAGTGGATCGAACAGGAGTTCCGCGAGATCAGAGTCACCGTGGCCGCTGAGAAGGCAATTACCGCTCCGTGGGTGAAAGTTGATCCCCGAAGATGGCTTGAAACTGACGTTTTGAAATCAGGGGCTGGCGCGTTATGTTTACTGTTCCTCAGTGGAGAACCCGGCTCATGCACGCTACTTTGTGAGTACTCTTTGCTGTCTGTTGGAATGGTTACCAGGAGACTGACCAAAACAGAGTCCAAGTCTTTACGCAATTCACAGGGTATGATGAACTTACCTCAAACACTCCGCAGCTGCTGATTAATACCAGAATAAACGTCATAAATTATTATCAAACGATCATGTACGAGAGCCTGGGCATCACGGGCGATACCAATCTCCTCGTGACCGGCATCTACAACTGTGTTGGCCCTATAGCGAGTTAGCGCAAGATTCTGAATTTGTAGAGAGGAAGACTGACCTTGAACCAGACTTCATCTTCATCACGTTGTTTTTGGACCGAGTGGGAAGGAAAAAGGCAAGCTCACATCTCTTTCGGACACGATCACAGACTGACATGAGACAGCCCCTACTCTTTGGCACCGTCGGCATCACGCTGGCCCTTGTTTGCGAGGCAATCGTCAACTCTCAGAACACCGATGCGCACAGTAGGGGTCTCTCAATTGCCGGAGTCTTCTTCTACTTCGTAGTAACAATCGTAAGCGATTTGCCATCTTTCGAGGCAGAGACTACTCACTAAAAGCGGCAGATATTCTCGTTTTCCTTTGGCAGTATCAGCTGGGTCTACGCCTCCGAAATCATGCCCATGCAAATCCGGGCGCGAGGCAGTGCCTTTGCGACAGGCATCGGCAATTGGCTGGTGGCAACCGTATGGAATCAGGTCTCTCCTCAGGGCCTGGGACACATTGGGTGGAAGTTTTACTTTGTCTTTGTTTGCTGGAACGTTTGCGTCACGTTTCCGACCATTCTGTTCTGGTTCAAGGAGACAAAGAAGTTGTCGCTCGAGGAGATTGATCTTTTGTTTGGCGAGCGCGCGTCGGTTAGCCTGCCTGAGAATATCGCTGATGTCAAGGGTCCAGTCGAGGAGGTCGTTCCGGTGGGAGCGGAGGAGCATGAACTTGCCAAAAGGGCATAGGTAGGAGTTTCGAACACTTGGAAGTGTTGTAGATCAAGGACGCGTTTAGTGATTGAGTAGAGTGAGACTTGACGAGATGTCTTATATCTGTCAGGAAGCTTGACATGTATTTTCACGGAACCCCGTCACTGCCAAAATCACCCTCCTCTTGTGTACTCGTCTCCTGGTAATTCAACCGGCGGGCGTTCGGCCGGTACTCCAGCTCTCCCACAGACGGTTCGCTCTTCTGGTCAGCAAGCTGAGCCCACGGAGTACTTGAAAACCTACTCATCTGGACACCACACTGGAACGGCGTTTTTCTTGTCTTCCGCCAGCTGCCGCCGGCGCTCGATGATACGCTGGACATATCCCGATTCCTTGATCGCGTAGAACGCAAAGATGCCCCCTATAAGAAGAATGGAGGCTCCCAATCTGAGGCCAATTGAAAGCCCAAGAGTGTGGGGATTGGAGTTCGACACTGACTTGTTCTTCGACTTTGGATTGGATTTGCTTTTAGGGGCCGCCCCCGCTGCTGACTTGCCAGCATGATGCGCGGATGTGGTGGTCGTGATTTTCCGAGGAGGTGCCGTACTGGAGGTCGTTGGGCTCGGACTTGTTGATGTGGTTCTTCTGGGTTGTGGTGCTTGTCCCGCTGATGACGTTGAAGTTATGCGACGTGAACCCGTCCGAGCTCCCAGAATCGACCGAGAGATAGAACGCAGAAGACGAAGTTGTACTTGTGCCGTAAGCGTCGACTGTCCAATCGAATTGCTAGTCGCCAGAGCCATTGCTGTCTAGTGCTGGGAGATTTGTCAGTGTTGAAAACCCTGGGTCTTTGATAACTCACTGGACTACTCGGACCTGATCACCGGACCCACACTTGCTTTTCTGATGGAACAGAGCTATCTCATAGGCGTCGAGGGTGGTTTTCCAAGAAATTCGCTGAACAGAACCAGGCTTCCACACTGGGTTTGTAGCGAAGTTCCCCGACGGTCCAGGGGTGGTTGGATTCGTGAACACATTGTCATCATCCGCGGCGCTCGACCTCACCAGGAGGCTGAGCAGTACGAATGCCGCGTTTGCATTCCACATAATGATTGAGAAGAGATTCGCCCCGAGGAACAAAAAAAAGCAAAATGTTGTTCGTGTCCTGCGTGCGAGGACGTGTTGAAGTACGCAGAAGAAGCCGAGAAGAACCAGGAATAATGTTGGAAATGGAAGACAAAGGTACTGCTCTGGCGGCTCGACATACTCTTAAGAATTCGAGCGGTGTTCTCTTTCGATGGCCACAATCACTGTATGCGGCACAGTTCTGCAAGTCAGGACGCGCTGTCATTTCAGCCTCATCGACATGTCCACGTCCCTGTCTGCCGTTGGCGGGATGAACACACGCAGTATTGTCTCCTATTTGTCGACGCAGAAGTATCTACCCACTGAAATTAGCGTTTGTCAATCCGTGCACTCCTGCGGCAAAGAGGAACTGTGAAGAATGTGGAAGACAACGTGCAGGTCGCGACTGGGGACATCACGAACACCGTTGGCGAGGCGGCGCTTGTGTTGCTCTCCGCAATCTCGCTTTCCCATTGGGTCGCTGATCGCCTTTAAGCGCTCTCCCGTACTGCGGCACGGTTGTCACATACCCGCCGACTGTGAAATCCGCTTAATCGACCAACGGTCAGGTCCTCGCTAGCTTGATTTAACAGGGGGTACATTCGAATAAAATGGATTCCAACGCTCCTGAAGCCCACAGCAAGTCCAGGAGGCATATGCGACATGCCAACTCACAGCTGTTTTGCACGAAGCCTGTTGGCTGGGGCGATCAGCCTCTGCATTATTGTCATCATTTATCTTAGATTCAATGAGAGCGGATTTTCACCTTTACCTCTGGCAAGGTCGCCTTCCAGCAGAAGCGATCGTATTCTCGACGATGTTTTCAACCAAACGCTTGGCGTAAGTTGCTTGATTTCTGTCCCGTACTTGCCACTTCTTTCGCGCTAATCCTCAAACAGTTCCAGAAAATATTCGTAATCAATTTGCCGTCTCGGTCTGACCATCGCGATGCTATGTCTCTGGCGGCTGCAGTCACTGGGCTACAAATCGAGTACGTCGATGGAGTGACAGAAGTGGAAGAAAGGGCGCTTCCACCAGGTGGAGCTGAGGTCCATCTTAACAAAGGTGGCCTCGGAAACTGGCGAGCGCATATGAACATTGCCCGGATGTGAGTATCGCGAATTTTTCTGATTGTCAACCGCATCATCGAGGAATCTGGCAGCAAGCAATGCTGTAGCCATGGTGGGCCCTGTATTTGCTGACTTTTTGGTAGGATTGTTGAGCAAAACATTACTTCGGCCTTGGTACTCGAGGATGACGCCGATTGGGATCTCCGAATCAAATCGCAGATGCAGGACTTTGCCAGAGCAGCGCATCTCCTCGTACAGCCCAAGCCAGGAACTTCGCACCAATATCTGGACCCAACATGGCCTCAGCCATCGGCAGGCCAGTCTCCACAGAACTTTGTCGTCGGCGAGGAGGTCACCGCCGAGCCCTCAACCTCTCCCTATGGCGACATCGATCGGTGGGATTTGTTCTGGCTGGGCCACTGCGGTACTCGCTTCCCTCGTGCAACCGACATCAATGCGCCTTTGGGGCGCGCCGTCATACAAGACGACGAGACCGTACCGGAAAAGCAGCATGTCAAAATGCAATTTGGCAACGACGAGCTAATCCAGGAGTCTCCGGCGCATACGCGAGTCGTGTCCCGGGCGCGAATGAACACATGCACCTTGGGTTACGGCATCTCCTTGCCCGGGGCACGGCGACTGCTTTACGAGCTCGGGGTCCGCAAGATGACGGGCACGACGGACATGATGTTTCGCTCGCTCTGCGATGGTGTTGACGAGCGTCGAATCCGAACGTGTTTGACTGTGCAGCCCCAACTGTTTCAGCATCATCGTCCGGTTGGCTCAAAATCGACCTTCAGCGACATTTCGGACCATGGCAGCGACTACAATGAGCAGGCATTTTCGAGGAATATTCGGTGGAGCACCCGCTTGAACCTTGGCAAGCTGGTGGATGGCGAGACGGATTACATCGACCTTTTCAAAGACGGAGAGGACAGCAACGACCTTGGATTTTGAGGTCCGGCGATCGAACGTCGGGAAAATGTGTTCTCTATTTTCTTTCTGTTGATACCATGTCTGGCTTGGTTTTCCGATTATTCACAAATTTGAGACTGAATTTTGAATTGCGAGGCAAAGGCCATGACGGGTTCGTTGAAATGATGTGCGGACTGGTATGTATTAGTTCGAGGTAAGCGGTTGGAGTCTTCGAACTCGACGGCCGTTTTTCAGTGATTCCTTCAAGACGGCAAATTTCAGTTTCCTCTGACAGACCTGTGGACGAAAACATCGAGGCGAGATTCTCCACGGGTCGGGCGTTCGTGGTCTCCTGAAGTTGGCGGAACGTCAATTGTAGTCAGTCCCATGGCCTCCCAAACAGCTGCTGAGGCAAAGAAGCGTTCGAGGCGAGAGAGTTGGAAAGTTGACAAGCTGTTGTGAGAGCAAAGGAGCGGGGGAAAGATGGACGCTGCGGACGGGATGGAACATGTGTGGCTGTGCGATGCCACTGTGGCTCTCGTGGCTGTGGCGCATGACGTCGACAGTGTTCGCCAACGCGTTCACGCTTCCTACACAACGTTTTGCCCGCCTTCAATTGACATCCTTCCACTCCGCCTGTGCTATGACCGACCAAGCAAGCTCCCTTTGAACCCAGTATACTACGAAAAACAGACCACAAACATGTCGAGACGAGCGGCGCGCGCTGTTCAAACCCTGGACAAGGCGTTATCCAAAACTTTCCAACCACGGCCATATTCCAGACTCATTGCCTCGCGAGCAACGTCCCACGCACGAATTCCAGCAGCAAAAGCGAGTCGCGCATTCTCTTCATCTGCATCTCCTCGCCATGGCCATTCCTCCGTCGACCCTTCCGAAGTCTCCCACTTCAACAACCTCGCCTCCAGCTGGTGGGATCCCCACGGTCCTTCGCGCATCCTCCACCTCATGAACCAGCTGCGGCACCCATTCATACAACGCTGCCTCTCCTCGCAAGCGACTCCTCCCCCTCCCCGCCTCCGATACCTCGACGTGGGCTGTGGAGGCGGCATTTTCGCCGAAAGCGCCGCGCGACAACGGAACACGGAGAGCGTGCTCGGCATCGACCCTACGCCAGAGGTCCTCGCAGTCGCGGAAGCGCACAAGCGGCAGGACCCCTTGCTGCTGGAGGAGGGCCGTCTGACGTACAAGAACATCCCCGTCGAGCAGCTCCCGCTGCCCGCGACGCCGCAGGACGGGTTCGACCTTGTATCGTGCTTCGAGGTCATCGAGCACGTGTCGATGCCGGCGGTCTTCCTGCAGAAGCTGATGCCGCACGTGCGGCCGGGCGGGTGGCTCGTCATGTCGACGATTGCGCGGACGTGGACGAGCTGGGCGACGACGAACTTGATTGCCGAGGACATATTGGGGATCGTGCCGCGGGGGACGCACGACTGGAACAAGTACATCAACAAGGACGAGTTGAGCAGTTGGTTTCTGAAGCAGGACGGGTGGGAGAGCCCCGCCGTCATGGGCGTCATGTACATTCCGGGTTTTGGCTGGAAGGAGGTCAAGGGCAGTGAAGACTGGGGGAACTACTTCTTTGCGGTGAGGAAAGAATCATGATTTGTATGGAGCTCAAGAGCATGAAATGTCAGGTGTGCCGGAAATGCATATTGCTGCCATGTGCATGTGTCCAGGCAGCGGCAGCAGGAAGAAGGGGAAAGGAGGCAGCGCAGTAACAAGCTCATGCAGCTGGCCTTGGGACGACTCATCATGGCACCCACCGTCCAGTGAGAGTTGCGACGACGATGTCATTGTCCACACGCCCGTGAGCGCTGACCGTCCGGTGGTAGCTAGAACAACGCGCGATGATGTCGTCCACATGCCCGTGAGCGCTGCCCTGTCTGGTGTGAGCACTGGCCGTCTGGTCCTAGTATTTAGTCCTGGCTGCTTGCCCACCTGGCTGTCTTCTTCCACACAGCTTGTACTGGCAGCAGTGGTGCCAACGAAGTCCTCATGGACAAACTGTCTGCTGTTTTGGGGGGGAAAGTACATAAATCTTTTTTTTTTTTTTTCACTGCTGGTTTCTGCGGCGCACCAGCCGGCCAGCATCTGTGCTAGCATGGTGCGGCGAGCGCGCAGGGAGGCTCCATAATCTGGTGATGCTGATGAGCGGGAATGCTCCGTGATGTTGGTGGTCAGCACCAAGGCGGGTGGGTGTCAGAAGTATCAGCGATCCGGAGACCACGGTAGTGTGGGTGGATTCAAGAAGCAGTCGTTGATTGGGACACTATGGATGCACGTAGGGAGCATTCATTCACTATTCTCCTACTATGGTTCCGTGTACGTAGTTTATCCATCACCCGGGGACCACCAATTCGGGAGCAGTCGTTTACCATCACGGGTCTGCGCTTTGCAAGTACGCACGACCTGACTTCCTTCGCTCGGCCTGTAATATACACAACTGTCCTGTCTTCCTGCACCGCAGTGTACATACATCTCAGAGCATGGATATACACCTCGACAACGAGGAGAAGGAAAAGCTAAAACTACAAACAACCTCCCAAAGACATGTAGTTGTGGGTGTTCGGCGTTGATGCCAAGTCCAATTTGTAAGACCAGGTCGCTGTGTACGTCTGTCGCTGCTGGCATTGATAAAAGGAACGAAGAAAATAAAATTACAGAGAAAAGAAGAGAAAAGAGGGGGAGGGGGGCAATCTTCATTTTGTTCATAACCTGAAACCAGAGACCCAAAAACATTTCGTTCCAACAGAAAACTGCCGACTAGCATCGAGGGGATGGGGATGAATGGAGGGGGGGGGGGGGGGGGCCGTCATAAGATGGTGCGCTAAACAAGGCTCTCAACATGCATGTTCTTTTCAAAGAAGACGGGGGCAAGAGGGGGTGGAAGGGGTATGTGACGAGCAAAGCAACGAGAAAAAGACAAGCCAATAAGCTCAACTCAAACCAAGTCCTACTGTCAACAACCCAAGAGGCAGGTCCAAGACCCACATCAGTCAACCCAAGTAACAGCTCAAAGGCTCGAATCAACTCGCTGTCAACCAACACAGCGTCGCTCCCAACAAGGCAGACGGCACTCAACCCATCATGGGCTCTCCCAACTCGTCTTCGTCCTCCTCAGCAACACCAATGCCAGAGTCCCACTGACGACGCGGCTTCTTAGCCCCATTGGCGCCGCTCTTGAGCATCCTGACACGCTCATTACCAATGCTGACATTGACTCCCGGCGGGCGTAGAGCATCGACCTCGCCAATGGCGCGCTCGGCCTCCTCGACAAACAAGTCGCCGCGGTCCTGGGCCTCGCTGGCAGCAGCGCGGATACCGTCTGTGAGACGACCGATAACCTTTTGGCTGGACAGGGTCTGGTCGCGGAAGCGCTTCTTGAGGTCGTCAAACGCGGTCTCGAGGTTGGTGATGGTCGAGAGGCGCGCGTCGGCCAACATCTGCAGCGTCTCGAGTTCCTTATTCTTCGAGTTGATGTCCGACGTGTATTTTTCCTCGCGCAATTCCACAGCGCGTCTGAGCCGCTCGATTTCCGACTCGTTCGAATCGATTCGCGAGCGGAGCTGGTCAATCTCATCGGCGTGTCGATTTTGAAGCTGCAGCATGGCTTCAGCTTCGTCTGCGACGCGTGCCTCAAGCGAATTCTTGGTGGATTCCAAGGTTTGAATCGTAGTGCGAGCCGATTCATTGTCAGACGCCAGCGTCTCAATGCGAGATTCGTACCCTTGGATTGCAACAGCATGGAGTTGTTCGCGCTCAGCAGCCTCGTCCTGGAGCTTGGTGATGAAAGCGGCCTTCTCATTGACGTCCGCGTTGAGTATGGCAATATCGTCGTGGAGCGCTTTGATTTCTTCGGCTTTTTGCGCTGCCAAAGTCTCATACTCCTCGCGCAAGTGAGCGAGGTCAGCGTCGAGCTTATCGACACGCTTCTCAAGCTCATCGATGAGGTCGTCCTTTTCGACAATGAGAGCCTCCTTGTCTTCCTCGATTGCTTCAAGACGGGCTTGGAGCTCGGCGATTTCAGCGTTGCGCTCGGCAAAGACCTGTTCAGCATCTTCACGACGCTTGATTTCGGCAGCAATGTCCTGGTTGTATTGCTCTTCGCGTTTGGCAGCAGCCTCCTGGAGCTCGTCAACAGCAGCTTGCTTCTGGAGTTGCAGCTCAAAGAGTTTTTGACGGAGCTCGTTGGCCTGCTTGCCAGCCTCGTGAATCTGGTCTTCCATCTCTGCAATCTTGTTGTCCTTTTCTTCAATCTCTGCCTCGGCAGCCTCGCGTTGCTCCTGCTCAGCTTCGGCAATGTTGCGGATGCGCTCGAGCTCTCCCCGGAGCTCTTCAACTTCCTCCTCTGCAACATCAACCTTTTGCTCCAACTCGCGAATGCTGCTCGCCTTGTCTTCTAGCTCTTCCTCGGCAGCTTCACGCTGGGAAGACTCCCTATCCTTGAGCTCTTGCAGCCTGTCAAGGTCGTCCCGGAGGTTCTCAAGCTCCGTCTCGGCGCGCTCGACCTTGACCTCAAGTTCGGTGATGAATGTCGTCTTTTGGTCAATGTCTGCTTCGGCCATTTCACGATAGGATTTTTCGGTAGCCAGCTGCTCGTTCAGGTCGGCTATGGCAGCGGCAGTCTCCTCCTTGAACTGCGTAAAGGCGTCGTTGTGGTCTTTTTTGATCTGTTCGACCAAGGACTGGAGGGACGAAGCTTCGTTCTTGAGATCCAGGATGGTCTGGTCGAAGCGTTGAACAGTGCTGTCGCGGTCCTCAAGCTCGACCTCCATTTCATCGATCTTCTGGTCCAGCTCAATGATTTCCTTGTCCCGCTCATCGACTGCAGTCTTGTAAGCGTCCAGCTCCTCCTCAAGCTCGATGATTTCCTTGGACTTCTTCTCATTAACAACGTCGAGTTCGTGCCACTGGCCCTCGAGGGTGGAGCGTCGGTTTTCATATTCGGCCATTTTGCTAATGAGGCCCTTGTTCTGACTGTTCAGAAGGGCAACGACATCCTTTTCATCGCGAAGCTCGGCGGTCTTGGTGTCAATGTCGGACTTGAGCAACCTCAGCTTCTCAACCACGGCGCAGAGCAATTCTCCGTTGTGAAGCTGGGCGGCGGGGTCACCGGGCATGACAGCCTCAATTTCATTGCGCACGTGCTGGAGAGTGGACCTGATGGAGGTAAGAGCATCGTAGGCATTGGCGTCCGGTTCCGTGAAGCCAAGGGTCTGAATCTCCATGGAGAGAATGCGCAGGGCGACCTCGGCATCGGAAGCGCGGCCATTGAGCTCTGCAATGGTGTTTTCGAGCTTCTGGATTTGAATCTCATGGCTAGGGTCTGGGACGTTGGCCTGGGTAACTTGATCATCCAATGTGACTTCGTCGATGCCGTCAGAAGTGAATTGAGGGATGTCGTCGTGGCTGAGGTTGATGTCTTCGGGCTCAACGAGCATTAGATGGTTGTCCTCTTCTTGATCATCGTCATCATCATCATCAGATAGACCTCCGTCCATGTCCATTCCCATGGCCAAGTCTTCATTGTCATCCTCTTCGATGGTAGTCAGGTCGTGGCGCTCGCGCTGCTCGGCAATTTCAGCCCTCAGGGCCTCCAGTTGCTGCTCCAGTTCCATGACTTTGTTCTGTTCCTTTTCCTTGTCGGCTTCTTGGACCTCAATGGCAAACTGGCGCTGGACCTCGAGCTCAAAGTAGAGATCTTCGACTCGCTTGTCCTTTTCCCGGATTTGCTGACGCAAGCGCTGCAGCTCGAGCCTGGCACGCTTGTCCTCTTTCCTGTGCTCCTCAATGCTGTTCATTTCCTCGCTGAGTCCGCTCCTACGCAGACGCCTGCGCTTGCGGTCGTCGAGCAAGGCTCGTAGGGGAGTGAATTGGATTTGGCTGCCATCGGGGGATATGGCACCGGAAAGACTGGCGGGGAGGGAGAGGCGCTTGGAACGGGAGGCCTGGACGGGGTTTCGGCTCGCAGTGGGGGTGGAATGTTGGGGTGCGGAAGAGGAGATGGTCGAGTTGTGGAGTGGAGTGGCCTGAGGCAGGGGCGGACCGGGGTCTGAGAAGCGGACGCGCTTGTCGCGGTGTTGGGGAGGAGGAGAGGCTTGGAGGGGGTCTTCTTGAGTGAGCTCTTCTTCTTCGGTGATGGAGACGCGTTTGACGCGCTTGCGGCCGCGCTTGAGAGGTTCAGCATCGCTGGATTCCTCGCGGATGCTGTGGAGGTCCGAGTTTGGGTCCATGGTTGAGGGCGTGCTGCTGCGTCTTTTGCGTCGGATGCCGCGTGTGTGGTCAGAGGCAGTGCTGTCCTGAGAGGAACGGCGGCGAGCCATGACGGGTATTAGAGTGTAGTGGGGTGGGGGTATGAAGTGACGAAAAGGAAAGGTGGTTGATGGAAAAGGTGGAGGTCCAGAGGGAAAAGAGACGGGTGGGGTCGGAGGGCGTTGCCTGGTCAGAGAGGGCGCGGGCGATCCACAGCAGAAGAGGATTTTACTCGCAGCACGCACTGACGGCCAGGCCACTGCACGGCGAATTAAACGAGCGAGCGGCCTGCGGGCGCGTCACCACCAGCAACACGACCTGAACAGACAGTGACGCCATTGTCCTACTGCGCAACTCCACTGAAGCTTGCCCGACGCGACGCCATCGATTGGCTGCCGATGATTGCGACTCATTTGTTTCCCTTTCTTTTTTGATCGCTGTCGCAGCCATGGTGTTGACGCGCGCAGGGTACGCGCTCGCGCGAAACGCAATAAACCGAGGGCAGGGGCTTCCCTGGCACCCACCCACTGCTGCTACTGCCAGCGAACACTTTCCCCACACTCCAGAGGCCGGGCATCGCTCATCTTGATCTCATGTCTCCAGGTGTCGACGTCCAGGGCATCTTCATATGAATCCTGTTTGCTAGTACCATGTCTAATACAACGTCATGCAGCCGTTTGCCCTGCTGACAGGGTCCATGGCCACCGTCTCGTTGCATAGTCGTCATGCTGGCTTGCCTATGAAATCATCGCGACACAAATATATATCCTGGAATTCCCGACACATGTGGTTGAACAATATTCTTCATTCTAGTAGACTGAGCACAAGCAATGATAGCCCAGGCGCCGGCTGGCTGGTTGGCTACATGCAACCCGCATTTCCCGTCAACCACTCGCCTGTTGCCCAACCAAATTCGGTTCAGACGATTAGATCCAGGAGTACCGACAGGCACACATGCAATTGTTTGGTGAAGAAATCGAAATGTCTAACCCACGTGCAATCGACTTCGGTTCCCTGTGGCCGTGGTGTGGCTAGGGTAGTTGGTTGTAGGACGCCAAGCCGCCAGTTTCATCCCGTCGCCCTCATGTCATCATCACCAAGACACCACATCCCAGCCTCCCGTCCGTCACCTCACCCGCTAATCGCCTTCACGCGGCCCTCCACCTCATCACCGGACGACATGGCGACTACATCTCCTGCTTGCTCTACCCGCCTCCGCCCTGCTTCGCTCTCCCCTCTATGAACAAGCCGCCTGCGACTGGATACGGCTCTTTTGAACATGTAGGCACTCACCCGGCGACTTGGTTACACTTTCCTGCCTCCAATCGGATCGGCCGTTGTCTGTTCATTTGTGCGCCCATCAAAAGACGCCCATAGACATTTGCATACTGCATGGATGCTTCGACAGCGTTGCCTGCTTAGCCAAAAAGCCTTGACCGCCCGCATCTGCTCCCAAAACGGATCGCCAAACATATAGTCGGCCGCGCCACTCCATCGAGCCTCTACCAGCCATCGCCTCGCTGTTGGACCCTGTACCACTTTGGTCTGTCTCGTCACTTGCTCTCTCTTGGGCACGTCCCAAAAAGGGCAACCACTTCACACGAAAACATCGAGCCGGCCTCTCTTCCCGCTGGCCCTTCCTGGGCCGCCTGTCCACCTCACGCCCCTCTGCCAACCGCATTCCGACATCACCATGGACGTCGTAGCTACTCCAGACGATACAGCTCCTCCTCTGCTCCGAGCTCCAAACGAAATCATCCAACACGTTTTCAGCTTCTTGTCTCCTGTCGACTTGGCCAGAGCTTCCGAGACATGCCGTTTGCTGCGCAATCATGCTAGAGAAGATCTCCTTTGGAAACCGTTTGTCGAAGAAAACACTCCATCCACCGACATACAGCAGCATCCGCCCTCGAGCTGGCGACAACTCTACACCACTCACTTTCCTTTCTGGTTCGTGTGCCGCCGCAAGCTCTGGTTCTCCGATTCTACCCATGTGGGCAAGCTGCTGCTCACCCGCTACAACCACGAGAATAATGCCATTGAGGGCTACGCTGTGACGGCAGAGCGCGGCCAAAACACATTCGAGCTATGGGAATGGAATCCCGAAGTCATAATCCACACGTTTGCTCCCCGCGTCCGTCTCGACACCACCGGCCCGGTCATCAAGCTTGATAGCCATGCCTACTCCAACGCACATGGCGACCCTGCCAGCACCCGCCTTCAGAAGGAATTCCTGATGAATGTCCACACCAGTCAAGCGAGCCATGGGCTGAACTCCATGTTTATGCTCTCCCGTCCGTATCTTCCAAAGTACGATGTTGCCGAAATCAAAGTGTGGCCACCACCCTCGATCCCTGCCCGCGAGCGTACGCGCAACGAGAGTATCAATCGTTTCCGAAGCACTGGACTCAAGCCGTTGCGATTGTCCGAAATCAGTGAGACGACCTGGCGCCTGCGCAAATGGATGGAGTTCCACCAGCATCCGCACGTTGGAGGCAACATCACGCGTGTGGGAGAAGAAGTGACGACATTTGCAACCTTGGACGAGGAGGTCTACACTCCGACGCCGCAAAAGCCGTGGCGAGGCATCTGGTGCGGCGACTACGCCGGCCATGGCTGCGAATTTCTCGTCGTCATGCAGCCAGACAACCCGGCTCCCCTCCCCACGGGCGCTCAAAGAGCCATTGTCAACGCCCGTCGAAACCTTAGCGTCAGCTCCACCGACAGTTTCGCCAGCTCCCAGAGCCACTTGGCTTCCGTCACGGAAAACAGCAACTTGCCGCCCCAGACGCAGTCTACCAGCTCATGGCCCCCGACTGCGTCATCCACGAACGGCGCGCAGAGCCAGCGCCAGGACAGCGTGACTGGCGTCAAAGACGACGGCGACTCCTCAGTCTACTCGGGCCGCGTCGAGGCCGTCAAGCTCACCGGCGACCCCAATATCCCGCGCGGCGAGTACACCTTCATCGCCCCAGACATTGGTCCGGAAGGCTTCATCCGCGTCGCCGACGAGAAGATCTTTCGCGGTGCGCGCGTCGTGCACAGCGTTGGCCACATTGCTGCGCGGGGGTTCAGAGATGGTAAGTCAGCTCGCTCACCAACCGTCTACAGCCCCCGATTGGGTTGCCTTTTATGCGAGATGAGTGCGTGCTGACAACAAGACTAGATGAATTCATCACCTCGCAACTCATCATGATCTCACACGATCGGCTGGCTCAGTACTGGGAGCCCTTTGGCCACGTCTCATTATACCAGCGCGTTGACATCCAGGCTCTTCTGCGCCCTTGAGCTCAGCGCGAGCTCACCGTCAAATTATTATTGAGCACGACCAAATACCCGAGTCTACCTAGCCATTCGACATCAATGGCGGCAATTGTGGCGCTGGAATCGCCGCAGAAAGCACACGTACAACACGACTGGGCGACTCGAACGTCCAAGGCTTGGTCGTAAAAGTCGTGGCACACAACAAGGGTGACTAGGGGTCAGTCAAGGAGTATTCAAGTCCCTAAGGGGACTAGGATCAGGGAGCATTCGAGCCCCAATGTATTGAACCTTGGGATTCTGTGTACCACGACTTTTTGCGACTGATATTTGAAAGCCGCCTCCTCGTCGCAAGGGCAAGGCACAACGGGTAGTCAACTTCCCATCTCTGCATCACGGCGTTTCGTCACTTTGAACGGAGCTGGTAGAAGGGAAAGAGCGGCAGCCTGTATTGTACCTCGATTCGGCTCGACCTGCTCCAACGTGCCCGGCCCAAATCCGACAACGTACACATCGCAACGCAGGAAGACACGAACGAGCGGATACGCGGACGCAAACGACACGGATGGCCGCATCGGATGTCAACACACTTCTCCGAGCGAGACGGAACGGAAGGATACAGAGTAGGGCGAGATGACGGACCGCCGCTATGGGGATTATCGTACAGCATCAACAAACAGCGGACAGAGACACAAGTTGACGGGGGGACAGCGTAGGCCTTTCTGGCAGGAGAGGATCGACCGGCTTGGCCAAGTGGAGTACAGTGGGTGTCTGTCGAAAGAAATGAGATTTCCCGGGTCTGGCTGCGGCAACAAACCACAGCTCCCTGCGCGCATCGTATCTGTGACGGTGGATGGCTGCTCCTTAGGCGTCGCTGAAATGGTATGGTAGATGGCTGCTCCCGAGGTAAGCGCAGCAGTGTTGGTGAACGCGTCCAAATCCTTTCGACATCCACTGTGAGACGGCACCACAGCCACAGCCTCGAAATCAGAGATCGAGCATCTCTGAGCCATCTCGGCCGAGCTGGTGTGGTCTAGTACGTGTATGTAGGCACGCAGGCACCGCAGGGAGGCAGATGGGCAGCGGATTCAACCAATTCAATGCAATGCGATGCGATAAATCTCGAAGCATACCTGAGCACTAATTCTCCCACTCAACACTCCCTCCCCTTGCTACTTGCCGGCCCTCGCCTATCCAAGTCCTTGAACTTTTCACTGACGCCCTTGAAGTAAAGCATTCTCCCTCAGGCACCTTCGCCCCTTGGCTTGACCTTAGGCTTGACAAACGGGCGATTAACCCAACCTGTGGCACCAGCATCCCGCCGTAGGCCAAGTGCGCGGCCAGGTCGACGACCGCCAGGCGCTGTCAATCCCATACGTGATCCTAATCCCTGACCATGACCATGTTTTAGACCGTTGTTGACGCTATCAACGCTGGTCGTGTGCATGGACAGAGACAGAGGCTGCTGTTGAACAGGGGGATGAAGAGGAGGTGGTGACCGAGGAGGTTGTGGCTCGGGCTCCACTGGTTCTGGCACCGGGAGAGGCGGCGGCGACGAGGGCAGTGGTGGTGCGAGGGCATCGGCCTGGTCATCGTCGAAGCACTCGCCATCGAATCCGTCGTCTTCTGCGTCGAGTGGAGCGTCTGCGGCAGACACGGCAAACTCGACACCTCCATCATCAATTACCCCTTTTTGCTCCGCAGCCACTTCGACGTGCTCGTTGTCCGCGTCCTCCTGTGCTGTAATCCGTGGCGGAGAACTCGAGTAAAATGGGTACGGCCGGCCCTTGTTGTGCTGCGCCGCAAAGTCGGCGACGCCACCGCGGCGAGGCGGACGACCGCGCAGTGGCTCGGCGCGCACTTTGTATGACAAGAGGTTGGCTGCGGGAGCATTGAGAGACGTTGAAGAGGCGGTCGAGAAGGAGTTCGACGAGGTGAAGGACGGTCTGGCGAAGGCGGGTTTGGGGTGCTGGTTCTCCTTTCCTGTCGTCACACTGCTTCTATAGCCAGTGGCGGGCTTGGATGGAGCAGCGGTATGGTGAGATCTGTCCTGACTTTGATCCACCCTCTCTGCTACGCCTTTAAGCCATGTTCCTGACTTGTCTATCGCCCCCGCCGCCGTGCGCATCTTCTTTTCCCTCACAAACGCAATTGCGTCAGCAACTTGCTCGTCTTTTGTCCGCACGTTCTTGACGGTGGTGGGCTGCCCAAAGAACGACGTTATGCTGCCTTGACCGGGTGGAGGAGCACGACCATACTGGCGTTTGCGGTTAGGACCGTTCGACAGGTCGGCCTTGCGCTTATGATCGGAAGAGGAGCTACCGTTGGTGTCGTCTTTGGCACGCTCTGCGGACACGGTGCGGAGAAAGTTGCGTTCGGCACGCTGGGCAGATGCTGCTTCTTCTGCGGCGGCGGCTTCTGATGTCATCTGATGCATACGCGTACTCGCACTGACAAAGCCTGAGGCTCCGCCTGGAGGGATACTAGTGTTGGAAATTGAAAATGAGGTCGCCGCGTTCATTGTGACACTGTTGCCAACACCTTCACCGCCGTCAGTGCCTCCAGACACGGGAATGAAGTCGTTGATGCGCTGGCGTTTGGATGACACATGGCCATTCTTGCTGTTGTAAAAGTCCCAAGTCGTGCTCTGCGGGTCCGGATCGCTGCCATCGTCAGGGTAGTAATCATCTTCGGCGCGCTCCACGGATATCCTGCCCGTCGAACACTCTGCTATGGTTGGACAAGGCCGGCGCAGGATGCGGGCAAGATTTTGTGTTGCCGTGTAGGTGAAGCTGGGGCCATGGCAGCCAAATGAGCTGCTCAGTGCCTTGTCTGAAAGGAATGGAGACAATGTAGTCTGTTCGCCCTGGGAGCTTTTGATCGGACAGCTGAGATAGAGAAGTGCTTGAGCCCTTGTCATAGCGACGTAGAGTAAGCGACGCTCTTCATCGTGATCTTCGGCTCGTGAATGTGGGATTGATCCTTCATAAACAGCGGGGACATAGACAACGGGCCATTCTAGACCTTTAGCAGCGTGGATTGTGGAAATAGTGACTTGATCCTGGGCTTGGCCTTCTTGCTGAACCTCTGTAGAAAGCGCAACGTTGGCCAAAAAGCGGGACAGCGAGTCTTCAGCAGAAGATAAGCTGCGCTGCTCCACGCCCTCGACTTGGGGTAGCGTCTCATCTGGTGCTTCTGAAGCGTCCGATTCAGCGGTATTGTCGGAGGCTTGTGCGATGAGTTCCTCGACGTTGGCCCAGCGTCCTTCAAAGTCTTCTGGGTGCGTCTTCTTGATGTACTCGGCAAAAGAAAGCTTCTTCATGACGTGGTTGACCAGTTCGAGAAGGGGACAGGACGACTCGGCTGAGGATAGCTTTTTCTGTGAAGTCAGGATGATGTTCACAAACGTCTGAATTCCTTTTTCCGCCTGAGGTGCGAGCTTCGTCTTGGGTCTTTTGTTGCCTTGTGCAGCCTTGAGAATGATGCTCCACAGTGGAACTTTCGCCTCCTCTGCTTCATTCAAAAGGGACTTGACAGTCACCTCTCCAACTTTTCGAGGCGGCACGTTGATGACGCGTACCAGAGCGTCATTGTGGTCTGGCTTGGCAATGACCCTGAGATAGTCGAGGACAATCTTTACCTCGATCCTGTCAAAAAACCTCAATCCGCCAACCATGCGGTATGGAACGCCAGCTTTTCCAAGGGCAGATTCGATGTGTCTAGACAACGCAGCAGAGCGTAAAAGGATCGCAAAGTCTGAAAATGAGATCAGATTTCCTGTCAGTAACCGCGCTCGTTGGATTTCGGTCAAGATCCATTGAGCCTCAACAGCCGCAGATGGCAGGCGTCGAAGCACGGGAATTTCCCCTACACAGTGAGTGGGGAACAAAGCTTTGGCCGGTCGGCTAGAATCTTGTTCAATGACATTCTGAGCAGACTGCAAGATGGCACCACCAGAGCGGTAGTTTTCTTCCAGAATAACTACAATTGTCTCTGGATATTGCGTCTGCATCGTCTTCAGGTTCTTGATCTCCGCAGATCTGAAGCCGTAAATACTTTGATCAGGATCGCCGACAATGGTAATGTTCCTCTTGTACTGCGCCATCAAGCGCATGAGCTCGTACTGAACATGATTGGTGTCTTGGAATTCGTCGATGAGGACAGCCTCAATGTTGGAGACACACTCGGGGCGATGCCGCAAAAGGTCCAGCGAACGAAGGAGTAGGTCATCGTAGTCCAGGAGGTTGGACCCTTTCAAGGTTTCCTCGTACTCTGTGTAGATGGCCGCAAATTCCTGCTGCTCCACGCTCTTGTTGGCGGCGGCGTTGTGGTCGCAGCTGATACTCTTGGCTTTTAGTCCGGAAATCCTGGACCGGGCAACCCCGGGTTCTGTCGAGTATTGTCGCCGTTTGATGATGCGCTTCAGAATGGCCAAGGTGTCGGAGCTATCAGCTATTCCAAAGCCCTTCTCGATGCCAATGTGGTGACCGTAGTAGACAAGAAATCGTCGCGCAACAGAGTGAAAAGTTCCAAGAATCAACTTTTGCTCGGTCCCGTCGCCAACCAGACCGCGGATACGATCCTTCATCTCTCGGGCGGCCTTGATTGTGAAGGTACAGACGATGATGTTCCATGGTTTGATGTTACATTGGCCCAGGAGATACGCGACGCGTGCTGTGAGGGTCTTTGTCTTGCCGGAGCCAGGTGGGGCCAGTACTTGAAGTACGGAGGCCGGGCTTGACACAGCACATTTCTGCGCGTCGTTAAGTCCGGCCAAAAGGTGATCCATGTGGATGTTGTGTTGTCATTGATGTCGATGTTATTGGGATCTCCGACGGTCGCGACGGCAACAAGCAGGCTGGCGCGTCCTCACGTGACCCCAAACAACAATGACGGGAATGATTGAGCTCCAAGGTGCGAAATCAAACACTATCAAGCTTTGGAGGACGCGCAGTCGTGAAGTTGGAAGATCGAGAGAATCTCAGCAACCGGGTTGAATTCAGCAGGTACACGTTGCGCCTGCCACGACGTAGGCCGCATCCAAGGCTCCGATTGGCTGAGCTCTCGCCTCCTTCTCAACTTGAACCTCACGACCCCCGCAACAACAGAACTCGGCTTGAATCAAACATGTACATTAGGTACATGTAGTCAACTCGGTTGAGATTCTTGACTGAAATCAATCATGAAGGCTCGCTAATATGCTTCGAAATCGCCTTTGACATCCAGTCCCGCTTCAATCAGTACCATCCTCTCCATCGTCCTCATCCACTCCGTGTTTTCCTGGCTCCCAATCAGTCTCTTCCACTCCCGAATCCTCGCTTCTAGCCGTCTGCTCTGCGATCCTGCTGGTATTGCGGCTCCTGCTTTCAGAACTTTTCCCACGCTTCCGGTTTTCTCGCTGCGCCGTGTCCCGACCCCGCCAGCCAGAGCGACGTTCTATCGGCTTCAAAAAGCCATCGTTGTGTACCGCACCCTCCATTTCAGAATACGCCACTCTTTGGTTCAACAGGATCTGTGATTTTGTCATGGATGAAGGAGCCTTGCTTCTGGATACGCTCGCCTTCGATGTTAGCCTGTAGCCATGTTTCATGCTCACATGCAACCGTAGCTGCCGAAAATCATGGAAAGGCATGCCATGACGCTCGCATGATGCATGCGGGCAATTCTTGGAGATGTCATCCCAGAAAGGCCTGGTATCATCCTCCTCTCCGCGGGTATCGTCTTCTTTGTCGGACACATCGACATTTGTGGCCTCGGTATGCTGCACTCTAGCTTCAACATCGCTAGGCTGATCGAATAGTGGCGGTAATACACAGCCGGGAACGTACTGGACGAGCTCTCCTGCGTCTTTCCCGAGCGCGCTTCTTTCGTTGAGGGTGCGGAATTTCATCCCTTCGTTGAAGATGTTGGCGCAGCGTTGTGCAGCACGTTGAACGACAGACGGCTTGAATGCGCCGATCAACGTAGCCGTTCCCAGTACCTCGCTCCAGTCTCGAAGGCCGAAAGTGCGAGACCCGGAAAGGCGAGAAACGTCGCCGAGATTTGAGACAGTCGAAGAACGGCGGGTTTGATTCTCAGGGGTGGGAGGTTCTTCGCGAACAGGTGTACCATTGCTAGCAGCAGCCTCAGCAGCCTTTTCAGCCTTTTCAGCCTTTTCCTCAGCCCGAAGGCGCTTGTGCATCATGTAGTATGATTCGCCGGGACGACGGCGATTTTTGAATTGATTTGGGCGACCCATGATAGGTCTCTTCACGGAGCCTGCGTCTTGCTCATCTGGTCCGTCTGGAATTGGAGCAGGTGAGGAGTCAGATGGTTCCAATGCCTCTAGTTTCGGGGGCCGACCGCGGGTTCGCTTTAGAGGAGGCTGAGGCTCAGCATCAGCATCCGCAGCTTTTCGCTTCTTGGAGCCTGAAGTTTTGGTAGCGGTGCCGCGGACGCCATCGAGGTGGTTTTGCCTTGAACGATGCAAGGCAGCAAGTAGAGAATCCAGATTGTTAAGAAGGGAACGTATGGAGGGCTGGATGATGCGTTGCGCCGCACCGTCATCTGCAGTCACTACAGGCCTGATGTTGCCTTGCGCTGACTGGTGGTCTCTTGTACCCTGGCGCTGCAGATTTGACGATGATTCTGATACTGCGTTCCCTGGTCCCCGCCTCCGTGATTGTCGTCGATCTTCGTCATCGGATGAATCAAAATCTTCTATTTCCTGAGCGCTTGGATCCTTTTTCTTGTCATTTGGATTCCTTCTCTGCGGTATGATGCCTTTCTTTTTTTGCCTTGGTTTGTGTTCTTCCTCCCGGCTGTTCCACTGTTCTTTTGCCTTGCGCAGCACGACGCTCAAAACCAACTCTTCCAAATCTCTGCTGGGCTTGCTCTTCACAAAGCCCTCCTCGCGGATGGTGAATTCGTCTTCCGGGTCGATTTCAGGGACTTCTCCAAACCGCTCCCATTTTCGAGGAACTTCGCTGGGCTCCAAAGGCCATGCAGTCCATTTCCTTGGTGGAGCCCAATTGTTCTCTTGCGCCTTTGCTCCACCCCATCGGCTTTTGCTCTGGTATGGCTTGATACTGGTCGTTGAAGAACTTTGAAAGTGTGACCGAAGTGTATGGGCTATGTAGAGGTGCCGAGAAATGTCGTCGGCTGCGAGGTGCGAGAGCGCAGAGTGAAGATCGAGTTCGTCTGCGGCATGTCGTTTCCAGGCTGAGATGTTTCCCGAAAATTTGTTTGGGCGTTCGTCGTCGTCGGTTTCTCCGTCGTCGTCGAATTCTTCGTCGGAGCCGTCTTCGACGTGGTGCTCAATCGACAGAGCTGGTGCGGTGGCAGGCTCGGGTGAAGGGTGCGTCGGCGGCGAAGACGCGAAAGTGGCTAGCTGGGCGCTTGGGGGAGAGGTTGGCGGAGGTGGCTGCGGACCACCGAAGAGAGACATGGCGATTGAACAAGCATTGTCGTAACGGTTGATGTCAGTGTCGCGGACAGTTGCAGAGGAGGGAAGCAAAGAATAGAAATTGCGCGTGTTGATCGATGGCCCATCCGCTGATGTGCGCGTGGGTCGGGATCGCTTGATGACTTCAGCGCCGAGCTTGACCAGGTTTCCCTCACCCCCGGCCACATGCACTTCATGGGTCAACCCCCCCGCTGCGCTGCCACTGCTCTCATTCGCGCCGACCTGGCGACCTCTCTACAACTCCAGTCCTCGCTCACCGCGACTTCCCCTCCGCCAACTACTGCGCGCTAGATATGCTCGTCTGCCATCACCCATCTACCGCGACCCTGCGGTAGCATGCCGAACATGGCCTCGGCCAGCTCCACTCCCTCTAGCGAACTACGACGCTCCACCTCGTCGCAACCCTCGCCCGGTTCCTCGGCCACTCTGCACTCCAGACGCTCAGCCCTCAATGTTGAACATACCGAGTCGGGGGCCTCCAAGGGAAGAAAAAGCCCTCTGCGCTCCATACTCTCAGAGGACAGGACCGAAGAAAGCCATGCAAATGGCCGCGCGCGCGAACAGGGGCTGTTGGGTGCCGACCTCGCCTCTATCCAAGAGCGCACCCGCAGGAAGCGCTCGCCTCGAAGATCTGGAGGATTCTTGCTTGAGCCCATCCTTCCTGGAGTTGACTCGCTCATGCGCAAGAGACATGGTCGCTCTGGCGAAAAGGACCGGCTTTTTGTAGAAAAGCGGCGCAAAAGCAAAAGTCCAGGGTCGCACAAGAGCTCTCCCGGGCATCACAGTCCCAGTTCCTCGCCGAGAAGCTTTCCTTCGTCCAGTGGCGAGCCTAGTACAGTCTCACCCGATGCTTCTCAGGAAATACATGCGGGTGGGAATGGTAGGCAAGGCACTGCTTGGGAGGCCAAGGGTCTGGGGGTCAATTTTGACCTGCCTGGCGAAAGCCACGAGCAACACAGCTCCAGCTCTGGCATCGACCCCTTCCAGATTGTCAACATGGCCCTCAGTCTGAACGAGAGCCGACGGAGGCAGTTTAGTGCTGGACAGCTCCCCGCCCCAGCTCTTGGAAGTGGCCGTAGGACAACCTCCGCCGGATTCTCGATTCAAAACACCCCTATGCAGGGAAGCTTTGCAAACTATAATATGGGAGGAAGCCTCAAGCAAGCGCTGCAGCATCCGCGGCGAAGCTCTCGGAACATGTCACCAAACGGAAGCAGAGTTGGCACTCCGCCCTCGCGCCATGTGTCCGTCTCGACCCCAGGCACAGTCATGGATCCAACAACCGGTATTCAAAGCAACTACACTTTCTCAGATGCAACACTCGCACGAGCAGCAAAAGCTCGCACCTACATCGAGCTCTCCTGCGAATACCGTCGGCTGTTGCAGTTTCTGCCGCCTTTGAATCCCGCCGAGGCAACAAGTGCCTCTTTGAGTGCATCTAGCATTCCTGGGACTGCTATTGTCGAGCTGAAATCGAATTCCTTGCGGTCTGGGTCCAATCAACTTGGTCGACGATACAATCCGCTCCAATTTATCCGCAACAGGAAGTTGAGGGCACGTGAGCGCCATGCCTTGAACCCCGACGTGCACGAATTTGAAGATTCAGATAGGGTGCGAGAGTGGATTGATGATGTGGAAGAGGCTTCTCAAGAGACTGGATATCGTCACGCCGAGAACGTGCTTTTACCACTGTTTGAACGGAATGGTCTCGCTACCTTGCCACAGAAATTACCAGAAGATGGCAAAAAGGCTAGCATCCTGTTTGGAAAGACACCTAGGCCGCGAATGGACTGGTTCACTCTACCGTCGGAATTTCTGGCAGATGCAGTGTGGATGGAACAGGATAGCCACAAGATGCTGATAGAAGACAGGCATGGCAACAGATTATTTCCTGAACCAAGAGCAAGCTTGCAAAAAGCTCGCATCAGCCGAGACTTTGCAAGAACCAGCCTGGATAGACAATCGTCGACAGGCCACGTTTCCGACTATAGAACAACGGATACCAGCGACAACGGGAGTGCCAGAGGCAGGAAAAAGCGCCATTTCCTCCACAGGGATCGTGATGAAAGTCAAGATCGTGGGAGAAAGCTCGGCTGGATCAGATCGCGCTCTAACAGCTCTTCTGGTCTCTCATCTTCCGATGACGACCGAGATGTGCCCAAGAGGGCGGCGTGGCGACGTCCTTCGCAAGGGGAAAACATTGGTCCACTCGAGCGCCATTTGCAGTCCATGATTGAGAATGAGGCAAGACAAGACAGCCAGTCTTCTCCAAATTTCAGCTCTCCAGACAGATGGGGCACTGGCCAGGCAGCTCGACGCGTAAGGACTGCCCCTGAGCATGAACAAGATCAGCGCAGTGAAAAGACTGCCGCACAACAGGCCACGACGCGTCTCAAGTCAGCAGCTGAGAACCCAATACTGGAGCAGCGGCCGTCGTTTGAGTCTTCGGCACCGTTGACGCCAATATCTCAAACCCTCAGTTTAGACCGCAACTCTTCACCAAGTGGACTTGCGTCTCCCGACCAGAAGCCTCATAGAAGATCGAAACTACCATTCTTCCGCACTGATACTAGCGCTGCCAAGCACAAATCGATTCCTTCAGACATTCTTTCTGAAAGCACACATAGCAGGCCAATCAGCGGAGACCAAACTGATCCAGGACGACTCAGCGTCGAGCAGCTCCATCGATCAAATTCCAAGCCGTTATTGAAGCCTCACAAGACGACAGACAGCATCCATAGCGTCTCCAGTTTTGAGCTCAAAGATGGCAAGCGGAGGGAGCCAAAAGAGAAGGATCCCGGATCTGCTGTTACAAGATTTTTCAAGGGCGTCCGACAAGAAGGCTCAAAAGTGGGACACTTTGTCTTCAAAAAGGACAAGCCCCCAGAAGACAGCGATTCTTCCAGCGACGGCGAGCATTCGTCTACCAGCGATTCGGATGATGACATGTCCAGAACAGTGGTCTTGAGTCGGCCAAAGCCGGTATCTCGCACAACAACAGACACCGGTGCCATGTCGGATGCGTCAGACAGCAAGTCTAAATACCACATGGACCTGCCGACCTTCAAATCTGCCAACTCGCAATCCCAAGGAGACAAGTCCGACAGGGAAGACGACAAACTCCATGTTCATCGCCGACGGCCAACTCGTTTCGATCGTCTTGCTCCCCCACGGCTTGACCTTGGTAAAATCAGCTCACGGTCTTCGTCCCCAGGTGACATCCCTGAGGAAACACGTGAAAGATTCCTTCGTGCTCATTCTGCAGATCCAGAGTTACGATCCCGCTCTCCATCCGCGGCCCGGAATCACATCAACGCGCTCCTCGAAGTTCCCGGCGGAGTCGGAAGGACAGGCCACCTCCCTCCCACAGGGCTATCAGTCAAAACCACAACGTCAGCCAACGGTGCCCGACCTACGATGGGACATCGTCAGTGGAGCATCTCCAACCAAACCCTCGACAACCCACGCAGAACATCTGGCGGCCTCCCCAAAGCATCTTCCTTTACGACTCGCACCGAAATCGCTCGAGTGCGCGCGCTCCTCCTCTGTTCCGGCATCAAAGCGGCCGAGCTTGGCCGCCGCGCCCACCAAGTCCAAGACCCTCCTCCCCGCTTCCTTCAAAATGCCGCTGCCATCGCCGACAACGCTCCACTGTACCCTCTCCCAGCCAGCGAAGAGCACGTTCTCGCGGCCCGGATCCTCGCCTCGAGCCTCGCCCGTAACAATGAAGCCCTTCTCGCGGCCACCGACTCGTTCGCGCGATACCGCGCAGCCGAGTTGCGGCGCCGTTGCGAGGCGCTCCAGATTGAAATCGGAGACAAGCTGACGCCGCGGTGCCACAACTGCGCCGACAATGCCGACGCGTTCTTGCGCGAGGTTGGATCCGAAGCGACTCTCGCCGTCAAGGCGATTGTAGACCGCATAGAGGCCATGGGCCGCGCCCGCAGGCGTCGCTTTCGGTGGGCGCGACGCGCCGGATGGGTCATGCTCGAGTGGATGGTGCTCGGTATCATGTGGTGGGTCTGGCTCGTCGTCGTCGTGGTCAGGGGTGTGCTGGGCGTGGGCAAGGGTGCCGGCCGGGCTGTCAAGTGGTTGTTGTGGATGGAGTGACTTGCCTCCACTGCTGAGATGCGCCTCCAACTGCCCGGTCATCCATTTCCGATTTTCCTTTTGTCAAGCACATCTTGAATCAGCGCGGCGTAGGTACAGTCCTAGATTTCCTCTCCCTTTTCTTTTGATCTTTCCTTCCGTTTTTGGCTTCGAAGCGGCATCGGGTTGGTTAGAGCGTTTTGGGTCATAGATTCTTTGGCTGTTGGACGGTTGGAGACACTGCATAAAAAAAACAAAGGTTGGGCTATCGAGTTATACGGAATACCGCTTTTCTTGTTTGTATTCATACACCTCAACTGCTCTTAATACACACGGCTGCTGCGAAATTTCCGTGGTAATTTCTGAATTCCTTGTCTTTGAGTTTATTCCAGCGGACTCTTCCATGTTTGAATGGTGGACCAGACTTGCTGACCCTATCGAATGCTCCCAATGTCCTCCTATCCAGTCCAATTTGACGAAGTCATGACTACATGACCTGTACTCTCCAAGTGAAAGCAAGCCATCAGCCTAGAAGACCTCTTGGCATGGTTTTACAAGTACGGCAGGTCATCGCACCACTACGTACATTTACCCTTGCCTTCCTTCGGCTGCTGTATTGGCTGCTTGACGCCGACAAGGTCGAATGTATCTCACGAAGACTAGCCGTCACTAGGACCTGCATTCCGCAACAGTCTCTTTCATTGCCCAACCCGTGGCTATTGTGACTCGCTTAAAGCGCCAGCAACCACGATCCGCTCTTCCCATCTTTCCCGCCCGGAAACGACGGAAGTCTGACAAGACACAGACACAGCTTCGAGCTTGAATCGTTTCTTTCTCACGCCTCAGGCGCCTCGGGGAACTCGGGCTCGGGCGCGTACATGCTCTGCTCGTACTCGATTTTGGTAATGTACTGGCCAGGCACGACAACGAGGCCTACAAAGCGGCTCGTCATTTGCAGCTTCACAGAGGCGGCGGACGAAGGGTTCGAGAGCGAGGCGGAGGACGCGGCTTCCGGGGAAGCGAGGGCGTCGCGGAGGGCGTGCGCGCTGGGCTGCCGGTACTCATGGGTCTGCGCGAGAATGGTGTTGCGGTCCTGTGCGGGCGAAGGTCCATCGATTAGCTACAGGGTTTGATAGTGGGATTGCGGGAGAAGGTTCAGAAATGTCGATTGATGGATAGTTACCTTGTCCGCACATCGCATCTGGCCGATGAACATACGGCCGTCGGAGACATGGATGCGCAGGTTGCGCCCGACGAATTGCGAGAGAAAGGGCATTGCTTGCGCGTTTGTCATTGTAGGCAGGTCGCGCGGCGGCTGCGCTGTCTCCGCGGCTGATGCCATCTTTGCCGATGCGGTGGTTGTGGTCTGGGAGGTAAACATTTGGTGATGGCGGTGGTTTGACGTCTGGAGGTAGGACTGCGGAGAACGTCCGCGATGCGCGGAACTGACAGCGCGCGAGGCAACCACGTTGGTTTACATTGAGAGCTTTCAATGATTGGAGATGTAAGAAGCCATTCATTCATTGGCAGCTCTCTTGTTTGTCTTTCTTTCATATTTGAATCATCTCGCAGAATTTGGTGCTTGCGAGCTACGTCACCGTTCCCCATGCCGCGGGGCATGGACTCGACTCATTATGTTCACCAACACTCTACATCTGCCCACAAAAGTCTCCGCGGCCAACAAGTCCACCAACACGGCATGCCCTGAGTTTTCGAGACGCACGGGAACCCAGCCATGGGCTCCCAACTCCTACCCGTAGCTTACAGCTTTCGAATCCCGTCTCTCCACGACAGCACGCCGCTCGATTGTCGCATCCACCACCCGGCTAGTCTCGTCGACCTGGACCTTGATTCAGGCACAGAATGGACGCGCAAAGTTGCCATTCTCGCGCATCCTTACGCAGTACTGGGCGGAGGCTTCGATGACCCCATTGTTGAAAACGTGGGCGCTGAGTTGCTGGTTCAAGGATATGTTGTGGGGACATTCAACTTCAGGCATGAATCCCGCAACACTTGTAGACCATGGTCTAATGGAGAGCAGGGGCGCACACAACTCAAGCGGCCGCACGAGCTGGACTGGAAAGCCAGAACTAGCAGACTACATGTCGTTTGCAGGCGCATTGGTCTGCTACATGCACGCCTTGAAGCCTCCCGGGCCATCTTCCACACCAGTTTCGCAAAAACAAGACGTGAGCGGACCTCCAATCCACATCGTCTTTGGTGGCTACTCCTATGGCTCTCTTATCGTCACGCGCCTCCCGCCCATAGACTCTCTTCTCGCTCCCTTCCAGTCTACGCCCACAAGCCAGGCCGCAAGCATTATCCACCAGCTCGCCAGCAGTCTCGCAGCCCGCACAACCGAGGAGCTTGTGGAGCAACACGAGGCCTCGAAAAAGCAGCAGTACCTCAGCCCCACGAATCCAAGATCGACATTCGAGATTCGACGGAAGAGCCCAGTCACCATCGGCGGCTACGAGAGCGACGCTGCTGCTACGGCGGGGGGCGGCAAGCGTAAGAACCAGGACGCGGGCGCCAATGGACGGCGGAGTCTGAGTCTGGACTTGCGCCGCCCACAGAGTTGGGGAAAGGAGCTGCGCAGTTCGTTTCAAGCGCCGCGGCATCACCGCCAGCATGAGGACACAGCGACTCCGGACAAGGACGACGAAGCGCCTCCACCACCCCTCCCAGCCTCTGGACGGCTCGCCATCTCTCCCGCCTACCTCCTCATCTCTCCTCTCCTGCCCCCGCTCTCGTTCCTCATCGCACCATCCCTCGCCCTCTCGTCTCTCTCCCTCTCCCTCTCGTTGTTCTCCTCTTCCTCTCCGTCTTCCCGCTCCCCATCATCCAACCCGCTCACGACGCATCCTGCGCTCGTCCTCTTTGGCGCCAGCGATGGTTTTACGGGCTCCAAGCGTCTGCGTGCCTGGTGCGGCAAGCTGTCCACTGAATCCGAAGCCGAGGCGGACCAGCAGCAGGCCCAGATAGATGAGCCTGCCGCTCCTGCCGCTCCTGCCGCTCCGCCGCGCAAACATTCGCGCTTTGCATGGCATGAGGTCGAAGGCGCAGGACACTTCTGGCTCGAGATTGGCGCGATGGCGGAGCTCAGGGGGCGTGTCAAGACGTGGGCCGAGAGTTTGGGGAACCAGAGTCCATGATGACGACAATGATGACGAGCACACGAATGCTTCCGGGGCTTGGTCGCAAAGTTCGTGGCACAAAAGACAAGAGCAGGTAGGGAACCAGTCACGTCCCTCAGGGAGCATTCAGACCCTACACTGACGACCAACAGGGAGCATTCAAGCGTCGACTGTAGTGATTCGGAGGTTGCGTGTGCCACGACTTTTGCTACCAAGCCACGTTCTCTCACGAAAGTTCCAACAGTGTTGGATCTGGCGCTATCGATTCTTTTTCCTCGATTCTCCTTCTCGGTATATACTTTGGCGTGTGGAAAATGGTTCAACCAGAAAGACAAGCATAAAGGCAGTCTGACACGCTTCTGTTCGTCTCTTTTCTCCTTTCATTGCCTCACTCGTCTTCTGTATCTCATATTTGTGCGAGGCGTTATATGTATGACACACAATACCCCATCAAATTCGAAGCAAATATAACAACACTCCCGCACACATGTATGTCATTGATGGCGCTGACTATTGGGATGATTAGTTTTTGATAGGATGCCCATGGATTCATTTTGACGTCTCTTTTACAAAAGTCGGTAGAGGGTAGCTCTGTTACGTATTCGAGCGAGGGTTCCAAGGTTCTAAGACTTTGGTGGTTTGACTGTGTTGACCGTCGGTTCCTCTCGCTCAACAAAATGCTGATATTTGTGTTTCAACACCAACCCCCGAGTATGCATAAGACCTCTAGCCACAGTAATCTCGCGTTGCCGTTCTCTGTCGCCGTTCCATCAACACCAAATCCGCGACATCGACACATATAAACCCCGGCGACATATTTTCCAGAGACCGAGCACACATCGGTCTTCCACGCCAACCGTCCAAACACTACTTTCAATTTTCCCGCCCTTCCAGAACAAGCGCTGGACGAAAGATGGAGCAACTCAGCGAGTGCGAAGTCAAAGCCAGCATTGAGGAGGAGCCTCATCGCATAGGATGGCCGAAACTATTGCCTCTCCCCACGACCTTCAAAACCTCCCTGTTTGCGCCATCGCTCAAAATGGATTATAAGGAAAGATGCAATATTTCCGGAGCTATTGAAAAAATTCGTTCCAAATTGGGTTTCATTGCGTACAACGTCGGGGAGCAACGCACGCTGAACAACGACAACATCGAACCAGTGATGATGCTCACCATCACTGCCTTCACCAGCGTCAAGGGAAGCAACCACTGGCGCGACGTCATCGCCTTGCTGGTGCAGGAGCTCCAACTCGACCATAACGATCCAAGACTACATATCGAAGTCGTTGAGTGCCAGTTCCCTCAGATGCAACTTCTCGAGGCCGGACATCCGGCGATCGGAGTGTGGGAAAGCTCCCTCAAGCCCGCGATTTTACGAATTTTGAAGCAGAGTAGGATAGGTCTATCTCGGTTCCTTGGAGTCTGAGCATCGGGAGGTGACGGCCCTCATCGAGGTCTTGTATGTGGACGGCGCGCGCTGGAAGGATATGGTCGCCCCCAGGATTAGGGAGGTTATCGGGGAGTCAGGGTGTGACATCAATCTCGCCATCTGGCAGCTCGAAAACCCTATTTTCTAGAAAGATTCTTCGAACGAAAAGTTTCTGCACTCTTCTTCGAACCCATAGGCATGCCGGGATGTTCGACTGGATGCTCCTTGTACCAGCCATTGCGAGAGACATGGGCAATTGCCTTGATTAAAGACTGGGAATGTCGAAACGCGCTCGTAATTAATTGGTTTCTTCTTGTCTTAACGTTGCAAAAAGACTAGCCGATCCAGGGGAGAGCTGAATGAAGTGACAAAAGGTGATGAGGATGGAGCGATTTGAACGCTCAACCTTCAGGAAGTTCCAGTAACCGAGAACACCAAAGAATAGTGTGATACGGAGGTTCTGGAATCTGACGCGCTACCGTTGCGCCACACCCCCATTTCATAACTAATCAGGTTGTCTGTTGTAACTATAGAGTGTAGTTACAGAGCACTTCTCAGTAAGCCCGGAGCTCTCAAGCCCCTTTAGCATCCTGAAATTCGAATTCCGGGGATCAACAAGAGATTCAATGGCTTTTTGACTGCAAGCCAGAGTATCTGGCATCACCAGGGGTTGTGTTTTTCGAGAATTCAGGGTTAAAGCTCCACATCAGGGGTGGGGCCGCAGCTTACAAGACCAAAAGAATACAGCTTCCAATGAATGTCCAAGATTCGAACGAAGAGGGGGCGAGACAGTCGAAACCATCACTGTCTGACTCGGATAGCTGCTTTTATCTGGCTGCCAGTATTTCTTCTAGTTGAGCATGGGGAACAGCATGAAAGCAATGAAGAGACGTTCCGGCGTACTCGCATGCCGAAGCTGACTCAGTAAAGTGTCTTCATCTGGAACAAGTCCCTTGCATCCCAACACAGCGCCATCGTTGTCCGTTTCTACTGCTGCTACCTCGCACGTCACCACTTTTCAATCGCCTGTTGATTCGGCCGGTGTAAATAGGGCCTTGTGGCTCCTTGATCACATCAAATTTTTTGATCTCTCCGCCCCCGTCCAAGGCTTTCGCGGGAATCGTCCTTCGTCGCAATGATCAGAACGTCGAACTGAACCCCCGCTCATCTGCCCGACAAACAGACCGATCGACCGACGACCCACCGCGCCGACACCTCAGAACAGCGATCCGAAGCGGCAAAGCGTATGCGACGTCAAGGCGTGTGGGTGCGGCGGTGGGCCCGACAGCCGGCCATTCCGCAGAGATCTAGTCTCGCCGCACACGGCTACCCAACAAAAAAGGCATCGCGAACAAAACAATGGCCCTGCGGGCCAGACAAGCCTTGCGCCTTCCCTATACTCCGCTCCACTTCGCCGACACAAAAAAGCAAAAGGAAGGGTTGAGGATGATGCGATTTGAACGCATAGCCTTCAGGAATTTCCAATATTATCTTCGGTAGGCCTTTTGAGAAGTCCTGAATGAAGATATTGCTGGAATCTGACGCGCTACCATTGCGCCACACCCCCGTTTTTGATACAGGGATCCTGCGACTTTCGGATTATGAATTGCTCAAAAAAGGGTTCAGGGGTTTAGGGGTCTTCGACGCCGTGTTGCTCATTTCCAATGGTCCTGCAAGGTAAGCGAAGTCCAAATGACTTTTTGAGGCAACTTTTGAAGTGGTCGAGGCCATTGACTGGTTCGTGGTTGTCAACTGAACTTGTTCATGAGGTTTGTATGGACGACACCAAGCTTCGTGAGTCGATGGAGTAAGGTTTGCTTCGAGAATTATCATGATTCCGAAATTCACCAACAATGCAAACAGCAGCCGCGAGGCGGCGGAGACGCTCTGTTGGCTTGATCTTTATTGACCACCACTTGCAGTCAACACCTTGGTCGGCCAGTGAGCGCGGTCAGACAAAGGAATTACCCAAATCCACTGATGTCACTCATTTACTTCAATATTGGCCATACTTGCATGTTGCATGCGTAGATTCTTCATCTACTCGTTACAATCGTCGTGGAAAAGCTCGACATGCACAGGCGCAAGAAGACTAGAAACACCGAGAACACCAAATGAAAGATCAGAACATGCATCAAAGTCTGCTTCTTGAGGGTCGGGCAACTGTCCATTCCCAACCCCAAGACCGCAAAGAAACAGAAATCTGACTAACCTCATTCCGCCCAAAGAAAGCATCGGGGTATCCAATCCGCCGGGGATATTTCTGTTCACCCTTCCACGAAAGCTCCACCGGCCCCTTCGGCAGCACGCCTATACGGTATGTTGAAGAGCTGCTGTCGTTTGGCCCATACCCCACTTCGACGAGAGAAGCATAATGTCAAAGGTGGCCCCTTATTCTCCACGACCCCTGAGCACCCAACGCAGGAAATGGATCTGAAAAAGTACACATACAATATCACCGTCCGACTCCGCTTGTATCGTACAACGAGTCGCCATCAATGAAAGGTCATACCACGCGGGGCGTCAACCTCCGCACTCCCAAGTGATCCCTCTTCTTTGCCACAGATACCGGAGAGGCCGTCTTCGACTCCTCCATCATCTCCAACTCAGTAGTAATATCGCCGCCGTGGCCGCGACGCCGAGTAAGTGCGCCGGTGGTATCTTTGGTAGCCGGGGCCGCCGTACGTCGTGGGGTAGTTCGTGCTTCGGTAGACGACGCGTCGGCGCGGCGACGTCGCGATGATGAGCCAGGCATCTGCAAGAGACTTGCGTTAGTCTGCGAAATTGTCGAGACATGACCCGCTGGTGGCGCAACTTGCGCGCGAAGTGCGAGTCGGAGAAGCACACTTGGCGCATTTGCTTGCGCGTCGAACATGCTGGTAGGAGCGAAGAGGGATGGAAAGAATGCGGGAGACGGCGCTCGATTCAACGCGAAAGACTTACGCAGAATTCCGGGTATCCAACCCAGCAGCGTCAACAGGATGTTGAGGCAGAAATTCAGGCCACAGCCTCGCTTGATCAGGACAACGAGTGGAGGGAGAAAGATGGCGATGAGGATGAGGAGGCAGTCTTCCTAGAGCAGCATGTCAATAATGCAACATGGTGCAATGGACGAGTGTGTAGTCGAACGCGACTGCTCCCCTCCCGGGCGACCCCGGACATCGCGGAAGGCAGGAACGGATGAGTGAATGAAAGATTTGGAGGGATGGGAGAAGAAGGGAAGCGCGTGGGCGGAAACGGTAGGGATATGGTATACGTACTGCCGTCGACATTGCGCCTGGATTGTAGACGTCGCAGAGTGGTAGGATATGCTACTGAATGCGGACTAGATGGAGGATGATAGGTCGGATTATGGTTCGGTGATTACGCGTAAGGATAGACAGCCGTGGGATCCACCGGAAAGATGCAAGATGCTGTTAGGTCGTAGAAAAGAGCAGGTAAGAGACCAGGTCGGGGAAGGATGTGGTGTGCGGATGGGAAGTGTGGTGAGGTCAGGTAGTTCAGGTATGATGTTGGGTTGACGTCGCCTAAGACTTGCGACCAAAGCTAACCAACCCACGGACAACGCAGCCTGACCACAGCGGTGGAGCGCAAGTAAGCAGGTTGATGAGAGAGCGGAGTGAAGAACGACCTACCAAGCACATTAGAAATATATCCGCTTTGAAACACGTCCCTAACCCCCGCCGTCAGCCAGCCGCACCCGCACCCGCACCCGCACCCAGCATCTGCCTACTATGGCGGCAGTGCAATTCTTGACAGGAGGAGCTACCTGCAGCTTATTCTGCCCTTACCTCACCTCCAACAGTCTTCAACACGCAGTCAGACATGCAGAAATCCAGCCTCTCAATATGCCGGGCCTCAACTTCCTCATGCTGCCTCCCTCTCACGATCCTGACCCAAGTGAACTTCCTTGGCCACCCTCATGGATGACATGATGAGCGCATCCCAACTTCCCCACAAACAACGACAGCGCCAATCCGAGAGACGGCCGGCGGATGCTGCTCCGTTGCCATTGGCATACGTCATAGGAAGCGCGCGGGATAGTGGCGGACTGGGTCAAGCAGACGGAGGCGCCATTGAGAAAAGGGCAGAATGGGCACAGGACGAGAGACGGGGAGGTCGTGGGTTTCGGCTCGGTTTAGCTACCCGGGCTTGCTTGACCTGCCCTCTGCCCGTCCCGCCGTGTTACGCGCATGAAAGGTTGTACCTTGCGCTGGGTTGGCGTCGATTTTGTTCACCGCGTCTGTCGACTCTGCCTTGGCTTCTGCCTACCTGTCACGCTACACTCACCGCACACAGAGGCTGGGTCTCGAGACGTTGCAGCTGCAAGGAGACAAACTGGAATTTGGTTAGCAGTTTTTGCTGTTGGCACGCTGTTGTACTGTACTTCGAGTTCCCCATCCCAAACCCAAAATGCATCTGCAAGCTTTCCGAGACGAAATGCAGCGTAGCCCGGTACTAACCGACGCGCGTTCTTTGCTTGGCAAGGCAAGCTGATCGAATGGGAAGAGTTGTGTTGGGGAGGGTTCCCTGGGCGACAAAGTCGAGTCGGGCTGCATAGTCTTTTGGTCGGACGGAGATTCGGTGACCATTCCTGTCGGGGGTTGCATTTTGACGTCACTGCTCGTCCAAGTTGTGGAAAACCTCATCTGCAGACAGCCACAGAATCATCGCGTCAATGCTGAGTGCTGACAACAGCCGTCATGCGCAAGTCGGCGTTTTGCCACTGTAGGCGTTAGCCCGAGACTCAGCCTTGTCGGATGCAACCCGAGGTTCTTCACAGCCTCGCCCGGTTAGGCTGTTGACCATGCAAGTCAATATGCACCTTTTGGACCAATCGTTGTTGGCATGAAATTGCCGACTCACGTCTATTTTGAAAAGCTACAAGGCTCGTGTGAAGAGTGAAAAGTCCACCAGCTCCTGTGGTGGAATGCCAGACTTGATCAAAACCCCCTGTGCCCTGTGGTATGCGCCTTGTGTCCGGTAGCAACGAAATGACCGCTTGCTCGACTTCAGCGTCGCCAACGAAAAGCAAATTTTTAGAAACTAGCAACGTCAAGCAAAAAAAGCAGAGTTGGTAAAACCCCAACCTCGCATCATCTGGCACTCACGATCCAGCATTACCGCCCCCTCGTGCCCTCTTGGGACCGCCACCATCTCCATCTGTGCCTGCATCGTCTCTCGGCCGCTTGTTGGGGACGAATTGCCTCGCGCTGGCATTCATTCCCCTCCCGGCACCAGGACCGCCATCACCGCCTTGGCCTTGACCCTGATTTCCTCCTCGGCCCCTACCGTGACCACCACCCCTTCCTCGCTGACTGCCAGGGCCTTGCTGGCCGCCGGTCTGCTGGTTTGGCCCATTACCAGCTTGGCCACCGCCACGCCCACCTGGCCTCGGGATGCCGCCGCCACGTGGAATGCCGGTGCCACCCTGACCGATAATGTTGCGCAGCGCCTGCGGGCCTGTCCCAGCACCTGGGGGCTGTCCTTGCGGTGGTCTATTTGGAATTCCCGCTTGCTGCTGAGCCTGGAAAGGAGGAGTCGGTAGCCCTTGTCCCATTTGTCCCATCTGCCCCATTTGTTGCTGGCCAAATGGCGAGTTTGGCCGGAATTGATTGCCTATGGGACCGCCCATGGGACCGCCCATGGCACTACCGGGGCGTGGAATGCCGGTGCCAAAAGGATTCCCGGGCACAGGCTGGCCTTGCTGATTTTGAAATTGGTTCAGGGCGGCTTGTGGACGCTGCTGACCTTGACTTTGTTGAACTGCACCTCCAGGTTGACCAAACGAGCCGCGCGGCGCTTTAGATTGACCATGCGGCTGCCCTTGAGGCTGTACGGGCGACGAGACTTGTTGGTTCTGCTGCGGTGCTTGTTGCTGGATCGGCTGGACCGGCTGCTGATGCTGCTGCTGCTGCTGCTGAGGAGTAGCTTGAGGAGTGGCAGCAGGCTGTGGAGATGGAGCCGCTGTTTGCGCAGCAGGCGGCTGTGGCTGCACAGGGGCTGCTTTGGCATCCTTTGCAACCTCCCAGACCTCCACGACTGGTTTCTGCGGCGTTTCTTCTGCTGCCTTCTTGACAATTTCGATCTTCGCCGCAGAAGTGCGTTCCTTATTCTGCGCCATGTTGACCTTTAGAGCCTGACGCTTCTCCATCATGGTGACGGCAGAGTCCTTGGCCTGCTCGCCCTTCTTCTTCAGCTCTTCAAGTTCCTTTTCATGAGCTTCGGCGAGTTCCTTGGTCTTTGCCTCGAGTTCGGCCGCGAGTTTCTTCTTGACGTTGTTGGAGAGAATGCTCTTGACAGTTGCGTTGCTAGTCAAGAATGCCCGAATTTCGCCATCGGACAAGTCTTCAAGGCGTACCTTGGGGGTGGCCTCCGTCGGAGGGATTTCAATCTTGACAGGAGTTGCGCTGGAAGCCTCGTTCTCAGGCGCAACGGCAGCAGACGTCGAAGACGATTGTTCGCTCTTGATACGTTCCATCTCCTGCAGGTGTTGAGATTTGATGCGTTGAATCTCGGCATGGTGCTCCTCCTTCAACTTTCTCATCTCCTCTTCGTGCTCGGCCTTGGTCTTGGCAATCTTCTCCTCGTTCTCAGCCACCATGGCAGCCTTGCTGTCCCTTAGCTTGGTGGTGAGTGTGCCCTTCATTTGGTCTGCCCGAGCCTTGAACTTGGCTTCCGCCGCAGCGATCCTCTCCTCGGCATCCTTTTGAATGGCAGAGATGCGAGCGGCAACGTCGTCCGCGCCACCCTCTGTGGCGGTGGCCGATGCTGACCGGAGAGCCTCAACCTCCTGCTGCGCGACAACAAGATCCGATTTGGCCTTCTCCAAGGCTTCGAGGGTCTCGGCATTGGCTTCTTCCGATGAAGTTTGGGCAGTCGCAGTCTGTTTGAGTTGAGAGACTTCGTTGTTGGCAGCATCCAATTGCTGCTGAAGATTGCCCTGAACCATGGTCAGCCTACTTGTCGCTACAAGCGTGAGTAAACTTACGACTTGAGCCTCCAGCTCTTGCACTCTCGACTGTTGGGATTGGAGACTCGACTGCTGCGCTTCGAGAGTTGATTGCTGTGATTGAAGAGTGCCCTGTGACGCGTTAGCCATTGAATGTTGAAAACCAGCCCTGCACTTACGATTTGCGCCTCAAGTTCTTGCACCCGAGCCTGCAAGGACTCAACCTGGCTTTGAAGTTCAGCAGCCCTAGCAGCCTCTTCTGCAGCCTTTGCCTCGGCAGCATTCGCCCGCGCTTCGAGCAGAGCGACCTCAGGGCTTGGAACACCAGATTCATCAACCTGGCCTTCCTCTGCGTCTTGTGGCTTGTCGTTGTCTTTGGCTTGTTCAGCAGTGGCAACGGCCTCGTCCCTGGCTGCTTTCGTGGCCTCGAGCTCCTCCTTAACTGTGGCGAGTTCTTGCACTGCCTGATCGCGTTCTTGGGTGACGTTCTGGATCTGCTGGTTGTGGTCTTGGTCCCTATCCCTCGCCTGTTGCCGCAGCTTCCTGACCTGCTCCTTGAACTGATCCACCATCTTGGCCTTGCGCTCCTCAAAACTCTGCTCGGCCTCTTTCCTTGTAGTCTCAGCAACCTCCTTCTTCGCTTGTTCAATCTGCTCCTCAAACCCAGAAATCTGCGTTTGGAGCTCCTGAATCTGTGTCTGCAAAGGTTCAGTCTCAGCGACCGCCTGATCCTTCTCCGTTTGCAACGTCTCAATTTTGTTCTTCATCTCAGCCAGCTCTTCGGGGTCAACGCGGTCGTACTTTTGCAAGATGTTTTGGGTGCGCTTTTGCCAGCGGTCGCGGTCCTCCTGCAGCTTTTCAAGCTCACCAGCCTTGAATTCGACATCGCTTTCCAGCTCGCGCAACCTCGTCTGCAGCGGCTCAATCTGGGCCACCAAATTTTCAACCTCCTTAACCTTTTCAGCCAATTGAGCTTGGGCCTGGCGAGCCTCGTTGCGGAGGGTAACACTGCTCTCGCGGAAGAGGTTGAGCTCATTGATCGTCTCCATGAGCTTGCTGTGCGAAATGTTGGACTGCTCCTTCTCAAGAACGTTTTGGCGTTCCTGGTTGAGCTTCTCACGAGTCTGGTCAAGTTGAGCCTGGGTGTGATCAAGCTGCTGCTTGTAACGCTTGGCCTCCTGCATGGAAAGCTCGTACTGGACGTCGACAATCTCCTTTTCGCGACGAAGATAGCGAATGACCTCCTGCAGATTTTCCGTGTCCGGGGGCGGCGTGGCGCCAGCGCCGGCCTGTTCGCCGCCCAAGGAAGCGCGGCTCTGCTTGAGTGCAGAGATTTGTGCGCTGACGGTTTCCAGTTGCTGGTGCAGTCTCCGATTTTGGTCGTTGACCTCCTCACGACGCGTTCTCAGATCCACGAGCTCACGTTCGTACCTGGTCTTGGTTTCCTCCCAACTATCTTTGTTAGATTCGAGTGCGGTCTTAGCAGCTTGAGCCTCGGACTTGAGCTCGCCGACTTCTTCCTTGAGCTCATTGTATTCAGTGCGGACCTTCTGCAAGTTCTGGGAAGCCTCGGCATGCTTGATGAGCTCAACCTCGTAGTTTTGTTGAGCGTTTTGGGCAATGCGAGCTTGAGCCTTGAGATCTTCTTGGCAAAGTTTGGCAGTTTCCTGGTAGCGCTCACTCTCGTCCTTGAGGCGGGAGACTTCGCCCTCGAGGATGGTCTTTTGTTCGTTGAGGCGAGCCATATCCTGTTCATGACTGCTGCGAACATTGGACAGGTCGGTGTTGGTTGTAGCGAGCTCGTTCGAAATCTCCTCCACGCGTTGCTCCAAGTCCCTAATCTTGGCATCCTTCTCCTCGAGAGACTTGTCCATCTCTTCGCGATACATTTCCTGGGCCTCACCAAGGCTCCGCAGCTCTTCTTCACTGGACTGGCTAATTGCCTTGTACTGTTCCACGTCATTCTTGGCGGCCTCGAGCTCGTTACGGGAAATCTCAAGGTCGCGATTGAGATCAGCAACCTCCAAAGCCAGTTCCTGCTCGCGCGTGAGTTCACCAGAATCGACCTCCTCAGCCCCACCATCCTGCGCAGAGCTCTCTTGGCGAGGAGTGGGCCGTGGTTGCAAAGCCACAGCTTTCTCTTCCGCGTTGCGGAGTTCGATTCGGAGCTCGTCGACCCGTGCTTGGAGCTGATCGCGTTGCGTCTTGGCAGCCACAAGCTCTTCTCTGGTATTGCTGAGGCTCTTGACAAGGTCGTCAATTCTCGTCCTGTTCTGTTCAGACTCGTATTCGCGGCGAAGAGCAGTGCGTTTGCCGTCTTCGACCTCGTCATCAAGCTTGCGTTTCACAGCCTGAAGCTCCGACTCCAAGGTGTCGATGCGGCTCTGCAGGCGGCGGCGGTTCTCGGAATCGGAAAGCTCGCGTTCGTTCTGCAGGTTTTGAAGGTCTGCGATCATCTTGTTCAGCCGGGTGCGCTCGTCGCCTAGGGCGCGATTGTCCTCTGTAAGACGAGCCTCAATGCTCTTCCAGAGCTCCTTTTCGGCCTTCAAATTGGCGGCCTCATGTCGCAGTCCTTCAACTTGAGACTTGGACTCGAAGAGTTCTTCTGCAACCTGGGCAGTCTTCAAATCCTGTTTGGCTGATGTCTCGGCCAGATTCTGCGACCTCTTTTGCAACTCCGCGTTTTCGTTGCGCAATTGATTGAAGTTTGCTTGGAGAAGCTCGTATCTCTCATGGGCGAGAGCAAGTTGGGAGCTGTTTCGGTTTATTTCGATTTGCAAGTCGCTCTTTTCCTTGGCGAGTCGATCAGCCTGTTCCTTGATCATGGTGCGATCGGTGACAGACTCCTGGCGGAAGGCGTCAAACTGGGTTTGCAGGTCCTTGAGCAGTTTGGCGTATTCTGAGAGATTTTGCTGGGGAATAGTGCCAGGACCGACGCTTTGCGAAAAGCTACCGGCCGGTGGGGTCGATGGTCCAACTGACTGTCCGAACATTGACTGAATGTCGGCTCCAGCTGGTATGTTTCCGCGGTGAGTTACCATCCGGCGGAACATGTCCCTCTCCCGCTGATAGCTCTCGGCGACAGTGTTGAGTGTCTTGAGCTCGTCCTCGTAGCGTCCAACCTTGCGCCTAAGCTCTTCAAGTTCTTCACGGTCCTTGACTGTTTGATTCTCCTTGGCCTTGGCTTCTTCTCCTTCCATGATTTCTCCCAGCTCGCGCGTCAACCTGAGGAGCTTGCTGTTTTGTTCCTGGAGCTCTTCGATGTTCCTGAAAAGCGTGAGACGTTCGGTAATGTAGCGGCTGGTGTCTGTGGCCCCCTCTTGATGTTCTACTTCGCCGCGAACAATCTGCTCGAATTGGGCTTGGTCAGCTGCGCTAAGGGCCTCCATGCCTTGATCGCGGACAGTCAGCTCGAAAAGCAAGGCCTTGACCTGCTGACTAAGGTCCTGCATCTGCTGCCGGAGCATGTTGCCCTCGCGGTTAAGGCCTTCCACCTCGCCGGAAGCCTTGCGCGCTTCTTTCCTTGCCGCATCGCGTTCCCTGTTGGCTTCCTCGAGAAGTTCAGATATCTCCACAACATTTTGTTCCAGACGCTGATGTCCAACCCTGAGCTCCTCAATTTCAGGTTGCTTGGCCTCAAGATCTTGAATCATCTCGTCAATGGACTGGCTCAGCTTGGCATTGCGGCGACGCTCAGCTTCCAACTCAGCCTTGGTTTGCGCGTGCTCCGAGTAGAGCTGCGTAAATGTTAGTCCTCCCTTGGCTCGAGATGGCGTAGCGTAGCCAGGCGTGCCAAACGACGGAGAGCCGCCGCGGACAGGTGTCGCGATGGCGCCCAAACCATTGATGGCACGTCTGGGAGTGCCGCTGACGGTGACAGTATTCTGCGCACGTGAAGCCAAATCCGACTCAAGCTTTTCAATCTGTTCTTCGAGCTCCCCGATCCTCTGCAGAGACATTTCTTTCTCTGAACGTTCAGTCTCGAGCTCGGCTTGCATTTGACCCAATTCTTCCGCAGCATCTTCCTTGATCTTGTCAAAAGAGGATTGGACATCCTGAAGGCGAGCCCGTGCCGTGTCCGCGCTCTGTTTCTGAAGATCGGCCAACCGGCGAGCGCTGTCCAGCTCAATGCGGAAGGATTCCTCAGCCTTGGCAGCAGCATCTTGCAGTTGTTGGATCCTGTTGAGGGAATCTTCCGCCTTTTGGTTCACTTCGTCAACCCGGCTACGGAGCGCAGCCTCGGTGCGGCGGAGCGACTCGATTGTCTCGTTTGCGTCGTCGTACATCCGCTGGAGCTCCGAAATCTTCGCGCTCTTTTCCTTGCGATATTTGGAGTATTCGGCATTCTTGGTATGCAGTTCCGATTCGTACCAGTCATTGTTCTTTTTCAGCAGATCAATTTCCTGTTGCAGAGACTGTTGTCGAAACTTGGTGCTGGTGGCCGCATTTTGGGCAGCCTGGTTCTTGTCCTCGAGCTCCGAGATTTCGCGCCGCAGGGCGACAATCTTTTGATGTTGCGTGGAGAGTTCTTCGGCGAGCTTGTCGTGGGCCGTAGTCTTTGCTTCCAGGAGCGCCAGAGTTTCGCGATTGGACGTTTCCAATTGGGACACGCGGTTTCGGAGGACTTCGGTTTCGCTCGAGGAATTTGAAGATGATGACTTGAGGTTCTGCAACTCAGACTCGAGGGTAGAGCGAGCGTTTTCTACAAACAAAAAATGCTAATTAGTTAAGGCAGCGTGAAGTGTAAACCAATTGAACGTGCCTTCTTCGTTCAACTTCTTGCGAAGCTCCTCCACATCCTTCAAGCCCTTGTCGACCGAGGCCTTGAGGGCCCTTGCCCGATTACCACCGGTCCTCACAGCATTTTCGAGCTCGACATCAGAACGAAGCTTTTCGGCCTTGAGCTCGTCGAAATCCTTCGCCTTAGCCTCGATCTGAGAGAGCAGCTGCTGGACAAGCTCGACGGTGGGCGCATCAAGCAAGGTCTGGAGAGTCGGCTCGGGTATCGAGTAAGAGGCGGCGATGTAGGCCGTGTCAATGGCCGCGGTCGCCATGGTTCAGGTTTCCGTGAGGTGAAATCAGCTAGCGCATAGTAGCTAGTCGCCGGGGTAGAAAGTAAAGAAGGAAAGCGCCACAGAAGGAAGGACGACAACAGCGCGGCCGACAAGGACCGACGAGTGTGCAGTTGTCGAAGGGCGCGAAAGGACGGACGACTGGAGATGTTCTTTGAAGGTGACGGCGAAGAGACGCGGGCGAACTGCAACCAGAACACGGAAGCGCGCTCTGGAGCTCTTGCCTCTTGGCGCGCTGCTGTACACCACCGGCCCGGAGTTTCACCGATAAGGCCGCAGCACAGGCCCGCACCCGTCACTCCAGCTGCATTCCAGTCCTTCACTACCTTACCTTACATCCTTGAGCCGCATCTCGCGTGTGCGCTTGTCACAACCTCCTCCGCCCGCCTTCAACCAAGGACCCTCTGCCCGTCCTCGACACTGCACCTCTGCGCTAAGACGACCCTCGTTCCCGACTGCCCTTTGCGCTCTCCCGGGTTGCCAACGACGAATCCAGCCCATCCTCCAGCTGCGCCCTTCATCCTCTGTCGCTGCTGGCACAGAGTCTCCGCCACCATGTCCTTCCTCAAAGCCTCCAGCGCGACCAGCGCGCCCTCGCCCACGCCGTCAGCTTCTTCTCAGGCCGGCAAGAAGCGTCCACGTCCTGTCGAGGGCACGCCCGTCTACTCTCAGCCCGAGAACACACACTCTGGCTTTCAGATGGTCACTCGCGTCACCTTTGCGCTGGAATACCTCAAGGAGAAGGACAAGGCTTTGGCATTTGAAGACGTCTTCAGCCACTTGTCTATACAGGTGCAAGAGGAAGGTGCAAAGCCTCGCCCGGCTGAAAAAGGTGGCCGTGATTGGATTGCACTGTTCAACATCATGCGCGGCCATCCCAAGGTCGAGTACGATCCCAAGGACTTCAACGGCAAGGGCAGCTTCCGCTACCGACCGCCGCACAATGTCAGGACCGCAGATGAGCTTAAGGGGCTCCTCCAACGACAAAGCAGCAGTGTCGGGATAAGGGTAGCTGAGTTAAAGGACGGATGGCCGGGTGCTGTCGACGCCATCAATGAACTCGACAAGAAAGGCGAAATTCTTGTCACGCGCAACCAAAAGACTGGTCAACCTCTACTCGTCTGGCAAAACGACCCCAGTTTGGCGCACCATGTCGACGACGAATTCAAGCAAATGTTCTTGAGCATCCCGCTGCCTGCGAACCCGGATGATATGCGCTCGAGATTGGAGGCGGCCGGATTGAAGCCAGTCAGCGCGCCCAAAGAAGTCAAGCCGGCGGCGGCAGGAAACAAGCAGAAGAAGAAGAAGGCCCCTAGGAAGGGCATGAAGACGTCCAACACTCACATGCTGAACGTTTTCAGAGACTATTCCGACAAGAAGAAATGAGCTCGAGGCTTGTTAGTTTATACATATCGAGGTCACCTCTTACATAAAGATACCCCGCCAAACAACCCGTGTACGGGTAGGCCTTGCAGCATCGGACTGGGCAGGGGTTCGCTACATTTGCATATTTTAGCGCGGCGTTTTGGATTTACACACGGTCAACGATTTTGGGATTCTCAAGCACAAAAACCACTCCAGTCTTTCCTTTAATGCCTTACGCATTCTTTCACAACATCCAGTGTCCCAAAGCCACTGATCTCGGCATGGAATGGCGGCGTCAACAGGTCAAACAGTCTCGGTAATACAACTGCTTCCAGATGATGTGCGGCATATTTCCTTCCTGGACGACTGGGAAGCAGCCCTTCTGATGCAAAAGTGTCTAGGACAGGGAGAAGGCAACGAGTCAACATCGCGTTCGCAATTTCCTTCATGCTACTCTACGCGTGCTATGATGCCCGGGCGTTACGACTTGAGCCTTTCGGCGTACCGGATATCGCGCTCGGAGCGCTGATGATCTTCGGGATGTTGGAAGGGGCGTTTTCCATGGCAAGGAGGGCTCCGTTCTTCAGGGCGTGAAGTGGAGACTCGCAAGCACAACTTGGAGCTCGAATGCTCCCTGTGTGTGCTTGAATGCTCCGAATGCTGTTTCTTAGGCACATTTGAATTTCGCCTGAGAAATCTCGCTGGATTAGCCCGAGTTCTATTCAACCGGCCTCCTGGTCTCTGTTGTGTGCTTTCGCTTTGACCGCAAGCATTATTTTCGAGGCTCACAAAATACCGCGGCTTTTCATGATGATATAATGGTCAATTGCTGATGCATGGCCCGTGTCCACTTTTGTCTTTTCAAAGCTCACCAAAGCTGTCTGAGACTAATAAGAAAAGCCATCAAGGTCAATAAATGCTCGATATTGAAATTCTCGAGCCAACGTAGTTATCTCTGCCTATCCTCCAACAACCTTTGCCTCCGCCCCCTTCTCGCCACCTTCTCGATTATGATTACCACTGCTGCGCTTAATAGATGGGGGCGCCATGCCCTGAACAATGACACCAGTCCCAGTAGCACCATCACTGCCTGCCGGCTGGCGACGCGCCCGGCCTGTTGCATACTTGTAAAAGTGTGCGATTGAGGCGCGGCCCTCCCAGATTGGATAGCAGGTAATGGTGATGGCAGCCAAAAATGCCCAAAGGAAGACGACAACAATCCAGCCACGGAAGAAAGGTTTCGAGAAGACTGCAAGGTGGAGTGTTAGTGGGATTCCCTGACGAAGAACGTACTCGTAGGAAACAAATGGCGGATGTACGTACCGTAGTTAGAGCCGTACATCGGAATGGACCACAGAATGCAGAAGCTAAGACAGAGCACGGCACAACACCAACCGGCTTTTGTACGGGCACGCAAAAGACGCGCATCCCGCTCTTCTTCGGCCTCTTTGCTTTCGTCGCCGTGCTCCTCGCCGTGCCCGGGCGCCGCATTGACGTCGACGGCTAGGTCCTCCTCCTCTCCTACGACGCGCCGCAGATCCTCCAGAGCGCCGACGTCGCTTTTGATCTCCTTGAATTTGGCCCAGTCAAAGTCATCAGGGCCGAACACGTAGGTGAGCAATGGCGTCAAAATTGCCGGGCCGCAGATACTCATTATGTTGCCGATAACCAGTGGGGTCGGCTCAGATGTCGAAGCGATCGTTACGGCGCCGTAGTTCTTGTGGGCCGTGAGAAACCGGGCGGCGGCGGCGGCACAGGTCGAGGCGAGGGGCGCAACGATGACGGCCAAGAGAGACTGCTTTTTCCTCGTGATGATACACGCCATGGGTATGATGGCGCTGTCCACGAAAATGCCGATGGAGGTGATCAGGTAGTTGACGCTGAAGCCGGCGTGATTGAACACGACAGATATGCAGGAGACGACGATACCGAAGACTATGACGATGACGTCGGCGCAGCGAACAAGCTGCTTGCTGTTGGCTTTCGGATTGACGTAGGCTTTGTAGATGTCGTAAGTTCCCAGGGCAGCGGTGGCTACAGTTTCGGAAGATATCTTGGGGGTTTGTCAGTTTCGTCGGTCCTGAGCAGCAGTGTTGACTTACCGCGGAGGTAACGGCCATGAATCCCAAAACCAGACAAGCTGCAACTCCGCCTTTGCCCATGACCGCATAAGCTGCGTACGGCATCGCCATGCCAGCACTCACTTCCGCATCTGTCCTGAGGTTTGGATACGTCGGAAAGATGGGCAAATGCTCAGTCCCCGCAGCGGCGAGGCCAAATGTCGTTGCCAATACAAACGGAATCGTAAACCAGCACAGGCCGCCAAGCATGTAGCCGGGAAATGTGGCTGCTGGGTCTGCTGCGATAGCGTTTTGAAAGAGTTGCGAGTCGACGCACGAAGCGAACGATGCTCCCGCAAAGATCAGTCCGATGAAGCCGCCATTTTGCGACGTCATGGTGAGGTAGCTTCCGGATTCGTTGCCTTCGACAGGATGCAGCCTGGCTGCCTCGTGTAGCAGCTCCCACATGCGATCCGGGGAGCTAAAGGTCGAGGAAGACGTGTAGACAGCAAAGACGGTGATGATCATGACAATGTAAATGATGACGGTGTGGGCCTTGGATGTCAGCTGCTTTCTATTTTAACGGCACAGCGAATGTCAAAAGAGATGAGACCTCCTAGCACTGCGGCCACGTGCAAGGAGTGATGGTTTACGATGGTGATGCCCAGGGAGCAGTCGTCCGCCATTGTAGATGCGCTTAGCGAACTGTCGTTCATTACAGCAGTTACGTCCAGGAGGTCTCATTACTTTCGACACCCACTGTGACAGCCCTTGAATACTTACCCAATCTGTGAGAAATGTGGCTTTGATACCTTCAATTTTCAGTCAGCAGCGCGGCCACAGAGAGCAGTTGAGAGTGGTTTGCAGTACCTCCAAACAAAGTGTAGATCAAAACTCCAATCGGGAAAAGAAAGCAAGCCGCATCACGATTCATGCCGTCATGGAGCTGAAAAGGGTGCTCCCGCCGACAAGCAGATTCACTGTCGTGAATATCTGGAAGATCAGACTGTAGCTCATCAGAGTAATGTGACCGGCTGGCCCATATCTTTTCTTGACGACTTCCAGGAACGTATGCGCTCGAGGTACTTTCCTCTTCAACTCGATGGCTTCTTCGATTAGGTCAAGCTCCCCGAAAGTTGGTAGAACACGCACCAGCCAAAGAGAACATGAATATCTGCAAGGTTGCGCCAGCGCCATACCAAAATGGACCACTGACACCATAGAGGAAGCCGTCTGGAAGCGGAAAATCGTCAGTGTAATACTCATTAAAGGCGGTGGTCTTCCTCACCAGTGGTCGAACTGAGCAGTGTTGCCGCAATTGTCCAAGAGGAAACAACCGCTGTAGCTACTAGTCCCGTCTTCACCGAATGTTTGGCAGCCATGTACATTTCAGACGTTTGTACCTCAGCCATGTATCTGGACAAGCCCCAGGAAAGTAGAGACATGTCAATGGCGAAGGCGGCGCCCATGCCAACAATGAGGCCATAGCCGACACTCGGTTCGAAAAAAGGGGGAGATGTTCCCATCGTGATGATGAGTTGAACCACTCAGCTTAGCATGAGCGAGACGCTGCAGTATATTATGCATCTCACGGTAGAGCCCTGATGGTGTTCAGACAGTGACGTTGTTTTGCTGCTCGTGGCCCGACGGAAAAGCATACACAAGAATAGAGGCGGGTGGTGAAGCCGCAGATGCATCGGAACAGGAAGGCGATTTTTATGTAACATCCCCGGCTTGTCCTTGTGGAATCCTCGAGGTCGATCTTCTTTCTCGCGGGATGGGTGGGAACGGCCTGCACTTGATAGGCTGGTGTTAACAACGATTCTCAAACTGTGGCGCAGTGTGCGGTATGAGCGGCGGCGACGTGATAAGATACAATGACTGGTATCATGGTACGATATCAATACGTTACTGATTCCTCAGGACATCATACATGGTGGGCCGAATCTCCAGGCTGGACCATCTCCACTCATTTGCATTGCAGAGCGGGGTGAGTGTGGAGACCTATCCGTTTTTGGAACAGCGATGAGCATCGTGTCGAGTGGCGCAAAACCAGCGCAAGAGTTGGCTTTTGAGCCTTCCAAGGTAGGCCTTTGATATTTGATTCCACCAAGTAGGCGATGGTAAAGAGCGGCCCAATGGTGGAACCATGAAATAAGGTATATCTGCGGCCGAAGAGTGGGTACTTGCGCTATCGCGAGACGCGGAGGCGAAAGCGGAAGTTTTGACAAGACGGGGTTGATAACCAAGCAAGGTAATCTGATGCAATACGCCGGCGGATACAGAAAGAGCCGGGAAGCAAAACCTGGTTGTTGGTCGATCCTGTTGAGATGGGATTTTGGGCTTTGATGCCTCCGTCGTACCAAGTCCAGGCCTATCGCCAGAAACTCCATCTTGCTCAATTTGCCATGTCTTGATGATGGCCTGATCCGGACCGCAAAACACTTCGAACCACGGGGGACCAAAGTATCGTCGAGAAGTCTCCATGCCAGGGATCCTGGCGGTGGGCTGCTATCTACCAAGCTGGCTGCGCGCTGTTTAAGCAATAGTACTTTCAGAGCCACGGTGAACGGACTTGAGCTTGGCTAAGCTTATTTCGACAGCAGACCAAGACCCAGCCAAGACTTACTCTTGTCGAGGTGTCGTCTTCTTTCCATCGCAAAACAAGCGCCACCTTTTGGCCGTAGTGATCTCTGGGTGCGATAGAAGAACCGAGAGAATGTTTCTCCCATAATGGGGCCCTGGAGTCTGTTCCTTTGTCCGATCAGCTGCCACAGTCTGAATCAGTGGGCGCGAGCTTACCACCACCCACCCGCTTGAAAACAGAGGCAGATCAGTCGACCCTGGCAAAGATTTCTCAGTATTCGCTGTGGCCATAAAGCCAGCCACATCGATTGAACAATGAAACGATTTAATTGAAGTCTTCGTGTGGAAAAAAGGCGAGCAGCCGCTAAAAGTACATCTGCCTTTGGTCGAGTGCAGGTACGAAATGGCCTGCTGGTGAAACATGGGGACCTTCTCTTCTATTGTTTTCCACCGGTGTATACTTACAGCCAGCCTTTACTGACTTATCCATCCGACACTCCTATCCCAGCATTACGCCCATCCAGATGCTGAAACCGAAACCGGAGAACTCAGACCAGATAACCACCAGCATGACGCTAGACCTCACCCTCAGCACCAACCTCATCTTCAGACGAGGCAGACAATGGATCTTCCCACCAAAGCGGAATGGATAGCCTTGCGCTTCAGTTGGTCCCAGCTCCGGATGTGCTAGGTGGGGTAGGCGAGCAACTTGATCAACTGACCGAAGCAAAACTTGAGCTAGTGTTGGCGTCAGCTCATATCGCCGCCCGATGGAAGCAGTAACGAAGGGAAGCAAGGCGGGCGCAGGAATGGAGTATCTACTCTTCGTCGTTCTCCGAAAAGTACTCAAAGTCCCTTGGTGCGCTTGCTTCCTCTCCATTCTCTTCATCCTCGTCAACGGCAGTCAGGACGCCTGCCGCCTCGGCAGCGCCTGTGGTATGAGAGTTGCCAGCATCACGCTCAGCGTAGGCTTGGTTGACGCGATCCTCCAAGGTGTGGCCTGGAGCCCCAGGAGCCGGTGTTGCCGCGGCCTGCTTAAGCTCTAGTTGCAGGAGATCTTTGGGCTCGTCAGGCTTTGTGTCCGTGACGAGGATGACACCACCCGTGGGCTGCTGCGGCGTTAGCTTTTTCTAGACGGCAGTGGATATGGAAACTAACCTTCTTGACCGGAACATAGCGTTCACCGGGGAAGCTGATGTATTTGAGCTGCGCTGGGAGGACCCTCGACATGTTTTCGAGCTCGTAACCAACCTTCTCCTTCTCCACCTTTTTCTTTGAACCTTCGGCGGCAGGTGTGCTTTCCTTTTCACCCTCAGCCTTCTCGCCCTTTTCGTCCTTCTTGGGCTCCTCATCCGTGTCCATCCTGTCATCATCGGCAGTCGAGACCTTGGGGGTGGTGGGAGTTTGGTCAACATCCATGCTTTCCCTTCTCTGCTGCCTCTCCTTGACCATTTTCCGGCGCTTGGCCTGTGCTGTAGTAGAAAGCACAGCAGTCTTCACCTTTTCGGGCACCTCTTCAGTCTTCACCTCGGCCTCCGGCGGGTAATCGAACATGCTTGGCCTTGTTGCGCTGTGGAATTTGAAGCTCGGTATCTCGAGATCTTGGTCCACACCGATGATGGCGGTCGGCGTGAAGCTGAGGGACAAGAAATGGGTCAGCGGGAACCAGTACCAGTATTGGGTAAAGACAGCCATTCCAACTATGGCCGTCATGTTGAGGTTGCCAGTCTGCGTCTGGAGGCCAATGGTGCAGTTGCGACCGCCGGCGTCAATGATACCAAGAGCGAGGGCGCATCCAAACTTCGCCATAGCATCCTCGTGGCGGTCGCTAATGACCTTTTGGAGAGTCTTGCGCACCGTGCCAACCTTGGGGTTCATGGCTTCGTTCTGTTGCACCATGATCATCGACAAGGAAATGAGAGCACCTTGGCGAACAAAGTCCGTCGAGTCTTTCATCATGGGTTCCAGGAGATCAATGGCCTCATCCAAGCCAGTGCCAGCACAGGCAATACCCAGCGCCATGGTGGCTCCATAACGCACATGTGGGTTGTAAGATTCGGCAAGAAGTTCAACCATGCGAGGGACGGCGCCAGGCTTGCGGAAAAGGACAAAGCCCAAGCTCATGACAGCCACTCTGCGCACGTCGTCACTGACGTCGCTGACAGCCACATGGAGCAACTTGCGGACGGCCTTGTTGCTGCTCGTTCCGCAGTATGCAAGTGCGATGGTCATGATGCCACCGTACCTCAGTGTTGGGTCGGGGTCCTCCAACAATCCGTTGATGAGCTCGTCAGCAGCCTCCTGACGACCGTACATGATGAGAGCCATGCCCAATGCGAGACCCCGCACAATCTTCTCGTGTTGGGTGTCGTGAGCATATTGGATCATGTCTTCAAGTGCCTTGATGTTTCCGGTGCCCAACATGACAAGTCCCATGGCAAGACCAACGGCCTCACCATTGATTGCAGAATCAGTGTAAAGCACAGTCTTCAAAGACTCGTAGATTTCTTCGTTGCCGGTGGCCATACCAGCGACACCCAGGCCGAGAGCGCCGCCGTGCTGGACAACTTCCTCGGTAGCTTTCTTGAACTGGGTGGACAGGTATTCCAGCACGTCGGTGCCATGGTTGCTGTAAATCAAGCCGAGAGCATAAAGCGAACCTCCTTGGCTGTACGCAGAGCCTGCGACGTGGTTTTCCTTGGGCAAATAAGGGTCAAGCAGCCTCTGGCCCTGTGTGATGTTGCCTCGGTGGATGACGCCGAGCGCTGCAGTGGCCGTGAATTTCGACCAGTTGACTGCTTTTTGGAGCCAGTCCAAGTTGTCCCGGAAGAAGCCGTCGTTCGTGGTTGCCGAGTTCATGAAGGCGTTCGAAAACGTCACGGCGGTGTGGAAGATGGAGTTCCGCGCTTCCAAGCTGTCTCGAATCTTGTTCAAAACATTACGATCCGCGTGGTTGTTGCGGTATAGAAATTCCAAATTGAGCTCAATCGACTTGGTGCCCTGGAGGATGCGACGAATTGACGCGAAGGCCTTCGTTTCATCTTCCGAGGCAGGCTTTGGCTTTGTACGAGAGGGAATCGTTGCCGTATGTGTGCTCTCGGCGTTGGCAAGTAGCTCATCAGTTTCCCGCGTACCCTCAGCCGAGTCGGTTTGCATGGCGTCACCGTTCGCCGTAGTTTGTGAACCAACTTCGTCCTTCTTCTCTTCCGCATCCGGCAGCTCTTCGATAACCCTGGAGAGGAACTCCTGGGTGCTGTTGTCGTACAGGTCGAAAGAAATTTGATATGCCACAGCCAGCGAGTGAGCGTCACCACGCTCGACCAGGTGCCTGAGCATGTTCGAAGCCATCGAGTGCTGGTTGAGGTAGACGACGCATTTGGCGATCGCGAAGTAGTCGGGATTCGGGAGGTCGTTGAGCAGGTCGAGGATGAGCCTCAGAATCTACGCGATGGCGTGTCAGCTAAATGAAATCTCCTTTAGACGGGGTTGTGTACCTCATTCCTGAGACCCCGTTCTTGAACGACATTCATGCAGATGTCCAGAATGTATTCCATGAGCTCCTCACTCTTGCCCGGGGCACCGCTTGTCGACTTTCTGCCCTGGCTCTTCTCGTCTTGGCTTGCCCTCAAAATCGTCTCTCTGAGAACGTCGAGATTCCTAGCCTCGATCGAGATGCCAACCACCTGCTGGTATGCGCCAACTTGGTAGCAGCTCTCAAACAGCCTCCGGATCACCGCCTGGAGGTTCTTTTGAACCGGACGAGGAAGAGCCAGCGGAGAAGGATGTGCTCCGGGGGTGCCTGCGTTTCCACCGCCTGGAAGTGATGGATCAAACGGAGACGAGTCCTCCCGGGAGAGGAGCGATTTGGATGGGAGGGTCGATTGCGAGAATGGCGTCGTCGGGGACGTCATGCTCGCGGCGGTGCTGGCGCTGCCATTTGCGTTTGCCGGAAAGGCGGTGGTAAGCTGTGGTGGTGGCTGGTTCGCTGTGCTTGAAGGGGCCGGCGGGTTGTGCATGGCGGACAAGGCGATGTAGGTGTCAACACATTTAGCTGAGGTGAGGTGCAATCAGCGTAATCCATCAGCGTGTCTCAAGTTGACATACCGACTATCGTGTCCTCGAATTCGCCGGCATTGTCTATGCTGAACAGCTTTCCTGCTCCCAGCGCGAACACCATGCTCTCGTTGTACTCTTGGAGCTGATAGTAGACCTTGGCGGCCACCAGAGCAGCAAGCTCTCGCTCGGGAAAGGATTCATCCTCGTAAAGAGCTTCTCTGTCGGAGGAGGTTTGTTAGCATCGATGTCTCCCGTGGTTGCCATCAGAAAGGTGAAGGTCCGCGCAGTGGCGGGTGTTGATGGAGCTTGCATCATCCAAGCCTCAGCTCATCAAACAGGGCGTCCTCGACGCGGACAACGCGGCAGGGCAGTGCTTACATTTGGCCAACAGAGCCAGCGATTTCCGGCCACAGCAGATCGATTTCCTGGTTTAATCGATGGAGAGCGAAGGACCTGAGGTCGTTGTCCGGCTCGGACAGGAAGCCGACGAGGCCTGCGGCCGAGGTCAAACCTCCCATGATGGAGCGTTCTGAGGGTTGAGTCGAGACGGGCGTGCGCGGGTGGGAGACGGCCGTCATGAAGTGGATCGTGGGGATGGGGCGAGTGCAGGTGCGAGAAGGAGGATGCGTTGGTGATGATGGGGGAGCTCTCGCGGTTGGAAGCTCGACTTGCGCCAAGCCGCCGCCAGGCAGGCATGTGAGGCCGCACTGCTTACGTGACCAGCTGCCGCCAGCGCTCCGTCGGTCGAAGGTATAATCAGGACTGCTAGAGCTTCATGTGCCCGCCAACCTTGTCGCCGACGAGCGTCGTGCTCACCAGAGACCAGCCTTGTAGGCGCCATTGTTGATACTCTGCGCGTCCATCGCGCCTTTCAACCAAGTCGCTCCCGCGTCGCGCCACCATCGCCAGCAGCGGAGCTCCGCCGAGCGCCCTCACCTTTCGCCGCCTCACACACCAGCATACGTCCCTTGTCGACGCTTCAGAGCCCACATCGACCAAAACCCCTGTCTCGTATTGATCGCTGCAATGGACATCCGGACAGTCTTAAACGACGAAGGGGACTTGCCTCCCAAGACCCCCAAAAGCGGCCGTCAAGCTTCTGCGGCTTCTGTCCTATCGCAGACGCCTTCGTCCACGGCGCCCTCGCAAGCTTCCAAAACGTCACCCGTCCCTCAGGCGTCACCGCTGCTGCACCGACAGGCGACCATGCGAAAAGAAATTCCGAACTGGGCCAAGCGCTTCGACTGGTCGTCTCTAACGCGCACCGAGCCAAAGCAGCCAACCGCCGTAGACAATGTCCCGCCGCCGGTTCAGCAAACACAAAGTCTATCCCACGCCCTGCCCAAGCCCATACCCGTGCCTCCGCAGGAGTTTTCAGAATTGGAGCCCAGTCTCACCAACATTGCGCCTTATGACGAAATAACGCGTCAGGTGTGCGACTTTCTCTGGAACAATGTTGTAATGCGCGAGGATCTTCACGGCAACAATCCGTACGGCGCAAACTACGGCGTCAAGCTCGAGGTCGAGGGGAAGCTGGGAATCCTCGTCAGCAAGGAAACCAACGATCGCGTCTCATACCCAATCGCCAGCCAGGCCGTCCTTGCCATCCCACCCGAGCGCCTGTCTTTCCGGAGTTTTATGAGTGAAGTATGTACCACGCATCCTCTTATCGGAGCCACAAATTGACACCTTCTACAGCAACAACACAAATTCCTGAACGACTTTTTGAACAAGTCGTTGGCCGACAGTCACAAGTCGAATCGTCCCAAAATGCGGTACGAACACTTGCGGGAGAAGGACACATTCTACCATGCAGAAGATGCCGACCTGGCAGCCCTGCCACCTTCGGTGCAGCCATACATATATGCCAAGGGACATCACCGCAAGCCTCGCGTACGAATCACGCGGGATCACGTTACCCACAAGATGAAGGCGCGCATCTTGAAGTGCCGAGTGGCCGATCTCGACATACACTCCCCCCGCGAGCCATTCGACTGCCGCATTAGCGTCAATATCGAACTGGAGATTCCCGAAGAAGTCAGTCTTCTGGAAGCCAAGGACGAGGTGGCGCGCCTGAAGGACCGCCTTAGCTACAAGCACCAGCACACCCAGATTGACCTGACACAGGTCAAGAAGGACGACGGCATTGGCGAGAAGGTGCACGAGCTAGAAGTTGAAATCGACACAGGTGCATTGATCCACCAAGGCTTGCTTACGATGAACAACTCTCCAGAGGCTTGCTACGAGGAGGTGGTCAAGACGTTTCTGAGCAACATCAGGCTCTTGTCGCGGGCCGCGAAGATGGAAAGATGAGTCTCTCTCTTTTTTTATTTTTTTTTAGAGTTTATCTGCTCACGAGCATTCATTCGGGAGGGTCCCAAGGTCAAAAGCGCTCTGCATTTGTCCTTTCATTGGATGAGGTTGGCGTTAGCTCGGAGGGAACAGGGCGTTGGTTGCTTAGCCAAAATATCGAGATACCCCGCGGGTTCACCAGGTCTTTTCAACGACTGCACGAACTGGCTTGTAAAATAGAATGGTGAAAGCTGATAGGGTGTTGCGACACTGCGCTTTGCTTGGGAACATCCTTAAGCCTTTCTAGGACCTTCTAGGAATCTAGATCTAACAGTCGTCTTTTACCGTCTTTCACCTTTTCTTTGGCCTTGAGCCTTTTGACGGTTTTCTTGCGTTTGATTTTCTCTTCGGCACTACTGCCTTACCCGCGCGCTTGGCTGGCCTTGCTGCCTTCTTCCGACTTCTGATCTCTGTAGCGGCATTCTCAGAGGTCAGATTCTCGCTCATCTTCCTTATGGCTCTCGTCCTCTTCCTCAAGGTCCTAGTAATCGATGTGGCTTCGGCTGACGGATCCGAATCCGAGTATTCTGACAATTCTTCTTCAGAGTCCCTGATCTTTCCCTTGGACATGTGAGACAACCCTTGCCATTTTGACACAATATCCCCAACGTCAGTCTTGATCTTTTCTCTAGCCACCTGTTGTGTGAAACCTTGCTTGAGGAGCTCGTCGTATTCGGTATACGCATGCCGGGCGTGCGCAGTCACGCCTAGCTTGACTTTGACTTCCATGGAAATTGTCTCAGTTCGACCAACGCGCCCGCTGCTCTTCTTCCATGCGCGAGTTAGTACAGCTTCCTCGTCTTCCTTGGGCATCACAGGGAAGGACTTGTTCAAAGCAACGCGTGCCTTTTCAAGAGTAAGTGCATCTTTTCTCTCCGTGGCGGCCTGGCGCTTTTCCTTTGTCGAGGCGTCGGCGGCCTTGACTGCCTCATGGACTTGCTGCGGCACGTATAGACCGACCGACCGCTCTTTGGCATCGATTTTTGTGTAGAGGGTCTTGCCCCCTGCCAAGGTCACTTCTCGGCTGCATGAACTTGTCAGCGGGTGTCGTAATGGTGCCTGGGCTAGGGAGGCTACCAATGGCGCGTCATATATTGGTCGCCCTTTTTAAGCCAAACGTAATCTTTGGGACATTTAAAGCCAGTACCCACTCGCCGCTCCTTGCCCCGGATTTCGGCCATGAGATAGAGCAAACTGTTGCACCTGTCGTATTTGAAGACGATTGTTTGGGATTTGAAGCTGGAGAGCAGCCAAGGGAGCTTGTGAAGAAACTTGACAACCATGTTAGCTATGAAAACGCAGTAGGACTATTGCGCGGAAGAATCTTTCGACTCCCACAGTACTTTATCATCGTACCTCTTGAATAAAGACTCATGAGTACACAAACGTCGAGTCTTTCAATGGGAGAAGTCACAGCACACTGGTCCTGAGCCTCTTTGTGTGCCGTGAGCAATTCGATTGTTTTCGTAAACCCGGCGTCCGCTTGCGGTCGCCAAGGCTGCACAGAATTGGACTGGGTTCAGTATCAGAGGGTCTCAAGTTGCAAGCGGCTCTGAACAATAGACCTGAGGCCCCAAGCAGGGTGATGCAGCAGTGTTGCTCAGTCCAGGTGGAACAGACCAATCCGGATTGTCGTGGCCGTCCTGTGAGGGCAGCGATTGGTCAGAATCAACAGCCAATCAAGTTGCGAAAAGAAGTAAGCGAGGAATGAGGGAACCACGTCCCTTGGTCCTTGGACTTTGTCGTTCCATCGTGGTTCTCAACACCAACTCGCTCGACACGCCCAAACCATTTTGCAGCGACCAATCTCTAGCCTGCATTCACTTTGATTTCTCCGCCCTCTCCCAGATCTCCTCATTCGCTCGGATTTCGCTTCGCTCACCAGTCCCTGGAGCTGTGACGTTTGCGAGTTACAGAACTCCTTCACACATGGGCAACCAAATCCTTCCATGAACGTCAATGCTCATGCCGCGAGACCGCCCTACATAGTTTCTGGGCTAGTCTCAATCTTTCAAGCCACCTTCTCCACAGTTTGTCACTCAATTTGTAAGAGCTGCGCAGGCATTCGGCGAACCGACGGGATGGTTTGCAAAATCATCGGAGACAATGACCTGCCGACGCCGATATCTCTGGCCATGTACGTTTCCACAGATTCATATCCACACTGAGGATCGACGCTTTGCATAATCCGGGGCTTCGTCAACCCGCCCCGCTGCGCCGCCGCCGCACCGCCACTGTACCACTGCAAGGTCGCCCATCTCCATGAAAAGCTCACTGAGTTTCCCCCCTTCACGCAGTTTCGTGAAGCCTCATTTCGTTGATCTGATACTCAATCACCGGCCTTGTCCTGATTAATCAAGCATGAAGACAGCTTCTTTCTGAAAGACAACCGCCGACATACCGACACTTGTCTTGTAGTAAGCAAAGATCGGCGTCCCCTCCAGTAGCTCTCAGCTAGTATTTTCTCGTCTGCCTCAGCTTTCCTGAGCCGAAGTGCAAGACGCTAGCAACCAAGAGCTCAAAAGAATCAGTGGTGCGGTCTAGAATCGCCGAAAGACCATTCACTCGCTTGTCGGCGTTTTCCCTTCAGCCTAAAAATACCCCCAGCGTTTGCAACTGCCACGCGGCCGAGGAGATAAGATTCGCGAGGGCGCAGGTCCCAGTCGTGGTCAGGCTTAGGCTATGTGCATTAAAGAGTGCAGGATCAAGGAAGCTGTCACGTTTCCTAAACTGGGTATCGAAATCTCAAAAGAGGGCGCTAGGACATCTTTGCCCCTGACTAGTCGCCAGGGCCCTTTTTCGAATTATGCACACGGCATACATGATTCGACGTCATGGAGCAGCCAAGTCCCCGTCTCGTCACACCACCTCTCGGATTGCCGTTGAGTAGATGCATCACCCCAGGAGATTGATGCGAAGATGTGAGAGAACTCGCAGTCGCAGGTAGCACCAAGTCCTTTAATATATAACAATGGCTCGGGGACTGACAGACAAGAGAAGTTCTGGGCACTCTCCATCCGTTCATTTCATCTGTCATTGTCGCGGTCGTGATGAAGTACACACTCATTTCATTCCTTGCTGCTTGCAGCGTAGGGACCGCTCATTGTAAGCAATTCAAAAACGAGGCCGACGGAACCAACGCTGACAACAAGGTCAGGGAATTATCCTGTACTCGTCACCCAAGGGCAGCCCAGCGGCGAGTGGGAGTTTGTGCGGCTAGTCGACGATCATTACGGACAATCGCCCGTGAAAGGCGATGTCAACTCTGCTGCGCTTCGCTGCAATGAAGCAAATCCACCCAACAGGACCAGCACGAAAGAGGTGCAGGCTGGCGAAGAGATTGCATTTCAAGCGTCACAAGCAATGACGCATCCTGGTCCCTTCCAGGTCTACATGGCCAGAGCGCCAGATGGTGTAAATGCGGCGGATTTCGCTGGGGATGGGGACGTTTGGTTCAAGATCTTTGCGTCGCAAGCCAACATTACGGAGCACCAAATGGACTGGCCTGGCATGAGTGCGCATCCCTCATTCGTGGCCAAAAGTCTTCCAACATCCTTCTGACGATTTCTCTAGATTCGAAGATGCTCAATGCTACCATTCCCAAGTCTACGCCCGACGGCGAATACCTCATCCGTGCGGAGCAAATATCTCTCCACCAGGCAAGCCAGGACAATGGGGCGCAATTCTACGTCGGCTGCGCGCAGGTTCGAGTCACAGGCGGCGGTACCGGAAACCCTGGCCCCAAAGTCGCCATTCCGGGTGCCTACAAGGTCGACGATCCGGGCATCAAAATAAACATCTGGTATCCAATCCCAGAGCGATATGATCCACCTGGGCCGCCGGTGTGGACGGGGTAGGGAGCGCTTCCGTTTTGGCACGAATTGAGGCTGCACCGGCAACCCGATCTTTCATTTGCACACGCATAGCTGGGACTTTGGCTCGGGCAGTGAGCTCGGACTTTGCCGTTGCTCTGATCTGCACTCGATGTCTTCAGACGCGTCTTCAAGCAATCAGTCGCAGAATTCGGTCTTTATCTCGCGATGGGCCGGCTGGACCCGCCCGCTGTACCTGCGTATTCGACAATTTTTGCATAATATCCTGTTTTTATACAAGCAGCAGAGCGTTTGAGATTCCCCATATCGTTCGTTTCAAATGGAAATGGCTGGCTTCAGGGTGTTTGGCGCGTTGTGCTGCAAAAGACGGTGCGCCACCTTCAAGCTTTGCTTCCAATCCACGCTGTTCTCTAGGTTGCTTGCGAGTTTTCAACTGTGTTTGCGCGCGCCAAGTCAAGCTGCACTTTCTCCAAGGCAATAACTACAGCAAGTTTTGCTGCCTCATTCAGTCCTGTTCCAGAAACACTGACAAGTACAATCTAGGGCGTGGAGACAGACGCCGAATGGGTGCCATACAAGCAAACATGATTTTCGCAGCGAGCCTGCAACAGCAACAAGTCTGAACGCGGATGGAGCCTCCTTAGTAGACCCCCCATGTTGTATGTTACTCAGGCCCCAAAGAGGAAACCTGACTAGTAGGACTGACTGTTGGACGTAGTGCATGTGGCATGGCAGTCACCAAAATTTAACACTTGTGCAATGCCAGATACAGAAATTACTTTGTGATTGCGCCTGGCGGAGTTGCGCATGTGACTTCAAGCAGAAATGCATTCTAGTTAAGCAGCCTGAGTTTGCGACGGAAGTCGCGCCCCTATGCCGTCTGGATACCGCCCACCTGTACTGAAGGAAGGCGCGCCTGCTAAGCGAATCTCGTCGTGGTCAATGACTTCGAAGCCGCGCCACGATCTTCAACTTTCCACATCCACCACCCTCCCCACATTGAGCTTTGAGATTGTCTATCGACAGGCATCTCGGCGCTCAACAATCCTATTCACCCCTTGAATTACTATTCATCCACCCCCTGAAAGCCGCCATGACGCCCGTTCACAACGATGCCGACCGCATCATCATCCTCACCGGCGCCGTCGCGGGCGAGGTGGACAGGACCTGCTCCCTCGAACGCGTCATTCGTCGCGTCGACGACCTCCTGACCGGAAAGGAAAAGGAGAACCTTGCGACCGCGACGGAATTCGTCATCGTCGGCCCCTGGATCTATAGCCATGAAGACGTCGACAAGATCGAGGACAAGTTTGGCAAGCTCGAGCCCCAAGTCCCCGTCGATACCGGCTCAGTGCGCACTGGCGACTTGACGCGTTCCCGTTCCCACAGCGATGCTGCCGCCAACAACGATGTCCTTAAGAAGCACGAGCTTGAGTGGACCCTGGCGGTCCGCAAGATCAAGGGTGTTCTGGCCAAGATGTTCGGACTGACTTCGCTGAAGTAAGTGACCTAAATGTTCAACAGAGGGGGATGTTAACACTCGCAGGTGGGAGTCTGATCTGCCTTTCTCCAAGGAGATCTGGCCCGTGGTCAACCCCGACATCACGCAGCTCTCCCTGAACGTGTTCGTCCCCGATGCTGAGGACCGCGAGAACGATGCTCCTCACCCCGAATACTTCACCCATGACGACCTCAAACACTTGACTGTCTTCCGCAACCTCGACTCGCTGTGCGTCTACGGCATGACCGAGTCTTTTCAGTCCATCATCTGGGAGACGGCCTGGCGCAACAACCATCTTCGCGTCCTGGAGCTTGGAATGCTCCTTCACCCCATCACTCGCGCCGAGGATGGTACCCCCTTCGCTCGCATCGGCAAGCACTGGAAGCTTGTGGGCAACCCTGGTGACAAGTACCAGTGAGTATTTTGCTCTTCACATAATAGCACCAGCTGACCTTTGCGAAGTGGCCAGGATGGAAAGGGCATGTTGCACCATGTGCATGGCTATGGCGAGTATCTTGACCATCTCAGCATGGCCTACGCGCGCAATGCGGTCCGCGCTGGCAGCGCCACCCCGATGCATAGCTTTTCCGTCAAGGTTTTGCGCCTCGGCAACTTCGTGGTCGATAGCACTTCCTTCCAGCATTTCACCGAGCTGGAAGAAGTTGTCTTCATCGACGACTGCCGTGACGCCGGCCTCGACTTCGACAAAACCCGTCGCGACAGCATTCAGCTCTTCTACCGCCAGCAGGGCTTCGGTTTCGCTGGAAAGTCGGGCATGGAGCAGATCGAGCTCAAGGTGGATTAGGTGGATTGGAGTTGCAACGAGCGGTTAGGGACAAGTGAGCAGCTGGCTCAGGGAACGAATCTGGAAGCAGGACCTTGTCATGGAGGATGCTATAGCTCAAATAGCTAGCTCAGCATGACAGCGAGCACTACAATTTCAATGGGAACAACGTCGACGGTTGACAGACATGTACATGTAGTCATACTGGACATTTGTGCTGTTGCTGGACGAAGTGAAGTGAGGCGGGGTGACGATCGATCTTCATGTGACGTCATGTCCTGGCGAATCCATGTCAATGCAAAAGAAGCATTTTTTGAGTTATTGAAGCGCGATACGATGGGCAGAGACTTTTGTCAACCCCGCCTCAGATGGGCAGCTCTGCTACCTGCGCCTAGGTATATGTTCATGTATCTGTAGCGTGCGAAGTTCAGCGCATGCGGCAGACGCGCATTCCGTGGCGGCATTCGTCGACTTGCGCAACCCGCACAAGGCCTTTCCCTTGAACCGTTGCTTCTCCCTTCTCTTCCCGCAAGGATCCCCAGCTCTAACCTCACCCCCAGAGTCAGGGGAAGCACAAAATTCACATGCTGCTAACGTCCATCCAGTCGCTCATCACAGATCTGATCACCCCATATTGTGCCCAAGCGGCCGCGTGGTCAAGAACTGGGAAAATTATCCGAAAAATGCCGGATGGCTTCCACCAAAGCATCACATGGCCGCCGCCTTTTCGACAGAAATATGACGGGTCTTTTGAACAAACGCCAGAGGTGGCGCACTACTACAAGCAGTGGGACTTGACGACTAAAATCAATACAAGGAAGCACATCAGCCGCGATCTGTAGAGGCTCGTCTTGGGGGAGCGGGCGGGCCGCGGCATCGCACCCGCATCGACGAAACGAGACAAAGAGGGGTTGCACACGGCGGCCATGAGGTCGCAAGCCCAAAAGAGGAGGAGATTTACTTTTTTGGGAGAGACAAGGAGAGAGAAAAGAGAAAGACAAGGGGAAATGGGAGCCAAGGCGCGTCCTAGATGGTGCGGGATGACGAGAGAGCTACCGTGCGGGGAGGAGGCGGTCAGGCAGGGTCGCAGGCAGGCCATGTCGTGTTTTGGTTGCGGAGATGATGCGAGCGCGCGAACTTGTGAAACGCATCGGCCGGCAGCAAACACGTCGTAGTGTTGTTGGTTCGGCGGAGGCGTGCGAGCGGGCCTGCGGGTTGGCTGGCCGGGCTGGCTGGCGCGGGCCGGGCTGTGCTGGGGAGCTTCTTCATTGCCTATAAAAACGCTTGACTCTGGGTTTGGATATACTAAATTTTGTTTCGTTTGCTTCCCATGTTTGACATGCCGCACTCGTTATCATTGTTGTTGTTGTCGTTGTCGACGAAGTAGCCAGCCAGCCAGCCAGCCACCAAACCGGGCAAACCGCCACAGGAACCAACGCTACCCACAACCATGATTCGGGAGCGGCTTTTGCTGGCCTGCTGCTTCTTCTTCTCGTCGTGCTACACGACTCCAGAACCACAGAGCCCGACGTCGCCCCCGCCGAATCCGCCATTCATCCCCGGCCAGCGGAGGCCCATCGCCTTGCCTATTGACAGCTGCCCCGGATACACGGCGTCAAATGTCCAGGATCGCGGCTCTAGCTTGACGGCTGACTTGAGGCTTGCCGGAACCGCGTGCAACACCTACGGCCGGGATCTGACAGAACTGAAACTGCGTGTAGAATACCAAACCGGTAAGTGAGCATTGGCGCACGCTAGGCTTGTCTTTGCGTCATCTTCTTGAATTGGTCGGATGTCAGTTCGCGCCTGTTTGGTGCACTTCGCAAAAAATATAGCAATTCTGCCTAAATGTCTTGGAGCTCAATCAGTGCCTCGGAAATGGTCCGGAAGACTTGAGATTGAAATTTCCTTGTGCAAACACAGTGGTGTCGAAAGAAATGAGACCTCCTAGCAATGCGAGTGCATCTAGGGCGTTATCATTCGCTGCTACATTTGCGCTTAAGGAGCATTCGTTCATTGCAGCAGCCAGATTGGTAGCAGGGGCTGACAAAACACAGCGGACCGTCTGCATGTCAAAATATTCGACACATCGGAAAATATTTACCAAGTGCCTGAGACGGTCGTATCGCGGCCTTCAAGTAATGCCTCTGTGCGACCTGCGGACTCCAACATTCAATTCCAAATCCAGCAAAGTCCGTTCTCTTTTAGTGTCGTCCGCAAGGGCTCAAACGAAACCCTCTTCGACACTTCGGGGTACAACCTAATCTTTCAAACGCAATACCTGCGCTTGCGAACGCGACTCCCAGACAATCCGTACCTATACGGGTTGGGAGAGCACACAGATCCTTGTAAGTCTTGAACGTCCGGAAATCCGGTGAAGGTTCAGCAGCTGATTTGACCTGCAGTTCGTCTTAATACTACTAATTACATCCGCACCCTATGGAGCCGGGATGCTCCCAATGTTCTCCCAGGGACCAATCTGTACGGAAATCATCCAGTGTACTTTGACCACCGTGGAAGCTCGGGCACGCATGGCGTCTTTCTCCTCAACTCCAACGGCATGGACATCAAGATCAACAAAGACAGCGCCGGAAGCCAGTATTTGGAGTACAATACGCTGGGCGGGATCGTTGATCTCTACTTCCTCGCGGGTCCATCGCCTAGGGAAGTCAGCCAACAGTATGCTGGGGTGGTCGGTCTCCCCGCCATGCACAGTTACTGGAGCCTGGGTTTCCACAACTGTAGATACGGGTACCGCGATGTGTATGATGTGGCAGAAGCGATTTTCAACTACTCCCAGGCGAGCATCCCTCTGGAGACCATGTGGACGGACATTGATTACATGGATTACCGCAAGGTGTTCACGTTGGATCCTCGAAGATTCCCCTTGGACAAGGTGCGAGAGCTGGTCGACTATCTGCACGCGCATCAGCAGCACTACATCATGATGGTGGATCCCGCAGTCGCCTACAAGAACAACACTGCCTACGACAACGGGGCTGCCGCAGACGTCTTTCTCAAAGAACAAGGCGGGGATCACTTTGTTGGCGTGGTGTGGCCAGGCCCAGCCGTCTTCCCAGATTGGTTTCACCCGAACGTGACTGATTATTGGAACGGCGAGTTTCTGCGCTTCTTCAGTGCTGAGAGTGGTGTTGACATCGATGCCCTGTGGATCGACATGAACGAAGCATCCAACTTTTGTACATACCCATGCCAGGACCCCTACGACTTTGCCCGACGGAACAGGTCGCCTCCGGATCCTCCGGCAGTGCGTGAGAACTCTGGCAGACCTATTCCCGGATTTCCATCGGATTTTCAACCAAGGTCGCGAAAGCAGGTTAGGATGTTGATGGAGCGAGATCGGGGACCACAGACTGGATATCGATTCCGCGATTTGCTGAATCCACCGTACCGCATCAACAACGTAGCTGGCGCCCTTTCGAATCTGACAATCTTCACCGACGTGGTTCACTACAACGGGGTCACCGAGTACGACGCGCATAACCTCTACGGCACGATGATGTCGACGGCAAGCAGGACGGCGATGCTGAATCGCAGGCCCGGCAAACGACCCCTGGTCATCACGCGGAGCACCTTTGCTGGCGCAGGAAGAGACGTCGGGCACTGGCTCGGAGACAACTACTCCGGCTGGTTCTGGTACAGAATCTCAATCGCCGGGCTGCTGCAATTTGCTGCATTGTTTCAGGTTCCAATGGTGGGCTCGGACGTTTGCGGTTTCAACGGCAACACGACGGAGACGCTGTGCGCACGTTGGGCCACGCTGGGAGCGTTCTCGCCTTTTTACAGGGTGAGTTTCTTTGTCGAGTGAGGCATGGACGGGGTGCTGACGGAATGCTAGAACCACAACAGCGACGAGTCGATTCCGCAGGAATTCTACCGTTGGCCGCTGGTCGCAGAAGCCGCGAAGACGGCCATCGACGCAAGGTATCGCCTGCTTGATTATTACTACACTGCTCTTCACCAACAGACGGTGACGGGGATTCCGTCCATCAACCCGCTGTACTTTTTGTACCCTGAAGATGTCAATACCTTTCCGATCGACCTGCAGTACTTTTACGGCGACTCGCTGCTGGTCAGCCCTGTGACGGACGAGGACAGCACCAGCGTGTCCATGTACTTGCCAAACGACATTTTCTACGACTTTTGGACAGGCGCTGCCGTGCGAGGGAACGGATCGTATGTTTTGCTTACCCAAGTGCCTTACACGTCGATACCGCTGCACATTCGGGGCGGCAGCATCATCCCGCTGCGGGTGAAATCGGCCAACACGACAGCAGAGCTGCGCAGACAAAACTTTACGTTGATCATTGCGCCTGGACTGGATGGCAAGGCGACGGGAAGTCTGTATTTGGACGACGGCGAGTCGATCGAGCAGGCGACGACGAGCGAGATTCAGTTCAATTTCGATGGGCAGCGGCTGTCGACATCGGGCAGTTTTGGATACAATTCGGGCGCGGTGATCGAGGGGGTCAAGGTGCTGGGACGGGGGAGCGCAGGATCGTCGGAAGGCGTGGTTCAGGCTCAGAAGCTGCAAGCAGGCTCGGCAGGAACAAGCATAAGCCTGACTGAGGCGGTCGAGGCGGACGTCTGAGAGAGAGAGAGAGAGAGAGAGTAATGTGGATAGAATGTAACGGTGGTGCTGACTGTTGAAAGAGAGTTTCGGGAAAAACGCCGGATGCAGCAAGCAAATGGGACAGACGCGTGTGGTGGAGGTGCTGTGCGTGCTGACTGAGTGCTGACCCCAACCTGACCCGGGCCAGCTTTATCCAAGCTTCGCGTCCGTCCAGTCCACGGCCAGTCCACCGCGCCATCACGATCGGCCGTTGGTTTGCTTTCTGTTCGAACCATTGCCAACCACCACCACCATCCACCTGCCTCGTTTCAGCCGGCTCCGTGTCGCCGTCATTGATGCGTCGTCCAGTCTCGCCTGCTCCTGATCCGCCGCCCTAGCTCTCTGCCCGTTGGTCCACGGTCCCGTTCTACAGTGCTACCCCGGTGCTGTACTTGCCGTACTCACTATTCTCCGCACAACACCTCGTCTCCTTGCTTCTCACCCTCGTCCGCCTGCGGGCTCCAGCCTGCCTCTGCTGCTCTTGATCCGTCCAATCTCTTTCCTCTCCCCATCTGCGGCTGCAGCCCACCTCCTCGGCCAACATGAAGGCTGCTCCACTGCTCGTCTCATGGCACAACGACAATGCCGCCATCTATTCAGCCCACTTCGAGCCGCACGGAAAGGGCCGTCTCGCAACCGCTGGCGGCGACAACAATGTTCGGGTAAGCTGGATGCAACCATTCGCAATGCCTCCATCGCTCACAAACTCGCCCAGCTCTGGAAGATTGAAGGCTCTGGCGAAGACCGCAAAGTAAATTACCTCTCCACCTTGGTCAAGCACACCCAAGCCGTCAATGTCGTTCGCTGGTGTCCCCGAGGTACGATCCACCCGTCCCGTCGTCCACATCCCATCCGTCCTGACACACAGCCTAGGCGAGCTGCTGGGCAGCGCAGGCGACGATGGAAACGTCTTGCTCTGGGTCCCCTCAGAGGTGCAGACTTCGGGCACATTTGGAGAAGAGGGCCTGGAAGATAAAGAGACATGGAGGGTGAAGCACATGTGCCGCTCCCTGGGCTCGGAGATTTACGACCTGGCGTGGTCTCCCGACGGGTCGTTTTTCATAACGGGGAGCATGGACAACATTGCCCGAATCTACAATTCTCAGAATGGTACGAATATCGAGCATGAAAGATGGAGCCTCTCTAACATGCGTACAGGTCAGGTCGTCCGCCAAATTGCTGAGCACAGCCATTACGTCCAAGGCGTGGCCTGGGATCCTCTGAACGAATTCGTGGCTACGCAGTCCTCCGACCGCTCGGTGCACATCTACACATTAAAAACCAAGGACGGACAATTCTCCCTGGCGCAACACAACAAGGTCACCAAAATGGACTTGCCAGCACGCCGCATCTCTTCCAGCAGTCCTGCTCCACCGGATTTTGGCTCCCGCGCCTCGTTTGTGGCAGATACCCCGAATCCGACAGCCAGCTCGCCCGGCCCTTCAGCTCCCGGAACTCCTGCATCGCTTGCTTTGCCAATGAATCCTCCCACGTCTCACAGTCGAAGATCTTCATTTGGGTCCTCGCGGCGATCGGCATCCCCCGCGCCTTCTTCCATGCCGCTACCCGCTGTCATGCCTTCAACATCACCAAATATCCACGCCGGGCTGTCTGTGCGCAACGCCAACATTTATGCCAATGAGACATTGACCTCCTTCTTCCGGCGACTAACCTTTGCTCCGGACGGAAGCTTGTTGTTCACTCCCGCCGGACAGTACAAGACCTCGCACCCGTCAAGCTCGGATGCCGCCAAAACGTCCGACGACATTATCAACACTGTTTACATTTACACGCGAGCAGGCCTGAACAAGCCTCCAATCGCCTATCTACCAGGCCACAAGAAACCTTCAGTTGCTGTCAAATGTTCCCCCGTGTACTACACGCTGCGAGAATCGCCTCCGCCCACCAAACACATTACAATCGACACATCCTCAGCCGAAGATGAGATCCCGGCCCTCCCGGAGCCTGTTATGCAGCAGTCCAAGGCCCTCTCCACGTCATCGATGGACCCACCTCCATTTACGAGTGTGCCATCGCCGTCTCCAAGCGCCGCGGCTGCTTCGCCCCGGCCTGATTCATCGTCCGGTGCAGCCGCATCCCCTGTGCCGGCAGGGCCCACTGCGGCGTTCAGCTTGCCCTATCGCATGATTTACGCCGTAGCTACCCAGGACGCCGTCCATATTTACGATACACAACAGCAGAAGCCGCTGTGTATTGTCAGCAATCTGCACTTCGCCACGTTTACCGATCTTACATGGTAAGTGGTTTTGACTCTCGCTCGGGAGTATTTTCTGACTTGTTTGTAGGACCAACGACGGCCACACGCTTCTCATGACCTCTTCGGATGGATTCTGCTCGTGCCTCACCTTCCAGCCAGGCGAACTTGGACAAGTGCATCCCGGACCAGCCAAGCACCAACAGCCAACTTCCATCAACATCGCCGCGGCTACCTCGAACCAATCAACGCCTACCCCAACACCAACACAAGCCACTGTGCCCATGGCCAAGCAACCCTCGCAATCTGGCACGACATTCCCCGCATCACCAGCATCATTCGCGCCTGCTCGGCCGGCTAGTCCCGCTCGTTCCATGTCATGCTCCTCGATTGCAACACAATCATCGTTTGCACCCGGCCCAGATCCCAACGTGGCGCTCAGCAACCAGACTCCTTCCATCAGCGCCGTGCCCGGTGTCGCGGCAGCAAATCCCTCTGGTTCGATGCCCATGTGGACGCCTCCCCACACGCCTATGCCTGGCACTGCCAACGCCAGCGCTGCCAACTCGGTGAGTGGAAGTAGCGTCGCTCCGCCGCCTCCTGCTGCAGCGCCAGCTGCACCAGCTGCCAGGAAAGAGGGTACAGAAGACAAGGCCGAAGACGATTCATCTCGGAATCTGAAGAGGGAGGGCGACACCGAGAGCGCATCAGATAAACAGCCAGAGCCAAAGAAGAGAAGGATTGCACCGACCCTGGTAAGCAGGCCGGCCCAAGATGGAGCCGGAAGCGGGGGAGGCGATATCAATGGTGGTGGCAGCAGTGCTGCGCCATCGGCATAGGCCAACATCGCTGTTGCCCCGATGGGGTCTCTCGTTGCGTTGCAGAAGCATCATCTGCTTTTACCATGACTCCTTACGTGGCATGTATCACTTCTTTCTTTTACGTTTGCGTCGAGCGTTCAGGCACATTAGTCTTTCACGGGTTAACCAGGGTTTAAGGATATGGACAGGTTACTCGTTGCATGGGAATCAATCAATCAATCGGTATGAATGGAAAAGGCCAGGGACTGCGGATCACAGGTCAGCCACCAGACCGTCAGATGGCACGCGGGATGGGATGTATGTAGTCAAGCTAAATCGGTGGAATAAGCAGCAGTAGTCCGTAGTAGATCACTGCATGGTCAGGGCATGGTTTGGTATCGTATCGTGGTATGTTTGTATGTATGGGACTCTTAGTTTCTTGTTCTTGGTGGGTCTCCTTTTTCTCGGGAGTAATTTGTTCTGATGGCAGTGGGAAATGGCACGGGCTCATGGAGAGACAGGTGCCGGCTTTCACGGATTCTGTTTCATGTTTCGACCCTTGATTCGAACATTCAGCATCAGCTATTGGAGTGCATGTGCATGGCAAAGTCTGGTACTGACATCTCATTCTATCGGACTACGAGAAGTCGAAACCTGACTGGAAACCCTTGAGAAAGCTACCTCCGGCCGGGCTGCGTAAGAACGACTGCAAAGTCCCTCTCACTCCATGGCCACCGGATCCACCACCTCTTCCCCCGTAACGCTCTCAATGCTGTGCATGACTGCCGCCATCGGAGTCATGAGCGCCCATCCTGTGCGATGGGCACAGAACAGAAGCCCCACCCACGCCCCCGTGTAAAAGTCCTTCACGACCGAACCTGAATCCCCGCCAGCTGCAAACAGCAGCGGATTCCGCAGAGAGTCGTGCGGTTTTTCTTCCTCGAAGCGACCAAAAACTTGAAGGCACTCAACAACGGTGCCGTACCTATCGTACCACTCTCCCACTTCATGGTCATCTTTCGCCAGGGACCTCCAAAAGCACGTCGCCGGACCCAGTCGTCCACATGTCCACCCCGTCATGCGTCCAAGTTTGACGACTTCTTGCGACAACTGTGGGGAGCGAGACCACCTTTGCTCCGGGTCGTTTGCCCAGGATGGAACGTCGAAGTCTTTTTGGACCAAGACAGTTTCGGGAGAGGAGGGTAAGGTGTAGGCGAGCAACCTCGATGAATCCACTTCGACCAGGGCCCAGTCCAAGGCAAGCTTCTTGTTGTTCCAGCCAATGTGCTGGTAGCCCGATGTCGCGCGGACTGCTCCCGCGGGACGCTTGGAGCTTTCCAAAATCTCCAACTTGGACTTCTCGTGCTGTTCTATGCGGTTCTTAGAATCCTCCACCTGCCATTGTGCCCCTTTGTCGCCCATCTCCGCCCTGTCGAAGCAAGATGGTCGGCCACCATAGCTGTCGTGGACCTTCGCGTGCCAAGTCTGGATGCTTTTGTCGAGACTTTCGAGCATGACTTTGGAGTCGAAATGCGACGGAACTTTTACCGGGTGGGCGGTGGAACCCCGGGGCAGACAAATCGACTGTAATGGAGCTGGTTCGAGATCTATTCGTATCTTAGCTCAGGTGACTGATGGCACAGAACGGGTGTGAGTATTTTCACTTACGTTGTTGGAGGCGAGGAGTCTTGATAACATGAAAGTTCGTCAAGATATGATGGCTGGTATCTCCCTCCTTGGACCTCAGTTGGATAAATCCACCCACAGTGCCAGTGCCGTCCTCTGCCTCTGCCGGAGCAATTACCTTTCCTACTGACATGTCGTCTTTCCATCTGGCAAGATCGAGATTTGACGTGTGAACTGAAGCGCAAAGAACTTGCCCGCCTCGTCGGAATGGACATGGAAGCCGGACGTGGCTTTGACAGTGCCGGCGGGCAGTTTCCGGTATTCCTCGACTCTTGCTCTTGTTTGCTGGCAGCGTACTTTCTGTTCCTGGAGTATCTTTAGTACAGTCATGGCGCGCTCCTCTGGGTCGGCGTGGCTGGCAAAAAGCCTTTCAGAATCCTTCTTGATGATTTCCAGGTTTTGCTGAAGGAATTCGGCGCGGTTGTCTCTAAGCACAACAGTCGTGTCCGCATCGGCCGGGACCTTAACAGCAAATGGCGACGGCTGTTCAGCAAAACAGTGCGAGTTCGGCCGTTTGGAGGGGACTTTGGGCGCAAGTGCTGTTAACCGGGTAAGTGGTCTAAAGCATCCTCCAAGCTTGTTTTTCCTTCACCTGAATAGAATCTCCTGTCAATGACAGCACAAACGCTCGTGAGAATGTAGTCAGTCTTTTCGCCGCTAGCCGCCTGCAGCTTTACCACTCCGCCAACTGTCCCCTTCAGATTCTTCTCTCCCTTGGCAGCAATCCCATCACCGATGAGCATCCACTGTTCCTTTCTCCAGGAGTCTGGAAACAGATTCTGCGTGATATCGACTTGAGGACTGTGCATGTTCTGTACCTGCCACAGCGAGACATCTCCGACACCGCAGCACATCTCCTTCATTGTCGCCTTTATCTGCGGCAAAAACTTCAGTTCCCACCGCTAGTCTGCCGCATCAATGGCTGTGATGATCAGTGTCACCGGCCCGGGAGGTAAAGAAGCGAAAGAGGCGAAGCGCGCCAGACTGATGGTCCACCAAGGTATGGGCGGCGGCTGATCCAAGATTTCCACGACAGCGGGGGCCAGCACGCTCTCCCACACGTCAAGCACATGGTCTTTGTACTCAATGGGTGCCAGCAGCGGCCATCCCCTTTCGCATATCTCGACAGCCGTCACCGCTTCATCCCCCAAGGCCATGGTCGGCAACAGGCGAGCGATTTGTACGACTGCTTCGCTCCAAGATCCGCCGGCATTTTTTGCGCAGCCGTGCACGCGTACGAGGAGGGTCATGACGGGAGCTTGGTTCTTTCTTCCATCACAGATGGTGTACCCGCCAACTTCCAAGTCGTAGTTGCTGATTGAGAGCGATTCGAGGACGCCCTCAACCGCTGGCACCTCATCCGAGTCCCAAAAGGTTTCCTCTTCTCATTCATCGAAGCGGCAGGGCAGTGGAATCAGTCGAGGCCCTCCCACGCGGTGCGACTGTTCCACGACATTGGCTTTGATTTCATCGTCGCTGAGTGCAGGCGCATTTGGCAAGTCCTCTTCCTCTTCGGACAATGACCTTTCGGTCGTTGATTCTTCGGTCCATGACTTCTGGGACGTCGACTCTTGAGACGTCGACGCTTCGGACATTGGCTCTTCCTCAGCGGATGGTGAATTCGATCTTGGATGCTCGTCAACCATGGCTTAGTCCACTCGACAGGTCAGCTTCGTCTCAGCGTAGCAGAAGCAAGAAGGGCTTCTCTCACCTTCTCTCAAACGCGCCAGCACCGTCAGCAGAGCACCCAACAGTCCAAAGAAAGCGTGCACAGAATAAGAATGGGAACGCTTGGCGGATGACGCGGACGGGTCAGTACGCGGAATGGATGTTTGGATGATGAGAATATGTACGTACAGACGACCGCGACCGGTAAGTCAACCCGACAAACATCTTGAATCCAGCACCGTGCGGCTCCGCAAGAAGCAACCACGCACGTTCGCTTGCTCGCGACTCCCGCCCGCAGTAAAAGACGCTCGCAGCCTCCTCCCTTCCCTCATAGGTCCTACCCGTTGACATCATCGCGACTCCACAATCATCTTTGCCAAAGTCAAGCAAGACACGTGCAAAATCGCACCCCTTACCACCGACTTACGCGACGCAGCTGACGGCATCTCCAGGCTTCGGCGCTTTTGCAGCGGCAAAGTGCCATTGCTTTCTGCGGCTGCGTCTAGGGAGCATTCGTTCACCACCACCACGACTGCCCCCGTGGAGCAGCCCCCTGTTACCACAATTGCGCCTAGGAAAAGACCAGACAAGATTAGGGGTGAGAGCCAGCTCCATCCGCTTGTCTGTCGTCTGTCTGACCATTCGTCCGTCGGCAGTGGTGAATAATTGCATGGGCAGGTAAACAGGAAGCAATGATTTTGGATGCCGCGAATGCGCGCGTACGAGTGTGTCGCTCTGATGACGGAAATTGCAAGCAAGTAAGGTGTTCGAGCAGCCAGCGCAAGAAACGGTCTTTTGAATTTTTTTCGAAGCCGACGAGAGGATGAAGAAAAGGAAGGGGATGGTATGGCTACATGTGTGACTGTATGATGGGGTAGACACATAGGCAGGTGGATAGTTGGTTGGTGGGTGGGTGGGGAAAAGCTGAAAGCAGGCCGAGATGACGGGGAAATGAGACAATGCCACACTCCAACAGGCCAAGTGACGAGACACGGGATCATGAAAGACATAAACTTAGCATAAGTGGAATTCAAAACAACAAGCAACGTTGACGCGCAAGCGGTGCATCGAACAACACTAGGCAGAACAACAGGTCGACTGCAGAAGAAGAGGAAGGAGATGGTATAACCCTTGTAAAAAAAAAAAAAAAAAGAAGAAAACCTAAAGAAGCCTATGATCGATTTGGTATAACATTCAATGACAACAGAGAGAAGAAGACAAAGGAACAAAGCGAAAGAAAAAGAGGACGGGGCATTCGGTAGAAGAGGAGTAATTGCTTCTTCCCCAATCCCATCCCGTGTCTGCAACTTTTCCCCTTTTTCCAGCAGGAATAAAAACTTCTACAACCTCCCGACGAGAGTCCCAAACCTTCAAACTCTCCCAGAGTCGCGCCCCGCCTGTCTGGCTTGGGCGCAAGCTGTGGGCAGGAACCGCAGCACCAAACCGAAAGATTGGCTGTGGCATCATGCCATCCACCATCGTTGAACCACAAGATGTGGCCACAACATGGGCCTCCTCTACAACAACACGGTCGTTCTCTCTTCTCACAAGTCAATCAAACTACCCTGCTGTTGTTGTTGTTGCTGCGCCCCAAAGCTTTGTCCGAATGGGTTGCCACCGCCGAAACCACCCGTCGGCCCGGTCTGCGCCGGCATCATCCGGTTCTGCGTAGCGAAACCCGTCTGTTGCGGCATGCCGGTGAATTGGCTGTTCATGAATGGATTGCTACCAGTAGGGTTGGTCGTGAGCTTGCTCATTCCCTGACCAGCCGAGTTGACGAATGTGCCCGGGGCTGTGTGCTGCGCAGGAATACGTAATTCGCCGACGTTTCCGAACGTGTCTTGACCTTCGCCAGAAGCCAAAAGTGCATTGAGGCGAGCAGTGTGATCATCCATTGGCTTGGCGGGTGGCTGTGCAGGCTGGGACAATGGTGTAGGCTGCGTCTGATTTTGTGTGTAGCTCGAGGACGAAAAGTCGCGTATAGGGTTGAAACTGTTTGTGGCCTTTTGCTCTGCTAGAGTGCCGAGGGTGGGTGCCTGGCGTACGCTCGTGGGTTGCGCCGTGGCTGGTCTGTTGATTGCCGAGGCAAACGGGTTGTTGGAGCCAGTCTTCATGGGCGCGATCGAGTCAGTGGTATGAGATCCTGTAGATGACCATGGATTGTGGCTTCCGGGTTGCAGCGTGTTTTGTTGCTCCAACTGCTGCTGCTGCTGCTGCTGCTGCTGCTGCTGCTGGCCAAAGGCGTCTCCGAATCCATTGGTTTGCTGCTGGCCCCAGGGGTTGTTCATGTTGAAAGAAGTCTGCTGTGGCTGAAGAAAGCCCTGTTGAGGCTGCTGCTGGTAACCGCCGTAGCCAAATCCATTCTGAAAGCCAGTCTGCTGTGGCTGCAAGCCAGTCGGTTGCGAATATGCGGCGTTGAGGAAACCAGTGTTTTGCGGCTGCTGTTGGCCGATGGGGTTGCCGAACCAGTCGACAGCTCCCTGCTGCTGGTATCCCTGATTCCATCCAGTGGGCTGAGAGGCAGCAGGCTGAACGGGAGTATCGTCGAACAAACTCGAGGCGTTCGTCTCCTCGAGCTCCCTTCTACGAAGCTCCTCCTCCTCCTGGCTTAGCTTGATTGCCTTTTGGAGATCGTCATCTTCCTCGGCGTTCTTAGCCGCCCTCTCGCGCCTCCTTCGCTCCTCTTCCATTTCATTCTTGCTCGCTTCGATTGCCAATTTGTATTCAAGATCTTCCTCGTCTCGGTTTCTCCGCTGGCGCTCGCGCGGTCGCGTCACATCGCCGCCACCGTGTCCATGGGGGTATCCGAATTCCTCCAGGCCCGTGACGCGAGATTTCCATGATTTCCGGTCGGCACGTTCGGCGCGCAGGCGCTCCTCGTCTTGGATCAGGGCGGTGAGCTCTTTTGCGGATACGCGGACTGCACAATTGCGGTTAGTCGGCGGTAATCTCGGATTCAAGGAATTGCCGCAGAAAGCATGACGTACTGTTTTGGCCAACATCGCGGCCGTCCTCATCGATGTATTGGAACTCGCGCAGAGTCTTGATGATGTAGAGGTTCTTGCGCGCCCAGGTGACGACGAGCTCGGAGCCTTCGTGCAGGCAGTAGTCGAGCACCTTGAGCGACTTGAGCACGTGGCGCCAGTTTTTGCCCTTGTCGTTGAGGCGCTTATCGAGCATGTCCATTATCTGATAAAAGTCCTGACTGCTGCGGATGTGAATCAGTGTTCGTTGCGAAAAGGTCGGACAGCTGACGCGGCGTCATATCGAGGAGTCGGGCGGTGCTCACTTGTTGTAGGTCAACTGGGAGATTTCGGCCATGTCGCTACCGACAGGACCCCACGGATCGTTGCTGGTGGCTGCGATGGCATTAGTTTGCGCGACATTGGGGGAAACAAGAGGTTGGGCGCGGGCGCGACGTACCATTGCGGACCTTGATTTCGACGGCTGAGTAGCCCTTGGTGACGTTCTTGACGCTGCGCACCACCTTTGACATTGTGGCGGATTGGGCACGGGAGGCGCCGTGGAGATTCGGGGTGGTTGACGATGGTGGATTCGGGGGAGATGGAGCGGAGTGGGAGAGGAGGGAGATGCGGAGTGGCTTGGGGCGTGGTTCGAGGGGAAGGATGAAGGTGCCAGGCCAGGTGGGTGGGCCGGGGAGAAAGTCGGGCGATGATGCAAGGCGCCGTCGAAAAGGGTTCGGTCGTGCCGCAGCCGGAGCGCCGTTGGTTGATCAAGTTTAGGTTCCAGCACAGTTGAGGAGCATGTACGAACAACTCAAGTCAGTCGCTCGCTGATGGACAGGAGAGGGCAGGTAGGAGTCGCAGCTGATTGATGGGGAGCACCCCCCGTTGCGCGGCCACCTCACGGTTATTTTACCTCAGGTCTTGGGCTGAGTCGCTGCGCTGCGCTGCGGTGCCCAGCCGCCGGCCTTGGTTTACCTGTGGCTTGGCAGAAGAAGAAATAAAATCCAACGCAGTCTACCACATGGTTACTGCTGCTGCAGTCGTCAGCGCAAGACGTGTCACGGTTCCTCTCGCACGCTGCCTGCTTCCTTCGACCCTCCGCCCGCCAACTGGACCCCTGTCGAATGTGCTTGATTTGCTGTGGTCACCCTCACATGGCAGCATCTCATGGCATGTTTCTATGGCACGACAGGTGAATTTTATGCTCGCTCTTTTAACCCGCCTCAGAGAAAAGGAAAAGAAAAGCGCCCGCCATATCCCACCGCCGTCCACAACCAAGGAAACAGTGAGCCTGAATCCACCTCGTTCCAAAGGTTCAGACGCCTCCCTTTGGCCCCACATTTCTAAAACGAACGCCCGGCTGCAAAGCCCATGGAGCAAAAGCCAAACCCAGAGAAAACTTGTAGGTATCTCTCGACTCCCCATCAGAAAGAAAAGGGAAGTAGTACATGATGCAAACCGTGAAGCCACTATTACGGTGTAGTGAACACGCGCAGAATGGCCGTGTCGAGGCGCTGGACTAAGAGGAAATGAACCAAGGAAAAGTGCAAGACCATGATGCTACACCAGACTGCTCCGCTGAAGCTCCGTATCCCCATGCAAAGTCATCCCGTTTTAACAGCCACACGCTCCATATGCTGGCAGAGGGACTCGTCACTGCTGCTTTTTCTCGCAGCCGCCATCGTACAATTACCGCGTCAAGCTGCAAAAAACTCATTGCACAGGGGGCGCCCACATGCCGCCCTGGCGCTGGTCGTTATAGGCGCCTGGCTCAGTGCTGGTAGGTCGATGCATGTTCGCATTCGTGTAGTACATGTTGGCGGCGCCTCCACCGTAGTGCGGCTCAGGGTAGGTGTAGTTGTCGCCGGGGCCAGGCGACGGAATGTTTTGCTGTGCAGGAGACTGCCAGCCCATGTTGGTCATGTGGGGGCTGCTGTGAGCGCTGCCAGGCTGAGCAACCTGTTGCTGCTGCTGCTGCTGCTGCTGCTGCTGGGCCTGGTTTGTCGAAGTGGGAGGCTCAAGAACAGACGGCGGTCCGTAACCGGCCGGGTGCGAAGTAATCGTAGGCCTCGACTGAGTGCTGACGGAGGTGTAGGGAGTAGAGGTCAAGGAGGGCGATGAGCGCGGGCTCGGCTGCTGGAGCTCGGAGCGCAGGTGAGCGGGCATGTTGGGACCGCCCATGTACGCAAAGTCGGGGACTTGGCGGTGCATAGTCGCCGGCATGACCGGCATTCCAGCAGCGGGCGACATGGACAAAGGACGATTGTTGGGAGAAGGCGTGGGCAGGGGAGAAGCCGTCTCAGACCCATAGTCATCTGCGTCGGAACGCACAGACCGAGGGGGGTTCTGAGAGGCGCGCGACGCCAACGCGGCCGCAGTGGCAGCAGCCGCCTCCTCGACAGTGCCAGTGTGATGATTTTGATGGCGGGTAAGAGTGGTCCTACGCGTGAATGTCTTCTGGCAGTCGGCATACGGGCACTTGTAAGGACGTTTTCCAGAGTGGATGCGGCGGTGACGGGCCAGCGAACTCGAGTCGCTGAACGGCTGTGCTCATTACGTCAACACGATGCTCAGGGGACGGACGGGTCACTGCTCGTAACATACCTTGCCACACCGCTCGCACATGTGGGGCTTTTCGCCAGTGTGGACACGTTGGTGAACGGTCAAGGCGGAGCGCTGAATGAATTGTTTACCGCAGTTGGGGTATTCGCAAACGTGAGGACGAATGCCGCTGTGGATGCGCTCTGCGACTGGTCAGCGTGGCTCGTGGAATGGAATGGGACGCGTCTTGACTCACCGTGACGCGCCAAGTCGCTGCGACGGGCGAAACCTTTGCCACAGGTCGAGCAAGCAAAAGCCTTGGGGGGCCCAGTGTCCGACGCGGGTCGGCCGCCCGTTTGCGGAGCCTGTTGGTCTGGCTGGACCTGAGGAGGGTACGCGTGTTCTGGCGCGGGGTTGGGCATGTATTGTTGGTTCATCATGGGCATTGGCGCGTTCATGGCCGTCGGGGACGGGTAGCGCATGCCATTGTTCATGGCGGCGGTCATGGGCTGGTAAGCCTGGAGCGGGGGAGGCGCAGGCTGAGGGTATCGCGACTGGTAGTCGTTCGAGGGGTGGGGCGAGACTCCGCGCTCAGAGTTCGTCTCGGATTTGATCTGGCCGTTTTGGTACGGCGCAGGAGCGTACTGTTGTTGCATCGTGGGCTGCATGTCGTAGGACATGGGTCTTCCTGCTAGCATGCGGCCAGGCATCTTAGTATTGAGTATGCTCCCAAGTTCCATGTCCCCAAGCGCCATTTTGGAGTGTGAAGGGGCCCACGCGTTTGCAGTGCAGCAGACGGGTGGGAGGGCCTCTTGAGGAAGGACGAGGTCCGAGGAGGCGGGAGAGGTGCGCACCAGTATGGAGATGGTTTCTCAGACCGCTCCTAGGGTGGGCAGAAGCGTTGACCGACTCGAGCGACTGAGCGGGGAAAAAAAACAAAAAAGAGCCCTTGAGCCAATGCCGAGGGATGACAGTGGGCTCCGAGTGTTTGCGGTGGGTGGTCCGTCCGAAGGTTGCTGCGACGGGACGGGCCAGGCGAGGGTCAAAGCTGGCAGCGAACTGGAGGCTCAAGCACGTCAGCAAGCGGTCTCGAGCGAGTTGAGCAGAGCGCAAAGGGGGTGGGCTATTATTGAGGCGACGGAGGGCAGTCGCGGCAACGGCGAGCATGGAGGAAAAGGGGATGCGGGCGGGCGGACGGGCAAGTGGTGCAGGCGGCGAGAGGGGGCGCAGGGCTCGCAGTGCAGTGGATGGTCGTGTCAAGGACGTACCTTTGAGACGGGCAGAGGCGGGAGCGAGGTGGTGAGGAGTTGGGATGGAGGTGGTGAAGAGAGAGAAAGTTGTAGGTACGTACGTGGAATACCGTTCTTTTCCTTCGCGTTTTGGGTCTGACTGGACGGCGCTATACCGGATTGGGGTTCGCGCTAAATCCCGATTCAAAGTCCTGACACCTCTGGATCCGCGAGTTTCACCAATCCCGCCGGCGCTGGCGCAATTGGTCCTCAGTTTTGGCCGGGCTGGCTGGCGCGAGGCTGCGACGGTAATTGAGAGCGTCTACAACGGGCTGCGGCAACAGACGAATGGTGAGCGTCGACTTGGTCGTCTCGCGTGCGGTGAAATCTCTGCGCCTTTGTCCGATCTAAGGCCCGCTGTCAGTGCCGAAGCCGTCGCGTCGTTTGTGGGTGTGCCTTGGTGGCGGCGAGAGGCGCGGCCCTGTCAACAAGTCGTGGAGCCCGGGGCGGATGCGTGCAGATTTGCAGGTACCAGACTTGCAGGCAGAGAGAGGAACAGAGAGAAAGGCCTCGTGGTGGTAGGGGTGGACTGGGTAGGGTATGTATCCTCTGGTCAAGCAGAGGGTCTGGGTGGCCGAGGGTATGTATAGGGAGGATACAAGGCGGACGGGGAGGCTCTTGCGGGCTCCAGTGACCAGATAAAAGGGCACGGCAAGGTCGGGGCGTCACAGCAGTTATGTAGATCATGGGCGTTTTGCACGGCGAGAAGAAGCAGTAGCCCTGCAGGCTGGAATACCCTGGCCAGCAGTTGGGATCACAGAGGCACTGATGCTGTCGCGTCAAAGCTTGCTCGGGAGCATCCACCTTTGGCCTCACCGCATGGCCGGTAGGCGATAGGGGGCAAGGTTAGCGCAGTCAAGGTTTGGGATGCAGGGGAACATGGTCTTGCACGGGTCAAATTATGCAGCATGCACGTTATGGAACAACAAGGGAAGACTTCTAGCGGCCTTCTAGTACGAGCAAGGACCGGCTTCGCTGCAGCCCTGGAGGATGGAGGTTCCCTGTTCTTCGTCTCGGAATTTTTTTTCTTTCTTTCTTTCTTTTATTATTATCATCATTATCATTGTCTGAGGCGAGCAGCAGTGGTGGAGGGCAGCTCGTCTCTGATGATTGCGATGGCCTGCTGCGCCCGCGATGGATGGAGACGTGAAAAAATTGGGGGCGCGCCTCCGGGACCAATTGCGCGGGTGACATCATGGCTGGTACGCCTTCAACACGGCGCATACATAACGGGTTAAGGGGTTTGGGACTGATGAGCCTGCGCTTTCGACGCTCATCTCGGCTCGAGGTCGGCATACGGCTTGCCGCATACGACATGGGCTGCAGTGAAGCCATTCAATAGAAGCACGATGCAGCGCAGCGGCGGCAGCCGCAGACGCAGACGCAGACGCAGACGCAGCGTATAGTGGTTTGCATGGCCAAAAGCAAGAGGGCCAAGGGCCCAAAGCAACGAGGCAGAACAGAGCTGGTTCGGGGCCGCGAGTCAAGGCTGCCCAAGTTTAATTTACACGAGAAACTCTTGTCTGCCGCCGCCAGAGCCAGCCCAATGCCCGAGCCGCGTGACCTTCTTCGCCGCTTCCATGGTGCTTCGACGACATGTTCGGTGCACCACTGCATCCATCCTCACTCCATGTCTTCTGGAGAGGCACGAGCAGAACTGTCAGAGGAGAGACGACGTCGCTCGCAGCACCCCAGCCGACACGGCGCAGCGGTGAAGGGCAGCCGTTGTCAGTCAGGTCCATAACCATGTCGGCGTCGCCCAGTGCGTTTCAGCGACCGACGATCGTGGCTCACCTCCCGCGGCCGTGGCCGTCGGCGTCATGGCTCAGGGGCCCCTGACCTGTTGCTTTCCACCAGCCTTCCAGAAGCCTGCCCTTCTCGACTCCCACTCCCTCCCACTCCATGACCCTCCTCCCTCCACTACCACCATCACCACCACACACGGGATCCGATGCTTCATTTCCGCCCGGTCCGTTTCGGCCCGTGTCTCTCTCGACGTCTCATGTTTCTGGAAAACTGCCTTCTTTGCAACTCAAGAGCCCCCCTCGGCCCAATCACAGCCCGCTGCGCTTGCCACTCTGCTCTCAGACCCACCCGCGTCGCTCCTTCCCGCCTTCCCATTGGCCTGCCGGATATCCATGCTCCTTCCCCGCTGCCACTTCACCACCTCCATGTCCGACTCGTCTCTCATCAGTCATCCACCATCTCGCTCGGCCCGTTGGCCTCTCTGTCTCTCTGCCTCCGGCATCGTCTTCCGCCATTGCCTCTGCCCCCCCCCCCCACTCTCGCTGCACGAAACGCTGCTCCATCGAGCCATCTGTCGACATTGGCACCCCTCCAGCCAAGACGTCTCTTCTCGTCTGCGAGTCATTCCACTGTCCACGCTGCACCTCTGCTGCAAGATGATTTATCCCGAGATCTGTTCCGACATATCCATAGATCTTCGGCCCACGTTTCCACTGTCTGTTCATACGAATGCCTCGCTTGCGCTTGGTCATGCAGCCTGTAGGTTTGCTTGCCGCTTCACCCAGCCCACGACCACCACCACCACCACCACCACCACCACCATGACCATTGCCCAACACGTCCATCGCCAACTCATTCCTACCGGTCAATACCAACATGTCGATGGGCGGGAAGGCCTCCCGTCCTGACACAAATTCCAGGGAATCGGCCCAGAGGCGTCCGCCGAGCCCTGTTCACAATTTCGCCAGCGCTTTTCCGCCTCGGTCTGGGTAAGCCCGGAACCGCTGGCAGCTCGTTCACCGACACAGCCTCCGACGACTCACGGACTCCCTGACCCACGCACCCACTGGGACCTCCCGGCTTCTTCAATGCTTCCAGAAAGACCGAAGGGGCCTCGCTTCGGACTGTGTGCTGGCAAAACTCGGTTGACTTCCCGCCTGCTCTCTGGAAAGGGGCGGCGAGGGGCCTTGCCGTTGCCGTGCTCGCAGCGGGTACGGCGACGCTGCCCTCTCCCCAGTCCGCACGCGTTACCTGGATTCCCTTGCGCCAACCAGTCAAGCCACATTGATCGATTCCAGTGTTCAAAAGTCCTCCAAAGAACTACAGCTCGAGCCCTCCTCCCATCAGGCGTCCCTCCCGCACGCGCGAGACCTGCGCCATCTCAGGGACCTCCTCTGTGCGTAGGGCTGACGCAGGAGAAAAAGGTCAAAATGTGCCCAGCGTTGTTGACGCGGGAAGCCGATGCGCATCACCTGGAACACGAAGCTTTTGCCGTTGGAAACCAGGACGAGAGCCTGCCGTAACGACTTCCTAGCCCATCTAGGTCCCGGACGTCTGCGGCTGTGTTATATTTGGCCCATCTTTACCCCCATGACAAGCAACTTTTCTCTTCCAAGCACCCACTAGACAAGCATCTCGGGGCGTGCGAACCTAATTTCTCAGCCAATCGGGGGACTCGCTCAAGCCAGCTTGCCCTATCAGTCGTCTGAGGCCTCTCGTGACCCTACATTCGCTAGCATATTTTCCGAGACTTGGTGACGACAGTCGGACACGTACAATCCTGAGGCTCTGCGAATCGGGGCTTGAATGCTCCCACTTGCTACCCCTTACAGATGCTTACATGCTCCTTGTAAGCTGTCTGTTGCAGCTGATCAAACTCCCTGACTGTTCCACCACTTACCATCGTGTGCGCAACGACTTTTGCTACCACGGCATGTTCCAAATCATGCTTCTCAAAGCAACGCATCTCAAGTTTTAGAGCGCCAAAATTCTCTGTGTCATGGCTTCTCTATCCTTGATGCACAAGCACCAGATGTCATCAGAGCTGGTCAACGAGTCAGTCATGCGCGTTTTCGCCATGCATACCTGACTTTCAGACGACGGCAGTGCTCGAGCCAGCCAAATTAGCGATAGCTCAGCGAAAGATGGGCTCCATGTCTCACAATCCAAAGAAGACATGCATGACAGGGAAATTCACTCAAGACCAGTGTGCAGTGAATTCTGTGAGTACTAAAAATATGGCCTTGAATGCAAGGTATGTCAACTCCAGAGTTTATCTGAGGTATAGCAGAATTACAGCCGAGAACAATTCCCAATCAGGTGCACTTGCACTCTTTTACGCGCACTGGAGTTGACAGGGCAGTGAATACCTGCCACAGATCACAACGCCCACTGCAAGGCGAATCAAGAATCCACGCATGCATCCCACGGACAGCGGTAGGATGGTGGCTGCTCCTCGACAGAATCCTCCAACTCGACCCGGACCGCCTGAAATTAGACTCGTGTCAGGGCGCTGGTTGCTGACGACGGCAGCGGGCGTCGCAGGATGATGCAGCTGGGAGGACCCAGGGCAGAGGCGCGTCAGGGCAGGATCCCGACGTCAGCTGGGCCAATGCCGTCATATCGGGGCAAATTTGACGTTTGTCAAGACAGCCATGATTCCTTAAGCTCAACCTCTGAGATGGGCGAGCATCCGGGCAGTCCGAGCGTCCTTCGATTCTGTTTCCATTTTTTTATTTTTTATTTTTTCCCCTTCAGCCCTACCGCTGCACTTGGTTCCTTGCAGCTTGGAGGTTCCTTGACCACCTCCCCTCCCGTGTGTCTGCGCCCTTCGAATCGTCCAAGCTGTGGTTTGTGCCAACTGATCCCTCCCCTCCCAAGTCCCGCCATGCCGGCGCCTGGTACCAACTCAAGCTCACACCCATCTGCTCAGGCATCCCCATTCAAACCCCATCCGTGCCTGTCGTCGCCAACAGACGAGTCAAGCCGTGGCAGCCAGCCAGCCACCACCACCGCTTCGCCGCTGCACAGGACGCTGGCTGCAAATGCGGCACTTCAACCAAGGCACCAACGGCAGCGCTCGCATGCACGCACCCAACGGCCATCCCGCATCAACGGTGACCATCGCACGTGGTGATGTGCAGAGCGGGAGAAAACGCCAACCCTTCTAGAAAGTCCGTCTATTTCCATTCGTCGTTGCGCCGCCGACCTCGCACGCATTGATCAACAACTCTTTTTTTCTTTCTCTCACGACTGCTAGTTTTCCTCTCCGCCTCTGTCCTGCCTTTTCCACCCATTATCCATCCTTTCTGATCCCTACCTGGCACTCGCACACTCGCCATCATTCGCTCGCCCGTCAAATAAACTCCAAACCTCGCTCTCGGCGCTCGCGATCCCGGATCCTGGCCAGCCCGTTTGGACCCTGACGGCACGCACGCACGTGGCAAGCACTCTCCCGCCAACCAATCATTCCCCACTACTGCCCAGCTCTCAGCTTTTCAAACCCTCAGCCCTAAACGGGGGCTACTGCGCCAAGCGGCCCTGCGCACTCCTATCTGTCATTTCATCTATTCTACTCTGTGCTTGTCCCCTTTTGGCTTCCTGGTTGGGCTGCAATTCTTTCTTTACCCTTTTATCTTTTGGTGCCCTTTTTTGCCGTGAAGCTTGGGTGCGGAAGGTCCCTTGCTTTGGAGAGCGTTGTAGTTGCGAGGCTGACGCAGGTCGTGCTTGCTGCTGCTGCTGCAGTCTCATCGCTCGTTGGATTGATCTTTCTGACAGCCAGTGGATCTTTTTTCGCGCGTCCATTCCATCTTCGTTTTCCTTGCCTTTCAACAATCCGGCTGCTGCAACTCACACGCGGGCTGCAGTGTAGCCATTCGATCACGCATTGCCAGCAAGGCGGGGTGGATATGCATTTCACGCATTCTGGCTGCGCCAATGACGACGCCCAGAATGTCTTGCGTGCGCTTTGCTGCTGTTGCTGCCCACACTGCGGCTGCTTCTTGCACATAGTCAACACATTGTCCGTTGGAGTGGACTTCTCTGGCCGTCGGGCAATATCATCTGATTAAAGCTTAAGGGGATGGTGGAAAGGGAGTGGGGCGGACAGCTTTATCCTTTTCCTTTTCCCCTGGTGTCAGGAGTCGTTGCGCGATCAATTTGTTGTCTTTCTGGTGAGCCGACTAATGATGTAGCAGAGACCAGTTGGGTGTAGTGTCGAAAATGCAGAGGAGGGGATGCGTAGTGTGTAGTTCTTCTGGAGATGCGGGACCTGCTGCTTTCTGGTTCTCTTTCCTCCTTCCCATGGCGATCAAGAGAGGTGAAGTTCCTACGTGGTATCACAGTGGGTGCTCAAATGACTGATGCGTTCGGGCACTGCGGCTGCATCTAGGGAGCATCCGTTCGCTGCTGCTGCTGCTGCTGCTGCCACGGATGAAGATAGGGAGCTGTCGTCCACTCCAACAGTTGCGCCTGGGGAGATGCCGTCCGCTACCACCAGCCACTTCGAAGCAGCAGCGGCTGCCCGGCCAGAGGCATATCCATTCTCTCGACACGCACTGCGGCGCGGAAGGAAAGATGTGCCATCAGTCTTCTCAACTCTCATCCCTCTCATGCACGCGTGGCGCGCACTCTCGAAGTAGGCCTCGGATCAAGCGACTGAGATGTAGATGCGAGTCGTTTGCGGGGGAGTGGCGTGTTGTGCTGGAGAGGCGTGCTGGAGAGGCGTGCTGGAGAGGCGTGCTGGAGAGGCGCAGAGTGGTGATCACGATAGGCAAGTCCCAAGTGGATGATCATCGGTTGGATGAATCAACTTTGGCGAAATGGTCACCAGAGACGCGTGAAACTAGAAAAGGGGGAAACTCCAGTCAGTCTCATACGAGCAGACTCATGATGCGTCCAAGACATGTATGAAGTAGCCTGACTATTCAGGCTTTTGAGTGAAGATTATTGACGCTCCTCTGGAAAAGGTGGAAATGACTCAAATACGCCGCCGCATGATAGGCCGTGCCGGTACGCCTCTATAAACACAGGAGCGGGCACGAAGAAACATGTATCCAGCGCCCACAAATATGCCACTTTTTGATGGCACCCATCTGAACCGAAACAAACACCGCCCGCCCTTGCGCCCTGCTGCTGATGGCCGCCGCAGATTACCTACCTAAGCCGGAAGTCCACCCGTGCCAAACAGCTCCATGCGCAGCCTGCTCTCATCGACGCCCTTGGCCGCCAGCGCCTGCTTGGTCTGCAGCATGAAGTTCTCCGGGCCGCAGAAGTAGTAGAGCGTGTCCGGGTTGCTCAAGTGCAGGTCGGCCTCAGGATCCACGCGCGCCAGGTCGACGCGGCCCTCGTGGTCGAAGTCGGCGCCGCGGACGTCGCCCTCCTGCACGCGCGTCGTGAAGAGCGACGTGCGCAGGTTGGTATGGCTCTGGGCGAGGTCTCTGACGTGCGCGGCGAAGGCGCGGGCCCCCGACGAGCGCGCGCCGTGGATCCAGGTGACGGGACGCTTCTCGTCGTCGACGATGGTCTCGAGGATGGACAGCAGACAGGTGAGGCCGACGCCGGCGGATAGCAGGACGACGGGCGCCGTGGGCTTCTCTTTGTGCACGTCAAAGTAAAAGTCGCCAAAGGGGTGCGACACTTCGATCTCGTCGCCCTGGTGCTTGCTGCTGTGCAGCACGTTGGACACGAAGCCCGGGTGCCCGGCATCTGGCGCGCCGTCCTCGCGCTTGACGCTGATGCGCAAGTACGGCTTTCCTGGCGCGCTCGAAACGCTGTACTGCCGCGGTTGCAGGTGCTTCAGGTTGGGGACCGAGATGCGCACGCCGATGTACTGGCCCGGCAGGAAAGAGGGAAGCTTCTTGGATCGGTCGGCTGGCTCGAGGTAGAACGACGTGATTTCGCTGGATTCGGGCACCTTGCGGGCGATGCGGAAGCGCCGCCAGTCGGTCCAGCCGTCTGCGCTGGCGTACAGTGCTGCTTCTTTGCCGATCAAGAGGTCCGCGAGCTGCCAGTATGCGGCTGCCCAAGCATCGTGGATTTCGGGCGTCAGCGCGGCGCCGAGGACCTGGGCGAGGGCTTCCAGCAGGTACTTTCCGACAATTTCGTAGTGCTCGGGTCTGATGTAGAGAGAGGCGTGCTTGTGGACGATGAGCTCGACGGCTGGTGAGAGGACACCCAGGTCGTCAATGTGCGAGGCATAGGCGTACAGGGCGGTTGCGAGTGCCCTGGGCTGGTGTCCGTTGAGTTGGTTGACGGTGTTGAAGATGTCGTTCAGTTCCTTGTGGACGTCCAGCATGTTTTTGTAGAAGACGGTGGTGATGGTGTTGCCATGTTCAGCGAGGACCGGCGCCGTGGATTTGATAATGGCCACTTGCGCCGGTGTCAAGGGTTGGTGTTTTTGCGCCATCTGGTGCTGTTGTTGTCGTTGAGAACCGAGAAGGGGCATGTGTGAGAACAGATGAGGGATTGAGGCTCAGACTTGATGTAGTTGATGAAGGACTTGAAATCTGATGTGATGAAGTTGATACCAACCTCTCTGGTGGTCATCCTTATAAACAGGCGCAAGGGTGTATTCCGTGGAGATGTCTAGACTGACTTCCGAGAGTAAAGGCAGTCGAGGCATGAACCGAGAATGAAATCAGTCCACCTACCATTCGCGTCTGCTTAGTTACGGGGATATCCGGACGGGTTCTGAAGATCCTCTACGAGGCCGTCCGAGCCGGGTGCGACGACAAAGCCACAGGCCTGCCGAAAGCCACCTACGACTGCAGTTACAATTAGTCAATCACGGTCATTAGATGAGGCGCAGGAAAATTGAATAGCAACCCCCAGGTTACGTCAGCTGAGAAGGCTGCCATGTCATTCGACAAAGGCTGGGGGTGGGGAATGGCCAGGGGAACTTCTCCGCGGAGTTGGGGGCTTTGCCCGACGACGGGACCTGAGCGCCGATTACAGAGCCATCACATCACCACCATCGCTTTGCCATCCGAATACGCCCGGAGAAGCTCAAAATAAACGCCCTGACGGCTTTTGCAAATCGCGCAAGCACCGAGATGCCATCTGGCTTGGTCTTCTGTTCGCTTTGCGTGATTCTGTGTCGCTCTGAGGCTTCGTGTTTCTTTGAAGCCCTGGACGGAACGCTGCGACGAGACCGGTCGGCTCCATCTCAGCAGCACATTCCGCACCAAAGTCGCAAAAGAACGACACAAGGTTGACGTGGTGCCTTAGGCTCGGCCCGCGATGCTATGGTGAAGAGTGATGCACGTGGCGTCGAATGCGAGTCAGCCAAAATTTCATTGACGCAGTTTGACGTGATGCCCTCTTGGCGTCTCCTATAGGGCGTTTTTCGAGGCCGAACCGATTTTGATGAGTTGACGGAGAAAAAACTTTTCTCTGCGATGACGGCAGATGGGCAGGACAGGCGCGTAGCTATTGGAGCTCGCTGACTGATGGCCAAGATCAGCAGCAGGCCTGGAAGACATCATCTCAACCACCACGACACTCTGATGGTCTTTGGCGAATGCCTTCGTCTTTCGCTCCTCGAAGCAGCTAGAAGAGCCAGCCACGAAGCCGACACTTTCTAAACTGCGTCTGTACCCAGGGAGCATCTATTCACCTCTGCGGATGAAGCTAGGGAGAAATCGCTTGTTGATCAAGCCATGCCTGGGGAGCTGTATTTCTCCGGCGTAGAAAGACCCAGTCGCCTGCTTCTCATCAAATCAGACGCACTGCACGCGCATGGAAGGTTCTCCCTAGCTTCTTTGAGATGATTCTCGCTTCGCCGCTGTCACATTGGTGATGGTAACTTCCACTCTGGGCGTAGTCCACGTTGCGGATAAATGCAGGTGAGGGGAACGACGCGCCAGGGTCGTGAGAGTCGCAGGGAAAATCTGTTGTTAAACAGGTCGACTCTGGACTTGAGGATTCTTCTAATCGGAAAGTTTCCAAATCGCCATCATTTTTTGGGCTCCTTTTGTCTATCTGAAGCTGGCCGCTTCGACGGGTGTGGTGTAGTTTTGGAGAACAATTGACAACACCTTCAGCATCACCATGGCAGATATACGAGGCCACTCGCTACCTCGCTTGAATGGCACTGATTGGAGGAAATTGTCCAGCCACATGAGGGGAAGAGCCAAGAAGAAACGACTGCGAAAACACTGCATAAGTGATGGAGTCCCTTCTGGCAGGATTGCTCTCTGCGAGGGACCGAGAAAATGCATCTGCTGGGTGTTGCCACATGGCTGGTAGGCCTCGCTGCCACCGCGCCGACCAATGATGGCCACAAGGCCTTTTTCTACAAGGGTCACGATCTTTCGTCCCTGAAAATGCTCGAAGATGGCGACTCCAAGGCTGTCTTCGTAGATACAGCGCGCAACAATGCAACCAGACGCGCCGACGAAATACTCGCAGACGGCGGCATGAACGGAGTCAGACTTCGGTAAGAAACATGACCGGCTGCTCCAATCGCCCAGCAGCTGACGACGGCCACAGCCTCTGGGTCGATCCCATCCCCGGACAATACGACCTCTCCTACGTGCTGGCTCTCGCATCACGCTTCCACCGCGCCGGACAGGCCATCTACCTCAACTACCACTTCAGCGACACGTGGGCAGACCCGCAGCACAATAACGCACCGGCAGCGTGGCCAACGACCCTTGAGCCGCTCGCTGGGACGCTGCGCGCCTACGTCAATGACACGCTGCACGCCTTTGACGCCGCTGGCATCCCGCTCGCCCTCGTCTCGCTCGGCAACGAGATCCGCCACGGCATGCTGTGGCCGCTGGGCCAGGCCGACGTCGACGTCGAGCCCGCGGCCGCGCGCGTTGCAAACTTTACGGGCCTGGCGACGCTGTATACAGCGGCGCGGCGAGGGTTTGACGACTTTGTTTCCACGAGCAGCAGTATCAACCATCACGGCCATCAGCGCCCGGCTGTCATGCTGCACATGGACAACGGGTGGAACGTGACGCTGCAGGAGCGCTGGTTCGGCGCGCTGACGGCGACGGGCCTGGTGACGCCCGCCGACTGGGATGTCCTCGGATTCTCCTTCTACCCCTTCTACGGCACAAACGCGACATTTGACAATCTTGCCAAGACGCTGGATTGGGCCGCACGAAGCTTCCCTGGCACCCCGCTGCACGTCGTCGAGACCGACTGGCCTGCGCGCTGCGACGGGGAAGACGCGCCGGCACTAAGCGAGCCGGATGTCGAGATCGGGGCGGCAGGACAGACGGCGTGGGTCAGGCGCGTCGAGGCTATCGTGAGAGGCGTGGTGGGAGGTGTCGGCCAAGGTATTTGGTATTGGGAGCCCGCGTGGTTGAATAATACGAGCTTGGGCAGTGCCTGCCAGGATGCTGTGCTGTTTGATCAAGATTGGAGTCAGTTTCCGCGCGTCACGGGCTATTCGAGGTCGAGTGTGGACATGTTCTTGGATTCTTTCTAGCTAGGGTGAAGCGAGGCCTTGGTGGGGGATGGGGAGTATCCGTCGACTGAGTGAGGGTGTCAGAAGAAATGGTGCTGCAGTCTGAGTCTTGCTGCAGTAATGAACGACAGCTCCCTACGCGCCAGCGGTGTTGAAGGACGACCACAGCCCCGTAATCGCAAATGTGATGGCGTACGACTGCTCCCAATATGTAGCCGTGGTGATGGAGGGCTGCTCCCTAGGCGTAGCCGTGGTGCGTTTGGGTCGGCTTGCGCCACGCGCGAAGAACCAATGGTGTGCAAGCCGTTGGTTTATTCCGACATCTTGTAGAAGCAAGTCTGAGGATACGGGTCGTAATCGGGGTCATTGAGGTGGTCGAAATGGTTCTTGACGGTAGGTTCAGTGGCTTGCAGGCCCGAGGAATTGCTTTCTTCTTCCTCCTTCTTGATGACGGTTTGCTCAAGCTTGCGCTTTTTGTTGGAGTTTTCGTCGGCTTTCGGCTTTTTTTCCTTTTTGGCGGCCACTGATTCCTTTCCCTTGTCCTTAGCCTTGCCCTTTCCCTTGTCCTTGTCCTTGTCGGTCGCAGAGGAGACCACTTCGTAGGCGTCGTCGTCTTCCTCCTTCTTCACCACAAAACCGGGGATATACTCGTCGTCGTCCTCGTAATTCAGTGCGACTTTGGCACCGCGGGGCCCAGTTTTACTACGCTTTGGCGGCATTGTTGCGTTGGGCTCTCGTGAAATCGTTGACGCAGTCGATGTCGCGGGTGATGTGATGCTATCAATCGGTGTCGTCGATGGGCGGGGCACGCGTTCTGCCACCACACGAAGTCCAAGTCTGGCAGACTTGTGAACGTGAAGATGAGGCTCTCAGTCCCTCCGTCAGTCATGGGCAGTCGGCATGCGAGGAGTGCGTTTGGTGCGAGGTTGTCAAGGTGACAAACTGTGCAGGAGCTCTCAGCTATAGAGACCAAGGTCGCGCAAAAGTTTGCACAGTCCCAGGCTGTCATGCTAAAAAGAGACGGAGAGATCGTGAAGTTCGCACGGGTTCGCATGGTCTCAGACTGACAAACCTAGTAGCAATCATGTGAGGTGTTTTGACTCACCTTCAGCGGGATAGAAGAGACTGGATACTGTGATGTTTCAGTAAGTGAGGAGAGAAAAATAATTTGATTGTGTGAAGGGCATCTTGCTTCGCAGATACAGATTTGGGTGACAAGGTAAATGGTGCGTTCTAGCAATACAGCTACACCCAGGGAGCATTCATTTACTGCTGCGACTGGAGTTGGGGAGTTGTCGTTACCACTACGGCTAGATGCAGGGATTGTTTTTTCTTTTGACATGAACTGTGCGGGAGACTGACCAGATCGGACTCTGCCTCAGAGGTCTTTCTCCGAACCAGCAAGCGTTGCTGGTACCTCTTCTTGATCCTGACCCAAAAGCCCACCCAACCTCCCCGAGGCCTCGGAGAGGCTCTTTAGTGCCTCCCTTGACTTCTCCAGTTCCTTCAAGACAGCGTCTCTTGGGAGAGGCGGTGCAGCATCACTGACTTTCGGCTGCAGCGCTTGTACTAGATTGCGGAAGCTCTCGTCAAGCGATACCGCCGAAGTCGCCAGCGCACCGAGAGTGGCAGAGAGGGACACCTCGGTGGCGCTGTGGGAGCGTTCGTCTGATTGCACCTGGTTGCCATTTTGCACGTCCAAGCCCTTGCTCATCTCCGGCTCCGTTTTCGCCTCTGACTCCTGGCTGCTGAGTTGGATGTCTCCAATCAAGCACGACAGGTCTTCCGAGTCGATCTCGTCTTGCACGATTTCCATTTTGAATCCGTTCTTGGTCCGCTTTGGTTCTTCGTCCCTGTGCCTTTTCCGCGCCACCAAATCCTGCATCAGTCTCCGGAGCATTCGTGCCTCGGAAACGACAAACATCTCGTCGGTAATGGCTAGCCCATCCCCATTCTCCCAATCCGGGCGCTCTGGTCCCGCCTCTTTTGGCCCCTCAAACCCTTCGAAGCTGTCCAGAATAGTGTCGAGGACTTGTTGGCCTGGCCACGTTTGCCATCGTCGTAGCGTCAAGAACGCCACAGTGACTGGCAGCGCAAATGAGGTGCCGAAGAGGCGCCCGAGCGTGCTGAATGCTCCAATGTGCACTGGGAGCAGTGGCTCAAGCTTGGCGTCGCGGCCAGACAGTGCGCGGCGTAGAGCGCGCACCTCGGGGGCGAGCGAGTTGATCGTGGCGTTGTTCAGGGCTGGTAGGAGACTATACAAGCCGGTGTGCTCGAGGCAGTCGAGGGAGACTGCTTGCATCTTGACGGCCGCGCACTTGGATGCCGCCAGAGACAGCGGCCCGTGGAGCAAATACTCGCCAAGGTAGTAATGTGGAACAAGCCAGTTGCGTTTATCATTGCGGTTGAGGGGCCGTACGACAATGGGTTTTATGTCGTAGGCGGCCATAAGGGCCGTCGCTGGATAGATATGCAGGTCGTCAGGGAGTGTTTTAGTATCCAGGACACATATGAACACATCCGTGTCTTGGAGGCTTGGCTGGTGTGCTCTACGGATGGCGTGGCGAAGGACAAAGAGAAGCGAGCTAGACCAGGAGCTGAATTCCGAAGGTGTGGAGTATTTGTAGAGGAGATGATCCGAGATCATATGCTTTGTGCTTGAGATCAACTTTTCGTCTGCAGTTATTGTCGTGTGGCACGAGGCATCTGGTATGGCCTCTGTTGCTGAATTGGTGCCGCGGGATTGGTCTGAAAAGGCTCGAAAGAGATATCGTGGGACACATCTTGCCGAGTCTGGGGGTCTTAGCTGTGAAGATAGACATGCGCGGGCCACTAATACCTTTCAGCAGAATGTGCTGCTCTTCGCTTTGGAACATGTCGATTCAAGAACGGGAGCTGTTGACGCCCGAGCTTGCGAAGTTTAGTGCCTTTTAAACGGATCCGACGGGAAGTAACGAAATGACCGAACATAAGATCAGAAATAGCGCAAACAACGAGAGACTCGTTACACGTACAGTAGCCAGCCTATTGTTGCCTCCCCGTCCAATGAACGGCGAGGCAGAATAGGGTCAGTGCGATTGAAGACGCGGAGGCTCCGACACGAGCCACATGACAGCCCTACACAAACCTGCAAGAGCCACAGTGTTGCGCCACGGACAACGTTGATGCGAAAATGCGTCGTCCAATCGCTGGAAGGTCAGGTGGCGAAGTTGGAGATGCGGTGGCCACCTCTGCTAGGCAACCGAAGCCGCTCGGCCAAATAGTGCCGCGTCTTGACCTAACCACTTGTGGCATCAACACTCCTGCGAGGCACCTCTTGAGGTATTGCCGTTGATCGTTCCTGATGAGCAGTCGTGCCGGCCACGCTATTTGCGGCTCAGTGGGCGTCAAGAGAAATGATGAAGCCTGAAACTGCTGTAACTGCATTCAGGGAGCATTCGTTCACTACTGCAGATGAAGCTGAGGAGTAGTCGTCTGCTGCCGCATGTGTCCTTCGGGGGCTATTGTTCATCGCCACGGCTACGCTCAAGGAGCTTTCATGCACGAACACCGCTGCGCTCAGGGAACTGTCGTTGGCTGCCAGTTGTGCCGAGGGACTGTCGTTCATCACCGCGGATAGACCCAGAGAGTATCAGCGCTGGAGTCGTTCTTCATAGCGGCTTCAAAGACGTCAATCGAGAATCGCTCAGTCAACATGACAGAATGAGATGCGAGTAAGTTGTCAAGATCAAGGCATGAGTTGGACGAAATCGCAGTCGCGAAAAAGACTAAGCAGTGCCGCCTTGGAATCTTTTCGTGGTCCCATTGCATGGCATCTTTCTTTTCTATACAGGGGTGTTGATGTCAACTTCACCGTTTTGATGCCGTCCCCGGGCCATGCTATGCTTCGCTCAAATCGCTGGACCCTCCCAGGCCTCGCGCCTAATCTTCATGAGGTTCGACTGCTTGTGAGCAAACATGACCTCCCTCTCCTTGTAGAACCCAGAAGCCAGGAGATACTTGTAGAGCCTGCAGTAATGTTAGCGCATTGATTCCACAATGAGATGGGATGGCATACTTTTCGTTGTCGACTCTCGGCTCCAGCATGACCGTCTCCGTCCGCGAGTCCGCCAAGAAGCAGTAGTGGATCAACGCGCTCAACCAAATCTTGACACGGTGAGATCCTCTGAACTCTTGCTCGCCAATCAAGAGATGGATGCCGCGATCCCAGTTTCCGCAGTCGCCTCCGAGGTGCTTGCCCAGGTTGTCTTCCTTGACCCAGTAAATTTCAAAGTATCCGAAAGGCTTACCATCCCAGCATCCAATGACAGGGAAGCAGTGTTTGCTGCGAAGGCCGTTCTTCAAAAACGCTTCCTGGTGCTCACGGGGACCCGCCTCACCCCAGAAATAGCTTACACGCGGGTCGTTCATCCACTTGTGCAAAAGATCGGTGTCGGAGTCAGTGACGGACAAGGACTGCAGGTTGGGAACGCCCTCGGAGATTTGGCCAATGGAGGTGATGTTTTGGTGCTGAGGCTTTGGCGAGGCAGAAGCCACGCGAAACGACAGGTGCTGACCAACGCTCGGAATGTAGCGGCTGTAAAACGTCTCGCCCTGGCGCGGAGGCTTGGGGCGCAAGGGGTGGCGAATGTTGTTTGAAAAGACATATTGAGGCGGTCCAGGAGGATAAAAGGTCGGCAGATGGCTGCTGGAGTGGAATGGTCCAGGAGCCGTGGGGGACCAGAGGCCCGAGGGCGGTCCATCAAAAATGATGCCATCAAAAATGATGGACTCGTGCTTCTTGTGATCTGGAGCTGGTGAGCCAGTTCCCGAGTTTTCGGGGGAGAAGTTGGATGTCGAACTCGGGCTCAAAGTGAACAAGTAGAGCCGGGGGTCAAGCTGCCAAAAGGCGCGCCGACTGACAAACATGTCCAGCCATCCCTCGCCATTCAGCTCGTCGAGGTCGACACCAACTCTCGAGTCTTCGCTCGCAATGAGACCCATGCGCTCGAGCTTGGGAAGCACAACACGGCCCTTGAAGATGCCTTCGCGGGAGATGTTGATGCGCCAGTCGCCCTTGGGCTTGCCCAGTTGCGCAGTGTTCTTGGAAAATGAGTTGGTGACCTGCGGTTCGGGCTCGGGCTGGTGGAAGTACCACCACAGGGTCGACCAAAGCATCATGGCAATTTGGCGGGTGGGCGACGTCGGAGTCTTGTAATCATTGCTGCTAGGGTTTGAAATGGTCGAAATGTACAAGTGGTCGCCCTGCAGGGTGGGAGTGGTGTAGCGGCGCATGCGCTTCTCGGGCTTCGCGTCTTGCGACTCGTAGTCCTGATTCTCATCCTCGGTGTCCAGCACAATGGTCCATCCTGGGGGCAGAGGCGAGTTGTTGGCTCCGCTGAGCTCATTGACCTTGAACTGCAGGCCGCCGAAGACCGGAACGACGGTCAAAGTCTGGCCATTGGGAAGGTGGACGGTAGAGCTCGCCATGGCTGTGAGGGACGAGGCTGAGAGGTGAGAGTGGGTGGTGAGAGGAAGGGCGAGGCGGGGAGCAAATTCTACATTTGTAGTGTCGCTCGGCGCCCCAGAGCCTCATTCGACTGCGCCGATCTGTATAGCGATACCGCTATAGCAACGGGTGGGTTTGTAGGCATGACACACGGATTCGGCGAAAGCTGTGGGGGGACGAGAGCGGGCTCGGCCGTCGGGCCTAAAGCGTTGCACTGGTTGTCTTCGAAATCCAAAGGTGACGTTTCGCCGTGCTTCCGCCGTTGAGGTCATAGCTCTGCAACGCATCAGATCGAGTCTTGAGCTCCCGTCCGTCCGATAGAAATACACTCGACCCCTCCAAACTACTCCTCGAGCTACTTCACGTCCATTTGATTGTTCCATCTCCATCATGTCTGCCTCCCTGCTCCGCAACTCGTCTGCCCGCGCTGCCCTCCGCGCCGCCAGCTCCACCTCCACCAAGCGTGCTGGTCTGGCCGGCGCCAGCTTTGTCCGCACCAAGGCCACTCTGCCCGACCTTGCCTGTACGTCTTCCTCCACACTTCTGTTTCATGTCGCTCTGATCATTCGACCCTGACGCTGATGATTGGCCTCTCCAGACGACTATGGCGCGCTCGAGCCCGCCGTCTCCGGCAAGATTATGGAGCTCCACCACAAGAACCACCACAACACCTACGTGACCTCGTACAACAACTTTTCGGAGCAGCTTGCCGAGGCCCAGGCCAAGAACGACATTGCTACCCAGATTAACCTCAAGCCACTGATCAACTTCCACGGAGGTGAGTTGCTGGATTGCCGGAGCAAAATGTCGGTTTCAGGACAATCTCGCTAACTCCCGGCGCAGGTGGACACATCAACCACACTCTCTTCTGGGAGAACTTGGCTCCGAAGTCGCAGGGCGGTGGTGAGCCTCCTTCGGGTGCCCTCGCCAAGGCCATCAACGACAGCTATGGTAGCCTCGACGCTTTCAAGGAGAAGTTCAACACGGCTCTCGCTGGCATTCAGGGCAGTGGCTGGGCATGGCTGGTCCAGGACATTCAGACGGGCAACATTGGTATCAAGACGTACGCCAACCAGGACCCCGTCGTCGGCCAGTTCCGCCCGATTCTGGGTGTCGACGCTTGGGAGCACGCCTACTACCTCCAATACCAGAACAGGAAGGCCGAGTACTTCAAGGCCGTTTGGGAGGTCATCAACTGGAAGACTGCGGAGAAGCGCCTCAAGTAAACTTGAAATAGCTGAGCAAGAAACGTTGTGATTCGAGAAGCGTCCGTCCCATCTTGCTTTCTAGTGACCGTCATCTAAGCGACTCCTTGCCAAAACTCCTCGCCACAATCTTAGTATCACATGCGTCAAATTGGCGACCATGTTGATGCGGACTACCACGTTGCAGGATTAGAAACGGCGCATATCCTCTGGGGCAGGCGCTAGCTGATTGCAGTTGGGCGCGCGCAGTCGAGGAAATACTTGAGCTTGACAGCAGCAAGACGACAACTGAGCTGAGTATTCACAGGGAGAATTCCGCTGTTGCGTTGAGATGCGCACGAGAGACAAGGCAGCAAACTGCGCAGCCGGCTGACATCACGGCCACCCACCCCGCGCCGGGCGCAAGATCGACCAACCACTCTATGGACAGCTCCCCAAACATTCCTCCCTCACCTCGTCCAGTCCCTGTCGCTCTTCGCCATCATCCTCCCCGTCTCTAATACGCCTGTCTTACACAACGCCCTCAACATCCTAAATCGCATATTTAGGTTCTTGGCAGCCTAGGTACACCATGGCGGGGCCCGCCGCCTCTTCCGACCAGCCGAGCCCTGCTCAGCCCACTATCCGCTTGACCAGAACACTTCGCACTCCGTCGCCAGAGAAGCACAGAAGGCCGCACGGATTGCTCCAAGAGAATCTCGAGAGTCAGCTCGATGGGCACACTACTCCTGAGGATAAGCCAGACTCGGGAACGAAGCGAATGACGCGCTGCGAAAAGCGCATGTCAACAACGTCGCAGTCTGGAGATGCTGGAACAAGCGCTTCCCAAGCCGATGCTAGCTCAGGACAATGCGCAGATCCATCACGGAGTCAGAGGATGCATCAGCGGAACTATTTTCCATTTATGGAGCTGCCATCGGGTGAGTCTACTCGCCACTTGCAAACAAGCTGCTAACTGCGACCACCGCAGAATTGCGCCTTGAAATATACCGCATGGCCTTATGCCGCCCCAAACCCGTCCTTTTGCACCTGCCTCGTTCTGTCACCCAAGATGATCCAGCATCGGAAAAGGAAGATTCGTCAGACTGCGCCTTAGAAACAGGCTGGAACAGAGGAGCGACAAGCCAACGTCGTCTAGTCCAGAGACAATGGGACGAGTATAGAGTCAATCCCAAGCACACCTTCGACAAGGGCTTGAATTGCGAGCCGCTGATTCCCGCGATTCTGCGCGTCTCCAAGCTCATTCATCGCGAAGCGAAGCCGGTACTATACTCGGAGAATGAGTTGACGCTGTGGCTACCAACGGGGCTCTGTACATTGATGCACCTGCACCAGCGGAGTCGGAGCCTCATCAAACACATCAGACTACGCCTTCCCACTTACCATGACATCTTGGACGGCTTCTCCGAGCTTGTGCGCCTCGGTTTGCGCTACTGCTGGGGCTTGAAGACGTTGACCATCAGCCTCCCGGAATTTCCGTACGACCGCAATGCCTATGGCCCAAATACTCCCAATGTCTATGTGAACGCCTTCCACATCCTCCGGTGGCTGCCAAAGCACACTGTTGTTCGTCTTGACGCCCACTCACACGAAGACATCCGTCGAGTAGTCGAGGAGAATTGCCGCCTCGCTAATTTGCTGTCCGAAGTAAGTTACCAGCGCAAGATGATGTATCCCGACTCCATCCAAGAGAGGGAAGTCACCTAGAGGCGCTGGCAGTGCTCCTGTAAAGTTTCACAGTCTGCGCTAATCCATCATTGGCAGACACTTGGAGCTTCCCAGCCTGGCTCAGGGTCCCGGCCTGGTTTTGCTTGATGGAGTGCCAACTTGGATTTCTGTCCTGTTCTTCTTGGGACTTGTCAGGCTTGTGATTTTTGGGCCTGGAGTTTGGCCTGGAGTTTGGAACGTGGCCATTGAATTATTGATTGGTTTCTTTTGTGTCGAGCCCTCTTTGCGGCCCGATTGGATTTCCACCCTGACTGAGCTTCTGCATGATGGAAGCAAAAAGGCGGAAAACAGATTACAAGTTACACTACTATACTGCGACAGCAGTATTCCTCAAAGAGAGTCAAAATTACGATTGATGCGACACTGCAAGACACTTGACTGTTGGCTGCTTGTGCACATGCCGCTGGACGAAAGCAGGGGTAGGTCGCGCATGGGGGCGCTCTTGGCGCGGATTCGGGACTCGGTCTACCTACCCCGAGGGGCCGACAGTGACGACATCGATCCTTACGAGCCGTCTAACTAGCAACATCGCCAAAATGAGCCCCAATCGTTCTCTCGACGTGTGGAGGATTAATCCTGCAGCTCCAGTGCTTTTTTGGACAGTACCAGATCACTAGACAGCGCCATTGAATCATTCTGCAGCATCCGCGGGGCTAAGGTACAAAGAGCTCTCCGCACATCCACCAGCTCGGATTCTGACAATTGCATCCCTAGATTCACAGCACACGATCAGTATCCTCGGCAATATCAGGAATCTCCAGAGCATCATGGCTGTCTTGTCGACCCTCCTCAACGCAACTGCGTTCAAGACTCCGCTTCTGCGCACTCTCATTCCTACCCTTGCTCTAGCCTACGGTATCCAAGCTGCCGTGGCCGTCCCCTCGATTTCAACCAAGTCCGAACGCTTCTATGATGCCAGTGGTAGCTTGACTTATCTCGCCTGCACTGGAGCCAGCCTGGTTCTGCCCGTCCTACGCGCACGACTGGCTGCCGGAACACTTGGGACACCAGGATTATTGGGCGAGGTTCTGCAGGCAACAAATTGGCGCCAAGTTGCTCTGACCGCTGCGGTCAGCCTGTGGGCAATCAGACGTATGTGGAAAAATCCGTCCTGCATTGTTGCTGCGATATATGCTTACCATGAGACAGTGGGATCGTTCCTCCTCTCGCGCATCACGGCCGAATCTGGCCGAGACTCGCGGTTCGACAACATACGCGGATCACCTCCCAAATTCGCCGTCGCCTTCTTTGCGCAAGCCACTTGGGTTTCGCTCTGCACTCTTCCCGTCGTTCTTCTCAACGCATTGCCCGGATCCGCATTCTCCTCCCTCCCCGCCTCCATCCTTCTCTCCGATTTCCTTGGTCTCGCGCTGTACGTCGGCGGAATACTCCTCGAAATCACCGCCGATCGCCAAAAGTCCCAGTGGATGCACGAGAAGAAGGAAAAGAAGCATTCCGAGGAGTTTCTGACGAGGGGCTTGTGGAGCAAGAGCAGGCATCCAAACTATTTCGGAGAAATCACCCTGTGGACAGGCATTGCGATCGCGGCCGGTGGAGCCTTGTCGAGCAAGGTCGGATTGAGCGGTTTGGGATTGAGCACGGGTCTAGCGTCGAAACTGGGCACCGCAGCTGCTTGCGCGGTCAGTCCCGGATTCGTCAGCTTTTTGCTGCTCAAGGTAAGTCGCAATGCTCAGATGTTGGAAAAGTGGTGTGCTGACTTGAATACATCAGATCTCTGGTATCCCGCTGAGCGAGAACAAGTACGACAAGAAGTTTGGTAATCGTAAGGACTATCAGGAGTGGAAGAAGAACACGCCAATGCTGTTTCCCAAGCTGTGGTAGTGGGGCATGTACTGTCAATATACATCCATCCCAGGCAATGCGATTGCGCTCAGGGAGCGGTCATTTACTGCTGCAGTTGCGCCTAAGCAGCATTCGTTCATTCCTGCTAGGGAATCTTATTTCTTTCGACACCCCCTGCGACCCCTTCTTCTGTCCATTTCTTGATGACGTCTTCTGAAGCCAGCCCTTCGCTTCGGCACGACTCACGCAATCGCTGCTGCATGAGGCTCCAATACTGCACATGAACGAAGTTCGCGCGGTCAACAGATGTTCGAAGTCGGCGCGTCCGCCAATGAAATGACCGCATCGTGCTGCCGTTGTCTCCCTATTGGCTGGCGGGATACGAGATGCTGCAGAGCAGTGGAGAGCTTTGAGATGGTGCTCGCGGGCTCTGATTGGTGGCGAGACAACTTCGAACGTCGCTGAGCTGCACGGGAAACTGACGTTACGTGTTGCTCTGCCGCTGAGCTTCGTCATTGGCTGCCGAATAACTTCAAACATCGTGCGCGTGGTTAGAACTGATTAAAATACGGACCAGTTGGTCTTTTTCTGCCTGAGGACATTTCTGCCGCTTCCATCTTCGTCTGATTTTTTTCCTTGGATATGACCAGCCTCACGTCGCAAGGAGACTCCTTCAGTGGTTCCGTTTCAGTGTCTTCTTCTTCACGGGGAGAGCAAAGAGCGGACTGCGGAAGGGGCCAAAGGAAGAGTGGGAAGGGAGAAACCAAGATACTGCAAAAGCACGTTCAGCTCATACCTCTTGTCATTGGTCAGGATACAACTTCGAACGTAGAAGCTGGTTGCAACCGGTTGCAACCACACACACACTTCAAGGCCAAGGTTGCGCGCCTGAGGCTCTTGCCGGCCACCCAGCCCAGTCAATTCCTCGCAGAGCGATGTCCGGCTATAATCGACCGCCGCAGCAGTCTCATCTCCATCTTCTACACAACTTATCCTACTTTCATAAGAAGTTGGCTCGGAGCGAGAAAGAGTACAGATGCAAAGACAGGGACGCGGTTGCGAAGCAAAGGCCCGATCCCTCTTCTTCCTGCTGGTAGATTTCTGATTGGCTAGAATGCAACTTTGAACGCAGCGCCATTCTTACCCGGTAAAAAGCAAGCAAACAAAGCTTTCATGCCTGAGGCCAATCAAGGACGCCGACTTCGCTGCTGGGTCAGTCATCTCGGAGCGATGAAATTCGTCAACGGTCAGTTGCACGCTGCGGACCCACCCTATCAAAACGCAAGAAGGCCGACGGCGTATCTTGCACTCATGTTGAGTAGCATGCAGCTTGGAGAGTCAGCAAAACAACAAGGGGGTCAGCGCGTTAGGGGTAAAGAGCATTCGGCGCACCTACACAGTTCTTCGGCCACACTGACCCACAAAAGCAAAACGCAAAACGTACAACAGCCGGGATTCGCTGCTGGTCACCCACGCAACTACTAATCGGCCGCAAGGTAGCTTATCTATGGAAGAGCGGACGGGGTTCCGAGTTTTCTACCTGCTATGGTCGTACGTGGAGGAGAAGGTGAGAAAATGCCATCATAAAATGCGTAACCTGGGATTGCAGGAGAGGGAAGAAAGATACGGCGATGCGGGCACGAGAAGACGCCTGGATTTGGGCATACGCTCAGTCAAAAGTCATCGGATGATGAGCTCCGCTTTGGTTTGGCATTGAACGAGTGTCGACGTTGGAGATCACTATCATAGACCACTTTGCTACCCGAGACGAGTTTTGCAAAATCAAACAAGACAAATACTTCGATTCCCTGCATACACTCTACCGACACACTAATTACGTGTCTCCCCGACATCTGCAATTCTTCGCTCAAGCACAGCAGTCCATTTTACCATCAAATGAACCCTTCTAAGCAGATGCAACGTACGGAGGTTGCACAAGAGGATTAGTATTGAGTATGCTCCCTAGAAGTTTCCACCTCAAGATCCACAGCGCCGTTGTCGCTGGAGTCCGGATCATAGGCATTCGTGCGAGCCCTGGGGAGGGCGACCGCAGCTCCCAACCTAGGTTTCTTCGCCGGGGGCTGTGGCCACCCTGGGAAGTCTTTCATACGTGATTCCCAGGAGTCGTTAGAAGAGCAGCAAGAAATGGGGAGGGAGACGGTACCAGACATGGTGGGGAAGCCCGCATTGTGGTTTTCTGCTTCTGTGTTGGTGTCTGGGAGGGAGATGGCACTCGTGGATGCAAGAGCAGTGATTACAGCTTGAGCCCCAGAGTCTATGAAAGAGTAAGCAACTGTACAGAAGGTGTTTGTGGAGCTTCTTACCATTGACAGTGTTCACAGCCTCGGGGGGGCGTTCATTGTTGACGGCATTGTCATCGAGCTTGTGGCCAGAGCCGTGGCACTCGGCGCTGTGTGCTATTGGTGTTTGGAGTTGCTCTGAACCCACGCGCAGTCAAATAGTATATACGGTAGTGGGCGAAGGTCGACGCGACTTCCTCGCCATGCCAACCTCCGGCCGGCGACACACCTGCCTTGAACCACAGCCCAACAGCCAAACTGTCTGGAAACCCTGAAAACATACACTTGCCTTTCAAAATACGCAGAGATCCTCGCAGAATCAATCGTGATGACCGCTTCTGCGAGTAGCAGATGGACGAGGCCAGGAATGTTTCAAGAGACAACATGAACAACGCCAACAAAGGACGTACTACTCCGAGATTTGGAGCCTTGCTCCTGTATTTGCCTGGAAGGGCACGTTTCTTTGAACCCTGACTAAGCTTCGCCATGGTTGATCAGTGCAACAACCTCCTCTACTCTATTGAGAGAGCGAAATCCTTCCTTGCTCCGAGCCTGGTACAACAGTCCTCCGCGTTGCGAGTCGTCGACATGACGGTCTTCCCTGCGTTGGCGTCCGCCTTTTCCTTGGCCCCGACAAAGCCCCCCAGATTTGTAAGATCCACCCCAGAAATGCACCGATGAATTTCTTTTAAAAGTCAGAAATTTGATACAAGAGCGAAGATGAGCTGGGACACTTGTGATCAGCTTGGGCAGGATCCTTTCCAATCTTGTTCCACCAATATTTGTCTGTGGACAGAACTCCAGTATCTTCCCAGCGGCACTTGATGCCCAAGCCCGACACTACAGCGTTGACCTTCTTCACAAAGTCTTGGGGGACACCAAAGTAGACTCCCATCTTGCCGAAGTGCGAGAACACCTCGTGATGGATGACGCAGTCTGGTATCGTGATGGCTGTGACAGGATCGCAATCTGGGTAATGGACCCTTAGGCTCCTTGAGTAGTATCTGAATTGGTCTTTATCTTTCATGTTCAGATCCTAAGGCAGCTCTCTCTCAGGCGTGACACTGAATGTTACTTTCTTCAACGTAGCAGGAACGAGGATCGCCTCATCTGTGAGGGCACCATTCTGGATGTATGCATTGGGGACAGGAACTTCGGGGGCCTTGGATTTGCTCATGGTTCCGATGATGAAGTGTGTAGGTGATTGCAGCAACAGCGTATGCGTTGCCTATACAGAGGCCTACCATCCCATTTTAAAGACACTCCCAACTCCATGGTGTCCATCTACACAATAGGGGGCCTCCTGGTACGCCGACGCGGTAGTGTGGTAACATGTTCGACTCCATCGTTCTGCTGTGTCTCTGTTTGGTCTGCGCCTTGAACTGGTTCATCTTGGGGCACCATAGGCTCTGCGGGAATAGTGGGGCTCTCGACATCATGGTACTCGGGTATTGCCGCAGCGTCGACCCATCGGTAGCGGCGAACAATGCGCCAGTAGCCGCCCGGCAAAGGGCACTCGAGGGACCAGTAGCCCTCTCGAACCATGCGCTTGGGAGTCTGCCAGCCGGGGTGGATGACGGGACCTTGGCTGACAAGTCTAACACCAGGGACCGTGGCGATCCTTGGGAGGCGATGATAGGTGACACCTGGGAGAAAGGTAAGCGAGGCAAGAGAAGATTAATTAAATGGACCGTACCGGACACGGTCTGGAAGCCATGCTCGCCTGTATGTCCGCTGTTGGCTTCTGCGTGGACCGGAGAAGTAGGCGTGTTGGTGACGGTCGTGGCGGTCTCAGAGCCTGGAGAGCGTAGGCAAAGCAGCCCTGAGGGTAAAGCGGAGAGTCTTACCAGTCATGGAGTCAAGGCCTTCGGAATGATTGTTGATGTCAGCCGCGTGAGCTTCGTCGCCGCTCTTGGCTCCAGGTTGCTCATTGCCTCCAGCGTCTTGAAACTGGTTGTTGTGTTCAGCTTCGCGAGACTGGTCATTGCTGCCGACCTCATGGGTACGGTTGGAGTCGGCGCCGGCGCGGCAACCGCCATCCATGGTTGAGTCTGCCATGGCTGTTGGTGCAGTCTCTTGGGAGGGTGGGTTGTTGGAGTTTGTTCGAGGCCGGCGGTGTCAAAATAGGTTTGTGGGTGGGCGACAACCGCCTGCGCCTTCCTCGCCATGCCAGGAAACTTCTGGCCGGTACAGCGCCTGCATCATGCCGCATTCCGGAATAAACACCAATACTAAGGCTCTGTGTTAATTATGCCTTGGTTGGCCTCATGGCGGATCACTTCTACTCACTCTGTCCCGTGGTAGCCTCAGTGTGAGCCAGTCCCTGATGTCTTGGTCCTGTGAGCTCCAAGTCGAATCGTCCTTGTTGCCAGCGCCACCACTGTGGTTCTTCGATGGGCCTAGAGGGATGCTGTTGGCACCCGAGATGGTGAGAATCTCAGTCGGTATTGTAGGTTTGGGATGCGGAGGCAGACGTCATGTTGTTCGCTCACCATCCGTACCAATTGCTCCCTGCACATCTTCCTGTCTCTATCCATTTCCCCACAGAAGTCAGCGCAAGCTGTTCGTTTGAAGGAATTGCAGCAGGCACCGACCACCAACCCGACCTGAAGCTGCCCAAAATACATGTGTACCTTGAATCTATACACGTCACGATAATGGCAGAAGAGCTGTAGAAAAGAGTTTCAGACGTCACTACAATGTAATGCTAAGAAAAGGAGGTACGAGAAGAAGACCAGGACGTCTTTGATCCGGCGTGGCTGCGTCTTCCACACGCGCAAGGCGAATCGAGAAAGACGGTGGTGGACAGTACGAGAAAAGGTAGATGCGGATACGCCCGTAGCGAGGAGGAAGTGACACAAACACACTCGTGGCAACTTTCAGGCCGTCTGTTTCCAAAGATGGACTCACTTGTCGTGGCGGATGGCGTGATAGAGGTGATAGGAGAAACGAGTACTTGATCGTCTCCATCGGCTTCATGAGATTGGTCGTTGCTGACCTCTTGAGGGCCGTTGTAGCCAGTGCGGCAACTGTCATCCAAAGTAAGGTTTGCCATGGCTGTCGGTGCAGCTCCTGGAAGGTTGGTAGTTGAACTTTGACTACTTGTAATCTGTACATACAGAGACCGCAGAGCACTGGGTTTTTGGCGAAATAAGAGGGACTGTCGACGGTCGCTTTTCGAGAGTCCACTTTTCGATATCCAGTGACTCGTTCTCCTTGAGCTGGGCAATGAATTGGACCGCGCGCTGGAGGGCAGACAGAATACCTGAGATGCGTCAGTCATATAATCGAAGGTCAACTGGGACTTGGGAAGGAGGGAGTGGCATACCAAAGCCTTGGAAGACGCGGTCGATACGCCGGCCAGTGCCTGTCCAGAAGCCGATCCCGCCTGCGGTTGATGTCCTTGATGTCTTGCAGAGGACGGGCTCTCGCGCTGCTCAATACCAAGCTTTGCAAAGGACACCTCGTCAGGAGACTTCATGTCGTTGAGACGAGTAGGAGTACCATCCACAGCTTGACAGCAACAGGAAGAGCCTCAGTCTATATGTAAGTAGATGCTCCAGAGTGACGAATCGTGGCGCGGACGTGCGATTGGACGATGTGATTGACCTTCTCAGCCTTGCCGTTTTGCTCTGGATAGTGCTCGGCCGATGGCTCGAATTTAATACCCTCCTTGGTGCTGAAGTCACTGAACTGCTTGGGTGCAAACTCCAGACCCATATCGATGCGGTTACGGTGTGGTTAACGTCCCACTTGAAGCTTGCAGTATTTCATGTACGATTAGACTGTCGAAGATGTCTGACTTGTTCTTGTAGGCGGTAGCCCAGCGGCGGCGTCTCATTTGCCGGCGGAGATGAGAGAAAACATATATCCTCAAATGTGCAACGAATTGCTCCAGAGATTGATGCTGTAGAGGGCTGATGGAGCAAAAGAGGCAGGCGAACGGCTGTTACTTATACCTTCCCTGCTATTTGCGGCTTGTACATGTCCTTACCAGTTGCTAAACGAAGGTAGAGCAACCTGTCTCTACGCATGAGGCTTGACAAGCAGAGGAAATCAGGATTGTGGGTGGATGGCGGCCAAGGGTTTCGTGAAAGCAACTGTGGTTTCGGGATCAGGCGGCGGCGAGAGAATGTATGGAACAGAGTCCAATTCGGGAACATGGAACCCACGTTGTCAGCTTTGTTCTTTGCCATAAGCCACGGACCAAGCTCTTTCTTTGTTTCCAGGAGGAGACGGGAGAGACACTGAAATCGCACGTGGAGTGGGAGCAAAATGGAGAAGAATGGTCGTGAGACTTGAATTCTTCCACCTCACGAGGGTATTGAACTGGGGGGTCCAAGGCGTGCTCATCTATAACCACAACGGTGGGGGAGGGTACCCGCTGCCACTCGACAAATATCCACAACTCCATCAATCCTTCTGCCATCGGTATCGACAGGCCCAAACAACAAACAGAGAATAACTAACGCCGTTTCGTTCCTTCAAGAGGTCTACCTGTGCTGCCAGGGGGCGGCCGAGAGGGGCTCGTCGACGGAGGCGTCGAGGACCTTGAGCTCGCCAGTGACAATGTCAAAGAGGACGCCGTGGATGGTGACGCCGCGCTCGGCAATGGCCTTTTGGACGGTGGGGTTGCGCTTGATGGTGTCGACGGACTGGCGGACGTTGAGCTCGGCGAGGCGAACCGACTTGTCGTCGATGGAGTCGAGGGCGTCAATCTCAGCCTGGTGCTTGCGGCGCAGGTCGCGCAGCGGCTGCAGCCAGTTGTTGAGGGCGGGCCCCAGGTCGGCGTCGGTCAGCGAGTTGACGGCACCGCCGCACTTGGTGTGGCCGCAGACGACGATTTTCTTGACCTTGACGGCGCCGACGGCAAAGTCGATGATGGACTCGGAGCTCAGGTCGCCCGGGGCGATGATGTTGGCGATGTTGCGGTGGACAAAGATGTCGCCGGGCTTGCAGTCGCAGATGGTTGTCTCGGGGACGCGACTGTCGCCGCAGCCAAACCACAGGACGTCTGGGGCCTGGCCCTTGGAGAGGGACTGCCAGAGCTGTGGCTCATGCTCGTAGCAACGGCGGGCGTACGACTTGTTGCCCGCGAGCACCCGGTCGAAAGCGTCTGCAAAGTCATACGATGGTGATGTCAGCCTCGGTGGACGTGGTTCAAGCGACCCAATCATGCGTACCAGCGCGAGCTTGAGTCATGATGCGGCGATGCGAAACAGTGGAAGAGGAGCGGGCAGCGGAATGTGCTCTCTGGAACAGAGCGGCGGAGCTGCAGAGGTGGACGGGGAGGAGCAGTCGCTGGGGCATTGGAGGTGGGACACATGTAAGTGAAGATTGAGGCCGACGCACCTTGGCTGGCCATTGTTCGTTCTGTTGGTGAGCGGGCTATGACTGTAATGGATCGTGATCTGCCGCGGACGCCGACTCGCGCTCAACGGTTTCTTTGGTTCGATCGGATCCCGTAAGATTGATTGATTGATTGATTACGACTGAGTCGCGGTCGCCGTCGATGTCGATGTCGTCGCAAAGGTTCGATGAGGCGTCTCTCTCTAGAGCCGTGGATACGCGGCGTGCTTTATAGGAGCGACGCTGCAGTGTGAAGTCGAAGGGGCCTAAGCAAGTCATGTAGGCCCTCGGCGCCGGACTTGGTGTCTCCCTCGCTCGCTCCGGGTTACAGCATGCCATTACCCAAGCCTGGCCAAGGAAATCTCTCGGCCTCTTGGGTTCCCTCACTCCTCGCTCCCGCACCATGACGGAGTGGCGGAGTGCCGTGGGATTTCCCGATGACCGCCCCTCGTCCTGATGCTGAACCCCATCACCCAGGCTGCACTGCAACACCAGAGCCTCGAAACTAACCAGACAGAACCATGGCCGTCGTTTCATGCTTGTTTGACACAAACGCTGAAGACGGACGCCGTCTCGTGCCTTGCAGCCACAGCACACGAGAGCCATGTGCTCTTGATTGCGCGTGTCCACGGCCACACACTGGCACAAGAGGGCTGTCTGTCTGCACGCGCTCTGGCTGTAGGTCGCGCTCCCTCTGCACATGCTGCACTGCACCGTCACGTCAGGGGCCTTGATGCGCCATCTGCTGCTCAACATCTTCTATTTCGGAATTGCACAACAGCTCAAGCTCATCTTCACGCAAGGCAGCCCGTCAGCACGTCTGTCTCGGGGTCTACTAGAGCCACGGCACTGAAGCCATCCCACCTCAACGGCTGTCTCACGAGATATCCTGCGGGGCAACGTCAACGTCTCCAAACCCATCCCGTTGGCGAGCGCAAGATCGCCTTCGATTCGACAAGACAAGCACCAACCGGCAGTCTGGAACCTGGGACTGATTCCCCGTTCGCCCGGGTTTCTCTGCCTCCACCACTGCCGAGTCCCGAGAGACGAATGCTCCCCTTGAGCTGCTACTCTCACCGGACACTGCAGTGGCCCATCACGCATCAGTGAGCGCACGCTGAAACCTTTGCTTGTCAGCAACAAATCCCTCAATGCCTACGTGCTCCAGAAATCGATCAATGCCTCTTGAACATGCTCCGTTCCCCAACTCCGAACCAACTCCAGCAATACCCGAACAGCCTCAAGCGCGCCAAACATGTTCCTGCGCCCCCTGAGATATTGAGGGAAATACGCTGGAAGCCTCCTTATCCTGTCTCACAGCTCGCCCTTGTCCGATTCCTTCTTGCCGGCTGCTTCGTCCGCGACGCCCTCGAGCGCATACAAAGGCCGCGGCATCCCGTTGCCGTAGCAGCTCGCAAACCGCCACCAGCCCCAGTTCCAGCTGCCAAACACGTTCACCATCATCCACCGTATTGGTCCAGGCATCGGCGGCCAGTTTGCCCACATGCCGTCCTCGTACGTGCCGTCCATGTTCAACAAGCAGAAGGGTACCACGTCCGTCATGCCGGCCTTGGTCAACGTCTTCTTGCCCCATGCCTTGAATGTTGCCGCCGTCGTGTCCGCCTCGGGGGACCCTGCTGCTGGTGCGTTGGGCAGCGTGGAGAAGTTGGCGATGGTGGCGATTTCCGAGTGGAAGTGGTTGACAAACGGTTCGCGGAACGTGTCCATGATGCGGACGAGTTCAGTACCGGAAAACGTATACGGCGAGTGGAGGGAGCTGAGGTAGATCTCAAAGTCGGCGAGGCCGCCAAGGAAGGATTCTGATGTGGTCGCGGTGGTTAGGATCCAGCTGTGACGAATGCTCCGGAGGGACTACCGCTTACGATGCTCTTGGTGCGTCTTTTCCCAGATTCCCTTTTCCTTCAGCACTCCTTCGACGGCTGGAAATAACTCGCGCTCTTCGTCATCATGGTGTGACGCGACAAACTTATGCCAGGCAAGGCTGTATCCGATAAAGTCGGCCTTTTCTTGCTCATCCTTGACGTGCGGCGCCTGAAGGTATATCGTGTTGAATCCTCGGAGGATGGCATTGTGCAGCAGTGCCATATGCGTCGCGCCCTTGGTGAAGATGTCGCCCTGTGCATGGTCTCAGTTGAATGCTTCTGAGCGTGCTAGGATGACAACTCGAGCATACTGACCTTTTTCGTCTCGAATTGCGGAGTCTTGATCAACGGGCAAGGCTGATCTGCCCACGGCTTCGCCGCGTGATTGGTGGCTTGAGCCATACTCGTCGTCAAGAGCGAAGCAAAGATAAGGGTCAAGATGTTGGTGAACAAAAGTCCAAAGCTAACCATTTCCACCAGTAGCCAAGGTTGGAAGGTGAGAAGAAAGAGAGTTCCATGCTGGCGCTTTTGTAAAGCCGCAGCTTCGACAGCAATCACCCTCCATCTTCCGGCTTCCGGATGGTAATATCCATTCCATCAGGTCATGGTCGCCCGACTGTGGTCTTGCGCAAGGGTCGAATGGCGCGGGGCCAGTTGGACGGATGAGAAATGCATAAACTCCGATTGGCGACTTTCGAGACCCTGGACCTCTGCGACTTCGTTGCACACTCCATTTGACGCTCTTGTCCAGGCACAAGATCTGAAGCGATTTGCTTTGGCCCGGATCTATTGGAATCGCAACGAAGGTCTCGCGATAATGAGAAAATTGCCAAGAGGCATCGCGGGAGAGCAGTCGAAATTTGGCGCGCGCGTGTGGAGAGACAAATGCTCTCAATCATCCCAGTGCCCGACGCGACAGAGTCTCCGGGAAATGGCAATGGACACAGCTGCTCCATGATCGACATTTGCAAGCCCCGTCGCCAAGGGCCCTTTCTCCGCTCCGCCGCCGGATCGGACATTGCGCTGTCTTGGCGCGCCCAGCCCACGTGCCCGCCGTGGCATTGCTTCTGGTGCATTAATGTTGTCTGGGCACTCTATACCAAGCTGCTGTACGACCTTGGAAATTCACTGCCCGGTTTCATGTTCGCAAATATCGTGCGTTATCAACTTGGCAGTCAGGAATAGCGAAACCAGCAGGAATACATGCGCCAAGCCGACGCGGTGCTTTCTTGGATAGAGAGCACAGCGGACGCCTAAAAGGATGGTACCTCCTAGGACCGCGGCTGGACCGTGGAAGCTGTCTTTCAATTCTATGATTGTGCCAGGGAGCTGTCATCCAGAGTTGCAAATGAAATCAGAGACTGCCGTTTCTTTTGGCATTTATCGTGGTGACGACGTGCACTCCCAGAACGGGCTGGAGCAGGAGATGGAATACCAAGGCTCGATGACAATGGTCGTGTCTCACTCGCCAACGAGAAGGTATCTGCATGGGGCGCAGTAGGTACCTGGAAGCATTGATGAGGACGGAAATGAGCAGCCTCCAAGAGCTCCAGCTTGGAGAAGCCGTCCCTGTGTGCCACGATTTTGCTATCCAGCCGCGTACCGTCGTGTCAAACCGCCGCAATCCACTCATTCTGTTGAGTTGCAGGTTGTTTGTGTGCCCCCATGTCACGTAGCTAGTGTCCATCGCAACCAACACCCCAGGCTCGTTAGCCCAAGTCGTGGCACACAATCGCGGGGTTCGCAGTCTGCGGCTTCAATGCTCCCTGTGAGTATCCAACATGGACGCTTGTACGCTTCTAAGCCTTTAGCCAAAGACAGCGTCAAAGCGTACGAGTGTTCCCCATCATCTCCCACATTTTGTTGTGTGTGCCAGGACCGTTGTCACCAAGCCTCCCGGCCTATCCAACCGCCCGGCTGTCCAGCGCAACGAGGTCGAAAGCATGTTGTATGTGAATGCGACGTGTAGTAGCGGCAATCGCACACGTCATGAGGGCGTTGCTGGTGCCGTGCTTTTCGAACAGAGATGAGACGGTGGCGGAGGTCGTTGAGGCCTGATGAGCACGAAGCTTCGTGAAGGTCGCTGAGGTGGTGGGGCTCTGACGGAGCTTGGTTGGGGCGGGCTGTCATCTGTCAGGGCTGGTCGGGTCCGGGTCTGAGCTGGCGAGGGCAGATAATCTAATCAATCAGTAGCTGCGTCATCGCCCGAGGGCCCCTCGACACCTGGAGGGCGCGCATCCAGAGCTGCGCACGCTGGAATTGAGGTCGTGAAGTGATTAAGAAGCATCGAGGAGTGTCAAGCACGCGCGAGTCCCATCTCGAAGCCTCTTGGGACCCCACAGAACTGGTGTTGGGGGCTCAGGCGGTGCCGCCGCCCGCAGCGCCCATCCGTGGTGGTGAAGGTTCTGCCCGCTTCCAGAGCTTTCCAAGGTGCTGCACATTTTACTTAAGTACCAACCACCCGCAAACGCTCCTCCATTCTTCATCATCCACACAAATCAACACCACACACGAAAAGCTTAGCGCTTTCAACCCACGATCTCCACGCTTCTTTCCATTCACCTTCCCTTCTAAGATACCCGAATCCTCACTGAATCCTACACACTCTCACCACAATGGCTCCCGCCGTCGGTATTGACCTTGGTACCACCTACTCGTGTGTCGGCGTCTTCCGTGACGACCGTATCGAGATCATCGCCAATGACCAGGGTAACCGGACGACGCCCTCGTTCGTCGCCTTCACTGGTAAGCATCTATCATCTCATCCCCAATGGCAGATCACAGCATGCTAACCACTCCGCAGACACCGAACGTCTGATCGGTGACTCGGCGAAGAACCAGGTCGCCATGAACCCTCACAACACCGTCTTCGACGCCAAGCGTCTCATCGGTCGCAAGTTCAACGACGCCGAGGTGCAGGCCGACATGAAGCACTTCCCTTTCAAGATCATCGAGAAGGCTGGCAAGCCCGTCATCCAGGTCGAGTTCAAGGGCGAGGAGAAGGTCTTCACTCCTGAGGAAATCTCCTCCATGGTCTTGACCAAGATGAGGGAGACCGCCGAGTCTTACCTTGGTGGTACTGTCAACAACGCTGTCGTCACCGTCCCCGCCTACTTCAACGACTCCCAACGCCAGGCCACCAAGGATGCCGGTCTGATTGCTGGCCTCAACGTCCTCCGTATCATCAACGAGCCCACCGCCGCCGCCATTGCCTACGGTCTTGATAAGAAGACCACCGGCGAGCGCAACGTTCTCATCTTCGACCTGGGTGGTGGTACTTTCGATGTTTCCCTTCTCACCATCGAGGAGGGTATCTTCGAGGTCAAGTCCACTGCTGGTGACACTCACCTGGGTGGTGAGGACTTCGACAACCGTCTCGTTAACCACTTCGTTAACGAATTCAAGAGAAAGCACAAGAAAGGTACGATAATATTCCCCTGGTTCAGTTCTCTTCCAGAAAAAAATGCTAACTTCAAAAAAAATCCAGACCTCACCTCCAACTCCCGTGCTCTCCGCCGTCTCCGCACCGCTTGCGAGCGTGCCAAGCGCACCCTCTCGAGCTCTGCCCAGACCTCCATCGAGATCGACTCCCTGTTCGAGGGCATCGACTTCTACACCTCGATCACCCGCGCTCGCTTCGAGGAGCTGTGCCAGGACCTCTTCCGCTCCACCATGGAGCCCGTCGAGCGTGTCCTCCGCGACGCCAAGATCGACAAGTCCTCTGTCCACGAGATCGTCCTCGTCGGTGGCTCCACCCGTATCCCCAAGATCCAGAAGCTCGTTTCCGACTTCTTCAACGGCAAGGAGCCCAACAAGTCCATCAACCCCGACGAGGCCGTTGCCTACGGTGCTGCCGTCCAGGCCGCTATCCTCTCCGGCGACACTTCCTCCAAGTCCACCAACGAGATTCTCCTGCTCGACGTTGCGCCGCTGTCCCTCGGTATCGAGACTGCTGGTGGTGTCATGACCCCTCTCATCAAGCGCAACACCACCATTCCCACCAAGAAGTCCGAGGTCTTCTCCACCTTCAGCGACAACCAGCCCGGTGTGCTCATCCAGGTCTACGAGGGTGAGCGTGCCCGCACAAAGGACAACAATCTGCTCGGCAAGTTCGAGCTTACCGGTATCCCCCCTGCGCCCCGCGGTGTTCCTCAGATCGAGGTCACCTTCGACGTTGACGCCAACGGTATCATGAACGTCTCCGCTCTCGAGAAGGGCACCGGCAAGACCAACAAGATTGTCATCACCAACGACAAGGGCCGTCTGTCCAAGGAGGAGATTGAGCGCATGGTTTCTGAGGCCGAGAAGTACAAGGAGGAGGATGAGGCCGAGTCTGCCCGCATCAGCGCCAAGAACGCTCTCGAGTCCTACGCCTACTCTCTCCGCAACACCCTCGGCGACCCCAAGGTTGACGAGAAGCTCGACGCTGGTGACAAGGAGAAGCTCAAGGCTGAGATCGATAAGGTCGTCACCTGGCTCGACGACAACCAGCAGGCCACCAAGGACGAGTACGAGTCGCAGCAGAAGGAGCTTGAGGGTATTGCCAACCCCATCATGATGAAGTTCTACGGTGCTGGCGGTGAGGGTGCTCCCGGTGGCATGCCCGGTGCTGCCGGCGGCTTCCCTGGCGGTGCTGCCCCTGGTGGTGGCGCCGGTGGTGACGACGGCCCCACCGTTGAGGAGGTTGACTAAATGCGTGCGCGCTTTGGTTGAAGTTTCTTCTCTTCTGCGGCATAGATTCCCATCGATTATGGTTATGGAGTTTCTAGAGCCTCATTCTGGGTTTTTCTGGATGGATGGTTGAATGTTTTGCATGCATGGGTTTCCGCTGCTTTTTCCTCTTTCCTTCATGAGGCTATGAACATGGGGCAAAAGTACTTCTCACGGGAAGTGTAGTTAATGAAGCATCTCGATTGAGATGCAAAAAATCCAACAACAATTTCAAATACTTATGCTTTCCGCCTGTCGTGACTTTGATTTCCCCGTCTTCGCGACTCGTGTGGCGAGTCTTCCAAAATGCTATTTCTCACACAACCGCGAATTGGACGTTCTCATTCTTTGACCATCATGGTGATGGGGAGCATTGCATATGTTGAGGCAAGATCGAGAAGGACGGACGCAAACAGCAGTCAAATGGTTGTGCAATGGCTTTGTCCATTGTCTCACATGTGTCAAGATGTGGCGGGATGCATGCTGTCGAGGTCATGGCTTGATCGATAGCTGAAAGAGTTGAGATGCAATTGACTTGATGTCAAATCTACAAAGTCTAGACTAGCCTTTCATACATACAATACACCGCCAAATCTTGGGTATCTCGATCGAAGACTCTACGCTTCCAAAACCATTATGCCTCATCCGCCGACTTCTTTCTCTTGGGCAAGCCCGGTATTTCAATCAAATCCGGATCCCTCATGAACGGATTCTTCAGCTCCTCGCCGAGACGGCGCTGCTCCCACACATCCTCGCTGCTGGGCGCCTTTTTGTACCTCTTCTCCTTCTCCGCAAAGTGTGCCGTGATTTCCCTGGCGCGCTCCTCGGCGCCGTAGCCGCGCGTGCGCATGCAGAACCAAAAGTCATCCCAGCGGTCCGAGCACGACCGCAGCGTGCCGAAGCGGTACCAGTTTGTCAGCTGCCCGCCGAGCGATTGGCAGTGGAAGGCGTAGTCGAAGGCGTCGCGACAGGACATGGTTGTTGGGTAGGAGCTGTCGGTTAGCGGCGAGGGTTTGCCCTTTGGGGAGGTGTCATTGTCGTCGGCGGGCGTGGTCGTGTTTGTAGAGGAGGGAGAGGCTGTTTTGGTTTTTGTGGAGGCGGAGAGTTCGTTGAGGAAAGATTGAAGCTCGGCGTCGGCCTGCTGCTCGCGCGTGAGCTGCTGCGGCTGCTGTTGTTGCTGTTGTTGCTGTCCGAGTGCTGCGTCGACGGAATTGGGGTTGACGGTGGGCGGCGACTGAACAGCTGGGGCGTCTGAGGCCTGACTGGGTGTTTGCGATTGGTTGTTGGAGCGCCACGGCCAGCCCATGGTCGAGGTTGTTGTGGGGTGTGAGTTGGTAGGTGTTTAGATGAGGTGTGAGAGCCGCGTCGAGACGTGGAGCGCAAAGACAGGCCGTTGGTCAGCGGCGCCAAAGGATGGATGTGCTTGGTCAAGTGTCGAGGGCGATGACGGCGGCGGCGGCGGCGGCGGCGAAGAGGAAAAATCAAGTTTTGGACAAAGACTGGCTGAGATGGTAGAGGAGAATGGACGGGTGAGCGTGGTGTAGAGCTGATGCGGTGCTAGACAAATTCAATTGGCTGCGAGTCGATTGACGGATGGAACTGGATTGGAATCTTCAGGATGCCGGCCAGCTCACGTGCAGCTTGACTGCGGTGCCCGGTTGTTGGTCCGTGCCACTGGACGTCATCGCGACCGGGACCGTGCTTGCCATCAGGCGGTCTGGTGTCGAAATAGCGGAGAGCGCCTCGCTCACAACGCAATCAACACCACGCATCCGACCCCGGAAGCCGCAGATCTGTCCCAGTCGCAGCTCCAGAAACCGTTTCTGAGCCCCATTCCTTGATTCGGCGCCGTTTTCCCGCGCGTACCGTCCACACACGTCTACCTGCGTGGGGCGCGTTGGGTCACCGAGTCCACGTCTCTCAATCTCTCGACCTCTTCCACCTTCCACCACGCCACGAGCCTGACGACTTTACGTTTGCTGGATTGATACCCGACCTAACGATTGCATATTCTCGAACCTATGGATTGAAAGGCCAGAATCGACTTTCTCCCTTTTCAAACAACTCGCAAATCATACTACCTACCTACCCCTCCCCCTACGAATTCTCCCCAGGCCCGGGTAACGGCCACTCACTGCGACCATGCTCGAGGGTATCGTTGCAAACCTGCTCAATCGCTTTCTGGGCATGTATGTCCAGAACTTCGACCCGAAGCAACTGAATGTCGGCATTTGGTCTGGCGACGTAAAGCTCCGCGACCTCGAGTTGCGGCGAGAAGCTCTCGACCAACTCCGCCTCCCGCTCAATGTTATTCAAGGTCACTTGGGACAGCTGACGTTGTCGATACCGTGGTCAAATCTGAGAGGAAAGCCAGTCAGGGTCAACATCGAGGATGTCTTCCTGCTGGCGGCGCCGCGTGAGGACGCCGAGTACGATCCAGAGGAGGAAGACCGGCGTGCACATACTGTCAAGATGGAGAAATTGGATAGTGCTGAGCTGTTGAAGGAAAGGAATACCGAGGGAATGAGTCAGGAGGAGCAGCAAAAGAACCAGAGCTTCACGGCCAGCCTGGTCACGGCCATTGTGGACAATGTCCAGGTGATTGTAAAGAACGTCCACATCCGCTACGAAGACTCGCTCTCTGATCCTGGCCATCCCTTCGCGCTCGGTGTCACCCTCGACGAGCTCAGCGCTGTGAGCACCGACGAAAACTGGACGCCCACCTTCATTCAGGGTTCCTCCAACTCGACCCACAAGCTTGCAACACTCGGGTCGCTGTCCGTATACTGGGACACGGATGCAAAACTGCTTGGTTCCGGAACAGGCTCGGCGCGCGAGATGGAGCACGATGAGTTTGTGCAGAAACTTCGGGATATGATTGTCAAGGGCGACAGCTCGCGGCTTGCAGAGCACCAATTTATCCTCAAGCCAGTCAGCGGTAGGGCAGGCTTGGAGATGGACAAGACTGGAAATCTCGAACGGCCCAAGGTCAAAGCCCGACTTCTCTTTGATGAGCTCGGCTTCATCATCGATGAGGACCAATACCGCGACGCTCTGATGCTCGTAGACCTGTTCCATTATTTCATCCGACACCAGGAGTACAAGAGATTCCAGCCCAAGAGCGCTCCCAAAGAGGACCCCCGAGCGTGGCTTCAGTTTGCTGGCAAAGCAATTCTTGACAAAATCCACGAGAGAAACCGGAGATGGACATGGGCCTACTTCAAGGAAAGGCGAGATGATCGGAAACGCTACATTGAGCTTTTCAAGAAGAAAAAGAAGGAGGAGAGACTGAATGGCCCCGAAGCTACGGAAATGGACAAGCTCGAGCGCAAACTTTCGTACGAGGACCTACGCTTCTGGCGATCCCTTGCGCGAAACCAACTGCGAAAGGAAAACGTTGGCGTGAAGAAGGAACCACCCAAGCAATCCTGGTCATCTTGGATATGGGGATCTTCCCAGGAGGCAGAGCATGCCGACAACAGCTCCATGACCGAAGAGCAAAGGAAGGAACTTTACGAGGCCATCGATTGGGATGAAAAGAAGCAGCTCTCAGAGGCCATCGACATGCCTAGGGAGTATGTCAAGATGCAAGTGGAAATGAGCCTTCGCACAGGTAGCTTCACGTTGAAGCGAGACCCGCATGGCAAGGCGACCGAGATTCTTCGTCTGCTCTTTGACTCTTTCAGCACAAAGGTCTTGCAGCGCACCGATTCCATGCTGGCGGAACTCAGCCTGGATGGCATGCGCCTTTACGATGGCACGACCGAGGGTAGTCTGTTCCCTCAGATTATCACCATTAAGGATGCTCCTCCCGTGCCAGACGAGAAGCGATTTGAGGAGCTGAACGATGACGGAACTGCGAAAGAAGATGACGACGACGAAGAAATCTCGGAGCCTTTCTTCTTACTGTCATTTGAGAACAACCCACTCGATGGCAGTGCAGACACAGCTCTCACGGCCAAGCTAAAGGGCATGGAGGTAGTCTACAACCCCAGGTTCATTGTCGAAGTGGTCAAATTCTTCAAGCCCCCAGAAAGCCGCATGGAGTCTATTGGAGCCCTGATGGAGACCGCTGGTGCCACTGTTGAAGGTATCCGTCAGCAAACCCGCGCCGGCCTGGAATTCGCCTTGGAAGAGCATAAGACCATCAATGCACAGCTCGATCTCCAGGCGCCTCTCATCATCGTGCCAGACTCCGTCACGCAAAAGAGCAGCATTTGTCTTATTCTTGATGCTGGTCATGCAAGTGTCAGCAGTGAGCTTGTAGACAAGGAGACCCTGCGGGATATTCAGTCGAAGCAGAAGAGCCAATTTACAGAACATGACCTCAGGCGCCTCGAAGGCTTGATGTACGACAAATTTCTCTTGAAGCTCGACTCGGCCCAAGTCCTCATCGGCTCGTCTATCGAGGAGACCAAAGCTCAATTAGAGGAATCGTCGCCATCAAGGGATCTCCATCTGGTGGATCGCATCAACGTGGACTTCATGATTGAGACTTGCATCGTCCCCAAGGCGTCTGATCTCACAAAGTTCCGGATATCTGGTCATCTGCCGGTGCTCCACGCGTCCGTCTCTGACAGCAAGTACAAGGCTCTCATGAAGCTCATCGACGTGGCCATTCCCAAGTTTGATGAAGGCCAACCCAAGAAGGCAGCAGCCAACGAAACCTCAGGTCTTCGGCCGCCCGAAAATAGAGACCGTCGAGAAAGCAAGACTGGCGGAGAGAGGCCAAATACGTTCAAGTTCAACTCCTCCGACCGCGAGCTTGTCATGTCTGAAAGTAATAGCGAAGCCGACAACGAAGAATTCCAAGATGCTTCAGAAAGCCGCAAGAAGAAGCCCGAGGTGCCGCTGCACCAGCGCAACTTTGAGTTCAAATTCACAGCGGACAAGCTGCAGGGCTCGCTGTATCGCTCGGATCCAGAGGGCAAGAAACCCGATGCCCTGCTCGTCGAGCTTGTGGCCGAGGACTTCTTCCTCGACTTTTACCAGCGGCCGTTTGACATGGTGGCAGAGGTCAGATTGAAGGCTTTGGCTGTTGAGGACCATGTCGAAGAGGACCCACGGCCAGAATTCAAGAACCTCGTCTCTTCTGAAGATGTCAGCGCTTCGGAGCAAAAGGACCTCTTCTCCCTCAAATTCATCAAGGTCAATAAGGATTCGCCCGAATTCATGACGAAGTATGAGGGCATCGCGACCAATTTGGATGTCGATGTCTCCACCATCAACGTGATCGTGACGCGAAAGACGCTGCTGACGTTGTTGGACTTTGTTCTCATCACATTCGCCAATCCTGGGCAGCCCCAGTCGAATCAAAAGAAGGTCAAAGAGTCTGGCGAGGAGGAAGAGGTTGTTCCTGCCCAGCAGGCGGACCCTGACAAGATTCGCATCAAGGCTAATCTGAAGGGTATCTCCGTCATTCTAAACAACGACGGCATCCGTCTCGCTACCTTGAGTTTGAGCACCGCTGATGTTGGTGTCTTCCTCATGGGCAAGACTATGAAAGTTGGTGCCAGGCTGGGCAATCTCTCCTTGGTCGATGACATCAACCAGGGTGTTTCTGAGGAATCAGCACTCCGCCAACTGGTCTCCATCGAGGGCGAAGAGCTCGCTGATTTCTCCTACGAGACCTTTGACGCCGATTCTGAGGCCTATCCCGGCTACGACTCTTCCATCTACCTTCGGTCCGGATCTCTCAAGGTCAACTTTGTGACGGAGCCGTTTCGCAAGATCATGGAATTTGGTGTCAAGTTCGGAAAGATGCAAGCCATTTTCAACGCTGCACGCTTGGCTGCCGCGGAGCAAGCGAGTCAAATGCAGGAGCGCGCGAACAAGATGCACTTTGACATTCTCATCCGTACGCCTATTGTTGTCTTCCCAAGAATGGTCATAAACGAGGGCCGAGCTGGCCGCGACCGTGTCACTGCTCATCTGGGAGAAATCTATGCAAACAACAAATTTGCACCGGTTGACGACTCCAAGGATGCCGACATTGCCAACAAATTGTTAGCTGGCATTCGCAATACGAGGCTTACTTCGTTCCTCCATTACGAGGAGAACATGTCGGAGGAGCTGCAAATGATCGACAAGGTCGACCTTGGCTTTGGAATCACCTACGTCGAGCACAAGCCTGGCAGCAAGCGACCTGATCTTGAGATTGAAGGGTCAATGTCCGACATGAGCTTGAAGATCACTCAGGAGCAGATGAAGTTCATGCTCGAATTGTCGCGATCTATACCGGCGGCATTTGCCACAGAGCCGGATGAGGAGCTCGAAAAGAATGTCGTTCGCGAGCTTCCAGAATCCACCGTGAATCCCGCAAGGTCTATCACGGACAAGGAGGAGCCCCAATCGGACGACAAGCAAGTTGTGGCAAGCCAGGGACCCGAACACGGAAGTCGACCAGAAACTTGGACCAAACTAGACCTTATTTTCAAGGTTGGCGCAATCGGTCTAGAGTTGATCCAGGGCAAAGAGAATGAGCCGGTGGGAGACATCGAAGCTGCTAGCCTGTCCAAATTTGCTCTCAACGACACGAGCGTGAAGCTGCGGATGATTAGCGATGGTGCGCTGGAATCGGAGTTGCTCATCCAGAGTTTCACCACCCGCGACAGCAGGACCCGCGAGACCAACAAGTTCCGGAAAATCATGTCGCTCATTAACAATGATGTAAAGCAACAGTTCATGGCGAGCGTTTCCATCTCTGGAGGCAAGGAGCGCAACATGATTGTGCTGTTGACCATTGACAGCCCGCGCATCATTCTTGCACTTGACTATCTCTTTGCCATCCAAGCATTTGTCAATGCTGGCTTGGCCACAGACGAGCCTCTTGAGATTGAAAGCGAGCAGGATGACGACGCTACCGAAGACCTGGAGAACTCCGTCAGCGACGTCTCCAGTACAGTGACGAAGCAAAGCTCCCGCCCAGAGAAAGAAGAAAAGAAGACTGAAGAGTCTGGAATGAGCGTGTCCTTCCGCGTCAATGTTGTTGATGCTCAGGTCGTTCTGATTGCGAACCCTGCGATGACCAACTCGGAAGCTATTGTGCTGGGCACGAAGCAAGTCTTGCTTTCGAAGCAACACGCCATCACTCTGCAAGTCGACAAGATTGGCATGTTCCTTTGCCGGATGGATCGCTGGGAGACGACGAGACTGCGCATTCTGGATGACTTCAGTATCCAGATGTCGCTCGATATGAGGTCTGAGCAGGGCCAATCGTCTTTGACTAGTATTCACGTCGAAATCGAGCCCTTGGTCCTCCGCCTTTCGCTACGCGATATTCTGCTTGCAATGCAAATCGTCAACCGTGCATCTGCCATGTCGGGAGGCGACGACTCGAAGATTCAAGACCAAAAACCGAAGAAGCTCAAGGAGATCAAAAACACATCCAACAGCACCAAGGCAAAGTCTTCCGCTGGAGCTGGAGCTTCCAATGCGAACAGGCAAGCTGCCAAAACCATCTCAACCCACAAGTCTGGCGTTGCCAAGGCTGAGCCGGCACAACCCCCGCAGCCCTCTGCACTTATCAGACGGGAAGAGATGACGGTTCAGCTTGACGGAATCCGGGTCGTTGTGATTGGTGACAAGCATGAATTGCCCATGTTGGACTGGAGTGTCAAGAAGTTTGACGTCGAAGTGCGCGACTGGTCTGGTGCCATGGTTGCTGACATGAGCGTTGACACTTTCTTCAACATCTACAACTTTTCCAAATCAGCATGGGAGCCGCTGATTGAACCCTGGCAGCTCGGATTCCACATGTCAAAGGAGCAAAACCCGGACAAGCTGGCTGTAGAGCTTTACTCGAGAAGACCTCTTGAGCTCACCGTCACATCCGCGACGATTGCCTTGGCCTCCAAGTCCATGGACTTCTTGTCCAGCAACGAGGACGTGTTGTCGAAGCCTAGGGGGACCGACGCCCCTTACCGCATCCGTAACTACACTGGCTTCGATCTGAACGTTTGGGCTGTGGATGCACCCGAAGACAGCGCCTCCGCTGCCAAGCTGGGCGATGGAGAAGAAAGGCCTTGGAGATTTGAAGATCCAAAGACGACTCGTGAGACTCTCGCCCCTGAAGGCGCTACTGGCATTGTTGGTGTCAGGCTTGAGGGCAGTGGATTCGACACCATTCCTCGAATTCCAGTCAATCGCGAGGGAGAGGCCATTTACAACCTGCAGCCCCGAAAGGACCGCGTGCTTCACCGTCTTTGCGTCGAGGTCAGCCTTGGCCAGGATAACGTAAAGTACATTACTTTCCGTTCACCTCTGCTCGTGGAAAACAACACCCAGATTCCTGTCGAGGTCGGTGTCTTCAGTCCTGAAGAGGGTCACCTCCTCAAAATCGAGAAGATTGCACCGGGCGATGCCAGGCCTGCGCCAGTCGGAGCAGCCTTTATGCATTCCTTGGTGGTTCGTCCTGACCAGGGCTTTGGATACACTTGGTCGAACGAGCGGCTGTTTTGGAAGGACCTTTTGAAGCGTCCCACCAGGACCATTACTTGCAAGGGCGAGAGCGACGACATGGCACCGCCATTTTACTTCCAGATGCACGCCAAATTTGATCAAAAGGATCCGCTGACTGGGTGAGTTTGGGAATCGATTTATTCAGGATAACAGCTAACGTATCGTAGCATCTACCCGGTTATGCGTCTGCGCTTGCATGCCCCTGTCGAGGTCCAGAACCTTCTGCCGTACGACTTCAAATACCGCATCTACGACGAGAACACCAAAAAGGACTGGACCAACTTCTTGCGCAAGGGTGGTGTCAGCCCCGTGCATGTCGTCGAGTTGTCGCACTTGTTGCTCATGAGCGTTGATATGCAAGACACGCCCTTCAAGCCGAGCAAATTCGCAATCGTCAACTCAAGTGACAAGGAGAATTTCAGGCGGGAGAAGACAATCGAAGTTAAGGATGACCAAGACCTGTCTCTGCGGCTCAAGTTGCATTACTTCAACATCCCAGACTCTGGAGGCGCTTTCAAGGTCACTATCTACAGCCCCTATGTCATCCTCAACCGCACCGGTCTTGATCTGGCCGTGCGAAGCAAACAATTCTTGGGCAGTGCGAGGGCAGCGGCTGGCCAAGGGATCATCGCCAACACCGACGGAGGCGATGGCAGAGCACAGCCCTTCATGTTCAGCTTCCCAACTGATGATCATAAGAACCGCGCAATGATCAAGGTGGGCGACACGAACTGGAGCAAGCCGCAGTCTTTTGATGCTATTGGAAGCACATATGATGTCGCCCTGCAAAACGCGCAAGGTCGAAGCGAGATGCACGTTGGCATCACTGTCGAGGAGGGCGAGGGCAAGTACAACTTGACCAAAGTCGTTACCATCGCCCCCCGCTACATTATCAAGAACAAGATCAAGGAGGAAATCAACATCCGCGAGCCAGGATCATCAAACGTCATGACTCTGAAGAATGGCGAACTTCTCCCTCTTCGTTTCTTGCGTCAAGGAGAAAAGCAGCAATTGTGCCTGTGTTTCCCTGGCCTCAACAACCAATGGTCTTCGCCTTTCGACATTTCCAATGTGGGAAGCGTGCATGTCAAGCTCGCAAAGGCCGGCCAACGCCAAAAACTTATTCGGGTCGAAATTTTAATGGAGCAGGCAACAATCTTCCTCCATGTCAGTATCGAAAACAAGCACTGGCCCTTTTCCATGCGCAACGAAAGCGACACCGAGTTCTTGTTCTGGCAGGCGAATCCCAACATTGACGAAGACGAAGAGGACCGCGGTTCTAGCTGGCGGCCGATCCGGTACCGTCTCCCTCCTCGAAGCATCATGCCTTATGCCTGGGACTACCCTGCAGCCAAGAACAAGGAAATTGTGCTCAAGGCCAACCAGAAGGAACGACATGTCAAGCTGGCCGAGATTGGAAACCTTGTGCCTTTGAAGTTGCCGCCGGCCCAAGGCCAGACTCGGGGCAAAATCATCGACCTAAACGTTATGGCAGATGGTCCAACGCAAACGCTTGTAATGTCCAATTGGAAGCCTTCGAAGAGCTTGTACAAGCAGAGGTCGAACACATCATCGAAGTCGACGACTGACGGCTTCGAGGTCAAGGACATGGACACAAATGTCACGTTCAAGGCCAAGTTGCGGATTGCTGGTGTTGGCATCTCGCTCATCAACCGGCAATTGAGAGAGCTTGTCTACGTTACCCTCCGGGACATTGAGCTTTCGTATGGCGATTCCGCTCTCTACCAGCAATTTGCTGCGACGGTCAAGTGGATCCAGATTGACAACCAGCTGTACGGTGGCATTTTCCCCATCCTCTTCTACCCGAGTGTCGTTCCGAAGACGGGTAAAGAAATGGAGGCCCATCCGATTCTGCAGACCTCGATTACGAGGGTCAAGGACGATTCGTACGGTGTACTGTACATCAAGTACTTTTCCTTCTTGCTACAACAGATGACGCTCGAGATTGATGAGGATTTCATCTTTGCTCTCTTGGACTTCACCAAGGTCCCTGGTGCGTCTTGGTCCGAGGTCAAAGAAGGCAAGTTGTGCGATGAGCAGCTCGACATCCCTGAGCCCCGGCAGGAGCAGAGCGGACAAGACGTCTATTTTGAACTTTTGCACTTGCAGCCTATGCAGTTTGACCTGTCTTTTGTTCGCACAGAGCGAATCAACGCCGAAGACACGATGACATCGAACAATCCGTTCATGTTTGCCGTCAATGTCCTCACCATGTCTCTTGGCAACGTCAACGATGCTCCTCTTCGGTACAACGCCCTGATTCTCGAGAACGCCCGCGTCTCTGTCAGTGCTTTAGTCACGAGTGTCAGGAACCACTATGTCCAGGAGTCTCTTCGCCAGGTCCATCTCATCCTCGGCTCTGCCGACTTCCTCGGAAACCCCGTTGGTCTATTCACAAACGTGTCTTCCGGAGTCACGGACATCTTCTACGAGCCATACAAGGGCCTCGTCATGACCGACAGGCCGCAGGACCTGGGCATTGGCATTGCCAAGGGTGCATCTAGCTTTGTCAAGAAATCAGTTTTTGGATTCTCCGACAGCATGGCCAAGTTCACGGGCAGCATTTCGAAGGGCCTGGCTGCTGCCACTCTCGACAAGGAATTCCAGGACTCGCGCCGTTCGAAGCGCGCTCGCAACCGGCCGAAGCACGCACTCTACGGTATCACTTCCGGTGGTAATGCTTTCGCAGACAGTCTTGCCAGTGGTATCGGTGGACTTGCCCGCCATCCGCTTCAGGGCGCAGAAAAGGAAGGAGCTGCAGGATTCATCAAGGGCATTGGAAAAGGTGTGCTTGGTCTCGCCACCAAGCCGGCCATCGGAGCTTTCGACCTCGCATCAAACATGGCCGAAGGCGTGCGCAACACCACGACGGTCTTTGACCAGGAAGGCCTCGACAGAGTGCGGCTGACGCGCTTCATTGGCCTAGACGGCATTGTGCGTCCCTACTCTCAGCGTGAAGCTCTCGGCCAGTTCTGGCTCAAGACGTTGGACAACGGGCGCTACTTCAACGAGGACTACCTGGCGCACCTCGAGCTTCCGGGCAAGGACCTGCTCGTCATGTTGACGTACAACGGCATCATGCTGGTGCGGACCAAGAAGTTGAGCACTGAGTGGGATGTCCCTCTCAAGGACATCCAGACCATCAGCAAGGAACGGACGGGATTAGGCGTCACGCTCAAGGGCGGAACCAATGGCCCCTTTGTCCCTGTGGCGGATGAGCAGAGCAGAAATTGGTTGTACAAGCAAGTGGCGGTGGCGGTGAATGCGTACAACGACAAGTGGAACGCAAGAGCTTGAGTAGTGGAAGAAGAGATGGCATGGAGGTGAGCATGGAAGTTGCGGGGGGTGGTGGCTAACGTGCATGGGAGGCGCAATAGCATGAATACCTAGTGAGCGGTCTTTTGTAAGAATCAGCGTGTGTTTTACTTCCTCTCTTCTCCTTTCCTTGGTATACCAAAGTTTCGTGCATCCTTCTCCTATCAAAAGCTGCATGATTTGTACGAGTGGCCGTATAAAATTGGAAATTATCGTTTGTATACATGTGAACGAATGTACTTTTACTAAAAGAATGAGGGTCCATGACTTCGCTAAACAACTACCTACTGTCTCCGCTCTGGATCGATTGACAATGACCGTCGTGTCGAAAGGGGAGAAATAGTGCCAGACGTCTCAGTCCCGGCCACCTCGCGCTCATCCACTCTGTGCAGGCTCTTCCTCGCGTCCTCCGAGCTCGGCCGCATCGCCATTGTCTTCTCAAGCTCGGGCGGTGGCGCCTGGAGGCGCGGATGCAGCGTATCACTGACATCGAGCATGGCGAGGCGGTCGCCCTTGGCAGTGACGGGGACAGCCTCGGCGGCGTCGCTCCAAGTGCCGGCACCAAGGGCTTCGTGGGCCAGACGCTGCAGCTGCAGCGTGCCGTTGGCGCACCACTCGAGGCGGGCGTAGACGTCGAGGTTGCGGCGGCGCTGGACGTACGAGACGATGGGCTCGAGGGTGTAGGAGAGCAGGATGATGAGGCCGCCGACGGACAGCAGCACGGCGAGGCCGAAGACGTTGAAGTTGGTGTAGTTTGTGCTCAGCACGATCTGGTTGTTGCACAGCTGCTTGATGGCGTCGGTGTCGGGGCGCATCAAGAAGGGGTCGATGTCTGCGTCTGCCGGCCCGCTCGCCACGTCGACGAATGTCCCCTGGATCGTCGCCAGCGCCGCCGAGTACCAGTACTCGACGTCGGATTGCCAAATGTTGTCCGGCAAGGCTCCTTGGACGCCATCGTACAGGCTGTCTCGCGAAGTGAGCGCCGCGATGCCGAGCGACTCGATGATGGCCGACAGGGGGTAGTTGTTCAGGGAGACCACGTTGGTGGCCCAGTCGACCTGGCTCAGCGCCTCAGCGTTACCGCCGAAGACGCTGGCCGCCAGCATGCTGGCCTCCTTGCCGCCGCCCCACCGCGAGCAACGCTCTGGCGATGACTCCGCCACGTTGGGGTTGCAATACTGCTCCTGCTCGGCGCAGCCCAGCGCTGACGCCGCAGTGTCCTGGACGTAAGTGTCGATGTACTGACCCGTTGTCACGTCTCGCGCTCTGTACGCCTCGGCACGCGCAGAGTACCAGGGGTCGTCGGTTCCGTCGGTGAAGAGCACGTCGTTGGCCGAGAGGAAGAAGAGCGAGACGTCCGCATCTGTGCGGGCAAGCTCGGGAATGGGGAAGAAGAAAGATCCTACGACGGCGCTCCCGTTGACCGTGAAGGAGGGGATGGTGCTGCAGTTTGTTTAGTGTCTGACCGGATGAGGAGTGTTCAGTGGATAGAGCTCACTTACCGCAGAGAGTAATCACCTCGTGCGCTAGTGAAGTTGAGCAATCTGAATTGCTCCATGTCCGTCTTGGGATATTGGTAGGTATAAGGGTCACCCTTATACGTCGGCCCAAAGTAATAGCGCGAGTAGTTGCTGCTCAGACCAGAATCGCTGTAGTTGGACTCCTTGCCTGCCGCAGAGATGGGAGCACAGTGGGTGATTCTTCGGTACAAGAAGCGGTTCTTGTCTGGTGTGTTGATGCCTAGGTCTGCCCGGCTATCCAGATATCCAGTATCGAAGCGCAGACTCTGGTCTTGAGTCTTGCACAGGGTGCTGTTGAAGGGACATGTTGCGTTCCGCGTAATGGTCGCAGACAGTTGTCTTGTGGCGAAGCTGTGGCATTCGCCTGATCCAGTATTGTTTGTCGAGTCCGTGTAGCACTCCTGGCCGTAGTTTGCAAATGTTTTGTACCGACGGGCAACATAGGGCAAGATCTTGGTGGCCAGTTCTTGCGTGGTGGCGTTGACGTCGGAGACGATGCCGCAGTTTGTGCTCTTGATCATGACGGCGTCACCGGTCAGGGTCGATATCCTGGAAGAAAAGATACCAGCAACCGCAAAGCCACCAAGACTAATGATGCCAAACAAGATGATTGGCAAGGTCCTGTAGTACGGCCTCTTTGCAATCCGGCGCCACGACCACAGCGCGTGGACCAAGCTGGAGAGTCCACTGGTGCCGTTGGCAGAGTTGCGTAGGATCGCCTGCCGTTGATGATATAGCGCATCTCGAGGTGCTTCCGATGACAAGAAGTAGTGTAGAAAGTAACAGGCGATACGCCACCAGCTCGTCCCTATGAGGGTGGTGAACAACGCCAGAAACGCAATGAGAACGTCTCCGTCCCGACGCGTGAGCGTGATGGTCTTTCCCATGACAGTGCCATCCTCCCAATTCGTCCAGGCTCCCGTCTTGATGTCGTATGATAGGGAGGAAGAGAGTGTTGAAGTCATGAGGGGAATTTCTCTGCCAACCAAGCAGACTTGTCCGAAGAGGGAACCTGGGTCGAAGGCCGGAACTTGGCTCTGGCTGCTTTGCGGATCCAAACCTATTTAACAGCATATTGCGACCCCAACCCAGCTTCACTGCTAATGCTGCATCGTACTGAGATTGGGTTCAACAGCGATGCACACAGGGCCCAAGATAATCCTGAAAGAGGAAAGATGTTCAAGCATGGCGAGCCTAGTATTGGGACATGATGGTGCCACCAGCGCTCAGTCTCTCTGGCGGAGCCATGTCCTCGTTGTGACCAGCTAAGAATGATTCCCAAATACCCCAGCGACGATCTCCAAGTGCTGAGCACGGTGATTCAAGGTGTTTTGCAAGTTTTCTCCGGTGAGACTGTCCTTCGTGGTCCTGATTGGTCGCATTCTCGGCCTTTTCGTCTCGTTTTGGTATTGCAAAGTGAGGAGTGTACTAAATTAAGCGTTGGCGATGGGAACAGATCTCGATTGGGCAACGCATGAAATGGGGGCCGAATTCGACTGCGATGACCAAGCAATCGGCTGCAACAAAATTCGGGGCCAAAACGCGTATCTCCAAGATTTTGTCAAGGAAGAAATGCTGAAAATTGTGTCTTTGCTATCCTAGCTCTTTGAGAGTGGGTCGTGGTATCCCCGTCGGTCCAATCGATTCGCAATCATCTGGTTGCTTGACGAGCGCTCATCTGCTGCCAAACGATGTACAGGGCTCCTGTTTTCAAGGTGGCGAGCGTGCTACAGGTCAGCCGTTGCGAGTTATATATAGCCATTTTGTTCGCGTAGGTGTAGTACCTGTTTTAGCACAACGTACAAACCTTGCGACGATCCAGCGAGTCCATCTTCAAGTTTCTGAATTCTTCTCAAACTTGGGAACTGGATCAACATGACGTCGGAGTATTTCCTTGAGATTACTCTTCGATTAAAGTATGAGAATGGTGCCGTTAGGCTCGCGGAAGGATCGCGGGAGGATTGCAGGCAGAGTCTGGAGGTGCCCGTGGCGTTGGATCTTGGCCCCTGCCAGTCCGGCCATCTGGGTCCAAAACTCGGCACGTGGACTTCTGTCAGTGCTGACGGTGAAAGCCGGCCGGATATTCTCTTTTGGATGTGGAATTAAGTGAAGGAGAAATTTCAAATAAAGCCGTGCATACAAAACATTCTTGAGTTGGCAGCCGAGAAAACGGTGCAGTTTGCTGCCCGAATCATTTGTATCTTCGGGAGTATTAAGCAGACCGGCGCGTGTAAACACGCCACTCCCCTTCCTGGCCAGTGTGATCCCATTGATCACTCACCTCTGTCCCTTTTTCATCCACGAACTCTGCTTGAGAGACATCCTGAACTCCGAAAGTTCTAATCTGCATGTTGCTCCACCAGTCATACTCGAAGCTATCGCCCTCGGCATCTTCTTTGCCTAGAGGCAAAGTCGTCCCTTCGCGCACGTAGAGAGGAAGCGTTGTAAAGTCATGCTTCTCCTTCAACCACTTGGGGCCAGTCTCGACTTGGCCAGTCCACCAGTTAAGCCACTTGCCCTGTGGCAAGTAAAACTCAACGTCGCCCTGTTCAGTAAAAACTGGCGCGACAAGCAGGCTGTCACCAACAAAGAACTGACGATCAAGAAACCACGCAGTCGGATCGTTCGGGAACTCGAGCGCAGTCGCCCTCAGACTGAGCGGCCAACCCATCGTCCTGCTCTTCTCCGACTGTGCCATCAAGTACGGCATCAGGCGCCTCTTGAGCTTGACAAACTTGCTCACCACCGCGGTGCAGCTCTGCGCAGAGTCGGTGGGCTCCGCGTTGGCTTCGTCAATCAGCCAGGGGACTCGGTACGAGTTGGAGCCGTGCAGACGAGAGTGGCTGCAGAAAAGGCCAAAAGCGACCCAGCGCTTGTAGATCCAGGGCGGCGGGTTTCCCTCGAAGCCGCCAATGTCGCAGGACCAAAAGGTGAAGCCCGATAGGCCGATTGAGAGTCCGCCGCGGATGGATTCGCCCATGGCGGCTGGAGTCGACTCGCAGTCGCCGCCCCAGCACTACGCAGTGTGAGATCCTGGTGGGAGGGAAGATGAGAAGAAATGCTACTTACCAGTGGGAATCGCTGCGTCCCTGCTGTCGCGGCTCGCGCAAACAAGACCGCCTGATCATCGCCGTGCCGTTCCTGCAACACCTCATACACCAGCTTGTTGTACCAGAATGCGTAATAGTTGTGCATCCGGCTCGGGTCGACACTCTCATCCCACCACTTGACGTCCGTGGATGGAATCCTCTCGCCAAAATCCGTCTTCAAGGAATCGACACCAATGTCGAACAGCTTCCTCAGACAATCAGTATACCAGGCGCGAGCCTCCGGGTTCGTAATGTCGACCAGCCCCATGCCCGTCTGCCAGAGATCCCACTGCCAGACATCACCGTTGAGCCTTTTCACGAGATAGCCCTTCTCCGCAGCTTCCTGGAAGACCGGAGACGCCTGGCCGAGGTACGGATTGATCCATACGCACACTTTCTTCGCTAAGCCGGTCTCCTTGATGCGACTTATCTGCCCTTTGGGATCGGGGAAATGCTCCGACGAAAAGACAAAGTCACACCAATGGAACGCACGCATCCAGAAGCAGTCGTAGTGGAACACCTCGACCGGCGCCTGGCGCGCCTTCATGCCCTCCAGGAAGTGCGTTACAGTCGCCTCGTCGTAGTCGGTGGTAAAAGACGTTGTCAACCACAGGCCAAAACTCCAAGCTGGAAGCTTCCCGGCGCGTCCCGTCAGGACTGCGTACTTGGTCAGCACCTCCTTGGGCCCGGAAGGACCGTAGATGATGTACCATTTGAGGCGCTGGCCTTCGACGGACTTCTGCACACGGCTGCATCTCTCGCTTCCAATCTCGAGCGAGACACGGTCCGGCGTGTCGATGAAGACACCGTAACCACGAGAGCTCAGGTAAAAGGGGATATTTTTGTACGCTTGGTCGCTAGAGGTGCCCCCGTCCTCGTTCCAGAGCTCGATGTTTTGCCCGACTTTGTTGAAGGCGCCAAAGCGCTCGCCTAGACCGTGGATCGACTCGCCAACGCTCAGTTCATGTTGCGTAAAGATGTAGTGCTCAAAGTTGCGCATGTCTTCGACCTGCTTGGGGCTTGTCGTCGGAGGGCTGTAAGCGAGGCCAACGCTGCGATTGAGGAGCGCTGTCAGCTCCTTCGAAGCATCCGTGGCATGGAAGCGGATGGAGAAGGCGTGTTGATCCGGTCCAACAGTCGCCGAAAGGGAGCCAGAAGACAAGGTTGTTCCATTTTTGCCTTTGGAGATGGATGGCGACACTTCAGGCCGGCCTTCAGGATACAGTTCGAAGTCGGGCCCACGTCGTCGCGCTCCTGAGAAATGTGTCACCTCGACGGAGATTACGCCGTCGGACTGCGCCTCCAGGTCGACGCTGAGTGTGCTCAGGTTCAATGTGTCTCCGCGAGAAAACACTTTTCTTGTCGGACAGAGCAGCTTCAGAGCCCTGTTCTCGTGGGGAGTGATGCTGTAAACATCTTCCGCATGTTCGACGCGCTTGTCCGTGGCAGTAAGCCACATGCCTGGCAGCGTCAGAAAACATTACTCTCAAGTAAGCATCTAGAAGCATCATGATTGCCACTTACCATCGCGAAACTTCATCTTCCAGCTTTGTCGTTACCACATTGGAGTCCTGAGGAATTCGTCGACCATTCCTCAACTCCCATATACCCTTTGCTGCATGCTCCGTGTCGCAGGTCACAAACCTAGATGCATACCCCACGCCACGGGGAATCTTCCACCAGACGCTCCGCGTAGGAAGTCCCATCTCCACCTTCGTGCATGTCGGGAAGAACCATTCAAGTAGTCAGAGTCTGACACGCATTTCCGCCACTCCGTCTGGTCGCTTCACCCCACATCGCATGCTTCCCTTCGTTGACCAGGAAGCCAAATGCGCTGCAGACTCGCGGTGAGAGCGGCGTCAATTTTTCCGGACACAGTGAGAGGCTGCCCGCGAGACCGGCCTGACGTGGTGGGGTGATGAGTGCAGCGAGCGGGGTAGAGATTCCCTTCGCCTGGGTAAAGCTGCCGTGGCAGAATAGGTACGCCAGCTGTGTGTGATTCGTTCTGTCAATAACTCCAGTAACCACGCCTTGGGCCTGCACCATGAAGACCTGCAGCAAGTTTATTAGCAAAATCACTCACACCAACATCCAGCCCGAGACCCTCCACCTAGAGCAATGGTTATCAATTATCTTGATCCACCTATGTAACCACACAACCCGAAAAAGGCGGTCGAGCTCAGAGACTTCCGGACAAGGAATGAAAGAGCAACAGAACAAAAGAGGTCTATGCAAAAACAAACACACCTGTCCATCGCCGTCCATGCAATGCCCAACCATCCCACCAATTTCGCCCGCCTTTGCCCTTGCCCGCCATCATGCCATACCTGTTCCTCCGAATGAAAAACTAAGAATGTTTTCCGTCTTGGCCGTCTCTACCGATAATTCACGTCTCTTATTTGCCGCTCGCGTCCCCTGTATCCCCCGACAGAAAGACTCCTGTGATCCTTTCGTTTTTACTTGATTCTGTTCCTGTTCTTGGAGGCTGCCTTCGCAGATCCTCTCATCCCGTCTCAAAAACAGTATATACCCACACTCAGGTAAGCTCTTACGCAAAGTAGCTCTTCCAGAGCACGCCCTCCAGATCTTCAAGCTGCTCAGGCTCAAATGCCTGCACGGGGTCGTCAGTAAACTCTCAGAAGTATCGGAACACAAGTCATAAGCAACGTACCTTGACATCAACATGCCACGTGTCTTGCCTCGTCTTCTTGAAGTCTGCCAGGATCGACTTGACACTCTTGCCGACAGTCCCTGGGTCTCCAGCCGCTCTGAGAGCCAAAGTAGCCAGCACTTCAGGCAGCCATGAAGGTGGCGGGCTGGTGTATGGGAAAGCCGAGATGAGCGCGCCGAGACCCAGCACCGCCGCATGCCTGACCAGAATCAGCTTGTTCTGCTCCGGTGTCGGTGTGCCTGGGACACGGCGTTTTGGCAGAGGGTTCTTGCGCAGCATGTCGGTGAAGCGTGTACGCAAAGACTCAACCTGCGTGTCGCGGAAACCGATCGGAGAACAACGGATCATGCCGGACAGAGTGCTTTGAGCGCCAAGACGCACTTCAAGCTGCTGATCACCAAGCATGGTGGAAACGCAGTCGAAAAGAGCTTGTTGCTGGTCCTCGGTCATGAGGAAAAGACGACGGAAGTAGATGACTTGAATGTTGATCAGGACTCGAAGACGTTGGTGCCATGAGGTGGCATTGAGACCGATACGAATCATAGCGTTGATGAAGTCGGCATCCTCACCTGCGCGGTGTGGGACGTTTGGCAGGTGCCTGAAAACGTGGTAGGCGAGGGATTGCAGCTCAGGATCTTCCTTGACGTCCATCATGTGGAGCAGTTGCTCCATGAACGTGTTGGGGAAGAACTCGACAAGCTGAGTGCATTCAAAGGAAGCGAGTGTGGAATCGAGCCAAAGCAGCACTGTCTTGCCAGCTTGAGTGTATGAGGTTGGCTGCTGCTCGCCCGCAGGGCGCTCTTTGCGCCACTTCTCTAGCCGCTCAAAGACGCCCACTACAGCCTTTCGGTAATCGTCACTAGGCTGGTAAGGTCTAATTCCAATGGAAGAAGCGGCCTTTTGGTCGTCGACAAACTTCTTGGCGTTGGGGTAGGACTCGTGATAGCGGGTCCTGTAGATGGTGGCAATTGTTTGCCCAATGGCTTCCCGAACAGCCTTGTAAGGGTGATCAACATGCTCGAGGAAGTCCTCAAGAATAGGCTTCTCCAGTTGGAAGTGCCATCCACAGTCAATGACAGCCTGCTGCAGCAAGTTGATCTTGGAGCTCTCCTTGAAAGCCTGACTGGACGACATGTCGAGTCTGAACGCCGCCAGAGAATCAATCAGGGGCCAGTTTCTTCTTGGATCTTTGCCCTGGAGGGCAATGTGCAAGAAAGTGGTCCAGTAAGACGAATTTTCCGGGGTTAGGCCATCCATGAAGATGTCGCGCACGCGTGGGAAGGCAAACTCCCACACCATTTCTCGAGTGTCCTTAGGTAGATCAGGTGCGCATGAAAGCAGCGCTCCCATAATCTCCGCTGTCGCTCTGTGCTGGTGCTTGTCGCTTCCATCAGCGTAGACCGACAAAGTGAGCTCCTTAATGTCTTCGAATGTCGTCTTCGTTTGGCCAGCAAAAACCAAATCGAAGCAGTGTGTGAGAATCATCGCGCTCGTCATGCGGAAGCGGTCTTGACCAGAGTCCCTAGGTTCTTGCTTGAGATAACCAAAATAGGTCGAGAACCAATTGCGATCAAGGATATCGCCAATCTGCTTGCGCACCTTGGCCTCGACGTCATCGTAGTCTAGACCCTTGGTATCCGTCAAGAAGGCAGGCATGGTCTTGTTCCACACCAGCCAGCCCGGATAGTCAAAGTCGACATAATACTTGGCTTCGGGCTTTCCAAAGCTGTCAAGGTATTCATCAGTCCAATCAGGATCATCGGCTCGAGTCGGCACTTGGATCTTTTCAGGAATACTCTCCTCTCCAAGAATGTACTTCTCAAAGCTGTGATGCGCCAGGCTACGAGTTTGGACAAGCTGGAAGAACCCAAGCAAGGCGCTCTGGTAGAGGCTGCGCAGGGTTGGGTGGGGGTCGATTGTGCCGTTGGCTGCGAGGTCAATCATGGCTTCGGAAGCAATGTTGTCGAACCGCATTCCGAGGTGGATGACAACGGTGGCTGTCCGAATCGCCTTCTTCCAGTGTGCCTGGCGGGTTGATTCAACAAGCTGAGCCGACAACTCGGCCTTTCTAGTCTCAACCTTGGCCCGCTTTGTCTGGACAACGCTCTCCTTTTTGGAAATCTTCGACTTGCACTCCTCGAGCTCTTTCTTATCCATGTGCTCCATCACAGCATCGACGACACCGTGGTCAAGGATGACAAGACGTTCGACGGGTTTGCCCATGTCCATAATCTGGAAAGTTGCATTGGAAACAAGCTTTTGGACCGAGGGCTTGTCGGCGTCCGTGACTTGGATAAAGGTTTTGATCAGCTGAGGAGTAAACTTCCAGTTCCTGGAAATGGTCTTGGCCAAGCTTCCGAAGAGCAAGGAGAACATGGCGCCCTTGATGCGAGGAAAGTCACTGGTCTTGACAGCTTTTTCGAAAGCTTCGAGCAGAGGGGGAATGACCAGAGGCCTGGAGCCAATGATACACTTCACTGCCGATTCATTTGCCGTCTGAGCCGTGCGGCGGATTTCAGTGTAAATGGACACGCTCGACTGAGCCAGGTCTAGCAACAGCTGTTCCTCCAGCTCGGTGCGTTCTCTTGGGGCGGCGTTGTGACGAAGCCGCTGGAGGTGGTAGACATATGCTCGCCTGACCAACATCGGCCTCGGATACTCTTTGCGCAGGCCACTGACCTTGAAAGGATGGATATCCGCAGCCAGAAGACGCGTCACCCTGTCCAAGACATGTGCAGATCTTTCGATACCGACATCGATGAACCAGGACCGGTAGGCATTGTATAGCGCGTTGAAGCAGGGCACATCGTCTTCTTGCTTCTCGACCAAGAATTGATGGATGCGGTGCAGAGTCCTGCCAACTTCTTGGCGAAGATCGTGGAGCAGACAGTACTGCGGATTGCTGAAGTCTTTCCTGAAAGGATAGCCGACTTCGTATTGGAATGTCGGTCTAGACTCGTCGTCCTCACTCTCGCCCAGGTCTACGTCCTCGTCGGCGTCATCCATGCTCTCATCTCCGTCATCTTTGGTCTGCTTGCCGCCAGTGTGCTCGTGGTGCTTGGAGTCGAACAGTACAGAGATGCCGGAAATAATCAGACGAAGCAACACGAGGTTGCGTGAAACTTCGTCCGACCATTCCTTGCCAGTTCCATCTCGCTTCACAGGAGAACTCTCACTGGTCAAAGCCTGGAGGGACCCCATGGCGCTCCTCGCTTGCGACTCAAAAAGCTCGATGGCGAAGGTAATGCATTCGGCGTCAGGCACGTGCCATTTCACCGAGATGTTCTTTGCATTTGGAAGTTGGCCCCAGTCCTGTGTTGTCAAGCCCTTCGCCAACTGCTCTGACTGGTAGATGGAATAGTCGACTGTGTAGATGCATGTCAAGTTCAGGAGGAGGTGATGGATAAAGTTTGACACGTGAACCGTGGGAATACCGCGGCAGTGGTCTTGCATGTATTTCGCAATGTCGAACAGGTCCTGCTTGTACTCGAGGACTGCGTCACCCACATGTACAACGCACATGCTCAGCAGGCTGATGTTCCACACCAAGGCTCTATCCTTGGGCAAAACTTCGGAGCCCGTCGTTCTTGATGAACCAGCTCCGTTCTCTCCAATCTCGGTCCGGATTCCGTTGAGAAGATCTGGCAATAGACGCCTGAGCGTCTTTTGGGGGTTGATCTTGACCAGTCCATTGCATATGAAGGCCATGGCGTCCCGGGCCTGGTGAATGACATGGTTGGTGACGAAGTTTGCAATCTTGTCAAGCGCAATGTCGAAAAGCTCGGGAGACAAAGACGCAAGGAGAGGCGTGAACGCAGCAGGAAGTGTGTTGACCACATTCTCCTCGGGCGAGCCGCTTCTAACACGCGAGGCATCTGGCAGATTCTCCAGGAGCGTGAACACACGTCCCAAAAATGTGATGACGAACTCGGCAAACCCTGTGGTCGAGGATCTGAGGATTGCCTGTTCTTCTTCGTCTGAAAGCTCACGCTCATAATCAAACTCCACACCAGCACCATCTCTTTCGAGACGATCCACTTGGGCGGCAATCCACTGCAATGCTAGGTCCGGGCTACTCTCGGTCTGAGGCAATGGCGTGCTCAAGCCAGAACCAGCTCTGTCCATACCGTTCTCCATGGCCGTGTCGGGGTTTGCGGCAGCATCCGGATCCGGCTTGGGGTTTTCCTTGGATAAGTCGTGGAAAGGAATGATGTAGGAAACGGACTGTATGTAACTCAGAGTGTGCAACGTCTTTTCGAGATCATTAGCATCTATGCCGGGCAGTGCGAGTCCGAGAAGAGTCGTAATGTGGCAACGGTATCCCTTGGTCCTCGCCATGGTCTTGGAAAGCATGTGAAGTGCCCTGATCGAGGAAATGGTGCGATGCACCTCGACCAAGCCCTGCATTGCCGGATAGATTCGCTGAAGGGCTCCAGGAAGGATGAGGTCAGGCTCCAGGTACGCCAGGCATTGGAGAGTGGACAAGGAGAAGTTGATGGCTGTTCCACTCTTGGCGAAGATGCCCATGAAAATGACATCTCGCAGGCAGAGGACGAACCTCCGCTTGATTGCGTCGTTGAGCCGCCTATCTTCTGGGACCTCCATCTCCCCACTCCTCTCCCGGTTCCAGCGCATGACGAAAAAGTCCGCCAGGTAGTAGACAAGCTGGGACAACGTCCTCGTCCAGTTTCCTGAGTTCGACGGATGGTAAAAGGTTTCCACGGCCTGGATCAAGCCCTCCAAGCGGGCAAGGATTGAGTCAGGCTTGTCCAAGGCTGCCGGGGAGAGAGACATGACGATCCAGCGAGCGACGTGATGAGCTATGGGGTGCTTTCGTTGGTCACGATCCAATAGAACCGCCAGGCCTGCGCCCACGTCTACGCTTGAGCTGTAAGGAGAGGTTGACTGCCCCACAGGAATCTCGAGAAGCCTGAGAACGGCCGTAAAAATGAGCTGCGATTGCTCTTGCGTGAAGAGGCCATACTCGGAAAAGGGGATGGAAGATGAGGACAAGGAATCGCGGGCAAGGCGAGAGCAGATGTCGAGGAAGTTGACGTCGAACAACTTGGATCGGTTCACCAGGGACCACAAGTGGAAGAAGGTCGGGAGGTAGTGCTGTGGTTGCAAGTCTGGACGATCTGCCGGGGCTGGAGTTGTAGGCAACATCAAGTTCAGCAGTCCCACCACAACGAATGCGCCTTCAGAGAAGGATGTGCTGAAGAAGGGCAGAAACTCCTCCAACATGGCCGGTATTTCCTTTGGATCAAAGTATAACTGCGCAAAAGTACACAACTTTGTCACTGTGCGGATAGACCTCCTAATATTTGTCGTCATGGTCGTCACAGACTCGGAGGGCAGCACGTTTGGCTTGAGCTCCTTGTATAGGGGTCTCCAGTCGAGGATGAGATCTTTGCCTGGACGGAGGTAATGTTTGCGCCTGTTCATCCGAAGTTAGCAGCTGTGGCCGACGAGGCAGCTAGTCAAGGCCGAGTTGTAGAGCACTTACTTTGTCAAGACCATGAACATGCTGGCAAATCTCTCCGCAACGACAACATCCAAGCCCGGGGCCAAAGCAAGCTCGTAGTAGAGCTTGATGAGCTTGACGCGCATGGGACGCGGCAGGTCGAACTTGAGTGACAGCCATCCTCGAATCTCTCTGGTCCAGTGGACCGCCCCGGGAGCAAAGTCACCAGCTGATACCGCCACATAGAGGTGCTTGATGCAGATGTTGAGATTCTCTAACCGCTCGGCATCGGTCTCGGTCTCGTACGGGAGGTACTTTGTGTAGGGAAAGGTTCGAGGGCGACAGCGACTCAGCTTCTCCTTGCCGTTGGCATCTCCGTTGCTGTCTTCCCAGTCGCCACCGGGCGATGTTGCGCGGGACATGTCGGCACCATTGATACCCTCGGCACCGCCAACGAGCTGCGATATCCGCTCGAAGCCCGCCATGATGGCGACTCCAGATGCAGATGTGCGGAAAGTGTCGCGTGGGGGCTCGGATCGAGGAGCACTTGAGCGGCGGATGTCCAAGGGGAGCAACAGCAGCTGTCGTCGTGTTTATACTCGGGGAGCCGGGGGTACAGAGTGCAGTGTCGAACAGCCTTTGTGTAACGTGGTTCCGCGGTACTGTAGTTCGTGGCGATGAAGCTTTGGGGAGGTACGAGGCCGGGACACAGGAAGGCCAAACGGGCGGCGGGACGGTTTAGATTGCTGGGGCCCGTCTGTAGGCGTCCGGTCGGCTGGTTGGTCCAAGAGGGCGGCGAGGGGCGTAAGTGCAATGCTGACTTGGAGAGGAGGATGAAGAACAAGCAGGTCAGAGGGCGTGTGGTGGCATGGGATGGAGGTGCAGGCAGAGAAGCTATGACGGATGGAACAAGCTCGGCGTGTCGGGGTCCATCAACTGACCGACAACGACGTCAAGAAGACGGGACGACCAATCAACTCGGTCGCGTTTGGGTCTGTCAAAAAAGCACCCAGCTGTCTACTCCAATACACGACTGAGCCAGCGCTTTTATCCCCAGTCGAGTCGACTTCTTCCCGCCGGCAGGCAGTAATCACTACGCAATCGTCCTGCCCGCGCACCCACCCACCCACCCACCTGTCAAGCGCCGCACATCACTGAGGTGGCAAGCCAGCCAGGCAGCTCTGTCACGCGTCATCTCGGCTGGCCGTCAGCTTTCCGTTGGCTACGTCTCCTTTGAAATACCTTTGCCGCCCATCAATACATTATTAGCTCGTCCAGGGCTGGCCTGACCGTTTGCATCCGGCGGCGCGTCGCGTGCTCGCGAATTTCCTTTTTCGTCACCGGCCGGACAAGTCCCGATGCAAACCACCCACTACAACTCGTTCGTACCACGACTCTCTTCTCGAATTTTCCCCAAAGAGAAACAATGGCCTCTAATTCGTACTACGACATTGATGCCATTCTGACCGACGCCCAAGTACGCCACGGCCCGAGCCTGGTCGCCATCACAAGGCTGACAATGTCTTTCTCAGAAAGTGCCGTGTACCTTTGAGCTCACCGTTCCCGGACTAGGTTATCTCGATGGCAACGCGGGGCAGGATGTGAGGACCAGGTACCACTTCTCTGGCTCGCACAATGCTGACGGACTGCTGCAGATGAAGCAAGGCACAAAGGTCGAACTGCCTTTGTGGTTAGGAGAGATGTTGGCTGTCAGGTAGGATTGCCATCTTTCATATCTGCACGCATGCTCCCAACTTTGTTATGGACAATTGCCCCTGACGATCAAATTTTCAGCTCTCCAGCAGCAGGCTTCAGCATGGCCACGCTCGATCTGCCCGCCGCTCTGTCGGCCCGTGTTGTAAACGCGCTCAAAGCCGATTCGTGCACCGTCGACCTCCGGGCACTGGCGCCGCATTTCTTCACGTTGGGGGCCCGGATGCTCGAGCTGTTTGAGGAAGAGGAGATGGGCGAGATTCTATCTGAGAGCTTCAAGGCTCGAGCCAAGGTAATCGCTGATCAGGCACACAACCCGCGCGGAGCGCTGGGGGAAGGTGCCGACTTTTTGCGGGGCTTGGACGAGAGCGAGCGGCAATGTAAGCTGGGACTTCATCATGTTGACGAATCGTGGCTAATGTGGATGTCAGTATTCCGAGCAGCGCATGACAGCGCAAAAGCAGTCCGCCTATGGATGGCGGAGAACAAGACCAAATAAAAGCAATTGCTTTCGGTCTGCAAACCCAAGAGCTAGCCGTGTCTACCTAGACAATTGTGGTCTAACCTGAAATACAGGCACAAACATGGAATCTTTCTTGCTCAGTCTACCCTTCTGAGCGGCCCGTTGACCAAAACTCCACGTGCTCCAAGAGACTGATTCAGTTCCATATGATATCTTCTCAAACGTAAAATGACTTTGGGTATCAACGCGTGGGACTGGCCAGGAAGACACTCTAAGCAACCTTCAACCTGTTCCGTCCCCTCTCCTCTTCAAGCGTCTTCTTTTTCCGCCACTGCCACTCAACCAGCACCGGCAGAAACTGCCAAAGATCAAATTCGGGCCACAAGCAATCCAGAAAGACGACCTCGGTTTCCTCGTGGCACTGCCACAGCATGAAGTCACTCAGCCTTTCCACGCCAGAAGTTCTTACAAGCAAATCCAGGGGAGGATTGCCGGCCGTGAACATGTGCTCCGTCAACGTCTTCTCAGTTATCGACTCCGGATCCGGGTAGTTTTCATGCGTTTTCTTCGCGTCTTTTGATCCGTCGGTGGAGATGAGGGTGTTGGAGTTTGTGGAAGCGGCATCGGAAGCGGACGTGTCGGGTTTGTCCGTGTCTGGGTGAGGTGTTGGTGACACGTCCTTGGAGGAGTTGTTGGATTCCGAAGACTCCTCCTCCGTGACTGTGGCCAGATTGCGAGCTTTTATGTTTCGCGTGATGTGGTTTTCGGAAAATGGGCGGCGCATCGGGGGTGGTATGGGTTTGCTATAGTCCGCAACGGTGTCACGGATGGCTGCGGTGATTTCGTCGCGAGACGTATACGGGAAACAGACGTTGAGAATGGCGCTGGCCGACGTCAGTAATTGCAAAGAGGAAAGATATCAAGAAGCCTAACCGCTTGTTCGCCTTGGTCATATTCGCGGCTCTGTCCATGGCCTCGATAACATCCGGCTTTACCAGGTTGCGATTTCCCAGGACGCGAACGCTGGCGCCATATCTGTCCAGCAGCTCTCCGTGCTGAGCCAGCTGGGACAGTTTGATTTTGGCCATGTCCATCAAAGCGTCGACCTCGTACTTGGAACGTTTGAAGTTTTCAATGCTAAAGGCGTAGATGGTGACAACCTTGACACCCGACTTGTAGCAAACTTCCAGAATCTGCCGGTGACAGCCGTCAGCGCAACGGCACGGGTAGCAGAAGTTGCAAACATACCCGAGCCAGAGCTTCAAAGCCCAGATTGTGCCCTTCAACGGTCTCAATGTGGTGGCTCCGCGCGTACCTGCGGTTGCCGTCCATGACAAATGCGACGTGTTGTGGTATGGGACCCTGGCGCAAGGCGCCAATGAGCAGCTCGCGGAGCTGTTGAACGGTCCATTGGATCGGGGGCGACATGAAGAGCCATTTTCGAAATTGTGAGAGGTGGAGAGAAGAGGACATGGTTGCAGATGCGAAGAATCGAGAATCCGGGGAAGGCGATTTAAGCGGAGCGGATCCAGCGAAAGGGTCCCAAAGGAATTATGTAGGAGGGTAGGCAGCAGTAGAGGGAAACGTTACCACGTCAAAACCTGGTCGGCATGGTTGTAGGGTCTGGAGGATATACGTAGGTGTACGTCAAGGCTAGAGGCTCAGCAGATACAGGACTCGGGAGGGTCGTTGGGGACGCGTGCCCTTACCTATTCTATTGGTTGTGGCAGTGGAGGGAGTGCGCATGTGGCTGGCAGTGGCAGCGCAGCGCATAGCGAGGCAATTCGTGGCCAAAGCGCCCACCGACGCCCACCACCTTGAGATGGAATTTTCTTCCCTGACCAGTCTCTCACTCTCACTCTCTCGACCTCACCTCACCTCACCTCACGCTCTCCCATCACGAGATCCTTGCGGTCTTCTGGCTCCTTCTCTGCTGACGGCTTGGAGCTTCCTCCCGTGGCGGGATTGCTGCCCCAATGTGAGCCACACGAGCGCGGTGCTGACCCTGCGCCAACGTCGCCCGCAGTCCGACATCGCCCCCTTGACTCTCGACTTCCGACGGCTTACAAAGCCACACTCCATCATCCACACGCCAGTCCAGGCATCAGGATAAAGGCTCTGTGCCGCGCGCCAAGATCCACATGCTTCGCCATGTCCATCGACGGGGATCATGCTGTCGGCCAGCTCGTTGACCAGCTTGCCGTCGGCTTCGACAGTCTGTCATCCGAGTATCGCATTCTGCACGACCAGCATCGCGAGTTGGAGAACAAGCTTGTCTGGGCACAGCAGCAGGTCAGTACCATCGCCTCCATATCTCCCCACTCTCCACACTGTTGCCCATCAACATGATGAAACAACTTAGCTCTAGACCTGCAGCTGCTCAGCAGCGCTGACGACTCTTTCTTCACTTTCTGATCAACGTCTTGTTCAACTCACTGCCCTCCATCACCATGTGCACAGAGCACCCTCTGACTGACGTCACGTCACAGTACCTTGACCTTTTGCGCCGTTTTACACCAGAAGTCGCACAGCAAGACCACAAGGTCTTTGTCCAAAGTCTGGACGAAGTCGAAAGGCACGGCCAGGGTGGGCCTCTCGACTGGCTCGATGCTCTTTCCCAAAGTCACGACGGCGACCGAAGGACCGGTGCATACTTGATTCGACAAGGCGAGCGTGCGCGCGAGCAACTAAAGTACTGCAAGCCGTTGAAGAGCCCCGCGCTGAAAGACGCCGAGGGTGTCAAGATATGGAACGGGACTTCGAGGGAGGACCGAGCTTCTGAAAGACTGTCAAAGCTTGAAAGCCTCCGACAAGCTGCATCAGCTGCAGGTTTGGAGAGGGACTTCACCACTCCTGGCACACCTGGAAAGCTCTCGTGTCCGTTTGGGACCGGCAGCTTTCGGGGCCGCTCTATGAGCGGAAGAGCAAGCATGACTCCCAGTCGCTCTCAATCCAGGACGCTACCTCACGCCATGCGGTCCAAGCGATCGTCATTCAATGATCCTATCCGGGCTGAGCTATGCGCGCTCGACACACGCTCACCGGAGCCATCCGTGTCGGGTTCGGCGGGTGTTTGCCCAATACGCTTCATGGATGACCACTCGCCAGAAGAGATTGCCAAATACTTTGAGAACCACAAGCACGAGCTACCTCGCAGCCATGAGGTCTGCATCAAGAGGTTCCAAAGCAACGCCGACAGCATACGGCAACTCGACGCCAAGTACGGAAATCTGGTTCACATGATACAAGGCCTTGGCGAGAAACACCAGCCGATGTTGAAGGAGGAGCCCAACGATGTGGCGATTGAAGAGACCGACTCAAACGGGAGAGTGGCCAGCTGGGCCAAGGCAATCAGCAACGTCGCTGAACCCGGCGGCGACGCCTTGCCTGACCCGGACGTGCCTCTTCCCGAGGAAGACGAACGAAAACCGCACTTTGATCGTCCCCTCAAAGACATTCGTGTTGGCGAATCACCCAGTCGCCCGTGGGGCATTTCGGTACCTGCGGCGTACAACAAGGCTCCAAGCCTCCCTTCAGACGCCGCTGCCACAGCTTCACCCGTCAAGGATAAGCCCGCCGATCCCCCCCAATCTGCTCCTAAGAAGCCAGGAAAGTGCCCATTCGACCACACCAAGATGAATGGAGGCATGCCCTTTCCGCCACGTCCTAAGCCTGAGGTTGAGCCCGAGGCTGAACAAAATACGCTGAAGCCAGACGCGGCTCCTCCGGCTCACCCTCAGACAAGAACGATCCCAGGACCAAACATTGTCCAGCCCCAGGCTGACAAGCAGGACGGTCAGAATGGTGTGCAGATGATATTCACTGGGCCGGTCTTCATTGGATATCCCATTGAGCAGGCCATGGAGCTGCTGAAGCAGACGGGGTTTGCGGACAGTTCTAGAGCGGGTGTTTGAGAATTCTACTTTTTGGCTTGCCTTTGTCGCGTGGTATACACCCCCCCCCCCCCCCCCCTGTGAATGTTTTGGAGCAATCAAGTTGTGTGTCGCCGCTAGCGTTCTTTCAATTGCAGACAAGAACGGATTTATGAATAGTCATTGGTGATGAAATGTCTTACCGAGCCGCCTTGATGGAGTTGCTTTGAGGAAGTCGCCTTGAAGAAGAGATCTACAGTGCACTCAAGGAGCAGTCGTTCACCAAAGCGGTAGCACCCACAGGACTGTATTCACCACCAGAGCCATGCCCGGGGATCAGCCATCTCTTTTGACAGTCCCCGTGGCCTCATCCATCCACCCATCCATCCACGCAGCACCACAAATTTGAATCAAGAAAAGTCCCGTGCACCCACAGACCCACCACACACAACAAGAGCTGAAGGGAACAAAAATGCAAAACGTACAACAGGCGGGATTCGCTGCTGGTCACCCACGCAACTACTAATCGCCCGCAACGTAGCTTGTCTATGGAAGAGCGGACGGGGTTCCGAATTCTCTACGTGCTATGGTCGTACGTGGAAGAAGCAGTCACGCATTGTGCTTATATCCATGACGCCATTCTGACATCTTCTCCTCATCCGGAAATTTGAGAATTTGATTGGTGGTTTGATGCCGCACAGATGGTCTGAAGGCTTGCCCTGGGCTCTTCAGGATGAGAGTGTGGTGCATTTAGTTCACAATAGCCCTCCACCCACTTCGCGGTACAAAGCCCGCAACGCCTTCGTCCGCTATGACGTCCGCCGCCAGTCTGCCCGTGACGACGCTGCGCTCTACGGCAGGACCGCGGACGAAGAAGGCGGCAGCGGCAATTTCCCGCCCATCATCTCTCCTCTCTCTGCCCTTGGACAGGGGAGCCGGGGTGGAGGACGAAGAAGAGGGAGAAGGGACTGCGAGATGAGAAGCGGTGCCGCACAACTGCTTGTTCATCGACACGTACCACTGCCGCGAGTGCACCGAGCCAATGCTGTTGGTCGCGCCCGTGTACGCGTTGGCGGCGCGAATGGCGGCTGCTTCGTCGTCGTTGTCGTCATCGGCAGACTTCTTCTCTTCTGCGTCTTCTCGGTCTCCAAGGGCTCCCCCTGAAGGGAAATCCGAATCCGACGGGTCTGGATCCGAGTCTGTCGAAAGTGGCAGCGGTGCTGAGGCGGAGGCGCGGGTCGAATTGTGGTGACGTGAAATGTGCTTGCTGCGGCGCCGGCGGATGGGTCGAGTTGCTGGGTTGCTTTTGGCGCGGGGGGCTCTGTTTGCCGATGGGAGCCACATGTTGATGGTGTAGTTGGGCGGGAGGCGCGTGCCATGCAGGCGGAGCGTTATGCGTGACTGCGACGCCATGGAGGGGCACAAAAGTCAGTGGGATACTCAACGAATCCACTTGGAATTTTGAACAGGTATAGGGTTCGTCAGGGGCTAGATTGACTATGATGTTCACCGGGAAGCCCTTATATCGGATAGAGTCAAAATCTAACCTTTTGGAAGGCATCGATGAGACGTTCATTCTGCGGCCGCGAGGTTGCTTCAGCGCGCATATCTTCTGGGTCGTTGGAAGATGTCGAAGAGTCGGTTTTGTCGCCTGCCATGGGCGACGTCCGATCGAGGACTTCGTACTCGCCCGTATCCCAGATGAGCAGGGAGCCAGTAGCATTAGAGGCAGTCTCGATGAGGTGGCTCTGTATTTCTCGCCATCAGTCCATTGACCGAAGTCATGTTTTTCTGGCAAAGGCTTCGGAGACGGGCATGAGGATCTTCTTCTTTTGGTTTCCAGAACTGCAAATCTTCTGGGTGGGAAAAGACAGAAGCCGAGTGAAGTATGGCATGGATGTGATGCATCATCAGAAAGCTTCAGCAGGCAGACTAGGCTCACTTACCCACAAGCAATGCACCCTCGTCTCAAGCGCCATCCGCGTTGGCCTCTTCGAATGCGGGTTCCCGGGTAAACCATACGGTAGGGCGAACGAGACAGAACTCGACTGCGAGAACTGCAGGCGCAAGTCGTCTTCTCACTGTCAGTCTGTGAAATGAAGAGAATGATAGAGGAAATGATGGTGTGATGACTCCACAAGAAGAAGGGAAGGAAGAGAATAAGTGAACTAAAATAAACAAACAACACTGCAGCCATCGAAGCTACTTGTGGTAGAAATGCAAAGCAAGACCTACAATGTGGCCCCGAAACCGGGTGGTCATGCTGATGCACAACAAAGTGGCAGCCATGTGGGCTGTCATTGCGCCGATACAGCTCTCCAAACTCGTCAATGGACAAGCGCGGCCAGGATGACTCGCATCTCGACACAGCAGCCAGCCGCGTCGAGAAGCAGGTCAGGTGGTCGTCGATTTTGGCTTCGCCGGCTTCGATGGCGGCGAGGCCGGGCGGGTTGGAGTTGGAGGCGGTGGATGCGTTGGCTTGGTGCGTGTTTTGCGCCTGACTGGGTAGCTCATTCAAACGGGCTCTTTTGCGTCGAGGCGTGGGCGGAGATATTGAGCGTGTGAGCGAGCAGAGGGCTTTGGACATGGTAAGGTCGTAGGAGGCTTCGTGGGTTGTGGTGGTGTAATATAGGTAGTCGGTGGTCAACTGGTTCCGCTCCGCCAAGATTTACTTTCCGCTCCGCTCCCCATGTGGTTTTTGACGTCCATGCAGAAGGCACTTTTGCAAAAGGACAATCAGATGAAATTGTGATTGAAATTCTCATCCAGCAGTCAAGCAGCCACCGGGTATCATCTCTACACTCTAATATACACAGCAAAAAGAATCGTTTCCCTTTTTCTCGAGACCAAATGCCGTGCACTCGTACCATGCCACCACGCCGACCACATTTTCCTAGAACAACCCCATGCGACAAGACGCCATCGTCGGCGAACCCAACGCTCAAAGGCTGCCCAATTCCAGCCAGTTTTCCACAAAAATGAGCACTCCGGCTTCCTTCTCCAGAATCTCCCTAAACTCGTCGAAGGTCAGCACTCCCGCACCCCTTTCCGCAACCTCTGCCTGCACGCCCTCAAGGATCGCAAGTCGCGCCATCCTCTCGGGGGACGGCTTTACGGAATGGTTCTTTCTGCGGCGAAAGGCCTCATTGATATGCTTGTTTGTTGTCTGGTATTTTTCCGATGACGCAGTGACGAGTTCCCGGATACGTTCATCGCGGTATGCGTGGTTGAAGAAGGCGAGTAGCTCATCTGGCAGGGACAAGGAGTTGAGCGACAAGGCGCCACGAGGTAGATTTGCGCCTTCCTCTTCATCTCCCGAATCTCCTCCTTCTTCTTCTCCATCATCTTCGTCTTCGTCGTCGTCATCGTCATCATGGTCTCCAGAAGTAGAGTTTGTGCTGGAAGCAGATGTTTCCGAATTGCCATCTGCAACGATGTTTCCATTTGTCAAACGAATTTCGGGGCTAGGCGAGCTATCTCTGGCTTGTGGGAATGAAGGTCCAGAAGAATGGTCGTTGCCCATCGAGTTGAACAGGGAAACCGCTGATATCAGCTCTTGATGCTCAGCATCGCCCTCGGGATCCTCCAGCGGAGGTAACGGTGAAGACGATCCTGATGAGTGTGCTCGGTCAACTTGAGGCGGAGGGGATCCTGATCTTGGCGGACACACAGACTCCAGCGTAGGCATAGAGTCGTCGGAATCGGTTGCGGATCTCGGTGGCGATGAATGCTCGGCAGTTGTTGGGTCATTGGCGCGGCGGACGTCAAAAGGCAGTGTGAAGTCAGAGTCTCTTGTGGGCTGTGTGTCCTCGGCATTGGCCTCTATTGCGCTGTTTGGGCGGAATTGTGGCATTGTTGGGTCGCGTACAAGCTCGGCAGCCGGCCTGCTTTGACGTTCTTGACTGGGGGTTGGGACCATGGGCCGTTGAGTGTGTTCTTCGTCAACCTCGCTTTCTTCTGCCGAGTCGTGCTCTTCGTCGCTGGTATTGGCAGTCTCAAAATAGTATTCCTCTTCCCTCTGATGGCAGAGCTCGAGCATCTCATCCAGCTCAGCGTACACAAGCTCGACCTCTAATTTTGCGTGCCATCTTGCTGCATCGGTTGGCGAAATCGACGTCTTGAAGTCATTGACGCGCTGGACGGCCGCAGTAACCAAGGGTTTAGCAGCCCTAAGGCCATTGATGAGTCTGGTGAATCCATCCCCGGGGACGAGACTATTGCTGTCGGGCACTGCAGCTCCAACATCTCCGACATCCCATTTCAAATGGTTGAGCGCTGCAGCCACGAATCCGTCTACGGGGTCGGACTTTGACTGTTCAGTGCGCTCCGTTTTCTGGGTATTGGATATTGCTGTCCAACTCCTGCCTGCTATCAATGCTGCGAATTTCAGAGACACCTCAAGGACCTGTTCGAATTCTTCGGACCATGTGAGGCGATCTTTGGAAAAGTCCACCCCAAATTCGGTCCTCATCTCCTGAATGAACTCGTCTATCTCGTTTTTCCAATGAAGACGTTCCGCTTTAGTAAGGGTCATCTCGATGTAGAGGTCTTCCTTTCGCCTGAAGATTGGGTCCAACATCTCGTTGCATCCTTGTTGGCTAACCTGGTAAAGTATGTCTTGACCCAAATCCTCTTCGGCGTGCGGGATGTCGTAGCCGCCCCAACGCTCGCCCACAGGTCGAGACGAAGTAGAAACATCGGAACGGGCGTCGGACTCCAGATCATCTGCGAAACGTACGCGTGATGACGATCGGGAGTGAGAAGGGCGCCGGTAGGCTGGGCTCTGAGCATCCGCGGAATCGCCTGCGGGGGTAGCAGTTCCATCAACAGGGTCGCTCATGTCATCGTTCCAATTTGAAGGTGCAGCAAATCCCTCTTCCTCGTCAATGTAGAAATCTCGCCGCCGCCAGCGATCCCTCAGAGCCTGCTGTTCTGTTCGTTCTGACCCGTAAAGTCCTTCCCCATCAAAAGTAGGGCCAGGACGTCGCAAGGGGCCCGCCTCAGCGATGAATTCGGAGCGGTCTCGGGTGTCATTGCTGCTATCATTGACAACATTCTGGCCGGGCTCAGGATCATGGTCGGTTTGGTTGTAGGTCTTGTTTCGCAAGTTGTCACGCCGCTCTCGGTTGAAATTTGGCCCACCAAGGAAGGCAGCGCTCAGAGGTTGACTGGATGTGATGGTGTCCATGGCCCCCGCCACACTCAAATGCTCCTCTGCGACCATGAGCATGTCGCGGGTCTTCTCTTTCAGAATCGTAAAGTAGGCCCGGAAAATGCGCAAAAAGTCTTTCCGATTCACGCAGCCGTCGCGGTCGATGTCGTAGCAGTCAAAAATTCTGCGAAGTTTGGAAACGCTTGAAGTGGTGCTGGTCCGAATCATGTTCATGCCCTCGACGAATTCTACAAAGTCAATGAAGCCGTTTTGGTCGGTGTCAAAAAAGCTAAAGACGCGGTCGTAAACAAGATTTTGCGCAGGGACCTTGGCCGTATAACGAGGAACGAAGGACTTGTCAAACGCCCTCCTGTCTATTCTCGCGCCCAGTTTATTTGGGTCTTGCTCCCACTGAACGTTGGCAAGACAGGTGAATTGTTCCCAGAGACCGTCGATTTCTTCCGGTTCATATCCCGTAGACTGCTCCAAGCTCCTGCGGATAGCGTTGGGGACCATATTGGGCATGAAGCCTGGATTTCCGGGAAAATAGACGGGCATTGGATTACGAGTATAGCCGAGATAGCGGGCTGGGACTGTTACTTTTTGAAACATGTGCGTCTTGGGGTGTATGTCCGTGGCCTCGCAGTCCGAGCACAAGTCATAATCGATGCAATTTGTGCAGCGCCAGCGTATGCCGCGGATGGGATTAGTTCGGCATCCATCGCAAGTGATGCCGCGGTGCACGATCCCCTTGTTGCGAGCCTGCTCTTCTGCAATGTAGTACAACGTTTTACGAAGTGCGTGTCCGCTCGAGTTCTCGTTGGCGCCATTTCCAGTGCTACCAGGTCCAATGTCTCGCAACGAGGCTACATCGGTCTCGTCGTCATTTCCAGCGGGAAGCACGATTGTTTCGCGCGTACCATCAGCTTCTGGTCGCTGAGCTTGCGCCACTCGAGTATTGTGTCGCGTAAAGGCAGCGACGCTTTGGTGGCGTGGAATGCCCCATCCGATCAAACGCCGATAGATGCTCTCGCTCATCAAGCCAGAGCTGCTCACCATAGTGGTGCTTCCAACCTCTTCCCACAAGTATGTGTTGAGGAACTGCCGCTGGGCATCTTGAACCAAAATTTCGGCCGTTTCTCGATCCGTGTGGCATATGTTCCGGAACCAGTTGACATCGGGCAATCTTCCTGCGACAAGCGGAATCCTGTGCCGTCTTGAGGGATCATTAGGGTCGCTGACCACGAAGATGCCATAAGGCCTCTCCGGGGGCGGCGCATCTTGGTCCTCTGTGTTTTCAGCACCTGCAGCAGCATCTGCCAGTTGTGACTGGGCGTGACTCCGGGGATTGCGCCGTCGGTGTATCGCGTTGCTTCGGTGGAGGTGGGACGAGGGTGCTGGGCGGTTGACGTAGAGGAGGTAGCCGGCGTAGAGGACAAATGCGCCGACGAGCACGGCGTAGACGGGACGAGATCGTGACAGCGAGGCGGCTGTAGGCGCAGAGGGGGCAGCCATGCGCGGCGGCGGTGTAAGCATTTCGCCGCGGAGGTTAGCTAGTGACGAAGGCGAAATTCCAGGTGGAAGCCGAGCAAGATGCTCGTCGTGGGGCCGGTCAGGTCGCCGTCATAGTTCCAGGTCGAGCTCGTAGCAGGCGGAGAGCCGAGAGTGATTGCGATGCGATGCGATGCGAGCAGAAGGCTGTAGGGCAGGCGGCGCAGCAGAAGGAGCGTATCCGAAGTCCTGTCAGGGCATCTGATGCGTTTGCCGTCGGTCGTCTCGCCGCGGCGGCAGGGCTGGCGCTGCTGCCCGGGGGCCAAGTTAGGCCTTCGCAAAGCTGTTCGAACGGGTGCTGTGGCCACCAGCCTCGGGTCGTGCCGCATGCCTCTTCCAACCTCACCTCATCTATCAGACAAGACATCCATCGCGAGCACACTTGGTTTTTCAAAAGCAAAATATATTGGTTCTTCACTCGTTCGTCGAGGTAGTCGGCCAGGTGCTATACTGCTCTCTGTTTCCTTCGTTCCTGTCCGCGAACCTCTACCCCCGGGAATCCAATGCCGCTCCCTTCAATCCAGTCAGAATTTCCTGTCGTTTGCATTACTGTACAATTCCTTTGGCCGTCGTCTCTGTTCGTCTCTCCGCGCCCACCCTCAGCTTCGCTGGTCGCCCGATTTGTGGCACCGAATCTCATCTACTCGCCTTCATCCTCGTCCTCAGCAAGGAGGCCCTCCGGGTCCAACCACGGTGAAAAGCTTGGGTAAGATGATGGCCTGTCATCATAATCGTCATCGTCATCGAGCTCTTGGCCATCGCGATTTATCTGCGCTGCCCCCCACTCTTCAAGCTCCCGCATGTCATCCTCGTCGGTTGGCTCCCATTCTTCAGGCGCCTGACGGAGGCGGCCGGGCGTGAATGTGCCGAATATGCAGTCTTCTATATCTTGGCATCTATCCAGGGGGTGAGCTGCGCATGGGAAAAGGAAGTCGGATCGCTGCTGGGCATCTTCTCGCCACACGACAGGATCGTGGGCATATTCAAGCCCAAGGAAACGAGAACGAGAATTGTGCTCCGCCCAGCCTTTCAGCTTGGGCTGATGAAGAGGCAGCCGAACTCCGCCGTCACTGTTGTCGTATTCCTCGCCGTGTGTCTCCAACAGTCGAACTTGTTCGCGAGTTTTGCGCGCCATCTTCAGCTCTCCCTCAGGATGGTTCATGGCGTCGCGATGGATCTTGGCAAGAATTTCGTGGATAGGTGCGTCTCTAGGGCCGTAGTCAAAGTCCATGCCTAACTTCATGACGTGGGCAAAGTGGGTGACCATTCGACGGAAAATGTAGATTTGCATGCTGCGATGGCAATGGAACTCCCAGGCCACATAACCGTAATGCGCGATCTTTCTAAGATACGTGCTTGGTGATTTCCTCACGTGGATCTTCAGCTCCGTAAGATTCAACCTCTTCAGGCGCCTCAGGATTGTCTTGACTCCTTCGATAGGTTCATTCCATATCAGAGGCTTCGATTGATCATTGCCTTCAGGTTTTGTGGCGAGAGGCAGGGTGTTGTTGCAGAATAAGAGCAAAAGGTCTTCGTACTGAAAGTGGAGCTTGATCCTCCGGACCTTTTGCGCTGCCGGACCCATGTTCTTCAGAAAGCGCCTGAGTGCTTGAATATTTTGAAAGCAGAACACGTTGCTGGCCAACAGGAAGTCGATCGCCATGACGTTCATTTGGTCCATCCCAAGATACTGGTCGTCGCATTGGGGCAGCACATGAAAGAGGCCTTCCATAATCTGCCAGCCTTTCGCCACTTCCGGTAGAGGGTCTCTCTCACGCCTCGCAACAGCACCGCGGCCCATGGGCTTCTCATAAGGCCGAACCTCTTCTTCTTGGACCAAATGGCCCATGATGTTGAGCTTGATCTCGTCTGGAAGGCCGGCCCAGTTGAATTTCTTGTCGTTGGCGACCCAATGGTTCCAAACGTCACTGTCGGGAACGTCATTCAAGAAATGCCTGGTGGCCATTTCATCCAGCAGCTTTGCCAACGGAATTTCAGCGTCTTCCGACAATCCGATAGCGACCTCTCCTTCCTCAGAGATCCATGCCTTCACAAGATACGCGGGACCTTCCCAGCCTCGCACTCCGGCATCATCGGCAATGAACCAAGGACGAATGCAGATGGACTCTCCGTAGCCCGGATGACGTTGCTCCAGGAACCAGTTTTCGCGATACTCGACATCAACGCTCCAAATGTGCATTCTTTCGGCCATGACCCAATGGTGCAGGCTTTGGTCTCCCCATCGTTCCATGGTTGCCTCTACCGCGGCGAATATAGGTCGCAAAGGGCGGCACGTGCAGTCATCGCTTGACTTTTGACCCCAAAGCTTCCACGGGTCATCAAAGGGACCTTCCATTCTCTCGGATTGGTCGCGGCAAACGATGAAGTTCTTCACGCACTTCCTCAGCTTGGCGTCCAACCATTCCTCGAGTTTCTCCCTCTGTGCTGCCTTGTTGCGTCGGCGACCATGACCACCCCGACCACCCCGGCCACGACGCCGGCCACGGCCACGGCCCTGGTCAAAGGCTGTTGCTGATGACACAGTCTCGTTGGCTGCCTTGGATCTTTGGTTGATGGCAATGTCTTGGTTGGCGAAGCCGTGGCCCAGGCCAAACCCATTCCTGTAAGCGGTTGGTGTTGCAGCGACGGCCTCTTGGGCTGCGCGAAACCTCTTACGGTTCATGGTATTTTGTTGAGAATTGATGTGGGTTGGAAGTTTGGCGGCACAGGGTCGAAAACTTGTCAAAGTGTTGCTTTGCTTGGAATCTCAAAGCTGGTGCTCGAAATGATGCTTTGAGCGGTATCTGGAGAGAAGCGGAAGAGCGTAGATACTCAGGCCAGAGGGTTGCTGAGATGCGAGGGAGAATAGACGGTGAAGTGTGCGGTAGGTCCAAAAGTGAAGTCGATGGAGGGTTCTCGGGAAGAGATGGGGGAGGCAAAGGTGGTCGTCGGACGGGACTTTGAAGTACAAGGGAGGAGAGTGAGAGTCAGGTCAGAGGCCAGCTCGCCATGGGTTGAGTGCTGCACCTGTCGAAGCGTGCAAGATGAGTGGTTGAAGGTTGGCAAAGCCCAGGGAAAGAGAGAGCAGGACAAGTAGCCCGGTACCACGTCAGGGTAGTCACGCCCTCAAGTCTTTCATGTGCCGCACCTGGCTTGAGTCGGAGATAGGGCAATGGCACAGATCATCGAGCATATACGCAGCAATGAACTTCCTTGATTGAAATCCATGGTACACGCTTCTCAGGCGCATCCGTGCCCTCACAAGGACAAGTCACACCCAACATCTGGTGGCATACTTTACATCGTGGCTGAGTGGTGTAGATTATGTACTCAATGTGGCCAAACGCAATGCAATGTTCAGGTCGTAGAAGACACCACAAGAATATCAAGCATAAAGACTGGTCATGAAAAGACTCCTCGAGGGTAGCAATGTACCACCGCTATTACCTTGATTTTCCTACGCGCCGCAAAAGGGTATCTAACAGCTAAAGTGCCGGCTCACAATTTCAGGCCTTTTGCTAGGCCCGTCCCTCCAACACACCCGCTGCCTGCTCCAGAAATGCATTGAAATCCTTGACCTTGTGCAAGAGACCACCTCCGTTGCCACTCAAGCTGACCGTGCCAGCGACCTCATCAAGTATCCAATCTAATGGCATCTCGGGCACCTCGTCTTGCCTGCCATCCCTCTCAGCCTTTTGCTTGCCACGTTGCACGGCGAGTTCAATGTCGAAAATTGCGACGTTGAGGTCTTGGTCCCGCTTTCTCGCAATTTCGGCCTCCTCGTACTTTCGCCGCACTGCATCCGTTCTCAAAGCGATTTCGTCCCTCTCTTTTCTAATGTCGAGAAACTCTTGTGTGAGCGCCTCTCTCCGTTTGCGTGTCGTCTTCAGCCGGGCTTTGAGCGACTCGCCTGCGTATGTCGCTTCCCTCAGATGTAGCAGCTGAGAGTCGAGCTCACGGCCGAATTCTTCAACAGTATTGACCTGACGCTGAAGCTTGGAACGCAGCGCCTTGTCTGCCTCATCTGCTACAGCTTCCCGAACTCTTGCAGAGATGTCCTCCATTTTTTCACTCATGAATTCTGCGAGCACATCGACGGCGTTGACGCCAGGGACACGGACAGGGATTTCGAGACGAGGATTGGCAAGCTCGTCTTCGCCCTCGTTTCCTGTTAGCCGTGGAGCTTTGGATAAACGGTAGATCGTGATGGGGATGGTGCTTGTTTCGCCGGCCTCCTCGTTGCGTGCGCGTTGGCGCTTGGGCTGAGCCTCCGAACTACGAGCTGTCGGAGCTTTGGGCTTCCGGCCACGCCGTTTTGGTTTGACTGGTTTGTTGGCTGGCGGTCTTTCTGGGGAGGGCTCGTTGGAGAGGTCGTATTCCTCCTCCGAATCCTCAAACTCGGCTTGATTCAACGATCGGCTCGATACCCGTCGAGTGCCATTGGCCGCTTCTGCGTCAATATCCCCAAGAGAAATTCCTTCCCCAAGATCATCTTGGCCTTCATCTGCTTCATCAAAGAAAGTTTCAGGCTCGGGAATGTTTCTTTGGGCAGATTTCTTGGCCGATAGAGGTTTAGATGCAGACTGCGCTGCGTCCTGGTCTTGTTGTGCAGGGGGCGCTTTCGGTGGCCTGCCTTTCTTCTTTTGAATGACTGTGCTAGATGGCGCTGCTTCAAGCAATGCCGGTGCATCTCCTGAAGATTTACGGGGCCGGCCAGGTCGCTTTTTGGCCTCCACAACGGGACTGACAATTTGTTGCTCCTTACCATCCAAGCTTGTCTCGGGAATGAATGAGCGTGTCTGCCCAGAAATTTTGGCGCTGGAGAATACGTGGCTGCCGTCATGGCTGTCCAGCTCATCCTGCGCTTCTTCCAACAAGACCGATGGAGTTGTCCGTCTGTTTGTAGGATCAGACCGCTGCACAGACTCGATACGAGTGCTTTTGACTGAAGACATGGTGTATGCCTCGTCATTTTGCTCCAGCTCATCCTCATCATTCTCTTGTGGCACCTCCAGTACCGGGGGGGGCCGCTTCCTCTTTCTCCCGGACAGTACAGCCGTTGGTGTGGTTACATTGCCTCCTGGAATGTTTGGCGCCAGGCTTGCATTGGCACGAGAAGACGAACCTTCATCTTGAGGGCGGGGATCTGCTGATGCTGTACGTTGTCGTGGTGTCCTGCGCGATGCTGATCCGTTTTGGGAACCCGAAGCACGTTGGGAAGCTTGGGAAGCTGGAGTGGCCTTCTTCGAAGAGGAGCGTCGAGAGGATTGCTGGATAGGGAGAGGAGTGCGTTGAGCGGTTGGCTGGTTAGGCAGCGTTTTTGGAGTTCGGCGAGGCGTGGGTTGTCGAGCAGTCGCAGATGCGCCAAAAGTGAACCCGAAGTTCAGTCCAGTGATGCCGCTCGTCCTAGAGGAGATCAGAAATGTGGCACGGTACCAAGTGAATCATGGTACTCACCCTGCACCGCGTTGGCGCATGCGGCGCCTTTCCTCGCGATCTGTACAGCGGTGAGTAGTTCGTCCTTGGTACTTCAGACAAGCCAACTCTTACCATTCGACGCCATTAGAGATATGCTGGAGGCTACATGGAGATCGACGGGTGCGCCTGTAAGGAAGGACGCGTAGACGTGTGGAGGCGACGCGGTGTTTGGAAGAGAGCCGACTTGAATTGACAGGGATTCCGCTTCAGTTGCGGTCGAGTGGACTAATGCTCAAGTCACGTGACGGCTCCGCACCGAGTAGGCACGAGACGTCTGCACGCAATTTTTGGCGTTTATGTGGGAGATTGTTATTGTCTGGCTTGACGGAAATGGTGTACCTATTGCCAATTGGAAGAGTGAGAAGATGTTGCCCTGTGGTTGTGCATATATCGCCTTAATCGGTCCAAGAAAATCAGGAGAAAGGCCAGGCATCAGACACTTTTGATGATGCGCGACCGTGTCAATTTGTTGTCCAAATTTGTAAGAGAGGTTTCCAATCAACCTCTGCAGCATGTACAACAGTTCATGTACCAGCCAAGAGTTGCATTTGATCGTCAATGGGGAGTGCCGGATGGAGGGGGATCTGGCCGGCCCCACGGCAGCTACCCGGACGGATGATCGACGCTCACTGCGACGTCATCCCCAGAAACCAAGCTGGACCATGTATTTCAATTCATTCCTTTGTCGCCCCATGCCGGATCTCTGAACTCCACCACCTGCATCGTGTGCTCCACAAACTCCAAATATCCTATCAAACATTCTCCACTCGTCCCCGAACGCCCGCCATCATGTCCGAAGCACGCAAATATGTCCTCAAAGTCACCGTTGGCCCCAGCTACGACACAAAGAGCCATCAAGAGGTCAATGTCAACACCTCGAGTCCTGTCCAAATTTCCACCAAAGATATCGATGCTTCGGTGAGCGTCCGCATACAAAACTACCGAGGTAAGCCTCTCCTGAGGAGTCGCCAAAGCCTTCTGCTCAGAAACTTACCCCTGGCAGGATTGCCCAAGAACTCGCCCAAAAGCTCGCCATACTTCTCTCATACCTCGCATACGGCCGACCTTTATGGCATCGCGTACACCTTCCGTTTGAAGCATGACATTCCCGGCGACAAACTTGTCTTCGGCAATGACTTTGACCATCCTATTCGAGACCGCTTGCCATACGGCTTCAGCACCGCTTTTGGTTGGGTGAAGAGCTGGATAGATCCTACCATGGAGGGAGACGTCTACGCCGATGAACCATATCTATACTCTCCTGTCCTCAGCTCCATGAACATTCTCAACGTAGGAGCAAAAGGACAGAGCCCTTCCGAGGCTGCAGAACAGGCGGGTTCTCCCGTCGGCGAGGGTGATGAGGCCGTGGTTGTTTTTGAGGAGGGCGCGCAAGGGGATGGGAAGGACGTCCGTGAAAGGTCATCCATGCCAGCGGATGGGCCGTCCCGAATGAAACACTTTCGGCACGAAGAGCCGAGGAAAGACTTCGTCTTTGAAAAGGACAGGACTTTCTCCTGTGACTTCTTCAACAAGTATCTCGACTTTAATGGTACGTCGGGCGCACAAACTCGGCCGGAAATGTCGCTGATTAATAACAGACTTTGCGCTCAAGCTCCCGATTATCACGATCCCAGTTATCAAATCCTGGGACGGTCAGCCTTTGCGGTAAGCATTCTGCCTTATCCAATTCTTTCAAGCCGTTGAACGAGTGACGGAAATGCCCTGAATTCAATCATATCCCAAAATCCACATCGCAATACCCATGTCTGCTCTCACGGGCGGTTTCCCTAACTGACTAAAGGACTCACACTCTCAGATATGTCCTAAAAAACCTCATCACCGACGAGCCGCTCTTTGTCGTTCTTTTCACCTTGTTACCAGCCGACCAGGTCGAATCCAACACGACTGAATCGGATGACTCCGAGGATGATGAAGAAAGCCAGGATGAAAGCAAGGGCGAAACCACTGACAAAAAGAACGCCGACAAGTACGAAGATGAAGGAGTTGACTAGGTGGACGCAGCTTGTGGACTCGCACTTACACCTCGGAAGCTCTCGTCCACTTCTACGGCTAGACCTCGACGAAGTAGATCAAGTACGCTTTGTCTCACGGCTCGAGGTCATGATGAGCACTCTTTTCCCTGCGACGCGTCTCGAAGAAGACTTCTCGAGGAAACAGACAGAAGTCGCTCATGTAAATTGTCCCGGGCCTTTCGGCGAAGAACTTGAAGTCGTAGTTGAGCACTATGTCCGCAAAAAGGAGTTTGAGCTCGTGGGTAGAGAAGAAACGTCCAGGGCTAAAAGAAGTAAAAATGTCAGCCACGATGTTTCGACAACAAAGAATGCGTGCAGGGTCTATATTCAGGGTGATTTTGAAGAAGCAGGAAGAACATACCAAGCGTGCTTGCCGTGGCCAAACGCCAGAAAAGTATCTGTGGTATTCACCATACCGACCTCGGCCTTTCCGACGAAGCGATCGTGCTTGAAAACTCTGGGCTCATCGTAGAAATCTGGGTCCATGTGAATCTCGGTCGTGGGCATGCCGACCTTGGTACCCTCGGGCAGGAGCGTGCCATTGGGCAAGGTGACGCCGCCCTTCTTAACGACCTGTCTCTCGACCCCGCGAGCCTTGAATGCGCTGAAGCGCAGCGATTCGCGCAGCGTGCTGTCCATAAGGACGAGCTTGTTGACGGAAGCCTTGCTCCAAACGCCGCCGGCATCGCGGAGAACCGAGGCGGCTTCTTTGCGCAGAGCAGCGAAGACGTCGGGCCCGGCGCACAGGATGTCGATGATGGCGGAGATGGCGGCTGAACTGCTGGTGTGGATGCCGACGAAGTTGAGGGCGAGGATGCGCGCGCACAGCGACCGCGGGTCATGGTCCAGCGGGTCGCTCGACTTGGCCGCGAAGCGCGCCATCAGTTGCAGCATGTCTGGGTTGCGCTCTTCGTGATGCGTGTCCTTGGCCGCCGACGCCTCGTCCAGGTGCCTCTGGATCAGCGGCACCAGGTACCGCTGGCAGTGGTAGTCGTAGTATCGCACCGGTAGGGCCGCGATGGGTCCCAGGAGAGGCTTCAGTACGGCCGGAATGAAGTAGGCAATCATGAAGGCGCATTTCATGATGTTGAAGACAAAGTTGCTCGAGTAATGGAAGTAGTCTTCGTCGTGGGCTATCTCCTTGCCTACAAAGACCCGGTTGGTGATGCGCGTGAGTATCGTACGCATTGAGTCTTGCACGCTGACGCGCTTCCATTTGCCGGGGACGTCGCCGAACCACTTGTCCAAACATCCCGTCATCTCATCTATCATGACGCCCGTCATGAGATTCAGGTTCATCTTGTTCAGTGCCTCGACGTGGAACGGCCGATGGAATTGCCAACTTCGCGGGGATGTGTAGTCGAATTCGACATCAGCAATCAAAACTTTGTAGATGGAGAGGACCGAGTCGGGCTGAGAAACCAGCCACGACATGTACGATGGCGGGAGGACAACCTCTGCCTTGAAAGTTGCGTTTGGTGTGATGTATGGAGTGTCATGCTTGCCATACTGACAGATTCCGTCAGCGAATTTGGAATATAAAATTCGTGGGAGTCGTACCTTGTGATAACCTTCTTCAACGTTCTGCTTCGAATGGAACGTCTCCCTCATGTTGGCCCGAATCTTTGAGAACCATTCATTGCGCAGACCAACCCAGGGCACACCCTTGGGCACAACTCGAAGTCTGGTGGCCCGAAGATGAAGTATGTAGATGACTGCGGGAAGTGCTGCGATCAGGTAGACTTTCCAGCCCGTTGAGCTGGCGGAAGCGCTCACGTTAGACAGCAAGACGGTCTCCGTCACGTTGTCCATGATTGCAGCAAGAAGCAAGTGGTCGTCAAGCGCAGTCGAAGTTGAAGAGTAGAGATTCCACTCAGAGAAGATATGTAGTTTCACATCTCCGTTGATTGGCTGGGCCAACGGACAATATCAAGACAACAATATGAAGAAAAATCTTTGACGATGAGAAGAAAGCCACGCATTCGCAAGTTGGCCTGGCGCAAATTTCACAATATGCCAAATGTACTGTACATACTCACGAGAGGAACCAGTAAGATATTGAAAAGGTGTTGAGCTTTCCTTATCAAGGTTTGCGTTTGACTCCCACGCTGGCCTCGGTGATTTTTTGGTGGGGTTTGGAAAACTGTCTGAGCTCGTGCGGTTCTTTGTCACCAGCCCTTCGAACGGGGCCTTGGCCAGAGAAAACAAGGGGATTAAAGACCGGTAAAAAATGGGAACGGGCGTGGATGTTAATCTGGTTGATGATGAGGAACTGCGATAAGCAAGAACATGCGAAATTTCGCCTTCCATCGCACTAGACAAGAGCGTGTCTCGACACCGTTGGATGGAAAGCAGCGAACGAAGGTACCGGCAGATGCCCCCATGCCTTTTGCGATTCGGCGGTCATTCGTTTGAAGTGCTTGCAGACGCCGGTCGAGGTGGGTTGAGACAAACCTCTATGAAGACAAAAGTCGGATGCTCTTCAGCATTAGGATGAAGAGGAAACCTTGTGGTCCAAGACGCTCGATCCGTTGGATTAATAATCACGTGGTTTATCGAAGGTTGATCGAATCCGCTGGCAGCCAAATCGTCGAGCCGATGGCAACCCTTGTGCGCGCCGTGTTGTTGATGAAGTGATTCGGTCGGTACGCACTGGGTTAGCGTCGTCGGTTGCCGTGCCAACACATCGATTGGAGCAAAAACGGCCCGCCGATGACGAAAACGACGGCACCCTCCCGCGACATCAACAACGACCGACACTCAACCGCCAGACACGCCTTCCATGCCGAAAACCACATTGCTACCGTCACTTTACTGAGCCATTCCAACACCATCGCGAATTCACCATGGTCGCCACACGCGCCCAGCGCGCTCACACCAAGGATGAGCCTGCCGCATCGCAGACCAGCGCGTTAAAGCAGCCTGCCCGTCGAGGCAAAAAAGTTGCTATCGAAGAGCCAGTCCCGAAATCCAAAGCGCCAGAACCAAAGACGCGTTCAGCTGCCCCCAAACCAAAACCGCAAGCTACTGCACCGACCACGCGGAGAACAAGAGCGAAGGATGCAGAGGCGCAAAACACCGAACAGCAAGACGTCAAGGAACCCGAGAAAAAAGTGCAATCACGACCAGCTTCGACTACAACAACCACCAAAAAGCCTGCATCCAAACCCGCAACAAAGCCAGCCACAGCTACCGTCGCACCAACACGTAAGCGACCTGCCAAAGACTCCGAGCCCGAGCGTGCCCCACCGGCAAAGCGACAAACTCGGTCGCGCGCTACGGCCCCGTCCGCCATGACAGATGAAAAGAAGGTCGCGCCGAATAGGCGCGCCACGAGGGCGGTCAAGGAGGAGGCGGGCCCGTCTGCAACCGTGAAGCCACTGGCACAAAGAATAAAGATCACATCCAACAACAACAAGAAGGTCTCTAGAACCGAGCAAACGCCACAGTCCGATAACGACGGCGATGTTCACATGGAAGAGGCGGATTCCACACCGGCACCTCCCGACAAGACCCAGGACATTGAGGAACCACAAGATCTGGACCAAGCTGACCATCAAGACGATCATCAACTCAAATGGAAAACAGGAGCAAAGACGCCCAAATCTACGAGGAAGGGCAGGAAGCAGGAGAAGGAGCACGAGGCCATTACCCCTACGACAGCAAAGGGCAATGTCGAGGAGCCTGTCGAGGCCCAAGAGACGAGGCCGCAAACTCCCAAAACGGCAGAGACTCCGCAAGAGCCTCATCCAAGCGCCATTCCAGTTAAAACACCTCGCGACAAATTGGCAACTCCGGTAAGATATACAGGACACGTTCAAGCAATTTTGGCGTTCAAGCAATCGGGCCCTTTGAAGAGGATTCGCAACTTACACACAAAGCAGGCCACACCGGGTACAGAGCACCAAGTGAAAGAAAGATTTCTTTCAACCAAAGAGAACGCACCACCTCAAACCCCTGCGCCAGCTCAGCTGGCGCAAGCTTTGCCATTTGCAGACGCCGCCACGCCTTTCTTCAATCCCAGGGCGCAGACTAAAATTTCCTCTGCCACACCTGCCCCAGGCCGATTGGCTCATGCTTTACCATTTGCGAATGTTGCAACGCCATTCTTCAGACCGGATCAGGCACCGAAGACGCACAGCTTGCAGGCTGCGACCCCTGCCTTCAAGAAGAGCACACTGCTCAGTGGCACCCCGCGCAAAGACCCCATTGCTTCGCCCTTTAAGCTTGCACCCAAATCTGCCCTCAAATCGAACTGCACAGAATTATCGTCCGAAAATTTGCTCCACAGCCCACCGAAAAAGGGACGCATGGCTGCTTCTGCGCTTGGAATGACGCCTGTGAGGTCGACGGCCCCAAGGACCGACCTCAAAAGCTCGCTGCTGCAGACGCCAGCAAGAAAGGGCCTCATGCTACCTCCTTCTACTGCTCCAGTGCACAAATATGGCCCTGCCAGCGCTCAATCCAAGTCTTCACTTTTGCAGACTTGCCCCCGCCGAATCGCACTCCCTGATTTGGTACCGAGATCCACCACAGCTTCCGACAAACAGGGCGAAAGGATGGGGTCCTCGCTCTTTTCAGCTACACCCCGAAAGCTCCGACTAGATGCACCACCCGCCGAGACAAGTGTACAAGACTTTGCTCAAGGTTCCGTCCTGGGCGCAACGCCGAAGAGGCCAAAGACTCCAGCCAGAAGCCCGACTTGCAGGTTCGCCACACCGGGAAAGACCCCTGCCAAGTCTCTCGTCGATGCAGATGCTGGCAGTCCAACGCCAGTGAAGCCAACGCCAGCTGGTCTTAAGGATGTCGATTCGGCTTTGCGCATGCTCAACGATGACCGAGACGCTTCGATGCTCTCCCCGACGATGCGCCCAAACACGCCCACTGAGCAATTTATGATGAATGTGATTGAAAGATTGGACCTTGACATTGAGGAACAGTCTCAGTCATTCGCTCGACAGTCAATTTCTAGTGGTGGAGACCAAAGCCCAGGCGTCGAGGCTACACGTAAAGTCGACGCTGATGAGACGGAGGTCGAAGAAGATGAGTGCGATGTCAACGAGGAAGAGATAACAGCGGGCACCCGCGAGCCACCTGTGGAAGCGGACTCGATGGTTGATGACGAGCCGGAGGAGCCTCACCTGGAGCCGGTCAGCAGCTTCATTGAGCCTGAAGTGACCATGATCCAACGTCATCTGGAGAAGGTATTGGGGACGGTGGAGGAGCAGTTCGAGGGAAACGAGGAGCCTGCTCCGGCTGTCCAAGAATTCGACACTACGATTCATGGATCTCGTCAGGCTTTAGAGGAGCTTGCTCCGTGTGGACGGGAGATGGAAATGATCGCCGAGGAGCCTTCTTTGTTCACAAATGACCAAGAAGCATCTATCTTGGGTGAGGTTGACTCACCTGTCAAGGTCCACTTGGAGGTTGTACCAGACCAACCTATTGAGGAGCAGCCCCTCGAAGAGATGGAGGAGCCAAGGCCAACGTCTTTCCATATTCCCGAAAGACCGTCAACACCTGAAATCACCGAGGAACGGATCACGGCATTGGCCAAGGAGAAGGCAAAGACAGAGCATCGTATTCGCTCCAAGCGGCTTTCTCTTGCAATAGAACTTGAGAGCTCGGTCAAAAAGCCTCGAAAGAGCCTTGCATTTGTTCCTTCCATGACTCCCATGAAGTCAGCTCTTCGATCTCCCTTCAAGAAACCTTTCGGCTCCCCAAAGAAGAGCGTTGCTTTTGCTGCGGAGCCCGTTTTCCAGCAGCAAGAGATTGTCGAGCAACCTGAGGAAACCTACATCCCTCGTCCTGACTTTGGACTTCTCTCTGGAATGACATTTTTCGTGGATGTTCGCTCGGCCACGGGTGAAGATGCCGGGGATCTGTTCGTCCCTCTTCTCGAGGAGATGGGCGCGAAGGTCGTCTACGAATGGAGCGATGACGACAGCAGCATTACCCACGTCCTCTTCAAGGACGGTTCCAACGAGACTCTACACAGAGTTGCTCGATCTGAAGGCGATGTTCAAGCCGTCAACATTGGTTGGGCTCTCGAGTAAGTTTTCCAATCAATTGCATCATGTTACTGGACTAACAGTCATCCAGCTGCGAGCGTTTCAATCAACGTCTTCCTGAGTCGCCATATCTCATCGACATTTCACCCTCGCCATCGCACCGTCCCCATACCCCCACGCGTGCCCTTACCGTTCTCAGCACCAACACTACTCCAACACGTTCCACAGGCAAAGCAACGCCGCACGGCACGCCATTTGCCCTGCTCCACCTCACACCAAAAGTTGCGCCTTGCCCGTCGGCCAGATCTTCCATCTCGCCGTCCGTTGCTGATATCGCGTCGCCTACGCTCGATGCGCGAGTGGACAAGGAGAATCGCAGCCTGAGCACGCCCTCGCCAGCGCACAAGAGCACCGCGCAGATGGAGCCTTTCAGTCCTAGCACCCCTTACTACCTGCACCCAGAGCGCATCACACAAAAGACGTGTCCGCCCAAGCAGACGCAGCGAGGCATCTTAGACCAGCGCGTTGACGGAAAGGAGGAGGATGGCTTTGTTGTGACTCCCTTTGCGAAGCGCCTTTTGCTAGCGAGGAGGAGTTTGAGCCCAGTCAAGGCAACTAGTGGGCTGGGCAGTGGTGGTGCGGCGGAGGTGTGATGATGACGAAAATTGCTTTGCTTTCTTCTTGGTTTTTACTTCCCCTTTTCTCTTCTAGTCGATCGTTGGCTTCGCGAATTGGTCGAGCAGTAGGCGCTGGGTTCTTTTTGGGAATCGGATAATCGGGATTGGACACTGGATACTGGACTGCGGTCTGGATGGCGTCACTCTTTTTAAGGCTGCTTCTGAAATTGGGAATCAGGCTGTGGGACGCACAACGAGCCTCTTGCATACTTACGAGTTCGAGTAGAAGGATGAGAGGTATCATTCTGCTTTATGATATGCGTCGAACGACTTCGTACCGTCTCATTTGAGCCCCCGCATCACAAGTGACGGACAGTAAAGCAGTCCACTAGCTTTTCCAATTGCATGCTTTGGTATCATTTTGATGCAGTTAAACAGCAATCTCAAGAACTGCTCTCCTAATCCCGTTCGTTTCTCATGCCACCTCTCTCAATCCCAGAACTTGATGAGGCCATTCAAATCGCCCGTGACAACCTTACTCGTCTCCTTCGGATGCCAACCAGTGGCAATGATGGGACTCTCACTAGCCTGGATCTTGTGGTACATTTTGCACGTCTTCCAGTCCCAGAAGGTGACGAAGCCGCCCGAGTCACCGGACGAGACGAACTGGCCGTCGGGCGAGATGGCCACGTCGATGGCGTAGCCGGCGTTGTTGTGGCCGCGGAACGACTTTTTGCGGTTCTGCCGGAACCGGTCGGTGCACGCGTACACGACGATCTGGTTGTCGGACGATTGGAAGGCGACGTACTTGCCCGACGGGTGCGGCGCGGAGCGCACCATGGGGTACATGTAGGGCTCGGCGATGAACTTGATGGGCACGGCTGCAGAGGGCGTGGTCAGCAGACGGAGCACAGAAGGTGACTGCATGGAAGATGTTTGACTTACGAATCCCGTATTCCCAGGCCCGCAGCGACTTGTCGTCGGACGTGGTGATGAAGCGCCTGTTCTCGTCGCAAAAGGTGATGGTGTTGACGGGGCCCAAGTGGTGGTCGTACTCCTGCACCATCTGGCCGCTGCGCGTGTCGAACTGGACAATCTTCTTGTCCGCCATGCCCGCCAGGAACTCATGGTTGAGCGACGAGTCCGGGTTGAAGCGCACGACGTGCGGCGTCTTGCCTGTCGAGAAGCGGTTGACGCACTTGCCCGTCTCCGTGTCCCAGAGCTTCATTTGCCGGTCGTAAGACGCCGACAGGAATTGCGAGCCGTCGTTGTTGAAGCAGATGTCATTGACCGATTTCTTGTGCCCCATGTAGCTGCGCAGCAGCTCCCGTTCGTGGTAGACGTCCCATATCTTGATGGTGTTGTCCGCCGATGCAGATAGAAGTAGGTGCCCAGAGTCGGGGAAGAACCGTAGCGCGTTGATCGCCTTAGTGTGGTGTTTCCAGGTGTGTATCAACTTCTTCGGGATGTAGTTCTTCACATCCGCAATGTTGGCCTTCAAGTTTATTCCCAGATCCTGCGGAACGTGCATGTAGGTCCTCCCCTGGTAGTCGTGCAATGAGCTGCCATGGAATATGGTTTTTTCGTTTGCACCGTTGTCCGTCTCGTAGTCGGTTCCTTCTTTGGTAGCTGGTGCTGTCGGTTGCTCCTCGATCTCGTCCTCCTCATAGATGATTTCCACGTCGGAGCCCTCCTCCTCCGAGTTGGCGTCCGGCCTTTCGTATTCATATTTGGCCCATGGTCCCTTGTATGCACCCTTGCCGTAGACGATACTGGCATCGCCCTTCTCTTCCCTCTTCAGTTTCTTCGCCGGTGGTTCTGCTGCAGACTCGCGCGCGCGGTGTGCTGATCGGAAAGAAGCTTCGCTGATGACGATTTCGTCGGCAAATCCAGTGGGTACGCGGCCTTTGGTATTGGTTGCCATTTTGGCTTGGGGTCAAGGCTGTGAGGAAGAGGCGTTGAAAGTGTTGATGTTTATCGGTGTAGATGTTCAGCAGAGCTTCAATGACCGCGGCACATGAGTCGCGAAAGCTGACTAAGACATCGTTCGCGACTTTGCAGACATGGACCATGATTGGCCGAAACTGCGAGGTGACGGTTCGCGGAAGCCTAAGACATCACCACTTGACACCCATACTGCTATCGAGAATGTATTAACTGCGAAGTTGTCATGTCACATATCCGCCAGTTACAGTCGCCGAGCATCAAAGTCCCGGCCTTCCCAATGCTCCAAACGCGCAGTAGGACCGTAGTCTTTTCCAGCGCGTTACGCCATCCATGTCCACCCATGCCTCCACTTCCTTCCGCTCATACCAGACATCGCTATTCGTTCATTGTTGGTTTGAATCCATTATACACGTCGCTAGAGGATTTGCCAAAAGGCCATCGAAAATTTCGAATGCCTGCTCCAGTTGCGCAGACGCGGTCTTCCGACGAAAAGATTCTTTCGGAGGTTCTTTCGTATGCACTGCATTGGGGGCTTTAATGGGCCTCGTCCCGGATGAGAGCGACGCTGTTCTACGGGTTAGACATGAAAGATCCATGTGCATCGGGGAGATTCTCACATCATGCTGTAGAGATAGAAGAAGAACATGACCAAGTGGAAGCCGAGCTTGATGAATGATTCCTACACAGCAGTCAGACCCGCGCAAAACGTATATTGTAGGCAGAATTGGCTACCTTCTTGTGTACGTTGAGCTTCCTGAAGATCTCGGTCGCGTCGAGAAGATGTTGGTTCTCGAGAATCCTGAGAAAAGTCAGCCCATGTGTCCGTGTACGCGCGCCGTTGCCGCGCAATTGGCATTTTTCCATTTCAGACTGGCGTCGACCAGCCTTGTCCATCGGAGCGACGGAGCTGCCACTTACTTCTTGGCGTTCCAGGCCAACAGAGGCAGGTTGAGCAGTAGGGCGATCCAGTAACCGTTGATGAGGAAAAGAAAGGTCAAGAAGGCGTGGACGGCGGCTTCGGGGATGATGTAGGTGTTCAGGCGGTTGCAGAGGTCGATCGGGTTGATGTAGTCACTGTTTACACAAGTCAGCCAAGCTCCAATGCGTGGTCCGACGGCAGCCGGAGGCTTATTTGGGGCGGGCAGTGGTGATGCAACGAGCCGCAAAGGGCGGATACAGGGCCGACGCACCATTCCAAGTCAGAGTACATGATGGTGAAAAACACCTGGAGGAAGAGGTTGACCGCATTTATGAGCACCGCGAGGAGGTAGAGCCAAGCCTCGCCCGACATTTTGAATGGAGGCGCGTATGGGGAAGGGAGGAGACGGTCGGATGCGACGAAGAGGAGGGCGGCTGGGCAGCGGGCGATGAGGTAGAGGTGTGTTGTTGAGGGTTGCGGTCGGTGGTGGATTGGCGGGGAACGCGAGCGAGAAACCGGGCGGCGTTATCTGGTCGGCACGGTGTGGGGACGTGTGAGGTGGGCTTGGGGCAGAGCGGAGCTGTCGCTACGGCAGGATTGTGGCAGGAACTGAGGACTGCAGGAGAGCATTTGGTTTGGCAGCTGGGAGACTGAGCGGCCGGATCATCCACGTGCAGAATAACGCGTTTTGGCAACCTGAGGTGACGGATTCCCGAGGGTCGATGGCTTGCTTGACTTGGGCCATGACGAAACCAGGCAGCTCTTCCATTCCCTGCACCCCGCCGGCACCCCCAACTGATGCCCAGCCTTCTTCAACTCGTACCAATACAAGAACCACCAACGCCTACGTCTCCTTTTCGCTCAACCGCTCCGTCTCACTACGCCGTCAAATGCCGCTTTTCATGATTGCTCTCCCCATGTCTCTCCACATCCCGCCCCCCGCGCCGCATACACCTTCAACGTGATCAGAGGTATCTAGAAACAGAATCATGTAAACGGATCCCCAAGGCCTCTCTCGTGACCACTCAAGCTTCCTGCTTCGCTCCGTTCGTGTAACCCGGAATCGGCACAGGGCCACCAGGAGAATCCGGTAACCTAGCGGTCAAAACCTCGACGCCGTCTTCGGTAACCAGCAAAGTGTGTTCTGTTTCGAATCAGTCATGCTTTTGACGAGCCTGAGGGTCAGCTCACCGAATTGCGCCGTCCGCTTGCCATCCTGCGTCGCGCTAGTCCAGTCGTCTGGCCACGTCTTGTCCCGGTGTGTGCCCAGCGCAATCATGGGCTCGATCGTGAAGCACATGCCGGGTTTGGCAGTGCCCACAGCCTTGTTCTTTGCGTAGTGCGGAACGTTAGGGGGGCAGTGGAAGAGCTGGTTGACACCGTGACCGCAGTACGTCTTGATTACGCTGCAGTTCCTTTGCTTGGAGAGCTTCTCAATCACGTTGCCGGGTTCGCGGAAAAGCATGCCGGGCTTGACAATCTTGATGGCTTCGTCAAGGGTGTCGCGTGCTGTCTCCACCACGCGGATCGAGTCGGCATCAGCCAGCGCCTTGTCTCCGATGTAGTACGTCTCGTTGATATCGCCATGGAAGCCGTTGTGATAAAGCGAAACGTCAATGTTGAGAATGTCACCGTCCTGGAGAACGCGCTGATCGGGGATGCCGTGGCAGATGATTTCATTCAGCGAAGTGCAAACCGACTTGGGGAAGTGGTAGTAGTTCAGCGGCGAGGGGTAGGCCTAGTGGTCTTGTAAATATTTCATGTCCACCAGGAAATCCCGCGCGCAGAGACAAGGGCCAACCCACATTTCTCTCCAGACAAGCGTTGTGCACGACCTCGTCAATGTAGTCCGTGGTAACTCCAGGGACAGCCGCGCGTGCAGCAATGTCCAAAACTTCGCGCGACAGTCGGCAGACCTTCCTCATGCCCTCTATCTCGTCCTTGGAAAGAACCTTGATTTTGTTCCTGTTGACAAAGATCTGCTCGCTTCTTGGGATACCATCCTTGGCGTAGTCTGGAAGCGTTATGCTCTTCGGTACTTGTCTGCGCGGCGACAGCGGGTAAACGGGACGCAAGGAGCCGGTAAAGTCGAAGCTGGGGAACGGGTTGTAGAGGCCGGTTTCTGGGTCGGGGAGTGAGACTACTTTCGGTGGAAAGAGTTTGCGGAGAGGGTTACTTGTGCCTGCGCCAGCTGCCTTGTGGATTGCTTTGTGCTCATTCTAAGCATGCGATCAGGTCAGCCCACTTGAACCATGCTCAAATCCATGTTCTGAAAATCACCCAGTTCTTCTTGAAGCAGTCCTGCGAGCAAAAGTATGAGTCCTTGCCCAGCTTCTGGCACGTGGGACATTGGAGGTTCGATGCATCGTTGGGGCAGTCCTTCCCCAGGCACTTGCGCGCAGGCGCGTCTTCCAAAGCCATGGCCGCGCCTGTTGAGAAAGCGAGTGGTGGTGAGACTGGAGTCCGGACCGAGGCAGCCGGCTAGGACGAGGCGATGTCGCGGCGGGAGACGTGGTGAGAGGCGACAGCCGGTGACCAAAGATGCGAGCCTGGTGGAGAGTCTCACAAGGCTGAGGCGAAGGGAGCGCGAGAACAAGGGCCGCTGGTTGAAGCTTTGGTCTTTGGCAGGGCAGCACAAAAATGGGCGGCATCGACTTTTGAGAGTCATGCACTAGTCACCCACGGCCTGCCAATCACAAAAGTAGTAGTCATTTTCTCGACCTTGCACTGTACACCCTCCACACTCTCACGCCATTGCGACTTCGCTCAAATTTCTGCTTCTCTCTCTTGGTCCTAGGATCTTTCTCCTCTTCCCTACTCCTTTCCGCTCCCTCCGCGCTTCTTCAATCATGGCTGTTCAAAAAACGGTCGTGGTCGGAGCGGGTCCCGTTGGCGCGCTTGCAGCGATCTACGCCGCACGGCGTGGTGACGAGGTCGAGGTCTACGAATTGCGAGGAGGTGAGTCTAAAGCTCTACAGCCTTTCCAACTGCTTGATTGTCTTGTTCCTCGCCCAGTCTTCAACTTTCACCCCGCTTCTGAACTTTCGCCACCCCAAATTTCCCGCTCCCTCAGCGCTGGCAGTTTTCAAATTTTGGGGCAGCTGGCCAAAATTTCCCCATGCTTGGTAATCCAGACAATGATTACAAACGGTCATGGTCTCTCAAAATGGAACCTACTCTAATAGGAAAGCAGATCTGAGAGACCCTTCCACGACCCTGCTCAACTTTACGAGATCTATAAATCTTGCAATTTCTGAGCGTGGTATCAATTCCATGAGGAAAGCAGAATGTCCTGGTCTGCTGGAATCAGTGCTCGAAGAGACGATTCCCATGCACGGCCGCATGATCCATGGCCGCAAGAATGAGCAAAACTTCCAAGAGGCACAGCTGTACGATGTTCGCGGAAGAGTGAGTTTCATGACGTCATTCGATGTTTCCCGGGCCATGTCTGACACGCCGCAACAGTTTCTGCGAGCCATTGACAGGTCCAGCTTGAATACACGATTGCTGGACGAGCTCGAGAGCATGCCCAATGTCAAGTTCTTCTTCCACCATAAGCTGGTCGGCGCAGATTTCAAGAACAATGTAGCTTGGTTCGAGCACCTCAAGACGGCCGCACAGCAAGCTACAAGCACGACGACATCTTCGGGCAATCGCGAAGTAGAAGTCAAGTTCGACTTCATGATTGGCGCCGATGGTGCCCACTCCGCAGTCCGGTACCACCTCATGAAATATGCCCGCATGGATTACATGCAAGAATACATCGACACTCTCTGGTGTGAGTTCCGGATGGATCCCGCCCCTCATTTAGAGAACGACGGTTTCAAAATCCCGCCCAACTATCTGCACATCTGGCCAGGAAAGGAGTTCATGTTCATCGCCATTCCTTCAATCGACAAAACCTTTACCTGCACCCTTTTCCTCCCGGCAGATGGCTTCTCCAAGCTAGATGCCAACCCCGACCAGCTCGTGCCGTTCTTCCAAAAGCACTTTCCCGGCGTCGTCCCCGAACTCATCTCGGAAGACGACCTGCGTAGGCAGTACAACGAGAATCCTCACCTCCCGCTGATCAGCATCAAATGCTCGCCGTATCACTACGGCAGCTCCTGTGTCATCCTGGGCGATGCCGCCCACGCAATGGTACCATTCTATGGCCAAGGAATGAACGCTGGTCTTGAGGACGTTCGCGTGCTGTACGACTGTCTCGACCAATTCTCGCCGCCGGCTGAAAAGGAACCTGAGACAGCTACTACACTCGACGCATCCAACTATGCACTTGTGAATGGCGATCCTGTTGCGCGTGCAAACGCTCGCGCTCAGGCTCTCGACCACTACTCGACGCTCCGCCGGCCGGACGCCCACACTATCAACGACCTCGCGCTGCGCAACTATGGCGAGATGCGCTCAGACGTCATCAGCCCCATCTACCGCATGCGCAAGGCTGTGGAAGAGTGGCTCAGCGTCAACGTGCCCAGCCTCGGCTTCGCGACCCAGTATTCCCGCGTCACCTTTGGCAACGAGAGGTACTCGGAAGTCAAGCGTGCGGTTGGAAGGCAATCACAGTTCTTGCTCGGTACCATGCTCACGACGTTTGTGGGCACGGCGAGCTGGGTTGCATGGCTGGTGTGGAGGCTCGAGAGCAGCCGCTCGAGGCCCTCGGGAGTTGGAGGTTTCTTGGGACGTCTGGGACAGAGGATACAGGATTTCGGACGGAGACTTGCTTGAGCAAGGCAAGGGTTTTTGTGGGTTGAGCCCACATGGCTGGATAGAGATGGGCTGGCAACTCCCCTCAAACGTCAACATAGATGATGTAAATATTAATTGAAAAATTGCTGCATTTAGTAAAGGGGTCTAAATGATGCGAGTGCCAGACTCGCCGATCCCTCGCCAGCCATCTCTGAAACGCCTGACTTGGAAAGATCCTGAGCTTGAGTAATGCTCCCCATTGCAACGCCGAGTCCACATCCAACTTTTGACACAAAATGACGCGTGTACAGTACCGTGTCACGACCAGAAAAACAACGCCGTCACCCATACTTCAGCACCCTCAACACATGGCACAATTCAAGCACCTCCTATCGTTCCCAAACACGGAGCACGAAGCACAAACCGTCTTCTCGCACCGCCTGCATACGCACTCGTCTAAATCGACGTCCATGTCCATACCCACTCCGTAGTAGCCCACGAGCGATACGTCGCAGTCATCGCAGCGCAGCGCCGCCGTATCCTTCATGGCCGCAGGGGGTATCGACGTGTCGGGCGGCTGGACCGGCGGCTTGGAAATGTGCCAGAACTGGTGCAGCGTCGACTTTTGCACGGGCACGAGCTGCTGCTGGGGGAACTGCGCGGCGGGGGCTGAGGCAGAGACATCTGTCTCGGACGAGGCATTGGGGGCGGAGACATGGCGCTGGGCGTCGTATAGGCGACGCAGAGTGGATTCTGCTGGTTCGGTTAGTCGTTGACGGTGGGCGGTTGGATTGTCGGGTTCCCGTGTGCCCGTGGTGTGCTCGTACCGTGGATCATGCGCTCATCGGGCCTGTCGTCGCGGAAGCGCTTGAAATTGCGGCCGCTGATGTTCTCGCGCGGTTGCGCCTGTTGCTGCTGCGAGGGCCATGTCCAGCTGGCCGGCATTGGGTCCGCGATGGGCGCATCGTCCATGTCAATGCATGGTGGGCTTGAGGAACGCGAAAAGAGACTCGATGATGAGAGTGGTGACGAGGTCGAGTCGGAGCGCTTGCGCTTGTGTGCCATGGCGTAGATGTTGCGTCGGGAGGGAGGTGGGTTGCAGTGGAGAAAGGATGTGGGTAAGATATTGAGAGCGCGGGTTGGGCTGTGGGCTAAAGAGACGGGATGATGGGATGAAAGAGTTGGGCGCGCGGACGCGTTCGGAGTACCTGACGTGATGAGTGGCGCTGGTGGCTGGGAGCAGTCCAGATAAAGTCGTTGCCGAAACTTTGCAACACTTCAAGCGACATGACGGCCACGATGGAGATGAAGCTATCCCCTCTTAAATGCCAGGCTGCGGGGCTGAGCTCACGACTTGACGTCCATCTTTATACACGTCTTGCCTGTTGACTTCGTGACAGTATCTATTGTCGTTGTTGAAATAAACACTCCATCAATTAATTGAGCACTCGTTCAATCCACCCTGCCCTCTCAACCGCTCCCACAACCCCCACGTGAGCTACAACTGCTGCCTCCCAGCAGCCTGTTTACCGCCCTACCCCGCCGCCAACCATTCAACAATATCGAGCCTCGAGACTAACCAGTTGGACCCAAAGATTTCTTCCAAAGCTACTACCAGTCGTGTCGCCCAAGATGCCGAGCAGGGAAGCCAGCCACGCTGGATCATGGTACTCCAGCAGCAAAAGCACCCTCTCATCTGAGCTGGACCAATGGCTTGAAGCTGTGCCCGCATCCACCGAGGGCATCAGGCCTGCTTCCCAGGATATCACCATTGATCTGCCTTCTGCCGGTGCACGAGCCATCATCGCCCCGTAGGTCCATTCTGAACTGTCACTTGGGACCGGCTCGTTGGCTCATTTGGATTTGTAGGCATGCCGGATATGCCTACTCGGGTCCTGCTGCCGCGTGGGCTTACAAGGCTTTGGATTTGTCGAATGCGTAAGATTCTACCGTGAAGAAAACATGGGATCTTGACAGGCCAACACGAAGCAGCAAACGCGTCTTCCTACTTGGACCGTCTCACCATTACTACTTGACTGGCTGCGCTCTCTCCGAGTGTGACACCTACGAGACCCCCTTGGGTAATCTCAAGATTGACACTGAGACTGTTGCTGAGCTGCACAAGAAGGGCAAGTTTGACAAGATGAGCGTGTCACAGGACGAGGACGAGCATAGCCTGGAGATGCACTTGCCTTATATCTACAAAATGATGTCCAGGTAAGCCCGTCCACGTGGCCGTGAAGCTATGGAGCATCTTCCTCACATCCGCCCGCAGGCAATTTTCCGATCCAGATCAGTTCCCGCCGGTTGTTCCCATCCTCGTGGGTGCCACCTCTGGCGCCACCGAACGCCAGTACGGGGAGATCCTCGCGCCATATCTTGCTGATCCTACTACCGTCTTTATCATTTCCTCCGACTTTTGTCACTGGGGCTCCCGGTTCAGGTACACTTACTACGAGTCGGCCCCTGGCGGTTCGAGATCGCTACGGACGTCTGATGCGCCACCAAAGCAGCCGGCTATTCACGAAAGCATTTCAAACGTCGACGGGTACTGCATGGACGCTGTTGAATCCAAGAGCCACAAGAACTTTCTTGAAATCCTGGAAGAGACGGGCAACACTGTCTGTGGGAGACATCCCATTGGTGTCGTCATGGCAGCGATCGAGACTTTGTCGCTGGAAGAAGAAAAGGGCAAATTTCGATTCGTCAGATATGAAAGAAGCAGCGACTGCGTCACTCCTCGGGATAGCTCAGTGAGCTATTGCAGCGCGTTGGCCATTTTCTAAAGGGTTTACAGGTCGGTGTAGTTACCTCCCCTGTCCAGAGCCCAGTCATGATTCTGATGAAGTAAGCACAGGAAAAGATCAGCCGCATGCACTACGTGGACCGGCCAGGAGCATTCGCGGGTGGACACGAGGCCCGAAAACCGAGTCATTTTGGTAGAGCTCTATAGACCCTCAAAATATCCTTCGGTCTTTTAGGCTCCGAGCCCGCACACACTTCTGGTGACAAGACAGTAGACACTAACATACGCCCGTAGCGCAAGCTCATCGACCGTATTCACCGTCCATTCAGGCAGTACTTCGGCATACCCACGGCCTCGTACATCGTGACGGGGCTGCCAGGTGTGGCTGATCCAATAGCCGAAGAACTCGACTGTCGGCTGATTCTACAAGTGACGACGCCCAGTCGCTTACGACAAAATCCTCCACTCCTTGGCCGTACACTGCTAAATGATGGCGCATCTCAGTTCGATTGCTAGAACAATTGCTGAGGTAAGTCGGCAGACTTGCCGTGGAGAGAGAGGAGGTAAAGAGCCGAGCGAAATCTGACACCGATCCACTGGGCACGAGATGCTCTTACCAAGGCGAGATGTCTGAAGATACTTCGGCATTTGACCCTCGTCAGGCTGCGGCACATGCCGCATAAAGTGGGGCCTCCAAAAGCTGGGGTGCGGGGACGGATGCAGTGAACGTCCCCGCGTGTCTTCCTCGGACATATCTTGTTTGCGCTCTGGTGATCATCTCCCCAGGTTTTTGCAACGGAAATATGCGACTCGACTTGGTCCCGGGAGTTGGGTATTGTAGAGTCCGTTCATGTCAGAAACTCGGGACCATAGACAATGGGTAAGCTTAGACTTGTGCTTGAGCTGATTCCAGCTGAGGCATCATCAAAGGGAGGCCTTGCAGGTTGCTTTTCTTCTTTACCTTCTACTTCTTCCCTCTCCAATTTTTCGATCACCGCGCTGTCATGTCATTTCAAATGTCGGGGTTCGGCGACATCGTTGACCTTGCTCCATCAGGAAGCTCGAACCCATGCCAGCCACCGGCCCCAGCGACGCATCCCAGACTGCATCTGGCCCTACGGCAGGTTCTGCAACGCCCACATAATCACACTTGTTGAGCATTTTCATTGCCGAAAGCCCGTCACGAGGTGTAGCAGTGCCAAGATGGCTGCGGATACACCCATCACTGGCTTCAGCGCCGCCGCCACAGCATCGACCAGGACAGCCCTGTCGCCGGGAGGTCGTCGGCCAATACCTTCATCGGTGGTTTGTACCGCTCCAAGTCGTGCTTCCAAGTGCCGTGATTTCGGACTTGGACGTGATGCCCCAATTTTTCTGGCAAAACTTCGCTCGATGGCGACCGAGCACTGAGGGGTACGCAAGGTGGATACCGTTATAAAAGGGGTTGTTGGAGAGCGAGTTGAGGAGGCTGCAGAGCTGGTCAATTCCTCACCATGGCTACTCCCAGGAACTCGATGGCACTTCTGGCCCTTGCGGTCTCTTTCATGGGCGGCGTCTCTGCTGCTTGGGATTCTTCGTTGTACACCACGAGCCCCGCTGTCCTTCCCTCTCGTGAGTGTTTTCTCGAGGCCCAGTCTTGAGTCAGATGTCTGGCTCGGACGGGTCTTCCTAACCATTGCTTTTGGTCTGACAATTTGCTGACACTTTCTTGTCAGCTAATGCCACTGGCACCGGATGGGAAGATGCATTTGCAAAGGCTCAGGACTTCCTGGCGGAATTAACCTCGGAAGAGAAGACCGCCTTGATTACTGGTACAAACGGACCTTGCCCTGTAAGTCGCCCATGCCTTTCCTCTGCACACTTGCATCAAAAGTCGAATTTCTTTCTTTCTCTCTTGGTTCTTCGCGCTTGGAATGCTCCTTGCGCAGCTCATCCGTGGCATCCGTGGAAGGCGTGCACTTGGACACTATGAATCTTCTAACTTCGCCACTTCAGGGCAACATCATTGGAATAGAAAGACTCGGCTTCAAGGGCCTTTGTCTGCAAGACGGCCCCTTGTCCATTAGACAAGCAACTTATGCTTCCGTCTTCCCGGCCGGCGTGAACGCTGGAGCCTCCTTTGATAGGGAGCAGTTCTACAAGCGAGGCCTCTACATGGGCCAAGAGTTCAAGGGCAAGGGTGCCGAGATCGCATTGGGTCCTGTTGCTGGCCCACTCGGCCGAACGCCCTGGGGTGGCCGCAATTGGGAAGGCTTCGGTGCCGACCCCTACCTGTCTGGCATTGCCAATGCAGAGACTGTGCTCGGCATCCAGGACGCGGGTGTCCAAGCCACAACCAAGCACTTCATTGGCAACGAACAAGAGACGCAGCGCAACCCAAGCGTTGCCGACGATGGCACCACCATCGAGTCTGTTTCGACCAACATTGACGATCGCGCTATGCATGAACTGTATGTCTGGCCGTTCGCCGACGCTGTCAGGGCGGGGACCGCTTCCATCATGTGCTCCTACAATCGGCTCAACGGTTCATATGGCTGCCAAAACTCCAAGGTCCTCAACGGAATTCTCAAAGACGAGCTTTCTTTTCAAGGATACGTTATGAGCGATTGGTGAGCTTCTAGACCTCTGCTTCGTCGAATCTATCAACTAATGACTGCTTCCAGGGGTGCGGTCCACTCTGGTGTTGCCACGATTGAGGGTGGGCTGGATATGAACATGCCCGGCGGCATTGAATTCAGTTCTCCAACGCCCTCTTTTTGGGGCGCAAACGCCACCGCAGCTGTCAACAATGGAACCGTTCCCGAGAGCCGGATTGACGACATGATTCTCCGCATCATGACTCCCTACTTCCACCTGGGCCAGGACAAGGACTTCCCCCCGGTTGACAAGTCCTCGGCGGACATCAACGGCAAAGCGGAGAGCTCTTTTGGCTATCCCTTCGAGCTGGGCCCCATTGTCGACGTGCGCACTGAAGAACACACGCAATTCATTCGCGAATCCGCCGCCAACTCGACGGTCCTCGTCAAGAACACTGGATCATTGCCTCTCAAGGCGCCCAAGAGCATTGCCGTCTTTGGCAACGGCGCAGGTGACTACGAGGCCGGACTGTACTCTTTCGTTGGCACCTTCTTGTCGGACGCTGAAGAGCAAGGAACAATTGGGTCCGGCGGCGGCAGCGGAACTGGCCGTTACTCCTACCTTGTCACACCCCTGGAGGCCATCAAGGCGCGGGCGAAGCAGGACGACGCTCTTGTCCAGTTCATCCTGTCCAACGAAGTCATTACGACGTACGGAACCTCCAGCATCAAACCCGCGCCCGAGGTCTGCCTCGTCTTCATCAAGTCGTGGGCCACGGAGGGATTCGATCGCCTGGAGCTCGAACCTGACTACAACGGCACTGCCGTCGTCGAGACTGTGGCAGACAGCTGCAGCAACACCATTGTTGTACACAACGGAGCAGGCCCCGTGCTCCTCCCTTTCGCATCTCACCCCAACGTGACGGCCATCCTGCTCTCTCACTTCCCCGGCCAAGAGAGCGGCAACTCGCTCGTCGACGTGCTGTACGGCGACGTAAACCCATCTGGCCACCTTCCCTACACGATCCCCAGCTCGCTGAGCGTCGCCTCGCCGCCCATCGTCAACAGCACCGAGCTGGTCGAAACGACGGACCCCAACGCATGGCAAGACCCATTCACTGAGAGCCTCTACATCGACTACCGCTACTACGCCCTGAAGAACAACTCCGTCCAATACCCCTTCGGCTTCGGTCTCTCATACACGACCTTCAGCCTGTCGGACCTGAGCGTGTCAGCTGTCGCGGGGACGTCCAACTCGTCCAGCCTGCCATCGGCCTCCTCGCCCATCCTGCCCGGCGGCAACGCCGACCTCTGGAAGCCGCTGTACGTCGCCAACGTGAGCGTGTCCAACACGGGCGACGTGGCCGGCGCCGCCGTCCCGCAGCTCTACGTCAACATTGCCGACGCCGGCGCGCCCGCCGGCACGCCGCAGTGGCAGCTGCGCGGCTTCGACCGCGTCGACCTCGCGCCCGGCGAGACCAAGACGGTCGGCTTCGAGCTGCTCCGCCGCGATCTCAGCTTCTGGGATGTCGAGGCGCAGCAGTGGCGTCTGCCCAGCGGCACGATTGGTGTGGAGGTTGGCTTCAACTTTGAGGAGAGGACCGTCAAGGCTAGTTTGGCTTGATTGGGATGGTGGTGATGATGGGGAGATGAGGAGAGAAAAAAAGAAAGAGAAGGAGTGGTATGCATTTTATGAAATACGGGGTTGAGCATCGCATGATAATGGTTTTTTCTTCTTCTGTACGTATTCAAACAACAATCGCCCTCGTTGGCGGGCACTTGCACACCTGGGTCAAGACCTTTGGCGTCTTGTGGTGATTGAAAAGGGGGGGAGTGCAGCACCCTAGCCGCCCCTTGTGTTCTTGAGCAATCCTTTTTCTGATGAGCTGAGCACACGTTCATAATCCCAGTCCAAGACGGGTGGCTTTTACCGTACGAACCTAGATCAGTCACTTACGCCTGTTCCGTACCAAGTATGTGAAGAACCGGAGTTCCCATTCATGTCCCGCTGGCGCAATGTCTTCTTACCACAGTGGGTGTCGAAAGAGATGCGACTTGCTCGGTCTGACTGTGGCCATAAATGACTACTTCCTAAGCGCAACTATAGTGGGCGTGAATACCCCTTGAGCGCAGGCGTAGCAGTGAATGAATGCTCCTAAAGCGCAAGCATAGGAGCGAATGAACGCGCCCTAGGCGCATACTCAATACTGCCAGGAGCTTTCATTTCTTTCGACACCCACTGTGCTACCAAACCTGGAAGCACACCAGATCAATCTCATTGCAATATATATTTTGAACATGAGCAAAGAAATCCAATCTACGAAGTCTTGCAAATCCCAACTGCAGCACCCGACGAGAGAGATTGTCCGCCCCAAGAGCTAGCTCCCCACGCCCGCATCTTACACGCAACCGGACCACCGCTTACAGCTTCATTCCTAGCACCTTGTGCACCCTCAGTGCCTGCCTGATGCTCAGGTCGAGCATAATCTCCTCGGAGCCACCGGGGATGGCGTACGCCCTGACGTCCCTGTATAGGCGCTCGACGCGACCTCCCTGGCCGCCGCGGCTGTAGGACAAGCCGCCATAGATCTGGGAGGCCTCGCGAGCGCAGAATTCAAACGTCGTCGTGGCCTGGGCCTTGAGGCCGGCAATGGCGCCGCCGAGCTTCAACATGGCCTCCGTCTCGTCCATGTTCTGGCACTGGAAGATGAGGTTCTCGAGCCAGTTGTACGAGGCCTCGATCTGCCGCGCCATGTGGGCCAGCTTGAGCCGGATGACGGGGTGGTCGATCAGACGCTTGCCGAACGTCTTGCGCTTGTGTGCGTACTTCATGCTGTCCTCGTAGCACACACGGCTGAAGCGCAGGCACTGGATGATGATGCCCATGCGCTCGTGGTTGAAGTTGGTCATGATGACCTTGAAGCCTTGGTTCTCCTTGCCGATCAAGTTCTCGACGGGGACCTTGACGTCTTCAAAGGTGATGTATGTCGTGCCGGAGCTCCACACACCCTGGCAGTCCATCCGGCGCGTCTTGACGCCGCCGAACGCGCGGTCAATGAGAAGGACAGAAACGCCGTTCATGCCCTCACCTCCAGTGCGGACTGCGGTGGTGAAATAGTCACACCAGATACCGTTGGTGATCCACTTCTTCTCACCGTTGACAATGTAGTGCTTGCCGTCCTCCGACAGCTTAGCCTCGCAGGTCAGGTTGGCAACGTCGGATCCGGCATCTGTGATGAATCAGTCACCGCTCGCCTGATTACTGATATAGAGCTTACCGGGCTCGGTGATGGCAAGACAGATGCGCTTGTCGCCGTTCAAGATTTCGGGCAGAATCCTGTCCAGCAGAGCCTTCTTGCCATGCTTGACAAGCGGCGGGCCGCCGATGCCGTAACCGCCGATGAGGTTCCACACCAAGCCACCGCTGCCTGTGCGCGACAGCTCGTCCGTGATGACCATCTCGTGGAAAAGATCCCAAGCCTCCGGAGGCACACACTTGATGCGCTTGTCGGTCAAATGAGTGGGATACGGGTGCATGCCCAGCAGACCGGCAAGATAGCCCCTCTCGCCCATGGCCCTGTAAATCTCCTCGGGTATCCGCTTGGCCTCATCCCACTCGGTGACATAGGGCATCAGGTCGTTGTCGACCCATTCGCGGACCTCGGCGCGCAGGGCAGCGTGGGACTCGTTGAAGTAGGGAGAGTGGTACTATGGCCAAACGTTAGCCGGTGCGTGGATAGGCTGGAAAAGTTGACATACAGTCTGGTACCATGAAGGGTCGGCGTATGGCACGAGGTCGCCAAACTGGTCAAGAGGCTCCGACTGCTCTGGCGCACCGCGCGGGGTGACGGATACGGTGCCAGGCTCGGGCTTGGGCTTTGCAACCTCAGCTGGAGGCGCAGCAGGCTTCGGCTTGCTGTCGAGAGATCCAACTTGGAGCTGCTTTTGGAACTTCTTCAAGATGCCCTCGTTGTGGTACTTCCAAAACTGCTTGGAGGCATCCTTGCCGGCGACGCGCTGGAGGACTGCGAGAGGTGAGCGAGGTCATGGGGGAAAAGCCGCGTAAACATACTCTTCTTTCCTCCCGGGTGCTCGTCCTGGAACTTGGTCAGGTCGTAGACATCTTCGTCGACGATGATCCAAAGATCGTTGGGCTTGGAGTGGGCCTCGACGTCCGACTTGGAGAAAGATCCCGACATGGTGAAGGTGAGACAAGAGTGATAAGAGAGGCAAGGAGACGGAGAGTGAGAATAAAGAGCAGCGGTGGGGTGACGGGATTAATAGGTACGTCCGGACTCGGCTTTGGGCGCGGTCGAGTGTCTGGGGCAAGGCTTCACATGTCAGGGAGCAACAGACGTACCCCGGACTCCGCGAGTCTGGGGGCGTCCAGCCGCAGCATGGCCGACGTCAGATGGACCCGTGATGCGCTTCGAAGCAGCCAAAGACCGTAAATGGACTCGATTGGGGAAACAAGTGTCGCTTTGGACGAATTGAAGACGTTGGCGGGAGCCGAGGTCCAGCGGGTCCCATTCGGCACTCCAAGGCTCACGTCACCCAGCCGGCGAATCATCGTCGTTCCATTATGCGCCTTTCGCACGCAACCAGCGTCGACTTATTACAAGCGTCAGAGACTGAACAACCCAAAAGACCGACTATCCGTCATCTGTACTGACCGATCCGCAGTCGTTTGTTCGTTTCTCTGCCGCCAGTCCCGCCAACAGCCGCTCGACGCCGGTAGACAGCGCCCGCATAAACTTTGACTGAAGCAGCCGCCGCATCTCGATGAAAACAACATGAACCAAAAGCAACAGGATCATCACGTCGAGCGCGGGCTGCTCGCGGATGCCCTGGTATTGGATCCTCTCCGAGCTCCTTGCTCCTTCATCCATCGAGCCCGGCTTGGCAACGGTTTCAACTTTTTTCCCATTTTCCCATTTTCCCATCTTCACTCAGTCCTCAATTTCTCGACAAAGATGCGCGCCAAACGGCCCAATCGAATTGAATCGTTGGCTTGCTCAGGTCCTGTTGTGTGACGTAGATAGCTAATCTACCGACAGGGACAGCTGACGCCGCGTGTGAGCTTCCCCGGCCAGCGCTCCGAGCTCGGCCTGCCACATTCCTCGACCAAACACCATCTCCACCTTTTATCGTCTCTATTGCTCGCCGCCCTACCTCATAAAGACACCGCACTACCTGCTTACAAACTCCTCGTTGCTATCTCCAGATATCACCGCCACCACCCTCTTGGCTCGAGTCGCCAGCGACACTTTTCGCCGCGTGAACCCTGTTTGATCCACCCAAAACAGCCTTGCTCTGCATCGAGTGTCCCAGCCGTCAGGAACCAATCCAAACTTCTTTGCGTTTCGTGTCCGTGTCATTAGACACCGACCTTTGATAGATTATTAACATTGCTTTCAACCTCGACTATCAACCTGCCTCTTGACCTCGCTGTTACCCTACATCAAACAATCACATCCTCTTCCACAATCGCATACTGACCACCATGGCTGGGCTTGAAAACATTCCCGATCAGATGCTGGCTTGCCAAGTCGTCGAGGTACCCAATGCTTCTTCCCCAATCGTCTCTATTCTTCTAAACCGCCGCAGTTCAAGAAACCCTACAAAATCCACCATGTGCCAACGCCCAAGGACCTCCAGCCTTATGACCTCCTCATCAAGACGGCCGTCGCGTCGCTCTGCCACACTGACAACATGGTCCGCGAGGGCATCTTCCAGCCCAAGCTCCCCAGCACCGCCTCTCACGAGGGCGCCGGCACCGTAGCGGCCATGGGATCCGCCGTGACCAACTTCCACATTGGAGACCGCGTCATGGCCGGCCTGTACCTGCACGCGTGCGGCGTCTGCGACGACTGCAAGGCCGACCTGCCGCAGTACTGCCAGACGAGCGAGGGCGCCATCGGCGTCAACACGCAAGGCTGCTTCGCCGAGTATGTGCGCATCGACGCGCGGACGGCCGCCAAGCTGCCCGACGCCGTGACGTTTGGCACGGCCGCGCCGCTGGCCTGCGCCGGCTGCACCATCTTCCGCGCCATCAAGCGGGCGGGCGTGAAGAAGGGCGAGTGGCTGGGCCTCGTGGGCGCGGGCGGCGGCCTGGGCCACCTGGGCATCCAGTTTGCAAAGGCGCTGGGCGTCAAGGTCGTCGGCGTGGACGCGAGAGATGAGGGCTTGGAGCTGGCCCGGAAGACGGGCGCTGATGTCGTCGTCGACGCGCGCAAGGGCAAGGAGGCCGTCGTTGCGGCTGCGCAGGAGGCCACGGGCGGCGAGGGCGTGCACGCAACCGTCAACATCAGCGAGGCCAGCTCGGCGGCGGCGACGTCTTGTGCCATTACGCGGAGACACGGGTTGATGATCCAAATCGCGCAGGTCCGTCCTGCCTTCCCCTTCTACTAAGCCGTAGGACCTCAGTGGCTTACATTATTGTTGCCCCGCAGCCCGACCAAGTCAGCGTGCCCTTCTTCGAGCTCGTCTTCCGCAACATCAAGATCCACAGCTCGCTTGTTAGCTCGCCCACCGAGGCGCGCGAGATGCTGCAGGTCGTAGCCGAACACGGCATCCGCGTCACTAAGAACCCAGTCAACGGCCTGCTCGAAATCCCAAATCTCCTCGAGCTGGCAGCGTCGGGAAAGATGTCCGGCAAGGGCATCGTCATTGTTGATCCGGCCCAGATTGAGCTGGAGAAGCAGATTGGGGCCACTGTCTAACGAATTACCCACGAACCAGGATGAGGGGGCAGGAAAAATGAGCAGTTTGCTTGTTGTGCTTGTAGACGAGTTTAGGTGGGGCTGGGGGATCGGAGTATGCGGTTCAGATGATGTTGTTCATGTCTAGACGAGGTTATGTGACGTAGAAGACGCGAGACGACGAATGAGGTGGATGTACGAAGTACGAGGTACGAGATGCTTATGGAGTCAAACTGGGCTTGTGCTTTTGGAGACAAGATGGGCTTACGCTGTGGGAGTGGACAGCCTTGGCTGATGCGGACGGTACCTAGGTAAGGGGCCGGATGACGAATAATTATTTCGAAGTGAGAGACTTTGAAACTGTGACACATGTGCAAGTGGATTGCAGATGAGTGCTCCTCAGTATGACAGCCGTGCACTCTAGGTACGTACGTATGCTCCAACAGCATGGAGGTGATTGCCTACGGTCCGATACGTGGTGGGCTTCTGGGAACAAACCTTGAGAAAAACTCCACCTACTTTCTTCCTTCGTGGCGCGCCAAGGCAAGGGGAGTGCATAGCTTCATAACTTCATGCGTCGTGATAATCCCATCAATCATGAACAAAGCGGTGCCATATCCCAGGAAACGTCTGACGCCTCAAGGGGAAGAACTGATACCAAACACAAAACAAACAGCTCTTGCATAAACGCCTGTTCCTTATCTTCGTCTCTTCATCTCTCATATCCTCGATGACGTACATGCATGCCACACCAAGCCCATCAGTCAAAGCTTCAAACGCCCCATACGACACGGCCCCACCCTAAGCCTCCTCCCTGCGCCCTACTTCTCCCACCACTCCCGCTCCCGCTCCCCATGCCTCCGTTCCCACTGCCACACCTCCTTCTCACGACCATGCCACGGCCCCTCCCGACCATAACGCGCTCGCGGCCAGACACGGAAACGAGAGCATCGCGCTCGCCCTCGGCGCCGCCCAGACACGCGTAACCGTCGTCCATGTCGTCGGCGCCGTCCAGCTCGTCGTCGAGGTCCAGCGAGCTCCGCTGCTCTTCTTCTTCGACGCACACGACCAGCTTCTCCCACTCGGCGTCGTTGGCGTCGACGAGGCGCTGCCGGCTGCCACGCAGCGGCAGCGAGTGTCGGCGGTGGTGGTGGCCATGGCTGCTGCTACTGCTGCTGCTGCTGCTGCTGCCGCCGCCCGAAGAACTCCTGAAGCCGCTGGCGTATGACGACGCGGCGCCGGCATACGCATACGTGTACGGCGGCGGAGGCGTGCAGCCACGCGGGACGCGGCGACGCTCACCGCCGTTGCTGTTGGAGTTGCTGTTGCTGTTGTTGATGGTCACGTTAACGCCGACGCCGAGGTTGCTGGCGCTGTAGTTGCCAACGCTGCCGCCGACGCCGCCCACGCTGTCCGCGTATGCCGGTGGACACGCATACTTCTTGATGGCAAAGGTGCCGAGCGAGCGGTCGCGGTCAGAGCAGCTGCGGCGGCGGGCGTACGACGACGACGGGGGAGAGCAGTCGGGGCGGTAGAGCGGGACCGAGGGCGAGGGGCAGGGGAGCAGAGCCGGCGAGTAGCATAGCGTGCAGCAGGAAGATGAGGACGACGAGGACGAGCTGCTGCTGCTGCTGCTGCGCGAGCAAGACGAGACGGGCGACGTTTGCCGCGGCCGGGGGATGATTTTGGGACAAGAGTGCACCGAGGGCTTGGAGCACGTCGTCGTTGTTGTTGAGGTCGTGGTTAGGGTTGTCGAGGTTGACTTGGATTTGATGAGGCGGTTGCCCCGGATGCGGATTGGCTTGGATTCTGATTCCGCAGAGGGCTGAGTTGTGTTGGTGGTCAGCAGGGTTCGGATTCGAGGTTTGAATGGGGGTAAAAAGGATTGCGTCGGAAGGGGGCGGACAGGGGGTCATACTCGAACGAAGAATTTCATCGTGGAGAAATGCATGACGACTCAGCGGCGAATCTCCTGCTCAGCTTGACGGAAGAAGGGGAAGGAGGTTCTAGAAAGAAAAAAGCACTAGAAATGGGTCTTGCTGCTGCTGCCTTGACTCTGACGACGACAGTGGGTGGCTGAGGGACGGATTTGCGGATTTCCGGCTGCTGCTGCTTCCAGAGGAAACGAAACAAAATAATGCAATGCGACGCACGGCGAGCGAACGAAACAAAACCCGAAAACGAGACTGTCGCGTAGGGTACTTATGGACTTTTTCGCCCTCTGCTAAGGCTGCGAGCTGAAAGCACACGGGAAACCCCACAAGGTTGGAAGGGCGCGCTGCGGTTTTTCCGCCTCACGCACGATTGAAACGCTGGTACGCTGCGCATGGTGGATGGGCGAACTGCCTGCGTGCGCTCTGCAATGTATGTGTGCGCGGTAGTTTCTGCCCCGGGCTGGGCCTACGTACTGACCGGTCGGTTGATCCGTTGATGCTATCGGGTAAACAATAAGGGGCTCGATAGGCAGATGCAGCGCGGCAGACTATCGTCGGTGCTTTAGACGTAGTTGCAGCTACAAGGAAACGGCGCTTTTGTTGGATCGGGCTAGGTAGACGACGCTACCGCCTTTGAATATACTCAAGGCTCTCCGTGGATGCCGCTGGCAGAATCCTGCCACCGCATGGCTTGGCTCCCCCGCGCGTTAACGAGGTCGCATGCGATGCGAAAGGCGCAGCGTCTGTGTTGATTCGCCGGGCGCATCAACGGGAAAGCGGATACGACGGGGCATGTTTCTAAGTAGGAAAGTAAGTCTGCAGCCCACTCCATCTTCCTTCCCCTCTTTCCTGCCACCTAGCCATCAATCCAGACTGGTAGATGTCCAATGAAGCCGTCTGTCCGAGTCCAACTGGGCCCTTGATGCCCGTGAAATCCCGACCTAGCAAGGATGACCGCGGGACTGTCCGCTCGGGATGACGTCGAGGGGACGCGCCAGAGTGTGGGGAAGCACGAGCTCCCTGGACGGCTGGGGCGGTTGGACCCGGGCATTGGTTGCTTTCCTTGACGACTAGCTGCTTTGCTCTGATGAACCTTGAGCTGTGGCATTGACGGGTTTGCGCTCTACGGCTGCGCGGGTCGTTATAAAGTCGTGCCGCTTGCCAGGCTTGGAATCCTCTAGCGGATTGCTTTGCCTCCTCTTTTTTTCTCCGAAGCTCTGGGCTCGTTGTTGACTGTCCGATTCCCGTCCGTCTTCGTGCTTGCTGGATCCGAAAATAAATCGCTCCTTGATCAAAATGGTACGCGCTGGAGCAGTCAAAGTTGTAAAGGCGGATTCGCTCAGGGAGAGCAAGGCTCAGACTGAGGGCATCACTCGGTGGAACGCAATCGAGGACATGTCGGATCAGGTGTGCGGCACGAGTAAGTAGCTCCCGGGGTGGATTTGACAGAAGGGACAAAAGAAAAAGTGATATCAGGCTGACATTCCGACTACCTTAGTCACTGTAGCAAAACCCCACACGTCATCAGCAGTGCACCACCACGGGGCCGAGGGTCAGTGTCGCGTGTCATCCGCACCCGCACCCGCGCCATGCTGACGGTTGACAGACACCATAATCTACGCCGTCAAAGGCCGAGGGTCCATCTTGAGCGACAACGGGCAAACACGCCAAGAGCTGGCACCGGGAGACTTTGCGCTGATCCCGGCCTTTTCGCAGCACCAGGAAGTCAACGACAGCGACGAGGACGTCGTGTGGGTTGTTGCGCGCGGCGGGCGGAATCCGATCGTCGTCAACCTCGACAACTGGGGCCAAGAGCTTCGAAGGAAGAGCAAGGACAACCGCAACGGGAGCGAGGGCTCGGTCCAGTTTGATCGAGTCGTGGGAGACAGGAACCTTTGATGGATTTGGTTGATGCGGATACAAATTGACAGTTTTAGTTTCACGGGCCGAGTGGATTTGATGGGGCAGACTGAGTCGAGAAATGACAAGCGTTGGAAACCCACTGTTTTGACCGAGGGCTTGTTGGATGCCATGTGGTGTTTGCTTAGGTGGAGAGGGAGGTGGTGATGGTCTGGGGCCGATGGTAGGATGTGTTTCTAAAATACCTGGTGGTCGCTCTGGACGTCAGTCGATCAGTGCGCGAGCTCGGTGACGGTGACGGTGACGCTTGGGTTGACCCGTCCCTCAGCCCTCTCCCCTCCACCACCCTCTCGAAGAACATGGCAGAGCAGAGGCTGGCGACCAGGACATCACGTTCCTGCGTCGCGCGAGCTGGTGGCCAGCGGAAGCGAGGGATGGGCTTGTTGCTCGTCTTTGTTCCTCCATGCAGCAGCACACCCCAAGGACGGACAGACGGACGGACGGACGGACGGACGGCACGGCAGCATACATAATACATCGATCGCTCAGGAACAGGAACGCCAATGAGACGGCCCATGGTCGAAGCGTGCCGCCCCCACGATCCACCGAAATCAACTCCATCGCAGCCCTCCTCTCAGCTGCGTTGACTGGCACGGCACCGCCTAGGAAAGATGTGCAAAAGGGCGCGTCAATACTGCGTCCAAAAGCCCTGCTTGTCGTCAAGCCTGCGAGTGTCACCGCATCTGTCGCTCTCTCCACTCGCCCTCGTCCGCCTCCGCCTGTCCACGCCGTGCTCATGGCTCCTGTGATACGTTCAACTGCACTGCCCGAACCACGCTTCCTGTCTGTCCCTCGTGGACATCTCGCCCATGGCCCCACCACACGACCTTTGATCGCCCGCCTTCCTGTTGCGTGGTTGCACTCGCTGCCGTCAACCTTCCCTCGACTTGTTGGTTCCCACTTAACATCGCACATCCCACAAAACCACGCCCAAAAGAATCATGGCCTCCAACGCTTATGCTGCACCTTGCCGTGCCTCCCGCCCACAAGCCGCTCGCCGACCTGGCCTTCTTTGCAATTCTGTGTATTTATTTTGATCCGTATCGGTCCTCCTTCCACGTGAGTTTGCTCCAGCAGAGGTCCCGGGCCGTACAGCTGTGGCCCTCCCATGTCTCCCCTCCGTTTCTCTCCCGAGTCTGAGCCTCGCCTCTGCATCGAAGCTGATTCAAAATGCTGCTTCTTCCAGCTGTGCGTTTTCAAATGATTGTTCTGGCGCTCGGCCTGGCAAAGGCGCTGGCCACAACGACAGTCTCAAACGTTAATTATACTCAATTTGTGGATCCATTGTGAGTACAGAGTACTCGTGCTTGCCGCAAGCCGTGCAGGAGACCTGCGTTGGCCGCGGGAACCAAAACAAAAAAAAAAAAAAAAACACCACCAGAGAACATGACGTACTGATGCATCCAGCTTCGGGTCCGAAAATGGCGGCAACGTCTTCCCCGGCGTCGTCCCTGGTGCGTACCTTCGAAGCAGTCCATCTGGATCTCATGGATCTTCTGACAATCGTATCCCGCAGCACCCTTCTCCATGGTCAAGCTGGGCATCGATGTCTCCTCAGGGACCACCGACGCCTACTCGGGCTATCTGCCTAGCGGCATGGTGACGGGCTTCAGCATGATGCATGAATCCGGGACTGGAGGCGCGCCCAAATACGGCGTCGTTTCGCAGCTGCCAGTCGTCGGCAACATTTCCAACCCGCTGGCCGCAGACCTAGCCGTCTCCAGACGCGTGCCCGACAAAGCTGAGGTGGGCTACTATCGAACCGAGCTCTCGAATGGTGTCGTCGTCCAGCTGGCTGCCACGAACCATGCTGGCCTCTATCACTACCAGTTTCCTGCTGGCTCCGTGGCCAACGTCGTAGTCGACGTCTCTCACGTGCTGCCCTCGTACCGCGGACTCGGCTGGGAGCAGCACTACTCTGGAGGAAGCTTCCAAGTCTTTGACGATGGCCACTACGAAGGGAATGGGACTTACAACGGAGGGTGGAACCTCTGTATGGAATGCTGCCCATGTGCTTGTTGCAACGACTAACAACCCGAAGCCCCAGATTGGACCATCCACCTTTGTGGCAGATTCGACAAGACGCCGCGTAGCAAGAGAACGTTTTCTGGAAATCAGACGCGAATCTGGGAATACGGGGCGCGCGACTCTGTATCCGGCACGCAAAGAGTCGGAGGCGTATTCAGCTTCAACGAGGCAACCGTTGTATCAAGAGTTGGAATATCCTTCATCTCTTCCGAGCGGGCCTGCAACCACGTCGACAACGAGATACCCGCTTCAGCGACGCTCTCCGAGCTGGTGTTCCAAGCGCAGGAGACGTGGGCGACCAACGTCTTTTCCAAAGTGACGACGACCGAGACTAACGCGACTCTGCTCACGCAGCTGTACTCGAGCCTTTACGGCATGCACCTGCTCCCATCGAACCGGACAGGCGAGAATCCGCACTGGGAATCGACAGAGCCGTACTACGACGACTGGTTCACGCTGTGGGATCTTTTCCGCTGCACCACGCCGTTGATGCACGTGTTGCAACCCGAGGCGTACGAGGAGCAGATTCGCTCATTCATTGACATCTGGCGACATGACGGCTTCCTCCCGGATGCGCGCTCGTCCAACTACAATGGCCGCGTCCAAGGAGGATCCAATGCGGACAATGTGCTTGCCGACGCGTACGTTAAAGGGGTCAGAGGACAGGTGGACTGGTTTGATGGAATCAGTATGACGTGACCCAGCAAGTACTGCCGGCTGTGTTGCTCACTTTTTTTTCTCAGAAGCCATGTTGGCCGACGCCGAAACGGTGCCCTCTCCGTCCTACGATCCCATGACTGCACCCGACGTCTCATCGACGAAAGAAGGCCGCGGCGCGCTGCCTGACTGGCTCCAATACGGCTATATCACGCCTCGCTTTTCGCGCGCTGTGTCGCGGGCGGTCGAATACAGCGTCAACGATTTTGCCATCTACCAAGTGCTCGACGGCATGAACAACAGCGAACTGAGCGCGCCGTCTGACTTTTTGAACCGTAGCCGGAATTGGCGCAACCACTGGAACCCTTCTGCGCACAGCAGCACGCTGAACGAGTCGGGCTTTGTGGTTCCTCGCGCGGCAAACGGCTCCTTTCTCTCGCAGAACCCGGACTCGTGCGGTGGATGTTACTGGCCAGACGCCTACTACGAAGACAATGCGTGGACGTACAGCTTCAACGCGCACCACGACGCCGCGCACCTGATATCGCTGAGTGGCGGACCAGCCGCATTTGCCACGCGCCTCGACAAGTTCTTCGACGGCGGCATCTACAACGTCGCCAACGAGCCGGGCTTCACGACGCCCTATCTCTACAACTTTGCTGGCGCGCAATACCGCACCGTGGAGCGCATCCGAGCCATTGCGCAAAAGTCGTACGGTGTAGGCCCGTCGGCTCTTCCTGGTAACAGCGACGCTGGCGCAATGCAGAGCTGGCTGCTGTGGAACATGCTCGGTCTATACCCGTTGACGGGCCAGACGACGTTTCTGATCGGTAGCCCGTGGTTCGCAAACGTCAGCGTGGCGCTCGGCGGCGGCCGCTTTCTCAACGTGTTTACCAACGTGGGTCACGACGAGCAGGTGCAGTCGGGCAAGTGGTTTGTGCAGAGCCTCACCGTCGATGGAATCCAGTGGGACCAGAATTGGCTCACGTGGAAAGACGTATTTGAGAACGGAGCAGAGCTCGTGTTTGAGCTGGACTCGGTCCTCAACTCAGCCTGGGGGAGCGGCGCCCCGCTGCCGCCCAGCCCTGCCAGTCCAGTTGGTTAGCGTGGTCTGCTGAGGGGTGGTGAGGTTGGGAGGCTAGCCCACTTGGCGGCGACGGCGTGCGACGCGGCCAGTCGACGTGTACGAGGAGACGACCTGGCAGATCGATAGGGGAAGTTTGGACAAGTGCCTGTAGGGCTGGCTGGCCCCTGTGGCCCGATTTTTAGAAAGGAAAACCCAGGAGAGGAGGCGAGAGCGCCATGTGTGGCTTTTCGGCCGTTCCATGGACTCGGTGTCCAACTTTTTTCCTTCTTCTTTTCTTCTCGCGAGATATTCCTCAACAGCATGTAGACTTGGAACAGCATGCCATGAATTACAAGCTGGATGCAGCGATATGGACGTGATTGGCGGGTGCTGACATGGTAGAGGGCGACGTGAGGGGCAAGCATGGTGTTTGGCTAGGCGAGCGAGGACCATCTGATGATTGCCATGTAGGGAAACGGGAAGGATTCGAGATGAGAGAGGTTAGGTGGGCTGCTCAGGTGGGTGAGAAACGTGATGGGCCACGATGGTCCATCCATCAGCGCAGATTACCAGCCGTGCCGCTGCGCTAGACGCGGGTTTTGATATTTTGGACGCATGGCCTGACGTCGTCTGTACATGTAGCCAAGTGCAGTATATATCGATCCTGCTCGCATTGCCTGCGACTGGTCCGCCTGGGCATCTCTCGTGCCGGCACTGCAGCATCAAAGTCGGTGAGGTGAACAGAGAACGGATCCTCCACAGCGTAGTGGATAGGGGCCTGGACGGTTCCTAGGATGCGCCAAGTTCATTCGGGTCGGTACATGATTTTAGCTTCAACGCCGTCGACGGGCGCTCAAAGGTACCCGTCCCGATCGAGCGTGGGTGATCGGGCAGTGGATGACAAGGAGTTGCTGGGGCTGGAAGTTCCCGATGACGAACAAGACCAGGGATAGATGGGTTACGCGCAGAGAGAGAACGCAGCTTGGGGGAATGGCAAAGGTCAAGCAGATTCACGAGACGTTGAAACACGTAGCGACGGAAACGGGGCCTTGAAGCAGAGACAAGCGTTGTTGGGTGCGAGTAGAGTTGTGCGGCGATGGAGATGGAGGGACGGGGACGCCAGGACGGTGATTGGCGAACAGGCGGGCGTTCTCCACGCAAACGGCGCGCGCGTGGTGTGGTCAAAGGGCCAGACACAACCTCGCTCAGCGTCTGCCCTCGACTGTGGCTTGCCCTCATCCATTGACCCCCGACCTCGAGTCAGCCATGGCCAATCCTCTTCTGCCAAAAGACCAAGCCTCGACCTTGTTCATGCCCGCCGAGCCTCTGGGCTTGCTGCTCCGGCTGTCAGCCCGTCAGATGCTCTCCAGCTGACTCCAAACTGCCCGCCTGGACATGTTCTCTCTTTCGGTCCCGTACATTTAGCTTCTGCCTTCTGGCGTCGACATCGAGCTCCACAAAAGGCCCTCCCCCGCGACATTGGGCCCGTAGGAGAACCGCTTCTTTCCCCCACACCTCTCCACCGCCCAAGCCATGTCGACCAACACCACCGGCAATGCCACGAGCAATAGGGCTGCGCCGCAGGGTGGCATCCTTGAGGGTGCCAATCCTACCCACTACAACAAAAAGGACCCAATCATCATCTTCATCATCCAGGTGCGTGGGATCCGCTGGCGGCCCAACACCATGACGGTCTCTAACCAATGTTTTTGTATCACCACAGGCCGGTATCATCATTCTCTTCTGCCGCGCGCTTCACTGGCCCCTCGCCAAACTGCGCCAACCGCGCGTTATCGCCGAAGTCATTGGTGGCATCCTCCTCGGGCCCTCTGTCATGGGCCAGATTCCAGACTTTACCGAGACAATCTTTCCTACGGCTTCAATGCCCAATTTGACTCTCGTCGCGAACATTGGCCTCGTATTATTCCTTTTCCTCGTCGGCCTCGAGGTCGACTTGCGCTTCCTGGTCAGCAATTGGAAAATTGCCCTGAGCGTGGGTTTGGCCGGCATGGCTCTTCCGTTTGGTCTCGGTGCGGGCATATCATATGGTCTCTATCATGACTTTGGGTCTGAGAAGGGTGTCGTGCCGGTCGACTTTGGAGTCTTTCTGCTCTTCATCGGTGTCGCAATGGCAATTACGGTGAGTCCATGACCTTCTACTCTAAGAATGGTCCAAGTTACGCGAGCGGCATGCTGATCGACAACTAGGCCTTTCCCGTTTTGTGCAGAATCTTAACCGAGTTGAAACTGCTCATGACCCCAGTCGGTATCATTGTGCTCTCGGCAGGAGTCGGAAATGACGTCGTTGGTGCGTCTACATGTCTTTCCTCAACACCCTGGTCATCCGAGCTAACTTCAATCCAGGGTGGATTCTGCTTGCTTTGTGTGTGGCCCTTGTCAACGCTGGCTCCGGTCTCACCGCCTTGTGGGTACTCCTCGTCTGTCTTGGGTACTCGTTGTTCCTCGCGTACGCCATTCGTCCCGCCTTCATGTGGTTTTTGAGAAGAACGCGTTCTCTCCAGGATGGTCCTAGTGAATTCGTCATTGTCGTCACGTTGCTTTTGACATTGGCCTCTGCCTTCTTTACTGGCATCATCGGAGTCCATCCCATTTTCGGCGCCTTCATGGTTGGGCTGATATGCCCTCACGAGGGCGGCTTCGCGATCAAGGTGACGGAAAAGATTGAGGATATCGTTAGCGCACTGTTCCTCCCGCTTTACTTTGCCCTCTCTGGCCTCAACACCAATCTCGGTCTGCTCGACACTGGCCTTACTTGGGGCTACGTGATTGGTGTCATTGCGGTTGCCTTTTTCGGAAAGTTTGTGGGGGCTTCTCTGGCCGCACGTTGCTGTGGTTTGGTATGGCGGGAGAGTTTGACCATCGGCTCCCTGATGAGTTGCAAGGGTTTGGTGGAGTTGATTGTGCTGGTGAGTCACTTGGACAGTCGAGGCTCTCAGCGATGATGCTAACTCTTGCAGAACATTGGACTGCAGGCCAAGATTCTCAGCCAGCGGACTTTTACGATCTTTGTCGTCATGGCCTTGATTACCACCTTCATGACCACCCCTCTGACCATGTGGCTGTACCCTCCTTGGTACCAGAAGAAGCTGGATGCCTGGAAGCGCGGCGAAATCGACTGGGACACTGGTGCTACCATCAAGTCTGGTGACAAGGACGACGGCAGTGACAGCCTTGCCTACGAGAAGCTCGAGGCCTCCAAGGTCCAGCGAATTCTGGTCTACCTCCGACTCGACAACATGTCTGCTCTTTTGCCCTTCGTCTCGCTCTTTGGCGGGCAGCCTAACTTTGGCAAGAAGATGGTCCATCCCCTCAAGTTGGCTCCCGTCGCTGAAGCTGAGGAGGCTCCCCTCCCACAAAGGCCAATCAAGGCCCACGGTGTGAGGCTGCTTGAGCTGACTGAGCGTACTTCCACCGTCATGAAGGTGTCTGAGACCGATGAGTTCGGCCAGCACGATCCCGTCGTCAACACTTTCCGCACGTTCGGCTACCTCAACAATTTGGCCATATCCGGTGAAGTGGACGTCGTCCCTGAGAGCTCCTTCTCGGACGTCTTGGTCTCGAGGGCTGGAGACAACGCTTCCGACCTCATCATTCTCCCATGGAGCGAGACAGGCAACATGTCGGAGCTGACCGTCATTTCCGACGACGCGGTTCAACACAAGCTCTCTGCCGACACCTACAGTGCCTTTGTCTCTACCGTCCTCAACAGCTCCACCTGCAACGCTGCAGTCTTCATCAACAATGGTTTCGGCGGCTCCGCACCGTTTGAACGCCGCAAGCTTGCACGACGTCTCTCGGCGCACTCCATACGCTCAAATGTCGACAAGAACCCAACGACAGCCCCCTCCGCGTCACGCTCACACCACGTCTTCCTCCCATTCTATGGTGGTGCCGATGACCGTGCTGCCCTGCGACTTGTGCTCCAACTTGCCGAGCACCCGGATGTAACAGCTACCATTGTGCACTTTAAAGCCCCCGACGGATACTTTGATCTGCCCTCCTCAGAGTCAGGCGTCAGCTCGTCGCATAACACCCCGACAGCGAGCAAGCAAGCCCTCACGACCACTGTCTCTGTCCCTGCTCCAGAACGTGACGCAGCCTTCTTCGCGTCGCTGCGTCAAAGCATTCCCGTCGACCTCGCCGAGCGCGTCGCCTTCGAAACCGACACCACCTCGACACCGCTCGGCTCCGCCATTGAGCGTGCGCGCTCCGAGATGGGCCGTAACGCACGCAACGCCGGCGACCTCATCGTTGTCGGTCGCAGCATGGGCAGCAGCGGTGTCCTGGCTCGCGAGAGCTGCGCAAAGACCAACGCCAACGTCGAGGCGCAGCGCTGCTTGGGCGTGCTGGCCGAGACGGTCGTGCGCGACGAGGGCGTCAAGGCCAGCGTGCTCGTTGTCCAGGGCAGGTCTGGCAGCGGTCACAAGTCTGAATGAAGCCAGGAGGAGCAAAGAACAGTGTGGTGGCTTTAGTCTTCCTGTGGCACTGAAAATATGGTGAGGTGCCGAGGGAGGAGAAGTGGATATGGCATGCTGTGGATGACCTATCTTGATACCATGTGCAAGCTTTTCTTCTTTGATTTCTGTCGTCGACATGGAATCTGGGCGGTTGGTCGGCTGGTTCGGGAGTTCTCTTGTCCCTTTGTTTCCCATGTCACACATGGGACGGACGGCTTTGCTAGATTCATCTGCCACGAGTTTCCTTTTCGACTTTATATTCAAGTTTGAGACTTGAAACTCTTTCTTCCTGTCGCTCATGCTACTTTGGTTATATTTATTGTATATTTGTATCAACTAAAGAACGAATGCTCCTTGCATTCAGTCGCAATTCTGGGCGTTCATAGAGGTAGTTTGGGGGGCGATAAACTTGCATGAAGTCCCTCGCTTGCTCCTGAATCAAATCGAGGACAGCGGGGACCCTGGTCCAACAAGTTGCTCGCTTCGCAACCGAAATCGAGCACAACGTCCAGGACAGTCGCACGACGACGACCGACCTCACCATGCCCATGCACTTTACAACATCTGGCCAAGTGCACCAGGCGAACCCACTGGTCGAATCTGCCAAGTGTGCCTCCGGTCTCTCAAGCTCCCAAGAGCCCGCGTGCTCGCCCAAGCCACAGGCCGTTCCTCTCCCCCGGATGCCACAACAATAGAACCCCGCGCAACGGCACGTCAAGAATAGATGCCGGAGTGAAAAAGGCTACGCTCCTGCCTACTCCGGTGTCGCATCTTTGACGGCCTGTAGTTTGCTTCACGAGACCACTTATCACGAAGCAATGGCATGCCGCTGGCCATGCTGAGCTGCAGTCTTGAGACAGCTGATCTGCACAGGGACCTGCCATCTTTTCACCAACATGCTCCAGGCCTCGTACCTACCAGACCTACAATGCTGTTGTATTCTTTCTTTGAATACGCAAAGACAGACATGGACGCCTCAACACGGCATCCTGCTGTTGCCGCGCCCGCTCCGAAGCAAGCGGCACGGAAAGCAATCCATCAAGCTGGCTCGAGGGACCCTTCTTGGCTAGCGTGGGCAGCAGCAACGGCGCCTCTGGCGATGCAACAACTGATGTCCCTTGATCCCTGCAGCACTGTGACGTCTCAGGTGCTCGATTGTAGAAAAGCCCGCCGCAACCTCTCTCTGCGCGTCCACCCCAGACAGGCCCCGCCATGCATCTCCTTGACCTGTCTGGCGCGCTCCTTCCTGCCTCTCCGTCGTCCGCACTCTTGACCGTTGCCGGGCTGCTTCTTTTCTTGTATCTCTGCCATGTCAACCACGGTCTTGGAGGCACTCCCGAGGTGGTGGAGCGCGTAGCGGTCAAGCCATGGACAGAGGAAGAGCTGCGGAAGACGTACGACGAGTTGAAGGAGAATCCAATAGACGTGACGCCACATCTGCCTCCCAAGCAGAACCGACGCTACATCGTGACCGGGGGAACCGGTGCGTACTCGACGACTCGTGAGCTCATGGCTCCAACTGACACAAACTCGGCAGGTCTTGTAGGCGGCGCCATTGTCCAACAGCTACTGCTCCGCGGTGAAGACCCAGCTCTGGTCCGCATCCTCGACATCCGCGCGCCCACCCCGAAGGTCGCGGGAAGCGTTCGCCGCGCCCGCGACCTGTCTCGCGCGCACTTCGTCGCGGTCGACGTCGGGAGCAAGGAGTCCGTCAACAAGGCCTTTTCACTCCCGTGGCCATCCCACGCAGCCGACCTGCCCCTGACCGTCTTCCACACGGCAGCAGTGATCCGCGTCTCGGAGCGCAAGGCCTCGCTGCTCCCGCTCTCGTCGCAAGTCAACGAGACGGGAACCGCATACGTTCTGGACGCAGCGCGCGAGGCCGGCGCCGACGTCTTCGTCGCCACATCCTCGGGCTCCATCGCCATCCGCCCCGTCAACTTCTGGCTCGCGCCCTGGCGCCGCTGGCCCGTCGGCTACTACCAGCGCCTGACGGACGCCGACTACGATCTGCGCCGTCCGCACGGCGGCTACTACGGCAACTATCCGGAGAGCAAGGCGCGTGCTGAGGCGCTGGTGCGCGCGGCAGACGACCGCGTGGCCGGTTTTAGGACTGGTTGTATCAGACCCGCCAGCGGCGTGTATGGGTCTCGATTTGACAATACCGTTGGCGCGTATTTGCGCACTGGAGGCGGCCCGGACTGGCTGGGCCACATTATCAACAATTTTGTGTATACGGGGAATGTGGCATTGGCGCATCTTTTGTACGAGCAGGTCCTGATCAGGCCTGCGGAGAAAAAGGAGGGCGAGAAGGAGGCGGCCGACAGCGAAGACGAAAGGGTCGACCAAGATGGCAAACTGGTTCAACGAGCGGAGGAGGAGGAGGAGGCGTCAGAAGGAGCGCAACAGCAGCAGCATCAGCGCCAAAACGCCAGAACCGACGACAACACGCACCACGACCTCGGCGGGCAGGCCTTCACCATCGTCGACCCAACGCCGCCCATCCGCTTCTACGACCTACACCGGCTGCACCTGACACTTGTGCACTCGCCGACGCGCTTCTTCCACGTACCGCCCATCATCCCCTTCCTCCTTTCGTACCTCATCGAGCTGTACGCGCTCTTCCACCACTTCGCCGTGCAGCCGCTGGCCAGCTGGCTGCGCGCGTCCAAAGCCAAACCGTCGCGCCTGGCGGGCGATGCGTTGGTGACGCTGATCCCGCCGCTCGGCGGCCTGCCCGTGCTGCTGCAGCCCGCGCTGTTTGGCATCAGCAGTGTGCATTTGGATTATGGCGATGAGCTGGCTAGGCGGCCGCAGGGCGAGGGCGGGCTGGGGTATAAGGGCGTGTGGGGGACGATGGAGGGCATGGTGGGGCAGGTGGTCGAGTGGAATGAGGAGTGGGATGAGTTGCATGGAGGGAAGAGCAGGAATGGGGGCAAGATGGTGATTGAGGGGAAAGTGCCGGTGGTGGCAAAGGGGTAGAGAGCACGGGGGCTGACGGGAAGTCGGATGGTGTGGGAATTGTGCGAAGAGTGGGTGAGAAAGAAGAGGTGGATTGGCATCATCCAAGGAGCATTACATAGCAGCAGCACGACGGTTGCATACACGAGCCTCACGCGCACGTACATATCCACATATACAGGTACGTATACAACAAAGCATCTTCACTTTTATCGTCATGCTCCTGTACGAAAACCCACGGAGCGCAGATAAAATACTTCTATCCAGCATCGTGATATCAACACTCCACACCAACATGTCCATCCGGGTAGTTACGATAGCTACCTGGCTGCCAGGCTGCCAGGCTGTCTCTTCATTCCCCAGCCCCACACACACACCCAACCAAGCCATCTGAGTCCACGCCCCACGCTCCGCAGTGGAATGACCATCTATTGGACTATTGAGTGACAAGTTGCCACTGCACCGGCACTTGTAGTGCCCATGCCATGCCATGCCATGCCATCCCACAATGTCCCGCCACGTGGCTGCTGCGACTAAACACTTCGTCGTGCCTAGCTCACGCGCCGCTTGCTGGTGTGACTGCAAGAAGGGATAGGGTAGGGGAGAAGGTGAAGGCAAGGGAGCATACATGTATTTCCACGCGTCGTACCGCTGGCTGCCTTGGTACAGTGGAGAAAGGGAGGGAGGGCGCGCCGCTATTCTGCTCTGGACGTGGGACGAGGTTCATCGCTTGGCTGGAAGCATGGCGAAAAGTCGGGAACGCGTGTGAAATCAAACAAGGTAAGGATACTTCGATGCTGCGTTGCAAGGTTTGGTCATGACAGTGAGGTCAAGCTGGCAGAATGCAGCGAGAGATGCGAGAAAGACGCATTTCCAAGCAGGCAAGATGCAGTTGAAGAATAAGAATCTGCCCGAATACGTGGCTCGGTCGTTTGAAAAAACATTTTCACCAATGCTCTGGAAGGTTGGATGGATGGGCTGCGGTGCAGCATTCAAAGAAGGGAGAGGAGAGCTGGTTTCGTTTGAGTGTGCCAGACTCGCAGGCGCAGAAGCAAGCTGCAACGTAAAAAAGGACAAACCTACCTCTTTCTTGGCAGGCAGCAGCAACATCTCGATGGTTGAGAATGCGATTGTTCAAGAAATTCTGATTTTCGATCGAGTGCAGCAGCAGCCGCCGTTTCAACATCGAGCGTCAAAGTCGTGGTGGTTGGCACGGCGTGCGCAATCTGTTGCTCGTGCGTTTGGCTTCGATGTGAATAGGAAGGGGGTCACAGGATCGAGAAGGTTGGTTGTCAGGGGTATTCGTTGAGCGGGAAGGATTACCAAGGTTTGCGACGGGCATGCAGGTCGTTTCGGCTGACGTAGACTCCTCCCTCCTCTTCTCCCCCTTTGAGACAACTTGGGAGTGCTTTGGAAATGCGAGGACGGCTGTCAATTTGCGTAAGGGTTTACTTTCTTTTCCTCCCGTCTTTCCCGCTGGCCCGTTGGCTGGCAGGTCTTTGTTTCTGGTTCAACAATTCCGGTGGTCCACCATCAGACCACTCAGGGAGAGGCAATCCAGCAGCCACGTCGTCTCAACAAAAGTGCACGGTAAGCTCAGAGTCAGCTCACAATCGACGGTTGCAGACGTAGCTCCGTGGTTGGGGACGATCTGAAAAGCGGCACCTCGCGGAGCTGTAACGGTATCGGAGGCTTTAGTTGAGAAAAGCTGTGGCCGCGTAACTGGCCGATTTGCTGCTGGCGCCAGGCGGTGATTGGCGGACTAAGTCGCTTCGTGCGACCTAGACTCTGTCCATTTGTTTCCTTTGCTCAGGTCGTCGTCCAATGTGGAGGGGCGGATACTCCCGCGTTGCTACATGTTATCGAAGTTTGGGTTCCTTCTTAACCTGCAGGATGCACGTGGTGGCAGGCACGGCTTGAGAGCGGCAGTTTGTGTTTTGGAATCGGATCCCAAGGCCAGTACCCTCTCGTCGTGGACCACGTCACACGTGAGGCGAAGACCTTAGGTAGGTGAGATGTAGAGGTCTTGAGTGGTGGGATACGTGATGACAGCCTTTTCGCTTCTTTTTCCGCGACAAAAGATCCAGTGGAAACTCGATGGGAACACGAGGGGATACTCTGGGCAGCTAAACAATGAGACGTGGGCGGACGGTTGTGCTGACTAGTCGTAATCCTTCCGCAATGGCGGGGTGGTCGCATGCGACTGACTTGGTGACGACAGAGTTCAAAGACACAAAGTGCAAGTCGGAAACGGCAGAGAGGGGAGACCGAAGCACGGCGCTGCAGGTCGATGGGATGGTCCGACTTGAGTTGGCGTCACGGGATGTTTGACAGCTTCTAGGCACGTCAGTTTGTGATGCTAGCTTCCCAATGCTCAGATCTTGGCTGACGAGTCGAATTGAGTTTGCGGCCAGTGGCTCGAAGGCTCTCGAAGGACAAACGTCGTAATTGCGACATGGAGGCAACCCCACACATATGATGAAGCGGTAAAGAAGGCCTTGATATCTGGCACGGCTGAGTGGATGCATTCCGCTGTAGGCCCCCAGCCTCCCCGGTCAATGGCGGGACGGGAGGTGAGGAAAAGGCCGAGGCATGGTGCGGCAGGCCAGGCCAGGGCCTAAATGAAGATGGATGCGATGCGATGCGATGCGATGCGAGGAGGACAGCAGAGGGACAGGAAGCGGTCAAAGAGTGGCGGGCAGGAGTCGGCAGTCGAAGCAGTCGAAGCGACGCGACGCGACGCGAAGAAGCAGTTGCCGTGCCAGCAGAACGCACCACTCTGGCGCTGCGTCGATGCATACAGCCAAGGTGGAGAGAAGGGGAGAGTGGCGAAAGCGGCAAAAATAAAAAATGACGATTTGACATGACAGGGAACAAAGAAAGTCGGCATCGAAGCTTACCCTCCTAGCATAGCATGGCAGATTCTGTTGACCCCCAAACAGACACGTGAAAGCGACAGCAGACAGCAGACAGCAGACAGCAGACAGCAGACAGCAGACAGCGTTGGTGAGGCGTATTTGTGGCACTCGTCAGTCGAGCAAGCGGGAGAGCTTAGCTCCATGGGTGCTGGTATGGACGTGAGCGTTTCGAAGTGGGCTTCGTCACATACATGGCGCAAGAGTTGAGAGAGGGAGTGAGTGGTTCCTGACGGCAAAGCCCTGGTCTGGTGCAGATAGATGCAGGCGGAGGAGGTCGAATGGGAGAATGCCGAGTCGGGCCACAGCAGCGAGGGGCGTGCAGTGCAGATGACGAATTTGGAGAGAGCATTCTAGCAGTCAGTAGGCAGACAGACAGACATATGACAGCTCCCATGGCGTCGATCTAGTGTGCTCTGGCGGGCTTTAAAGATGGCTGTCTCACGCGCCGGCCAGCCCAACTGGATCTGACCTGAACCTGCCTGCACTGCACGCGCGTGACACCCCCCATTCACTGTTCTCATTTCGGCCTCCTCTCCATCCCTAATAGAAAGGAACAGAACAGAACCACCGCCCCAGTCAACACCAACTAACTACTCCGCGCTCTCCACACCTCCGCAATCCGCTACCCCACACTGTCCTGTCCTTCCTTGCCGACCTGTCCGTCACGAGCCTGCCTGCGGGCTGTCCTCCAATCCTCGACTCCAACCCTCCGTCTATGGCTGCGTCTTGCAGATGTCCTTCCTCCAAGACGCCTTCCTGCCCAGCAGATATCAACATGCCAAAGACGACGCCCGCTTGGACACAAAGTCGCGCTCCTCCTCCTCCTCCGGCGGCCTCTTCTCCCCCTTGGTCCACCTTGTCAAGGATCCCGCCGCCGCCGTTGAGAATTTTGTCAACACCGCTCTCCACCGTCCCGACTACGACCGTGTCAAGTCTGACCCGGCCACCAGCGAGCGGAGGCAGATTCTCTATCTGCGCATGCAAAATGTTGGTGCTCCCGCCGTGACTTGTGCTCAAGACTAACCAACACCCCGCCGCAGGCCGACAACTTCGACGACTGGCGCGCCGCCGCTGCTGAACTAGACGAGATCGAGGGCAACAACACGTGGAAAAATGAGCGGGAGTCTCCCGAATACAACTACGAGCTCGTCGAGGCCCGCTGCAAGCAACTCGACGAGGCCCGCATCAACTGCGACGTCCAGCGCATGCTTTTCCTTATCCGCACAACCCTGACCAGAGGCCTTGGAGGCATGGGCGACCTGCGCCTGTACAAACACTCGCACGTCGGAACAAAGACTTTGATCGACCGCTACATTGACTCGGCCAAGGCCACCCTGACGTCGCTGCTCGATGTCACCGAGAAACAGGACGACAGCAGTCTGGATCCGCGCCATGTTCTGGAACAGCTGCTAGCCACGCGCCAATCATTTGGCCGTAGCGCGCTGTTGCTTTCTGGTGGAGGCACGTTTGGAATGAACCACATTGGCGTTGTCAAGAGTCTGTGGGAGAATCACATGCTTCCGCGCATCGTCTCTGGTGCCTCTGCTGGCAGTATCGTCTGCGCCGTGCTCTGCACCAAGGCCGACTCGGAAATGGAGCGTATCCTGGATGAATTCTGTTACGGCGAACTCGACGTATTCGAAAAGGAAGGCGAAGGCGGGGTTTTGACCAAGGTGGCCAGGTTCCTCAAATACGGCGCTCTCTTCGACATTGGCCATTTGACCAGGGTTATTCGCAACCTACTTGGCGACCTGACATTTCAGGAATCCTACAACCGGACCCGGAGAATTCTCAATATTACCGTTTCAAGCGCAAGCGCTTTTGAAGTGCCCCGGCTGCTCAACTACATTACGGCACCAAACGTACTCATCTGGTCGGCTGTGTAAGTACCGAACATTCTCCCGTCATTACATCTTCTAACAGCTCCAGCGCCGCCTCCTGCTCCGTTCCTCTCGTCTTTTCTGCTGCGTCTCTCCAGGCCAAAGATCCAGCAACTAATGAAATCGTCCCGTGGGACCCCTCTCCGCAAAGATGGATCGATGGCTCAGTCGACAACGACCTCCCCATCACTCGTCTCGCCGAAATGTTCAATGTCAACCATTTCATCGTCTCGCAAGTCAATCCCCACGTCGTTCCGTTCCTGGAAAAGGAGGAAGGCGCCAACCCGGCCGAGACCCTTTCAGCCACGTCGGCTTTCGCATCTGGCCCAAATTGGCTGCACAGTCTGGCAAACCTCGCCAAAGGTGAGGCGCAGTACAGACTTCACGCGCTGGCCGAAATGGGTTTCATGCCCAACTACTGCACCAAGGCCCGCTCGATTCTCTCGCAGCGGTACTCGGGCGATATTACCATCTTTCCTGCCATCTCATACTCGCAATTCCCCAAAATTCTGAGCAACCCTTCAACCGAGTTTATGCAACAGGCTCTCATTTGCGGTGAGAGAGCAACCTGGCCCAAGTTGAGCCGGGTACAGAACCATTGCGCCATTGAGCTGGCCCTCGACAATGCGGTGCAAGCACTGCGCGCTCGCGTCGTTTTCAGCCCCAGTCAAGTTGATCTTCGCATAAACGTCATGGGACGGCCATCATCTTCACACTCGGAATCCGGCCGTGGCCGACGGTCCAGGCCGAGAGGACGCCACCAGACGACAAGGAGCGGTGGTTTGGACCAGGCTGGTCGTTTGAGCGAAGAGCTCCGCGGCCGCCGGTCTCTGCAGCAGGTTAGACCCAATCGCAGGCTGCCGATACCCAACTTCCACGCACCGCGTTCCAGCGACCCTGCCCTTCTCCAAGTACCGGCCAACGAGGCCATTTCGTCTGCTACCGAGAATGACCTTGTCATCTCTTACAGCGACGACGACGACGACGACGACGACTGCGCTTCGCTCTCCTCCATCGACTCACCGCCCTCGCTGGATCCTCCCATGACACACTCTCAATTATTCCCTTCGGTCTCTCAACCCTCGACTCCAAATATTGGCTTCTCTTCCTTCCGCTCGCAGTCCTCGACACACCTTGCAATGACAAGGACGGTTTCTGTTACGACGCAGCCGAGCGAACCCGAGAGGGTCTACAAACGTTTGTTTCACAGGTCTTCCAAGTCTTCGCTTTCTGGAACAAAGACGGAGGAGGAGCAGCAGCAGCCGCAACAGTCACCGCAATCGAACAAGAACCGCCCCAACGTCGGCAAGCGACGGGAGAGCGCCAGCGGACTCCAAATCGACATTAGCGGCACCAGGGGCATGCTTCTCCGGCGCAAGCGAAGTCTCCAAAAACTCCTTCCAAATGGCTTCAGAAAAAAGACCGGCAACCTCGGCGAACTCCCACCTGAGACAGAGGTGGGCCAATAACTTTGAGGGGATTTTCATTTTACAGACACGACACGACGACGCAATTCCTTTCTTTTGTCCACCTCATCTGGGTTACACGACTTGAATGCGCATATAACAGGAGACCAAAAAAGGACCTTTGGGGCGGGCCATGATCATCCTCTTTCTTCGTCCCGCTCTTTACCTCTCAAAGACGCTCTCATCCGGCCAACGCCTGGAATTCTTTTCGACCTTTTTCATTTTAATTCCTTTTTCCCCACCGGCGGCATCTTTGCTTCTTCTTTCGTCCGCATCGACACTAAAGCAACTTTGGCGCCTTGGAAAGATTGGCGGGACACATCAAGACGGCGGGTGGGTGCGTGAAATACACATTCGGGACCGGACGCAGCCGCGGAGGAGGCACACTTTTTTCTGCTTCTTTTCTCTTTTTCGTGCCTTGGGCCACGCTGCGCTGAGGGGTTGCAAAGGGGATGGGCTTGCATGCTTGCATCTTTACCACCACATGCATCATCACCGAACGCATTCGAACGCCTTTTTTTTTTTTTTTTTTTCACTCCTCATGGAATCTTCCTCGTCAATCCACATTTCTCGACATACGACACGCCCCTTCATCATTCGCAATCCTTGCAACGGAACTGGAGTGTCGGAGTTTGGCAGCTCTCGTCAGCTGCTGGCAATCGCTTTGCTTGCCTGCCTTGTCTTTCTACTCGATTGACATGGCGAGGCGCGGCGGGTTTTATCTTTCTTGTTTTCTTCTTCTTCTTCATTTTCTTGTGCTGCTGCTGCCTGTTGCGTTGCGTCATTGGGCTGTTGATATGTGGAAGGAGACGGATGTGGGCAGCTGGTGTGTTGCGAGAGCAGTTTGAGGGAAAGCATGGGATAGCATAGCGTAGCATAGGATAGGGTTGGATGCATGAACATGAAGAAGCATTCAAATGATCAATACGTTGGCGATTTTACATGCGTGAGGGTTATGTGTTCAGCGTCCTTGGTGAAGCAATGCAATGGATAGACGGATAGGTGCACTCCCATCGACTCGGGTCATCAGTTCACTGAGCAAGACGCGACGTGTGAGATCGAAACACCAGCCATCCAGGTAGCCAGACATGATGAACATTGAGGGGGTATCATATGGTTAAGTTGCTAATATACGGGCCACGCCACGCCTGCCAGAAACCATCTTCTTCTATTTTTTTCCTCTTCCGGTTGTTTCCTCGCTCAAGTTTTCCGCTTCTTCCGCGCCTGCGACAGCGCCTCGGATATCTGGGCCAGGTCAGCCTCGACAGCCTCGTCGTCGTCGTCGTCTTCGTCAGATCCCTCGTCGGCGACCAACGTCTCGGCGTCGCCCCCTGCTTCATCCGAGTCGTCGGAATCAGAGCCGTCGTCTTCGTCGAAGTCTTCAAATTCGTCGTCGTCGTCGTCGTCGTCGTCGTCATCATCATCGTCTTCCTCATCGACGACGTTGGCAGCCTCGGTGGGAGCGTTGCAAGCGGTTTCGGCCGCATCCTCCCTCTTCCGCTTCTTCTGCGGCATCTCGCCATAGCGGCCCTCACGGCCTTCGATCTTGCCGGACGCCTCGTCCTCGATCGACGGCAGCGGCGTGTACCACGGCAGCTTGCCGCGGAGGAAGTCGTTGAGCACCATCTTGGCGACGCCGTCCAGGTCGGCCTCACCACCCTTGAGCAGCCGGCCTCCCTTGCGAGCAAGTTGCTCGAGGAAGTCGGTCGCGTTTTCGAAGCTCTGGATCTCGTACGTGCGCTCGATGTGCTGCTTCTTGCACTTTTGCAGCGCCGCCGCGACGTACTGTTCCGGGTTCTCAGTCCTCTCGATGCGGACGACACCGCGGAGCAGCAGGTCCGCGTCGGTGTCGTTGGCGTTGGGAGGCACGATACCGGGGCAGTCGATGAGGTAGATGCGCTTCATCAGCGTGACGTATTGCCACACCTTTGTCTCGCCGGGGATGGGTGCTGTAGTGCAGACCTTCTTCTTGCGGAGTGTGTTGATGATGGAGGATTTGCCCGTGTTGGGGTAGCCAATCATTCCAACAGAAATTTGCTTTCTGTTTGAGTGGAGGGCGGAGAATTGACGGAGGAGAGAGATGAGGGAGCCCTTGCCAAAGCTGTTGTTGATTGAAGCATGGAAGGCGAGGGTTGGGTATTCCTTGGAGAGGTAGCGCACCCAGGCGGCCTAAATCAAATCAGCGTCATGACCACATTGTTTATGAGCAACTGAAGATCATGTCATGTATGAAACGTAACTAAGAGGACCGCCATAAAAGCCACCGAGGTGAGACGGTCCTCAACTCAGACGAATCGTTCTCAGACCCTTTTGGCCATACCCCAAGACGGAGAGCGACCTACTTCAAAACCATAACGGCCAGAAGCGGCGGGACGAGATTGATTTCCCAAAGCTGTAACAGACATCTACCCATGGAAAATTTGCAACGAGTGCAGGGTGGCGCCTTGACTTAGCGATGGGAATTGCAAAGCAATTCAAAAGTCGAAAAGACTTGAAGAAGCAAAAGAAAAAGTTCGACTTACCGCAATCTTTGTGGGCACAAGATCACACTTGTTCAGCACAAAGATGAGATGCTTGTGTGGTGCCTCCTCTTTCATGTACTTCTCCACAGACCGACATCTTGTACCAAGAGGGTCTCTGGCGTCCAGGACGTGGATGATGACATCTGAAGAGTCGATGACCTTGTACAACTCGTTCCAAATTCTCTTGCTCTGACCTTTTGAAAAGATGGCTTCCTTTGCTATTGAAGCGTTTCCCATGTCGAAACCATCATCTTCACCCCCCGCACCCGAGTTGCCACTCAGGAGCTGCTTTTGCTCCAGGCGATCGAGATAGCTGTCGTGCGACTTGTCGGCATCTCCTGCAAGATCCTCGATACTGGAGACGCCGAGCTTCACACGTTTCCTCTGGGACTTGGGGCCAAAGGTATCGCTAAACGGCTCTTGCCCAATAGCCATCTTGGCCTGGTGTTGCTTGATTCCATTCTTGGTGTCGCTGTTGTCCCTAATCAAGGACATGGGAAGCTTATTGGACTTGAGAAGGACTGAGTAGGGATCGGATGCCTTTTCCGCCATGGCGTTGCGGAAAGCCGCAAGTGAGTCCTGGCTGATGACGCGGGAGTTGGTGAACCACTTCCTGTTCGGCTCGATGCGTGCATTTGGTACATCTCTCGACTGGTAGGAGGCGGCCTTGGTAATGTCGCCATTTGCGTTCCTTTGCGGCTTGCCGTCCTTGTACATGTTGAGCAACTTGGCCTGCTTTCCAGTACTACCTTGATGATCAGCGACACGTACCCTTCAGAGATGGGAGATGCGAGCATACCGATAGAAGTTCTCGCCCTTGACTTTGACATTGGCCATGCCATCGCTCGTCTTCCCCTGCCGCACCTTTCTGGTCGCTTCCTTCTTTCCGGTACCCATGATGAAGAGGCGCTATGCGCTCGTCGCTAGACGTTTACAGTGCGGGTGTCTGTGATGGTGATGTGGTCGCTAGTATGAAGGAGGGTGAGAGGCAATCAAGGGGAGTAGAAGGGGTTGGTGTTGAAGAGAGAGAAACTGTGAAAAAGTGTAGGAGGGTGAGTTGCAGGCGAGGATCACCATCTTTTTTTGCAGCGGGCGCAGGTGCCAAGATTTTGCGGGTGGCCGGGGATCAGCCGACTTTTCCAATCCTGCCCGAGCTGCGACCACCATATTCAATTGTCCCAAAGCATTCGAGGACACTCCCGAGTGCACACGGCTCACAATGCCTCCTCCTCGGCCTCGTGCGTTTACTTCTCTCGCATATCGATGCTCATCATGTGCCTCCACCATCCCGCGTCGTGCCTTTACATCCTCCGCGACTCGTCACGCAAATCCCGTCGAAGCAGACGCCAAACCGGAGACACCTACGGCCACCTCTCAAACTCCTCCCGAGTCGCCTAGATACATCGATATCCCCGCGCAAAAGCAACTCAAGGCAACGAAAGCACCGATAATCAAGGGCGCATTGCCTGTCCCCCGCGATATTTTCGTCAACCGAAGCGAAAGGCCCAAGCACAGCGAAGAGTTCATTGCATCAGCGACGCGAGAACCAGCGCGGGAACCCATCACAATCGGCGACCATGTGCTCAAAACCAAATACAAGGCAAAAATGGCAAAGATCCGTCGAAGGAGTCTGAAAGCCGGAATCGAAAAGCTCCACGTGCGCAAGGAGAGGTCAGACTTGAAGTGGGCTACGCGTGGAGCTACACGGCAAGCAGAGCAACGCGCCCTCCTGAGTGCACCAGAGCCATTGGACGAGCAGTTGACGAAAACGAGTGTCACCAAGGCCGTCAGGGACTTGATGAACGGCGAACACAATACCAAAACCCGTTCGTGGAGGGAGTCGAAGCGCCACAGAAAGAATGCGGCATTGAAGCGGAGGACAAAGGCTGCGGAGAGAAATGATCAGCTTCATACGCTCTACATGCATGCCCGGGAATTTATAGTGACTGAGGAGCAGCTTGCCAGCAAAATCGACGAGGCATTCGGTACGGAGGACCACCCAGCAGACTTCTACAGCGGGGGCGGAGCAGCCTTTGGTCGCAGCATCTGGGCCAAGGATGCACCACGGAACGTTTCTCAAATGCTTGGTCTTCGAAGCCAGAAAGCCGTCAAAGAGGACATGACTGTTGCGACTCGTGCTCGCATCCACAAGATTGCGGAGGAACTTACTGGTGGCAAGATTTAAAGGTCTGGAGTGGTGGCATGGGGTTCCGTCGACCGCAAGGCTCACCATCCATGTACTACTACAGCACAGTCTCGCTCTTCTGGTTGATCACGACGAATTCAATGTACTTCTGGCACGACCTGCCAGTCCTAGTTCATTCTCCGTGCGTCCAAGACCCTGAACCTGTGCGATCTAAGGAATTCATATGCTCTCGAGATTCGTGCTGTTGTTGACCTAATAGGCAGACTAGGGATCAACCGCAAGAAGACATCGTAGTCCTCGTACCTGATGTGCCAGTTGAGCACGAATCTCAAACGTGCCATGACTTCCTTCTCTACGCCGGCAATTTGTGTTGCCCGGTATCAAGGTCACCAGGGAAGCTACGCCTCAAGCTGCACTTTTACACTTCCCACCTGCAACGTTTGTGCCTTGAACTCATCTCACTTTGCCTCTGCATGGTATCAAACTATAGTCTGGCATCATGAACACCATTCGCATATTCGTTCTCTTTTCGCTGCTGGTCGCATGTCAGGCCGTACCAGGCCTTCCACGACCATCATGCTACTACGGTTTTAGCACTTTGAGCGAGAACTTCGCCTTTTCAGCCAGCCCAAAAATCAGATGCATCCGCCCCAGCGTTGCGATGTAAGCAGATGAGACTTGGGACACTGGCACCCAGAGTCATTTTATTTGCCCAAGCTGACATTCAATCAGCTGCTTCCGACTTGCTCTGGTCGGACGACTGGACGAAACAACTTATGGACAAACCGATATCACAGTGGAGAACACAGCAGGTGCCCCAGTAAATTATTCTCAGCCGATTTCTTTCTGTCTTGATCTGGATGGTATGTTTTCCCCTCAAGTCTACATCGATCTTCCCCAAATAAAGTGCTTCACCTGATGGACAGAGCTAACATTCGCCAAGGCCCTCATTGTCCGTCACCGACTCACCTGTATCCAATGTCTCTCGTTTGGCCCGCGCCCATGATCTACAATTTGCCTCCTGCCTTCGTCACCAATATCAAACAGGCCTTGATCATGGAGCAAAAGGCGCAAGAGTTGCGCTCGAAGAGGCTCACCCATTCGCCAGCAAAATACATATTGAAGTCAGCTATACAACCGTTCAAAATTCTTTCTTCAATACGCCTACACTCATTTGCGTTTACACGACTGCTCCCAATCACACACCCTTCGACAATAGACATTGGCAAATTCAAATCACAGATGATGCAGCTCTGCCACAAGAGCGCCGGTCTTCTATTGTCAATGTTGAAATTGGAGGCGCTACGGCCGTTCAAAGAGTTTCATCGCAACATATCCACCAATGCGACGCTCAATTGGTCCATCCCAAGCGCAGTGCAACATCACATCTTCGGAACGGCGCAGGACTACTATCAGCAAGCCACTCTTTCAGCCATTAGGACCTTGCGCAATGCGAGCTCCGCCAGAGTTTACAATACGCCTTCGTCGCTGCTTCCCCAACTGCCAACTCTATACGAAATGAACGCAAGAAATTTGCGCAGCTTCACCAAAAGCACGTCCCAAGACTTTCTCTGGGGCGTATGTCTATGGTCTTCGCTGTCACTCGCCAACGCAGCAGCACAGGATGCGCCCTGGTTACTGGTCCTTTGTTGCAACTGGCTCTGGTACCGACTTACGCGCCTCGACAGAGTATTCAGCTGTGCCCGCGTCAAACTCCACCTTTCATTCCACCGCCTTAGATGGAAAATCTACTGGCACGCCAAAAGGCTCCCGAGAAAGACAGCCCTCACTTTTTGGAGAGGACGAAGGGGCGTCGTGGGCCGATGCCGACGGCTCCAGACCTCAGCGCGGAAGTGCTACTGGTACATTAAAGCCCTCCTGATAGGGGCATACCGCACTGTCATGAGAGGAGTGAGATTGGTCGTAAACCGAAAGTGGCATTACTATGGGGTATTCTTCTACATGGCAGCCCTGGTTTCCTTGTTCGCGGACTTTACCAGGGCCTGTTTGGACAACGTACCGGTCCTGATTGATCACTGTATCGACTTCATCAGAGTCTGTAGGTCTTATATACCGGTCGTCGCCTACTTGGTGTGCTACTATGTGGCCTATATCGAGATATCCGTGACTGAACACTGGATCCCGGCCCTGCTTGAATGCTTTTCGGATTTCTTTGGGGAAACCTTCCCGCTCATAATCGTCCCGGTTGGTGTTGTCATTGGCGGAATGATCGTCATGCTCGACGTCACAATTGAAGCATTCATGGTGGACTTTGACGCTAAAAGGAGGCATGAGGAAAGACTGCGAGCTTAGCTTGCCTGTTGCATGGAGAGATCGTGTTTCCAGCTGCTCCTTTGATGGAGCATTTGCTCTAAGGCTCTTCTCTCGACTGCTTGGTGTGGTTTGTCTAGAACTTCCGGCGTTTCCCAGGGTCTTCTGTAGACATCAAATTGGGATTCTCCTCTGTTTTCTCCGGCCATATTTTTTCTTTGAAGTGATGTGTCGCGAAAGCGTGGTGTTCTCTTGATCCTGGCTCCTTCTATGAATCTCTCTGGTGACACTTCCATAGAATGAGACCTCAACTCACGCAGATAGGTACTCTGGAGAACCGACCTCCACCATCTGGTTCTAGCTTTCTTGACTTCGAGAACTCTCCTCTCAACTGCTTGCGCCGAATCTCCGCTCCAGACTCATATGGGAAGCGAAAAGACAGACTGCAAGGAAAACGAGAATCGGGCAAGCCTTCTCTCTCACAATCCCTGCAGCCTTGTCGAGTACTAATAATGGCGCGATGCGACGTTCACCTGGGAAGGTGGAGAGAGATGAAGTTGGAACAGAGTATTGCCGATAGCGCCACCGAAGGAACCCCACCAGGGACTCGGACGAGACCGCCATTGACGCTTGCGCCGCTCTTGACGCTCTACCTGTGCTCTTCCACGATAGCATTGAAGACTGACGGCATATAAGCTGCACATCCCGCCTCGAGCCATCGGTCTTCAGCTTGTCAGTCCATCTGCCCGCCCGCATCCCCGCCTCAAGCCTCGAGCCACCCACGTAAAGCCGGCCCTCTCCCACCGTCGGGTGACGTCTTGACGACGCTCCTCTTTCACTCATTATGCGGCCCGTCCTGTCTCTTGCAGCCAGATCAGTAACCCGCACAAACTTCCAGCCTCGCCTTGCTCCCCGCCTCTTCTCGAGAACATACGCCATGGGTCACACTGTTCCTCCGGTACCCCGCCTCCACCTTGACGCCCAGACCATCGACCTCATTGACTGACGCTCTTTGCGCGCTACAGCTCAGCGACAAGTCGCTGCTCAAGACTCTCTCCTACGTCAATGGCGAGTGGGTTGGCGCCGCGTCTGGAAAGACGTTTGAAGTCACGGACCCCTCGTCCCACGAGGTGATCGCCACGCAGCCCGAGATGGACGCCGCCGACACGCAAAAGGCCATTGATGCCGCCGCCGCCGCTCTGCCGGCATTCCGCAAGCTCACCGGCCGCGAGCGCTCCCGCATGCTGCGCAAGTGGTACGATCTGATGGCTGAAAATGCCGAAGATCTCGCCAAGCTCATCACCTGGGAGAACGGGAAGCCCATCGCGGATGCCAAGGGCGAAGTCACGTATGCTGCCAACTTTTTCGAATGGTTTTCTGAAGAAGCTCCGCGCATCTATGGCACGACCATTCCCGCCAGCGTTGCCGGAAACCGTATCTTTACTATCAAGGAGCCCGTTGGTGTTTGTGGTCTGATTACGCCGTGAGTCAAGGCTCGGCAGCTCGAGCAACCCCTTGAGGAGACCAACCCCTGACGTGCGTTCAGATGGAATTTCCCCGCTGCCATGATTACCCGCAAGATTGGCCCAGCGCTCGCCGTCGGCTGCACAGTCGTGGCCAAATCTCCAGGAGAGACTCCCCTCACGGCAGCCGCTCTGGCTGAGCTGGCTCACCGCGCCGGCATCCCCAAGGGCGTTGTCAACTTCGTCACGGCGCTCAAGAACACGCCCGAGGTCGGCGAGGCCATCACCTCGTCGCCCATTGTCAAAAAGGTGTCCTTTACGGGCAGCACCAACGTTGGCAAGCTGCTGATGAAGCAATCGTCGGCGACGCTCAAGAAGCTCTCGTTCGAGCTGGGCGGCAACGCGCCCTTCATCGTCTTCGACGACGCCGACCTCGACGCGGCCGTCGCCGGCGCCATCGCCTCCAAGTTCCGCAGCTCCGGCCAGACGTGCGTGTGCGCCAACCGCATCTACGTACAGCGCGGCATCTACGAGGCGTTCGCGGCGGCGTTTGCCAAAAAGGTCGAGTCGTTCAAGGTCGGCGGCGGCTACGAGGCCGGCGTCACCCACGGCCCGCTCATCCACGACCGCGCCGTGTCAAAGGTCGAGTCGCACGTCACCGACGCCGTCAAGCAGGGCGCCACGGTGCTCATCGGCGGCCAGCGCCTGCCCGACCTCGGCGCCAACTTCTTCGCCCCCACCGTCCTGCGCGACATGACGGTCGACATGCAGCTGGCGCAGGAAGAGACGTTCGGCCCCGTCGCCGGCCTCTTCGCCTTCGACACCGAGGCCGACGTCGTCCGCCTCGCCAACAGCACCGAGGTTGGCCTCGCCGGCTACTTCTTCAGCAAGGACGTCCAGCGCTGCTACCGCGTCGCCGAGGCCCTCGAGGTCGGCATGGTCGGCGTCAACACGGGCTTGATTTCGGACCCCGCTGCGCCGTTTGGCGGCGTCAAGGAGAGCGGCTTTGGTCGCGAGGGAAGCCACTTGGGTGTTGACGAGTACGTCGTCACCAAGACCGTCACCATGGGCGGCGTCGGTCCGCTGCAGACATAAACTGTAAGGCTTGGATGACGAGGCGTGAGAGGAAACTGAGCCCTGTTTGGACGATTATGGGCGATGACGAACGCATGGACAGAATGGTAAAAAGATGATACGAATCAAAAGGGTTGGGCTTTTGTTACTCTTGTAAGATTGAGACAAGGCCGAGAACATGGCGTGGAAGATCACGACGAACACGGAGATATCACATCGGAAGGCTCGTTGAGCCGAAAATGGGCATGTAAAATCAATTTCAAACTTTGGTTTCAGCAAGCCAAATGCTCCATTTGCAACCTCGCAACCGACCTTATGCATCCCTCGATTTTTTTTTCATTCCGGACTTGCCATGACGCTGCCCCTCTCACACGCTTTCTCCACGGTAGAACCCAGCGACCAAGAACGCCAGCTCCAACGCCTGCTTCTCATTCAGGCGCGGGTCGCAGTACGTCGTGTAGTTGAGGCTCAAGTCCTGCTCGGCCAGGCCTTCGCTGCCGCCCAGACACTCGGTGACAGCGTCGCCCGTGAGCTCAAGGTGCACGCCGCCCAGGAAAGACCCATGACGCTGATGGATGCGGAGGGCAGACGAGACTTCGGACAAGATGGAAGTGAAACGACGTGTCTTTATACCTGTTGGGGTGGAGAGAGTGTTTCTGTGACGGGTATGGTCAGTAGATGTTCTGTCTTCGTGAAAGCAATGGTAAGCTAGAGAGTAGACTTACCCATGCATGGGATCGCACTGCCAAACAACGACGTGACCGCTCTGTCTGACGGCCTCAATATGTCCAGGAAGCAGATCCTCAACCTTGCCTTCGCCGTACCGCGTAATCAGCGTCACCTTGCCAATATCTTTGCTCGGATTGACAATGTCGAGCAGCCGGACCAGCTCGTCGCTCGCCATGCTAGGCCCAACCTTGATGCCGATTGGGTTCTCGATGCCGCGAAAGTACTCAACGTGGCCGTGGGTCAGCTGCCGAGTGCGGTCGCCGATCCAGAGGAAGTGGGCCGAAGTGTTGTACCAAGCCTTGCCATCGTCGAGTGCTGGATCCGCGCTTTCTGAGCGGTCTTCGCTCTTGGGTCGCGGCAGCCGACGGGTCAGGGCTTCTTCGTATTCAAGAACAAGGCCTTCGTGGCTTGTGAAGAGTTCGACGGTCTCGAGCTGACCGGCTGTGTCGGCGCCAATGGTGCGCATGAAGCGGAGAGATTCAGTAATGGAGTTGACGATCTTTGTGTATTGTGTCTGGAGCTTTTCGTCGCGGACGTGGCCGAGTCCCCAGTCCATGGGATTGTGTAGATCGGCTATTCCGCTGGAGAGCTGAGCGCGCAGAAAGTTCAGAGTGGCAGCGGAGTGAAAGTACGCTTGGACTAGACGTCCAGGATTGGGCTCGCGCTCCTCGTGGTCAAAGCCGTTCAGGATGTCTCCACGGAAGCTGTGAATTTTCGAGCCTTCCGGCAGTGTTTCCATGGCACTCGACCGAGGCTTTGCGTACTGACCAGCCATGCGCGCAATGCGCACCACGGGCTTATTTGCACCCCAAATCAGAACCAACGACATCTGAAGCAGCAGCTTGATTTTGGCGTCGATGGGGCCGTCGGAGCAGTACGAAAAGAGCTCAGCACAGTCGCCGCCTTGCAACAAGAAAGCCTCGCCCAGAGCAACGCGGCGGAGGTGCTGTCGAAGCTTGACGATTTCGGTTGGTGTCACCATCGGAGGTAGGTTCTGAAGTTGAGAGAGTGCGGGAGCAAGCTGGCTGGGGTTTGGGTATTCTATTGCCTGTACAACGGGCTTCGTGCGCCAGGCTAGGGAGCGTTAGTGGTATGCGTGTGGTCTTGAAGTATTGAACATACATGAAGGGCTCCACTCGCCAGAGCTTGACGACTCATCGTTTGAGATGCCATTGAGAGCCGCGCGGTGCAGGATGCCCGAGGACATTTTGTACAGGGTTTGTGGGCGTGGTGATTTGTTGTGAGATGCGCTAGTAGTCGACACAGCTTGTCGAGGCAGAGTCCACACGCGCGTGTCTCGGTTTGCCCCGGGGAAGGTCTGGAGTGTTGGAGTCCTATTGCGACGTCAGGTGATGTGAAGACAAAGGACGACGAGAGGCATTGAATTACCGAGAGTCCAAAGCCGACTTGTTCCTCTCGCAAGCGAGCTGCCTGGATGACAGTGAGCGCCACGACCTTTTCCGACGGATGCAGGGCCTCGTATTGAGCACGCTCCTGTTGCATCTTTTGCCAAACAAGAAGCATCAAGACGACGAAGGCGAAGGGGATGGCACAGGCGGAAATGCAATTGGCAGACATGGTGACTCAGGTGTGGATGCTTGGCGACGCGAGGGGTTGTTTGGTGTGTCGACATGTTGGAGGAGGCAGCAAAGGAAGATGCATCTCTTTAACTAGGTGGAGGGAAATGGGAGAGGCTACGGAAGCTATCAACCACGGTACCTTTTCTGGCGGCTAGTCCTCCGAGGCCGTCTCAGGAATGCTTGACCGGGCGACAAGGTATGAAACCGAAGGCGACGGGAGATTCCTGCCAGCCCCGTCGGTGATGGAGGCTGAGGACTGTGGCGTCAATTGGGTGTTGGAGAAGGATCTTGGGCAGAAAGAGTGAGAGCAGTCGTCGATGGACGAGTAATGCGGCTCAAACAGCTGGCAAGGCAAGGGCTACTGTCCAGGCAGGTAGAAGAAAGTCCTGGCCGTCGACCGGGAGACCAACGCTCCTTGTCCCAAGCTCCAAGCTCCAAGCTCCAAGCTCCAAGCTCCTCCCACCAGCCACTCCTCTCGGACCATCAACAACACCATTCCGCATCGGCGCCTTGTTTTGACCTCGTCTACTCTCAATGGCTGAGGAGCCGCAGCCAGCAGGCGTCCACGAAGGCGTCCAGACCCCGGCTGCTCCCGTCGCTGCAGAAGATCGCAAGGCCGCAGCTGCCATGTCCAACCTTGATGCCAATCAAAACGACGATGAGGGTGCTCCGAAGAAGGATGTCGATGCTGAGGCGTTGGGAAAGGCAATGAAGAATCTAGACGTCAGCGACAACACAACGCCCAAGAACGTGGTAAAGAAGGTCGTCAAAGTTGATCCCGCTGATGTCGCGTTGCTGGTGAGTTTCGAGTCAGGGAGCCGGCTCTGCTGCAGATCCATGCTAACTGCGTCTTTGCAGGTCAATCACCTGGAGTTGACCAAGCCAAAGGCCACCGAGCTGCTCAAAGCCCATGATGGTGATGTCACCAAGGCTCTGTCAGCTTTTGTTGCCGTGTCGTGAAACAACCACCTCGTACTTGAAACTGAAAGAAAAACAATCAAGAGAAAAGTATCGAAAATATCTTTTGAAAAGCCTTGTCATACGGGTAAGCATAGCCAGGAATGATGAAACGACTGGAAGATGGACGACAACGGGACTCGAGTCGAGTGACAATCGGGCCAGGTAGCAGTCACTTCAATTGAGAATTCTGGGCTCAAGGGATGATTCACTCAAGTTACCAACCTTTGAGCAGACTGTCAACATCACCAATATTCGTGCTGTCCACATCCAAGCCTTCCCATATCAAACGTGGCCAGTACTCAGGCCAGGGAGCAGTCTCCCACCACACACAAGAGACTTTCTCACGAGGGTATGCATTCATCGAGAGAGACGGTAGCATCACGCAGAAAGCCTGGAATAAAATTGACCACCTACATTATTCTAAATGGCAGCAGCACCAGTCGACCGAAGATAGTTCCAGTACTTGCCTGCCAGCACTCACCTCGCCGCCGCCATGTGAACAGTCATATACCCATCCATGAAATCCCTCTGTTGCCTCTTTTCTTATATCAACCCGGCTTCCTTCCTCCCCAACCCTACGTCATTCTTCAACGAACATGACGAGTGCAAGCATCTTGACCGACTGACAACCCACAACCTACACAGACAACGGTCAGTAAGTCGCAAAACTGAACTTTCTACCAAAGTTGACCGAGTGAATTGATTGACGCGTTATAGGGCGACATCATAAAAAGCAGCCGTCCTTGCGACAAGGTTTACCACCATGGACAACGACAAAACGCCCATGACACCACGACAGCAGAGCCTCAACATGCGCCCTCTCCCAAACTTCCTCCTCACACCTGCTTCCGACGACGAGGGCAGCATCAACAGGAACATGCGACCCACCAGACTCACCACTGGCCAGAGCACAACCATCGATTTTCTCTCCACACCCACATCCAAAACCACGCCTCCTCCTTCTTCCTCCCCCTCCTTTCTCGCAGGTGATACGGAAGCATTCGTGCAGGCTTGCACATCCCACCTCTTCACGGTGACGCGCGAGATTTCCGTCCTCTGGCCGCGCCTCTACTCCGCCTTTTCCTCCTACACCACCCCCGCCACGACCGCCACATACAGCAACAGCAACAACAATGGCAACACGACGAATCTAATGCACAAATGCCAACGCCTCCACTTCGAAGCTGTCGAGCTGCTCAAAGCCGTCTTGCGCGCCGAACTAGCGGGCTCGCTGGACGCGTCAGCGTCTGAAGAGGTGTTGTTTGCAACGATACCTGCTGGCCATGCACCTAGCTGCAACGCGGACGACGCGCCTGGCAGCGTGCCCGGTGACATGCCTGCTGACGGTACGGCAGGGAGCGAGCGCCTGCGGCTCGGGAGACGGGTGCTGTGGCTGCTTTCGCGATGGAATGAGGTGAAATGGCTGTTTGGAGTCGATGTTGACGAGGCACCACGAGCGGTTGGGAAGGTGGATACTGCCGAAGACGGCGCCGCCGCTGGCGCTGGCGCTCGCAGCGGTGGTGGTCGTGGGCTGGACCATGAGGATGAGCGTCATGATTCGGGCGCGGAAGTGCCGTGAGTGGTGGGTTTGGAGTAGGATTCTCTTTCTCGGTTGGTTGGTATTGAAGCATTCAGCTTCTCCAGGGGCGTCTCCCATTAGGGCTAATCCTGGCAAAGAGGAAGGGGGACTTGGAAAAGTGGCGAGGCAGGTGGTTGTCCGGGAAGGAAAGGCTGCACAAGATATGTAGGCAGAAACCCACATGCTGCAGGGGCGGCGAGCGTGGATTAATCGAGAAGCAAGCGGCTTGAAAGCAATGGAGCTGCGAGCAGCAGAAAAGGCCTGCGGAGAAGATATCAAAAGCCACCTTCATGTCGTGAATGATGCGCAAGGAGACAAGCAAACGAGAGGTCTGCTACGTCAAGTAGCCCTCTCTCCCCTCCACGCTCTCACTGGCCCTGCGTGGCGCCTGGAGGACCCACCACTTGAAAGAAAAGGTCGGCGCAAAGCACGAAGTGAAAATCATATTCAAGAATTAAGGAACCCTTCGCCTGCGCACTGCGCACCGCCCCAAGCTCCCCCATTCCCAAAAAGAGACTAATATATACACAAGTGTGAAAGCATCTACACCAAACTCCTGACTGCAAAAGCCAAGGCTCTTCCTCTGCCACCACCGCTGTCAAACCAACGGATAGGGAAAAAAAACGCGCGAACAAAGGAAAGAAGAAGAGAAAGTGGCGACGAGTGTGTGGCAGCGGTCCAAGAACAAGCTCAGGACCACCATGCGGACATATCAACAACGTGGACCAGCCACTCATCCACCATCCAACGCCGAAGCTCCAAAAGGTCTAGCCCTAGACGCACATCAAGAGTATCAAAAAAAAGACGTGACTCAAACGCCATTGACCAAATGTACCCACACCGTTCCGTGTTTACGAGCCGGTGCCATGGCTCCGCAGCCTCCTGCCCGTGCTGCCAACACCAACACTCTTGCTAAAGTCAGCGCCGGCAGGCGGCAGGTTCTCGTGATCAACGCCGGCGACCGTCATGCGGGTGGCCTTCTTCTTGGTGGGCAACTTGCTCTCGCTCCTGTTATCGCTATCCTTGCGCTTTAGCTGGGGCAGAGAATGGGCGCCAGCAGCAGAGGAAGCGGCAGTGGAGGAGGGGTCGGAAGCAGCAGCGAGAGTGGGTGATGCAATGCTCAGACTCACTGTGGCGGGCGCCGAGGCACACTCCATCGTCTGTTGCTGCGCTGAAGCTGTCGTATTAGGGTCAAGTTCGCGGAGCGACATGTCGGACGTCGAACTGTCGGGGCGTGTCGACTTGTTTGTAGATGCGGCAAAGGTCGTGTTGACCATAGTGGTGGAAATGTCCGAGGTATCGTTCGAGGGTGTTGCGTCGGTGTAGACCACCGTCTTGCTTGGACTCCTCAGCGGAGAAGCGGCAGCGGACGGTGCTTCGGAGGGGACAGCCGGGCTAGTCTCCGTATATTGACCCCGAATTTTGGCGAGGAAAACATCCTGTGAATCCGTGCGAGGCAGCTTGGTGGGGTACTGGTACTTCTTGACCTGGGGGGTTTCGCCCGTTGGGGTGTATTCTTGCAGAGCCTGGTTCTCGACTTCTGTGCGAAGAGTCCGCAGAGGACCACGGATTTCGGCGTCTTCTGCAAGAGTCGGCAGAGTGGCCTGGAGGGTGGCAGTCTTGGCTTCCATGTCGGTTCCAAGGTCTTGAACGCGCGAGAATGAAGTGTTGAAGTGGTCTCCGATGCTGGAGTATGAGGTCTGGACAGTTGTCGCAAGCGCGGACAGAGATTCGGTGTGGCTGGTGTGGTGTGCTTCGTTGCGGGCGCGAAGACGGTCAACAATCTCGTCAAATGAATGGAGTTGGCTGTCCATATTGGCCATTTGGTCGTCAACAATCTTGACTGTGGACTCGTGCACAGAGGCAGTCGTCTGGCGGAGAGAGTCGGTATGTTCATTGGCAGAAGCAAAGTCGGCCTTGATCTTGGTCTTGACATTTTCACGGGACTTGACGACTCCACTGATCAGCTCGGAGGCCTTGCCAGACCAAGCGTCCATGCCCTCGCCGTAGGACTGATTTGCAGTCTCGAAGCCAGTGTTGGCAGAGTCAATGCTCTGGGAAACGCTTGCGATGCGCTCCGCAATGCGCTGCTCTTGTGATGCAGCATTGGTATTGATGAGCGCAGTCATCTGGGCCAGCAATGCCTCCTTCTCAGCCGCCGCCTTTTGCTTTTCCTCTTCAATGACATTGACCAAGCTGGACTGCGTGGCGCGGTTGGCCCTCAAGACCTCGTGGTTGGCTTCAGAGATTTGCTTTCTCAGAGAATCGACCTCGCCCTGCTGCTCCATGAGCTGTTTGATGAGGTCGTCAAACGTCGTCTTGAAGTCACGTCCAAGCGACGCATACGACGCGTGCAGCTGGGTGTGGAAGCCCTCGAGTTCTGTCACAATTCCGGCAGAGATGCGCTCCGCAGCAGCGGACAAATCGTTCAAACTCGAGCCCACCTTTGACTTGACGTCTTCTCTCAGGTCTTTGATTTCTTCCAGCACCTCGTTCATGTCGTCCCGCGAAGTTGCCGTTTGATCGTTGACCTCCTTCCTCGATTCCTCGAAAGCCTGCATCTTTTCCTGGAGCAGAGTCTGAGAAGCACCAAGGTTCTGCAGCTCGTCCTCCACAAAGCTCTTCATCCTGCGTGTAAGCACAGCCATGAGGTCCTGTTGTTGGTCTTGAAAATCGGAGATGCGGTCTTCAACCAGGCGCGTCGTTCCAGATACCTGTTGTTGAGTGGAGCCCCACTGCCTGCGATTTGTCGAGTGGAGGTCTGACCTCCTGCGCAGCTTAGAGCGCAGTCCGCCAATGTCGGATGTGGTGGAGCCCAAAGTCGAAATGAGATCCCTCCCAATGTTGGCAAGCTGCTCCTCCGTCTTAGCGTGGGCTTTTCGGAACTCGGTCTCCTCCGCAAGTGTATTCCGAGTGTGCTCCAAAACGACCTCAGTTTTCTCGAGGATGCTCTGGGTTCCCTCCAGCGCAGTCTTTGCGGCCTCGTGATCCTTCTTCAAAGTGCTCATGGATGTCGTCAAGTTGAAAAGCTCCTGGACCTTGTTGCGCAAGTTGTTCTCCATGGTCTCAATTTTGTCCTTTTGCTCCTCGGCTAGAATTCTTCTAGACTCGCTCTCGGTGGTCATTTCTTCATATTGCTCCTGAGCGAGATACACACCATTCCTCTGCCGCGTCGCAATCAGCTCCATTTTGAGTCTCTCGATTTCCGACGTGAATTCTTTAAACAAAGTCTTTTTCGAGACCATTTGATTCGTCTGAGGTTTATTTCGGATGTTCTTGGCGCGGAAGGCATAATCCAACGTTGATATGGTCTCCTCAAGATTGCTCTTTGCCGGAGAGAGCGTAGCGATGATGCAGGTCTTTGTGCGCCCTCCTAATGAATCTTGCAGTAGCCTGGTCAATTTCGACTCGCGGTAAGGAATGTGCGAGCTTTTCTCCACCAGCGCGTTGATGACACGACCCAGAGTCAGCAAAGACTTGTTGATTAGGCCAGCTTCAGCGGCACGCTTGTTTTCTGCCCCACTGCGCTGGATGTTTTCGCTGCCGGCCAAGTCGACAAGGTTCAACTTTCCAGCGCTTACAAAATCCTCGCCCGTGTCCGAAGTGCGCTTCATGTATACGGTAATGGTAAAGACCGTATGACTACGGGAGCTGAGATCGTTGCACTTGGTGGCCGCTACCTGGCGCTTGTGGCTGCCATTTCGCAGCAGTTGGATTCCCTTGGTAGCATTATTAATGTGCGACTCCTCCATGCCTTGGACAATGGTTGACGAGTGGCCCTTTTTGCTGTTGTCCTCGTACAGCTTCAACTTGACGTTGTCATCGGCGGCAAGGAGGTCGCGGAGTTCCTCGTTGTACAGTTCGATGAATGAGCACTTGACCGAGTTTTCGTGATCGTTGCTCTCGAGCTTGTCGAATAATGCGTGCAGAACGCGAGGGACGATACCGGCGGCGTCGGGGAGCGGAAGCATATCGGTAATATCTCCTGACATCGTATACGTCTTTCCAGTTCCAGTCTGTCCGTAGGCGAAAATCGTGCAGTTGAAGCCGTCGAGAACCTGCTGTTGTCAGTTTGTGGTCGAAGACGTGTTTTGGCTGCCCACGTACATCATTCAAGATAGGCGCAACGACTTCGTCAAAGACCATTACCTGGTCCGCGGCCGGCGAAAAGACTTTGTCGAAAGAATATGTCTTGTTGCTGAGAGCGTTGGGTCCCATGGACAATTCGACGCTGTTGCCCTTGGCGCCATTGGTGGACACGACAACGCCGCTGTTTTCGCGAACTTCCCTATCGTTGCGGCCCCTACAGCGGACGACGACATTAATGTTGGTGTCGGAGCTGGATTCGAATTCTCGCTCTTTACGCTTGCGCGACACGGGAGATCGGTTGGTGGCAGAGGTCGCGACGGATGCGACGGACTCTGCGGGCGAAACGCGGCCACTGTTAAGGACCGGAGTCGCAGCGCGACGGCGAAGGTCGACGGGGCGATTCTGGGGCGGGCGCATTGAGCTGATTCTGCTAGCGGGCAGGCCAGGTCTTGGAGGACCTGCCATTGTGGATGATGGTGGTGAAAATGGTGACTGGGGGTTGGCGGGAGTTGGTGGGGAGTCGACGCGATTGTTTTGGCGCCGCTGGCAGTAAACAAACGGCGGACCTCCGCCCAAGCTAGCACGAATCCGGAGCTGGGCCGCTTATCGATACAGACCCCTGCTGCAATCCATCTGAGCTGGAGACCAATGCTCACGGGTTCCCCATCCAGAGCCAACCGAACGGACGTCATAGTTGGTTTACTCGTCGTCCACTCCAAGGCGAAAATGCCCGTCGTGTCTGCTACATCCATCGTACCTCTTCCTTTTCCGTGCTCAGCTGCTGCCCGCCAACACTGAAATCCACCGCGTGGACACCACACGTGTTTGACCTCTAACCGGCTGCGGGGCCCCCGGGTCCAGCCACCGACTCGTCGTCGTCTTCCCCCATCTCACTGCCCATCCTCTCTCCCCAACTGCCCATCTCCACGCTGGGTGGTTGACCTCGACCATGACCAGCCCGCAACCATCAACTGCCATCCTCCCCGGACGCTCCTTGGGCTTTATGGGTCTGTGTACCGTCTTCCTCGCTTTGTGCGACTGCGGCTGACATGTGGTAGTCCTTGGAGCCTCCCTTCACGACATCTTGACCCGCGTCAAAGCCCAGCCGTCTCTCTACCCCAAGATCCAGCTTACGTTTGACCCAAAATATCCTGTCAAAATCCCCGTGGTCCTGTCTTTGCCCGAAAATGGCCTCCGCCTCCGCTTCGATGGCCCGGACCAGCGCCTGCGTTTGATCGAAGTAACCGACTTTAGCAAGACCCGGCTAAGCTACAAGAACATCGAGGTTGTGAAGATTGGAGAGTTGGGAGGAACTCTGGGGGTGCGCGCAGGTCCCACTGGTCCTAGGTTCCGCCATGTCTACGACCGGCTTCTTGGACCAACATATGCGGGCGAGTACATTCCGCCGGCTGAAGATCAGGTAAACGGAGTTGGAACCTATGTTTTGTCATATCCTGGGATTGCGTTCAACTTTCCTTTGCAAGCCTCCGAGTGGTCTCCCGACAAGGACTTCGTGTCTTTGCTTTCATCGCACGCGACTGCGCCTGCCACCTCAATGGCCATCTTTCACGGCGAGTCCTGGCCCAAAGCTCGCGGGGCTTTGTTCACCCAGGCGCCTGTAAACCCAAGATCTCTGGAGTTGGCAAGCAAGGCGAATGTTGCGGATGAGGTAGAGTTGGTCAAGATTTACGGCGAGGGCAGGATCGAGCTCATCAGGCGCTCAAGTCCACCGTTTTGGATCAATCTCAGCGAGACGACACCGCAAGATCTTGTGACTGAACTTGGCCCCCCAGACGCGATATACCGCAAGAACGACAACCGCCTAGCCATCCACGGGAAGAGACAAAGTCTCAACGGACTTGCCAGCAGTCAGGCATCGATCCCCTACGCGGACGGAGAGTCGTCAGAAAACGAAGAGAACATGTCGTACACTGGCTCCGAGCGCGAGGAGTCAGAAGGCTCAGAAGACGATAATTCCAAGACCTACCTCGACGCAAATGACGCGTCACCAGAGCACTTTTACAACTACTTCAATCATGGCTTCGACATCCTCATCTCCACTCCCACAACCATCTCCGCGCCCTCGCCAACCTCCACCCACCCAACGCGCGATGTCCCCGCTGACTGGCCACCCTCTGAAAATAACCTAGTGGCCACGAAAGTCATCTTCCACGGCAACGTGCCCGGATCCTACCCCTTCAACAGACACCGACGGTCGCGCTGGGTCCTCGAACACGTACCTACAGAACTGTACAAGGAGCCGTTGACATCCGAAATGCCGTTCGCCGACTGCAAGGGCCGCCTCCTCGAGGCCTTCAAGTCCTACTGCAACACAGACGAGGAAGAGCGCTCCATGCAGCGCGGCATGGTGCTCAATCGGGGCTGGGGCGACAGCCCTGGCAGCAGCTGCGAGCTCCTCGGCGGCTTCGAGGAGGCGACGGCATCGCCGGTGCAGTCGCGCAGCAAAAAGGGCGGCGTCGGTGCAGGAGGCGTCGGCGTATCCAATGCGGCCAGCGCCGCCATGGACAACTCGTTTGGCATCAGCGAAATTTACGGCTTCCCGGGCCTCATTTTCGAGGTCTTGAAGAACGACGCCGTCAGCACCCTGACCGTCATTTGAGATGTAGGGCCTGTCTTCTTTGCCATGTGGGTTCGCTTTGGTTTTTCTTTTTTCTTTTTTTTTTTTTTTTTTGGCATTTGGGGCGTTTTGAATATTTGGGGTGCTGCCATGATTATGCACAGAGTAAATCATCAGAGACTAAAGACGTAAAGACAGATGACAACAATGATGACGAATACGTGGATGAACGAATGGATTGGATGCACGGCGTATGATGACAAGGACTTGTGTACATATGGGAAGGTTGAGGGATGGAGGCGTTGGCTTGGATACGATGTATAATGCATTTGCTTACCTCTGCTTCTCGACGAGTCTTCAGATAGATCCATGCCACATTCCACTACCTTTACTACCATCGTCCATGTCGAGATCAGCGCGACGAAGCGGCGCAAGAAGCGCGGACGATGAAGCCGCAGGTCAACATCTCTTCATTAGAACCACTCGTATTTTTACATCATCAGCCATCGGACTCCACGAGCCAATTTGCCTACTGTAGTATACACACGACGCAGCCGTGCAGCCAACAAGCCAGCCGTTTCAAATGACAGGCGAGAAGAAGAAAGCAGGTCTATCGGGGCTCCAACAGAAGAAGCGACGGTAGCAGGGAGTTAGCAACACACAACACTCAAGGTAGACATTCTCGGTCAATCTGCGACAGCGCTGCTCGCAGGACAAAGGGAGGAAATTGGGTAAAGCGAACGCCCACACGCTCCACGCTTCGACAACGACAGAGAAGAAGTGAAAAAGAGAATTTCGGACCGCGCTTTCTTCCGCATTTACTGGGGGGATTTGGATCAATCGGGATACTACTGACTACAAGAACTACTACAGGGGGGTTTAAAAAGCGACAGAAGGCGATGTGATTGGGGATCCGGCGCCAGTTGTGACGTGGGATGAGCAGTGAAAGAGTACATGTGTGCAAGAGCATGAGCGGCGCAAGTAGCCAACAGGGGTATGCTGAGCGAAAAAAGGAGTAGAAGGTGCTTGGGAAAGCGACGACGACCAGCGAAGACAGCACCACCACGGAACCAGCCAACAACATGGAAGCCAACCACCAAACGGACCGACAGAGAATATCGGCAAGAACAACAATTGCTGTTAGGTCGGCAACGTGTGAAGCGGAGAGACAAGATGCCACAGTCCGCTTCATCTCCCTTCAAACATTGATATCAAGTTTGAGATGCGGCCAGATTTGCGCTTTTGCGAATCGCCTCCACCACTGCCACTGCTGTGGAGATTTTGAATCGTTTGAGTATGACGGCCAAGCATGACACTGTCGATGCTGCTAATGGTAGAGCTATCGCTGTCTTGAAAAGTTGATGTGGTTACAGAGGTGGCGGTAGTGGTGTTGGTTCGAGGTGTTGTTGTTGTTGATGAAGGCGATGACGCCGGCTCTAATGATGAAGATGCGCGGTAGGGCCGCGATGGAGTGGTGGATCGCAGAGGAAGATGGTTCCTGGTGGGTGCGGCCACGGCCGATGGTGACATTGTGTTACTGCTGCCATGATTGCTGCAGCAGTTGCAATGGTGATCCTGCAACTGCAGCGGCAGCTGCCCATGCGAAATTGATGATTTTGACCTTTTTGCTCACAACCGCTATCAGCTACTCAGGGCTGGCCAAGCTCGTCTGCCTTACCGGATAACGCCGCCCTCGAGGCCGGCAGGGGTCTGGGTCATCGAGGTGCTGTCCTCGCCGTGGCTCGGCACAGGTGTCTCGGACCCCTCCCCCGCGCCGCTGTCTGCAGGGGCATCTGCTTCAGCTTTGTCGTCAATGGGAGCCGAGGGCTCCAGTTTCGCACTTGTTTCTGGTTCTCTCTTGCCAACCACAGCCGCAGCCTTGTCTTTGGCCTTTTCAGCGCCTTCTACAACCTTTCTCTTGACCTTGGACGCTTCACCGTTGGCTTGCTTGGGCTTGGGGACAGGGTTGCGGCGGGGAGGAGACTTGACGTCTGTCTTGTCGTGGGTCTTGCTCGCAGACGCGGCTGTAGGCCGCATCATGCGGGCCAGGAAGTCATCAGGAGCCTTGCCTCCAACGCTGGTACGGGAGGTGCGCGATTCGGGGCGCTTGGTTGAGCTGGACGAGGCGGGCGGAGGGCGCGACGTAGCGGGTTTCTTGGCAGCAGCCGCGGTGGTCGTCTTGGATGCGACAGCGGGCGCGCGAGGAGCAGTGGTCGCGGGCTTGCGCGCAGTGCTCGATGACGTAGCCTTCTTGTCCTCGTCGCGTTTGGTTGCCGAAGCCGCCGTTGGCTGCATGAGGCGAGACGGTACCTTAGCGGGACGGGTCGGGGATTTTGGCCTCGGCTTGGCAGTACCGGCAGTCTGGGCGGTCTTTTTCTCTGTGGCAGGTCTAGAAGACGAGCGCGGCTTCGCTCCGGTCGTGGCGCTAGAGGTCGTTGATTGGAGCGAATGTCTGGACGTCTTCTTCGTGGGCTGTTCGGCTGGAGCAGCGGCAGTCTTGGAAGAAGTCGACTTGGGGGACGTGATGGACGACGCGGGCGTCTCAGTTGGCACAGGGGTAGGAGATTTCTTGGGCGATTCTGGAACTGATTCTGCGGGCTTCTCCTGGGGCGCGGGCTGCTCCTCATGTTCTGGCGCAGCTTCGCCATTTGACGCCTCTTGGACGGGAGCAGCCTCGACCTTTTCCTCTGCAGGGGGTTCGGTCGTCTCCTCCACGGCAGGCGGAGCGGCTTCCTCCACGGCGATCTCGGCATTGTCCTCCACAGGAGTGCCTTTGGCCTCCGCGAACTCAACCAATGGCTCGGGTTTCTCCTCCGGCACATACGTCGGTTCTCCCTGACGCTTGTTCTGGACATCTTCAGCCTCAGGAGGCTTTGGCACGGTGATATCATCGTTCATGGCCGGATGAGCACCGGTCTGGTCTGTAGAGTCTTCAGAGAGATCGATGAGAGCGGCCGGTTCGCTTCTGGCTTGTGCGTTGTGCGCCATGGACGCGGGCTTGTCTTCAATGGCTGTGTCGCTTTCGGTGCGCGGGTGCTCGTGAACTGCAAGCTCGACCTTTCGGAGATTTTTGGCAGCTTCGGCGACAGCGTTGTTGGCATTCTCCTGGGTAGCTTCCTCCTTGGGCCCCGGAGCATTGGACAAATCGGGATCTTGCAACTTGTTGTCCTCATTGTTTACAAAGCTTCCCATGGCCTCATCCTCCTTGATTTCTGGAAAGGGGGTGTTGAGAGTGCTAGGGGCGACGGCCTGCTCGGGCACGACCTCGTCGACTTGCAGAGAGGCTCGGCGTTCTCTGGCTTCTTGCGTGACAGACTGCTTGACTTCTTCGAGCACGTCCGAATCCCTCTTAGGGTCCAGGCTCATGCTCCCGCGACGATGAGCAGCGGTGCTTCCTTCTGGGTGAGCATTGTTGGCAGGAACGTCCTGAGGAGAGTCAAAGTCGCTCGGGTGCGAAGTGGGACTCATTGTGGATTGGGTCATTTGAGCCATGCGGGTGATGGGATCGGTGCCCTCGACGGAGACGAAGCTGGCGCGGATTCTGGAGGTGTTGCGCGCGCTTGAGTCGCGACTGCGAACGCTGCCGACGGGGGAGTAAGAGCGGCCGCGGGAGCCGGCTTCAGGGGAGTCAGGAGGAGGGTTTGATTTCTCGAACATGGCACGGAGGGAGCGTACGCCTCCAGCGCCACTACTAGGAGCTGGTGAGGACATGGCTGAGATGGTCAGTCAAACGAGGCTGGAAAAGGATGGCGTAGGGATAGGGAATCAAGCGGGCATGCCTCGCGGGCAGAGGGTAGGCTGGTGAGTAGTATGTCGAAGGCGGCGCGGCGGGCTGGAGGCGGGAGGTGCCCTAATGATGCTGCGTGGGCAGTGCGCTCGTGCGCCGCCGAAAGTTGAAACTCGCGTTTCAGGCGGGCAGCGTGGACTGAGAGGTGGCACTTACAATTGCAGCGTCGATAGCGGTCGTCTAGAGGGCCATGAACAATGGCAGAGCGAAATGGCCGTGATGAAGGTTGATTTCGGAGCTGCCCAAGTTTGGAACGTAAGGGTAGCTTAGTCCAAACACAGGAGCGCGGGCGTGTCCGGTCGCCAAGGCAATTTAATTTGACCTGCCAAACGGGCTAACCAGCGATGACAGTGCTCTCGATGGCAATTGATGGCAACGGCAATACCCAACGACAATGGCCATCCGGCTCCAGGCTCCGTGAGGTTTCCGTCCTCAACGGCCGCCACAGACACATGACGTGCCTTCGACGTGGTGCTCCACCTCGTACATCATCAACTGGACATCCATCGCAGCAACACCTCAGCAGCCCTAGCCCTACAGCCCCATCCATGCTCGCCCTCCACCTGCCCCTGCCAAACACAAAGGAGGAACCGGAGCCGGATCTGGATGCCGCCTCCCGCTTCCCCCCCGCTGGGCTGCCACCTGTTGGCCATGCCCAACATCTTTTCGTGATCCTTATTCGTGCCATTTGTCTCGGCGCTCTCATCGCACAAATACCGCCGCTCTCTTCCACCGCATGTCTGCTGTCTGGGTGTCACAGGGTCTAGTTACGCCATCACTGAACCCCAACCCGCGGCTGACATCACATCTGGGGCACCAAAACAGGGTTGCGCATCGGGCAGCTCCCCAGACTCGCCGAGCCTTTTGCTGGAGACGACGGAGAGGAGATATCTACTCCACAGTCCATTGTGCCATTGCCATCGCCAAGTAGCTGTCGTAGACATCCGCCATGTACTGTACCACTGGCCTCCCTTGTTTCATTCCGGACACGTGCCTCATTCAGGAGATTCATCTGAGGCTGAACGCTTGTCGGTGCCGGTACAATCATCCGCACGATCAGGGGCTTGCTCCTCTGCTACCCGAACTCAAGCCAGACATTCTCCCCATGGAGAGCATTGTATCCCTGTTCGACTTCCTTTCCATAGGTCATATTCGTGTAGAAGAGACAGACCAGCCAGACTTGCATTTGGCCATCAACGGCTGGTTGGATGTCTCCTGGATTGCTTCATTTCCTTCTCGTCCTTCCGTCTGTTTGGACAATGACGTCAGGCCTTCGCTTAAGCTTCCAGATTCAGGAACCACGCTAGACCATGTCGAGAATGGACGCGTGAGCCACGTCACGTCGCGTACATGTAGTCTTGCTAGAGCACCCTAATCACGTCACCCCAACTCCAACTCTTCATCTGCCGCTTCCGTGGCGATCTCCTTCAACCAAGAATTACCACCGGCTTCTAGACTGCCAAAGTGATTGTGGCAATCCTCGAATATGAAAGGGAAGGGCAGGACACTTCCGCCGAAAGACAGACACCACCGTATCCCCAGGCCGTTTCCTCTCTTGCTATCCACTCGCCAACTTTTCTTGTTCCATCCCGCTTTTCGTTTGTCCAGGAAGAAGAAACCAAAAGGTGTCATGCCAATGGCGAAGATGAAGGGCAGCCAGAGTAGAAAAAAGAAGCCGCAGGGATGTTGAGGGCGAGAGAGCCGTCTAGTTGGCGTAAGGGTCAAAGAAACCGTTGAAGTCAACGATGTCCTCTTTGATCTTCGGCTCGGCCTTGACCTTCTTGGATGGAAGATCCGCCTCCTTCTCATCAACCTCGTCATCGCCGGTGTCGTTCTTCAAGGCACTGGCGCCGCGCTTCTTGGCACCAACAGTCTTCGTCTTCTTCAGGTCGGCGCCTTTGGACTTCTTGCCAGGGCTGACCATCTGGTTCCCCGTCAAGTTAGCCAAATGATATGGTGGACGGGAAGAGTCCAGACTGACCTCGACCTGAAGCTCCTTCTTGGGACTGGCGCCCTCGAACGACTTCTTGATCTTCTTCGTGACGCGCTGACGGATCGCCTCACCGGAGAAGTCTGAGGTATGAAATCAGCATTCCTTAGAGACTCAGAGAGACGTGCGCATCCGGTAGAGGCGCAAAGGTGAGGAAATCGATGACAATGCTCGGGTGTAGGCACAAGGCAAGCTGAGGATAAGCGACTTACCTCCGTTCATCATCTTGGAAATTTCGTTGAAATCTTCCTTCGACAGCTTGATGTCCTTGAGAGCAAGGACGCACGCAAATACGCGAGCCTCGTCTTCAGGTGTCCAGCTGCGCAGGAGGTAAGCTCAGCGGAGGGCAAAACGATTGGCTTTGACATACAGCTTCATTCTGGCGGTTGGAGCGCGTGGAAGCTTGAGAACTTGCCGAAGAGCAGAGCTTTTGCTCGAGGAACTTGGCAGACGGGTGCGAGGTGGAGGTGGAATGGTTGATGGAGCAGAACGGCAACGGGGTAGAGGTTGTGAGAAGAGGTGGAGGTAACGAGGTGACCACCAAGTTATAGTCCACGCCCAGCTCGGCGTCACAGCTGGCAGCACCCGCCCTGTGCTCGGCGCCGCTGAGCAGTGCAGGCAAGGCCTGACCCGTTGAACCTACCTCCCGAGCAATCACCTACAAGCACCACACTACCACCCTGTGCAGGAAAAATCCAGGCGAATGGGAGGCGGCCTGCCACTCGGTATCTACTCGATACCCACACGGCTACCAGACCGGCACTACCCAGTTCCGTCACACAATCTTGTCCGCCAAAAGTATGCCAGTGCCTTGACAACCCTTCACCTATCAGCTTCCTGACTATTGCTCAACCACAGTGATAGCCTCTTCAGAATATCCCGTAAACATTGGTACAATCTATTCCAGTTGGGGACATGATCTCTTTTCAACATATTAATATGCCAATTCCAAACACGAGAAGGATACGAGGAAGCGGCAGTACGGGCGTCTGACCTCGGGCGCGGTGGGCAAGACAACCTCAAACAAGATGAAAGAGCTCACGGGAGCCCGAAAGCCTTTTCGCATCTAACGTGAAGTACGCGATGGCGCAGATACCTCGTTCTCGGCGCTGTACAGTCCCGTACCCACATGAGCGGCATCCAATTTTCTACCTTAATTCAAGGCGAGGAAAAGCACGGCTAGAGGGAGTGCTCCAGCAGACAAGAGTGGACTAGAGAATTCCGCCATGTCAAATGTTCGCGCCGCGCGGCCTCGAGTTGGGACCCGTCAGGCGCGGAACTGCAGAACAACCGCACAAGTCTGACTGCGTTGCTGGCGGGTCCACCATTCCCAATGCCCGAACAGAACGGCGGCTGCGATCTACGTGTGCTTGTCAGCGAGAGGAGGTCGGGTTGGGGCGTCTGGGTCACCTTTTGATTCTGTCGTGAGTCTGAGGCAATTGCGCGCGTGTTGAAAGTGCTATTCTCAGATTCACTCCGGGAATTGCAATATGCCTGCGCTCGCAGAGCGCTGTTGGCTGTAAGGAGACTCCAAGGTCTCACCGCCCATTCCATCGACCCATAGCCATGCGTCGACACTTGGACTTGACAATCAAGGAAAGACTCGTGGAAAGAGGACGCCCTAAGCATCTGAACCTCGTTTTCTGCCGAGACTCATCGAATCCGGCTCCACCTGCTTGTAGACACCCCGTTCGCGCCCTTTGTCGACGATACAATGCCAGACTTACATGCATTCTCGCGACGGGATCGTTGACCTACACAGCAGGATTCGAGTCTGTTTCAAAAACTGCAGCTGAAATTGAAGATGTCTACACATCACACTCACAGTAGATTCTCGGGCAACACCTCCGCTCAAGTCGACAACGGTATGCGTTTCACCTGTTTGAAAGAGCAACTGCGAAAGCGCTGTACGTCCAGTCTTCCAGGGGTATTCAGGGGATTCAAAATAATAACTTAGCAGCATAGTCCGCTTCATATCTGGGAGCATCTTCAGGATTCTGATGTCAGATGGTAAATATGGCTTGGGATCACAACTGAAATATTTTAAAAGGTGGGCTATGATTGTAAGATGAAATTCAGAGCTGGAAGAGGAGGAAGGTGGGAATGGAGGGAAAACTATGTTCCAATTGCCATCTATGTACCTACTGACTCGCTCCTAGCTACGGCTTTTCGCGGAAACCTTTATCCATCCTACCTTGCAAGACTATATTAGTCACAAGCTTTTCACCACCTGGTCGTCCTTACAACTCAGGTGCAAGCGGCGATGTTCCTTTTTCACGAGTCAAATGGACCCAGCGGCAGGATTCAAACTTTCAAATTAGCTTTGACCGACCACGACTGCACAAAAGATGTGCAACAGCTGATAGCGACGCGACGCGTACCACGGGAGGACCACAGAGAAGCAAGCACGACTTATCTCAGAACGTCTCTCATTCACAATCACCGCAATCCATCAAGATCATGACGACATCCATTTGTTGCAAGCCTGCGGCCAATTTGGCTTTCTGGGGCCAAGATCCGTACGCCGCCGCCGCCGCCTCCAGATACGACCACGGAAGGGCAAGGGAGCGTCGAGGAGAATCAATCAGGAGAAGAGATAGGCAGCAAGGTCGTGGGCAAACAATTTGGTTTCCGCTATGAACAATTTGGACGCTCAAGCGGAACCGACACGCCGCAAGACAAGTAGGAGAAAAAGAAACAACACATCGCTACCATAGACAACTTGGTTCCCAATCGAAGCCAATAACGCTTCCGGGTCTGAAAAGGCAAGAGAGTGAGCGAGCCATGGGCAAGCATTCGAGTCGTACACGACTGCAACTGGAGCCATTGAAAAATGGTGTGCTTCGGGTGAGGCTGCGAAGGGAAAACTCCAGACCACAAAGGAGTGTCGACAAAAGAGGCTCAGTCAAAAACTAGAAATCAGAAGGAATGTGGGAGGTGATGAATACACCGCCAGCCTCATCGCCGCTAGAAGAGTTGCAATCCGCACATAGCTTTGTTCCCGGCCCTGGAGACAGAAAGAGGGGAAGGATGGAAAGCCAGAAACGCCGGAAAAGACACGTACACTCGCTCGTCGCTCTACACCTCAGTCTTGGTCTCGACGTCCTCGAAAGCGATTTCTCCCGTGCCGTCGTGATCAAGACCATCTGACTTGGACATATCAAATTCAGCGTAACTTCTCTTCGACCCTCTTCTTGAAGACCAACGTCGGGGCTCCATGGGCAATTCCCCGTCACTTTGATTTGGGAACGTTTCCGCAGTGGACGGTTGAGAAAAGGCGACCTTCATGTCCTTGCCTTTGAGAGGAGACGACCGCTTCGCCTTCGAGACCTTTGAACCCCTCGGCGTCGTAGGGGCACTGGTAGAACCGCTGGCCGCCTTGTTGTTCATTTTCCAGCTCTCGTGCTTTTTTTGAAGTTTCTCCATTCAACGACTAAGTGCTTTCCAGGTTCCTGTATCGTCAGGGTAAGAACATTATGTGCAGTGCTCAAAACGTTCGCTCCGAGGTCGCGCCCTGGGATGAAGGCCATGCTGTAGGGGATTGAATTACTACCCGGCATTTGGTCTGAAATTTCCTCAAGCAGTTCTTTGCTGACTTTCACTTGGGAACGATCCAGGATCCGAAAGAACAGCTGAATATTCTGTCAGATCAAATCCTCAAAAAAGCCATGACTGAGGAAGATCATACCTCAAAGTCATTTTGAGGCGTCCACGCTGTGCCTTGAGACATTTTGTTATTTTGGAAGTCGAATATCTGACCCTATGGTGGTCAGGGCAGGTTAGTACACCCCAGTGGCTGCGCAGTAATGGGTAGAAAACTGGGAGGGGATGTTTAGAGGAGATCAATAAATATTCGTACATAACGCGGTGACTCACCCCTTCCAGGTTTCTACAAGTCATGACATGTGCGGCACTCTAGCGTGTCGAGGCAGTCCAGACAGTCCCGAGCGAAGTTTGAACGAGGGGGCACCAACGCTTGCTTCGGCCCTGACCCTTTTCTTGCTTGTCATACCACTCAGAGAGCCCGGAATAATGTTTGCAATTCCTAAACACAGCCGGAAGCTGTTCTTGCTCACCCAAATCACGCCCCGTCCGGTTCTAGACGTCGTTGGCGTTGATCTCCCCACGTTCCTGCAGTCGATGCTTGGTAGAGACAGCGTCAGATTGGTTGTTCCCCCGCGCTTCCAATTAATGTAAGCATCAGCCCACGATATGGGAGCTTTCTCTAACTTCAAACTTACCACAGCACAAGCTAGCAATACCTGAGCATATGTAAGCTCCATGGTGTTACAACAGGATAGTATGCCAAGCAGCAACTCCAGCCGACCCGCATATGCTTAAACTTTCAACTCCCCATGTTTGTACTTGATTCCTAACCCACCTGGCCCCGGAGCTGAGGTCGCACAGTGTTTCAACATCGTCGACCCCAACCTCCTATCCCTGGATTACCCTGGTTCAGACAGACCTAACGGAGTCTACTATGATGGCAACTTTATGCCAGCATTTGCTGAGGTAGGTCAGACTATGAGTAAGGTTACTAAAGAGAGGATACTAGTGACACGTGGGTTGCCAATTTGGAATGGACTCGCTGGCATCACTTCCGACGAGCAGATTCTACGACTCCGGAATCTCGGTGTGCTTGGCTTCGCCAGAATGGGAAGCATCAGCCGTCACGGGCGCAATAGAGCCAGGTCGCAAAGCAACGACTTCTCGATTTCTGGTTTGAACCGCTAAGGCAAAGGGAAAAGACCATCCATCACCTCTAAGCTCCTATCCTTTGCCAGACAATTTGGGCACCACATTGTTACTTCGAAAGCAGCCAGCAAACAAAACGCCAAAGCCATCCCTCTTAGCGAGCGAGCGACATGGATTTTCGTGTCGTGAGTTGACAGTGTATACCAAATGGCTTAGCAGGAAACGCCGTCAATTTCCAATTCCATTTCCCCGTCCTCATACTTGATCTTGTCCAGCAAGTCGGCACTGAAGCCATTCATCTTCGCCTTTGACTTGGACATGGAAGGCTTCTTACCCATATCGCTTTCTGTGTCGGACCTGTCCATGTCCGACTCGATGTACGACTTCCTAGGACACTTTCGTGGAGGGAGAGACTTGACCGGTGTCTTCATCTTCTCTCCAGGGGGACTTGGAGACGGCGTCGGATTCGACGCATCTCTTTTTCTTTTTCCTCCTCCCCGGACGCGAGACGTCCCCTTGGCCGGCGATGACTTTGGTGGACTGACGCCGTCTTCGGTTTTCAAAGATCCACCCTTGTACTCTTTGTGAATTTTGATGAATTGCTGCCGGATTGCTTCCGGTGAGTATCCTTTGCAAGTATCAGAACAACTTCCTCAGAACAGTGGTACTGTAGCTGCAATCAGGGGATACACTTACGACCTCCCATCCTGTCCGAAATCGCATGGCACAACCCCTTTGTCATTGTGACTCGGGCCTGGGCAACGGTGTGTTGGAGAAGCTCCAATTTATCCAGGGGGTTCCAGTTCGGCATGGTGGAGTACACTGGTACAATCTTTGGGGGACTGGTTTGAGGTGTTCGCTGACAACTAGAGGATTGGAGCTGTCAGAAGCAGAACCACGCTCGAAGGGACACATGTGTTAAATGGCCACGGAGAGCGTTGGAACCTTATCACCACCGCCCTGCAAAGTTGACATTCCAACAGGCCACATTCGAGTCGTTTTCTTCGCATCAAGCCGCCCTGGCATGGCTCCGGCTGCAGTGAACTATCACTATACGTCCACGAATCAGGTGCAGTGAGGGATTCTTTGCCGTCACTCACTTAAATCCAGGACCAGGATGGGTAGAGGAACCATCCTGGTGGCAACTTGATGGAGCAAATCTCAACCATGGCCAACTTTTTGCAGACCTTGTTAGAACATTCCGTCTCCGAGAAGTCTGTTCGTCTTGGTCAGCTCCGGCCTTGGGATCTTGGAATCATCACATGTGCACAAGTGGCAGCTTGCGAACATTCCAATTTGGTGTCAGGTTACAAGCTAGGAACAAACCTAACCGCATTCATTCGAATAGTCCAGACCGCAATATTCGGAAGGGGAAGACCACCAACACCAATACCAAGAAGTCTGAAAAGGAGGGACTTGATTTGAAGACAACATCAAGACCTAGACTTCGTCACAATCCTCCAACACATCCGACCGAAGCTTGACAAAGTCAGTGTCCGAGGAGCCCTCGGTGTCACCTGCAAGTTCTCTGTAGGAAACAGAGGCCCGTTTGGCCCGCTCCGGCAGGCGACGCGGCGGCGAAGCATCAAGCGTCGCGCTATCGTCAATAGGGGGCGAATCCAAGGACTCATCATCACTTGATTTTTCTACCTTGATTTTCTTAGTCTTCGCCCTTCGTGGCGATGCTTTCCTCTTCGGGCTGACTCGCATCCGATCGCCATCTTCTTCACAAAGCAATCCAGACTTTTCGGCATCCGAGAGTATCTTTGCCAGCTGCTTGCGGATTGCGTTGGGAGAGTATCCTATGCGGATTGTCAGAATAGTCGTTAAGTCCAAGGAAGGACAGTACTTACTGTTGCCCATGAATTTTTCGAATTTCTTGCAGTATGCGTCACTCAACTTGACATTGGCGTCTTTGACAATGCCCAGTAAGAGCTGGCACAATTGTCAGCCAATTTAAGAGTCACGGCACAAACGCATTTGGCATACCCGATTCTTATCCTCGATAGGCCATGGACGACGAGACATGTTTTTGATCCGGTGTATTCAATGATGAGGTAGGTTGAAGGGGAAAAGGACACCCAGGCAGGAGAAAATGGCAGAGAAGAGGGGATAGAAGAGCGTACGGAATGGCGATAGGAAGGCCTTGTTTAGAGTGCATCCCAGACCCTTTAAATGCCTCTTGCACGCCTTTTCAGGCGTGATTTGCCATGTTTCCATCAAGCTGGCTTCTCTTCAAGAGGCCATCAAGCCGCCCTTCCCATTCAGAGCGCCCACGCTCCAAACTTTGCGTGCATGACTTGTCCAGACTTCAACACGCATCAATCTCGCACCACGATTCAAGCAAATACTTTGGTGCGCGACGTAGAACCTGGTCAGCATCAGTCGAGTAGGATGGACGCGGCTTCACCAAGGGTGCATCTTGTGCTACTCACAATTGTATTGAACAACTTCAGGACGCTCAGATTACAGAAAGCGCCCATGCATATGCAGAAGTGACATGTCCCTCATGCATGACAAGGGATAGACACTACACAGCTCAGCAGAAACATACAGTGCAGGTAAGTTCAGAAAGGACCAAATCTTGTTCATAGGTATAGTCAGTAAGATTTCATAGATGTGTTGTGGAATAACCAGCGGAATATCTGAGCACCAATGGGAAGGTAATTTGACAGGGAAAGACGTGGTTGGTGGATGAACCGAGGAGGTTGGAAACATGCTCAGCACTTCTGCAGGGATGGACGCACGGCGGATACTGTCTAGAGCAGACCCCGATCCCACGGTTGTGGTTCCTTAGCGGTTGGGCACAGGCCCTCAGCCCTCTGTGTGAAAGAAGCAATTGCGTTCCTGGCGGGCTTTCCGGAATCTGGAGTCGGACTTCGCACTGCGAGCATTCGAACATATCCTCCAGATGACCATCGTCGATATGACGACCGAATTCGCGACAATTTGCCTCTTCATTGACCGCTCTGGAAGCTGATCGCTCCGTTTTCCGGGAATCGCTTTGGAAGAAGAGATACAGGTCTCGGTAGGCAAACACCATGATCATCATCGGAGCCTCAAAGGAGCCGCAAACCAACGATGGATGACGCAAGAGACAGACAGAGCGATGGATTTGGGCATGAAAAAGGGTTCACTGAATCAGACTCACCATCAGAAACAGGGAGGTTGACGGTCTTTGCTAGGTCCACACACTCGAAGCCATCGGGGCGCTCCGTTAGCTGAACCTTATATTAGCCAAGGATTCTGTTTAAGCTGGGAGCAGGGTAAGCCCATGGTTTAAACCAATACGGACTCTTAGCGGCCACTGGCCTTATCTGAACGTCCCGCTGTGGAACTTGCTGCTTTGCCATCACAATATGCTGCAAGAGAGACAGCAGAATCAGTCCCATCTACGCAAGGAACTCAATTACCAACGCACGGGCACAAGGTATCGGCTGAAGACATTCAATTGACTTTTTCGTTTAGGGACCTCATTCGTCCACCCTCTGCCCCCATTTTCGACACCTCTGCGCCAGCCAACGCCCTTTCGCATTCGTGCTCGCCTCTTGAAACTTGCTGAACGAGGTCCATGGACAAAAGAGAAGGGAGCAAGGCACCCAAGTATCCAGACCAACAAAAGAAACTCAAGTCATATAGACCCAGGGCAAAAGCCAAAGTCATGTCAGTTTGGACCTCGATCCGCGTCGTGCTAGACGCCAAGGTCGATGTCTGCCAAGACGTCGTATGGGTCGAACTCAGCATCCTCGTCCTCGTCCTTGACTATGACGTCGTTCTCGCCCAGGAGCTTCTTCGCAAACTTGTTGCGAGCCTGGTCGGGGGACGAGCAGGACCTGGCCCTTTTGGTTTTGGTGCCGCCTTCGTAGAAGGGAGTGTGCTCGTCAGTGGACAGCATCTCCTCAACAGACTCTGGCTTCGCCTCGGCATACTCCGGGTCGTCTTCAACGACGCTGTCCTTGCGCTTCTTCGGAGAGGCCTTCTTGCGGCTACGCGGAGTGAGAGGTGGGACGCTCTCATTGGTCGAGGCACCCGCCGGAGGGAGGTCAGCTTGCTTCTTGAGGTAGCCGATGCGGTGAGAGATGGACTGGGACTTTGGGTCTGGTAACTGTCAGTATTTTGACAACCAAGGGCAGTGGAAGTGTGAAGGAGGTTTCATTGGGGGTGACGGGCGAAAAATTGCGCGCGAGAAGTGAAGTGTCTGACGGAAGTCAACTTACTGAGACCCATGGCTTTGTTGAGACGCGCAAGATTTTCTCCGCCGAGCTTGATCTGGTAAAGCTGAAGGATCAAGACAAAGAGCTGGGTGAAAGGTCAGTCAAGAGACGCCACGAGCAGAAGGTGAATAGGTTGTACCTTGGCATCCGCCTGTGGGCCCCACTTCATGGTAGACATCGTTGCGGCAATGAGAGATGACTTGAAGGAGTCTTTGCTCAACTTTTGGAAGTGAGTTGAAGTTGGAAGATTGGATTTGGATGTTGAGGTTTGGATGTTGAGTGTTGGAGCTCGGAAGTCTGAGTTGGAGGAACAAGTGATTTTTGTAGGCAGTTGGTGGCAGCGCCGAGGAGGCGACTAAGCGTCACGATTTTTCGTCAACCAACCCGTTCTGGAAGACAAACCAGCACAGTGCGCCAGACTGGCGTCACCAGCAGACGGAAGATATCACAGGTTCAGTGATGTGAGAATCTGAGCCATGCAAGCCATGCACCTTCCAGGTTCAAGGGAGATCAGAAAAGACTTAAGGGCATGAGAGTGCGAGTGAGTTGTGCAAGGTCTGTGCCCGCCAGATTCAAGAAAGGTAAGGTCAAAGGCTTGGGAAAGAATGGGACCGAGGTGATTGAATGCAGGATTGGCCCACGTTCAGGTAACTCAAAGCGACTTGGCTTCCAGCCTTGCCAAAACAACAGGGCAAACGCGGAAGCAGAGGTGAGTGACTTTGGACATGACAAATCGGATTTTGACAGAGACACAGCATGAGGAAGGATTGAATTGAATTTTTGTGATCAAGCAAGTCCGGAGGGCCCGCAGATCGTCGATATTTGTTGCCACCTATCCGAAAACCCCAAGTACTCCTTTTCTTCTTACTGATGTAAGACTCCCGAGTGGCTGTCATGCCAGCAAATTCAATGTCCTCCTCATAAAACCGCCAGGCGCCAAAGAAATCCCCGAAGTGACAGTCTTGACAGGTTGTTGTTGTGTTGATGATGTGAATTCTTCAAGCCTCGCCGTCGCTCTCGCCCTGAGAAGCCTTGGGGTTGAGGTTCTCTTGGTCGGTGTTGGCATCACCATCGGCCTGGCCAACGGCGGCAGCGAGCAACTCGTCACCGGCGTTGCTCATGACGGAGTCGGCGCGGTCCTCCTTGTCGCTGCCCGGATCCTCCTTCTTGATGGCAGCCTGCTCAGTGTCCTCGGCCAGCTTGGCAGCCTCGACTTCGGACTTCTTGGGACGGCCACGCTTCTTGGGAGTAGGAGTGGGCGGAACAGTACCATCCTCGCCGTTCTCGTCGCTGGCGCCGGGGGTCGTAACTTTCTTGGGGCGGCGGCCACGCTTCTTGGGGGTCGGAGTGACACCGGTCTCATCGGCGTCGGCGCTGGCGTCATCGATGTCGGCCGTCTTGCGCTTGGTGCGCTTGGACGCCGACTTGGGCGTCTTGAGATCAGCCTCAGAGCCCGCACCAGAAAGAGTGGTACCAACGAGCTCAGGGTGGTCCTCGTAGAACTTCTTCTTGAGCTTGATCAGGCGCTGAGAGATGGACTGGCCGACGCAGTCTGGAGAATTGTCAGAGCTGGAAGGCAAGCAAAAGCGAGTGTGACGCATGGCTTACCAGGTCCCATCCACGTGTTCAACTTGGCGAGCGTCTCTTTGTTGAGCTTGAAGTCCGTGTAGTTGACGATGCCAACTAAGAGCTGAGAAAAAATGTCAGTGGAATGCCTAACCATCAGAGAAGGGTACTAACGCGAGCATCGGCGTCGGCGTTCCAGTTCATAGGCATGATGGGCAATGATCTGTCTTTGCTTGACCTGTTTCTGAAGTGGAAGTTTGGATGTTGGAGGGGGAAGGAAGAATTCTGATCCGAGGCAGAAGTGGAGGTTGGAGGCTGAAGGTGGAAGAGGAAAGGAAGAAAGGTGACAGTCGGGGGGATTTTTGTACCTCGAGACACTCCCCTTTGGCGGTGTTGCGCGAAGCGATGATCTGGGAAGGCAACCGCCAACTTTCACAGCATGTGAACGAACTTCCTTCCAGATAGCTTTGGTAGGCATGTGAAAGACAGCTTGGCGCGAAGAAATGCACATGCACATCTCCACGCCGCTTTTCTCTGCCCATGACTTCGCAACGTCAATGTTTACTTTTACGCCATCCGCCACATTTGCACTTTTCCCAGTGATCTAGAACGACCAGTGCATAAAGGACGCATTCGCAAAGAATGGAACCTCGCCCCTGTCCGGCTCGACAAGCTTTCTCTCCAATCACTGCATGGCTGGATATGAAGCATACTAAGAAGCGGAACAAGCACGATGCTTAAGTTTACGAGACGGGTGGCAGGGATCAGTGTTGGAAACAGGTAGACAGGCCTGTCGACATTTCTTTTGACAGGGAAGTTAGACGCGCGGAAGGTTGAACGAAAAGCAGCTGGCGAAGCTTGGAAGTGCATGGCAAGCCACAAGCCGGCCAGGAGACGACGATTCTTGAGGGGGACCAGCCCAAAACTACCAGAGCAAACGGCGACTTCGAGAGCAGCAGGGGAATAAAGTCAACACCAAATCAAGACTGGATATGTCAAATGGAAGCGAAGGAATCAGGAACGCGAGAGGAGAAAGCGCCCAAAAGACTGGCGTTGGCCAGGCCTCGTAGACAGCTCACACTTGCAAGAAGTTAAGTTGGACAGACGGAAGCATACCGTTAGGCGTTTAGTGATCGCGAAGCCAACGTCGGGAAGTGAAGAAGGAAGATGACGTTTACTTTCTTTCGGCAAACGAAGTCTGTCGTGCAGCCCACTGGCTGCCAAGGAACAAGCGTTAATGCCGCTCCGCTCCGCTCCGCTCCGCTTACCACCGAGCGACCTCCGCCTCTAGGTGTTCCAAACATACCGGATGTACGGTGCATCTTCCTTCGCCAGCACAACGAACGCACCCAATTCAGTCCATCCACGCATTGCGGCCCAGCTCTCGAGTCTCCAGACCACAATCCAAATCTTGATACCTCTACCTGGCCCTCAGAGCCCCCGACGACGCCACAAGGTCGACACCATGTTCGCCCGCACACTTCTGCTTCCGTTGCGACAAGCCGCCGTCTTCGCGGCATGCGCCGCCAAACCGAGTGCGACGCGCGTACTGACGACGTGGGCGAGCAGGCCAGCGATGGCCGTGACACAATACAAGAGCGGCGGCGTTCTCGAGCAGATTCGCGGCATGAAGGTGGGTCCAGCCGAACATTTCATACCTGCCGTGCTCGCATTGGCGCTGGGAGACTTTGTGGGCTTTCGGAGAAGATGCTGACGAGACGGGCGAGGGACAGGTGCGCAGCTCGGTCAAGAAGATGTGCGATGGCTGCAAGAGCGTGCGCAGAAAGGGCGGCCGCTACGTCTACATTATTTGCAGCAAGAACCCAAAGCACAAGCAGAGGTATGTGCGGTGACGGTCTATAATGACGGGGATAGTATTGGAGATGTGGGGTCCTGGTTGCTAATATACTCACAGGCAAGGATGAGCGGCAGCTGGATCATGGCTGAAGGAAATCAGGATATCGGACTGGCGTTTAGAGAAGGGTTGGGACATTTACCACAAAAGCTACAGACGATGCGGAGACGACGCGGAGCAAGTCAGGGGGCTGTGAATGGCATGTTATAGACATGCAAACGTTGATTTCTTCCCAAGTCCATGTGACAAGGCATTGCTATCGTGCCAAAAAGTCCACTCCAAGTCAAGTTTCCCTGTGCCTTTGCACATCCAATCCAAACGCCCAATCCAATGAAAGTCCGACTATCCCGGGACCGGAGCCTCCTTACACACTGCCGCCGCTTCGCTCTTGGATGAGGCCCGCCATCTTCAGCAATTCTCTGTCGGCCTCAACATCACCAGTCCCCAAATTGATCCTTCGCCTTGCGGCCGCCTCCCTCTCCTCGAACGCCCATGCCTTCCTCTGTGCCTCTGCTTCGTCGTCCCCGCCGCATCCCCATACCTCGATGGATTCAATCATGAACCGATCCTGCCAGTCTCTCCTCTTCCTACTTGGATTATTCGACGATTGGAAGGACCCGCCTCCCTCGCAAAGATGTGTAAAGACGCCATATTCCAAGGCAGAATCAAGATGTAGCGAGACAGGGCCAAGCGGGATCGGACCATGTGATTGGCGTGAGTACGAAGCGGATGCACCGGCTTGGGGAACTGCTGAGCCGAAACCGATGCCAGAAGGATGGTGTGGGGGTTTGTCAAAGTAGACGTAATTACTGGTGGTACTGGATGCGCGGAACAGGTCGTGTGTTGGGCCAAGTTGGAAAAGCATTGTCGATTTGTCGCCGAAGCACGTCTTTGGCGTACCTTTCCATGGGACCGGGATATACGCACCGAAGACGAGCGTTTCGTCGCGATTCGATTGCGAGTTTGTCGATGGGATGTCCAGGCTACTTGGAAGGCGGCTGTGTGGGAGCGAGTCGGCAAAAGCCCGCTCACTCGAATTTGATGGTGCGTCTTCAAGGAGACTGCCAGAAACGAGGAGGATGGATGGGGCACGCCAATTGAATACGGCCTTCTCAAAGCTGCCCATACTGAATCCATCGTTTCCACCAGAGTAGAGAGGTCGGAGTCGTCTAAACAGGTTGCTGCCTTTAATCATGAATGACAGTTGACTGAGTACGTTGAGATCGAGAATTTCACCAGAAGAGAGCAAGACTGGTTCCGGTGCAGGTACGTCCTTGACTGGAGCTGACTGCTTAGGCGATTGAATAGCTTGGTCTGATGGCGCGTTTGGCTCCCCACCCTTGCGTTTTGAGAGATCAAAATCCTTGGCGAAGAGGAAATGTTCGAACAGCGGGTTGAGCCCGTCGAAGAGGTAGGGGAGAGTGCAGTAGATCACCGTCTTGAAAGACTTGAAGTTGATACCCGGGCTGCTCTCCAGGCCGAACGCAGAGAGGATGTTTCCAGCCGTGTCTCTGAGCCCCTTTAGCCGTTCATCTGTCAACTGCGCACCGTATATTGCAAGGTCGTCCTGAGCTTCGAGAGGGGCGATGAACAGCAAAAGCTGTAGCAGTCGGAGAAAATTATCTGTCGGTATTACTGAATGCTGAGTCTTGGTTTGCTCCCCTTGCCTGAACACTTCAATGACATCCATCGAGTCGAGAGCGGCCAGCACAAGCTCGTCCCCGTCGTCCTCATCCCCGTCGTCGTCGGCCGGTGCATCCACTGCAAAGCCACTGTAGGATTCGCTAGGAGACTCTGGTCCCTTATCATCAGCACTCATGTCCTCCGTGTGGACGGATTTTGTGGGCGAAGTAGCTGCCCCCAATCCACGGTCGTAAACGGCAAGGCTCCGGTATATTTCCGCAATCCATACGCGGTCACCCTTCTTTCCCAGCACAGGAGTGTAGCGCCGGCTTAGCAGAGTCACGACCTTGAGAAGGTTCTCGCTCGTCAGGATAGCGGGTGCCTGGCTCGGAAATGGAAAGGCTCCTAGGTAGCTGGCCATTTGGAACATGACGGACGAGACGGCGAGAGCGTCGGGTAGGGCGAGAAAACGGCATAATGTGGGTTCGCTCCAGTATTTGATACCCGAAGAAATGTCGGCGAGGGACTTGAACACGGAAGTATAGCAATACAGCTCAAGAGGCGTATAGCATTTGGTCGAGAATCGGTTGGTGAGCTCCAGGGAAAGCTGTTCTGGTGCGCGTTAGCTGTAATATCATCCACAGACGCGCCTAAGAAAAGGCGGCAATACCTAGTGTAGGCGGCGGGGCCTCGACAGATTGATCCTGTCCCATGGCTAACTGTAGGTCGGCTAGGAGTGTTTGGAGCTGGGTTGGGCTCTGCTATTCACGACGGGAGCTTGCGCGCTGATATGAGCACGGCATGAGCACCTTGCGTCAGCCCCAGCCCCACTTCTCCGCCACACATGGTACTGTGGCTCAAGCCAGGGCAACGTGAAGTCCCCAGGGGCTCTTTGAGGGGTAGCTTTTCGCCAAAGAGAAGTGCCAGTTCTGTCCACTGTAGAGCACGATAGACACGTTGTCTGGTTCTGGCTGGGCACTGCGGTGTTCACAGTCATCGGGAATGCGCAGAAAATGATCAGAATCGGCATCTTGTGATTTAATTCAGTTGCTCTGAAGAAGGGTCTAATGCTGAGCACTTCTCTACTCTCATATGACGTGCTTTCAGCCGATGTGCTTGGTCGAGAGAGCGTGGTTTCTTCAGCCTCTCGCACGACTCGCTGCCCCTGGATATCTTGTCAACCTTGGTTTCCGAAGCCTGAGACCCTTTCCAGATGAGCAAGAACAATTGCTTCGTCCAGCACGTTTAGATAAAGGAAGCGGGGTGATTTTCAACCTGCAGAAAGCGCATGACGGTAAGGCCGATTGGCGGCAGAGGCTCCCCCGCGTTCGCTTCGAAGACGAGGGACATGAATTTCGGCATGAAGCTGATGCTGCGAATGTATGCGTATGCGCCGGTTCAGGGTCTGCAACGTTGCATGGAGCTGCGCAGCGTGCATGGCCAAGTTGTCCTGTGTCGTGCATCGAGGCTGTCCGCTGTTAGCAGCATCTGACCGATGCACCAACCGAAGCCGGGCGGAGGAGTGCCGTCCCCGCAAGAGACCGAACGGACCTCTGCTCCATGCGTCTCCACAACGTCGTCACACAACGCGACCTGACCAGGTCCGAAGCACGCCTTTCACCGCCCCGTTGGCTTTCGGCTTCCATCTCGTGTCTCGACAGTACGCCTCACAGCTGCGCGACCGTCCACACCCATCGCGCCGTTGTTTGGAGCTTTGCGACTCCCGGACTGCTGGACCTTGTCCTGTCACACGAGCTCCAGGCTGCCCCGGCTGTCCATCGAAACTCGTTCTTTCGTCGCCGCGCGTCTGGCCTTCGCGCCAAACAATCCCATCATGCGGCCACCAGCCTGGTCAGCGCCGCTGCTGGCAGTCGCGGCCTTCTCAAGCTTCTCCGCCTCGCAAAAGACCTTTGGCAACTACACCAGCGCCGACCTGCTGCGAGATCCCTTCTCCATCTACCGCGACGACCGTCCAGACGGCTGCCCTCCGTGCTTCAACTGCAATCTGGAAGATTTCCAATGCCACCAGTTCGCCAACTGCAGCAAGAGCAATGGCAAGTGTGTCTGTCCTCCAGGCTTCGGTGGCGAGGACTGCGCTTCGCCCGTTTGTGGCTCTCTGGCCGACGGCGGCAATAGAGCGCCGCGGACAGACAAGTATTGCGATTGCAGAGGCGGCTGGGAAGGCATAAACTGCAATGTGTGCAAGGACGACTTGGCTTGCAATGCGCTGATGCCAGAGGGCGTCGATGGTGTCTGCTATCGAGAGGGCCTTGTGGTCAAACAGAACTTCCAAATGTGCGACATTACCAACAGGAAGATTTTGGATCAGCTCAAAGAGCAGAAGCCACAAGCAACCTTTTCTTGCAACGCCGAAACGGAGGAATGCAACTTTCAGTGTGAGTAAACCACTCAAAAGTGGGGCACGACTGCTGACAACGGACAGTCTGGGTCGATCAAAAAGAATCCTTCTACTGCGCTCTGGACGATTGTGCCTTTTCCGCAACCGCCGAACCGGACAAGAATACAACCAAGTACAGATGCGAGAACATCAAGTGTCGGTGTATCCCTGGGCGCATGCTTTGCGGAGAAGAGGGTTCCATCGACATCGGCGATTTCTTGAAGGAGGAGATCCAGGGTCCGGCGTCATTCACGTCCGTTTCCACTGACGGTGGAAGCAGTGAAGATGGTAGCAAGTTCTCTGAGCCCGCCATGAACAACCTCATCTCGAGCGTCTTTGGCGACGAAAGCATCTTCTTGGACTGTCACTCCGGAGAATGTCTGTACAGGACCGATGTCCCTGGTTACACCCGGCCTGTAAAGGTCATCAATACCCCACTGATTGCCGGAGTCATTGCCGGTTGCGCGCTTTTCATAGTATTGGTTATCCTCATCGTCTGGTACTTGGCCAGGAGGAGTCGTCAACGCCGCTGGGGCCCGATTCATCTGTCCGAGGACGAGGATGATGAGGCTGCTAAACTCATAGCCGACCATAGACCTGCCGCTCTCTTTTTCGAAAACGTTTCTTACAACCTCAACGGAAAGCAGATTCTGAGCAACATCCAAGGATCAGTACATCCGGGCGAACTGATGGCCATCATGGGTGCTTCGGGGGCTGGAAAGACGACCTTTTTGGACATACTCGCCCGCAAGAACAAACGCGGCACCGTCTCAGGCGACATTTACGTTAACGGAGAAAAGGTTCCCGACGAGGATTTCAGGAGCGTCATCGGATTTGTAGATCAGGAGGACACCCTAATCCCAACCTTGACCGTCCATGAGACCATTCTGGACTCTGCCCTTCTTCGCCTGCCCAAGGAAATGAGCACAGCAGCCAAGGAACAGCGCGTGGAAGACGTCGAGAAACAACTTGGCATTTTCCATATTCGCCACCAAATCATAGGATCCGAGGAAGGAAGCGGTCGTGGTATCTCCGGTGGCGAGAAGAGAAGAGTTGGGATTGCCTGTGAGCTCGTGACTAGCCCGAGTATCCTCTTTCTCGACGAGCCCACGAGTGGCCTGGACTCTTTCAACGCCTTCAACGTCATCGAGTGCTTGGTCAACCTGGTCAAGAATTACAACAGAACCGTGGTTTTCACCATTCACCAGCCTCGATCCAACATTGTCGCGCTGTTTGACCAGCTCATTCTGCTAGCCAGAGGTAGGACCGTCTACTCTGGGCCATTCTCTAGTTGCCAGTCCTACTTTGATACCATTGGATACACGTGTCCCCCGGGTTTCAACATTGCGGATTATCTTGTCGACCTTACCATGCACGCGGCGACTCCGCGCCGGCCCATTGACGAAACCAGCTCCCTTTTCGCTGACCAGGATGATGCTCCGACTCGGGCAAGCAGTGCCATCGGAGTCAAGTCCATTCCGAGCATCTCGAACGCGAGTCTCGACACGCCTGGAAGTCCAGGGGAGTCTAGTGTCCGCCCCAAGGGCAAGAGAAAGACGTCGATCAAAGCGCTGCAGGACCGCCAGCTCTTTACTCGCAAAAAGAGTGGCTATGAGAGCACGCGGCCTCAGACTCCCAAGACCGACGACGAGCAGTCCCTTCCTGAAAGCGCGCCTGATCACATTCGCCTGCAGAGGCAATTGGGCAACCCTCCACCGCAAATTATGGAGGACCCAGATTACCTTCCTCCGGCTGCTGAGGGCATCACTGGTACTGATCTTGATGCCTTGGTAGCCAACTACAGTCAATCTGAGGTCTCCGAATCTCTGCGCGAGGACATTTACGCTGCCATCACCAACGCTAGCGCCGCCAATGGACACGCCGATGCGCGGATGCCCAACGGAACAGCGTACAGCGGAAAAGTCAAAGGCTACCGAAAGGTCGGCTGGATTCGCCAATTCCTCATTCTGTCGCGCCGTACGTGGAGGAATTTGTACCGCAACCCGATGCTCATGCTTACCCATTATGCCATTGCCATTCTGCTTGCCGTTCTCATCGGCTTCTTGTTCTACGGACTTACGGATGACATCAAGGGGTTCCAGAACAGACTGGGTCTTTTCTTCTTCTTGCTCGCCCTTTTTGGCTTCAGCACGCTCACCGGCTTGACCGTATTTGCCCCGGAGCGCCTCATCTTCATGCGCGAGCGTGCCAAGGGGTACTACTCGCCAATTTCATACTTTGCCGCCAAGGTCCTCTTCGACATCGTGCCACTTCGCCTGATTCCTCCCATCATCATGGGCGCGATCGTTTACCCAATGACAGGCCTCATCCCCGACGCGGCCGAATTCTGGAAGTTCATGCTTTTCCTCGTCCTGTTCAACCTGGCCGCCGCAAACATCTGTCTCTTTATTGGCATCGTCTTCAGGAACCAGGGTGTCGCCAACCTGATTGCCACCTTGGTGATGCTATTCAGTCTGCTGTTTGGCGGCTTCCTCTTGAACCACGAAACCATTCCCAAGGCGGCACTGTGGCTGCAGTCGGTACGTTTCCCATCAATGCTTCATTCATATCATTCTACTGACGCTTCCTCCCAGCTCTCCATTTTCCATTACGGCTTCGAAGGTCTTATCGTCAACGAAGTCAAATACCTGTCGCTCGTCGACCACAAGTACGGCCTTGACATAGAAGTCCCCGGCTCCGCCATCCTCAGCAGCTTCGGCTTCGACGTCATGGCTCTGTGGCGCGACGCCATCGGTCTTGCCATCTTTGGCGCCGTCTTCGTCGTCCTGGCCTACGCCAGTATGCACGTGTTGCTGATTGAGAGGCGGTAATATGTTGAAAGGTTGCTGTGTGCATCTGTGCGGCTGCTACGATAGAGTTGTGGTTTGGAACCAAGGCTGAGTGGCAATGGCGTGCATGTCTGCCTGGGTTCGAAGATCTTTTAGCGACCGCTTTGGTTGGAGCGTCTATAGATGGGATATGTGTGTCTGAATGGTGGATGGGCACTCTCAGGTATTGTTACCTTGGCCGGGACATAGAAAGGAGACGCAACTCTGACGGGTTATAATACACAGAAGACGGGACGGTAAGGCGGAGTAGCTAGCTTAGCTACATAGTTGCCCTTTGTTTATGTACATTTTCTTCTACGCGGTACTGATCAACGGAATGTCTACCTCTGTGGCTCGTAGCAGTTTGGGTGCATTTCTTATGTCAAAGTACCTGCGATAGATGTACATGATGGACAGAATACCCAATTGCCACAGAGGATGCTTGTGCCTCCCCAGTCTAGTTAGCCTTGTGAAGTCGAACGCTCCCATTGGGACGGCAGCTGGACGTATCTAAGCTTTGATGCGTATACCCCTCCGCTTTAAGATGCTGTGACATTGGTTACTAACAGGATGTTGCAGACGACAATGAAGAAGCTTATGACTAAAGCAGAGCTTCGCATCTTTTGTGCTGGAGCTTGGTAACCAATGGGGAAGTAATACCACGGCCCAAAAAGAGGGGTTCTCGGAGAAGGAACCCCCCAAAATTCGCAACACTGGATTGAGTTGCTCCGCTCTACTGCATAACTGTCGATAGAGCGAGGAAGGATCTACAGCGAAAGCTTCGATGGGTCAGACTTTGCGATCTGTTGTTGGTTCCTTGCAGATTGGGCGACTCAATGGGCCGTGGGCGAAAATTTCAAATACCAATATCTGTGGGTATGTAGGAAAGAGAGAAGTTTTTGCGCGAAAGTTAAATAGATGAAAGCGGCAGACAATTTAGGCAGTTGGAGTCAAGTCGCCATTCATGTGCGTCCACAGCCTCGAATGCCTCGAGCGACAGTTGCCGCGATACCATCTCTGACTTGATAGTTCATGCTCTGGAGTCAAATGCACTCTATTGTGCAGGGTCCCTCCTGTTAGCGAAGCTTTCTATTTTAGAGCCTAGAAAGCTTTGTCTGTTTTTTGCTTTGTCAACAACTGCCGTCTGCGTACTGACACTGGTAGGAGCAGTTATTCGTCTTCGGATTCGGTTTCGTTTGTTTGGACAAGTATTCATTTGACTATAAAGTGAACGGTGGGAATCTTGGATCACCACGACGCGTGTCGGTCAATGTAGGAGGCGTTTGAGAGCAGCCTCATTTCCGCAACGATCATGAATACGGAAGTGCAATAAAAAGCCCTTAAGAAATATATTTAGTCTCAAGACTGCATCACAGGCTTTATGATACCTAGGTACCCGGCTGATATGTGCTCAGATGCTACTGCGCAACCTACCAAAACTATTTCACAATGATACTAACGCTGAAGTCGAAATCGGCAACTCTATAAAATTACATGTAAGTAGACCAGTTCTGCCTCGTCCCGATTGAACGGCATTCAGGCCAATAATGAACCTTGCCCAGCCTAACCGCGCCGATCCGCAGCCATGAACCCGGAATTAGCTCTACAACACGACTGATGCGATCTCTTAAGGTTACCGGCCATTTTAGGCTCGTAGTCGCGGAAGTTGCGTTTTCTGTATGAAATCGCTCCCCCGCATTACTTTTTCGGACTAACTTTACTCGAACGGTTACTCTTACTCTACAGATAGGGAACCGCGAATAGCTCCGGGCCAGAATTTAGGCTGGCACGCGTAACTCGTTGGCGGCGCTCGTTTTGTGGAACTAACAGGCAATGTTGTCGCGCTGCCCTGCGGCGCAGCGGACACTTAGAAGTATATAAGAGTACATTTAGGTCGCATTTTCAAAATTCTTTCTAGCGTTATCAAGTCGATCACGCTGCCACGAGACAGTCATGCGAAATACAATCCTTATTACTCTCCTCGCGCTGGTCGTCGCGCTCGTTTCCGGTGTCGCCATTTCCGACGATATCGGAGCGTTGAAGAACAAGCAAGGCGGCAATTCCGACTACTGTAAAGGTGTCATTGGATTTTCCAAGATGACCATCTGGCGTAAAGGAAGAGTGCGTCAACGGGAACCCCCTTTGATCAGGAACTTAACGCTGACGCAAAGACGTGTAGCCAAAGGAGCAAAAGCTTGCGCCCGAGCATCGCATTCCAATCGGCGAACGGGACATTGCTGATGCTATCCGCTCGTGCAGGTTGGGTCTCGGCAAAGGTTGCAAGATGATCATTTGTGATCTCGCTCAAGGCTTACGGTGCAGCTATTCTAGCTACGCACCAGGACCGGATACTGTCATACCGGATGCCAACAGCGGCAATGCCGAGTTCTATGACCCAAATTGCGCTCTAAGTGGAAAAGGATGATCCTATCTGGAATTGCTTCTGGACAGGACGGTAGTGGGCAGATGTTACTAGACGGAGTGTTATTTAATGGCTAGTTACGGCGGTTATCAATAAGTCTGCGAATGGACAATGCCTTTTTATTGGGAGAGAATCGATGCCAGGTCTACAGTAGGACATGTCATTACTAATTAGGTATATAAAGTAAGGTCTCTAAATTGCGCGCGCGTAAGGTGCCGCTTGCATTTCATGGTGTTCAGCGTTCAGTGCTATTACTCATGTATATGCTAGCCTTATTTAGTTAGCCCAGGAGGAGAAGCGAGCTTTAAGTCATTTTATACTAGCTATATATTAACTACTCCTGCCCCTTACCGATTAATTATCTGTAGTTAGTATTAATTCACTCTGTAAGGTATTATTGCATATGCTACCCAAATTTGAATGTGGAGCAATATGAACCGGGAGTATAAAGTCAACATCAGACCAAACAGATGACTTTCAACTCCAATCTCCATTTTCTCAAGCTGCTGGAGTGTCTGTGAATCATGATGGTGAGAATTTTAATTTTAATTTCTCTGCTCACGTCTCTTGTCGCGCTTGTTGCTGGACAGAACGTCGCGATGGCTGACAAAACGAGCGGAGCGGAAGTCAAGGGTGACTGCGGAACCGTTGGATTCCAAACGCCTGGCGAGTTTAACGCGGTGCGTGTGGGAGTCCCTTCTGCGAGAACGATCCAGCGCTGATGGCAATTTGCAGTTTACCAAAGATACGCCCTTGGAAGTCAAAGACCGCAAACTGCCCTTCCGATACGACATTCTGGACTGCATCGCGGCTTGCAAGAAGCAGCTCGGATCAGACGGTTGCCAGTCGATCCTTTGGAGCCTCAAGTTCGCCCAGTGCGGAATGTCGAGTACCAAGTTCAACAGCGCCGTCAACCAAGACGTGCGCGGCGACCATCTGTTCTACAAGCCGGAATGCTACGATCAGATCAAGGATCCCAAGAAGCCTTTGGATCTCATTGTGCAAGGACAGAATTGAAGTGGCGGGGACGGCAAGGAGCACGATGTCGAAACTGCGTTCGCTTCCATTGCGAGTGACTGCTCCGGGGTTTGGGGTTACTCTGCGCTTTGCGGAGTCTGTCGGTTTTCAGCTTCGGCTGCTCTTGTGGTGTGGATGTACGGCCCGAGTCTTTCCGCCGACGGTGGCGCGAGAACACTCGGTCTGGTCGGAAGAATGAAACGGTTTTGGAGAATTTGCTGTAACATATGACACCTTTACTGCTGAATGAATCGAGTGCATCATGACTAGGGATGAGAGTAGATGAGGATGGTTCTGTTGGAGAAATGGCGCACAGGACTCAATTATCACGTGAAACAATCTCAAAACATATTTTGGTATACGCCCTTACTTCTCTCAATTGCGAGATTAGTGTAGTGGTTATCACGTCAGTCTTACAAAAATTAACACTGAAGGTCGGTGGTTCGATCCCGCCATCTCGTATTTTTGCTGTTTGAGACTCTTTTGGCCCGGTTAGTATATCTTTTGGCCCCCTGGAAGTTGACAGTTTGGTGGCAGAGGAAGTGACATGCCCCTGGATGGTGTAGAAAACGCTTTTGGTGGACGACATCCATGGCAATGGAGAACGGCCACGGGAGAGGATCAGCATGACCTTGCGTAGCATTCCCAAAGGAGTGACCATTCTCCAGCTCATATTCCTGAGCCTTACCTTGTACAACACCATTACCACCTTCCGAAAGTTGTCACTGTGTCCACACTCCCTCGGCTACACCAGTCCACGGGCAACCCCTGAATCTCGACCAACTCAAGTGTCGGCATCACTGCTCAATACGAGGACTTGGTCCGAAGCGGCGATGAACTCGCGTGCAAAGTCCGCCAATCATTCTAGCACGAGCAGCGGGCTATCTCTGGTTCCACACAGATACCACGGTATGCCGGCACGCAAAATGTTGGTGATAAAAGACTCGTGGTCCAATTGACACGCGTAGTTCTGTATCGTGAACATGCATCAAGTCAGAATGCAGGTCCTGTGGTTCATATCAACGAGCGCCTTGCTCTTCTCTGAGGCACAGGCGTCGCTCTATGGCGAAAGCACTCTAAACCACAGCTGTGTCTTGAGTATGCCAAAATTCAGTCTCGAAGGTTCACGGCTAACAGTTCGAAGGCCCAAACATCCTCTCGTGCTCCTCCGGCGCAAACCCGTCTCAAGTCGACACCTGCTGCGTTGAGACATACGGCGGACTTGTCTTGAGCACGCAATTCTGGGACACCTACACCGGGCTCGAAGACCAGGGCCAGTTGCTTCCAAAAGACAGCTGGACGCTGCACGGCCTATGGCCCGACTTCTGCAACGGCTCATACACGGGCTACTGCGACCTCTCGAGGCAATATGACCCAGACCCGTCGCCCGCCACCACTGACGACGGCACCGAGATACCACCATACACGGGCCCCAACATCGGCACGTTTCTCGAGCCCTTCGGCAAGTACGACCTGCTCGAATGGATGAACACGTACTGGGTTGCCCAAGGCCAGCCAAACGCCGACTTCTGGGGCCATGAATTCTCCAAGCACGGCACTTGCTACTCGACATTCGATACGCCATGCTACGGCCCTCAGTACAACAACACGCCACACGTGGACGTGGTTGACTTTTTCGAGGCCGCCGTTCTCTACTTCAGGCGACTTCCGACCTGGGAGTGGCTCGCCGACGCTGGCATCACGCCATCGAATGCCACCGATGTGTCCTACTCCATCTCTGATATCCAAGGCGTGTTGGCGGAGCAGTACGGCGCCGTGCCGTACATCGGGTGTTCAGGGTCGAGGTACAATGAGACCGAGGCTGGCAGTGGAACGACGGATAATGGGAGGACGGTGTTGTCTGAATTGTGGTATTATTCGCATGTGTATGGGCGGCCGCAGGATGGTCACTCGGTGCCGGTGAATGCTTCGGGGAGCACTACGAGCTGCGCGACCTCAGTCGGTGCGATTAGCTACTTTGAGCGTGCTGATGGCTCGACGAGGTCAGTGTGAGATGTTGAGGAGTGGCGACAAAATATGGCCTCATAAAGGTTGTAGATAGTCGCAAATATACTCCATGTAAATGACGCCGAGAGAATCCAATGGCAGGCGATGTAATGTCGTGGAGTGAGAAGCATTCATTGTGGGGAGAGCTTTGATGCTTCGTCTGGGGAGGGCCACGCCACACCCCGCAACGTCCGACGCGCCGACGTTGCGCGACCAGGATGCGATGCCACTCTTGCTTCGACACCGGAAGCTGCAAATAGTTGTCCCCTCTCAACCAATCCTCGCCCTTACCAAAACCTGCCTCGTCAAACCCATTTCCCCAAAACTCCACGCTCAATTCGTTCCAATGGGCTGGTTCTCGGGCTCGTCCGACGATCCCTCCAAAAACCTCGACCCTCAACTCAAGGACTTTCTCGACAAAGAGCTGTCGCACTTTCGAGCTGGTCCTCCAGCAGTCGCCAAACCTCCCCCCAAAGCGCCTGAGCCGACCCCGCAAACCACCGAATCTCAAGTCCCACGCGAATCGCTATACCAAGATGGCCGCTTCGCACATCTCTGGAAGACTTACACACCGATAGCAGAAGTGGAAGCACGCTTTTCGACGGAGCGGGAACAAATGAGCGAGATGTCTGCAACGCTCAAAGACCAGGTGTCGGCAGTCAAAAAGGCGGCCATGGAGAATTGTTCGCTCGAGGACCAAGCCATTAGCGATTGTTACAAGAGCGGCACCTGGATGGACCGCATGATGATGTGCAGGAAGGAGAACAAGGCCTTCAACCGCTGTTGGACGATGCAGACGCAGTTCCTCAAGGCATTGGGCTATCTGGGCGTCGCGGGGCGCGATCCCGAGACCGAGGAAAAGGTCCAGATGCACGCCGATCGCCTCTATCACCAGATGCTGGAGCAGGAGCGGTTGATCAAAGAGGCGAAGGCCAAGGGCGAGCAGCCTCCCGAGTTTGACAGCGTGTTGAGCAGAGAGAATGTTGCAGCAACCAAGGAGGCTGCCGACACCAAGGCTCGCGCTTTGAACGCCGATGCCCAGAGGCAGCACGCGGCGATTGTGAAGAAGAAGATGGAGGAGCAGCAGCAGGAGAAGGAGGCAGATCGGAAAAGGATGGAGGAGCAGAGGAGAGAAGCCGAAAAGAAGGAGATCGAGGCTATGCCCGTATCCGAATCACTCAAGGCCGATATCCAGGAGCGACTCAAGAACCGCGTTGGTTTGGACAGAGAGCTCGAATTCAGGGCTATCAAAGCCGAGGTCGCGCAGCGTCAGGAGATTGCCAACAACTCTGTTGCGCTGATTGAAAAGGGAAAGGCGAACATGTTGGCCAGACGAGAAGCTGGACAAGAGACTCTTGGAGATCGAGTGAAGAGATTGTGGGGTGGTTGGGACTGAGCTGGAGAGGAAGTACGAGGCATGGCGCTGGTGTTTTGGTGCTGATAATAGTCCTTCTGGTGGTTTATAAACTAGAGGTCTTCTCTCTGGTCGTGTTGCTCACATCACACATTCAACCAAAGTAATGTCGCCATGAATGTGCTCAGCCAGCACCACTTGTTCTCTGATATCTCATTTGATCTAAAGCCAAAACTCCCATTCTCGCCGACGCTGGTCCTGGGTATCACGGGCTGGTTAAAAGCCCTCCTAAACGCCGAATCCAAACTCCATGAAGAAATGCCAAACTTTGCGAACTCTGGGCAATCATGCTGGCAACGCTCCCGTGCTCACAAATTTGAGAATGTTGTCCAGCTTCATCATTGGTTGCGCAGGAGCAACCGCTTCTCCCTTGTTGGCTGAGCCTGAGCCTTCTACACCGTCCATGACACCTTCGACTTCTTCCTCTCCCTCTTCATCGTCTTCGTCGTCTTCGTCATCTTCATCGTCATCCTCGGCCGTCATGATTTCTCTTCCGATATTTCCACCAGCAGGCCCCGCCCAGTCCCAAAGTTGTTCAATCTGATCGCCTGTGAGACCACCGTCTCCGGGGAGCTTTGCATTCTTGTTGACATCTCCATCCGGACCGGCAGCATGCTTGATTCCGTCGGCAATCCAGTCTTCGACCCACGGCTCGAGTTTCTTCCGAGTCAACTGTGTGGCCATGATCTCATGAGACCTGCCGGGAAATGTAGGAAGCGGATAGGCATGGGCGCGATTCAGCAGGTCCTTGTTGTCTTCAAAGACAGCGAGGAGAGCCAGCAGACGGCCATTTATGATGTTGGACTGGTGCGAAATGGTCTGCCAGGGCGGCGGCTGGACGTCCCACGAGTGTTGAAGCTGAGCATTCTTGAGGACCTCGATCGCACCATTGAGATGCTGCAGACGCTGGGCGAGCAAGTCGAGAGCGCGTGTTTCGTCTTGTGGGGCGCGTGCAGTAGGCGCTGGGGCTGACATGGCGAGATCGGCTGAGAGTGATGTGATGGGAGCAGAGGAAAAGGTCCGATGGCGCGCGGGATTTTGGGTTTATAAAGAGCCAGGCGGATCCACCATGAGTCGGTAGTTTTTCGGCAACCGAGCGAGTACAAATGCGACTTCGTCTAGCGGGCCGTGGTAAAGGATGGAACTGTCAATGATGGTGTTGGTTTCTCGAGCTCAAGGACAGTCCCGAGTGGCGGTGCGCACCTTTTTGCGGGGACGCGAGTCAGTAGCGGCCTCGGCCCGCACCTTTGCGCGACGCGCTCTCCCTCTGCCTCTACCTCTGACGCACGCCTTCTTGGGGAATGCGTTGGGCAAAACACCCTCCCAGCAACGCTCCTACACGCCCTCGACCCTGCTGCTCGCATCAAACTGCCCTGAGACCCTCGAATCCTCCATGGCCGTCCCTTCGTCCTCCGAGCCGCGAACCAATGGCACAAAGACGCCAACCACTCCAGCTCCAAACGTCAGCGGATTTTCTCTGACCGAATATGCCGCCAACCCGTCACCAAGCTCCTCGTCGACTCCCAACGGACACCCGCAATTCCAAGTCCCCGAGCATTTCCTCCTGCCCAATGGATATCCTGATGTAGGGCCTTCTTCCAGACCAGTCATGATGCGATGATCTGACTGCCGACCAGTACTTGCGCCTCATCCTCACCTCGCGCGTCTACGAAGTCGTCGAGGAGACACCCTTGACCCATGCCATCAACCTCAGCAATCGCCTTGAATCGAGGGTCCTGTTGAAGCGCGAGGACCTCCAGCCAGTCTTCAGCTTCAAACTGCGCGGCGCATACAACAAGATGGCACACTTGGATAGGAGCCAGAGCTTCAAGGGCGTCGTCGCTTGCTCAGCAGGTGCGAAATACAATATTTTGAGCCACTGCGATTGTTGACACTTGCCAGGAAACCATGCCCAGGGCGTTGCCTACTCTGCGCGCAAACTCAAAATCCCCGCGACCATCGTCATGCCCCAGGGCACTCCGGACATCAAACACAAGAACGTCTCGAGACTGGGTGGACACGTCGTCCTCCATGGACCCGACTTTGATGCTGCAAAGGAAGAGGCGCATAGAATAGAGAAGCAGCACGGCTTGGTTTCCATTGCACCCTTCGACGACCCGTACGTCATTGCTGGCCAAGGAACCATTGGCATGGAGATTCTCAGACAAACGAACCTGCAAGAGCTCGAGGCCATTTTCTGCTGCGTTGGAGGCGGTGGACTCATTGCCGGTATTGGTGTATACATCAAGCGGATTGCGCCTCACGTCAAGATCATTGGTGTCGAGACCCACGACGCCAACGCCATGGTCCAGTCACTCAAAGAGGGCAAACGCGTCGTCTTGAACGAGGTCGGTCTATTTGCGGATGGTGCTGCCGTCAAGAATGTTGGCGAGGAGACTTTCCGCATCTGTCAAGAGGTCGTCGATGAAGTCATCCAAGTTTCAACGGACGAGACTTGCGCCGCCATCAAGGACGTCTTTGAGGACACGAGATCCATCGTCGAGCCCGCTGGAGCGCTTGCTTTGGCCGGTCTCAAGAAATACGTGGCCAACAACCCGTCGCCGGATGCCAACCGTGGTCTAATTGCCATTGCGTCGGGCGCCAACATGAACTTCGACCGGCTGCGTTTTGTCGCCGAGCGTGCCGCTCTTGGTGAGCGCAAGGAGGCCCTCCTCTCAGTCACCATCCCTGAGCGCCCTGGAGCATTCGCGAACCTCATCAAGGCTGTCCACCCCATGGCTTGTACCGAATTCGCCTATAGGTATGCAACAGCCACCAAGGCCAACGTGCTTATTGGTGTTGCACTCAGCCCCGCCAATCGTGCCCAAGACCTGGCCGATCTGTTGACCCGTCTCGAAAAGGACGGTATGCAGGCTCAGGATCTGTCCGGTGATGAAGTCGCCAAAAGTCACATTCGTTATCTCGTCGGAGGACGCTCTGGTGTTGCAGACGAGCGACTATACACTTTCGAATTCCCGGAGAGGCAAGGAGCGCTTCACAAGTTCCTTACTGTTTTGCAACCAGACCTCAACATCTCGCTTTTCCACTACCGGAACCACGGCGGTGATGTTGCGAAGATTCTGGCGGCTATCCAGTGCCCACCTGGCAAAGAAGGAGAGCTCAGGGAATTTTTGCAGCGCACTGGTTACCCCTTCAAGGAGGAGACCGAAAACCCAGTATATCAAATGTTCCTCAGGGAATGATTTGGTAAACGTTGTTTGTTGTATTTGTTGATGCCCGATGTTTGATCCTTTGGCGTAAATGCGTGGCTTACTTTGAGGGGATAGGTCTGGAGGACCACCGAGATCAAATACCAAAAAGCGATAGAAGTCAAAACACCGGCTCTTTTCATTGGACCCTTCAGTTATCGGCTTTCCCGCGTCAGTATGGCGTTAGGACCTCGACTTGAATTGACCGTGGATTCGATGATGAACTCCTGTGTTTGGCGGATGAGCTGAGGAAGAAATGGTACTCGAGGGTGGGAGCTGAAGGTAAGATGACGTCGAGTGGCGGCGGGTCCTTGCTCTCGTCACTGGCTGGCGTCGACCATCAACAATCTGTCCATTTTGCGTCTGCGTAATCATTTTCAAGCCGCATAGCCGTGGTGGGTCCAGCATCAAAGCTTGTCCACTCAAGCTTTCCCAAGCTTTTTCCATCGACGGAACAGGCAACCCGAGATCTTCGCCGTTATTCCCGTGCTCGGCTCCACTCCACAGTGACTGCTCTCTTGGACGCTGATTCACGTCATTCCTGCACTAAAACCGCAGACCTAGCGCGACTTTCCAACAAGTCACGAAGCGGCGGTGGTAGAGACGTCTCCGTGTGGAGTTGATGCGGAGCTTGGGGTAAGCGTCTCCACCAAAACTACGGTCAGTTGGTCCCCCAGGCCAGTGGTTGGTCTGGTGCGACAAAGTAGGGTCCATGGCCGGTCATGGCCACTCGTCTCTTCTCCGTCGGTCTTTTCTTTCGTGTCCTGAAGTGTTCGCTCTAATCCTTCTCACCCGCCTTGGTTTTGTCTCTTTCGATGAGGTAGAGCTACCATGAGCATGGAAAAGAACGACTACAGTGCGGCCCGCCCAGACGTGGCGAGACTGGAAAAGGATATCGACTCGAAACACTCGAAAAATCGTCCAACTCTGGCATTCTGGACGCCGACTCTCCTGGTGGCACCCATGGCTCGGCGACAAAGGCGCGGACGTTACTCTCTGAGACACAAGCTCTCGAACGGGCGAAGCAGAATCCCAACGACACTGAGCCCGTTTCCATCACATATGGCAACGAAGATCTTGACAACCCGAGATATTGGCCCAAGTGGAAGAAGTGGTACATTACATGTTCTGCAAGCATGTTGAACATTCTCACGCATGTCCCCAAGGCACTTCACTGTACCTGCTTATGCTGACGCTCGCACAGATGCCTTTGCGCGGGTGGTATATCCTCTGGCGCCGAAGACATTGCCGCAACCTTCAATGTCTCCAGCGAAGTGACCACTCTTTGCCTTTCCATGTACATTCTCGGCTTCGCCATTGGACCAGTCCTACTCGCTCCTCTCTCCGAATACTACGGACGCAACCCGGTCTACATCTCGTCCTGGTTGCTCCTGGTCATATTTCAGATCCCCGTGGCACTGGCACCAAACATTGGAACCATCATCGTCTGCCGCTTCATTCTGGGATTATTTGGCAGCGCACCCTTAACCAATACTGGCGGCACGGTCAGTGATTTGTGGTCGAGGAATGAGTGCGGCCGGCCAATGGCCATTTACGGCTTGAGTTCCACTTTTGGGCCACCACTGGCACTTGTCATTAGCGGATACATTGCTCTTGAAAAAGGGTGGAGATGGATCTTCTGGGTGGACATGATCGTCTGCGGAGGATTCTGGGTGCTTTTCGCGGTAAGAAGCGCTTGAACGCTCCCAAGACGTCAAATCACGTTTTCTGATTGAGTACAGCTCACGGTTCCTGAAACCCGGCACTCCATAATCCTGAACCGGAAGACGTCACGCCTCCGCAAGCGCCTCCACAAAGAAGGTCTGGACACCGCCGCCTCCAACGTCCGCGACGCCAATTCGGACGAGAAGAAGAGCCTGCAGACCGTCTTCGCCATCACCCTGACGCGGCCCATCCGATTCCTTTTCACGGAACCCATCACCACTGCGGCTGCCGCCTACAACGGCTTTATCTACGGCATAGTCTACCTCTTCAACGAGGCGTTTCCACTAGTCTTTGGGCCGACGGGACACGGCTTCAACTCGGGGCAGTGGGGCCTCGCATTTCTCGGGATAGGAATCGGGTCGCTGCTAGGAGCCGTGCTGCATCCGCTGCAGGAGCGGTATTACCTGAAGAGAGTCAGGGAGAACGACGGCAAGGGGTGTCCCGAGGCGCGCATGTGGATGGCGCGATTCGGCACTTTTCTGCTGCCAATCTCGTTGTTTTGGTTTGCGTGGACAAGCTACAAGAGCGTGCAGTAAGTTCTCTTCGAATGACAAGGAGAAACTTCCTTACTGACCGTTGGGGCTTTGTTGCAGCTGGATCGTACCAATCGTCGGATCCGTCTTTTTCGGGACCGGCATATACATCATCATCCTTGCGGTGCTCAACTACGTCGTCGACAGCTATCAGACGTACAGTGCCTCGGCGCTTGCGGGAGTCATCTTGGTTCGCAACGTTGTACGTCCAACAAACCCCCCTACTAATTTCAGTTCCTGTTTTCTCGATGCTATGGATGTAGACTCACAACAACCAGGTCGGCGCCGGCTTCCCCCTATTCGCCAAGCAAATGTACCAGACGCTGGGCTTGGAGTGGGCCAGCTCTCTGCTCGCGTTTCTCAGTCTGCTCATGATACCCATTCCGTTTGTCTTCTTCTACAAGGGCGAGGCGATCCGACTGCGTTCGCCTTGGGCACGGTACGTCGTCCTTTTCTGTTCGCCCGTGGCATAAGCAAGTGTGTGTGTGTGTGTGTGTGTACTTACTGACTTGAACACTGCAGGGAGCACTTTGCGCAAGATGAGGATAAGCCACATTGAGCGGCTTCTCCGTAGTTCGTCGAACCCCAAGATGGTGATGCGGGGTAAGGTGGCTGCGACTGTTAATTGAATTGTTTGACACGTCTGCGAGTTGATCGTCAAGTGCTCCATGGCCGTTGAAAGTGCGGCAGAAATCATTTTCCTCCTTCCAGGATAAACATTGTGCCCATAAACATTTACTCCTACCTCCTGCCTGCCCCGCAGATTTTCCCTCCCCAATGGCTACCAATGCTCCCTCTGTGGCTTAACAGCTTCTCTGATCTTGTCATGACGGTAGTTGGACCTGGCAATAAGAAAATGAAGGAAGCGAATAATGGTGGGCCGAGACTTTGAAATAGTATCATGACGGCCAGTCCACGTTGCCGAAGCAACACTGTACCTGTTCATGCAATGTGAGTAGGCGGAGGGTTTACGTAGAAGCATGTCGTCGCAAGATGACAATCGCCACTGGCAAATGATTTCGCAATAATTTAGAAGCTCTTGACAGAACTTTTATTGACATGATTTTTGCTACTTGCTTTTTTGAGATTACTACCACTGCTGCTAACTTGCCCACGTTTCCCCCGTCAAACACGACCGACGCAGATGCAGCAACACCACAACGCAAGCAAAGATCAACGAACACAACGAGATTCAAACCCAAGGATAGAAAAGACGGATCGAGAGCAATCAATGGATGAGCACAAGGAATCGAGTAAAGCCACAACATAACGCCTACTAGCCGTCCCCACCCATCGACGAAATAGAAACAGGACCACCGCCACAACATAACGCCTACTAGCCGTCCCCACCCATCGACGAAATAGAAACAGGACCACCACCACAACCACAACCACAACCGTATCCAGCTAGCCCATGACAGCAACCCGCACGATCATCAAGCCATCAGTCCATCAATCATTTTAGCCATCGCCCTCGTTCCTTCCATTTCCACATCCACAAGGCCCCTTTTTATCGTCTCTGATCACATCCACCACATCGCAGTCGAGTCGAGTCGAGTCGAGTCTCGCACCGCTTACAATCCATTGCTTCCGCCGAAGATGCCGAAGCCAAAGCCTCTCGGCAAACCCGTCGACTGCTCCCCCTGCTGCTGCTGCGCCGCAGCCACCGAAGCAGACGAGGGTTCCAGCTCAGCCAAAACCTGCTTCTGCGCGGCGTCGTCGAAGCCGGCCGCGCCCGTCATCTCAAAGTCCATAGCAGAGGCGTCGAGGTCGTCGTCGTCGTCAACAGGGAGGTTGGCGGCAGCAGACGCAGACACAGTCGTTGCGTGGTTGCCATGGTCGTTGTTTTCAAACGAAGAAGGCGGCGCGTTTTCGTCGTTGGGCACACCGCCGCTGCTGGTGCCGAACGACGACGAGACGTTTGGCGCAATTGGGTCCGTGGCAACCTGGGTGTTCGACGGGCCCGGCTCGTCTTGCTCTTCGCCTGGCTGCGTCGCCTCGACAACATCGTCGCCTTCGCCAGCGTCCTCGACCTGCGGCTGCAAAGAGGGGCTACGGACAGCGCGTGCAGGCGGCGAGGACTCCCAGGAAACAGTCCGCTGTTCAGCGCCATCCGCCGGCTTGGAGGGAAGAGCTTCGCCTTCGGCATCATCAGTAGATGGCAACAAATCCTCTTCACCATCATTCTCCTCGGAGGGGAGGTCGTCTCCAGTCTCGGCAGCTTCGATATCATTCACTGTCGATGTCTCGACGATGGTCTCGCGGGCGACCGTGGTCGTCGTAACGCCATTCTCCTGGACAATGGAGCTCTCCTCCTGAGCCGTGACAAGCGTGGCATCAGCGATCGTGATGTCTGCCTCCGGCTCCTCAGAAGCCTCAAGCAGGGCCGCCGCACCCTTTGGCGTGCCAATGGTCAGCTCAAGCTGGTCGTCATCAGGTTGCGCCTGGCTGGGTTCGCTACTGTCATTTGCAGCGGGCTCGTCCTCCACCTGGTCGGCATGCTCAAGGCCAGCCTCGGCATTTGCAGCACCATTGGGAGCCTCTGGGACGTCCTTTTCCACCAAGATGGGGTCGTCGGCAGCGAGGTCTTCAGTTTCACCGGTGGCATGCGAGGTGATGAAATCCCACTCGCCCCGACTGACCTTGCTAACGCTAAGACGGCTCTGCTTGAAAAGCTGCATGTTCGCCAAGGGTCCACCGTTGGCAGCCAAGGGCTTGAGGGCAGTCAAAGTCAAGCGCTCGGGATGCTCAAACTTGCTGCGGAAGGCCACCTTGACGCAGTGCCAGATGGGTTGGTCGCGGCTGGACTTGGAGTCGTAGTACGGATGCTTTGAATCAAAGGCACTCTCGTCGGGCGCAGCTTCTTCGACGATTTCCATGATACCTGCGATGCCGGGTGTCTTGCAGTTGGAGTGGTAGAAAAAGGCCAAGTCGCCTTTCTTCATTGACATCATGTTGTTCTTAGCCACATGGTTGCGAACGCCGTCCCAGGCTTCCGGCTCAGTCGCAGCTTCAAGGTCGTCAATGGAGAACTTGACATCCACGCCATTCTCAAGGCGGGACTCGGGCTCAGCCTTCATCAGCCAGTGAGCAATACCCGTGTCAGGGTCACGCTCGATGGCAGTGGAGCCGGTGTACGCCTTCGGCTTCGGGGGCGCAGGCTTTTCCTTAGGGATTGTGGACTTCTTTGCAGGGGCAGCAGATTTCGGTCCGGCCTTCAGCGCCTTCTTCTCAGTCTTTGATGAGGTATCCGTCTCTGTGACCTTGTTCTTGCTTCCTGGCGGGCGTCCGCGACGTTTTGGCTGAGGCTCTTCAGTAGCCGACGTCTCTGCCACGGTCCTCTTGCGCTTTGTGCTCTTGGCAGGCTCAGGAGCAGAAGGCTGAGCTGCCTTTGCAGGGCGGCCAGGACGCTTGGGAGCGGCAGTAATTTTGGGCGCAGCTTCAGCCTTGGAAGCTTTTGGTGCCTTTGCATTCGTCTTCGGGGTAGGTTCGGCTTGAGTCGCCGCAGGCCGTCCGCGCTTCTTGGGCGCTTCAGCAGCCTTCGTTGCCGCTTTTGGTTGAGCAGTAGACGCAGTTCTCTTGCTGCGAGGCTCGGCAGCAGCGCGGGTGATCTTCTTCTCAGGAACAGATGCCGTCCTAACGCTCTTGGTAGGTCGCTCAGGTGCTTCCTCGACCTTTTCCTGGACAGGCCTGCCACGTTTCTTGGTCTGAGCTGACGGCTTTTCAGCAACAGTCTCCTCAGGCTTTGGTGCGGCCGGTCTGCCGCGCTTCTTTGGTGCACTAGCAGCGGCAGGTTCTTCATCCGTAGCCTTGGCCGCAGCACGTCCGCGTCTTTTGGGCTGGTCGATCTCTGGTTCCTGCTCGACAGCCTTGGCAGCGCCCCTACCGCGGCGCTTTGGCGCAGGTTCGACTGGAGTTTCTGCTGCTGGAGCAGCAGCCGCGCGACCACGTCGAGCAGGTGGAGCCGGCTCCTCCTTAGCAGACTTGTCCTTGACTGGAGGTCTGACGCGCCTCTTGAGTGGTTCAGTTTCCTCGACCGTCTCCTGTTTACTCGGCGCGTCATTGGTGACGCGTCTCCCACGGCCGCGCGTCGCCGCCGATTCCTTGGGTGGCTCCTCGACAGGCTCCGGAATGAGCGTGGACCTGCGGTTCCGCTTCTTCGGCGCGTCTTTGGGCTTGTCCTCTACGACCTCAGTCTCTGTCTCTGCCGCCAGCGCGGCTTTGCGTCCCGGCCGTCCTCTCCTGGGCGCAGGATCTGGAGCAGCAGAAGAAGCAGGCTCAGCAGCGTTCTTCGCCGGTCGTCCTCGGCCCCTTCCGCGCCCAGTCTCTTGCTCCGGCTTCGGATCAGCGCGTGTCTCGACTTGCGCAGTGTCTTTCACGTCATCAGCGCCTTTGTCGTTCTTGGGAGGGCGACCATGTCGGCCAGCGGGGGCGGGTGCAGTCGCAGACTTCGCGGCAGTGGAGACAGCTTTTGCGGGACGGCCAGGCTTCTTCCTCGTAGGCAATTCAACTTCAGGCTCGGCGGCGTTGATGGTGCCGCGCCTCGAACGCGTCGCCGACGCGGTGAGCTTCTCGTCTGGTGGAGCACCACGGCGCGAACGCGGGGTCGCTGCTTCTGCGGCCGGTTGCGCGGTGGCAGCAGCAGCCTTGCGCTTCTTGGGCGGCATCGCGGCTGGCACCTACGCGTTTCTTTGTCGTGGAGGGATTGCTTTTGATTCGAGCCGCGGAGGCGCAATGAGTTGGAGCAATTGATGGGTGGATGGAAAATGGAAGTGCGCGCGCGCAGACGTGATGTTGTGAGGAGCGGTGGTGGCAGGCCAGATGCACAAAGGTCACGGATTGGCCGGTTAGCTCGTCGCAACAGGCAAGCTCTGGTGCTGATCCATGGCCCAAGCTCCCCAGCTCCTCTTCTTCCTCCAGACTTGCTCTCGGCCTCGTCTTGGACATTGTGCTAACATTTTTTCCATGTTGAAAATGTTCGATGTTGCAAGTGAAGTTACAGGAGATGCCACTCTCTCGACTGTCAGGGAGCTCCGTTCATCGTCACAGCTGTGCCTAGGGAGCTCTCGTCTGCTACTATACTTGCGCCCAGGGCAACCAATAGCAGTGACCGGACTTGGAAACCAGCTCTGAGAATCGAATTCAGCTTCCAGAGAGTGTAAACTCTAAGTTGACTGCAAAGTACCCAGCCACCTGCACGAGCAACCTTTGGATCACAAAATGACGAGTTATACTTCCACAAGGACATCGACAGCTTAGCCAAAGTTAATCGTCAATACCACGAGACCAGAAGGGCAAAAAGCCTCATTGACCGTCTTCACGAGAACGGGTACGGCGGCTGCAATCCGAAGCAGATTCAGTCACTCCATGACTAGCTGTCCCCTGTTTGCTGTACCGATGCAGAGAAGCGAAAATGCAGACAGGCATGCGCCAGGGCAAGCCCACGACAAAGCGACAGGCAGCGCGAAGGGGACGGCTGGGAAGACTCAAATGCCAGCTAACTACTCGTCGGACAACAGATACAGCGCAACCCGGGAGCCAACGTGCCAAACACAAGCAGGCGGACCATGTCCCAAGTTGGAGCGGGCGGGCGCGTATATGGCGGGCAAAACGCCCGTCCTAGAGGATTGGCTTGTTTGCAATGCGCCACCCATCCACCAGGCCAGGTAGGCGCCTAACTTACAAGTTCCCTCGTCCTATGGCGGAATGGACAAGCTCATATAGCATGTCGTGTGACGCTCTCTGGAGATGAGAAAAAAGGGGGGTTTGATTAAAGTCAATAACCGCGAGCGCCATGTTGTGCGAACGAGGACACAGAGGGAAAATCTTCTTGAACCGGATGCTTTTTCCTTGCTGCTCAATTTCCTTTTTGTAAAGAGGTTGCGCCAGGAGGGAGCGGCGGCAGCGACGCAACGGGAAGGGGGCTGTGCTTATAATAAACTACAAAGACGACTCAAGGGCAAATCGTTATATTGGACCATTGTCGTGGGAAGAAGGGGGAGGCCTGACGGTGGGGAAAAGGAAAGGATGGCACGTCAGTGGTGGATGGGTGGGCAACAAGATTGCGTGGGGGAAAGGGGAGAGGGATATGCGGTCATACAAGCAGCAGTGGATGCTTCATTGAGGTATACTGATCCGGGCATTGATATTGGCAGAGGGCATGTATGTATTTGAGAGGCGCATGCGACGCGGAAGCAGCATTTGGAATGCAATCCCGGGTTGGGCCCAGCATCCCACCAGCGGTTAGCCACGCCCTCGGCCACCCTTGGTGACGCCGCAGGAAAGGGTACCGTACGGTAGGTAGGGCTGGACACATGGCCGGAACCCGTTTGACTAAGCGCGGACCGGGTGGTTGGTGTCGCCCGGCGATGGCGTACCAAAACGAGGGGTGAGGCCGGTACGGGTGGTGCGTGGACGCCGTCGTTTGCCTGGCTGCGGCTGCGGAAGGCACCGTTTCGTCACACAGGCTGGCGGGTCGGCGCACACTGGTTGCATGAGACAGGATGGATGGCAGCCAGCCTAGCGTGACATAGGGGGCGACGACAACGTGGTCGGAGAATACATGGCGTTCTTTTTGAGGCGTCAATGCAGGACTGACTGTCGGGCTGCAAACCACATCGGTTCGGCCGTCCGCCACCATGGAAAGAAACAGGAAAGCCGGCCGGCGCATGTAGGTATGACGAGAAGGCTGCAACAGCACGACGAAAAGCGAAGCCAACTGAGGTTTGGTCGACGCTCGGGGCCAGTGCAGTGGCAGTGTCAATAAAGCGGGCATGGCGGACACAGGCGCCCAGCTGCACGGGACGCCGTGATGAGAAGATGCGACGCTGCATGTCATGTTGGACCCCATGATGGAGTCGAATGGCCCATGGCATGGCTGCAAGGTACCCGGCCGTTGCCCGTTTGCTGCGGCACTGTTGCTTGTCCGGGTCCGACACGCATTCGAGCGGCAGTGTCATGAGCCAAGGGGATGACGGCGAGCCAATATTTGACGACCGAGGGCTGGTGAGGTAGCACCAGTCGAGGCGCACACAGTCCTGACGTTCTGCCGATTAGTTGTCTGTTGAAGCGGATGACCACTCCCTGCCTGCTCTCCTTGTAGAAGCCTCGAACGCAAGCGATGCTGGACCCTGCGCTTGGCCTGAGAAAATGGAATGCTGAGGAGGGGGCGTCGGTGCCCAAGGATGGTACCGAGTAGTCAGGCGGAGATGCACGGAGGCGGCGTAGTTGAAGAGAATGGCCTGAGTTGAACAGAAGAGGAGAGGGAACGAGGACGGGAGGATAAGATCACGTCGGACCGACGAGAGCCACGGGCAGTCGCGATTGGCGAGGTCGGGCTGAAGCTCCCACGACCCCCTCATCTCCGTCCCACCAGGGCAGAGCTCCCCACCCCTCACGCACTGCACTCTCCGACACCTTGGACCTGTTCTTTGGCCAACCCACGGATTGCATTTCTAGAAATGACGGACATTCAAGTGTACACGATTGACGAGGTGCGTGCGCCCCATACGGCCATCCAAAGTCGACGACCCCTGCAAGCGCCAGTACGGTAGTCTGACAGCGGCTCCTCCCGCAGCCCTACGTCAAGCTCGACTGCGGCCTCGGCGAAGCCCCGTACTGGGAGCAGTCCACCAACACGCTGCGCTTCGTCGACATCATCAAACAGCGCGTGCACGTCGTCCAACTCGACCAAGGCCCTTCTTCGCACAAGATCCTCGCCGAGCTCGACGTCTCCATTGGGTACTCGGAGCCCCGCTCTGTAGCCCGCGGGCAGCCAGGCTGACGGGCTGGACAGCACGACCGCAGACGTTAAAGGCAACGACGAGCACTTTGTTTTTGGCGGCAAGCACGGCTACGGTTTCTTTCACAGAAAGACTGGAGCGTACAAGTACATCCACAAATACTGGACCGATGACGAAGTCGCGTCGGGTAAGGAGAAGCTGTAAGCATCACCCTTTATCTGACAGCAGGTCAGGCTCATGAGACACTCCTGCGGCGCAGATATCGCGGCAATGACGGGGCTGTCGACTCTGAAGGCCGCTTTTGGGTCGGCACCATGAACGACCCGCTGGTAAAAGCACCCACGCCCACCGGCACCCTCTTCCGTTTCGACCCCGACGGCACGCTCCACCGCATCCTTGAGGGCGTACACATTCCAAACGGCATCAGCTGGACCAAGGACAACCGCACCATGTACTTTGCCGATTCGCCGACCAAGACCGTCTGGGCATACGACTTTGACGCTACCACTGGCAACATATCCAACAAACGCCCATTCTTCACGGTTCAAGACGAGAATGGTGTTCCCGATGGACACGCACTCGATGAAGATGGCTACATGTGGTGCGCGGTACATGGAATCGGCAAGGTGCTGCGCATTTCGCCGCAAGGAAAGCTGGTTGCGGAGATTCGGGTGCCGACAAGGTGCCCTACGTGTCCAGCGTTTGCGGGCGAGGACTTGTACATCACAAGCGCCGCAGACGAGGAGCCCGAAAAGTTCCCCGAGAGTACAAAGTTGCATGGCAGCTTGTTCAAGATCCACGTGGGAGTAAAGGGAGTAAGGCCGAACCGGTTCAAATGGGCTGGCGAGGTTTCTGTATGAGGAGGCATGTCTGATGAGTGACGAAACAGCTCATGTTGGCCGCGGAGCAGGCAAGTGGGGCCATTTGGGTCGTAGCCGACCTAGGATAGGACACAGTACAAGTGAGGCGACGACAGCCATCAAGAGGCAAACCAGACCCAGACACTTGAAACAACATGCAGCAGACCGCAGCTTTAGCTGCACCATCATACGACGATCGGCCTCGTCGACTGTCTTCCGAGGCTTGGTAGCAAGACTCAGGGCACATCCAACGTGGTTATCCATCCCTTTTAGATGCTTGAATGCTCCTTCAGCCCATCAAAATAAATGAGTGTGTCCCGTCTGCCCCTGACTCGATGTCGTGCATGCCACGAATTCTGGCACCAAGCCTGTTCTTCTGCGAGGCTGGTGTTGTTGTCGGTCTCGCAACCTATCGGATCTGAGGGCGCAGCGCTGCGAGAGGGGGTGGTTTGTTTTTGAAATGTCACGCACATGCAAAAGCTCTCGGCAACGCATGCCAGCTCACCGCTGCACTTATGTCAGGATCTCGCCCGCATCATTGGCTGGAATGCTTGGACGAGAGGCACTGGCAGCCAAAAGAAAAAAAGGCGACTCGCATAGCCTGCCATGCTGCCTGCATGAGAGCAGGCACATGGCCCCGCGAAATCCCCACGCCAGAAGGCCACGTTGTGCCCGGCTTGACGCACATCAACTTCAACTCAGCTGACCTACGCGAACCAGCAGCGTGGTGCGCCTCCGGCAGATGCACAGGACGACGACGTCGACCTGCACAACGGCGGCTGCACCTGGACGGAGGTCGCAGGCCGCGTTAGTAGGCTGCCTGGACGGGCATCGGAGCGCCTGGGTCGTCTCCGCGTTCGTTCGTCGACACTTGGCACCACCCGACGGCGAAGACACAAAGGTCCAAGACAGACGGGCGGGTCCTGTCAGCAGTGGCCCAGCGGTTCCACGGTCAGAGCCGGACTTTGTGTCGAGTCGCAAGCCCCGGGCTCAGGGGTAATGGACAAGACTGGTCCCTGGCCGCCATGCACGGGACCGACAAATCATGCAACGGGCAATATGGGCTGGGCTGGGCTTGGACATGCGGCAGAGAGGTCTTGTACTGGACGTCCCGAGTCGGCAACTCTGCGCAACGGGTCGACCGGCCCTCGTCCCGGCACGGGTGCGCTGACAATGACTTTTTGCAGTGGTCGGCCTAAATGACCTAAAGGTTCATAGAGTTGTTCTAGAAAGGAACAAGGGCAGCGAGCAGCAGACAAACACGACAGGCTTTGGCGGGATGAACCATGAGATCCGGACACGGACACGAGCCTCCCTGGGGAAAAGCTTCGATGACGGAAAAGATGCAAAACCTAAGCCTTGGTCACGGAGGGCAAGCTCCGAATAACGCCAGCTTCCGCGAGAAAGCCGTTGGTCACGCATATTGTAGCCGGATCAGGACCAGGCAGAGATGGCATCATCAACAGGGAACGGGCCTCGGTAATGGCAAACGAACAACAATGCCAGCGATCTCGTGCTCGGAGCGGGACATTCCGTCAGGAAACATGGCAGAAGTTGCGGATTTGGCACCTGGTCCAAGGCAAGAGATTGTGGCGCTTGGTACTTACAGTGCAAGTTGCATCAATTGAAATTGGTCAACTGGTGGCCTGTTCGCAGCCCTGATTCAATCACCCAGGCGGAGGACGGGGACATGGAGCAGCAACAAGATTTGTGAAGGGCTACCCAACCCACGAGCACCGAGTGGGCAGTGCGCACGAGGAGGGGGGGGGGGGTCGTGTGGACGGAGGTTGAAGGACCTGGCTGGCGACGTGGGAATTTTGTTGATGGTCGAGGGAGCGCTTTGGGAAATTCAGGCGGCGGATTGGTGGCCAGGGCGGATCGGCAGCTGTTACAAGGGAGCAGCCATTGGTTCCCGTGCGGCTGCGCGTGGATTAGGGCAGGAGCACTGCAAATGACGTGACGAGGAAATTGAACAGAGCCTGGTAGGCGATCCAAGGAAGAGTCCGGCGGCGGGAGAGGGCGGGAGTTGTGTGGCTGGCTCGGCGGCGCCGGCTAGATGGACAGACGGTTGACAAGCTACAGTTGCCCTGGAGCATTGAGAGGGAGCAGAGCGGATGGCGTAGATTGATTGCAGGGAAGGCGGCGTCTGTGCAGATGACTTGCACGAGCAGCGAGCGGTGGGTGGTGGTCGTAGGGCTGGAAATTGCGTTGGCGGCGGGGGGAGAATTTCCGGAGGTGGACTGGGGTGGACGACGTAAGGCGAGAGGAGGTGGAGTGGAGGTGGAGGTGGACCTGGACCTGACCTGGACCTGGACCTGGACCTGGACCGAAGTGAAGTAAGTAATGAGGATGGATGGGTGGAGGACGGGATGTGTAAGGACGATGGGCAGAGCACGAGTCGGCAAGGCTGATCAGCTAAGCGAGACCTGACGTGAGAGGCGTCGGCCCGCACCCTCGGTTCCTCTGCCTCTGCCTCTGAACTGAGCTGAGCTGAGCTGCGGTCTCTCCCCTGGTCGTCGTTCTTCTCTGCCCTTCCACTTCTTCGTCCTCTCCTCCTCCTCCTCCTCCGAGCACATGACCGCCCACGCAATGCGGCAGGGGTTGCCTTCACGACAACCACGTCGTCGCCAAACACGTCGCCGCCGTCCACTGGCCGCTGCGCATCATTCTGTTCCGTCGGATCAGCGCGACATGGCCTCTCCCTACCACCGCTTGCTTCTTCACCGCTCGCCGTCGCCCAGAGACCAGCCCAGAGCCCGCCCAAGCCCAAGCCCAAGCCCAAGCCCAAGCCCATGCCCAAGCTCAAGCCCACCCCAGCCAGCCCGTTGAGCGTGCTGCTGGATGGCCAATTTCGCGCTCCAAAACCAACGCCTGCATCTGTGCGCTGCGAGCCACGAGGCGTGTCCATGTCGTCGACCACCGCCCGCCCCCCTGCGACCACTGCCGCTGACTCGATCCCAGTTGCCGTGCGTCCTAGAGTCGCACCATCAACCATGTCGTTGCTGCCCGCAGGGAACGGCTCCCGCCGCCCATGTCCGCCAATCCTCCAGGGCTACCTCCCTCGTCCCCTCCAGCTGCTTAGGTTCCTCGACCGGCTCCAAGCAAAGACAATGCGCCTTTCCCCTCCGAGCGTAGCCCGCGAGCAGGGATGACCAAGAGCATCTCCTGCGGATTGGTGTGATTCAATTTCTTCCAACTCACCGCAACTCGTTATATGTGCCTCGCCGGTCACGGGTCCCTCTCAACCTTGACGCGAGCCCGTCCCTTTTACCCTCTTGTTTTTGGGTCTTGTTCTTTTGATTGCCTGCCTTCCTGCCTACCTGCCTGCCTGCCTGCCTGCCTCCCAACCTGCTTTGTCCGACCGTCACTCGACACTGCCTTATTTTAATTTTTTTTTCCTTCCCTCCACCACCTCTCCTCGAGGCCGTGCCATACATACGACCTCGCCGCCACCGTCAATCTGGCTGCTCCAGACCTCGCCGTTCACTACGCCCACCATCACCACAGTCCCTACCGGCACCACTTCCCAAACCACCCCTCCCCATCGTTTGACAGGCTCCACCCCTCCCCCGCGCGAGCTCGCAATCACGACCCCGTCGACTTACACCAGCTGGATAGCCGCGGAGGGATCCCCTCATGGTCGGGATATCGAGGCGTCAACCGCCCCGACGACAAGGACCTGATGTCACAGCAGCATGGCACCGGGTCAGGTCCTTCGTCCAGCCGACTTCACGATGCCAATTCAAGTCGATATGCCACGGCGCCGGCGCGTCCAACTCCAACTCGCCCCGCCTTAGCAACATCGAGCGCGTCTGGTGGCAGCTTGTTTGATGTGCCCGACGCTCGTGGCCCTGCTCTTCCGCCAATTCTGCCTCCTTCTGAGCCTACGCCTCCTCATTCAGAAGGACGAACTCCGAGATCGCTGGGCGTTCACTCCATCTTGAATCCCTCGCAAGAGAGTGGAGGAGCTCCTCGAGGTCATACACGGTCTGCCTCTCAAATGGAGTCCCCGTCACCAGTTGAGCGGGCTGCAGCGACTTCGACCGACTACTTCAGCCAACAAGGGAGTCAGGGGGGTACTGACAGCCGTCGCACACCGTCTGCGGCGGCTGCTGTGAGCCACCAGAGGCGGATCCTCAGTCCGCGGTCTCCTTTGTACCGTTCTCAAAGCTTGGGCATGATTCGGCCTCCTACTGGAACAATTAATGCGCAGGCAACTCCGTTTCTATCGCCAGGCGCTCAAGAGTACAGATCAGACGCGCCGATGTCATCGCAACCTCCGCTGCCGACACCACCTGCGGTTCAGCGTATGGGGTTCAATTTCCCTCCGCCTTCGGCCATTTCCACTCCCCCGATCCCCCAATCGCATTCTCGAAGGACGAGCGCCGGGATATCGCAGCCCCAACAGCCGCCATCTGCTACTGCCAGCCCAGGCGGAATGCATCCACAAGGTGGCCAGGGCTCTCCCTTTGGAGAAATTGGACGACCCTCTCATGTACCTTTCCCTTCAGCGCCTTCGAGCGCCCAAGCGCGGTCCCCTTCGACGCAGGATTCTGAACGGTCGTACGGCATTCCAGTCGCTTCCACTGGACAGAGCAACTACCAGCTTTTGACCTTGGAGACGAACCAAGGCCACGTACAGATACCGGTCGACGTTCAGGCTGCATCAAAGGTGGCTGACGAGAAACGGAAGCGCAATGCTGGTGCCTCGGCGAGATTCCGGGCGAGGAGGAAAGAGAAGGAAAAAGAAGCTTCTACTACAATTGCGCGTTTGGAACAACAAGTGAGGGACGCAAACGAGGACGTCGAATTTAACAGACGTGAGAGGGACTACCTCGCACAGCTACTGTATCAAGCTCCCGGTGGTGAACGCCATTTTCCACGTCCGCCGTCGCCTCGATCGCGCAGAATGTCCATGCAGACACAAGGAAGCACCGGGGGTGGCTCGTCAGGTCATGGTAGCACTTCAGCTGGGAGCACGCCGAGCATGGCATACTCGACTTATCCGCCTACCGAGCAACGCGGCGATCAGCGCGTTGCAGAACCAGAGCGCAATGTTCGGAGGAGAACCAGTTCCTACCTTCCAGCGCCGCACGCCGCTCCCGGCCCTCCAGCGCAACCTCACATGGGCTACCCTCAAGCCTCGTTTGCTCCTTTGGCCGCGCCACAAGTGGCGCCCCAGTCGCACCCATCAAGTCGCCCCTTGCCACCAGGCGCAGTTCCTCAACAGCTCCAGCACGCTGCTCCTTCTCAAGCTCTCTACCCTCCGCCTCAAGCGCCCGGGCGCGTCGAAAGGAGCTGGCCTCCTCAACCACATCCTGGCCCGCGTGGCCCGCCACCACCACCACCGGGCCCGCTTTGATCACTCCTTCTAATTTACCATGAGGATTTGACAGTACATAAGGAACACGTTCAGCATAAACTCAAAAAACACACCCAAAGCTATGGCTACGGATAGACAAGCCTACAGGTCGATTTGATCTGGTTCGTCTTGGAAGGCGAATGAGACGTTCCAGGGCTACTTCGAAGCAGGGTGACACATCAAAAGATTGGGAATTGGTATCTGAAAACTCGGTTCCTTTTCTGGGGCGTGGGATCTTTTTGTGCGGACGCACATCAAAAGCTCATTCCTGCTTTCTGAAAGTTGGCGCCTGTCTACGACTAGAAGGGTGAGAAGGTGATGAGAGGAAAAATTGAGACCTAGGTGCAGGTCCTTTCAGTCGCTTCTCTGCGCTCCTTCAATGGTCTCCGTCGTTCATTTGATTCGGTCTTGATACCCTCGATTGGCTGCCGAGCGTCACGGTTTGATTTTCACTATACCCCATTTACCGCGGACCTGTACTGTGCTTTCTGAGCATAGTATGCGCCTTCGCTTCGTCCGCACTTTTTATGAATCAGCACTATACCCAGGATAGTCAGTTTTGAACGAGTCTTCTTCTTCTAATAGCCCTTTTGCAATGTTTCATATCCCCTACTTTACTCTGTTCTTTTTTACCAACCATGGCCTTTTTTGCTCTAGAGTCTACAAAATCTCGCGAGTCGCAGATAAAATTTGGGTACGCGGCTCATGAGTTGCAGGAACTGCGCTGTAAAGTTGCTTCAATTTAACGCGCGGGAGGACAAGAATTCGTTGGAATGAGCTGACCTTGGTAGAACGAGCTTCCTTTAAATTCGAGCTTTCTAGAGGTCATCACTCTGCCCCATAATGGCAATCACTCCAATCTCTGTGGGTTTCTATACACCAGTACCGCATTCCAATGGCAGCATTCAACATCGAGGCGTACAGCTGGCAGCGGCTGTGGACAGACCATCATACTCATTACCACGTGGTGTACGTCCTAGCGTGGCGGTTTCGACGAGCGTAGCTCCAAGGCTTTGGCGTCCCTCGACAGTGCTGGATTGTTGGCGCCTTGCAAAGGGCTTTGTAACCAGGCATTCGCAAACCTTATCCAAACGGCACTCGGCAGGACCCAGTCAGTGAGCTATGGCGGCAAGTCAAGCTTCAGCTTGGGTTTCCCCAGCCGTTGAGACAGCAGGCATAAGCGCGCAAACGATTGAAGACTACGGCTCGACTGGTGCAACTTGAACTCAAAGACACGATCGTCCGGCGTGCCTCGACGAACGCCTGCCAAGTTGGAAGCGAAAGGAGGATCTGCACATTGGCAACCGAATGTCGAGCGCCACAGAATCGCTCTCCCAAAGTAGCAACAGGTACACAACACGTCCAAGGCCAAAAATAACGACGAGGCTTTGCGCGCGCACTGACGCACTATATGCAAAGACTTGTCGTGGCCCCAAAAAACCAAACTTCAGTTGTTTTCTTCTTGGGTCGACAAGAAGCTTTCATCGCCGTCGTTACGTCACTCTGCTCATCAAACTTGAGCAAGCATCCCACGACGACAAATAGAGTGGCCGGGAAGGATATAGAACTGGTACCTTTTTGGCATAACGCCGTCCGGCGCACAGGGCACACGTACCTCCACAGCTCCACTACGACGACACCATCCACTGTTTCCTGGCTGGCGTTTCCCTGTCGTCGCCTGCCTCTGGCGCCGCCTCTTGTGCTGTTCCTGCGCACAACCGCCCTCCACCTTCCAGTCAGGCATACTTGGCTGTCCTTGTTCTTGTCACCTCTTTTGTTCTACGCATGCCCCTGTTCTAGGCGAGGCAGCCTGATGAATGCCTGAGCTCCCCAAATAAGCTTATCTGCCTAGCTAGCGCCTGGGAATAAGGCGATATTCTAAGTGTAAAAAAGAGAAAAAGAGGAGAAGGCCAGCCAACGACAAAACGCTCGCAATTACCCTGCGCATTCTATTGAACCCTGGGTCCAGCAATCAACGTAGCAACAGCCTTGCGTCTGACGCATCAACAGACACTGATCGTGTGGTCCCGCGCTGACCCGGCCGACTCATTCGAGCACGAGCATGAGAAATTAGCCACAGTCGCATGCGAATGCGGTTTACCCGACCGGTTGGCTGAAGTTGTGGATGCAAGCCAGATCATCTCGTGTTACGAATGCTTCTTTCGACAGCTCGTCGCATAATGACGGTTTCTCTCGGATTGGCTGGGGCCAAAAAGACGACAGGTTGGGATTCGGGTACATGGCATGGACCGGCGGCTCCATGATCAACGGGAACGTAGCAGGGTTGGCTCCTGTTCCGAGAGGGGTCTGGTTGATACGCGACGAAGAACCAAGAGCAACAGGGAACAAGCCAACGGCAGACTGTACCTTGGTCGTTGCACTGTACCTGACGGAGATACTGCCATCACCAAAGGCCGGATCGGGTCGGCTGCGAACAATTCTCTCAATCCTCCTTGCTTGGCACAACCATCCACCACAAATGCCTCCGATCCCAACCAGGCAGACTGCAAACAAGCTCATCGGCTCCTCGTGACGAACCACGTGAGTACTTGTCGGCAGAGTTCGCTCCGCCTACCTTTGGCTGCAAATGCCGAGAGAAAGACAACAATCTAATAGGTTCGACGCCGGAAGAGCTTGATCCAGAACCACCCATGCACTCTGCTCTGGAGCCCCTGATACGACGCAAAAACCGTCTTGGCGGACCCAAGCATGACAACGGCAATTTGATATAGACAGAATGCACCGGGTAGGTGAGTGAACACACAAGCCCGTTAGGACAGGGCAGCTCAGGCCGAACCAGACAACTGCCGTCGAGTGCGAGGCGTACGACCCGAAAACTTTGCTCGCTCTCCCTCCCCTCACAAGGAACTCCGTGTCAAACGCGGCAGAGGAGCAAAAAGTGGAACGTCAAGAGGCAGCGGTGCTCACGTCTCGACTCCGAGATCATGTACGCCCTTCCCGTAGATGCGCTGTGGATGGATGCTCTTTCCTTGCGCCGCACCGCTCCGGACCGCCAAAGACGGCCGCCCCCGTCGTAACCAATGCTGCGCAACGCCTCTTCTATTGACAGTCCTACCCATGACGTCCTTTGCCAAGCTGCAATCTTTCTCATCGACGCAAGACTGTCTCATTCATTCTAGTCAAAGCCAGCTACTTATGAGTATACCAACAAACGGGGGTTCCTAATCCGGTCGACAGTATGTTGCCCTTCTATTTGGAAAGCCAAAGGACTGGGCAAGACGGTAAGCTAGATGAATACGCCAAGCTAGTTGCTATCACTTCATACCCTTCTTTTCTAGCTTACGCTTTACTCTTCTTCTTTTACATGTCACCCTTCAACATATTTTCCTCACGTCGTACTCTGTACGACATCGCAACGGCGGAGGTCAAAAAAAAGTCCGCGGAAGAGAAAAGGGGAACCGTTGCGAACGAAATGCGGAGTCCTCACAGTCCTCACGATTGAAGCTTCTCTCGGGTATCATTATACTCGCTGTCAACTAACCAAGACAGGTGTAAATACCGATATGATGGAGCGCATAGAGACGATTGAGGCTGTCAAAGGCACGCGTACACACGCTGCCTCGGTATGGGCCCGTTTACTGATCGCCGAACTTCAGGAGTCGGCGAGCAAACGTAAAAACACATTCGATTCAACGAGCCGGCCAATCAACCGACCTACTCAGCCTCGATAATCTCAACTCTCGTCCATCCCCCTCTCGCCCTCATCAAGTCTACCCCGCACAACACTGTCATTGTCGGTTCCTTTCAACCATCGTGAAGATCGTGATGAGCCAAACAATGGTCAAGCGAGCAATCCGGAAGAAGAACGTAAGGAGAAAGAGCAGCCCAACCAAGCAGCAAGTCAGAACAAGCACGTCGTCGCACTCGCTACCCGTTTGGTACATCACCTTTGAATAGCTGAAGTCAAAAGACGCGAAAGCCGATGGCGCAGCGGACGAGCCGTGACAGAGGCGATCCAAAAAGCTCTCCGTCTCATCTGTCACGTCACTCTCCGCCTCTCGGGAGTCCGGCACTGCGCGTAGCCGGGCGAAGGTGAAGTCATGGAGTCGGCGGGCGAGTCGGCGGGGGACGCTGCGCATTTTTACCAGTTGCTCGGATTGGGGAGCTATGGGGAAGGTGGAGGCGCGGTGGTCAGGGGAAAGACTCGACATGCTGGGCATATTCGCCGGGTCACTAGGTAGGTTGGGTCAGTCAAACCTATAGGCGTGCGGTCCACCTCCATTGCTTGTTTGGTGAATCGCTCATCGTCGTAGTCTTCAGCAAAAATATGAACTGCTCGATGGTAGGCGCCTACTCTGTCTGCGGTTTCCCTGTGTGACTGATGTCTCCTGAAACGTCACTTTGCATGTCCATCCTGTTTTCAGGTTAGTTGCACAGATCGATAGATCCGCCCACCAGTCCGACAGCGCGGTTGGACGATCAACCAAAGAACGTTGCCTTTGGTAAGAGCGAAGATGGCAGTGCGGCCGCGCTGAGCTGGCCGTGGCGCAGGGTTACTAAGAACCGTCGGCGACCTGCGTGTTCTGCGGAGGTGGGGAGGCTCTCATTACTAAAAAAGAGGGGAATTTCTAGAATTTTCGAATGTTTGGTGCAGCATCAGTGGGAGTAAAATGTCTTAAAATTTTCTTTTCTTTTAGGGGGATGACGACTGTCTGTAATTTTTCTTGATGCCAGTCTGCTATGGGTAGGCAAGGCACAGGACAGGGAGTGAGACATGGAAGTAGCGCGAGTAGCGGGGCGGTCGTTTGTAAGAGAGGGCGCAGAGTAGGTCGATGGTGAGGAGATGAGATACCTGGATGGCGCTGCTGCATTTTGTGCGGCTGTCGTGTCCAGACTGAGGCCAGTCGGTGCCATGCCTTCCTTCCTTGGAAAAAATTAGGAACCTTCTGATTTAGTCTGACTGAAGCGTCCGTTCTCCATGGAACCACAAAACAAACCTTCACTCTCTGTTGAACAGTGACACGGTTTCCTCGCCTCGGGTGATGGAGTGGAAGGAGGTCTTGCGGCCGTAGAACCGGTGTGTATGCTTTCAGTCGTATCAGGCATTGCTTCGTAGCGCGTGAAGCGCCGGCAACGAAGCGACGCCAGAACAGGAATCACATTGCGAAGGGGGCGCCATGCATGGAATCTCGTCAACAGACGGCACGGCATCGCGTGATGCGTGCGGGCGTCGTCGATGGTGTGCGCACATGTCAGACCACCCGGTCTGCCAGCAGGCCAGCCAGGCGTTACCCAAGCCTTGGAACGGCCAGGGGGCATAAGCGAATAGGAACAACAAGGTTATTAAGGGGCCGAAAGACAAAATACGGGCGGTGCGCGATGGGATGGGCAAGCCTGCCGCGGAGGGGCATCGATGCCACTGGGCGATATACTGGACGCGGAGGTATATCCGACAGGCCATGTCCGTATCTACACACGGTGAGCAAGACCTGTTCGTGAGCGTGTAGTGACAGGCGAAGTGAATCATGCCATTTTGTATGCGGGGAGTAAGGTGTTCTGGGGAAGACATCGAGCTTAAAGTTGCCGCAGACTGGGGGACCCCAGTAGTAAAATGACCATCGATGACTGGACGACTGCTTGCTCTTGCGAAACCATCTCACCCTGAAGTTCCAGCTTCCCAAGTCCTGGAGGAGCAATCGCTATAGCGGAGCTTCCAGCAAGCTCAGGGTGTTGCTCAGGCGGGCTGGTTGGTGATAATTTTGGTTCGTTGTGTCATCTGTATTCTGCTCGCACGCCAATCAGATTGGTTTCAATTTCGAATTCTGAATCGACATGAGCCAATCATGATCAGTAGCCCGACCCAAAACCAAAGCCAATTGATCGAGCCCGGACTGTTCGAGACAGCAATGTAATGGAGGCTTTGCGGTGACTCAGGTTAGTCTGCAAAGTAACCGGAATTCAAGGCTGCCTAACCGAGAACCTTGGAAGCTGCTGTGAAGATTCAACTGCTGTTTAACCCGCTCCATGTCCGCTCGTAGCGCGCATGTGGGACAGGACTCAGAAGACACATCTGAATCGCTTCCAAAAATGGTCCATGAACTACATCACGGATAGAAATTGGACGCTTTTCTTGGCTGATCTTCCCTCTTTTCAAATTGAGAATCTCGTATTAATACCCCATGTCGTCCCGTTCCGCCATACATTATCTGACTAAGCAGGCTGCCGTTGACAATGCCAAAGAAATGGTTGACGGTCGATGGATGCAGGGAAGAGCACATGCGTTTCGTCTGTCATGTCGAGCGTTGAATCCCTGTCAAGCCCCGTCCTTGATGGGAAGGACGCGACTCGTGCGTGAATAGGATGGCTGGCTCGTCGCAATAACGGCATGGGTAGTCCCTCTGCCAATCCAATTTGCGAGTCTGCGCAACAGGGTAGCGACATTGAGATACGGGTTTGCGCCTAGCATCTGCTTTCGATGATTGATTTTCGGACTTCGCGTAGAAAACCTCGTCAACTTCGCCGAGCTCAATCAGGACGCGGGAAATTGCAGAGCGGGTAGTGCGAAGGAGTCGAGCAAAAGTTTGATAGGCTGTTTTCGGACCACTTTGCATCCATCTAGCTGTCTTTTCCCTGGTGCGACGGTTCCATGACAAGTGCAACCAAGAACGCGGCACAAGAGGAATGGCAAACATCAGCTGAAGTGGCATGATTTGGTCAGTCCTCTACATCGCCGCCGCTCGATTGATGCCCACTGCACGTCCAGACAACTTACGGAGAGAGGGAGGAAACATCTCGATGATCAAGGAATGACAGGGTCATGATTGGAAGCTAGCCCAGGAAAATGTGAAATTTGCTGTTGTTGAGCGGCTCGTTATGCAAATCTTCCCATGGAAGGATTTGGAGAGAAAGACGCCATGCGGACGACTTTGTAGCTTGTCAACCTGGGTTTGAACGCTGACCAACAAGAGATCTTTTGTGAAAAGTCTGGTTTGCTTTTGGAGTGAACATGTTGCTATACCGAAGGGGCAGATCAACAAGAGTGATCCAGGCAAAGAGCATCTCTTACGTGCAGTGGTGGAGCTTCTGTCTGGCGCTGACTCGAGACCAACAGCCCCGGCTATCCCCACTGTGATGCGCAACATGGATGGTTGGGTGCGGGCGCCAAAGGGCAGTAATGTAAGACGACAGGGTGCGAAAGTGGAGCAAGCAGTGCACGGAGGCGCAACGGATCCCTCGGTCCAAGTCACCCTAGAGTGACGTAGGTGGTGTTTGCTCCGTCTGAAAAGTGCCAGACCAGCGGATTTCCAAAGGCTTTTTCCCCACTCCAGCTGAGTCGTCGCATGGTTGCGATCATAGTCATGATCCCGTGGCCCAGGACTCAGACATCATGTAGGAGGCGCATAATTCCTGCCTCGTGAATGTTTTGACTCTCACAGTCGGTGATAATTGCCTTAGGGTGATACCTTGCGGAACAGATCAATATCTCTTGGCTTACTTGTGCTCTCTCTTTGAGCGATTGCAGATCAAAGCACTCAAGGCCATCATATCTGACGATGAATTTCACTGCTTCATAGCAGCAGCCTCCACTTGGGCTTGTCTTGAGTATGTGCAATCGGTCCTCGACAGCAGAACGAGGTATGTTCCGCAGGAGAACCAACGTTGGATGGAACCCGCCAAGCTCGGTAATCTTGCCGGAATCCCTTGTTTAAAGCTTGGTACGCAACTTTGTGGCCCTGGCAACAGCTATGGTAGAATGCCGATGGTCCAAGCTCAAGCAGCAAGGTTTGAATAATTGCCCCAGCAGCCTAATAGGAAAGACTTCTGCGCCGTGTTCACAAAAGTAGTCGCCCTAGCGGCATCTTCAGGCTCCCAAATGACCCGTCGAAAGAAATTGTGCTCCACGATTGGCTTGATTCCACGAGTATATTTCTGAACGTCTCAATCTTGAGAATATGCCAGAGTGAAGAAAGCCAGTATCAACCATGCGGTCATATCCGGAGCCGCATGCTAGAGTATTGATAGCGCCCAATCATCTCCGCTCAGCCACTGCCGATCCTGGTGTTGAATGCGGCTCTTCTCTGTCTAAGCCTGGCGGCCATGAGTCGAAGTCGCCGATCTCTGCTGCCCAGAAGTGTCTCTCTTGAAGGAATCTCTCCGGTAAAGGCAATATCAAATTGCTCGCGAACGGTTTCGGCTACGAAGAGCTCGGCGACCAAAGCCTGCCCGGAGCTGAGGGTATCCAGAATAGTTTGTGGGTCGGTACCTGGACTCTCCTCGTCGCCCAGGAGTTGGTCTCTTTCATTCGGCACAAGATCTTGCAGGCTTGACGCGGTAGACGAACGCCTCAATACCCCACGCTCTTCCGAATCTACATCCTGGCCAGCCGTAGGTGAAGATGGCTCCGCATCTGCCTGAGTTGTGCCTGCAGTGGATGTCCTGACTGCTTCCCCTTTCTTCTTGACTTTCTGCATTTTCAAGGTGGCCGACAGCATAATCAATTGCAAGCCAAAAACGACGAAATCCAACAGTATCAAGTGCGGTTTGGATGATTGACCATGCTGACCAATCCAGTCGATGAGCAACCCGCCGTGCAAATAACCTCTTGTGGCTTCGCCAGCAGATGGCGCAGTAAACCACAAGTGGGCCAGAAGGCATATCAGATTGGACCCACAGATTGGGTAAATGTAAGGACGATTCGTGGGCATATCTGGTAGGATTTCGGGCTTCGGAGTGAGCCAGAGCAACTGGATGAATGCGCGGAGAAAGAATCGCAGGAAGGAGCAGCTTTGCACAATATGTCAGCTTCTGATCCCTCAACTCCGCACAACAGAGGCATGGAGCACCTACTCCAGATAGTAGACGGCGGAAATCTCTGCGTATATCAGGATGTCCAGGCTCCGGAGAAGGTCGTCCAGGTAAGCTATCCTCTTGGTTTTGATCTTCTTCTTCTGCTCAGATGCAAAGGCCGTCTCATTCTGCTCCACACTCGTCTCGTTTGACTCTTCCTGGGCAGATGTCCTCCTTCCCAGATCCAAGGCCGAAGGGTCGGGCTGTTCTGATGCCCCGTTTGCGCTCGACGGGGACGCTTCATCGTTCATATCGCGAAAGGGATATTCAGACTTGTCATGCTCGTGAGATCATACCCTGATGTCCGCGCTGTTGGTGATCGATCGTTCACATTGGCTGTCGAGAAGCACCTGGAGTATCGAGAATAAAGTCAATAGCTAGGCTGTCAAATGTGATGGAGCTTTGGAACTGCACGTAGGTACGGGCGGAACATGGCGCCGACGGCGGGCCGCTTGGCCACCAAGGGCTCCGCCGACGCCCGCATCATTACCCGACGATTAAGCGGCGAAATGGTGACGACAGCATGCTCCAACGAAGCAGCACTACCGTACCATAGGCAATCACTTGTTGTTGCCGACAATCCTTCAGACAGACCCAACTCTGCCTCCCCAGCCGCGCTCCAGCGCTTGAAATCTATTCGCTACCCTGGATATCCTTGGACTCCCTTGCATGTTTGCTCGGGCTTGGACACAAATTACTCTCTCCTCGCGCATCGCATCAATTGCCGTCCATCATGTCGAGCGGCGCGCCACTTCCGTCGTCCTTCGACGGCAACGAGTGAGTGTCAGACTGCATGGTCTTGCCTTGCACGCTGTACATCCGCATTTCTGACTCGATGATAGGGACTTTTTCTCTGAAAGTCGTTGGCAGAAACTTTCCCGACGCCTCAAGGAAGACCCGCTCATCCCGCTCGGTATGGCTCTCACCACTTGGGCCTTGATTAGCGCCACCCGCAGCATGAGGGCTGGCGACCATGCGAGGACAAACATTATGTTTCGCCGCCGCATCTACGCCCAGGGCTTCACAATTGCTGCCATGGCCGTCGGCGGTCTGTACTGGAAGGAGGACAGAGATAAGAGGAAAGAGTTTGACAAGCTCCAGACGGAGAAGCAGAGGACTGCCAAAAGAGACGCTTGGTTGCGCGAACTTGAGGCTCGCGACGAGGAAGAGAAAATGCTCAAGGCCAAGAGAGAGCGAAGGCGCGCTATGCTGAAGGAAAAAAAAGAGGCCGCTGAGGCCGGCGGCCTTACCCCGGCCGATAATGGGTCGGAATGCCAGCAAGCGGAAGTGGTAGAAAAGAAGAGCGTAGTGGAGAGCACTGAGCAAAGGGGTGTCGTGGCCGCTGCCAAGGAGCTCTTGTGGAAGCGGAATTAACCTGCAATCAGTCACCATCAAAATTGTGGTCCCAGATGCTCTCAGTCACGAAAGTTCCCTCAAAACTTCGTCATTGGCCAAAACTGGAATCGGGGAGTTTTGGCGTCCTGGCTTGGTTCGTGAGCAGTCAGGTTTTGGCCTTTTGTTTCCAGGAGGCGTTTGCGTTAACATGATCCTGGAGGTCTAACTCTCCTTCGCCCTGAGCTAGCTGTATATCGCTCCGAAAATAACCAGCTTTGTTTCAACATGCCAGCTACTTCTACATCAGGAAAACTCAGTTGGTGTTAGAATTGGTAGGTCCTGGCATTGCCGCTGAACGTAATACTCACCACAAACATGAACGCATCACCGGGGAGCATAATCACTGCTACACCGATGAAGCTGTCGTCACTTTGCGCCAAGTACGAGTCAGATGGCTGCTATTTATTTTGACACCCACTGTTGGGATGAGATCTCAACTTCGGGGGACAAGGCATCCCCAGTTTCTTCGCAACTCCGTTCTAGGCTTGTTCGCAAATCCAGATGCTATCGGCGATGGATAGAATCCATGTCTAGATCTTGGTTTCAAGAAGGTGGCGGACGCAATCTTCAAGCCAGAATATTCCATTTCGGGATTTGAACTAAAAACACGTCAAGGAAATAGGGCGGAAAGGTGAGTCTACCGTTCCATCGGTTTATGCCTACAGCCAATAGAGGCGTCTGCAGTACTTGGTCTTGGCCAAATTCTTCTGAACGAGGGTGGCTCAAATTGACTTTGACGAGGAGAATATTCGCTGTGATTTGGGAAGTGCTTGCGCAACTTTGCCGCTTGGCTCGAACCTAGTGTGGCATGTCATATGCATGCACACTGTACATGATTATCACATAAAAATACCCGCGATCATCCAATGAAGTCCAGTCGATGCCGGAATGCTCTGCACATCAAGACGCGTCTTCTTCCACATTGTCATTGGTCAAGGCCGCAGGCTTAGGGGCTTCCATCGGACATTTCTTCTCCCGTAGTCTCTTCCGGGGGCAAGATAACACAGAACTGGTCATGAGAAGATGCACTCATTTGCGAATCGAATTCATCAATTTTGTGAGGCAGTGGGAGGCTGAACACATTAACGATTCCTTCCTCTTGCTCTTCTCCTGCTTCTCCTTCATGTCGTGTTGTTTCTATCTAAGTGGACCCAATCTCTAAACGTCCGCGGGATTTGGGTAGCACTCCTCTTTTGACCCAATTCCTCCTTCGTCGTCTGCTCGTAAAGTCGTGGGGCGCCCTCGTACTTTCACCCTCATCCCAGCCCCAACTATTGTCTACCCGGAAACCACGAAGACCGCCTGCAGTCTTTCCCCAACGATTGGACCTTCGTTATTCGCACACACGAAATTTACTCCTCTTAATTCCGCCTTCCAGAGGGTGGATTAAGTTTTCCAGCGTGAGTGCAAGGCAACCCCCCTTGCGCCCTATATGCCTCCATGTTCAGCCGGTTAAGCCGTTGCTTTAAGGTCTCGTAGCGAACTTCGCTGTTGGAATCGCCTGACAGAGGAGAGGAAGAGCTTGAGGGAGATTCGTGAGAGGCGGCAGATGAGGAGTTGGCTGCTGACGACGATGATGAGGAGGAATTAGAGGTGGAGGAATCGGTGGTGGTGGTCGTGGTGGAATTTGTATTGTTGTTGGTGTTAGATGTCATCTTCAGGGATTGGTTCTGATAGTTGATTGATGGATGAGAAGCTGAATGTTTCGGTAGTTGAGAGTGACTTGATGGCTTTCTTGAGTCTGTGAGTTTGATGAAGAAAAATCGGAATCGTGGACTGGTCTAGAAATTTATAAGTCAAGAAGCGCGGCAAAGTAGAGTCGAGTCTGAGCGCGCGAGCAATGGACAAAGCCTTTCTTCCTCATAATATTTCGAGTCTGTCTGACCTCATTGACACGAACAAGACGATTGTTCCTTTGCCGTGTCTGACCACTTGTCTGGCAAGAGAAAGTGTTTCGTGGTTCAAAATGTCTAAGTTGTCCTCGATCCTTTGTTCGACTAAACACGCTCGCTCGCTGTCTGTCAGACAACCGAGCTAAGAGATTGCCATACATACACCTGGACAAGATTCAGGGAATGGAATCAAAGGAATGGCTTATATTCGCTGAGTGCTCTTCTCTTGCAAGTGAATGCTCCCAGAACACCAGAGCGACGCTACATTCCCGCTGCGTACCAAGCGTTTAAGCCCCTTCTCCGAACATGAGAGGTCTGGCAAAAGTTTGCGCATCTACCGCCTCTTCCAGACGCACTCACCACTTCCTCCCATCACTAAAAGTGCTCCTCGACGGTGGAGCTCCCGAAATCATGCAACCACTGCCAAACAAGACACTCAGATCGTTCATTTCGGCAGCCATGTCCTTCTTCCTGAGCTCTTTCTCAAAGCCGGGGCGTTTGCAGCAGCGAGGACCCAGCGGTTTGTATCCGCTGTCACAACCGCTGCCGCCGACGGGAGATACGGGTCGCTCAGTGTTTGTTGGGGCACTGAGCTCGATGTACCCTTTTGACCCGTAGTTGACCTGGGGTTGTTCCTTCTTCGTGCTTTTTTGAATGGCGGACGATGTGTTGGATCCTGGCTGCGTGTCGGCGGGCGGGGGTTTGCTACTCTTGAGATTTCTTCTGGGCTTCTTCCGAGGAATGAAGCAGTTGGCGCCAGGCTCCTGTTTGGTTCCGGTCATTGCTCTTGGACAAGCAGAGATTTACTGGCCGATAATAATTGCGGCAGTAGAGGTGGTACAAGCAAGGGACCTTGGTCTTTTGCTCGGAGTGTGCGCGGGAGTTGGAGGAAGAAGAGAACTGGAAACCTGGAGTAGGACGGTTTACTAGGCAACAACTCAGCATGCTGGAGATGAATTTGAGCGCATGAAGGTTGGAGAATACCCTCAATCTTCTGCAGTGACTGGGCAATTCTATTTCACTACGAAAGATGGGTAGGGTGTGGTCGAAAAGTTTGGATTTTCTAGGAAATGCGAAAACGCTCTAGATATCTGCACAGTCACCTAGGTGACTCTGGATTAGGATCCGCGGGAGAAGTCCAGGGGCTTGATAGATGGATAGGTGCTGCTGTCTTCCCAAATCAACTTCCTCAACCTTCTGCCTTTATTTACTCTACAAGAAGGCTCTGGAGTCTTGCTTCCGTGGAGAGGACCTGGGAGGAGTCAGTACGAAGCTTAGATAATCGGGAAGAGATACTCACATCAAGTGCCTGCCTAACCTCCAGAACTCTCCTGGCATCACCGAGCCAGTCCCTGGCCAGAACCTTGGCCCAGCCGTTGAGCCCGTTCATCTCTCTTGCTGCCGCATCAATGTTGCCCTCCTCGAGAAGCATCTCTGTCCGCGTGAGGACACTCTCGACGTCATCACCGACGGGCAGACCCTGGCCATCGGGTCCCTTCTTGAACATGACCTTGCTCAGCACGAGGCTTGCAGCGTGAGAAGCCACACCAGCATCCTCGGGTAACAGGGCGGCCTTGCGCACCTCGGCTGCAACGCGACGGAAACGGTCGACGAGCTGACTAGGAGTAGGCACACCCTTCTGATAAGCACTTGGGTTGATGGACGCAATCACGGCGTTGACCACAGGGTCGTCGGACGCAACCTCCTTGATGGCAGCCAACTCCTCGACGAAAGGACGAGGGCGGTCAGTCTTCTCAACCGCAGCGCGAGCGGCCTCAACGGCCACAAGCATGTGTTGAGTGCGCAAGTTGGTATCGATGACAGAGTTCCACTCGGCGGTGAGACGCTCTAACTCGGCAACGGAGTTGGAGAGCTCACCCAGCTTGGCCAAACGGCCCTCGCGTTCCTTCTCAACGTGCTCGCGGACAGAGGTGGCGAACTGACGCTGGAGGGCGATCGACTGCTCGAGGAGCTCGTTCTTGCGCTGTTGCTCGTAAAGCTCCTTTGCTGCCTGAAGCTCTGCGTTCAACCTCGTCTGGTAGCTCTGAGAAAGCTTCTCGCGCTCGGCCTCGAATTCCTCTTTCCAACGAGCCTCCTGATCGTGCATCTCGGTTTCTATACGCTTAACGAGCTCCTTGGCGCCGTTGTCAAACTCTGTGTGCAAGTTGCGGATCTTGTCCTGGGCCTGCTTCTCTGAGGCAGCCTTGAGGGTCTCGATCTCACCAACGACCTTGGTGAGCTGTGCCTTGGCCTTTTCAATCGCGCTGTTGTACTTGCCGCCAGTGTTGTCGGAGCTGATCACGGTAATGATGTCGTTGACGATTTTGACAACATCCTGGACGACGGGCTCGGCGGCTTGCTTGAGCTCGACCTTGTCGATCGGAGTGACAGCAGGCGCTGCCACAGGCGCGCTCTCCTTCTTCTCTTCCTTCTCTGCCTTTGAAGGGGCAGCCTTCTTCTCGGACGCTTTTGCAGGTTCTTCGACGGCGCTGGCGTGCTTGCCCTTGTGCGACAAGTCACTGGCACGGCCACTCTTCTGCTTTTCCTCCTCCTCGCCGGACACTTTCCAGCTCAGACCACTCTTGCTTGGGATGGTGACCTTGTTTTCGCCGCGCACCTGTTGATGCAGCCTGTTGCTGCCCGCCGTTCCCTCGGCAAAGCGCTTGCGGAACTGGCGCTCCTCAAAGTATCCCACGGCGTCCTCGCCAAACGGAACGTACTCGGTAAAGAAGTCGTGGAAGTTGTCAGATACAAGAGCGTAGTAAACACCACCGCCGTAGCCCAGAGCAGCCAGGAGCAGCAGGGTTGTGAGAAAGCGGCGGAAGCGGCCCTTCTTGGGCGGCAGAGATGGAGGTGCCGTTGATGCAGTCCCGGTACCAGTGGGCACTCCCGTGCCACTGCCACTGGTGCCAGGAGCCGGAGGAGTCAAAGGTACGTCATTGGGGTTGATGATGGGTTGTGCGGGAGAGGTCGACGGAGCAGCAGCCCGGGGCGCATGGACGCTTTCGGAGCCGGGGAGGACAGTCTCGTCAGGTTTCTTCTGGTCGGCAAAGTGGCGCTGTAATTGCAAAATACGGGTCAGCCTCGTCGATCGAGTTCTATCAATGTTGGATAAGTGTACCTGGCCGAAGCCAGCAGCTCCCACTCGCTGCGCAGCGAGCCATTGGGATCCGCTTCTCCGTGCGATGGTACCGGCAGTCAAGTGCCTTGACCTTGAGAGGGGGACGCGCAGCATGGCGGGCTGCTGAAGGAGAGGAGGAGCGTCGGATGGTGTGCTGGTGATGGTTGCAGTGCAATCCGCGAAGTTGATTTTCGGCCGCGAGCTTGCGCCGCCGCGGACTCGGGCTTGGCCGCTGTCGGCGCCACAGTGGCAGACGTCAAGGGTGCCACACGACCAGGCACAGCAACAAAACACATGTGGTTGATGGTGACCAGACCCGTTTGAAACTACTTTTTTTTTTAAAAAAAAAAGCTGTTGGTATCCCAAGCTACAGAACTTTGGCCTAGCCTAAACTCAACTCCCAGAGACTAATACTCTCGAGAAACGCCAAGTAAAACCAGTCGAAAACTACTCTATCCTCTTCTTGCCCTCCTCTAGGTAGCCCAAGCCCATGGTGCTCTTGCCTCTCTCGTGCTTTGCAACGATGGGGCCGAGAAGTGGATCTTTCTGCACCTTGTTCATCGCATCTTGATAGCCGTCGACTGCCCAGGGAGGGGTGTTGAGCTTGGGCCAGTTGACCTGAGTTCGATTAGCTTTGGCTACAAAGTAGTGCAAATGAGCTACTCACGTAGAGACTACCGTGTGCCTGGACAAAACGGAAGCAGACGAGCGAGACGACCAAGGCTGCAACGACAAGAAACCTCAAGGGCCAGACAGCGGCATCGGGGGCGCGTCTTGTGCACGAGGCTACGAAAATGAAGAAAAGACAGCCGGCCAAAATATAAGGCACTGCCTGTATGGCAGTAGGCCTTCGGTCTATGAACAGCATACTGTTGCCAATGTTGGAGTGAGAAGGAAGATAGGTGCCGAGGAACAGGTCAAACGCATCCTGTCGAGGGCCGTCTAGAAAGTTGTTGCGCACGTAGCGGGTGCACGAATTGTTCAGGTCTTGCAACATGCCCATTTTCGTTCGCTCTCCCGTACGAGTGAAGTCGGTCTTGAGAGCACCGGTGCCGGAGTAAGACTTGGAGACGACGTCGGCATTGTCGGCCCAGATGTTGCGAAACAAGTGCTCAAACGCTAGGTCATCTTGCGCATTTTCACCTTCGCGCAGCATACCAAGGTCGATGAGCATCCTACTCAGCATGTACCGACCAAGCATGCTTTGAACGACGTTTGTACGGTCCAGACAATCCATGCTACTGCAGTCAGATTTGTTCAAAAGTGCGGGTTTCTTTCAAGCTCACCAGTTTGTCCGGACGACGCAAGTTTGCCGACTGCGAACTTCCATCCGACCAAGGGGATCGCCTGGCATGTCGACACCCCTGAAGTAACCCCCGGTCCTGATTCCCTCCTCAAGTTCTTGTAGTAACAATGCAGCGCGATGCCAGCGCAAGCCCTTGGTCTCGTTGTGAAAGTCAAAGTAGATGTAGTGCAGCCGGCTGAAGCGGTCCGATTGCTTCTGTGGTTCGATGACGGTGAATTTTTCACTCGTGAGGCGATCCCTCTCAGTCATTTCAGCAGGCTGAGAAACCAGGAGTTGAACCATTTTCTCATATGCCTCCTTTACAGCCCTTTCACGGCCTTTTTGATTCACCAGATTCACCAAATAGTTGTCACCGTACAGGCGGATCTGCTCGTCGAAATGCCTCTGGGCGGCTGGAATCGCGCTCTCTACTCCGCGAATCTGGAGCTTTGGCGTGTATTTGAGTTCGTTGATTTCTGCCCAGTACACGGGTACACTTCCTCTTGTCTGGACATAGGACAGAACCTGAGTCTCCTTGCCAACTTTGCTTCCCGTTTGAAACCCAGAGTTTGCGGCGAACCCACCAAGTCCACTAGAAGCGTCGTCATTGAGGATGATAACCTCTTCCGTCTCGTTGAAGTTGGAAACATTTCCATTCTCGTCGACCCCGCGAGAGAAGTATCGGGTTCCAGCCCGGTGCCTCGAGCGTCGCGTGATCAAGACAAACGTAAGAGGATTGCCCTTGATGGAGGTGTTTTTGATTTCGAGCATGCCGAACATGACTGGCAGGATAAAGGGATCGACGTCCTTTTGTGGGCCCGTGGCGGCGCGGAAGCCAGACGCGTTTGTTCCGCCATTACGGAAGTCTATGAGGTCGGACTGTATGAAGCGGTTCCAGAAGAATCGGTCGTCGGCGCGCTTCCACAGTGGCTGGGTGTAGTCGCTCTCGGCCTGCCTCTGGAAGCTGTTGGTAATGTCGAGCGAATAGCAAAAGTACATAGGCCCCTGCTTCAACAGCGTCTTGAGGTAGGAGAGGTAGGTGTCCTCGTCATGGTCGTGAAGCGGGCGCTCGCGCAGGGGTAGGAATTCGGTGGCGGCGACTTTGTAGACCATGTGGCCCTTGAGTCTACCAACGGGCTGGGCCTTGGTTATGACGACGATGTACTTGTCTGCGCCATTGACGGTGAGCGCTCCTCCTCATCAACCTCTTGGAGCTTGGAGTGTACCTAGGCGCAACTTGATCATTCCGAGCACGCCGGCGATGCTTGAAACGCGCTGGCCTCCGAGTAGCTTGCCATCGTTGAGACGCAGGTCGCCCGAGGGCCTATCGACGACCAGAGTGGGCGCAGAGGGCGAGGAGGGCGAGGAGAAGGCGTAGTACGAGGGCGACGCGTGGACATTGATGTCCCGGAAGGGAAGGATTGCAGCCATGGCGGGCTGAGGAGGGTTCGGCCTATGCGAACATGCAGGTCGAGTCCGAAACGAGGGGCAGAGGGTGTTTAAAGGGTCTCGTCCTGGAGGGCGGAGAGGGGGTGATTGCGTCGTCGATGCTTCGTGGCTTGTAGAGCCGGCGGACGGGCAGGCACGGGCACCTTGCTTCGCTCGCTGACGGACTTGGGCTGACTTCGCAAGCCCACCCTGCCAAGCCAGACCTCATTGACCGCAGCTCCACGCCGTCACCCAACCCCAACTTCTGAGATACTACCATCCTCCACCCTCGCCCACTTCGATCCGCCATCCTCCACATCTCCGCCCCGCTTACCACATACGCCTCACGCTCTCGTCGTCTCCATCAACCCCACTGCGAGCGCCCGCCCAACCATGTCCGCGAGAGTTCAGCCAGGCGGCCGTCCAGGCGGCTCGCGCTTCGCACAGTTTAAGCTGGTGCTCTTGGGTGAGCTTCCTTTTCGCTTGCCATGTTTGAGAGAGGATGCTGATGTTTCGCAAAGGCGAGTCTGCGGTCGGAAAGGTTTGCTCGAGCCCCTCACCAGGCAATCACATGCAGATACTGACCGTCGACGATAGAGCTCGCTCGTGCTTCGCTTCGTAAAGGTGCGTCATCTGGCGCTACCGTCAACCCTCTAGATATGCTGGCTTACGCTTCGTTGCAGGACCAATTTGACGACTATCGAGAGTCGACGATCGGTGCCGCTTTCCTCACACAGACCATCGCCCTCGACGAAACCACCACCGTCAAGTTCGAGATATGGGACACCGCAGGCCAGGAGCGCTACAAGTCGCTGGCACCCATGTACTACCGCAACGCCAACTGCGCCGTGGTAGTCTACGATATTACGCAAGCCGTGAGTACCACCCCGCCCTCCCCTCAACGACAAGAATCCCCGAAAATGACCGCGCTTCGGGACAGTCGTCGCTGGACAAAGCGAAAGCTTGGGTCAAGGAACTGCAACGCCAAGCAAACGAGAACATCATCATCGCCCTCGCCGGCAACAAGCTCGACCTCGTCACCGAGGATCCTGACAAGCGCGCAATACCCGCCGCCGACGCGGAGCAGTATGCTCGGGAAGCTGGCCTCCTCTTCTTCGAAACGTCGGCCAAGAGCGCCGAGAATGTGCGCGAGCTCTTCACGGCCATCGCGAAGAAGCTCCCGCTTGACCAGGCCGGCCCCAGGAACATTAGGTCCGGCCCGCGTCCCGGAGTGGACCTGCGGCCAGAGGCGACGAGCGGCCAGGGCACGGCCGGTTGCAACTGCTAGATGGTTCGGATCATCATCATCATCTTGTTCACTCACATCAAATCTTCCATTATTCCCCCCTTTTGCTGCATGGGCTTGCCGGTTCGCGAGAGGTCCCCGTCTTCCGGCCCGGTGCGCAGAAAGACCACGGCAGAGGGGGATGCTGGATGAGACCTTTTTTTCATGCGCAATGATGCCGTCCCAGCCTATCGCAGCAACCTCATCGGTCCCGAAGCGCTGCTGTGGTTGAAACTGCTGCAGCTTATCCATCAGTCACACTTGGTCGTTGGGGTTTTGGGCGTGGTGGTTTTCTTTTCATCTGCAAATGTCGTTTTCCTATCCGATCCAATACATTAATGATTCCGATTGTACGATCGTTACGAGAGAAGTAACAACACTGGACACTTCAATTTGAACATGACACCTTGGCAGCGAAACAGTTTGCTCACATGTGCATAGCTCTATCAAATGTTTCGAACAATGTCCCACATTCATGTGCGTGTCAGGTATGGCTCATGGAACCTGAATGGTCATTTCCCCGACGTTGGGGAGCTCTTCGACTAGGACACAGCTGTGTTGTTGAACATCTAATTCTGGCGCCTTCCTTACGAATCCAACACCTCGAGCGCGCCGCCCACCAAGTGCAAGCTGCCCGTGATAAACACCTTGACTTCATCATCACCGGAAACGGCGCCATGCAGCCGAGTCACCCCCCTAGCAATGCCGACAGCTTCCTCGATAGATCGGACGACTCTGACGTCGGCCTGCGGGTCCATGCCGCGCCAAGTGTCAGCGAGGCCCTGCTGGACAGCCAGCTTCTCTACGTCGTCGGCGTTGGTATTGATGCTGACGAGGTCGGGCTTGTAGCCCGTGTCGCGGTAGGTGAGGTTGGTGCTGAAGACGACGTGCGTGAAGGGGTTGTTGTCGGAGGAGCCGAGGCCGACGCGCAGAGCGGCGTGCAGTGCGCGGGCGAGAGCGGACGCGTCGCGCGTCTGTTGGTTGAAGATGAGTATGCGTGGCGTTGTGGTTGTGGTTGTGGTTGTGGTGGTGGTTGTTTCTTTGGCCGAAATTTCTTCGGCGAACCATCGTGCTGCTACTTCGATGCTGTCTAGCGTGTGGGCGCCGTCTAGGTGCCATGCGATGCCTGTCTCACGCCGGACCTCGCAGCGGCCAGGCCAGCGGACACGCTCCAGGCCGCGGCGGAAGGGCACCGGGAGGGGCTCTTCGTTGATGCGTGCTGGATGGGGCACCGTGTCGTCGCCTAGTGCGCGGAGGTGAGCAGCGGCTGCTGCTACAGCCACGCTAGCGTTTGTCTTTTGAAAGTCTCCAGAGAGCCCCAGGCGGATCGTGTCCAGGTCTGGATGTAGAGTGGAGAGGACTTGCAGTTCGAGGCCCTTTTCGGCGGCCCGCTGGCGGAGCACTGACAAGGCCTCCTCTGGCTGCGGTGCGGATAGCGCGAAGCTGGCCGGCTTGAAAATACCCGCCTTGTGCCATGCGATTTCCGGTAGCGTTCCTCCTAGCATGGCAACATGATCGATGCCGAGACTGGTAACGGCTGCGACGGTGGGAGCTTCAATGATGTTTGTGCTGTCATATTCTCCGCCCACACCGCACTCTATGATTGCCGTGTCAACTCCTTCGCGAAGATAGACATGGTAGGCCATGATGGTCAGGAAGCGAAAGTACAGCGGCTTGGTGCCTGGGGCACTTGGGTCCTGGCCTTCCTTGCGCGCCGACTCTTCTAGCCTGTCCCATATCTCGAAAAAGTATGTTGCGAACTGGTCTTCGCTCAGAGGCTCGTTGTTGATCTGAATACGTTCGCGGACAGACTTCAAATGCGGCGACGTGTATAACCCGATTTTCGAGGGTCGGGCTGCGGGGCTTGACTTTTGATATTCGGCGAGAATGTAGGATACGAATGCGCTCGTGGATCCCTTGCCCTTGGTACCGGCGATGTGTATAGGTTTCAGGGCATTGAAATCGGAGGGCTTTTGCAGCGCAGCGATGTCAGTCATCTGAAACCTCCGGTTCGATGGGGGGAGCCGCACACCTCGTATCCTGCCTTGCGAAACCATTCAATCATCTCTGGAATGGCCTGTGCATTCATACCCCGGCCGGACTTGCGGATGGCATCGACAATGGAGAAGTTGCTCTGCAGCGTATTGAGCGCCGTAACGGCGGCCTAGAGAGAATGCGTTAGCGGTTGGACTCGATATTGTCGGACAACTTACACTGTAGTCGCGAGCCATTTTGGAGGAGCTGTGGAAGAGACGTGGATTGCAGGGCGCGACTCGGGCCCATAACCGAGCTGAGGTTATGAGCATGAGGTTGTCGTAGAGATGGTTGCAAGTCGGAGGTCCCACCGAAAAGTACGCACCGCAGCTCGGCGACGTGCATGCAAGGGTCAAGTAATGACTCGCATGACGATTTCTTGCAGAGCTGGAGACTCTGCGGACTCGGCTATTCGACAGGGACAACCTAATCTCGAGAGGCGGCAGATTATGTACTACTAGCGGATAGATTTCCCCTTTCCTCTAACCCCGCAAAGTTGAAAAGCTTCCATTGTGCTGATTACCAATGCGGATGTGCATGTATCAATGTTGCGTTGCGTAATATGCTTTAGTCGGTCTGGGTTGCTAGGTTGCCCTTGATCGGCTCCCTCGCGTAGACATTCCCACCTTGTCAAGGCCAGGGATCTGGTTGATCTGACATACCTCCGTCTTGTCATCGCAATGGACATTGTCAGTTCTGTGAAAGATTTTATCAAGTCTCGTGCTGAGTGGAAATAATCTGACTGTCGCGTATAACACACATGGCCGAGATCTTAGATCTGCGGTGTTCGGATGACATCCGATGTAGAAAACAGCCCCCTGGCGGGAATGGTTGGCTACCTCTGGGCACTCACGACGTCCAGCAGCTATGGACGTTTGAATCTTGTCCATCGTTGCAAGTAATCATCTCATGGTCAGTCCATAACTGCCAGAGCAACGGAATGAAAGACAGACCCAGGCGAATTCAGCACCCTACTGTTGTCAGTGAATTTCGTTCATTGTATTGGCCCCGAATGCGAGTTGTGGTAGAACGGCCATCAGTTACATCTTGCCAACCACAGCAGTCAGGTCGACTTGAAGGCATAGTCGTTGTAAGCTCATTTAGGCCCTGCTGCAATACTCTACCAAGGGTTCCGTGAAATAGAAATGACGATGTGGGTATCCGTGATGCTGATGCCGCGTGAAAGATGTCAAACGACTAAAGGTGCTTCGGCCGCAGCGCAAACATCTTGACGGCGTACAGGCCTTTAGGCAACCCTCTTTGCACTTCGCTCCAGACTAGGTCTAACCCGCTTTCCTCGAAGAGCTTTCGAAACTTTGCCTCTGTCCTGGTCACACTGGAATCCTCCTCGTCGAACAAATCTCGTCCATTCGGATCCGAGCTCAAGTTTTCCTTGACCACAATGAGACCTCCCTCGGCCAAGTAATGACCGCAGCGAGAAAAGTACTCGACGAGCTGCGCATCCGTCAAATGTCCAAGACACCATTGGTTCCATATCAAGTCGTACTTATACAACGCCGTTGAGGTCCAGCTTTCCAATCCCGCATTATAGATTGCACCGATGCGGCCTTTCTCGACCAGATCTTTGCAGGTGTCGGCCTGGAGCTCGTCCGTGAAATTTTTGACCGGCTCAACGATATCGATCACTTGGGCAACTTTGGCGAGGAAACCAGCGGTGATGCGTCCAATGCCAGCACCACAGTCGACGGCATGCGAAACCAGCTCGCCGGTCGGGCGGCCCGTCAGCCGTCGTACTTTGGCGTGAAAATTGGATGAGCCCTGTAGATCGATGCGCGAGACTTGGGGGAATCCGCCGAGCATTCCATTGACGTTGGGTTGGACCGTGTTCCAGTGGTCGATGGCGGCAGCGTGGTTTATGAACGCGTCGGGCGCGTCTTCTTCGACCTCGGACATGCTGCTTGTCTGCGCGAACGCTTCGGGGACCAAAATGGCAGATGCTCTTGAGACCTCGGGAGACGGGACGGGCGTTGGTAGGTCGAATTGCGATCGGAAAGGTTTGGTTTCGTTATGGATTTTGGTGTGCGGGTAGCGGGCCCGTGGAGCAGCACGACGTCAACCTGGACCCCAGCTCCTCGCCAACGCCAACTCCGAAACAGGCAACTCTAACCCGCCGCGGGGGTCGAGTGACGAGGGGAAGCTCTTATCAAATCGCCCTTCCCAACCTTGACTTTTTCCGCCGTTGGCGATGCTCGACAGCGTAAGGCGTAGTAGTCATTTTGGAGTGGGGCAGCGGTATAAAAGTGCCTCTCAGCGCTGCTACAGGCGCTCTTCTTTCCAGATGTTCAATTCCTTTGCGCGTTCTTTCAGCCGTCCTGTCCGCCATTCTTCTCTAGCCAAGGGACTAAACTCGCTCCCGCTCCCAAGACTCGCATTTGTGCACACCCAAGGAAGCTTCAAAATTATGTCCGACCTTTCCGTCGAGGTGACAGCGCCAAATGGCGTCAAGTACACTCAGCCAACTGGCCTCTTCATCAACAACGAATTTGTCAAGTCGGTATCGGGAGAAAAGATAACGAGCATAAACCCCACGTATGGTTGCTACCCAATGTGACCAATCATAATTGGCTAACTTTCCTCAGTGACGAGAGTGAGATTGCGTCTGTCTACGCCGCCGGCCCAGAGGATGTCGACCTCGCTGTCAAGGCGGCAAAGAAGGCTTTCAAGAGCTCTGCATGGCGGTCACTGAGCACCGCAGAGCGCGGAGACCTCATGTTCAAGCTAGTCTCCTTGATTGAAGAACACAAGGAAGTACTGGCAACGATCGATTGCCTTGACAATGGTATGAGGGCGCGGTAGAATGCTATACTGCTCATACAAGAACATTTATTGACACTGAACAGGAAAGCCGTATTCGGTTGCTCTCAACGAGGATCTTGCCGAGACCACAGGGACGTTGAAGTACTACGTATGAAATGGTGTAGCTCTAAAGATAGAGTGTTAGCTGATCAGTTCAATAGGCGGGGTACGCTGACAAGATTCACGGTCAAGTAATCGACACAAGCCGTGACAAGCTGAATTACACCATTCGCGAACCCCTTGGCGTCTGCGGCCAGATTATCCCGTGAGCAGATTAACTTTTCAGTTTCGTATTGCTGTTCTTGACATTCTATAGATGGAACTACCCTCTGGCCATGGCGGCTTGGAAGCTCGGCCCGGCATTGGCGACGGGCAACACGGTTGTCCTCAAGGCTGCCGAGCAGACACCGCTTTCGATCTTGTACCTTGCGAAGTTGATCAAAGAAGCCGGTTTCCCCCCCGGTGAGCCTGCACATCTCATCAAGTATTGGCGTCGCTAACAAGTAGAAGGCGTGGTCAACATCCTCAATGGATATGGACGCAAGGCCGGCGCTGCCATTGCTTCGCACCCGGACATTGAAAAGATTGCCTTTACTGGCAGCACTGCCACCGGTCGTGAAATCATGAAGATGGCAGCTGCAAACATGAAAAACATCACCCTCGAGACGGGCGGCAAGTCGCCATTGCTGATTTTCGACGACGCGGACCTGGACCAAGCAGTCAAGTGGGCTCACATTGGCATCATGTCCAACATGGGCCAGGTCTGCTCTGCAACCTCGCGAATTCTCGTCCAAGAGGGTGTCTATGACAAGTTCCTCGAAGCTTTCAAGGCACACGTTGTGGAGACGAGCAAAGTCGGCGACCCATTCAAGGACGACACTTTCCAAGGTCCCCAAGTCACCAAGGCGCAATATGAACGTGTGCTCGCCTACATGGAGTCGGGCAAGTCCGAGGGAGCGACCTTGGTCACCGGCGGTGTACCACTCAAGAATGCCAATGGGAAGGGGTTTTTCGTCGAGCCGACCGTTTTTGCCGACGTCAAGGACAACATGAAGGTCTGGCGCGAGGAAGTCTTTGGTCCCTTTGTGGTCGTCAGCTCTTTCAAGACTGAAGAGGAGGCGGTTGAGCGAGCAAATGACACGACTTACGGCCTGGGAAGCGCAGTCTTTACGCAAGACATTGCAAAGGCGCATCGTGTCGCACGGGACATTGAGGCCGGAATGGTCTGGATCAATTCCAGCAACGACAGCCACTATGCGGTGCCGTTTGGCGGCGTCAAGCAGAGTGGCATTGGCAGAGAGCTTGGCGAAGCGGGTCTGGAGGCGTACACGAACAAAAAGTCGGTCATGGTGCATCTGGGCCCCAGGCTGTGAATGAGGAGTTGAGGAGAGCGAATACGATGTCTAGATTGGTGTGGCCAGCCCGAAGCGGTTGTTGCCTTGTCATGAGTGTATGAAAGAGTCAAAGCTATTTCTTGGATAATATACAGGGCCTTCTGCCGTTAGAATGGATGTCGACGTGTCGACCCTGGGTCTAGCTGCATTGAGAATGAGGCTCCTGCAGCAGATCTGATGGCAGACGACTGCTCCATAAGCGCAATCATCATGGCAAATGACTGCCCCACGGGCGCAACGATGGCAGTGGACGATTGCTCCCCATGTGCAGCAGTTTAGGTCTCATTTCTTTTTGCACCCACTGTGCCGTGGGTGACGTCTTTTGGACCACCTGAAGCTCGCACAGTTCAAGTGGGTAGTTCGCGTATGTAAGCGTGCGGGAGGGTCGCATGTGCATGTGCGTTGGGTTGTACTCCAGACGGGGACTGGATCTCCACAGGGCCCCAACCTTGTCGCCCGCCCGTCAAGCGTCGAGCATGTGCGTGCGGCGCCCGGACTCGACGACAGGGACAGCTTTTGCGTGTCTCGACACGAAGGCTGCAACTCTGATAGCAACGAGAAAGCGTCGCAATGGCAAATGAGGCGGCGAAGAAAATGGTGGCCGCGAGCGTGTGGGCGCCAAGGTGCAGGCAACGCGTACCTGTAGAAAAAAGTGGACAAGAGGTCAGCTTGGCTCACGTGCGACATTTGCATTATCCAAGAGCCGTTCATACGGAGAGCTTGGCTGCATGGTGCGAACGCTGGGCATTCTTGGTGCGGCGGGAGTGGGCGTGGGCGTGGGTTCGACAGGTGAGTTCAGACTGGTGTCGAGCCTGACGGGACTTGCTTGGGCCAAGCGAGCGACCTGACCAGGGCCTCTCCTCAATCATCACCGCCGCGGCCTGGCTGGCCTCTACGCTCTACCACTGCACCCACCAACCAACCCACATCATCCACCAAACAACGTCGCTCCGCACTTCCCACTCATCTCCACTTCCTCATCCTCCTCTCGCCGCCTCACCTCGCCGCGGCTACATGTCACCAACCGTCCTCTCTGCCCACCTGTGCACCGACTAGCCCCGACCCTGGCTCGACGACGGCACAATCGTCCCTCCTCTTCGCTCGACTCACGCCCACCTCTCTCCTTCCTCAGCTCCGCTGCCCGCCTTGCTGCCGCCACCATCTGCAGAGCCCCCGTCCAAGGTCGCTTTCTCTCTTTCCTCGCGCACCTCTACAAGCCTCCATAATATCCCCGCTCTTCGCAACTTAGCCGCCTGCAACCTCGTCATAGGCTTGGCACCCAGGTCACGATGGGCAACACGCCGTCCAAAAAGGCTGACGGCAACAACGGTCTGCCCCTCGATCGCGATGGATACGCTTCCTTTTCTCGCTCCGACACAAGGGAGAGCACACGTTCCTTGAGGAGCTCCATCCGCAACAAGATACCCGGCACTAGCTCCAAGACTGACAGCCCACGCACATCGATGCAAGGCCTCGCTGGCGACAGCTCCCCAAACACAATCAACACCAACAAGTCTGACCTTGCTCCGGCCAAGCTTTCGCCCAACAGCGCTGCTGCCACCCACAAGAAGCGAGGCTCTGAGGCCTCGGCCATCTCGCAGTCCACGGAGCCGCCAACTCCAAACGATGCAGCTGCAGACGGCCCACAGCCACCGCCATCTCCAACGCAGTCTGCAACCGTCGGCCACGGCCACGACTCGATAGATCAGGCCAAACGAACCGGTGAGGTGGACCACGTTTCCGACACCCCGCCAGTTGGCCTGCCGCCCCCTTCAGCCCTAACGAAACCCAAAGAGTCTATTCTCCTCAAAAAGGACCAGCCCATCCCGAGAGCCCCAGAAGCACACCCGGAGTCTAGTTCACCTACAATGGAGCTCAGCACCCCCAAGTCCATCGACATTGACGACATGATTACTCGCCTACTGGACGCGGGGTACTCGGCCAAGGTCACAAAGACTGTCTGCCTCAAGAATGCCGAAATTTTCGCCATTTGCCAGGCTGCACGAGAGCTCTTCATGTCTCAACCCGCCTTGCTTGAGCTTTCACCGCCGGTGAAAATTGTTGGCGACGTGCACGGCCAATACACGGACCTTATCCGAATGTTCGAGATGTGTGGGTTCCCGCCCAGCGCCAACTACTTGTTTCTAGGAGACTATGTGGATCGCGGAAAGCAGAGCTTGGAGACGATCTTGTTGCTTCTCTGCTACAAGCTCAAGTTCCCCGAAAACTTCTTCCTTCTCCGCGGCAACCACGAGTGTGCCAATGTGACGCGGGTGTACGGCTTTTATGATGAGTGCAAGCGCAGATGCAATGTCAAGGTTTGGAAGGCCTTTGTCGATACATTCAATACGTTGCCAATCGCAGCTATTGTCGCGGGCAAAATCTTTTGCGTGCATGGCGGTCTGTCACCCAGCTTGTCGCACATGGATGATATTCGCCAGATTGCCAGACCCACCGACGTGCCCGACTACGGACTCTTGAATGACCTTCTCTGGAGCGACCCGGCCGACATGGACAATGACTGGGAAGCAAACGAAAGAGGAGTCAGTTATTGCTTTGGCAAAAAGGTCATCATGGAGTTTCTTCAACGGCATGATTTCGACCTCGTTTGTCGTGCACACATGGTCGTCGAGGATGGATACGAATTTTTCAATGACCGCATTCTAGTCACTGTCTTTTCGGCACCCAATGTAAGTTGGTCCTTTCTGCTCTTCCAATGCGCTTTTGCTAACGAGTCAAAGTACTGTGGAGAATTTGACAACTGGGGCGCCGTCATGTCCGTCTCGGCAGAGCTTCTCTGTAGCTTCGAGCTCTTGAAGCCACTAGACTCGAGTGCTCTCAAGAGCCACATCAAGAAGGGAAGGAACAAGAGACAGAGCATGTTGAACAGCCCAGTAAGTCGACGTTATCTCGAGCATGTTTCCAGCGCGCTAACCAAGTCTCAGCCTGCCAACCAATATCCTCAGTCCTATTGAGCGATTTGACAAGTCGACAATGACCGGCTTTTACAACTGCCACCCAAAGGTCCGCCTACACACGCGCCAGGAGAAAACAGGACACAAGCATGGACTTTGTGTTATGGACACGTCCAGAGCTCCACGGGGGAGCTTGCGGATGACTGTTATCGAAGCGAACAAACCGGAGCATACCCGGCCACCCTTCGACTTCGTAATCCATTAGACGAAGAGATTGAATTCAGCAACGCATGCATGGTCGGACGACTGGTGGCGACAACACAACGAAGACATGGGCGTAATGAGTTTTGACGATTGCGACGCCCGGTTGGGGTAGGGAGCTATGGCGCCAAGCAATGGTGTCTCTATGCATTCTCGGGGCTCGACAATGATTGCAGGCGCATGATGGAGTCACAGAGGGGCACGATCTTTTGATGGTCCCTAATTGGGCAACACGCCAAGTCAGTTTCCTCTTTGCAATGTACATTTAGGGTAATTGCGGATCATGGGGAGGGAGGGTGAGCATCGCCTCGTCCGACGAGGTTACTAGCATCCTAATGATGCTCACCAGCCCGGTGGTAAGACTTTGCAGCAGGCGCGGGCTGTGGGAAGGCATTCTGACCGTCTATTTGAAGGATTCTGCAAAATAGAAGCTGGAGTAGGTTCTGCACAGCAAAGAAAATGGTTCCATGATTTGATTTGTCCTGCTTGGGAAGGATATTGCTCGCGTGATGCCGGCTTGTGCCAGATGTGATTGGATCTCATGCTGTGAGACATTGGCTTGCTTAGAAGACATCAAGGCTTTGCAAGCAAAGGCATAAATCAGTTGAGCAGGCTCAGTATGCTCCAGCATCATGGCGTCAAAGAACTCGATCAAGAACAAGGGCGGACAGGTTCAAGTTTCGAGGAACAAGATGACAGCGTTCGACTTCTGTTGCAACAAGACAACACTCCCGCTTGCTGCCAAAACCGTCCTCATGAGAAAGTTGTTGGAGTCGTGCAATGAGGGCTGCTGGCTGGGCGGGCAGTGTCCAATCAGAAGGCGCGATGTGTCGCGCTAACGGTTAGCGCAAAAATGCGCAGCCGAACGCCCACACCACGCGAATTCGATATCCCGCGATCTCTCTGATCCGACCGACGACGCGACCCCAGCACAGCTCCAGTATGTCCAACCCGCATTGAGACTGACGCCTTTCCAACGTCGCGCTTGACTCTCCCATCGACTGCGGGCTAATTGTCGATTTCACAGCAACCGGGACCCGTCCTCTAAAACCGAACCGACCCAAAAATCACAATGGCCGACGCAGCACCCCGTGGAGGAGGATTCGGCGCCCGTGGCGACCGTGGCCGTGGACGTGGCCGCGGCCGTGGCCGTCGTGGTGGCAAGCAGAACGAGGAGAAGGAGTGGCAGCCCGTCACCAAGCTCGGTCGTCTCGTAAAGGCCGGCAAGATCAAGAGCATGGAGGAGATCTACCTCCACTCTCTGCCCATCAAGGAGTACCAGATCGTCGACTTCTTCCTCCCCAAGCTCAAGGATGAGGTCATGAAGGTGAGCCGCTCTCCACGGAATAATTTGGGAATTTTGAGCCAAAGCCGGAGGGAAACAATTTTGAAATGGAAACATGGCCATGACAAGAGCGGCGGCTGATGCATCTCGAAATTACAGATCAAGCCCGTCCAGAAGCAGACCCGTGCCGGTCAGCGCACTCGCTTTAAGGCCATCGTCCTCATCGGTGACTCGGAGGGCCACATCGGTCTCGGTATCAAGACCTCCAAGGAAGTTGCTACCGCCATCCGTGCCGCCATCATCATTGCCAAGCTCTCCGTCGTTCCCATCAGGAGAGGTTACTGGGGTACCAACCTCGGTGAGCCCCACTCTCTGCCCGTCAAGAGCTCCGGCAAGTGCGGTTCCGTCACCGTCAGGGTATGTATCACCAGATCACATTGGAAAGGGTCAAATGCTTAACAAGTTGCAGTTGATTCCCGCTCCCCGCGGTACCGGTCTCGTTGCCTCGCCCGCCGTCAAGCGTCTTTTGCAGCTCGCTGGTGTCAGCGACTCCTACACCGCCTCTTCCGGCAGCACCAAGACCCTCGAGAACACCCTCAAGGCCACCTTTGTCGCCGTCTCCAACACCTACGGCTTCCTGACCCCCAACCTGTGGAAGGAGACCAAGCTCATCAGGAGCCCGCTTGAGGAGTTCAGCGACGTCCTGAGGGAGGGCAAGAGGTACTAAGCGGTTTTCACGAGCAGCGGTGCCAGGGTTTCTGGGTTCACTTTTCACGGGTTTCTGGCTATTTTCAAGTTTCAAGATGTACGCCCATGGTGGAGTTGCACGGGTTCTCGAGGGGCCGGACCAAGATAGTCAAGGCAACTCGAGTAAAAAAGATTGATACGCAATTCCAAACCCGGCTCATGATCCATGATTTTGTGAATCGAGGTCTACAGGCCGGAAGATAAGTGCTCCGACTAAATGACTTGTGGACCATCAAACGACATGGTCTGGTCTTGTTTTGACGTTTTGACTTTGACAACGAAGCTCTCTTGAGTGAGGGGAATGTGTGGTCTGGCCAATCCAAGGAGACTAAAACGTGATTCACCAACCAGTCTGTAGGCAAGGCGCAAGTCTCCGTACTCGATGGATGATTGGACAGGCAGCGGACGATGACGGAGAAGCTCGGTCTCACGGCTGCTACAGCGCCCCAGTACAGAACACGAAGGCAAATAGAGGTAGCTAAATTGCCCGACGGAGAAAAGTGGAGAAGCTGTGGATGAGACAGAGCAGTCAAATTTCCTCTTGCGGTCACCATGGCGCGAGGCTGCCAGTGTGCTGCCTCTATTTCAAGGCTGCTCCAGTTGATGGCGTTGTCCGTCTTGGGGCGCAGGGAATGAATGCTGACGCGCGGCGCTACAACGGGGTGGCTGTGGTGTTTTACAAGTGGCACTAGGAGAGAGGAGGATTCGACACGACAGGAGGCCATGTTGGTGATGGACAAAGGGTCCAAGGTTTTAGACCTTTTTTATACCTTTGCTGGCTGAGGCAGGGCTTGCATTGTCGTGGACGTCGGCTGCGGCATATGGGATATACAGATCATGAGCGCTGTGCAACGCGCCAAGGCGGGGGTGCTTCTTGGGCGACACAAAAGGCCCCGAGGCCGAGCAGACTGCGGGCCGTACGGTAGAGATGGTGGAGTGGGTTGCAAGGCCCGGCCTTGTCACAAGGCTGTGGGAAGAGTGAGGACCACGAGGAGAGGGTTGCGGTGGATGAAGCGTTATAAACCCCCGTCCGAGCCTCTCCACGGCACACGGATCATTTCATCATAGTGCAGGCCAGTTCAACCAAACGACACATCAATCAGCCACCACCACCGCATGCCCAGCGCGCGCCAAGACACCCAATCCCAATCACGCCCATCCCTGAGGTTTTGAGTGAAAGGGAGCTCCAGGACTACATTACCTGATGCTCTCGCCGACTCCTGCGTCCCCAATCCAACTTTCGGGTCGCCAGCGGGGCCAACCTTAATTCCGTCATGCCCGCCATGGATAGGCTGCCCTTCTCCAAGAAGCGCCTGGCCAAAAAAGTCATCATCTCGTCAGCTTCCCTCTTGCTCTCTACCTCTGCTGTCGCGTGCTGACCCCGTCCAAACAGCTACATTCTCGACTATGTCATCATCATGTACGAAACGGTCCCTGTCGCAGCCCGCCGCCTCCTCTCTAACCGCCCCCAGTGTCTTTGTTGCCGGCTTCTACGCTCTCGACTCCGTCGAACCGTACCACCAACACTTTTCCCTGCAAAACTACACCCTCCAGTATCCCTACGCCGTCAAGGAGCGCGTCCCTGTGTTCGACCTCGTCATCATCGCCGTCCTCGCACCCGCAATCATCATAGCCATATACACCCTGGTCATTGATGGCTTGTTTTCGAATCAGCCCGCACAAGGAACATCTTCCAAGAGGAGGAAACTGGCGGGCAAATACCGCATGAAGGACAGGCTATGGGAGCTCAACTGCGGTGTTCTCGGCTTGCTCTTGTCTGTGGGAGCTGCCTTTACCGTCACTGGAACCTTGAAGAATGCCGTGGGTAAACCAAGACCGGACTTGATAGATCGCTGTCAGCCCAAGCTTGGAAGCCACGATCCCCCGGTCTATGGACTTTCAAACCACAGCATCTGCACGCAGACCGACAATGCGATTCTCAAGGACGGCTTTAGAAGCTTTCCGTCTGGACACAGCAGCAGTACGTGCGATGTCTTTAGGGTCTTTCTCCTACTGCGCTAACAAAACTCAGCTGCTTTTGGTGGTCTGTTCTATCTTACAATCTACCTCGCCGCCAAGATGCACGTTTTGGACTCCAAGGGCGAGGTCTGGAAGACATTCATCATTCTGATTCCCGCCCTGGGTGCCGCCCTCATCGCTGCGTCTCGCATCATGGACGCGCGCCACCACCCCTTTGACGTTATTACTGGCAGCATGCTTGGCATCTTCACTGCGTGGGGCGCTTACCGACAGTACTTCCCTCCCGTCACTGAGACCTGGCGCAAAGGCCGCGCATACCCCATCCGCAGCTGGGGCAAAGAACCCGAGCCACCAGGACCTGAAGCATACCCGATTACGCATCTGCAAGAAGGAGCCGAGCCGCTGCGAAATGAAGCCAGCGAGCTCAAGACGATTGATGAGGAAGCCGACGCCGTTGGTCCAGGAGATGCGAACGTTTTTAGACATCAAATTTCGTTGTCCCAGCGCCGCCGCGCCGCCCAAGACGCCTACCCAGCCTCGGGTCCCACACCTACGTCCACATACAGCGCTGACCCGCTCCAACGCCAGCCCTCTGGTCTATCCTACACACCCTCGTCCAACTTCACCAGCAACAATCCGTACGTTGGTGCCTACCGTCGACGCGGCGCAAACGACGACTACGCCTCGTCGTCCTCCGAAGACGAACCCAACGACTTTGAGCTGCAGCACTCGACTTCGGCGGCGGGCGGCGGTGGCATCGTGTCGCCGTTCCCCCAGTACCCCCGCGGCACTTACAACCCCGTCGTCGACACTTTTGACGCTTCGGACACGGCGTACCACCGACCGCCGGGACAACTGCAGGCCACGGCGACGGGCAGCAGTAGTGGTGGATTCCCAGGCGGCGATGAGGCCGATATGGGGACCATGGGTGCGGCGAGGATAAATGGGCCAGCACCTGTGCCGCCGAGGCATTTGGAAGGCGTCTCTGGATTCGGCAGGTAGTTGTGAGTGCAGAAGAAGATCGTGGATATCATTTTCTCTTCGAAGGGCTCATTTGACACTGGCCCGCCTCGTTTCTCGCACATCTGCAACCATTCTTCATCCTCCCCTCGCCGTTGACTGTTTGATTCTGCAGCGGCGTTGGCTTTTTTTCTTTTCGCCATCTGGAACAACCCCTTTTTCTCTCATCTCGCCATCTTTTCCTTTGAGGCACTTTCCTCTTTATCTCCTCCTCTCTTCTCCTCTCTTCTCCTCTTTTCGACTTTCTTTTACACGGGAGGATGGAGCAGGCAACCTACAAACGGACAGGCGGGGTCGAGGAGCGAGTCGTAGCTGAGCGAAGAGCAGATTGCAGCGAGCGTGGCATAGCGGGCATCACAAGCATGACAGCGCAGCGCATAGAGAGAGAGAGTCCAACATTTCATACATGGGTTGGCGTGGGAATGGCATGGCACGGCATGGTATATATCTACGTATATATACAGACACTGCATGTGTGTGTAAAGGTAACCGGGCTGGAGAAAATTCATTGCATCCACCGTGCTTCTTGGCATGACCCAACGTATTCAGATATTCACATGTGTTGAGTCGTGCTGTTGTTGAAGCGCTGTGTTGTGTATTGATTTGTAAGAGCTCTTAGGGGCAATCGCAGCACCTACAAGAGATAGTGGCAGGGAGTATTCAAACTTTGGTCACACAGCCTTGGTCGATGGATGGGATCATTCCTCCCTCCGTCCCATCGCCCCGTCCTTCTCTTTCCGTCTCAATGCGTGTTCGAAGGTAGGATTGTGGTGGCATCAAGGCGCTCTACTTTGTTTGCATTGAATGAATGCGGTGGACGGATGGGCTACGATTTCGCTTGCATTGTCTTTGCAAATATAAATACGCCTTTTTTAGTACAACGGTGATACATTGATGGCGGGACAGCAGCGCGGCTGGAGAGTGGCAACACAGACAGGCAGACAGACAGACAGACAGGCAGACAAGGAAACAGACACGCGGGTGAGACAGTGCAACGAGTGCGACGACGCGCGGGGCGGGACGGCAACCACCGTAGTACTAGCAGGCAGAGGTCCTACGATGCACGTTCTCAGTACCTGGATCCGAGAGGAACAGGAGGCGGGGGTTCTAGAACAGAGGGGTATGTGTACGGGGATGTGTGCAACGACGGATCAACTAACCAACCAATCAAGCAATGAAGCTCGTACGGCTGTGGCGCGAGTTGATTCAAAGGGGGAAAGCGAAGAAGGGTAAGGGGTTCTAAGACAGTTAGAAAAGAGCGTGGCGAGGTTGGGTGTCTCTCATGTCGCGGCGTGGCGTCAAGTGAGCGGATGGGATTCAGGGGGTTTCGGATGGTTCTCCGGTCGGGCGGACGGAAGTACGGGAGGGCCGGAGTGTCTCAGTGACGACGTTGGTAGGACAGAGCCGGCCGGCGGGTTAGCACAGGTTAGACTTTGGAATTGGTTCTTTCTTCCCTTTGCTTCGCGAAACCCCTTGACATATTGTATCTCCTGAAGATGTGTCGGTCGCGAGTGAGTCAATGAGGTCTGTCTACGCATACCATTCATAGTCGCCTTCATTGAGAGTCAGTGAGACTACTGTCGAGGGAAGAGGAAATCAATGCCGTGAGCTGCGCATGGTGATGAATAGAGCAATTAAACCTCCGACCTCATCCCTCCCATATGCCTCCTAATCTGCATTCCGTCCATCCCCTCTACCCGCTACACGTCTCTGGCTTCGCGCCCTTGACCAACACATCACCCAGCTCCGTGGTCGGACTGACCCACGTCTTCCCGCGCGCCCTCGCCTTGGTCCTCTGCTCAAACGCATACGCGAATCCCACCAAGGCCGCCTCACTCCACCGCCTCCCCGCAAAGCTGAGCCCAAACGGGACGCCCGGCGCCGTTTCTACGAGACCGCGCGCGCCCTCCTGCGACACGACCGACGCATTGGCCGGGTAGAAGCCCAGGGGCACTGTGACGACGGGCGCCCCGATGATGGCGCTGATGCCCGGGGAGAAGCTGGTCGGCAGGACGACGGCGTCGAGATTTTGCGCGTCGAGCGCGCCCAGCAGCCCGCCTGCGCCGCCCAGGAATTGATTCGCCCTGTACGCGGCCCAGACTTCGGGAGACGTGTTGGCTGGCGTCGACGAATTGAGCGCCGCGTCCCAGATGCCCGTGTCGCGGTCTGGGTAGTCCTCCCGGGGTTCGTACTGCGTGAAGGCGCGCACGTCGGCCAGGGAGCTGATGTTCGCTGGGTTGGCTGTCAGTTTGGATAGGTAGGTCGGCAGGTTGGCCACGAAGTCGGCGCTGAGTACGAGCATCTCGTTTTGCGATTGCACGTATTCGGCAAAGGCAGTGTAGTTTGCGTCGGAAACGATTGTTGCACCGGCAGCCGCAAGCACAGCCAGCGATGCTTTGAACGCGGCGACTTCGGTGTCGTAGGTTCCGTCGCTGTTGTAGAATTCTATCACGTTGATGGGCACGCCTATGCGAGCCCCTGAGAGTGCCGACAGCTTGCATGCAGCGACGTAGTCTGGCAGGCTGCCTTTATTTGGAATGGCCGACGTATAGTTGTCGAACGGATCTGGGCCGGCGATGACTTGGAGGATGGAAGCTGCATCTTTAACGGTACGGGCCATGGGGCCTACAGTGTCCTGTCGCGGGCTGATGGGGATCACAAGTTCTCTCGAGGTGAGCCCAACCGATGGCTTTATGCCGACTAGATTATTCTTGTTGGAGGGAGACAGGATCGAGCCATTCGTTTCAGTCCCCAGTGCTGCCAGCGCGAGACCGAGGGCTGAACCGACTCCACTGCCAGATGAACTGCCGCTTGGGTCCTGATTGGGGTAGTAGGCTCCAATCACTTGCCCGCCAAGGGCCGACCAGCCGCTCGTCGAGTTGTTGGATCTGAAGTTGGCCCATTGGCTCAAATTTGTCTTACCAAGAATTATGGCTCCCGCTTTGCGCAGCTTTCGGACAACAGTAGCATCGCGGGGGACCTTGGCTCCGACGAGGGCATAGGAACCAGCAGTATTTTCCATCTGATCACCAGTAGCAATGTTGTTTTTGATCAGAATGGGAATGCCATGAAGGGGCCTAAGTCATCATGGTCAGCATCGAAGCGGAGAACGTGACCAACAGAAACCTACCCGCGAACAGTGCCGTTCCTCCTCTCCGCATCAAGCTGGCTTGCAATACCGATTGCCTCAGAATTTACTTCTACCACGGCTCTCACAGAGCCATTGACCTCCTTGATGCGCGCAACATAGGCCTGCAGCGAAATGGTCAGCATGTCCCGCGTCAATGAATGCACTCCTGTCTGGGGAACAAACGCACATTAACAAGGTCGACACTCGTAAACAAGCCCGCTCCAAGGCCAGCCTGGAGTTCGTCGGCCGTGGCCTCGGCAAGACTGGGAAGCGTCGAGTTGTCAGCTGCTGCAAAATGTTTCGTCAGCGGACCACGTTCCAATGCAGAGAACCGAGACAGCAGCCAAGCCAGCCAGCCATGATGACGTACGGACGGTGGTGATCATGGTGGTGGTTTGCAATGCGAATGCTTGTTTGCAAGGATGGATGCGAGAGAGATGGTGGAAGAAAGCGGTTATTGTCTTTCCGACTGAATTGACGGGCGCAAGAGACAGTAAAGTGAAGATGAGAGGGAGACGCTCAATGGGCTATTGAGAGTAATGGACACAGACAGATAGAGAGACAAATAGACAATTCGCGGCTTAATGAATCGAGACGACAAGTCAGAGACAAGCAGATAGACAGCAGACTCAAACACAGTCCAACCTTTCAGTCAGACTCGACGCTCACTCTCAAATCCACCAAGACAGGAAAGCTGAAGCGCGCGCGCGTTTTTCAGTGCCAGCTGGTTGCCGTCTTGCGCCCCGCCCGTCTCTTCAATGTTCCTTTTTGTTCTGTCGTCCCAGGTACCAGGCAAAGAAAAGGCATGGGCAGAGATAACATCATTGCAAGAAGAAGAAACCCCGCTCGGTTCACTCATCATTCGTTGAGAGAGCCTCATCCCACGAAACTAGCACACAGATGTAGTCTAGAGCTGCACGGCATGTACAAGACACTGCCCAGACTACACCCAGCAGGTAAGGTGGACCGACGAGAGGCGGCAAAATGGCAGGGCTATGTGGAGCGCTGCCATCTTGTATGTTCTCTTTCGATGATGAAAGAACTGGAGGGGATTGATGAGCTGGTGGATTGACGTGCAGGACTTTTGCTTTTCCCGCCAGACCCTTTGTTGATGGTGAATGGCGCGACATGTACCTTCCTGACAGGACCGACGATTTGGAGAGAGAAGAGAACGGCGTCTGGCTTCCGCCCGTCCGCGAATCATCCGCGGCTTGCCTATCGTTTGCGCACTCGTCTCAATCACTTACTCAGTGTCGCTTGCAGCCCTCCATGATGCCGCCACCAAGATCGCCAGCGCACCATGGTTGTCTTCGTTGTCCACGTACTCCAGGACGGGCACCACCAGCGCCCGCTGCTCATCAGCGGTGCAAGCAGCATTGCGGCCACCAGTAATAGCACGGCGAAGACATGGCGATGTCGAGAGTTGTGGCGGCGCGCTGCGTTGCTGGCTGTAGATTCTGTTGCCGGTTTCGCTCGCGCAGTGGCGCTTTTGGATTGTTTCACGTTGTCTTCATTTGAAGATGACGCGGAAGAAGACGACGGTAATGGTGGAGAAGGTGAAGATGGCATTGCGCGACGGAGAATGTCGAACTGTTCCACGGACAGGTTAGCGGGTAGGCAAGTGCAGTGGGGTATTTCGGTGGTCCATGCGCTCGCTCTGCGGCCAACGACTGAGAAGAAGAAAAAGCGAAACAAAACTCCAGCACACCAACCAACCCAAACATTATCAATAGCACTCCTTGCGATTCAGAATTGGCCCAGTCTTCGTATGATACCTAGCGACTGCTTGGCTGTACCCAAATCCACCCAATGTACGCCATTCCAATTCCAATACTTTCTTCCAATGCCGCGCAATCCAACTTTGTTTTGCCGCCAAGTTGGGTATTAAAGATCCCCAGGTCTAGCTGTAGCAATAGATGGCTGCTCCCCGAGTGCAATCGTAGTGGCGGACGACTGCTCCCCAAGCGTTATTGTGATGGCTGACGGCTTCTCCATAGGCGTTACTGCGGTAGCAGACGACTGCTTCTCAGGCGTCACTGCAATAGCAGATGAAAATTGACATGGTCTTCGTATACTACCCATCGAGTACTTGCCGCGCCCTTCATAGTCCTTGTGTTCAACCACGGCGGCGACGAGAATGCAGCTCACGCAGGTTGCAATTCGATTGACTTCTAGGCTATTCCTCCACGCTCATGCAATGCATTGGACGAAGGGTGCTCCAGCAAACTCCAGGATCTTCCTACTCTTCGTCGTTCTCTTCATCTTCATCTTCCCCTTCCTCCTCGTCTTCCTCGTCTTCCTCCTCGTCTTCCTCCTCGTCTTCCTCCTCGTCTTCCTCCTCGTCTTCCTCCTCGTCTTCCTCCTCGTCTTCCTCCTCGTCTTCCTCCTCGTCTTCCTCCTCATCTTCATCTACCTCCGCCTCATCTTCATCTTCATCCGCCTTCTTCCTCTCCGCCTTCTCCATCTCCGCCTCGTCAAGTAGAAGTTCTCGAGCGTCGCGGTAGGCTTCTTCCTCGTCGCCTCTTTTGAAGGCGCGCCATGTCAACTTGGAGCGCCATTCTAGGACGCGGCGAAAGCTGTCGTCTGGCTTTGCTGGCATGGTGAAGTCCGATCGCGCAGTGACGGTTTGGGTTCGAGGGTGGACTTGCGAAGGGAAAGACCGCAGAATGAGTTTGAGGGTTTGAGGGTTGTGTTGTGTTGTGTGGGATGTGAAGTGAAGCGGCGGCCAGCATCTGAAGGAGGCTCCATGCTCTTGACCTTGCATATCTTGAGGCCCATTTGAACAACCCTGGCCTTCGACACGAAGCTCACTTCAGACCCTCCATCCAGCATGATCCGGCGGACCTGGTATGCAGCTCCACACGCTGGGGCTGAAGTGCTCCTCCCTATCATCCATCTGTTATTATGAAGGTGAAGAAGTTGACTTTCAAAGGTCGAAAGCTCCGGGCTGCCACAAGGACGTCGGGTCCACGGGCTGCAACAGAGAAAAGCCGCTAAGCCTAAATAGGCAACCAGCCACTCAGACAACCAACATCTGTTGAAGCGTATGAATGCTCCCTGACCGCTGCCCTTCTTTTGTGACGTGCGCCACGGCTTGTGCGACCAAGTCTTAGTCCGTTGAGCCGTTGTGCCGTTGTGCTGTCGTCGTCAAAACAAACGGCCCTGGTAACGCGCGGCCCGGTAAATTCAAGCTCCCGTCTGCCTTGCCGTGCGCTGGCAGGTAGGTGAGGTCGGGACCGGGGCTGTTTGCGGTACCTGGTGTTTTAGTAGTAGTGAGGGTCGGCTAGCGGGGCCATGGACAACTAGCTGGCTGGCTGGCTGGCCGACCGATCGAGGCTGGACCTTGGTCCCTGATTCGGCCTTGCGACCTGGTCAGGCATTCACTGTTTGTGCCTAGAATCTCTTTGTCAGAGCAAACAGTTGCCACAAAACAGAGCACGTCAAATCCATGCTTTTCTTTGTGACGCCGAAGCGGGTACAGGACATGCGACCACTCCAGCCAGAGAAAGTATGAAGTGCAGCTTGAAGTTATTGATTCCGTATAGTGTGATATCTACCTGTTCGGTTCCCACCGTGGTATCCCAATGAATCGACAAAATCCATGCAGCCTCGACGACCGCGCCTCCTGATGCCAATGTGCATGCTGGGCATATCTATAGCCCCCCCCAGAAAGTCCCAGCAACCCGTCATTAAAAGGTCTCCATAAAACGCCAATGCTAACCGCCGCCTGTTGGGCAAGAAACGGGCAGTCCAAGGGGAAAGTCGTCCATCGGCTCTCCAGCCCGTCGTTGTTCAAGAATGTACAAGGAAAGGGGAAGACCCCAAGGAGGGCAAAAGAAATAATGTAGCTTTTTTTTTTTTTTTTTTTACATTCGTTGTTTTCTTTCTTTCCCCTTGCTCTCGCTCTACACGTTGCGATGGCTGTACGGCTCGTAGCCCGTGTGCTGGCCGTTCATGTCGCGTAGCGGGACGTTGCTGTTGGTGGCGTTGTTGTTTGAGGTGCCGAAGGGGCTGTTGACGCGCTCGTACGTGTATGGGGCCTTCTCGACGACGGGTCCACGGCCGCGGTTGTGCTTGTCGCTGGAACGGCCGGAGCAGCAGCAGGTGCTCAGAATCCAGAACAGACCGGCACTAATGGCGAATGCGGAGGCGAGCCAGGTGACGGCAAGCATCTTTCGGCCCAGACTCGCCGTGATGTTGTAGTCGTCGAGAGCGGAATTAAACGTGCCCACTATAGTGGCGTATAATGCGGTCGAGGTTATTGAGGCGGCAATGGTAAATATGGTCGCCGCGGTCGAAACAAAAGTAGTCATGAAGCTGCCCCAGCGCGAGAAGATGGCAAAAATTCCAACAACGAGTTCAAGGCAAGTGCAGGCCAGCGCCACCGCGTACGCCGCGTACATCCACTTCGCGACCTTACGGTATATTTTAAGGCCGTTTTGGAGGCTGCACAAGAGTTAGCATTTATTCCTTTTCTTTCAACAATGGAGGATGAGGACTTGCCTGTCAGGGAGCAGACCATCAACTTTTCGAGTTAATCATGTTAGCTATACATTGTACTTGAAAAATTATGAAGTGAGAAATACCTGCGGTGTTGTTCAGACCCCAAACCTCAACAGGGTTGAACCAGAAGTTTTGCTCTCGTTTCGAACAGTAGGTCAGCTTGTAACCGCCCGTCGAGTTCTTGTTGCCGTCGCAATAGTTCATAAGGCCAACGGTGTATATGTCCTTGAGGTCTGAATTCACGGTGGTCTGGAGCGCTGCCAGGAGCTCGTCGTCCAAATTCGTCCCCGATATTTGTGATATATTCAATGGATTAGAACGAAACTTGGACGTATCGGCCTGCGGTACAAGTAGATTTAGTGTTTGTTGTTTTTTGAGAAACTCCAGGAGGACCTGGGCTAGCTGCTCACCTTCAAGAAGTAGAGATCACCCAGTGTCGAACTACTCTTGCTGTTTCCGAGGAAGACGAGAACTAGACAGACCAGCGCGGCGATGGCCAGCGCCATGGGCGTGACGATGCACGCCGCGCGACCGACTTTGCCCATGCTTTGGCGACGACGACGGACGGTGCAGCAGAAGGATTCCTGGAGAGGGTTGTTGCGGTAATGGTGACGGTAGCAGCCGGATTTGCTGGTAGGGAGAAGATGGTTGTTGGATGGTGGTGGTAGAGGTGGTGGGAGGAGATTTGGTTGGTAAACAGCAGAAGCTGGATGAATGTTTCAAGGCAACGGGAGGCGTGCAGTTCTCTTTATCAAGTCGGGCAGACAGGGCGCTCCAAGCGGTGAGCCGACCAGTGAGCAGGCAGTGGAATGGGGCGCAGCGGTGCGGTGCGTGGAGCTTTGTGTGGCAGGGCCAGCCACTGCTGTGTTGACGGTGACGTACCGCTGTTGCAACCAGACGAGAGAGGAGAGCCCCCAGGCATCCATCACCTGGCACGGACTTTTGGGCCTACAAAATCTCGTCCATCCCCTGCCCACGTCCCATTCCAACTGTCGATCAATCCTGGGGTTCTGCTGCTGCGCCCGCCCAAGCAAACTGCGCAAACTAACTGCGTGCGCTGCCTCTGCCCCGACTGGCTGCGGCGACGCACACACACACACCACCCCCCATACGCGCGTCGGCCGCCAAACATGAGCTGAGAATTTTTCTCTTCCCCTCGCACAAGAGAGTCTCGCTCGTTTTTGCACACGCGGCGTCGGGGGCAAGCCAAGCATCCGCTCTTTCTTGCACGCAGCCATCCGTCGAGAAACAAAATAATCTGTCGCATGGCGTCAGCCGTCTTGTCACGGCGTGTCAGTCAGTCAGTCAGTCATTCACAGAGGTCACGACGCATCCAGCGATCCGTCCGTCCATCCATCGGTACGAAGAAGGGGGGTCATCAGCCATGTACACGTAGATGGTACAAGGAAGGCTCCAACCCACCGGCATCACCATACGAACGAGTCGACGTCGACGACCGAGAGGCAGTGGATAGCGAATGATTGACAAATGCGAACTAGCCGAAAAAAGGGTCTTCGACGCCAAGCGTCCGGTGCCAAGCGCGAGTTATTCGTCATCAGCGCTGCGTGGTGGAGGGGCGACCTGAGGGTTGTGCTATTTTTGGCGGGTGGTGCATGGACGACGACACCCAACCAGTCAGCCCCCTCCCAGCCCTACTCTCTCTCTCTAAGCCTTCGCCCTCCGCTGCTTGGCATGATCTTCGCTAGAGGAGCGAGCGAGGGAATAGAAGGTTTACAGGATGGGGGCTAGGTTGAAACTAGGCTGCGCCATTTGCGACAAGTCTCACCTCTGTGCTTTGTCACCACCACCACCACCACCACCACCACCATCATCCCACATGAGGAGTGCGCTGCACGTGTTTGGTTCGATTCTTCCGTCTCTGCAATTGCGCGTCCTCGCTCTGCTGTCTGTCCAGCGTCGTCCTCCACCTGCACAGGTGCTGACCTCTAGCCATCTCCGCAACTCTGTACTCTCCGCCAACACACGTACGTACACAAGCAACAGAACACACTATCCACCGCAATCGTTCTCCTGCGCACAATGCCTCAGCCCAAATCCAAATACACAAGAACATAGACAAAGCAGAAACACCGCCTCTTGAGTCCACCCCAAAGCATGCCCGGTCCCACCCCAGTCCTAAATGATATCCCTGGTATTCTCCCAAAACTCCGACTCCAGATTCCGCGACGAGACCACCAGGTCAAGCGCCCCAATATAGAGACCAATCCCAGTTCTGACAAAGGAAATTTGTCCCCCTAGACGAGCCGCGTCGCCGTGCTTGATTGCAAAAAAACAAAATAGTTAAAGATTCAAAAACCCACTTCAGAGTCGATGGGTCGAGAAGAAAGAAAATGCGGCGGCCGTGGCAGCTGGTCGCTTTTGGAAGGTGATTTTGTTCAAAACTTGGCCACCGCTGCTGCTGAATGTAATGACAAAAGACGAAATTTCTGGGGCAGTCGACCTCGCAACGCGACAAAATTAGGTCGGGTCGACACGCCAGACTAACCGAAATTGCGACCTTCGTCACGCAACCAAGGTCCAATTAGGGGTACATCAGGCGTGCGTCCAAACGTTGGTTTCGCGGCGACGCATCGTCCCCTCGATCCATAATGTGGGGATCAACGTCGTCCACAAAACGAGATTGGGGTTCTGTGCACCCCCAGTGTTGGAGTTTGCACATGGCTCCGATGTAGGATGCCAGTAGAGAGAATGATTGAAACAAGTCGAGTCCAAAATCTTTGTAACTCATCTCCGCGGGGGTTGGTCGTGTGGACCGTTTTGGAACCGTCTTCCGCTTTCGCTTCTTGACCTGATCCACTCGGCAGAGCCTGGAACAACGTCAGATGTGACGCTGGTGTGTAGACCAAATAGAAACTTACCGTTTTGCCGGCCCTCTGCCGCCTTTTGTGCCTCTGGGTCGGGACGCGCGCTTCCAGAACCACCGCGCAAAATGTCTTCAGGTTTGAGCTTGCAAATCTCGTACGCCACCTGCTGAGCAACGTAGCGTCGCAGTTCCCGGTCCTCAGCCATGTCTTCGCCTTCGAGACGAAACTTGTCGTTCTTGGTGAGCTTTGATCTTCTCAATGCGCGAATCTCGTTCATAATGTAGAGCAACTCCGACTCGTGTGCCCGCTTGCGCTCGGCTGCAAATCTTGCAGTGCGCACATATCTTCTTGTTACATCCATGGCTCCATCGGCGGAAAAGGCAATGCAGTAGGCAAGCTTCTTGCCCCAGCCTGTGCATGATTAGCATTGAGCTTGGGAAGCTTGACATGAACCAGACATACCTTCAGTGTAGAGGCGAGGCTTATCCCAGGATTCCTCGCAAGCATCGACATGGACCCATCTTCTTCTGTGCGACGAATACACTTCAGTCCAGACGTGATCTTCAGAGTTCCAGACCCATCTCACACGGCTGCCCATGGCGCGGCAAAGCATGCTGAAGCAGTTTGCCCACTCTCCAACACGTCCTTTCCGGGTTTGGAGCAGCACAAAGGCGTCGTTGTAGCGAGGAAATCTTTCATAGGTGCCGCACTGGTCGAGGGAGCAACGGTAGAGTTCGACTTGGCTGGCACCGCGCGCCTGCTCGTCGGGAAGGACAGCGGCCAAGCCGACGGCAATGGTGGGAGAGCCACAAGTGTGGCATGCCGGGTTGTTGACCCAAGTAAAGAAAGATCTCTTGAACCATCGCAGCAGCGCACGGATAACACAGTCCTGGTAACCCCAGGCGGGCTTCTTGCCAGCGCCGAGCGACTCGGCCTCGGCCTTGAATATCTGGCTTTCCTCCTCGGCCTCGCCGTAGATCTGATCCAACGGAATCACCCTTAGTGCCTCGTCCAGCAGACCGGGATTCTCCCACTTGACGGGCATGTTGGAGAGAGAAAGCAGCATGTTCTTGAATCGCATGGAGCGGGCGTCCGAGGGCGGTCTGGGCACAAGAGGAATGTTGCGGATGCTCGAGCTATACGACGGAGGCGGCGCGTTGGTGGGAGGGAGAGCAGCGTTGAAGGGAGCGGGGGATGCGGAGCGAGAGCGGCTGCTCAGTTCGTTCATGCGCTTGGTGCTCAAGACTTGACGGAAGCGGTCCGTCAACTCTCGAGCCGTTTGTTCGCCCATGGGCGAAGGGCCATGCGCCCGGCGAGAAGGGGTCGCATCGGCCATTGTGGTGTTGGAGGAAAGTCGTCGGGCGCGTCGTGGTGGAGTGCAGAGTGGTTGTGAGGCAGGGTGCGGCGGCAGTAGTGTTGCGTCTTGCACAGCCCGGTCGACGGAGCCACCAGCGGCGGGCCAGTGCACGGGGGTCTTGGGTGAAGGGACGGGTCACGGAGACGGGGACGGCGATGAGGTCGAAATGGAGGGTCAGGAGGAGAGTCGGGGTCGCTGGGGGTAAGTAATAGGTGGTGGAGGTTGGAGGTGAGAGAGGTGAGATGGACGGAGGATGAGGTGTCAAGGGATTCTCAGTGTCGGCGAGCTGCGCAAGCGTCGGTAGGGCAGAGCGACGAGCGTCGTCAGCGCCTGGGAGCGCAGCCAATGACGGCCGTCGTCAGCAGCGCAAGCTCGCCTCCAACGTCGCTGCCCAGAGAGGCCGGCGCACTCCTCTCCATCTGATCTCACTCCCTGCCCGGGGTACGCTGTGCCCGCATTGCGACATGGACGCTGCAATGCTTTTGACGATGCAAATGCCAGAGTCGACGATGTCGTCGTCTTCTTTGTCGCTGCTGCTTGTTCCCCTACGCTGCGCGCCCGTCCGCCCGCGGTCCAGGGCCTCTCTGGGCTCTCGCCCTGGGGGGCCGCGCGTCAGCCTCGCAGTTGCGCGTCGTTCCAAGGAGCCAGCGTCTGCTATTCCCCCCACCACAAAGACTGACGCGTGCTATATAGAGCGACGCATCATCCGCATCCATCGGATGGCGACGACTGTTTTTGCTCGTCCCGCCCGCTGCTGCTGCTGCTGCGCTGAACTCTCTGCCGCGCGCTGCGCTGCGCTGCGCGACACGCGGAAGGCCAACAAAAATAAAAAATGGAGAAACGGACTTGACACTGCCTGGTCGACCGTCGTGATCTCCGTCAGGTCCCCACTCGTTCTTCTCCGACCACAAGCGGAAAAGGCCGCACTTTGTAAACTCTGCGCTAGCCCAGACCAACCACGCGCTGCTTAGCTAAGGCCACTCAATCACTGCTTCCCACAACCACGCGTCCATCCATGTCTTCTGCCTTGGCCCATTGACCGCCTGATCATTGAATGCGTACAAACACCAAGGCCTCAACGTGGTCGGTCCGCCATCACGCTCTGCTTTGTCCTCAAGAGACCCTTTTGCAGACCCTCGATTGGTTGCTTACGCGTCCCTGGCAAGCGCAACCCGCCCAACAGCAAACACAGCACCTGTCGTCCATCTCTCTCACCGGCTCAAAGTTGACTCGCGCCTCGGAGGCACGGACATGCCACGACGCTTGCTTGATTGCGAGCCCGTACACGTGCTACACGCCAGTGCTCAAGTGATTGTTCAGTGGAGAAATGAAACCTTTCCTATGCGCCGAAAATGCTCACGGTTCTAATACACCCATTAAAAGCACATTCAACTTTTCGATCCCCATGTCTCAAAACTCCCGCTCCGCTATGGCCGCTTCCTGACAGGGCTCCCTACTTAGATGCAACACAATGATGAAGTCATGGATGATGACGATGAGAGCCCGGCAACATCCCCACACTTCTCTTCAGATTGACCACGCGGACCACGCGCAAGATGGACGCCCCTTTCCCCGTGCTCTTGAGCTGCCATGATCCCTTCATCGTTCGTGGACGCCAACAAACTTGGGCGGCAGGTCCAGATTCCACGACGGCCTTTCCACGAGCACCACCTCGAGGGGCAGAGGAGCCGACGCTGGCGCGTCCGCCGCCTTTCCGCCCGCGCCATTCTTGTCCGCCTCGGCATCGGCCCTGTCATCAGGGTGGCTGATGGCCACCAGGCCAAGAATCGGGCGGTACTTGAACGTGTGCCAATGCGTACGCCGTTGCGGCCCGTTCTGGGCAGCGTCGTCGACCTCGTCGCCATTCGTCTCCGAGCCGCCTCGTCGCAGCACAGCCAAGGCCGTCGTCGTCGAGTCGTCTTGCTGTTGCTCGGCTTCGTCCTCGGCCTCACCATCCGCTGCCGTCGCCGGGCTACTGCGAGCCTTGTCCACGCTCACCCAAGACGACGCGTCGGCACCCGTAATCTTGCGGTACTTGCGTCCCGCGCCTTCGAGCTCCCGTGCCGGCATCTTGCTGCCTGCGCCGCTGGTCTTTTTGCGAAGAGGATCCTCTTCCAGCCCTCGCTTGCGTTTCTTCATTGGTGTCTCCGCGTCGTCGTTTGTGGCACCATCGGCGACCTCTCCCGCCGGCCGCGCACACAAGTCGCCTGCGAGGTCGAACATGAAGACCCAGTTGCTGCCGTACAACCACAAACGTTGCCGCCTTTCATCATGAACGTCCCACAGGCACCCCATCGCCCTGTCTCGTACCCCCCTAAACTCGGACGGGAACTCGGAGGCTGGGTTCCGCCTTGACCAGTCTGTCAGTCGGCCTTGGAGCACGTCGAATTCGTAAATCTGGTGCTGCGCCGTTACGACCAGCAACCGACGATCGCCGCTTGGCAGCTTGTGCGAGTGGGCATGCGGGTTGCTCCTGGTGGGATGGACGGCAGGATTTCCGTTTGCCTGGCTTTCGGCATTGTCGCTTGGTCTGAAGGATAATACGAGGGCTGACGAATCCAGCTTCGGCAGCAAATGCCCCGCTGGGTTGCGAATCCAGTGTTGCCCGTAGAAAACTACTGGTCGGCTTTCGTCTTCATCACCGTCATCCTCGTCGTCAGACGAAGCGTTTCCAGCACCGTCAGTCTCGGGCCAATCGACCTCTGAAGCCGTCATGTCTTCGTTGCCTTCGACAACCCAGCTGTCGAGACATCCGGAAATGTCGCTGACGACGAGCACGTCGTTCGTCATGGCGATGCGGGTGATTGTGCGGTCGTAGGAGCCCCAGTGTCCATTGAGTGAGTTCTGGTAGTCCACTTTGTTGTGCAACCTGTGGAGCTCGACGACGCGAGGGACAAGTTTCCACCTGCCGTCTTCTACGTCCATCGTTAGGCGAGCAAGGCAAATTTCATTTTCATGCGTGACCATGGCCAGCCACTTGCCATTGGGGCTCAGTTGCACCAAACGTGCGCCCGTTCCTTCAGCCAACGGTGGGGTTCCGAGCTTGCGGACACGAAGACCCCTTTCGTTTTGGGCTTTCCGTGACGACAGCTGAAAAACCTTGGCTCCGGCGGATGTGGACACAGCCAAGAGGCTTCCGTCCTCGGAGATGGATGCCGAATTGATGTTTTCGTCGCCCTTCAAGGCGAGGCGGGCGACGAGCTTGGGCGTCTCACTGCTGACATCCCGCTTCTTCACACGCCAGATGCGCACCTCACGGTCCCACCAACTGACCAGGAGACGGGCGCGAGGGGCACTAACAACGGGCGGGGACTGCGGAAGTGCAGGCAAGGTGCGGCTGTGCTCGGTGTCGAATTCGCGGATGGGCACGATGATGGGATGAGTGTCGAGACCTGTCATAAACTTAGCATGAACCTTGAAGAGGCGGCTTCGCCCTTACCTCCAGAAACCATGACACTCATCGACCTGCTCTCAAATGTCGCCATGGTCTTCACATCGTGGTCGTGGTACCGCCTGTGGGCGATCTTCGCCCACTTTCTGTTTCCGTGGTGGCTATTGGAGAGTGTGTACGCCACTGTACGCTTGTCCATGCCGCCGCTGAAGATGGTGTCGCCGTCCTTGCTCACTGCAATATCCAGGACGTCGGCTTCGTGTGCAGAAATGCGTTGCAGTTGTGAAAAGTTCTTGCCGTCATAAAACCGAACCTCGCCGGTGGAGTCGCCAGCCACAATGTCGCCGTTGTTCAGGCATTTGACTGTCCAGACCAGGATCTCGCGCGGACCACCAAGTGAGGGAGCACCAAGGGTAATGTTCCTGAGCAGCGCCCCGTTTCTGGCATCAAACACTCTGATGGCACTGTCGGCGAACCCAGCAACCACCACATCCCGGTTTTGCCAGACGACGCTCAGGACTCGCGCTTTCCTTGCCGTCGGCCTGGTCAAAAATCTCGAGAATCTCAGATCGTCATCGGCAGTCGAAAGCAAGGCCAGCGTCCCGTCTGCGCATCCCGCCACTAGGTTCTGTCCTCGAAAGTCTCCCTCCCTGCTCTTTGAATTCTTCCTCCACTTGGGTTGTGCAGCCAGGGACCAGACCTCGCTGTGATTGCCAGACGAGTGTCGCAGCGGCAGGCCGGTGGCGAGGTCCCACTCGGTAACGGTGCTCGAGTATCCGATGCTGAACAGGCGTAGGCGGCCGTCGGTCACGTAGCCATTCTCGTCCTCCTCATCTGGTTCCTGCGTCCATGCAAGGCCTTCGACACTCCGATCCTTTCCTCCGCTCAGCGTAGACTCATGCACCCATGTTCCGTTGTTGGGATTCCAGATTTCAATGTTTCCATTTGCACGACCAATTGCCAGCCTGAGGTTCCTGACTCCCTTGCCAACGAATTCTTTGGAGTGAGAGTATGAGAAGGCGAGGGCGTTGATGGCGGAGGGCGGATACGGCACGAAGCGCGCGCGGTGAATTTCCATGGTTTTCGAGGATGCGCAATGTTGATGTCGGTGGACGATTCAAAGGATGCTGTCTGGTTTGGTGGGAAATCGGCGTGGTTGCGTCCTCAGAACATGGTGTTTTGGACGCGCTTGCGCAAAGTTCGCGACTGGCTGCGCAGGGAAAGATGATGTTCCCAAAAATTCTCTAGGTCCAAGCGCTTCGGCGATCGGCATGAGTTATTCCGAGGACCCCAAAAGTCGTGGCACAGACATTAACTCGATGGCTCCCTGTACTCCATGTGGAGCGTGAATACTCCATTGTTGACGGCAAGCTACAAGGAAGGCATCTGGTATTTGATCTCTGGCTCTAGTAAATCCAAGTGCTTCCTATGTGCGTTCTTTTGACATTGCGATATCTCCCTTTCTCGGCGGGCGTGCCACGACTTTCGCCATAGGCCTGGATTGGCACTAGTCGTCTTAGCGAGGGCCAAGACCGCGCTTAAACCAACGTCATTCGTGCCCTCGCAACTCCTTTCACTCATCGCACGAGCACCCCAGACGGCCGGATCGCCGTCATGGACTTGTCGGGCTCCAGTGTGAGTCCACTGTTGCCTCTGACGCAGCTTTGGGTTGCAGCAGAGTCGTTTAGTATGAAGTTTCACGGCGTTGCTCACGCTAGTTGCACCTTTGTCGGAGGCTTTGCTCACAACGTTTAGGAGCAATGACTGGAGGCATGTCCACGACTCATTGTACGCTGTCGAGTCCGACCAACCATGCAACGACGCGACTTCAAGACTGCAAAACAAACCTGATATTGATTGCTTAAGCTTCGCGGGCGCAAAAGGATTCAGTGGCTCGGAAGCAACGGGTTGAAGCTCGTCTGAAACAAGGTGATCCCGTGCCCAATCCCGCTCGTCCCGCCGGAGATAGCACGCCTGGGCCGACTGCTCTGCTCAATACCGACCGACTCGACGGGCTCTTGCTGGGAACAGCGCTCTCATCGACCAGAAACGCGTCTCTACCTCTAAATCCCGACGGCGGCCGCAAACCCTGAGTTGATCGCCATAATGCACGTCTAGATTCCGGCTCGCCGTCACCCGCAGTCTTTGCGGCCTGGGCCAATGTCCAAAGATAGTGGCCGGTCTGCAAGACGCGTAGTAGATTTGAACATGGAGGCTCTCCCTGGCATGGAGCGATCGGGGCATTGATCAACGGTCGATGGCTACGTGAGGCTGACTTGACGTGGGGCAAGATATCGAAATGGGAAATCAAGAGGCGGTGCGACGACGGCGTTGCGCGGCCTTGAGAGTTGCCCAGTTTTGTTGCCGGTTTCGTTTGAGACCGCTGAGGCCTGTCTCTAGCGACGCAGCAGGGCAGTGAATTGAGGGCGCATGAAATTTCAGGTCGTGGTGATGAGCCTCGGGACAGGGATGTCAGCCATGACAGCCCGTTGGTAATGAAACTGGCAGGGCTGACGGCACTCATAACTTGCACAGGAGTTGGGTACTGGCGCAGTTGGTTTGGGTGGAAAAATCTTGGTCGACTCGGGCGCATGCAACCGGATAGGTATGCGCAGGCAGAAGGCTAAAATGTCAGTGTTGAGCAAGGCAGGCTAGAGTATTTGATGGAGAATGAGTTGGGGGCTTGCCGCAACGGATGCGCCAAGGCAGAGATGATTGGCGGCGACGGCAGCCGCCCCGCGGACCCAAAAATTCTGGGGACGGAATTTGGGGGGGGGCGGTAATATAAATGTTCTAGTTACTGCACATGTCCTAATCTTGCAAGAAATGGCAATTGGCGATGGCTATTTTCGAGCAAATGCATGGAGCGTAAGACGGCGCGCAAAGAAGCAGACAGACTGAGGCGCGATGGATTCGTCGCTCACGCGCTTGTGTCCAGCCACGTTCCGCAGCGCAAGAGATTCGGGCAAATTGAACCACCAATGCTCGCAGGCGACGGCTCACGGGGAATGCAAGGCGGTACGGACAATGGGTTCACAATAGTCGGTGCCGTTCAGGCCCACCAAGTAGAGCGGAGAATGACATGGTGGCGGGGATGAAAAGGCTGAATTTTGTCCACGTCGCTGCAGGCTTGCCACGCTTGGCTGATCCAGCTAGACTGTTTCATGAAACAGGCAACATGCGAAGCTGCGCTGACGGCGGGTTTGCCGTCGAGAAGCGGATCAGGCGAGGGGCATCCATGGACGTTGTTGGAGCAGGCCGAAGGTAAGGTCAGGCTGCGCATGATGCAGTGGAGACGGACAGAAACGTGGACGTGTTGGTTGAGTAAAAAAAAAAAATCTCTGCAGGCGGACGGCGGAGCGGAGCCTCTTGATTCTTGTCGCCCGGGTCCCACTGGACCGGCGTGCCCGTCAGCGTCACCGCTACAGTAAGTACGGTAGACGCGACTCACGGGAGAGCGAGATGAGGGCGACGCGTTTGTCAAGAGGTTGCAGGCGGTTGATTATTGCGTGCAGTAGCAAGCTGTGGTGCTGCGGTGCTCAGGAGGAGCAAGCACAGCACAGCACAGCACAGCACAGGCACAGCGCAGGGCAGGTTGAGAGGCGAGGCTGTCGTCGAGTGGATGTGACATCAGCTGGATTTGCATCTTCAAGGCCACAGGCAAGCAAGGGCGGACTCTCGTGGGCGGAAGAGCTGCCGTTCAGGTCGACTCACCGCACCGATCTGCAAGCACACGTTTCCAGGGCATCATGCCAGCGTCTTCTGCTGAAACCCTCGCCAAAATAAAATCTCATGTGACACGAGCGGCACCCATGCCATCACGACTTTGAGAGCAATACACAGGACAGCACAGGACAGGACAGGACATGACAGGCCAGGCACAGGCACAGGCACAGGGCGGCAGACTCCCTAGGAATGACTGGGACGGGGACAGCGCACACGTTATGCCTGTTGCGGGCTGCCGTGTCGAAACCCGCGTCCTCCCTGCGGCGGCTCGCGGCTCGCACAGGGTTCCCTCAGCCTGGCAATTCACAATTGGGCAACGAGAAATCAGCATGGGTGGTGGCGATACGGTGAGTGAGAATGTTGGATGGACCGTGAGCCTTGGAGCGGAGATTGGGCGCTTTGGCTCGCTCGCTGGCTCTGGCTCTGGCTCTGGCGCTGGCTCTGGCTCTGGTGCCAGTGAGGCGCGCTCGCTCTCATGAATTGTCCAGTCGAGTGCAACGCAAGCAGCTGCGCGATACAGGCACGGTACATACATGCCTACATACATACATACATACATACATGCGCAGTGGCACGTCTCGACTGGCCGGCATTTTTGGCTGCATGCGTACGAGCCCTTCTGAGCGTCGCAGAAAAGCAAATGGCCATGGCCAGTGGCGCTGGCGGCCGCTTGTGCCCTGCGGGGATTGGCTGTCGGCGGGCGAGCAAGGAACCGCCTATGGCCAACTCTGCATCCGGTCTGCTCTTCTTCTACCCTGAAGCATCCGTCCATCTTCAGCGTTGCTTCTGCTTCGTCCAGTCCTCAACTCCTCCTCCTCTCCCCCCCTTCCCCTTCCCCCCTTCGCCTTCGAGCCGTCATTCACCCGTCGGCTCTTCAGCGGCCAAAGTTCTGGTCAACGGGGTACGTACGTGCACAGTTCCCTCCCATAAGACCAAACATCATCCTTCTCTTCCCCTCTGCTCTGCTCTGCCCCTCCACCCCATCCGGCAACACCACCAGCCCAGCTTCCTTCGAGATCCTCCCACCTCCCGTCCTCGTCCTTCGCTCCTGCGTCACTCTCTCTCTCTCCGCTGCGTCCTCCTAACACTGCCACGCACCCGCAGAGCCGGACCTCATCGTCGACACCGATCCGTCTCAACACCTCCCTCCCTCTCTCTCTCCACACCTCTCGCGCCTCATCCGGACTGAGGTCGGCCCGCCTGCGTGCCTCTTACTCTGTACTGCTTGTCGTGTGCGCGTGCGTTCGTGCAACGGTAAGTCCATGGCCTTCTTTTTTTACCCGCTGTTCTGCCATGCCTCGGATCTCCCCTTTCGCCGACGACCACGACGACTTTTTGTCTTCTCGAACCACCAACGCCTTCGACCGCCGTGCTCTGGACCGAAACACTCGTATGCCGTGCAAGACAATTGTTTGCCCCATGGCCGGCTGCACGTGGTTCGGATTGGCCAAGCTGCTGCCTCCCCGTCAAGAGTGGGCGGTCGTGCCTGAAGACACTGGACCTCGAGCGCTGCGGAATCCTTCCAAGCCTGGGCAGTCTTCGACTCGTAATCTCTTGGTCCAAGACATGCTCGGTTTTGAAGGGCAAGAATTTCTTGAGGGTGGCGCGTTGAGTCCCTTTATCCGTGTTCCTGGCTTAATGTCTTGGGTCTTGTCTCGGTCACTCCTGCATTCCGCTTGGCCCAAGAACCAGGAGTACTGGATTGCTTCTAGTCTCACTGTCTTAGCTCTCCAAGACGAGGATTCGCAATTCCTCGGCCGGCCAATTTTGTCCTTCACGCGTCCGACACGATCACCCATCCACACCAACAGAACAATGTCGCTGACTGTGCAACCCCCCGCAGGACTTCGCTCGACCCTACCCCTCTCGCCTGTCTTGCTTCGTGGCTCACGCCCTACAAGACAGCCCTCTCCCTCCTCAGCATCGACTGCTGGTAGGAAGATCCCAGGGCATCCGCGCTGTAAGTGGCGCCTTTTGTGTCCGGTCAAAAAAAAAATATCACAAGCTGAATGATGTATCTCACTAGCTCAGAACTCGTGGCTCAACGGGAATTTCCCACATTCCCCAGACTCCTTGACGAGCGACCCAGATCTCCACCCTTCGGCGGACTCGTTAATTCGTGCTCTGCCTCCTGAAAACCACCCCCCCCCCTGTGGCGAGCTTGGCCCTTTCAAAAGACAAAGATCGATCGCCTAGTCATTCCGGCAACTGAATGCTACTTGCAAGGGGCATCATCCTTCCTCGGGCTCTTGACATCGCGTCTTCATTTCTTTCAGTATTTACTCTTCACTCATTCTAATACTTTAATCCAAGAGGTGCGGATGTCACTCCCTTCACTTTACATAATTTCTCGCTTAACTAACTTGGTCCCGTTACAGCAGGCGTCGTGTGAAGACGCCCCATCTCCGTCTGCCAACACCCCGCACGGACTTTGGGTCTCTCCGCCTCTCCACCAACTAATTTCGCTCTCTCACGCCACTTCAACGGTAGTCACTCTCTGACAGCAGTCCAACTTTCACTTTTCGCACCCTTCGTCTTCCAGGTGAACAGACATCCATTCCTTCAACCAACCTCGACAGCAAACTCGATACTTCAGCAACAATGGCGTATCAACCCCAGCAACGGTACGGAAACTGCGACAGCTACTTTGTGGAGATGGAGGATGAGGGCCTTTACGCATTGAGGCAAGAGCAAAGGGAACGTGCCCGTGCGATGGCCAGGATGCAACAGCGGGCCTTGGCGGAAGAGCTTTCAAAGATGACGGCGGAGGAATACCAAGAGGACATTCTGGACCACATGGAACGCATGGAGGTACATGGTCTCGCTCCCCATGAGCGAGTGCAGTCGGCTAACAATTCATTCCTTTGCAGGCCGACACGATGCCCGACGTCAACTCGATCGACATTCAAACCGAGATCCAGTGGTTCATGAGGCCGTACCTCCTCGACTTCCTCGTCGAAGCCCACGCCGCATTCCAGCTCCTCCCCGAGACCTTGTTCCTGGCTGTAAACCTTTTGGACCGCTACTGCTCGCGCCGTGTAGTCTACAAGCGCCACTACCAACTTGTCGGCTGCGCCGCTCTCCTCATTGCTGCAAAGTATGGCGACCGCAAGGAGCGTGTTCCCACTGTGAGAGAACTCAAGTCAATGTGCTGTTCGCTTTACGACGACGAAATGTTCACCCAGATGGAATGGCACGTCCTCCAGACGTTGAACTGGGTCATTGGCCACCCCACCGTCGACTCATTTCTCCAGATTGCTCTGAACGAGAATCAGTACGACGCCGAGGTCGAGCACATGACTTGGTACATTTGCGAGATTGCCCTCTTCCACAAGGAGTTCGTTTCGATCCGCCCCTCGGTCCTCGCCCGGTCAGCCTTGGCTCTTGCCAGGTGTGTCCTCAGTCGTTCGCAGGCTCGCCAATCGGACTGGGCCAGCTCCTACGACTCCGTCGTTGTGCTTAACCTGTCCAACCACCTCTACCAGCCCTCGCAGGTTCTTTCCAGGAAGTACGCCTCTGTGCATTTGTCGTGCGTCTCCACCACCGTCGAGGAGTTCCTCCAGCGTCAGGCACAAATTGCCCGTCGCAACATCACGCCCCCGACCCCCGTTCTTGAGAACCAGAAGGCCGACAGCGACAACTTCCCCTCCACGCCCCAAAAGAACCACTATGACGCCGTCATGCAGCATGGATGCCTTACCCCACCCATCACTCCTGACAACGAGTTTGGCAACGGCAACGGCAAAGGAGTAGTTTTGCCGAGGCTCTACCCGGTCACTCCCACCTCGGCGCCCCAACAACCTCAACAGCAGAATGCGCAGCAATTCAGCTATCAGCAACAGCCGAGCACGCAGCAATTTAGCTACCAGCAACAGCAGTTCCTCCAGCCGCGCTCGGCTACCGGCACTGGCATTTAGATGCTGCGTGACTAGGTGAATGGCACAGTGGATTCAAGTCGAAAGCCGTACATGGCTAGCAAATTTCTCGCAGATTCTCTTCTTGTATCAAACATGCTGTACGAGCGTCATAGCGTTGCTTTTTACCACCTGCATCGAGAGCGTCATTTGATTTTAGCGACCAAATTTGAGCACATCCCCCCTTTCGTTTCTCTCCGCATTTTCCCTTTTTTCACCATGTAGTAAGACCGCCGACACAGAGCCGTGATGCTGGGAGGGCGTGGACCGAGGAGTGAGCCAGGATCGGAAAATGTCCAGAAGGGCAACCGTTCAACCGTCAATCCCATTGGTTCCTGACTGCCTGTCGTCTTGGACCCACTGTGGATGGCTTGAACTTGGGGACTCGTCATCGTCGACAAAGGGGTCATGAAAAGCCGAACCGAGAGTCGCCTGAATTTGCAAAAGAGACGGAGCTCGTCGATGTCCTTTTTTGTTCCCCGCTGTTTCTTTTGTATCAAGAGCCAAAACTGATCGATCGCAATCCTCCCCATCGTCGGTGGGCGTAGAGATACCCTTCTTGTTAAGTCGACCATTTTTGTTTTCCACTTTTTCCTTTTATCTTTCCTCCCTGCTGCGTCATGCTGCCACACCACATACACAAAGGTTGACCAGGATCTGTACTGTTGGGGAGAGGAAGAAGATCAATTGCTCGCAAGGTCCTTGGGAAAAGCACGTGGCTATTTTGTCTTGTTTTTTGTGTTTTTTCCTCGTGGGACAGCACCAGCACTACTACCCCTTACTACGAGATTGTGACAGCAACCCCATCACCATTCATGGGACTCTTTTTTTTTTTTTTTTTGTTTTTCCTTTATATGCACACAGAAAGTTTGGCACACACTGAATGGAATGGGAGGAGGGACTTTTCTTTTCCCCTTGGCGATACTCATCATCACAAGCTACCTCTACTACCACCGTATTACCCACCCACGCACGATGATGCGAAGCTATCATCTGCCCATCTACAGCAGTAGCGACATGGGTACCTAGCTAGCTCAAATGCAAGAAAAGCACCAAAAAATCGAAAGCTGTCACACACAAGGCTTGGTTCTCTTGCAATCGTGCCTAATGACTGACCACCCGGCTCATGCATGAAGAAAATTCAAGAGAAAAGCTTCGACGGACGCGACGCGCTCTTCAGCAACAACAAGGCCCGCGTCTGGCTTTGAATGTTTCACGTCGTTTGTCGTGATGGTTTTCTGGGCTTGGTGTGGTTTCTCATCCGTTGCATGTGGTTGGGCTGAGGTCATGACATATGACATGGCGACCGCACAAACTTTTGACCCCTTTTTCTCAAACTTTTTCCCTTCTTCTTTTCTTGTGCCTGGACGGGCCGGCCAGCGTCAGTCTGTCGCGGGAGAAGATGGCTATTCTTGAAGTGGCGTATATCTACCCAACCAGAAATGAATGACTCTTCGATGGAAGGCAAGACGCGACGCGACGCGACGCTTGCGCCGACGCGCCTGCCGTAGTGCAAAAGACAAACGGTCTGGCCGACATACTGAGTGCCTGACTCTCGACCGCCGTGAAGTCAGTCGACTCGAGTTGAGAAGGAAGCCAAGGCAAACCCGGGCGCGCAGATGGCCAAGGAAGGCAGGCAGGGGTCGCTCGCTCCACCATGTACATTTACATGATCTGGTCCCAAAAAAATGGCCACAACGCACCCATCACATCACCATCACTTTAATAAGGACAGTAAAATAACTACTAATACCCCTAGTAATAGCCCTAACTACTAGATAGTCCCTTAACCTAATATTACTACTTATACTAAGGCCACTATAAAAATTTTTATAGCCTTACTTAGAACTAAGAAACCCTCTAAAACTACCTAAGACTACTAAAACCACCTCTCCCTATCTATAAACCTTATACTAGAAGCCTATAAATACCTTAAAACTATCACCTATACCACTAATAGCCCCCCTCCACCTATAGCCTCCTAGAGATCCTATTAACAGGTACTTAATACTCCTATTATCCTATCTATATAACTAAAACCTATATCCACCCTAGCAGCTATTATAGTACACATTAATAATAAGGAATAGAGACTTAGAATTACTAGAATAACCCTAGTAGCTATAATTAATAGTCTTAAGACCTAGAACTACTTCCTAGTAGTAAAAAAGATTATAATAGTTTAGAAGCTCCTAAATAGTAATTTAAAGATCTTTTTAATAGATATAATAGCCTAAAACTCCCTTATAAATAGTTAGCTATAGAATTAAGCCTTTATAGCTACTAGACCTATTAGAGAGACCTACCTAGTAATAGTCTATAGAGTTAGGACTAAGGGCACTCCTACCACCCTAGAACTTACCCTTACTAACTAAGGCCTCCACCCAGGCATCCATATTATCCACATAGGCTAACTATAGCCTAATAGACTTAAAAATAAGACCCACTTATTAATAATCCTCTACCTATCCACCCCTATAGCTATAAATACCATTATTAAATAGGGCCTACTCTATAACTATAAGCTCCACCTAGCTTCATACTATAGTAGTAAGTTTAATATTACCTAGTACTTTAAATACTAGGCCTATAGTTATATATCTATCTTATATAAGGCTCCTACTAAGTATACTACCTATATAAGACTATATAATACCTATAACTATATTAGGTAGAAGTAGTATAAGTATACTAACTACTATAACTCCTACTAAGTATAGAGTAACCTCTATAGGATATAAGATATATAAAGGGCTAAAGCTATAAAGGCTTATACCTCTACCCTAAGGTTCTACCCTATACCTACCTAAGTCTATACTAATACCCTATAGAGCCCTCCCCTATCCTATATACCCACCTAGGACTCCTAGGCACCCCCCTAGGCTATAAAGAAGTAATAGATAAAGATTAGCCATATTAGTAAAAAAAAGAAGGCTACTAAAGGTACCATATAATAATTAAACTAAATCCTAACCTAGACCGCGCGTATAATAGAGGCAGCTACCTAGGAGTACTACTTTAATACCTCCTAGGATATCTATAGGACCCCCTATAATACCATACAGACTCAGGAACCTACTAATACCCCCCTAAATATATAACCACTACTATATAACACCTAATAACTATCTACTCCCACCTCTCTATCATATAATATAATACTTAATATAGCTAAAATAAGGTCCTCCTCCCTCTCCTCCACCTTCTTAACCCTAAGATATACTATATCCTAGCTATATAGGAACTATAAGTAATACTAGGTAATAAACCTAGGCTCTATAGGTCTCCTACCTATTATACTTCCCTCCTATAGGGACTAAGGCCTAGAGTAGCCTTCTATATTAGCTCCTAACTTAATCTAAATAACTAAAGTATTATAAGCTACTCCCTAGACCTTATAACCCTTATACTTATACTCCTAGATACCACTATTAACATCCATAACTACTACTACCCCCCCCCTAGCTCCCATATAACTACTAAGTCCCTAGGACTACTAAATATAGAAGTAGCTCTCTAGATAACTAGCTAGTATATTCTATATAGGAACTTTAACCTATACTATTAGCTCTAAGGTAAAGAGGCTATATAGAATACCTATAAGCTCTCTAACCTACTTATTAAAACTACTACCTACCATAACCTCTCCCTTACTCTCCCTCCTAGAATAACTACTTAGAAGAATAAACACTCTAAAAGTACTATTAACCTTTTATTTACTAACTAGTACCTATAATAGTAGGTCCTTAGATACTAGGTAGACTAAGACCTAGAATCCTCCTTAGACTACCTCCTAATTATAACTATATTTAGCCTATAGGCTCCTACTCTCCTACCCCTTCCCCCATAGCTATAATAGAAAAATATAAACTAGGAGGTAACTAATAAGGACCTCTAAGAATAGCTTAAGGATATAGAGCAGCTTACCTACTAAGACTAAAGGGAGATAGATACCTTAATAGGAGCCATCTAAGCAGCCCTCTAAACCTTAGTTAAAGCTACAATTCTACAAGTATACCCATCTCCTAGATCCTATCCTAGCTAGTCTAAAGAGTACTCTACAGTTATATAAGCTACCTATAAGGCCTAATAGAAATAGCACTACACTAATAATAACTAGGATTATATAGAATATTAAGCCCTCTATAACTCTAAGAAGCATAAGATACACTTAAAGAGTAAATAATAATAGAAAAATACTATAACTAGACTAATAAAAGATCCTAAAGTAGCTTAAAGGCTAGCTAAATAGGGCTAGAATACTATAAATAAGCCCCCTCTACCCTAATTCCTACCTATATAAAATAGGGTAGGAGTCCTCTACTATAATAATAATATTAAAGTATATCTACTTACTAAAGTATTCTTCCTATAGCCCACCCTAGCTAATCTCTAGGATATCTATAAATTCTAATACCTAAAGGCAGTCTAAATTACCTAAGAGGTAACTATTAAAGATATAGAGTAAGTAATTAAATAGGTCTCCCTAGATAAGGCCCTAGGGCTAGATAGAATAGCTAATAGGTACCTCTAGTAGTATAGTAAAATACTAGCTCTACACCTTACTTAGCTCTTCTAAGCATACCTCCAGCAGGGCTACCTCCCTAAAGTATATAAATACTCTTATACTATAGTACTATACAAGGAATAAAAGCCATCCTATATAATAGCTAAGGCATACTACCCAATTATATTACTTAATACTATAGGTAAGGTTCTTAAGCAGATTATTACCTAATAGATATCTAGAGTAGTAGAATATTATAGACTACTCCCTAATATATAGATAGGAGCATATTTAGGGCACTTTACCCTTACTATACTAAAATTACTTATTAAATAGATCTATTAGGCCTAGGTATTAGCTAAACTAGTAAAGATTATCTCCCTACTTAGCCTAGATATCTCTAGTACTTTTAATTATATCTTATATACTAGGCTACTCTATAACCTTCTAGTAGCTACCCTCCTTAAATAGGTAGTCTACTTTATCTAGTCCTTCCTTATAAATTACTATACTAGTCTCTCCCTTAGCTACTATTACACCTCCCCCCTAATAGTAATAACTATAGGAATCCTATAAGGGTCCTTACTCTCTCCTATCCTATTTCTCTTCTTTATAGCACCCCTACTCTATAGCCTTAAGTAGGTAGGAACTAATACTATAGGATTTATTAATAATATAAACCTACTAGTAGTAGGGGATACTATAGATAATATAACTAGGTAGCTTAAAGAAGTATATATCTACTATACCTAATAGGTAGTAAGGTATAAAGTAATCTTTACTCCTAAGAAGTACTCACTTATCTACTTTACTAAGTAATAAATAGTAGACACCTTAATAGGGGTATAGTTAGGACTAGTAATAGTCTAACCCTCCCCTACTATATATATCTTAGGTATAATCCTTAACCCCTAGCTAGGCTAGAAGCCCCACATTACCTATACTAAGGTAAAGGCACTTAGTTAAATAGCAGCCCTAATAAGGATAACTATAAGCATCTAAGGAGCCTCTATACCCTATATAAGGTAGGTCTATATAGCTATTATCTACTCCTCCCTACTATATACCTCCCCCATCTAGTACACACCCTATAAGCTTAAAAAAGGATAAATACTAAAGGCCTAGCTTACTACCCTTAAAAGAGTATAGAATACTAGCCTATAGGTAGTTACTAGTACCTATAGGATAACTTATATCTACCTTATAAAGATTAAAGCCTCCCTCCCCCTAATATAGGCTATACTTAATAGTATTATAGCTAATAATACCTAGAAGGACCTACCCCTCACCTATATAGCCCTCCCCTATAGGTATAATACTAAAAGGTAGTAAATCTACTAGGTACTCCTAAATAACCCTAAGAGGGTTTTAAGGGATAGATAAAAAGTAATCTAGGACCTATATACTAAGAGTAGGCCTAGTAGCCCTTTAATAGGCCTATAATAGTAAATAAATACCTATACCTTATATATAAGCCTTAGTTACCCCTAGGTAATAATAGCTACCCTACTATAGACTAGGTATATAGGGCTTTAAGACTACCTCTATAAATATAAGGTACTAGGCTATAATACTCCTACTTATCCTTACTACTACTAGAGAAATTAAATAGTTAAATATATCCTCCTCTACTACCCCTAGTATAACCTATTCTAGCTAGCCCTTTTAAGGGACTTAGGTACCATAGACCTTACCTAAATACTTAATACTAAGTAGGGAATTAAGGCTACTATAACCTAGATACTTTAAAGAGGCCTATTATACTAATTCTACTTAGTCTATCCTCCTAGGGCCCTATTATTATCCTAATAGAGTTATTACTTAGCTACTCTACTACCCTACTCCTTATATATACTACTCTACCTACCTACTCCCTCCTCCTACTCTCTACTCTATAGTTCTTAAAAGTACTAAAACCACTTTAAATAACTATAATAAGCCTTATTATACCTCCCCCTTTACCCTTCTAACCCTTAATAGTACTAATAGGCTATACTAAAGCTACCTACCAGAAGCTAACCTCTCTACTCCTAGATAGGCTATAGAATAATACTAAACTTCTCCTCCTATAACCTATACTTACCTTTATAAACTAGCTTAAAGGTAATAAGCTCTCTAGATACCTCTTTACTATTAATAATAATATCCTTAATACCCCTACCCTTAATACTACTATTAGTGTTGAGGGGAGTAATATAAAGATAGTAGATATCTTTATTATTCACCTCTGGATGGGTTTATAGTAGAGAACTTAGTAGATTCTTTACTATAAGAGTTCTTCCTTGGAGGACTAACTACTAGCTACCTAAGGACCTTTATATAATAGAGCCTTTAGTATTCTAGAGGTTTCTTCCTCTAGTATATTATTAATTAGGCTCCTAATACTAGAAAGAGATTTATAATCAATCTGGTCTAGAAGATTCTAGCCTTAGTAATAAGACAATCTAGGCTAAGGTCTAGAATCTTAAGGAACCCGTAGGAATAAGTTGATTTATAATAGTAGAAGTCTATAAAATAGCCTAGTGTCTTTAGGCTTATTCTTAGGCTTCTAACACCCCCCCTAACTTATTACGCAGGGTAATAGCTAGGAACTTAGTTAAGAGAGCCTTATTTACTACCTTAGTTAAGGCATCTGCAGGCATCTCTTTAGTAGGAATATAGGAGAACTTAATAAGTTTCTCCTTAACTAATTCCCTTAGGAAGTGATACCTTATGTCTATATTTTTAGACTTTTTAGTGGCATCTTCTGTAGCATTTATAGCAGGAATATTATCTCCTTTTAGGCTTATAGGAGTAGGTAGTAATTCTTTAAAACCTAACTCCTCTATAAAGCCTTTTATATAGAGAATAACCTTAGCTAGTATACTATAGCCTATATATTCAGCCTCCATAGTAGATATAGAGACGTAGGCTAATTTACTAGCTTTCCACGCTATAGGCCCACTAGTAGAGTATATAATATAGGCAGCTAGAGAATGTCTATTAAGTTCATTCCCTAAGTTAGAGTCTGAATAGGACTCTAGATTAAAACTAGTACCAGTATAGGTAATAGTATAATCTTTAGTTCCTTTTAAATAGGATAAGACTCTTTTAGCTACTTTTAGATGTTCTTCTAGTGGGCAGCTTAAATACTGGCTTAAAGAAGCTAGTATATAAGCTATATCAGGCCTAGTATATACCATGGCGTATATAAGGGAACCTATTAAAGATCTATATTCTTTAATAAGGTCCTTACTAGCCTGGTATCCCTGGGGAGGTCTAGGTAACTCCTTATACAAATAAGGGGTCTTAGAAGGGGGTATAGATCTTAGAGAAAAATTCTCTAAGACTTTATTAAGATACCCTTCTTGAGATAGTGATATAGTCTTCTTAAACCTATCCCGGGTAATATTAATTCCTAAGTAATAGGAAATAGGCCCTAGGTCCTTAATAGTAAACCTAGATTTAATTAATTCCTTAAAGGAATTAATAATAGATATATCCTTACTAAAGAGTAGGATATCATCTACATATACTAAGACCCATAGAAAATTTGAGTTATTAAAGGTCTTAGTATATAGGCACGCCTCAGATAATAATGGTTTATAGCTATTCTCTTCTAGAAACTGGCTAAAGCAGGCTGCCCATGCTCTAGGTGCTTGTTTTAACCCATAGAGAGCTTTCTTTAATTTACAGACTTTATTATTAAGCTTAAAGCCTGTAGGTTGATGTACATAGACGTCTTCTTCTATTTTTCTATTTAGGAAAGCTGTTTCAACGTCTATATATACTATTTCTAGGTCTAAATAGGCAGACAGGCTTAATAAAAGGCGTAAAACTATAGGAGAGACAGTAGGGCTAAAAGTCTCTTTATAGTTTATACCATATTCTTAATTTTGGCCTTATACTACCCATCTAGCCTTATAGCGGGTTATTTCTCCCTTACTATTAGTCTTTAGCTTATAGACCCATTTCCCTCTTAATACCTTAGTATTAGTAGGGGGATCTACTAAGACCCAAGTTTGGTTTTTAATAAGGGAGTTATATTCTTCCCGCATAGCTCTCTCCCAGTCTAGGCTATTAGCTGAATTAATAGCCTGACTATAAGTAGTGGGTTCACCATTACTATAGAATAAGTAATAAGAGTAGTCTTCCTCTATATTACTTAGTCCTTCTATAGTAATATTAGTTTGCCTAGAAGGTATTCTGACCTCTTTAAGGGTCTGCCTTAGAGGATGAGGTATATCTTCTATAGGGCTATTAGCCTCTATAGTAGTATTAGGCTCTATATTAGTAGCCTAATTTTCTTTAAGTCTTTCACTTCTCATAGGTTCTTTACTAGTTACTATAGAACTAGGTTTAGATTTAGAACCTTTACTATTAGAAGAAGGGAAGATAGGCTTAGTATAGTCTATATCTTCTTCTTCCTCTATATTTTTAGTATAGGGAGAAGGAAACTCATCCTCTTTAAAGGTAATATCCCTAGAGTGTATAATAGTCTGATTTTCTATATCCCAGCACCTATAAATATGCTCCCCCTCAAAACCTAATAATATACTAGGTTTAGAGCGTGGAGAATATTTAGCTGAGATAGTACGCTTTTCCTTAGGGATATTTATAAAGACTTTACAACTAAAAGTCCTTATATTTTTAATATTAATAGTAGCAGACCTCCCCTCAGCTATATTTAGCTTTAATAATGGGGATTATCCTTCTAGGGATTTTTTAGGAGTCCGGTTTAGTATATAAGTGGCTGTCTTAATAGCCTCTGGCTAAAAGGAAGGGGGTACTTTAGAATTTAAGAGTAGACAGCGGGTAATAGTGTCTATTAGCCCATGTGTCCTCTCTACTAGTCCATTTTGCTCAGGACTATAAGGGGAAGTCTTCTCTAGTAGTATCCCCTTATTTTCAGCTAGTATTTCTAGCTCTTTACCCCCATATTCTAGGCCATTATCTAGCCTAAAACGCTGGATTTTTCCATGTGGCTCTATAAGTTTTATAAAGTAGAGGACCTTATTATAGGCTTCTCCTTTAGTAAATAAAGGAAAAGTCCAAGAAAATCTACTATAATAGTCTATAAAGACTATATAGTATAAATAACCCCCTATTCCTTTAGGAGTTATAGGTCCTACTACATCTAAACCTACTAATTCATAAGGTTTAGATGCCACACTAGGTACTCGGGAGATAGTACGCTTAGATTTAGCTAAAGGGCAAATAGAACAGTCTATTTTTCTGCCTTTAATAGGTAGTAAAGCCCTTAAAGCTTCTAGGTTTATATGCCCTAACCTATTATGCCATAAGTTGGTATCAGCTATATAAGATGAATTTATAGCTAATTCAGTATTAGGCAAAATAAATAGGTTATTAGAGAGTGTAACTTGGGCATATACTTGCTCTTTATTATCTATAAGCCTTAGGTTCTTTATATCTAGGTATATACCTTTAGTATAAAGCCTAGATATAGAGATAAGGTTTACAGATAAATCAGGGATATAAAGAGCATTAAGAAGGTCTAGTTGTACCCTCTTATTAGCGCACTTAAAGGTAATAGGTATAGTACCTATACCCTTAGCATAAATCTCCCCTTTGCCTAGTTTAATAGGAATATTAACTTCTTTTAGAGAAGTAAATAATTCCTTATATCTAGATATATGGGCAGTAGCCCTAGTGTCTAGTATCTAGTTATTTTGGCTCGGACTCTTAGTAAAGTAAGAGGTAAAACCTGTAATATGTAGGTCTTCCTCTATAAAACCCTTTACTTTAGGACTACTTTTATTTTCTTTACCATTTAAATCCCTAGCTCTTTTAAAGCAGTCCTTTAATATATGGCCCTTTTTATTGTAATAAGAGCAATATTTATTGCCCTTATTTACAGTATCTTTAGGGGAGAAAGGCTTTTTAGAGTTACTACCCTTACTATATTTAGTTACTAGGGCAGTATTAGTTTCCTCTAATTCCCGCCTTCTAGATTCCTCTAATAGACCCTGAATAAGGTCTTCTAGAGTAGTATTTTCATGTAGCCCTAGTTGGGCTATAGCTCCCCATGATGAGTAATTACTAGGTAAATTACTAAAGAATATACCTAGTTTTTGCCGTTTATTTAGGGCCATTTTAGTTTGAGATAATAGTGTTATCTCATTTATTATATTAGCCACCTAGGTATTAATATCCCTAGTATCTTTAAGGCTAAGTAGCCTTATAAAGTGTGAGACTTTATAAGATAAGCCCTGAGTCTTATATCTTTTCTCTAGGGCTTTAAGCATTCCTAGTGTACTATTATATGTAGAAATAGTAGGATAGAGCTTAGGATCTATAGAAGTCCTAATATATACTCTAACTTTAGTATTATTTACTTCCTAATCCTTATCTCCCTTTTTAGGCTCTTTAAGCTCTAAATGACGCTTAAGGCCTTTAGCTATAACTATATTATTTATAGTTCTAGCCCAGGAATCCCAATTCTCAGGTCCTTTAAGGCGGGGGACTAAAGGAAAGTCTTTCTCCATTTTTTAAAGAGAAAGGCAAAAGGTATTAGGTATAAAGATTATACCTATAGGGAAGTATAAGGTATAAAACCTTATATACTTATAGTTTTAGGTATAAACTATAAGTATAAGAAGTCTCAGAGCTTATTAGGTGCTAATAGTGGTGATGTACCTAATAGAAGATAGAGATTTATTAGGAAATTAGTATTTTTCCTAATAACTTTACTAGGGTTTAAGATATAAGGAATCTGATTTCAGATCCTTCTCTACCTTGATTTTCCCGTTAAAATGGTATATTACTTAACTTAATAAGTTAAGTATTCATCTTGATGCGGGTAAATAATATTTTAAGAGGTTGTGAGGTTTTGGTGTTCCTCGCGCCAAGTCCCTAGTGGGAACTAGTAAGACTAGGCAACGTCTATGCCTAATTAGGTATAAAGCCCGCGCAGCCGCACCTTATATCAATATAGGTGCCAAGAATGCGGCGAATTTGATAGAAAGATATAGATAGGCAGAGAATAGGTGGCAATAAAAATTTTTCTACACCACTAGAAGGCTCTAGAAAAATATCCCAGGTACTTTAGGGTGTGCTCCCCCTAGGGAAAAATTCTTAGGCACACAAGCCTAAGTATAGGGCTTAGGAATCTAGTCCTTACCCTTACTCTACTTACTTATACTTCTTTTTATAAGCAAGCTTCCCCTAGACTTCTTTTATAAGTTTAGCTTAATAGCTATCCACTAAGATAGTCTTACTAAGCCTTACTTATAAGAGTGGTCTAGTATAATAGAAAGAATATCTTATTCTTTCTAAAGAATATAAGTAGGGAAGGAAGAAAACCTACTTATATGGGCGCTATAAGGCAAGCTACTTAGTAATCTAAAGATTACTAATAGCCGGGCTCATAACCTGTTGAGGGGAGTAATATAAAGATAGTAGATATCTTTATTATTCACCTCTGGATGGGTTTATAGTAGAGAACTTAGTAGATTCTTTACTATAAGAGTTCTTCCTTGGAGGACTAACTACTAGCTACCTAAGGACCTTTATATAATAGAGCCTTTAGTATTCTAGAGGTTTCTTCCTCTAGTATATTATTAATTAGGCTCCTAATACTAGAAAGAGATTTATAATTAATCTGGTCTAGAAGATTCTAGCCTTAGTAATAAGACAATCTAGGCTAAGGTCTAGAATCTTAAGGAACCCGTAGGAATAAGTTGATTTATAATAGTAGAAGTCTATAAAATAGCCTAGTGTCTTTAGGCTTATTCTTAGGCTTCTAACAATTAGTAAGCTACTTAGTAAGGTAGGGGGTTATATTCTTAATAATAATAAGGATAGGGAGGACTACCTCCCTATCTACTATATTATTAATAATAAGGATAGGCCTACCTATAATATAGTTAACCTCTACTAAGAGGTCTAAAAGGATAATAAGGACTACTCTATTTTATATATCCTAGATTTAGTAGTTCTAGTATAGCTATATATATAATTTATACCCTACTACTAGTATTATACTAGAGGTTCTAAATAAGGTAGTTAAATAGCTCCTTTTATTTAGTTCTATAGATTAGTATATCCTAAGGTATTTTCTATAGTATAGGGTTTTTTATACTAGAAAGGGAAGGTAGTTATACTAGATTTTAGTTTTTCCCTACCTACCTATAATTTAGCTAGCTACTATATGGACCTAATTAAGGGAACTAATAAGGCTTAATTAAATCATTATCATTATTATGTACATTTACATCATCTCGCCCTTCATCGGTCCCGGCCTGCCTACCTGCCTGCCTGCCTGCCTGCCTGCGTGAAGGTGTCTCTGGGCACTAGAACTTGAATCTGGACTTGTACCGGGTTCCCGCGCCGTTGCGCACCCAGCCAGCGCCGCCGCTAGCCAACGGCCACCCTAGTCCGCTGCCAGACTTACGAGAAGGCTTCGAGCAACTTTCTAGGGGGGTGCCGCAGCGAGTTTCGGGAAGCCTGTTCCACGGTCCTCCGGGTGAGGCGTCTGTCGCGTTGGTAGCGCGTTTCTAGTGATGGGCAGCAGCAGGGCAGTGGGAGAGTGATTGTCTTGCACGCCTGTCGTGATACACTCTGGGGTACCGTTGGGCGTGCGTGGGCGCGTGAGCGCGTGGATTTTTGCTCTGGTCTAAATGTTGATCTAACTGTAAAGCCTGGGTAGGTTGCCGTGATATTTCAATTCGGGCTTTTGGGCGGTAGGACTGACGACTTTTCTGTCAAGCTCATACAGGAATCATCGAGTCTTCCAGGGACGTCTTGTGAGAAGTATACGTGGGTAGTTTGGTCGTCCTGCGTGTGACGAGTAGCTGGTAGCAGTACGTCTATACATATCGTGGGTTCAATTTTCCATGCAAGTGCGGACGGACGGACCGACGGCTTTGCATGGGAGAAGTGCATGGTCAAGGAAGATAGTTGCACAGCTCGGCCATGCATTGGCCAGGAAAGCTGGGCAGGAAGATTCAGCAAAACGAGAGGCTAGTGGAGGTGCACAAACTATGTCACTCTGCTTTCTCAGTCATGGCTGCATGTTCTGATTTTTTGCCTCAATCAATGACAGTCGCCAGGTACCTACCGTGGCATGACCTCACACGACTTGACCTCGCCGGCCAGCCGCCTGCCTGCCTGCCTGCCACCTGTCGTATTTCCGTGTTTGTCGCCTCAGCAGCGGCATCAGCCGCATACCTTGTCCACCCACCCGTCGCGCTGCTTTGCTCTCTTCTCGTCTGTTTGCCCTGCCATGCTTCGCCATGCCAATGCCGTGCCCTTTGCCAACCGTTTGCCACGGCGCCTGGACTGGACAGGGGGGAGAAAAACTACCAAACAACCACCTGTCGCACAAGGCACGCAGGCACGCATGCCTACCTGCATGCGCCCGCCTGGCCTGCTCGTCGTCGCGCATGTGCATGACGCCCTGCCTGCCCGACTCCCATTGGGAGACGGGCCCGGCGTCGCCTCGTCGTCTGCCGGTCCACATTTCTTTTTTGCATGCTTTGGTGGTGCGCGCTTGCAATCGCTGTGTACATGGTTGATCGCAACGGCGACGGTGCGCGCGGACGAGAGAGCGCCGGTGGAGACTGGGGTTCGCCGTCTTGGATTGGTGTGGATGGAGGGGTAATCGAGTGAAGTGTGTGGGATAGGGGAATTTTCATGACATCGATGTCTGTGGTGCAGGGGGTAAGGAGCATTCGGCAGGGGTACGTGCGCTCATCAACATCTCCCCATGCGTTTGATTTTCGCGGAAGGGCGTTTGGCTGCCGCCATGGATCTTCAGCGGCCAGCTTGACACTGCCATTGGTTTCAATGCCAACCTCCATCACGCCGACAAGGCCGCCGTCACGCGTCGACGCGACATTTTAGACTCCTGGGCCTGAATTGGCTTGGCTGTGGACGTGGATGGTGGGGTTGGACCGTAGGTAAATAATGGACAGGGATGTGGTCCGCCAGCGGGAATGGAGCACCATGGGCAGAGATGGGAATGTTGGAGATGGCATGCCTATTTTCCACTTCCGGTCCAGCATCGCCTGTCGGTCCTTCGTCCTATTTCCCTGTCTCCTGTTGCGGGCGGGCACTGCGGCAACGTGCAGTGTGTGCCCGCTCGGCCGCGCGCCCGGCGCTGCATCCTTGGGCCCCCGTCTTGAGCCATGTCAGGGCAGTCAAAGCAGCCTCAGTAGGGCGTACTTGGGCAGGGCGGCGCGTTATGCTTGCTGCGGGTACTTAAATGGTGACGGGTACGTATCGCCGCGAGCGGGAGGGCGAACGAGGCGAAGCGAGGCGCATTGGTTGTTCACCCGAACCGTGTTTGGCAGTGGGCACGCGAGCAGTTCTGTGGTTTCAGCTTTAGCTGGCTGTCGACTGCGGCAGGCTTGTTATCGCAGGCGGGCTGAACCGTACCGTACCGTCCATCGTGTTATGTCGACAATTGGCGTGGTGGTGTTGTCATTTGCACCCACCCTGCACACTCGTCGGAGGCGATGAAAAGGATCCCTCGTGCAGGTGTGCCGGTCCGTTTGTCAAGGTTTCTTTGTTCCGCCCATCCGTCGGTCGTCTACTCATCCATTTCCACTGCAGGCCGAAACTGTTTCACCCGTAGTCATTGAGACCGTCCATGGGCCATTGACTGTGTATGATGAGGCTCAAGACATGGTTCAAGGTTCGCAATGCGGTTGACAGCTTTGTAAGCTGGAATCATCTTGGCAAAACTGCAACGTCCTGGATCTAGTGAACTGGCGGTTCTGAAGAGTTGCGTCCAAAAGTGCGCTCTTTGATACAGTGATTTCTCTCCGGAGAAGTTCAGTCATAGCTCACTGATGACAGCTCTTTGGAGCACAATCAAGAGATTACATTCAAGAAAAAAGTTGGATGCTGATCCCTGGCGGATACGAAGACTCCAGACCTTAAAGGTCCGACCGATTTGATGCGCAGAAGAGGCGAGTATTCAGGTTTCATTGATGCAATGGAATGAGATGGGTCCATCTGTCTCCATATGACAACCGAGGCTGTGTGTCGTGGCCTCTTGAACTGAACTTGAGGCGTGGTATGCAGAGGGCGAAGCATTGAACGACAGCGTTTTCTCCTTTACACTCGACTGCGCAGATTCCTCGAAATGTGACATGGAAAGATTGCGGAGCATCTTCCGTTCGCGCACCATGATTCTACGCTTGGAATTCTCCTCGGATTTCGTTCGCGTTCGGCTCTGGCTGGGTTGAAAGCCCCCCTTGCGCGCTTAGACACTTCGGCGGTGCTCGACGACAACGAAAGCTAGCTCAGAGCGGATGTCATCGAAAAATGCTTTTGTCGCTGCATGTGAAACGGAAATGCTGACTGGGTGTCCAGCTGGCTGGGGTCCACGGGGTCGAGAGCGTGTTCGAGAGTTTGACTAGTCGCTGCGCTCAAGATGTTGTGACATTCGCGTTTGGAGCAGAGGATCAGCCAGGCAAGGGTCTAGAAAAGCAGAAGACTCCCCTTTGATTCTCAACGCTCTCCTCTGATCTAATTCGCAATCAAAGAGAATATTCCGGTAAGTCCTTGCAGATAAAGGCTATAGCCTTGGAGTAGTGACAACCTTTGTATAGATGCAAGATTGTTCTTTCGTCACTCCCGCATTGTTTCGGGAATGAATGCTCCAAGAGCTCCAAGAGATTCAGCTGGGTTTAACGTGTCCGACGAGGTGCTCCGAGATGGAAGCAGACGAGGGCGGCATTTCTTGTCCGGATTCTCTCACGATCAGTGAGTGACACAGTGCCGAGTTCTGAGCTTTCAGGCCGTTCTTTTCGCATACGCATTTGCTTAGACATCTCCTTCAGCCTTGATTCTGATGGACTTTTCCATCTATTCTCTATCCAAGCTCTTTAGAGACAAAATCTCAATTCATCGCCGAAAGCGCCCACGAGAGACGACGACTTGCCAAGCACAGAAGGTAAATGGTGGAGCTGTGATCACCCAAGAGCAAGAAAACAATTCGTATCCTCTCGTGTAAACGTCATTAAAGGGCCAGGATTCGATCACCTTTGACAAGGATAGCGGGAATCTCGTGCGGCAACTGTCGCCCGACACGATGCGGCTAGAAGCCGCATCTCTTTCTCTCAAACTCGGGACGCTCCGCGCTAATGGGTCACCTCCTGACGGGATCGTATAGGAACGTACATGCGAGATCTGTCCCCAACTCCACGGCGACCTCAGATAAGGTTGGCAAGGCTGCTGCAGAACCCTGTTGGAGGCTCGTGAGCTGCAGTTCGTAGGTATTGCAGCTTTATAAGACGTGGAGGTAGCAATGGAGTTTAGACCTCAAAATAGCAACGTCCGTGAGTACGATGCGCTGCGATATCTGATGTCGACCCGTGCAGTCTGTCGCTTACACCCGTCATCCCAACCTTAATACCCAAACAAGCTCGGCGGGCAGCGCCCAAGCTGTAGAGGGCGCAGCAGCTGTCGACAAGACTCAGTGGCGCGAGAAATACGGCGATGATTCGCTCTCGAGGCGCGCAAAAAAGGTTGCTCCATTGTGCATGAGCAAACATGGCTGACGCCGTGGGCCGCCGATTGGGCTATTTGCTGTGATGGTTCCATCAGTCAAACCACATATCATGCGCGCTTGGCCAGCACACTTCAACCCCCATCCTGTCTCTCATGTGCCTCGGTGCAGGCACAGCTGCGTAAGCCGTTTGCTCAATATGAAGACTCGACCGTTTGAGCTGCAGTCGCACGACAGGTTGCAAGCGTTGCTAGCAAGTTCAGGAGTCGTGAGAATAGGCTTGGCAGAAAGTAACTGCAGTAGTGCTTTCCGTCCGCCAGGGAAGGTCCTGGTGGGATAGTTGAGTGGCAGCGCAAACAAGACGAACGGCAGGTAGGGATGCAGTTTCAATAGCTGTGTGAAACAAACCGTGGACCACTCTCCCTGAAACCTTAACACGCGGATCAGCCAAGTACTTAGAACTGCGTGATGGACATACTACTCATGTGCCATCCGACTCTTTCCCTCTCCCGCCCCAACATCCGCCATCAAAGAGTTGTTGTCGCAGAATTTCCAACTCATCAATTCGCTCCGTCACCGTACGAATCCTCGACCGCAACACGATGTCGTTCCATAAAGACGTCTTCTCTCCGACCGCATCGCCAGCCATGAGCCCCACAGGACCGCTCTCGCCAAGGCCGTTCCGGCTGCGACTCGACACTGGCAAGCCACCACTGCGAGCCCAAAGCCCGATGGATCCCGAGGTGGAACATTTTGTGTACGCGGAGCCTTTGTCCACGCCAAGAAGCCGATTGGCAGCGAACATCCGCCTTGGTCTCCAGATGCTTATCTGCTCATGTCTCTTCGTCGTTGTCATTGCGCTGTTGATGTGGTGTGCGTGGGAGTTCATCATGCCGAAGCGGCGCCTGCCGTGAGGAGGATTGGTGCGAGAGCACCTTTGAAAATGTGAGGGCTCCGACTGGACCGGAAAGGTTTAGCCAGACCTTGGTGGTTGATATTAAGGGCTCTTGTGGACATACAGGTTGGTACCTCTACATCCAAGTGGCTATGCTACCACTCGATTTATCTGGCGTATTGATGCATGCTTTAGTCCGGCTTAAAGGCCGCTTTCGCCACTACTACGCGAGGCATCGGGCTTGTCCTGGTGATTTTCAGAGCTTCCGAGTCACTCTGCCCCGAAGCTCCACACACCTATTGGGGTTGCCAGGAGCATCGAGTGCACCCTTGCCTGGGCATTTGAAGAGCGGTTGCCTCCAAACAACCTGCTCACTTCCGCCACAGTCGACCGACGCGATGCCAAAATGGGGTTTCGTGGACCGCTTGGAGAATACGGGAGAGTCGGAGCGCGCTGGTCGAATGTTTCCACCGCTTGATGATATCTGAAGTATGTTGCAGCTTCTGGCGCAAACCAACAGAAGGCTCTTAACCTCGGCTGTCAACCCGTCAAATACTTTGCGACAGTCTGCCGCGATACAATCTTCCGTGTTTTTTGGTGGAGAAAGTCTCTTGGTTCCAGTCCCCGCTTCCACTGCCACAAGCTGTTCGCTGTGCCAGTGCAAGAGGGGGCCATCAGAATCGATTGTGCATCTTTTCGGGCATCCGGACCACCGTCTCTTCTCCAGGATTGCGGCCCTTTCCCCCCGCTGTTCGGCCAGATTGATATTTTATCGCATGATAGACTTACACGTCTGCATTCTTTGGGGGCATGGATGCCGGTTTTCCTTGGGGAGAAGCATCTTGGCATTGTCTCTAGGCGTTGATTGGGCTTGCTGGATTCTGAGACTGTGCCGCAATTCACATTGGCGCGGGCGTCATAGCGAATGACGAATGCTGCTTTCTGTCCGGATGGGGTCTGGGGAGTCGAGTTGTTTGGGCGGTGGCTTCATTAGATCAAGTCTCCGAGTGCTTGAAACGTCGTGTATGTGAACGCCAGGAATCGAATGGCCACGCAGTACGTGGTTTCGCCTGTGGCGGGTTTTAGAGATACAAAATCTTGAACGACTCACAATCATTCAACACTGTCGTTCTCAGTGTGAAAGCTAGCGAAAGAATTAGAGACTGGAATAATTGTCTTGTCTTACCTAACAGTATTGCCTTGTCTTACCTAACAGTATTGCAATCGCACATGGAACAAACCTCGCAGCCGCCACCGCCGCCAGAACGCCAGTTGCTCCAAACGAAACAGCGCGGTGGTATTCCCATTACGATCGACCGACCGAGACCTCATTTTGAACGCCAATCGAAAAACAATATCAACTTTTTACACGAAAGTTCACGTCGACTTGAGTCCAATTGAGTCAAGTCAAAGATAGTTTCCATTTCCTCCGCGCGAGAACATCCAACCAGTCGATCCTCTTCTGTCCCGCGCTGAACTTTGCACCCGAGCGCAAGCGCCATAGCTCGTCCAGTACGGCAAGTGATACTTCGACATTGTGGAAGTGACGGTAGTGCAGGACGTCCTGTAGCCGTTGGCGAATGGCGCGGATGTATTCGGCGTTGTCCGTTTCTCCACCGGCCATGAAGAGAGGAAAGAGAATGGTCGTTTCCGGCAGACAGCGGATCGGCATTTTTTCGACGTTTTCGATAATCGCTTTAACTGGTGTCTCAATCTTCCGATCGAGCGTCGGCGTCAGGTCAGGCAAATGTTGCCGAAGAACACGATAGAGATGAATGAGAGCAGCGTTCCGGTACGCTTCGGCCATGGCAACAAGGTGAATATCCTGACATTCTGGTGGAGTCCATTCCTGCAGTTCCGTCTCCAGAAGATAGGCTCGCGTTGAGAAATCAGACTTGGACACAGGGTAAGAATCGTGGTCCTCTCTTGGTACAGTCTCGATGTCCATGTTCTCAGCCATCTGTTCAGCCACTTGGTCCACTTCATCCAGAGAGTGCGGGCTGGCTGAAGACTCCGGAGAAGATGACTTAGGAGTGGGAGTGCAGGTGACGGAGGCGGTCGAATCCATCATGTCGGCATTAAGGACGCTTATCTCGGAGATCAAATAAATGAGCTTGGAACCCAGTCCAAAATAAGTGTCGACAACGTCGTCATTGTCTCCTTTCCAGTGATACCCGGGAATAAGAGGCCGGCAGTTCAGAGCCACTGCCGCCAGAACATCATGGTAAGCAAAGTTGCGCTTCAGCCAGCGGCCCTCGAAGGTATTGAAAGCCGCGCCTAGGTCCTGGGAGTTGATCTGGTCTTGGCCGAATGGAGATGTCGAGGTGGAGCGCATGATCTGAGAAGCGCCAAGAAGATGCTGGTACCACTTTGATGTGTCACCGATGACTGATTCCATGGAACATAGGACCAGACAGCAGGATAGGTCCAGCTCGGAATCGCGATTGGGCGAGGCCAAAGAGGTCGATAGTGAATTGAGCGCAGTGCATCGACTCTGCAATGCGAGAATCTCATAGGATTTGTCGCGCATTGACAGATGCGATGAAGAGTGGGCGATGATAGCGTTGAGCAACAGCTGTGACTCGGTGGCCATGGGAAAGAAGACTGTCATTCGTTAGCGAGGTACAACGCCAGCGGCTTGGGTAGATTTCTACCAGACGCAAAGCAATTGTTTTCAAGAGTACTGGTGAGAAGAGTAGACAAGGTCTGAAGATAGTAGCGCAACAAGACTCTTCGGTTCGTTGCCGGAGTGCTGTCGCCGGCTGTGCCAGGCCATGCCGCCACAGGGTCTAGTGAAAGGATTGGAGCTGCCCAATTGCCTGCAGGCAGAGTCAAGATGGTGGAGGAAGAAGTGGGCAAAATAGTCTTGTCGCAGTGTTTGATCAAGCTACCCGTAGCACAAGGCACAGCCGGGCTACCTGTTTGTCGAGGCTCCTCGCGGACGCACTCAAAGTTAAGACGTCGGCAATGGTCACAAATGGGATAACCACCATCGCACTTTTTCTTCCTGCGCATGGAGTCAGCCAAATTTGGAAGACTGTGACGCAGACAGCAAAGCAAGCACGCACCGACGACGACAGGTGACACATCCGGTGCGCTCTCTGGTCGTCCCCGTTCTCTTCCTAATACGCCTCTTCTCCGTGGACGGATCGGCATCTGGAACGGCGGTCATATTCTTCCCTTTACATACTGGGCGCGGCCAGCTAGCCGCGGGGTCCCGCGTGAATCAACACCGCTCTGTGGGTAGTACACAGCGTTTCGCCGGGGGCGCTGGCAGGATCCAGGGTGCCAATGAGAGAACAAAAGCAGCTCGTTTCAAAAGGAAGATCTTGGTGGGCGTCAAGGGCGGAGAGCTGGAGTTGCGGAGCGTTCGCCAGCCCCGTCAAGCCATTTTGCCCCGGCTCATGCCGTGACTAAGCATGATAAGCCGGCACTTCCTTGGCCTGTGATTCGCCGCATCTCCGTCTCCGAACATCAACCTCCACCATGACCCTCACGGCTCGAGTCTAAAGATGGGGGAATACATGGGGCCGCTATTTAGCGTCTCGCGCTATTGTAGTTACTCCTGGTTCGAATGGTTTTGTCCGTCTTCCTTTCGGGTTCTCTCTCGCATCGTTCGGCGAACTCTCCAAAATGATATCTCGATCTCTTCGTGCCTTTCGTTTCCGTTCGCTGCACCGCCTTGGTGACAGGCCAAGACATTCCTCTACTCTGGCAATTGATGACTACGTCGCAAACAGCCACATCCTTCACAGGGCTCTCAACCACCGGCCTGTCGAAATCGTTTCTGGTTCTGGCATCTCCTTCACCCTTTCCGATGGCAGGACCATGATTGATGCTTCCAGTGGCCCTGCAGTGTCTTGTCTGGGTCACCACAGGCCCGAGGTAGCCCAAGCTGTCGCGGACCAGATCAACAGCATTGGATACGTGTACAGCGTTGGATACACCTCGAAGCCAGCAGAGGAGCTTGCAAACATGCTCCTGCGTGACAGACCAGGCGGCTTGTCCAAGGCCATGTTTTTCGGATCTGGAAGTGAAGCAACTGATGGTGCCGTGAAGCTGGTAACTCAATACTGGAAAGAAAAGGGTCAGCCACAGCGAAAGAATGTCATTGGAAGAATGCAGAGCTATCACGGAAACACCATTGGCGCTCTCTGCGTATCCGGACACCAGTCGAGGCGGGAAATGTATTCGGACTGGATGAGCACCAATGTCTCTTTTGTTGACCCATGCTACTCTTACCGAGCCAAGCCAGAAGGCTGGACCGACGAACAGTACCTGAATCACCTCGTGGCCCAGCTCGACGCTGAATTTCAGAGATTGGGGCCAGACACAGTCTCTGCCTTCATTGCTGAAACCATCCCTGGAACCACTCTTGGATGCGTTCCCGCATTACCTGGTTATTTCAAAGCTGTTCGGGAGCTTTGTGACAAGTACGGGGCTCTCCTGATGCTCGACGAAATAATATGCGGCATGGGTAAGACCGGCACCATGCACGCGTGGGAACAAGAGGAGGGTTTCCGAGGACCAGATTTGCAAACCGTCGGCAAAACGTTGGGAGGTGGTTTTGTTCCCCTGTCTGCTGTGTTGGTACACGAAAAGGTCTTTGATGCATTGGCCAAGGGTAGCAAGTCGCTTTTCCACGGTCATACTTTCCAGGTAAGAAGACACAATCCAGCTCTGGTCTCGAGGCGATTAGGACTGAATTTTCTCCCCAGGCTCATCCGACGGCTTGCGCCGCAGCCATTGAAGTCCAGAATATCATCAAGCGGGAGAATCTTGTCGAAAACTGCCGGCGGATGGGAGCCGTACTAGAAAAGCTGATGCAGTCCGAGATTCTTCCTCTCGCGCTAGTGGGCGATGTTCGTGGGCGTGGCCTGTACTGGGGTGCAGAGTTCGTTCTGGACAAGAAGACCAAGAAGCCCTTCCCGATCAAGGACAACTTTACAGGAAAGGTCCTCAGCGCGTCTCTAGACAGAGGCCTCAACCTCTTGGGGAATCTTGGCAAATGTGGTCCAATTGATGTGGAACATGTGATGATTGCGCCGCCGTACATCGTCACTGAGGAGGAATTGGTGAAGCTGGTTCAACTTCTCAAGGAGGCCATCATCAAGGCTAGCGAGCCGTACCTGTGAGGCGAGGAGATGGGGTGGAAATGTAGATAAAGGGATGCTGAGGTTGAGGAACGAGGCATTATAAATCGTGGCATGTTGTGGTGGCTTGCCGGTGTGGCGGTGCAGTTGAGTGGCTTGGGCGACAATTCTTTGCAGTTGCGGCGTTTGTCCCGCGCCGTAAAACACATCGGCCCAGCTCCCATCACCAGTCGCGAAGTCATCCCACGATGCAATGAGACCTCGCAAGACATGATACTCCGACCACCCCTGCTGCGGGCATCGCCTTTGCAGGATCCCGGTTCCGTCTGTCTTCGCTGCCTGCGCAAGATATCTCGTTCCGGACCGCCGCCAGGACGCCGCCTGCTGTCGACTACCACTCCTGCAAAGGACGCCGCCGTCTCCTCCCGATCCACCCGAGCCGCATTCAAGAAGGAATACTTTTGGGCCAACGGCATCTTAGAAGAAGCAGTCTCGGGCGCAAGAAGAGGAGTATGGAGCCATGCTGTGGCTGCCCAGGCACGAGGCAATCAAGGCCCTGCGCCTTCGACACTACACCAGCAACCAAAGATTGCCCAAGCTTTGGAGAGCACGTCGACGGCGGGAAACGAAATCGCGAACGAACTACCCCATCGACGAAGGCAACGTCTCAGAGAAGAGGCGAAGAAGCAAGCCGCTTCAGAGACAGACATCCGCCCTGATGCGTCTGCCCGACTGTCAAACACTGCTCAAGCTCTACCAACCGAGTCGCTGCGCCGGCGCTTCTTCACCTACCTCGCCTTATCTAAACCCCAATTGTCGTTCCTCATCATTCTGACCACGGCCGCCACATACGCGATATACCCGGTGCCAACACTGCTCGCCCCATCCGTGACCGACACGCCGTCCCTGTCCACTCTCACGCTACTGTTCCTGTCGACCGGCACCGCTCTTGCTTCAGCTTCGGCCAATGCCTTCAACATGCTCTTCGAACCTGCGCACGATGCCAAGATGAGCCGCACTCGTAACCGACCCATTGTTCGAGGTCTTATCAACAAGCGGGGCGCACTCTTGTTCGCCATTGCGACTGGGTGCACTGGCGTCGTCGCCCTCTACTACGGCGTCAACCCCACCACTGCTTTCCTCGGTGCGCTCAACATTTTCATCTACGCCGGATGCTACACGCCCATGAAGCGAGTATCGGTCATCAACACCTGGGTTGGCGCCATTGTTGGCGGCATTCCACCCCTCATGGGCTGGACGGCCGCGGCAGGGCAGTGTGCGACCGGCGGAGGAACATGGCAAGATCTGCTTTTTGGCTCTAATAGCATTGGAGGTTGGCTAATGGGCGGACTCCTATTCGCCTGGCAATTTCCACACTTCAATGCCCTTAGCTGGACCATCAGGGAAGAATATAAGAATGCTGGTTATCGCATGCTTGCGTGGACCAATCCGCGCATGAATGGTCGAGTTGCGCTCAGATACTCGTTTCTGATGTTCCCCATTTGCTTCGGCCTTGCATACACTGGCGTCACCGACTGGGGATTTGCTGTCACCAGCTCCTTCATCAACGGCTGGATGACATATCAGGCAACACGGTTCTGGTGGTATGAGGGACAGAAAGGGACAGCAAGAGGTTTGTTCTGGGCGAGCGTGTGGCACCTGCCCATTGTCTTGGTTCTGGCCATGGCGCACAAGAAGGGCTTGTGGGAACGGGTGTGGAGAAGTGTGACAGGCAGGTCAGCCTCGGAAGAAGATGAAGAAGCCTACTGGGAAGACGAAGAAGTCGAGGAAGGCCCATCCAAGCCGCTACACAAGCCCATTGGCCAAGACACACTGTCCGCTGGCTCCAAGTGAGGCGGCACGTCGTCAGCGCACCATTAATGAACAACGACCATTGGATTCGCTTTGTGTTTTTTGTACGTACGCGCGCTGTCTTAGGTACCAGTACCTCTCCAGCTGAATGGGCCGTGTCTCTACAGTTGTGCTTATGCCCAGCTCCAACGGTCTTGGCTAGTACCTGCACGACCACCCAGCTACGCAAGCCCCCTGAGACAACGCAGTACCCCACAGTCTGATCGGCGGCATCTGGCAACAGATTGTGTCTATTCTGCACGTGGACTTTGTCCCGACGTTTGGATGCGGCCCGTGAGGAGGAAGAGCGCGGTTCTGCAAAGAGAAAGGCCCGGACGTCGATGATCACGCGCGTATAAAACCGACCCGCGCCGAATCGCCTGCGCGACGACGTCAGCATGCTTCGTAGCCTCGAGCGCCTCAGAGATACGCCTGGTCGTGCCCAATGACCCACGTCGAAATATGATACTTTGCTGATGCTCTTCTTCGTATTCGGTCCGAGGGCCGCTCGCGGTGTTTTGTTGCTTCTGCAAAAGGTCTCTGACAAAGAAAACTGCACAAAAGACGCCGAGCTTACGTCGTGTCAGCTTGCATGCAACCAACGATGCCTTCTCTTGATTTATTGACTGGAATTACCCGGTCTTCCCTCCAACTACTCGCAGGGCATCAAGTCTCACCATGTTGCCAAGCATGAGGCTTTCAGCCACGACGCATTCCATCTCACTTGACCTTTGACCGCCAGCCCGCTCTTTCCGGAGACCGAGGACGCACATCCGGTAAACCGAGTCCAGAATCAAAGTAATCAACACCCTGATCGACGCGCACTGGCTTCCTACGACCTCCGGGCGTGGAGCTGCGACAGCGTCGGTTACAGTAATTTTTTCTCCGATCTTTGCCCGCACGGTGACTATGAATACGTAGCTGTTTCCCCTCGACTCCTTCGCACCTGTGCTTTCGGCGGGACCGGGCGACCCTCTCGCGGAGCTCAAATATGACCTTGTATCAAGTGCCACAGGTTAGTAGTGTTGCAGTTGGACCATCTGACCATCCAGCCGCTCTTCCCTTCAACGGTTTCAAGGCTTAGCCCAGAGCGCTAACTACTTCAGGCAAGGACTTTGACGTGACGCTGGGGTCTCTGGTGATCTGGCTCATCCGCATTAATACCTTATTTACGGCTTGCAGGGGAATCGGCGACGTGCGCCGGGGACACCTAGGCGGAAGCGACGAAAACAAAGCCGGTAAGGCCTCACCAACAATTCTTGCTTGTCTCCATACTCGAGTCCATTTCTTTGTTTAAAGCCCTTTGCCAGCACCTCCACACTGATAATGACATTGAGGTCGTTTGCGTCTCGTTTCCCCCCGCTTCAATCATCACCGCCCACACCATGAACGCGCACGTCTCCCTTTGCTGTGCGAGTTTTTTCTAAAGGAGTAGTCCAGAATGAACATCTTAAGGCTCCACCAGCGCACGCCTAGCATTGCCACCGACATCATTGCGTAAACACGCATCAGTTCGAACGCAGAACTTAGGACAGTCTGCCAAATACTGCTCTTCCCTTCGGCCTTCGGCCAATATTCTGTACAGACCTCCCGCTCTCCCCAAACAACCACTGCTCCAACGATGAGCACCACCACCACCGTCACCTCGGCCGCCATTGTCGGAATAGTCCTAGTGGCCGCCGTCATCTCAGGAGTCCTCGGCCTGCATTTCTGGCGGAAACGCGTCGAACGCTCGCAAGCGGTCAGTATACTCGATTGAGAAGAAGCCGGGCGTGGAGTAGTGTGGGAAAACTCCGCGCCGCAAAGCTCACCACAACTGACGTCACTTGCAGAAAGCTCTCCCAGAGCCTGAACCACAGCCAATCGGCCCGCCGCTACCAATACCGCTGGCTCCAGAAGCAGCGGCCATATCCCCACAGGAGCAGCAGCAACAGCAACAGCAGTACTATCCGCAAAATGCTTCGTCACCGCCCCCACCCCCAGAAATGGCCGGCGTGCCCAGAGTGCCCGTCCCCACGCCCATGTATATACAAGCCGCACGCCGCAGCCGGTCTACCCACCTCGTCTCACCCGATGCCGCCTCCCCCGTATCTCCCGTCTCGCCAGCCAGCACCACGTCCTTTCCGCCGGTCTACCCATCTGCAGGCACGGCGCCGCCCAGCTCTGTGCCTCTACCCGACAGCACGAGAACGTCGCTATACCTGTCGGAGAAGGACATCGAGGCGGGGATTGCGTCGACGGGCGAGGAAGAGGACAACAGGAGAAGTAGCAGTGGGAGTGGAGGCGTGCGGGGGTTCATTCGCCGAATGGCTTCGGTCAAGAACGCCGAATCGCGGGTGGATGAGGAGGTGGCGAATGAGAAGACGAAGGACATGGTGTAGGAGGATTGATGGCGGTAATTTTGTAGCGGGGAGATGGGATGAAGTAATGTCATCATGATTTGCACTGCCATGCTGCGAAAGGGTGCATCTCCGACACAAATCAGCTTCCTGGCGTTCAGTTTTCAGGAAGCTGAGCCTTTTCTTTTTCCACAAGGCGTGATGCTCAGGAACTAAGTCGGAATGTTATGATGTCGTAGAGGGCGGATAGAAAGAGGCTGCAGTTTTAGGCTTGGGGGCCGACGATTGCGGCTCTTGTGAAGAAGATTCAAGGGTAAGTTGTGTTTGATGATGTCTACAGACAATGTCAAAATGAAAAGTTGCTAGGAAAATGTTTCGTCAAGTCGTTCACTAAAACCGATTGAAAAGTCTGGATTTCTCCATGAAAAATGCCAATGAGGTAGGTATCCGCTAGTCCATCCGACCTCCGAAAACGCCTCCCAAGCCTTCGGTACAGACTGTTAACTCCGAATTTCAATGGGAGAAAAGAAAAGTAAGAAAGCCAGGAACCACCCCATCACTTCCGTCCTTTGGCAATCAATCTGGCTTTGAGGTCGTTGACAGCTTCGCTCCAATTCGCGTCTCCTACCTGTATCTCGCCACCAACAAACGAGCTCAGGAACTCTCCCATCTTGCCTTCCTTGTATTGTTCGCCATAGACAACCTTGGTGCTCGTCGCTACGCTTGTTTTGAGTTCGTCGCCTTCGGCCGTAACGCTAATCTCGAAAGTGCACTTGACTTTCGTCTGAAGCATTGGCAGCAGCATGTGCGCAGTCGTCGCCATGCGTTCGTCTGACAGGATGGACTCCTCTGTGATGTGGCATAAGTTGAGCCTGCGCACGTTTTCCGCCACGGCGAGCGCGACGTCCCAGCCATTGCGGATGTGCGTCAGCATTTGGGTGATGGAAGTCGTGCTCTGTGGAAGACAGTGCAAGTTTGCCCTCAGGATTTGCAGGAAGAAACGCTTGGTAGTAGTCAGAGGAGATGAGTTGTTGGACTTGTTCTCCCCAACATAAGACAAGCTGATGGTAGAGTTGGGCGCGTCTGCCCGAGCGTGAGGTGCAAAGGAGCCCGGGTAAAAGAAAAGCTGGAGGTCGTTCCGGTAGGCCATAGTCAAAGTGGCTGGATCGACACTTGCCGATGTGATTGACCATCCAGTCTGGGCCTCGAGGGCCGAGACACGCGATTTGAGCGCGTCGACTTCACCAACTGACCAACCGCGACATTCTTCCCTGATGCGCTCAGCGGTCTTGATCTCCTCAGCGATCTCGACCTTGCGGGTCTTGTCCACCTCAATAGAGGATTCCTTCTCGGCGAGTTCCTTTTGCAAAGCCTCCACCAAACGTTTTTTCTCCTCAATTGATTCTTCCGTGGCAACAAGGCGAGCGCGGGTGGAGTCGAGTTCTTCGCGGTCCGGACCATTTAGCTCTTCAACTCGACGCTGCAAATTCTTGCATTCTGACTCCACCTGGCCGTACTTTTGATGAAGCTCAGGCAAGACAGAGTCCAAAATCTCTTCTTGCTCCTTCAGGACCTTGTCGTCTGCGTCAAATCTCTCGGATGTCTTCGACAGACCCTCGCTCAGCTCGCGTAGCAAGTTGCTTCTCCATCCGTACCAAACTTCCTTCGTCTTCAGGCGCGCGTTTGTCTTCATGTTTTTGAATTGGCTTTCCATGATGTAGCGTTGGTCCGGCGGCGCCGACAGGTATTCGCGGAAAAGTGCGGGTGTTTCTTTGCAAGTATTTTCCTCGATCTGGCGGACGAGATTTTTGCCTTCGGAAATGTAGTTTTTGAGAGCGTGACAGGCATAGTGATACATCCCATATTCTGGTTCAACAGATGCGGCAGCTACAACATTTGTTTCCATGTCGGTCTTGCCCTCCATCTCGGCAACGCTCGAGGCGATGCTTATGCCCATGCCGTTGACAGCCCCAGGGAAGCCCGTGTGCCGCCGTTTGGTGGTGGTGAGGTCCATGAAACGAATGTTGGTAAGCTCTAAAAATTCTCGCAAAGAGATACGCTCTGCCGATTCGTCCTCACCGTCCATCTTCGAGTCTTCTTCAATCGCTTCTTTTTCTGGGCTCGTCGAGTTGAATTGGACTTGCTTGAGAGGGCTCGGGCGTGTTTGCGGTGTTGAAGTCTTTCCCCACGAGGACTTTTTGGGCGTTGTCTTCTTCGGCGTACTCATTTTCGGTGTCGACTGCTGTTTAGATGCAGGGGGTGCACGTTTGACAGGTGATGCAAAAATCTGCTTGCGAGGTGTGGACAAGAGCTTGATGGAGTCTGACAGAGCCATCTGCTTCTTGGGCGAGTTTTCCTTGAGTTGCTCTGGAGTCTCCGCGTGGCTCTGGGCAGGCGTACTTGTCGTAGGCGTGAGCGTCGGTGATTGTTCTTTTGGTGGAGTTTTGATAGAGACTTGGTCTTTGCTTTCATAAGCAGGAGGGCTTGCGTCTTCTTCTTCGTTCGTTTGAGTGTTCAAGGAGGACGACTGGTTGCTGATGGATTCTGGATTGGCCATGGTAGAGGCGATGCTCTTGCGCGGAGACCTTCGAGGAGACTTTCTCGGCGATGGTTGCTTTTTGATGTTGAGTTTGGTGACAGGGACTTCCTCCGCATTGGCAATCACAGAGTTGCTGACTTTCATGGGAGATGGACTTGGAATTTCGGGATGGTTGTTAGTAAATCTTGCGACGCTTCCTCTCTTGCTCGGTGGAGTTGCCACAGCAGTCTGCTTTGACTCAGGAGTGGCCGAAACTGCTTCTCCTTCTGGGAGCTTGATTTCTGGGTACTTGATGCCACCCAGGATGTGAGTGAATTCCATGGACAGGTCTTCGTTTCCATCTTTGCTTGTGACGGTGTCATCCAGTGGAGTTCGCTTCTCAGGGGCGTTCAGAATCTTTCCTTGTGCCACGGTCATGTCCATGGCGTCTTCGAAGAAAGAAATTTCCGGGCTTTCACGCCGAGATGGCTGCTCTGCAGAAGGATTTGACTGGATACCTCCGACAGCAACAGTAAAGTCCACAGTCTGGTCCTCTAGAGGACTGGCCTCGACAATCGATTTTCGCCGCCGAATACTCATTCTGCGAGACCCTTGCCTTTTTGCAGGGCTCTCCTGGTCATCGGTCGAAATGTCCAGCGTCCTTCGTCTCTTGTTCCCTGCGTGTGGACTGGATTCTGTCTTGGGACTGGGTTGCTTGATCCCGCCAATCGCAGTGGTAAACTCCATCGTAGCGTCCTTGGATATTGGACTGTCTTCCGCGCGTGATTGAAGGATGCCCCCAACTGGGCGTGTCATTTCCATCGTCATATCATCCTCGTCCTGTGCCTCTATACCGCGCGAGGCGGAAGCAAATGGATCCGCTTGCGCATCTCCAGAGTGATCGACCTTCTTTTGCACCCATGGCTTGAAAGCCGCAGTTATCTCATCACCTGCCATTTCCATAGACTCATCTTCCTCTTCTTCAAAGTCAAGTCTCCGTGTCCCGGCATGCGCGGCGGCTTCTCGCAAAGCGGCGTCCAATCGAGCGCTCGATCCCGTGGAGTCGTTGGATGCGACAGAGGCTGTAGTTGGTTCGTTATCATCGGCAACATCCAAACTCATCATGGTGCTGCCGTCGTCATCGTCGTCCGAGGCCACTTCAACTTCGTCGCTACCCGCGGCAGAACTTCCGCTGTACGGGCTGGAGGACAGTTCAGCATTGGGATCGTTGAAATTCATTGGCGGGATGCCAGAGCTCCGCCGATGCTTTTTCTGGTGTAAATCGCGTCGTCTTTCGGGTGAGGATTCTGGGAGATCATCCTCCACTTGCTCCGGCGGGGTCGATGGTGGATCGGCGACACCAGCGCTGGCGCGCTCGGGGGAAGAATGTGCGTGGGTGGCATTCGATTCTCGGCGTGTAGAGTTGGATGATGCTGACGACGAAGTGGCATCGCGCATGTATTCCACAACATCCCAGGTATGCAATGTCGCTTCGGGTGCGAAGGAGACGCGTCGCTTTGCTAGACGCGCAGTTAGCGGACCGGCATGGTAGTATCCATAGCCAATCTCATACCCAGAGACTTTCGGCGCTCTTCCCTCCTCTTGACTTCGTCTTCGCGCGACAGAATAGATTTTATAGGTACAACTGGCATCGCAGACTGCGACCATTAGCAGACTGCACATGGGGAGAGAATCGCGAACGTGCAGACCTTTCTGCGGTTGCCGCTGTTTTCCTTGAGGGGCACTTCAAGTCCTCCAGGCCCTATGCTTTTGCTTCGCGTCTTGCGCCCGGATTTCTTGGGCGACAACGCAGACTTGTCGGCGGTCGCGCCGACAGAGAGGCCCTCGGCGATGTTCTCCTTGTCGAGATCCGCGGACATGATGGAGGTTGGTTGGATTGCAGTGTCCAGCTGGGGGACTCGAGGATGTGCGTGGGCGTAGAGCTCGACTCGTCGGACGAGGTCGGGGTGTTGTTTGTTTACACTGTTGTTCTGTTTCTGAATTGGGAGGCGGTAGCGCACGTGCTCTTCGCTTAGTCGTGACTAAGCGGGCAAGTCCCGCCCACGGGCGGGCGTTTGTCGAAAAATCCGCCTACCGCTGCGACTACACCGACGACACCGCTCAGCCGCCCGATCCCACCACTCGAAAAACACCCGCCCAGCAACCATGGCGACCGAGCTTACCGTCCAGAGCGAGCGCGCTTTCCAGAAGCAGCCTCACATCAACATCAACTCCAAGGCCCAGGGCAAGCGCGTCGGAAAGGGTGGCAGGAGATGGCACAAGGACGTCGGTCTGGGCTTCAGGACGCCCAAGAACGCCATTGAGGGTTCCTACATCGGTACGTGGGAAATATCGCGAGGACTAGCTTGGAGGACACTTTTTTGGAAGAGTTGGAATAGCAAGATATCTATTTGCTTGGCTCCACCCGGCGAGAATCGATGGAGGGCGAGGTTTCAAAGCTTCGGGATCGCAAGCTGACGGTGTTTTCCTTTGCAGACAAGAAGTGCCCCTTCACTGGTCTCGTCTCCATCCGCGGCCGTATCCTCACCGGCACCGTCGTTTCCACCAAGATGCACCGCACTCTCGTCATCCGCCGCGAGTACCTCCACTACATTCCCAAGTACAACCGTTACGAGAAGAGGCACAAGAACCTCGCTGCTCACGTCTCCCCCGCTTTCCGTGTCGAGGAGGGTGACCAGGTCACTGTTGGCCAGTGCAGGCCTCTGAGCAAGACTGTTCGTCTCAAACCCCCCAAAGTCTTTCGACCGCGAACGACACCGGCTCGGCTGAATTGGAGACAAATTTACTGACTTGGAGTCAAGGTCCGCTTCAACGTCCTCCGCGTGCTTCCCCGCACCGGTAAGGCCGTCAAGAAGTTCAGCAAGTTCTAAGCGGGTCACGGGTTGCATTTCTTCATGGGACAAAAAGCTTATGCTACGGGAACCGGGCTTGTAGCGTACGCTGGGTAGATCAAAACTGCACGACGCCATGGTGTCACTTTTCGAGCTCAATCGCGCATTGGGAAAGGAATACCTCGGGACGCTGATACAGGAAATGGTGCGATGAAAGTCCACCTTAGATATCGACCTGAATCAAGTCCCGTATGAACTTCGAACACGTTCAATTTGAAACGCCATGATCTGCATCGTCGCTTGGCCTAAAACAAACCTATTCTCTACACGCCCCCTAGAAATATTACGTGCGCGTAGTTCTCCAATGTCGTGTCCAACAAGGACCCTGGTCGAGGAGCGTCACGGCAGTTGAAGCTCCCAGGCCCAGCCAGGGTGACGAGGCAACTTCTACCTGGACTGCGGGTTCAGGCACCTTTCATTAGTGTTCAGGCCCGTGCACTTCAAGTCACCGACACCCTGAGTTCCTGCCCTCCCCGCACTCCACCCTTTCTTTGGGTGCTCTGTGAGTTAGAGCCATCAGGATACCTTCTGTCCGCACGAAACAGTTCTTCAAAAGTCTCCAAGATCGCCAAGGGCGAACTCGAATAGTAGTGGATTATGAGGTGATCGCGCCGTCCGTTTCGGGTTAGGGTGCATCGCGCGACGCGTCTGCCAACTCGCACGCCCTTCAAGTCCGATTCCACTTCATACTGCCGTCAACCCGCGACCACAGGATGGCTTCAACCGCTGAGCTATGCAATTATACAAGAATGAGGACTCTAGTGGAAGAAGTCCAAAAGAAGTATCAGGAAGATGCCCGGTACTTCGCTGCGGTTAGTCTTTCCAGATTTGTGAGACACTTGCCGGGCGCCAGTCTTACAAAATTTAGGAACGTCTCGCTCGAGCTCGGTGCAGGCGTGAGGCAAAGATTGTTGGCGTAGTGCCAGAGACGAAATCAGCCCATCCATCGAACATTCACACTTCTAGACCTATCGATAATTCGGGGCAGCCCGTTTCGAGAAAATCTCCATTTGCTTCGCTCAAGCCCAAGGTCTCTGTGAAGACGGGCAAAGATTCCGGGAAGGTCACCGGAAAAAGACAATATACTCCCATCGGTGACAAGCCATCGAGCTTCCACAGTACTGTCACAAGATTCGCTTCTACCTCCGTTCAGGTCCCGAGCTACAAAGGCTACGTCTCTCTAAGTCAAAACATTCTGGCTCCTAACAACAAGAACGTTCTGGTCCTGCCCTGCTTCAGTGATGACCAGAATGACCAAGAATTGACCGAAGAGATGAAGGAGCAATTCAACATGATAGAACACCAGCGACACGTCGAGAACGACTACGTCGAGATGTGCTGGCAGCTATTTCCATACGCCCCGTACGTCCTGGAAAAGGCTCGCTGCAGCTTTACCGATGTAGTCAATTACTACACTATGTCCGCGGAGGAATTCAACCGAATCCTTAGGACAAGTGCTCAAGACTACGGGCTGAATGCGCAACAACTTAGAAATATGGAAAAATGGAAGACTCAGGCTGGCTCAGAATATCCGGCAGATCACAAACTTCTTGCTCGCCTGCCTAAGTCGACCCCGGATGCCTTGGCACGAACTTCTGCCCTTTGTCACGCATGGTTCAATGTGTTTGACGCTCTCAGTTTCATTGCAATACAGCACTTCAAATCCCAAGAGGAGTTCCAGGAAGATACTGGATTTGAGCATCGCACTCTGGCATGTCGAGTTTGCCATGTGCACGAATGCCCCTACCATGGTGCGATGATGGAGGAAGAAGAAGATGAAGCCGACAGAGATGCCTCGCTAAACATCCGGGTGCACGTAACGACGGGCCGCCGAGCGCAAACGGACGGCGGCGCGCTTGAATACAAAAGCGCGAGGCACTGGAAAAAACTCGCTCCAAAGGCCTCCAGCGTCTATGATCGCCCAGGCTTTGTTCCTTGCAGCCATGAAGGCAGCTGCGAGCAGGCACAATGCTCCTGTTTCGAACATGAGGTTACTTGTGAGAAGTCATGTGGCTGTTCAAAGTCCTGCCCGCGACGCTTTTCGGGCTGCTCGTGTTCAAAACAGCAAAAGACTTGCTGGAACAACCCAAAGTGCCAGTGCTTCAATTTATCAAGAGAATGCGACCCAGATCTATGCTTCCATTGCGGCGCCGGCGAACTTCTGGATTCAGTCAGCAGAGGGCGCGATCCAGATGATGAAAAGCTATGCCAGAATGTCAAAATACAAAGCGGCATCAAGAAGCTCACAATTCTGGGAACCTCCAGTATCAAGGATGCGGGCTTCGGATTGTATACCGTCGAGGCCATCTCAGCAGGCGATTACTTGGGAGAGTATACTGGCGAGATCATCTCACACAAAGAAATGCTGCGAAGAGAGTTCTACTACAAGAAGCAAAATTTGGAGTACGTTTTCAATTTAACCGGAAAGGACCTCGAAGACGATGGCACCATTGACCAAGCCATTGATGCTACGCGCATGGGCAATGAAATGCGGTTCATCAACAACGCCAAACAGAAATTCGTCAATTGCACGACCAAGATCTTGATGTGCAACACAGTGTATCGCATTGGGGTCTTCGCCACTAGAGATGTTCCGCCGGGACGAGAATTGTTCTTTCACTACGGATTTGACAAAGAGTTCGAGGAGAACTACCGGGATCCTAAGACCGCTTGGCCAAGTTCAACAGACTCGCTTCATGGCATGGATTCGGATGACGACGCCCCGTTGGTGAAGAGCCACGCCGGTAGAAAGGGAGAGCGAAAGTGGAGTCCTTCAATGGTAGATGAGGACAGGTTGTCAGATGACGAGTACGTTTATGCAGGCAGTGATGGAGCCTAGTAATTTGAACGATTGGTAGTGAATCATTGAATTGACGACTTTGAAGCTTTAATGGTGGTGTTGAAAGTCAAGGGTGCGTCGAGTGTGTTCATGACTCGTGCAATTGTGGATCAGATTCCCCGGATCCATGTCGTCACTGGCGTGACGCCGGACCCGGCAGGCAGACGCGCTCTCGTCGCCCCACGCGCCGCTCTCACACAACACCCAGCCATGCATCTTCTTCCAGAACTCCAAGGGGAAGATTGAGTTCCGACGGAGCCTTTCTGTTGATTTACCGCCATGGGTGTCACCGGTCTCTGGACCGTCGTGCAGCCATGCGCGCGACCCATCAAGATCGAAACGCTGAACAAGAAGCGCCTCGCCGTCGATGCCTCCATCTGGATATACCAATTTCTGAAAGCCGTACGCGACAAGGAAGGAAACGCTCTCCGGAATTCTCATGTCGTCGGATTCTTTCGCCGCATCTGCAAGCTGCTGTTCATCGGCATCAAGCCTGTATTCGTTTTCGATGGCGGCGCGCCGGCGCTCAAGCGACAAACAATCAACGCTCGCAAGAACAGGCGCGAAGGCAGAAGAGACGATGCGGTAAGGACCGCCGGGAAGCTATTGGCTGTGCAGATGCAGCGTCGCGCCGAGGAAGAAGAGGCGAAACGCAAGACGGCGGCCGAAGAGGATCGTGAGCAGGTAGCACCAGAAAGCTACGTATATGCGGAAGAGGTGTTTTCCACTCCCAAGGAACGGCAGCAAAACCGCACCTTCAGGAAGAAGGACCAATACCACCTCCCAGAGCTGGGCGTTTCCCTGTCAGAGATGGGAGGGCCGAACGACCCACGCATTATGTCGCTGGAGGAGCTGGAGGAATACGCCCGGACTTTCGAATCAGGCGAGGATATCAACGTTTACGACTTTTCAAAGATCGACTTCGACAGCTCATTCTTTATAAGCTTGCCTGCCACCGACCGATACAACATATTGAATGCTGCGAGGCTGAGGAGCCGGTTGAGGATGGGATATTCCAAGGACCAATTGGACGCCATGTTCAAGGACAGGATGGAGTTTTCCAAATTCCAGATTGAGAGGGTCAGGGAACGAAACGAGCTCACGCAACGCTTGATGAACATCAATAACGGCGACACGCTGTACGGTCTGGATGCTGGCGGTCGCGTCGCAGGCGAGAAGAACCGGGAGTATGTCTTGGTCAAAAACGAGGGCGTAGAGGGTGGCTGGGCTTTGGGAGTCGTGGATAAGGATGAAGGGCGATATGACAAGCCTATCGAGGTGGACCGGAGCAGTCCTCCAAAGGAAGAAGAGGAGGAATGGGAAGAAGACGAGGACTTTGAAGATGTCCCTATCCAGGGTCTAAATCGGCTGCCCAGTCAGAAGCGCAAAGAAAGCCCATCTGGGTCTACGCAGCGTAGTCCAGCACGGCAAAAGTTTGGACGGAGCCGTCTTCGTCGTCGCGCCGGTCGACCTCGAACAGAAGATCCGGATTCTCTTTTCGTCGCCGACGCCAAAAGCGATGAGGAGGACGAGGAATGGGAAGATGTTGGGATCAACGGAGCGGAAGAAGTGGATGGGGAAGAGGACGAAGAACTACAGAGGGCAATCGCCATGTCACTTCAACAGGATAAAGATGGACACGAGCTTCACCAAAGAACGGATGCGGACGAGGAAGACGATTTCCAAGAAGTTTTTCAGAAGAAGCCAGAGGAATCAAAGCCCTTTACCTCGGGGACTGGCTTGGCAATTGCTCGAATGGCAAACAATCGCAGCGCTAGAGTCGCCCAGCCCTTTGCAGAGAGCGACAGCGAGGAGGATGGTATTGATCTGCAGGCAGCACTGGCAGAATCGAGAAAATCGAAACACAAGACCACTCAAAGACCGGAGTCGCGCCCAAAGCCACAGTCTCCTAAACGTTCTCCGTCAAATCAGCCTGCCACTCCATCCTTGCGGCCGGCGCCCTTGCCTTTTGAAAGGCTCGATCTTGGAAGCTCTCTGCTTGGGAAGAAGAAGATGGAAAAGCTCCAGGAGGCGCAGGCCGGAGGGTTTGAAAGGAAAGCTGAGAATGCCGAGGCCAAAAAGGCTGCTCCTTTGCCTCCTTGGTTTGCCGAAAACCACGACATTCGAGACGATTACGCTGCTGCCAAGGCCATGGAGGCAGAACAGAGGGAGAGAGACCGGAAGGCATTGGAAAAGGACTTTGTTTTTCAAAAGCCAGACAAACTAATGAGAGACGAAAATGAAGTCATCGACCTGGACGCCAACAGTCCCGAGAAGCATGAAGTCATTGACTTGGAAGCAGAGTCTCCCGAAGACGAAAGCATAATTCACGTTGGGTCTGACAAGGAAGAGGAATCCGAAGAAGCTGATGAAGACATCGAAATGGAGGATCTGGTGTTGACTGCTCCTGACAAGATCGATGAATCAGCTGGTCAATCTCGAGCTGAGTCTCCGCAGCCAAAAGAGGATGCCCAGAACGTCTTTGAACTCTTGCAAGATAGAGACCCTTCTGCCTTGCCAAATTCGGCTGGCAAGGCCGCTTCGCCGCAAGAAGAATTCTACGAATGGTCTGAGAGCGAACCAGAAGACGAAAGACGCGCAAAACTGCAGAATCCGGTTGGAAACCACGAAGGGTCAGCAGCCGCAGCAGGGAAGGTTCAGAGCTCTCCACCCTCGTCTCCCGAGCCTGAATTCGAAGACGTCCTAACGAATGAACCTGTGCCTGAGAGCACCCAGACAGTGCGACCATCACCTCCCATAACCGAGACGGAGCCTGTGCCTCACGACACCGTCCGGCCATCGCCTCCCCTTATCGACTTGAACGATCCAAACATGGTCCCAGCGCCGGAGGGACTCAGCGACGAGGATGACGACGAGCACCTCTACTCGGACCCCGAAGACGAGGAGTTGTTTCGACAGCTGGCCCAAGAATCAGAAGAGCACGCCCGTTTTGCTTCTACTTTCAACAGCAAAACACAAGAAGCCAACGCTATCGATTATGAGCGGGAACTCAAGGCCCTACGAAACCAGCAAAAAAAGGATCGACGCGACGCAGATGAAGTCACGCAAACTATGGTAGCTGAGTGTCAGCAACTTCTTTCGCTCTTTGGTCTTCCCTACATAACAGCACCAATGGAAGCCGAAGCCCAGTGTGCAGAGCTTGTCAGTTTGGGCCTCGTTGATGGGATTGTCACGGATGATAGTGATATTTTCCTCTTTGGTGGCACACGTGTCTACAAGAACATGTTCAACCAAGCCAAATTTGTCGAGTGCTACTTTACGTCCGACTTGGAATCCGAATTCGGCCTGACGCGTGAAAGACTCATCGCCATTGCGCAGCTCCTAGGTAGTGATTACACGGAAGGCCTTCCTCGGGTTGGACCGGTCACTGCCCTCGAAGTTCTGTCCGAGTTCGGCGATCTTACGGAGTTTCGCGAGTGGTGGGCATCTGTCCAGAGCGGCACTAGAAAGTCAGAAGATGACAGAGGAAACAACTTCCGCCGCAAGTTCCGCAAAAGCAACGCCACCAAGTTGTTTCTCCCGCCTACATTTCCGGATCCCCGAGTCGAGGACGCCTATCTGAAGCCTGAAGTTGACTCCGATCCGTCGAAATTCGAGTGGGGCGTGCCAGATCTAGATGAACTCAGGCGGTTCCTCATGGCGACTATTGGGTGGAGTCAGGAGCGCACCGATGAGGTCCTCGTGCCCGTCATTCGAGACATGAACCGCCGCGAGTTGGAAGGAACGCAGTCAAACATCACGGGTTTCTTTGGAGGTAGCGTTGGTGCTGGTGCTTTCGCGCCGAGAAAACGGGTCGAGATGACAAGCAAAAGATTGGGCAATGCGCTGACCAAGATGGGCGCTAGAGCTAGGGCTGGAGACGGGCCCGACGAAGAGGCAGAGAATAACGGTGTTGTGGACGCAGAAGAAGGCAAGGCATCAGGCGCCAGAAGGAGAAGGGGAAGGACAAGTAAGAAAAGAGTTGCAGTGGAACTCGATGAGGAACAAGAAGAGAGTGAGGAATTCGAAGAGCCAAGGAAAAAGGCAAGGAAAGCGAGCTCGCGGGGCAGAGCTAGAGGCAGAGGTCGTGGTAAGGGCAAAAGTTGATATAATGCTGACAACCATAACAGAGCCTTTCTTCTCAAAAGGCAATGAAACGAATGTCATTCTGAGCACATTTGCCATCCCGAAACAGTTTTGTCCACATTTTGGTCTGTGCCACCATCATGCCACGTTTGGATACAGTCGACGGATGCTGTGTGTCTTCATCCCTCTTTTCGCCGTTTTCAGTTAAGGTTGTACTAGTCTGCGCCTCGCCGCTCACACAAGCCAATACCACGCCTTGCCTAGACTAATCCAGGCGCGCCAGTGATCAGTTCCGCCGCAGTCAACTGCTTCTTCGCAGCTCCTTCAGCAAATGCAGCTGAAATTGTACACGAAAGCATCCCTGGTGGCGCTGAGGGTCTGTGGCCATGTGGACATGACCGCGGACGAACTTAACTGAGGACAATTGATGTGACACAGCTTTATGCGGTGCCCATCGTAAAAGTCGCCCAATACTGCTCCAGCCGATCAACCCTGAACCAGGAACTGCCACAATGACCTCACCACCATGACCTCTACTCGATTCCCTGCATCAACACAGTCATTTGAACCGAAAAAGGGAGTCTTATGTTTCTCCAACTCTTCTACGGAGTATACCTGCTGTCCTGCCCATACCTAAGAGAAAATTTCCAAGAAATGCCAATTCTTCCATTCGATCACATTGACTTTTGGCAGGTCCGCTACAATGCTGGAACGCTAAAACTTCAGTGGTCTTGCATCACTGTTCCTACTCCTAGCCTCATGGAGGCGCCTGACAAGCTAGGGCCAGACCCCAGGCGCCGACCTACGACCACATACCACCTTTGCTGAGCTTCCCAAGGGCATTCTCGTCGGCGCCCTCTCTGTCGTGGAGCACAGTTGAGCCTACTGACAACCAGACGTCTATCACTGCCTTGTTTCTCCATTGGGAATCTTTTCTCTCTTCATCCATCGTCCTGATGGCGACCAGCTTATATCCTTTGGACGAGATCGTCAAATGGCCGAGACCAAACTACGCCAACCCACCCACACGAGGTGATGGCATTATCGTCCTGAACGCAGTCCTGGCAGCCATCTCTCTAGCCATGCTCGCCCTCCGCATCTACAGTCGAGTGTTTTTCAAGAGATGGTTCGGTGCCGACGATGTCTACATGATCATAGCCTTTGTAAGTGGTCGAAGCACGCTCGAGACGATCGTCGCAGCAGGAAGCTGATGCGCAACAGGTTCTGGCAATCGGCTTGAGCGCCACCATTATACTTGCTTTTCAGCAGTTCTACTGGAACCGACACATCTGGGACATACCGCTGTGGAGCATTCAGCCGACCATCAAAGTTGGCCTGGCCGCGCGCATGATATTTCCGACCGTCATTTTCTTCACTCGGCAGTCGCTGCTGGCTTTCTACTCGCGCCTCTTCCAAGCACCGGATATTATATGGGCTAAGTGGACTCTGCGTGGTGCCTCTGCCATCAACATTGCGAACTGGATCTTCATAACTGTGGCTACGTGTCTGATCTGCATGTGAGTTGTGGTTGTTCAAGGATCACTGGAATGGAGGTTGACTGATGAGACAGACCGATGCGGACTTTCTGGAGTTTTATTCCTCCCAAGGGATCCCGCTGCATCGACCAAAACGTGCTCAATCTTGTTGCCAGCATCATCAATGTTCTCATAGACACTCTGGTTGCTGTGCTGCCAATCCCGACTGTCTTGACCATGAGACTACCACTGCAGCAACGTATCACCACCTGTGTGCTGTTCGGTCTTGGATTCATCGTGATTGTTACAGCATGTGTGCGCACATGGCTGACTTGGAGGTCTTTGTTGGTCATAGACACCAGTTGGGAAGCCTACCCACTCTTTATGGTGGCAACAATCGAGGCGTATCTCGGTTTAGTGAGTCAAACCCTCCTTGTTGTTGAAAGAACATGACTACGAGGGCTTGAGTTGATCTGGTGACGCAGATTTGTGCCAGTGCCCCTGCTCTCCGCCCATTAGTGGCCCGTTATCTTGAACCCAAGATACTTAGCACGTCGCGAGGCTTATACCGCTTCATCAGGGGAGGTTTCAATAGCTACACGACCGGAAGCAGCATCCTACCGATGGAGGAGGCCGGCGGAAGGGGGACATACTGTAGTGTCGACCTACCTCATTTCTCAGTCGGCGCGTCAAAGTGCGACTATACTCACGACCGCAAGGATAGCAGAACTGGCTTTATCAGAGTCGCCGCCGACTTTCCGCAAAAGATGCCCCCTGGCTCGCCGCGCTCGTGGCACACCGAAGCGCCGTCCGAAGACATTGTGCGCGACGAGCATCAAGACGGAGGCAACTTCATTCGCTACGCCGAGCGAATGTCTGCATGTCCAATGCCACCACCTCGCGCCATCTTCATAGAGCGCCGAAGCACCAGCCGGCCTCCCTCCCTGGACATTGCAATTGCGAATGCTGGCACGCCCCGACCGCTCCTCGCATCTCGCAGCAGCATCATCAGCAATGCCAGCAGCCGGAGCGCACATTCCCACAACGCAAAGCGCGACAGCGCCGGGAGCGACAGCATCGAAATTTCGTCTTCGTCACCACCCATGTCGCCCCGCACGCTCGAAATCACCTGCACGCAGCGCATTGAGCAGACAAGCATGGACGTCGAGCGGGCGGCGCTGGAAGCGGAGCAGTCATCCACCAGCAAGCGCGAGGAAGATCAAGGCCGAAGAGGCATCGTTCCTCGCAAAAGCATCAAGCGCCTGAGGTCGTCCAAGGAGAGCTTCGACCACTCGAGCATGCCTGGCACGGCTGGCGACGGGTCGGATTCTCCGCTAGGCAGTCCAATTGCAGTGACGGCGAGCGCTGCGGCTGAGAGTATGCATTCAAATCTTGTGACTAGGAGAGAGCAGAAGAAAAGGAGTCTTCACAGGGTAGCGTGGTCGTCGCTTTCGTCGTTTCGTGGGCGCTCCTCGATGTAAGCCGGCGCAGGAAATTGGTCTCTGCTTCGGAACTTGGTTGTCGTCCAGCGCACTTGTTTTTCATCTTGCACAGTGGCAGCATAATTGCCAGTAGGTTGGTGCGAGGGATCGTTCAGTACGAAGTAGCACCTGTTCCCTGCCTGCATTTGGTCGACTGCACTGCTCTACTCTCTGCATTCTGATACGCCATTGCCGGACGGCTTTTGAGAGAAACGTCCTCTTGGAACCGACAAACGTAGTCTCCGCTTCAGTTGGGCAGTTTTCTGAAAGGACATGAAAAACCAGCAGACTCCTTGGTATGCCGTATGATGCCTGCAATCAAAAGTGATTTTGTGATAATTGAAGAATGCCACCTCCATTCCTCTGCTAGCGCTGGTGAAAAGCATCCAAACCTCAAGGATTTCACAGGCGAATTTAATTTCTGGAGCAATTTGCTCGTGAATAGCTACCTTCTTGATTCACTCGGCTTTCACTGGCCTTGCAAGATCCGGTTGAGCTTCAACCCGCGCCACATGGCGTTGTTGAAAACCGAAAGCGAAGTTAAAGAAGCAGAAGGACTCGTCCGGGCCGAGCCATCGCTCTGCCCCGTTTCGAGGCTTTGATGAGCCTTCATTTCTCCCATCAGACCACTTATGCTTAAAGGTGACGATCCTGATGTCCCGAAAGACGAAGTCTAGCGGTCCGAGTGAAAATCCGAAAAATTAGAATAGATCAAGTAATAGCTGGACCATCGGGTCGGCCATGCAAAGTTTCTTGATTGCAGGCTGTTGCGGCCGTAAAAAGACTGTTAGTGATTCTGACCTCAGCAACACCAAATGGAGGATGGACGTGGACATTGTCGCAAAGCAGCAGCATTGCGTGCTCACAACGGGGAATGAATGCGTCGTGCTGGATCCTGGATTCCCAACGGTAGCCCAAGCAAAGGAAATCCCCGTTTATACACGGCAAAGCGGGGGACGTGTCGGGCAGTCAGACGGTGGCCCTGGACTTGTATGCGGTAAAGCGGCTGATGAGCTGTCGAAGAGTGCTGCTGTACGGTATTGGTTTGTTTTGCGGCGGAGATTGACAGACAGAGATGGATGTTAGGGGTACCACGCGTCTCTCCACTGCTCCGCCTCGCCTCCCGCTGCCAGCCCCAACCCTCCCCACCCCCCTCCTGCGCACCATGAACGGATAGAGTACTCTCCGTCCTGAGCTCTGCCTTCTCGCTTGCTTGGCTTGGCTGCGTTTCGCGTCATTTGCCCCTCGTTTCTTTCTGCGCTTTCCTTGTTCGTCTGAACCATGTTGTTTCATTGTTGGCCAGCCTGTCCGGCTTGATTGACCGCGGCATTGTTATACATGTACACCGCGAACATGGCCACACGGCACAGCTAGCCCTCCTGCCGCTTCAATTCACGTGCCGCTCTCGAATAGAAAAAGACCACAGTGCTCTGTCCAATCCAGCATTTTTTTGTTAATTGTTGCCACCATGCCAGGTTTGCTCCCATCCCACCAGCGCAAAAGAAGCCATCTTTTTCTGACACAACTCGCAGTTCCCCTCGCGGCGCTGGCCATGGCCGGTGCTGCTGCTGTCACCGGTTCCATGTATCTCGACGCGCGCCTTGGTCTCTCCTACGACGCTTGGTTCATGCAAGCTATACTGCGCGCCATCTACACAATCACGCGCGCCGAGCGCAAAGACCGCACCAACTACTTCTACGACCTCGAAGCCGCAGCGCTGGATCCACGTACCCGCGACGCGCTCTTTTTGCAGATACCCCATCACCCGCCCAAAGGTGGCCGCCCTCACCCACACGCCAATGGAGATCCAGGATCCGAAATCCGATTGGAGTCGCACTCGTACGGCGCCGTGTATGCCGCGGTGCTGTCGTTTGCGCGATACCTGCGCCGCGCGCACGGCGTTCGGCGCGGCGACGTCGTGGCGCTCGACATGCCCAACAGCGCGCGCTTCGTGGTGGCGTGGTTTGCCCTCTGGTCGCTGGGCGCCACCCCCGCCTTCATCAATTATCACTTGAAAGGTGCAGGGCTGCTGCACTGCTTGCGGGTTTCGACAGCGAGGCTCGTACTAGTGGGGAGTGAAAGCGAGGTTCAGGACAAATATGCTGAGGATGGGCAAGTTTGGAGAGAACTGACCAATGGTGCAGAAAAAGAAGAGGGGGTCACTGGCCAACGTATCTCGGTGGTCAGGTTTGGATTGGATGTGCGGGACGGAGATATTCTCAAAGAGGAGGGATTGAGGGTGGAAGATGCGCAGCGCAGCATTGGAGAGATCCAGGACATGGCCATGTTGATTTACACGAGTGGAACCACGGGACTCCCCAAGCCGGCCGTGGTGAGTTGGGGCAAAGCAAAAGTCGCGGCATTATTCTGCGGCTTGCGGTTACCGTTGAAGCAGGGGGATGTGGTGTTTACAGTGAGTTCTATCCCCCGCCACAATTACGTACCGCCTTTCTCGTATCTACCACACGCCTTCTCACGAGAATCGAGCTCTCTCGCAGACGGCAATGGATCCTCACGCTCTCAGCAAGACCATGAGTGCACAATTTGAATGTGGCTGACATGAGATCCTCCAGGCCATGCCCCTCTACCACACGACGGCCTCGCTCCTCGCACTCCTCGCTGTCCTCTCATCACGCACAACGCTCGCCCTAGCGCCCTCCTTCTCGACGACCTACCTGTTGCCCTCCCTTCACGCCACACGCGCAACCCACCTCCAATACGTCGGCGAAACACTGCGCTACCTGCTAGCCTTGCCGCCCAACGCGGCACTCGACGCCACACACCGCGTACACACCGTCTTCGGCAACGGGCTGCGGCCAGACGTGTGGACGCGCTTCACCGAGCGCTTCAACATCCGCACCGTGTGCGAGTTCTACTCGGCGACCGAGAGCCCGGCCGGCCTGTGGAACCGCAGCTCTGGGCCCTTCACTGCAGGCGCCGTGGGGTACTTCGGCGCGCTGGCGTCCGCGTTGGCATTTGGCCACGGCAAGCTGCAAGTGGTGGCGCGAGTGGACAGCGAGACGGGCACGCTGCTGCGCGACGACGCCAACATCAACCACAACCGCGTCGCACTTTGCGGCGTCGACGAGCCCGGCGAGCTGCTGTTCCGCCTGCCGGCCGACGACACGCGGGCAATGTTCCAGGGCTACTTTGGCGACGGGCGCGCGTCCAGCGCCAAGATCGTCCACGACGTGCTGGCCCCCGGCGACGCCTGGTTCCGCACCGGCGACGTGCTGCGCCGGGACGGCGCGCGCCGCTGGTGGTTCGTCGACCGCCTCGGCGACACGTTTCGCTGGAAGAGCGAGAACGTGGCGACGCTCGAGGTGGCCGGCGCGCTGGCGGTCGGCAGGGGTGTTGATGTCGTTGGTGACGTCGTCGTTTACGGCGTCAGGGTCCCGGGGGCAGAGGGCCGCGCTGGCTGTGCGGCGCTGTCCTTGAAGGGCGCCGTGGGCAAGGATGAGCGGTGGGAGAGGGATAGGCTGAAAGTCCTGGCAGAACATGCGAGGGATTGTTTGCCCACATATGCCGTGCCGATTTTCGTCAGGGTCACAAAGGCGTTGTCTGTGACGGGGACGAACAAGCTGCAAAAGCACGTGTTGCAGAAAGAGGGTATCGATCCAGAGATCGTGGCCAGATCTGGAGACAGGATATACTGGTTGAGCGAGGGCAGGTATGAGCGTTTTAGAAAGAGAGAGTTTGACAGGCTGATGGGTGGAGGAGTCAAGCTCTGATAGACCAAGAGATGGATCATAGAAAGGAAACTGGTTCTGAGATATTCCCGTGTTTCACACGTCTTTTCAGCGGGCGGTTTTGAGCGTTGCACGTCAGTGAAATTAGAAATTCTCATGAATTCAGTCAAAATCGTGAAACCGTCCAGTGACTCCGGCCCATTCACATCCTTCTAATGCGGGTCCCGTTCTCATTTCTTCATCGTGCCATCATTTTCCCCGGCTTCATCTTGCAGACATTGTACTGTCCTCAGTCAAAGCGCTTTTGCGGTTCAAAACTCTTCCATACACCTACTCTCGTACTTGACGAGTTCATGCACTGGGTTGATTAGTAACTTAAGCCTCCTGGTCGAGGCCGAGGTCCTCCTGAGCGGGCACAATGCGGAGGGTGTTGGTGTGGCCCATGCCGCCGCGCCAGCCCTGGACACAGACGACAGCGTCGCCGCGGTTGAGAACGCCGAGCTTGATGGCGTTCATGATGCCCCACTTGAGACGGCGGTCGACATCCTCCTGCCAAGGAGCGTTCTTGAAGTCGGGCTTCTCCTCGGGGAAGTAGAAGGGGTAGACACCGCGGTACAGGTGAGAATACTATGTTTTGTTAGCAAAAATATAGATTTCATTCGCGGGACGACGTACTCTGGCAGCAGCAGCGTTGCGGGTGACCATGATGATGGGGCAGACGGGGCGGTACTTGGCGACCAGGCGGGCAGTGTTACCGCTGGTGGTCAGGACAAGGATAGCACCGGCGTTCTGCTCAAGAGAGGCAGAGACGGCGGCCATGGCGCAAGTCTCGGTGGTGGGGACGGGGACGGGGGCGAGCTTCCTGAGCTCGTCAAAGGCGCTGAGGTAGGGAATGGCAACCTCGGCGAGCAAGCAAGTCTCGTTCATCATCGAGACAGCCTCCTGGGGGTAGTTGCCCTTGGCAGTCTCGCCAGAAAGCATGACGCAGTCGGCACCGTCGAGGACAGCGTTGCCAACGTCGGAAACCTCAGCACGGGTAGGGCGGGGGTTGTAGGTCATGGACTCGAGCATCTGGGTAGCGCAAATGGCGGGCTTGCCGGCAATGTTGCACTTGGTGATCATCATCTTCTGGGCGATGAAGACCTGAGCGGGAGGAATCTCGATACCAAGGTCACCACGGGCGACCATGACACCGTCAGTCTCCCTGAGGATCTCGTCAAAGTTGTTGACACCTTGTTGGTTCTCGATCTTGGCGATGATCTGAATCTCCTTACCATCCTCGCCAAGGACCTCACGGATGGCCTTGATGTCGCTGCCGCGGCGGATGAACGAGGCAAAGACCATGTCGACCTTGTTCTTGACACCGAATCTCAGGTCGCTCTTGTCCTTCTCGGAGAGGGCGGGAAGGTCAATGTCGGTCTTGGGCAGGTTGACACCCTTCTTGGACGAGATCTTGCCGTTGTTGACGCACTTGCAGCGCAGGGTCTGGTCGTCGACAATCTCCTCGACGGTGAAGGACAGGACACCGTCGTCAACGAAGATGATGCGGCCAACCTCAATCACCTTGGTGATGTTCTTGTAGTCGACGTACATGATCTTGTTGTCGCACGCCGTCGCATACTTGTCGTCGGTGGTGATGATGAGCTCGTCACCGGCGCTGATGGGGTGGTCCTGGTCGTCAACGGTGTTGCCCGTGCGGATTTCGGGGCCTTTCTGTTGGAGAGTTAAGGATTGAAAGTGGGGGATTGTGTGAGGAGCTTACAGTGTCGAGAGCAATGGCGAGAGGGCGGCCAGTCTGGGTGCGCTCGGCCTCGCGGGCGTTGTCAATGACGGACTGGTGGTACTGTACAGAGGTCAGCGATTTTGCCTTTTTCTTTTCGCAGCGTGATGAGCATGCTACTATTCAGCTTTTCCTTACCTCGTATGAACCGTGGGAAAAGTTCATGCGAACAATGTTCAGGCCGGCTGGATTGTGTCAGCTTTGGAGCTCTGTGACGCGGAAAGCTTGGGGGGACCTAACACTTGCGGAGAAGGTTGATCTTCTCGGCGGAGTTGGTCTTAGGGCCTGTTTGGGATTGGGTTAGCTTGCAAGCGGCAGGAAGCAGGCAGGAATCCGCAAAGCAAACGCACCAATGGTGCCAATGATGGCAGTGCGGCGGTAGTTCTTCGCGGGGCGGTACTCGGTGTTGAGCTGCGACAGCCACTCAACGCGAGTGCGGCCGGCATGGAGGTGGTCGAGGGCGTTGGCCATTTTCTTGAGAGGGGGTATCTAGAAGAGGGAGAGAGAGGTTGAAGCGGGTGTTGCAGCAAAAAGAGAGGAGGGGAAGCTGGTGAAGATTAAGAAGAGGGCGGAGGGTGGGCTGCGGCGTCGGAGAATAAATGTGGTGGGATGGGATGGGCAGCTCCGACTGGGAGCGGGCGAGGCGGGTTTTTTTTCCTAGGGTCCGAGACACCCAAGACCTAGACTCACCAATTGGGCGTGCTGGCCCAAGAGCTTGTAGCCCACTCGGGGGTTCAACGAATGAGCTATGTTGAAACGCATTGTATGTTATTTCAACGGCCGTTCTAACGTGAGGTCAGCTTCTGTACGCACCTCGATCTGTTGACCAGCTCAACCCCACCGTCGCTCAGACCCGCCAGCCTGCCCTGCCCTGCCCTGCCCTGCCCAGTGCCCACGCCCACGCCCACCGAAACGCGGTGGATTTGAATCCGAGCCACCGTGACTAGTTGCTGCGCAGCGATTGGCTTCTGGCCAAACGTGAGCAGTCGCAAGCAAACAAATCCTCTGGCAGCGGGACGGCCCTCGCGACGCGACGCAACGCGACACAAAAATGAAGCCAATGAATTGGCGGCGGAAACCACTCACAGTTTTCCGACCTGACTGGATCGATTCCTGATTGGATCTAGCACTCGTCGTCTGGTGCTGCTGCGTAGGTGGTGTCTCTCTCTCTCTCTCTGCAGGACATGGACAGGGATTGTGATGACACCAGGCTGAGGCAGCTATTCTGGATTAAGCTAGGGCTTGTGCGCTGGCTTGGCGCTTATCTCAGCTCCCTGCACTCCGCCCGTCGGCCCTTGGCTCGTGCGTCGTCGTTCCGCCCCCCGAGCCGGGTCCCGAATCTCCCGACTCCCCGACCGACTCCCGGTCCCGTCCCGCCCCGCCCCGCTCCGCTCGCTCAGCCAACCACTGCCCTGGCTGGTCTGCTACATCCATCGTTGCGACCTGCATCCCACGCCTCTTCTCTTCGTACGCTCCCATCGCCCACTTTCCATACAACTTGCACCATTCTGCTTGCCTGTGTCGCTGAATCGCCGCATCGCCCGCTCCAATCTGTCCCCCCTTTGCCACTCCCGAAACAGAGCAGCCATCATGGTCGTAAGTTGTCACTCCACCCGCCTCCACCCGCCGGCGGCTTCCAAAACACCACGCGCTCACCACCTCACCTGCAGCTCGGACGACTGACCCACTACGCCTTTGACGCCGTTCTCTGTGCGCTCCCATTAATCAACCCCTCTCCCGACCTCGCTCGCTCTAACATGATCCAGTCTCCGCTTTCCTCGCTGGCGTCAAGCGCTCGACCGGCCTTACGTATGCCCTCCCGTCTGCTGCCTGACCTCTCCTCTCACCTCGCCATCTCACTCCACCACCAACTGCAACAGCCCGCTGACTTCCTCCCGCTTTTCTGGGACTCGTAGACCTAGTGTCAAGCCCGAGAGCTTGACCCAGTCCGACAATATCAAAAAGTGGCTTGACAACTACCTCTGGGTTGGCGAAGTCCTCATGGACCAGAGCGTCGCCATCATGAGCACGAGCGGATACTTCGAGCGCAAGCGCTAAACGTCAACCACCCGACTCCACGCGATACCCGCGATATTACTCTACGCATAACAATTGATTTTGGGAACGGCTTGAATTGTTCGGGGTCTGTTTATGGCGCGCAAGGGCTGCGAAGCCGGCGTAAATGGCACCAGCGTTGTGAACAAACGCTGTCAACCAGGCCATCTTTGTTTCGACTCGCCAAGGGAGGCGTTTGGGGTTCAAGATACCTTTTGCAGCTCTGAACTTTGCCAGAATCTATCCATGGGCTCTTTGTCAGCTTTTCCAACGGAGCGCGTCTGACCTGATTGCACATGATTGCGGCTTGGAATCCTTTGCTTGAACACTTGCAGAATGACACGCTGACGACGCTCGTAGTGGACCATGAGCTCCCGATTCGGAAACTTTTAACAGCCGAGCTCCATAAGGGGATGGGAACAGCGTTTAAAAAGATGCCATGAGAAGAGGTGGATAGCAGTGATGGTTCCGTTGTTTTTGCTTCTTACATCTCCGATTCCGGCCTTGGTGGAGTAGACTCCTCGCTTGCGGTTGAATTCTGCAACAGCCTCACTTCCTTTGTCGGACACTAACTATCTTCTGGCTGCCAGCTTCAACAGCATTTCAGCGTTTAGGATGCCACTGCTTGATGCACAATTCGCCAAGACCATGGTCGGTCGCCGGCAGCCATGGCATTCAAATTGTGGGAACCTGCTCGTCATCAGGAGTGGGATTGATACGATTCGCTTGATTCTCGCATCTGCACGGTGACTTGACGAGCTGTAAGTATTGACTCGCATCTGAAGCTAACATCTAGCATTACCTTTGTGAGGAGCCATCCGACTTCGCCTTCCTCTTGGCTCTTGGCGCCAGCCTGCTACGTTCATCTTGCCCTCCTTCCATCGGCCCAAAGCATTCGTATGCCCGAGTCTCCCACTTTTTCAAAACTGGACTCTTGTTGTGCAATATTTCTAAAGCTTTCCTCTGCTTGGTCATGACAGCTTGACCATCCGCGGCAAACACGTTCCTATTGGCCAAAACCCGTAACGGACCCCAGTATAAGTGTTCGACGGGCAAAAACAAGGAGCTACAACAACCGCAACAGCAGCAACAGCAGCAACAGCAGCAGCTGAAGCCTCCCTATCCTCCCTCCTCTCCTCCTACACCACTGAGCGCCTCCCCCTCGGCCGCGCCGTTGGCCTCTCATCGCTGCACAAGCTGCGCGCGCACTCACTCGTCCTCGACGCCGCGCTGGGCCTCGAGCCGGGCACCGACGCGGCGACAGTATCCCGCAACCGCGCCTCCGTCGACGCCTTCTTCGACCAGTGTCACCCTGCCTACGCAGAGAAGCGCGCTGCCGTCGCCGAAGCTTTGCATATCCTGGATCGCGAGTTCAAGGCCCCCGGAACCGAGGTTGGCTGGTTTTATCCCAGTGTTGCGGAGAGAGCGGCGCCATCTGGATTGATCAGGAGAAAGGGGGTTGAGATACTTTGAGGGGGGTTATGGGGTGGATAGCAAAAAGTCGTGGCACGTGCACAATTTGGGGATTCCGCAACCTGGGGCTGAAATGCTTCACGTAAATGCTCGAGTGCTTCTTGGTACCCTGGGCCAAAGAGCTTCAATACTTCCTGTCATTTATCTGTTGAAGGGTACGAATGCTCCACATCTGCTTCGCGCACCCTATTCAGTGTTCCTCGACTTTGGCACCAAGCCACGGACGTAGCTGCGCGGCGTCTAGTTTTAGAGGGCGATCATCTCGATCGCCGTATCCGGCAGTGGTGATAGCAAGGGCCGGCGGACCCTTGAAGTCGCAGGACCCACTCGTGCTTATCAGCAAAAGTTAGCAGCTGCCCGCGTGTTTCCGACATTTTCCGTGTATCCTCACTCGCAGCCATCGCATTACGATTGAATGGAAAGGCCGAATGCTATCACGGTCAGCTTGCCCTCTTGCTGATGCTCTGTGCTGTTTATTTCAGAATTGGGCGTTGTTAAGCATGGAGACGCTGGCGGTGGGCCTGAAGATCACTAGCTCGGATAATTCGCTGACTTGAAAGCAACAGTCACGACAGTCTGCGATGTCGGTCGGCAACGTCAATGTGAAGCCGAAGACTGTCGCATGACGCATTCGGCCGGCTGTAGCCGACACTGGATGGCGTCGAAAAGAAACACATGAAGAGGAACGGGTTGCCAAAGGTGGATAGGTCAACCCAATTCCACGATACCAATCCACACACCTACCACCCACACCTACGCCGCCATGAAGCTCGACAAGTTCCCCAAGTACGACCTCACCTTCTCCGGCCCGACGCCCATCCAACATCTCAAGCGACTGTCCGCAGAACTGGGCAACAGGGTGCAAATCTACGCCAAACGCGAGGACTGCAACTCGGGACTGGCATTTGGCGGAAACAAGACGCGCAAGCTCGAGTACATCGTGCCCGATGCCATTGAAGGAGGCTACGACACGCTCGTGTCGATTGGCGGGATCCAGTCGAACCAGACGCGCCAGGTCGCAGCGGTAGCGGCACACCTGGGCATGTCCTGCGTCTTGGTGCAGGAGAATTGGGTTAACTACCACGACGCCGTCTACGACCGGGTGGGCAACATCGAGCTGTCGCGCATCCTCGGCGCCGACGTGCGCCTCGACGCGGCAGGATTCGACATTGGCATCAGGCCCAGCTGGGAGGCGGCCATGGACGAATGCAAGAGCCAAGGCAAGAAACCATTTCCCGTGCCGGCGGGCTGCTCGGAGCATCCCAAGGGTGGACTGGGCTTCGTGGGATTCGCCGAGGAGGTCAGGAAACAGGAGGCCGAGCTGGGGTTCAAGTTCGACTACATTGTCGTATGCGCCGTGACGGGGTCGACGCAGGCGGGCATGATTGTGGGATTCGCGGCCGACGGACGCGCCAACAAGGTCATTGGCATCGACGGCAGCGCAAAGCCCGAGAAGACGCGCGCGCAGGTTCTCCGCATCGCTAGGAACACGGCAGACTTGGTCGGGCTGGGGCGCGAAATCACAGAGGACGACGTGGTGCTGGACACGCGGTTCGGCGGGCCCGAGTACGGATTGCCCAACGAGGGCACGATGGAGGCCATCAGGCTGTGCGCCAGGACCGAGGGCATGTTGACGGATCCCGTATACGAGGGCAAGTCGATGGACGGAATGATCCAGATGATCCGGAACGGCGAGTTTCCAGAGGGCAGCCGCGTGCTATATGCACACTTGGGTGGCGCGCCGGCGCTCAACGCCTACAGCTACCTGTTCCGCAATGGTTGAAGTGGTGAGGGTGGGATGGACGTGGTGTTGATAGAAGAAAGCATTCAGATTGAGGAAGTTATTTCCCGCACGGCTGCTGAGCCCCACTTTCGTCATTACTCCATCAGTCAGAGCTCTGGCGGGGTACTTCCGGTTGCACTTCTCCAGCTGAGAGCTCCCATCACGATCAACTCTCGCCCGTCCACCCAATTGACCCTATCCCGCTTCTCACCCTCTTCAATCGCTCCCTCCTAATCATGTCTGCGCCCAAAGAGATTCGCTGGGGCATCCTGGCCACCGGAGGCATTGCCTTGACCTTTGCCAGAGACCTCCTCGTCGACCCTACCACCCGTGGAGTGACCAACGTCAAGCACACCGTCGTCGCCGCCGCCAGCTCTTCGAGCGCCTCTCGTGCCTCTGATTTCCTCAAGGAAGTCGGTGCTCCCTCCTCCGCCAAAGCCTACGGCTCCTACGAAGAATTCGTCACCGACCCCAACATCGACATTGTCTACATTGCAACTCCTCACTCGCATCACTATCAGAATGCAAGGCTGTGTCTGGAGGCCGGCAAGAATGTCCTGTGCGAAAAGGCATTCACCGTCAACGCCGACCAGCTCAAGGAGCTGGTGAGGATAGCCAAGGAAAAGGTATGCTTGCGTGCGGTGATTCCTCTGAAACTGTTAGTCTGACAGTGGCAGAACCTCTTCCTCATGGAGGCCGTCTGGACCCGATACTTCCCCCTGTCCATCTATGTCCGCGAGACGATTCAGTCTGGCAAGCTCGGCGAGATCCAACGCGTCTCTGCTGACACAAGCCACGCCCTCGACCCCTACAACGCCATGGCTGATGGCAAGAACCGCATGGTGAACCCCGATCTGGCAGGCGGTGCCCTCCTCGACCTGGGCATCTACTCTTTGACCTGGGTCTTCCAAACCCTCTACACGACGCTCCCGCCCGCAGACCGCAAGCCGCCGTCGGTTCTCTCGTCGCTCAAGCGCTTCACCCCCACCGGTGCCGCCGACGAGCTCACTACCATATTGCTAACTTTCCCTCGCCCCAAGACTGGCGATGTCCATGCCGTCGCCACGACTGGTATCCGCTACTCGCCAGACCCAACGGGCGACAGTATTGCTGGGCCCGCGTGTCGTGTGCAGGGTGAAAAGGGCGAAATCCAGATCTTCCCGCCACTGTACCGTCCGAGCAAGACGCGCCTTATCCTTGACGACGGAACGGTGGACGAGCGCGAGTGGCCGCAGCCAGGTCCGGGCAAGGGAAGCGGATGGCGCAACGGCTTTGGCGATGCCTTCCAGCCAGAGGGTGAAGGTCAGGGCATGTTCTGGGAGGCGGACGAGGCGGCGACGGCGCTGCTCGAGGGCAGGAAGGAGGGCAGGTTCGAGGACTTGGCCGAGAGTGTTACCATCATGGAGGTCATGGACGAGGTGCGCAAGCAGGCCGGGCTGCGTTATCCCGAGAAGATCGAGACGCTCAAGTTCCCGCAGCCCTTGTGAGGGGGTGCGACGTGGGTAGAACAGCAGTCGGGTTCGATTGAGCCGGAGAAATAATCATTGGTTTGCTGACGGCGTTGATGCCCTGTGTCCGGTTCAGGCATGTCGTTTTCTAGTGTTGCGTCATGGTGCACCAGACATTTTTTGATTCCGCCGCCCTGGCTCCCTGAAACAACACCAAGGAGTTTCATCTCATGTCATTGCACGGCACCATCAGAAGCGAAACATTTCCCTACGTTCGACTTTGCTCACTCAGCGCGCGCCATAAGATTGGAGCGCATCTGCCATCCTTGTCGCGGCTGACTCAAACCATGCATGCGTCGAGAGTCAACTACGGTATCTTGTCTCGATGTTCTAGTCCTGTCTCAACTTTCCTCTCCAACCGCCGGAAGGGAAAAAAAAAAAAAAAGTCCGAGTGTTTCTCGTCATCTCTTGCTTGTACGTCAAGGTGCGCAGTTTGGTGCCCAGGTATCTGATTGTCTCTGCATCCCACTTTCATATGACGTTCATGTGGGACGAGACGAGACGAGACGAGGCGATTTGAGCCCCCCACTCTCTCACCTCGTGCGCTCTCTTTCAGTCGTGGGGGTCGCGTGCCTTGTCCATATTTATCCCCCGCGTGTGTACAAGTTATCGATTACTGCAGTATGCGTGGCAGTTGTGGGATTATGCGAGTGCGTCGACCAGAGGTACCAGTCTGGCTGACCATCTTCCGGCGTGTTTTCCAGGAAAAGGAGAAGGAGAATGGAAAGAGAACAAGGGTAATTGTGTGGTAGTTACTGCTTCTAAAGACACTTCTGGCACACGCCACCATTCTCCTTCCGCCCTCATACCTACAGTTTTCCCAACTCCATCTGCTATCCCTTTGGACGCGTCTTGTTTATTTCCGCATCAGCCAGACGACCGACCAACAATCAGCCATTCATTCCAGCCGACAACACGCGCGCTGATTACTCATGCCTTCTTCGATCCATCTTTCTTCTTCGCTCATCTCCTCATCCAATGCCACCACAACCACCACCACCACCACCAACATGCATCCACAGAATCACGTTGCCCGTCACCCACCATGATGGCGCAAAACACACGCACACCTCTCCTGCAGCCAGCCAACCAGCCAACCTACAGCACAATATTTTTCCAATCTCCTCCCTTCTTTCCTCTCTTACTTTTCTTACCATGCACCCAAGTACGCATGCATATTATCTGCTTACCCGCTCAGCCCAGCCGCCCGCGTCGCTTACCTCATTTCTTGCCTCCCGCCTCCCGAAGCCACAGCGCCTCACTTTCTCCATCCTCTCCGCAAAGATGAAAAGCTCTCTCTCTCTCTCTCACTGACTCACTCATAAGCCAAAAGAAAGAAAAAAGGACAGTAAGAGAAGGCAAAATGAGCAAATCAGCGCTCTAGAACCGCGCACGTTTGGCGGAGCGTGCGTACTAGAGGTCGTCGTTTTTTCGTCTGGCGCTCGCTTGCTCGCACATGGTGGTGGTGGTGGTGGTGGTGGTGGTGGTGGCGCCCACGCGACTTTGAGACTGCCGATGCCGCCGTTGCTTGCTGCGACTGATGACCATGGTGCTTGTTGTCGTCTTTGGCGCAATGGGATCCACTGAGCACGCGCGAACGTCGACAGTTACATAGGTAGGTAGGTAGGCAGGCAGGCAGGCAGGCAGGTGAGCACCCTATCCAAGCATCCAGACACCGTAGGCATGCGACTCCATGGACGGTACGCTGTGCAGGACGCCTTGTTGGGCAGATACAATGCTTTTTACCATCTACCTCCCTACCACCTTAGTCCGCATGGCCCGCAATCGTGTTTCTTGCAGTGGGCACGTAGATAGTGGCTGTTCCTAGCAAACATGCAGCCCTGCAGCAGCAGCAGCAGCAGCAGAAGAAGAAGCGGCGGCGGCGCGGCGGCGCGGCGGTATCAGCGGTGCTGCTCCCTGGGATGGATGCGTTGAGACCCTACAGCCCGCCCGTCCGCCCGCGTGGGATGCTCCCTCCTTCGGTTCATTCCATCCATTTATGTGGGTGACTAGCATGCATGCTGCAGCAGCATGAAAATTGGAATTGGAAGAGATAAAGGAAGCATGGAGAAAACGCGGAGACATGGGTAGTGGACAGCAACCGAAGCGTGTGAGTAAGTGAGCCAGCGGACACGTACATACGCAAGGCCAGCAGAGGGAGAGTAAGAAGAGGAGAGGAGAAAGGTGCACGAGACGAGGCACACAGGGAGGGAAGCCCGCGCCCAGCAAGGCTGGTCCTGTGCGGCGTAGTATCGTTGTACGCATGGGACGCGGGGCCATCCTGGGTCTGCGGGTGGAGCAGCCAGCGAGTGCCAGCAAACCAACGTGCCAGCGGAGCAGCAGACAGCCTTCTCTCGCTCGCTGTCTGTGAAAAGGCAAGGGTAGGTAGGGAGGGCTTCTCCGAGGAAGAGACGATGAGCGAGAGTGGGAATGATATCATCGCATTGATGAGCATTGATACTGTGAAGAGGTTGCTGGCTGCCTAGGTACGTAGGTGCAGTACATACATACAGTAAAGGCAAGCAAACATTGAGGTATCCCTCGCCCTCAGCTATGTGAAGGCCAAGTAAAAACATGCTGGAAGAATGATCATGGCGCGCTACTTGGTATCGTCGTGTATCAGATGTGTCGCATCGTCTCCGGTCGTGTCAATCGTAGCCTCGTGGTCTCGTCCGCCGACGACGCACCTCGTTCCCGCCTGTACACACATATATACATGTGTGCAAGCAGAGGCGGTCCGCATGGGTGCATATAGCCCAAGTCTATGCAAATGCGCAAAACAGAAGACAGCACAAACCGAATAAAATCCAAGACAAAGTACTTGCGTCAGATGCTAGGTCAAACGACGACAAACGCTCCAAATGCGTGCGTGGCGCTCACTGCTGTCGATGGTGATTAAGCAGAATATCCGAGGTGTTGGAGCACAGCAATAGCTAGTTCTTCAAAAGCTCATTGGCAAACTTGCTCCTGGCACGGATTTGGGGCCCGTAGAATGCCAGGACCCACGGCACGAGGGTCAGCACGATGCCGATGCCGCCGAGCAGGCTCGACGCGCCGCCAAACGACAGCTGGCGGTACATGGGGACGGTGGCGAGCGGGAAGCAGCCGCCGATGACGTTGCGGCAAAAGGACTGCGCGGCGAGCGCTGAGCTGGCGTAGCGGTGGTAGACGTCGGCGAGGTAGTTGAAGGTGGCGAGGTCTTTCGGCGTGGTCATGTTAGCTTCTTCTTGTTTCTGTCTTGGGGTGAGACTTTGGGGTGGGAGACGCACAGATGGAAAAGATGCCAATGGTTGCGATGCCAATGGCTAAGCCGGAAACTACCCAGTGAATCGAACTGAAAGATGTCCAACCAAACATGAACATGCCGATTGGCATGAATATGCTCTGGAAACAAGCAAAATACAGGCGCTCTTCGGGTCCATCTGGAAGTTTGCCGCTCCGACGCGCGAGCTTTTCTTGATAGATGCAGACAGGTGTAAATAGGACACCTGCTGCGCACATGAATGCGAAGATGGAGTTGGCCTGGCCGATCGAAAAGCCGTGATTCGTCTCGAAGATGAGGGGGATGGCGCCGAGAGTTAGGTAGAGAATGGCCCAGGAGAAGGAGACCCAGAGAGAAAAGAAGAAGACGACGGGCTCGGTGAAGAGGAGGTGGAATGGTCGAAACAGAGAAATGGCAATCATGGTCCTAAGGGTGGCTCGCTCCTCGTCCGCCTTGACCCTCCACCTGATGCGCTGCGGTGTCCGAGGTTTGGAGTCGTCCGAGGTGCAGGGCATGTCAAAGTTGTAGTATCCAGTAGCTTCGCGAGCTTCGTACCAGGCGTTGAGAGCTTTGGCCTTTCGGCTGAGCAAGACGTTTCCACGAGTCTCCTTGAAGCACACGCAGACGACAACCATGAGGACCGCGTCCACAACGGTCTGCAACCAGAATACCCATCTCCACGTCAGATGTTCCACCATCCACCCTCCTGCTATGGGCCCCAGACCCGTTCCAAAGAGCACGGCCCCCGAAAACATGGCCATTGGAGTGTTTCGGTCCTGGGCGTGGTAAATGTCGCTGACAACTCCGCCGACCATGGTTGAAAATACGCTGCCCCCTGTTGCGAGTCAACATCAAATTGAACGGGAAACACACCAAAAGCACTCACCGACGCCTGTGAAGAAGCGAGCCGCCAACATGCCAGCAAAAATTTGCGTCTCTGCACAGCAAAGCTGGCATAAACAGAACAGAATTCCACAAGACAAGAACACCGGTCTTCGGCCGTTAATCTCTGAAAATGGTGCCAGCGCCATGGGGGCAATGGCAAATCCAAAGGTAAAAATTGTGATTCCGGTAAGGCACTGAGTGTCGGTAATGTCAAACTCGGCTGTCATTTGCCCTACCGCAGGAGCGTAGGAGCCTCCAGTAAATGCAGTCAGTGCCGTGGCAATGCATGATATCCAGACGATAATGGTTTTGTGCTTTGGCGACCAGTCAAAGGGATTTTGGTACTTTTTCAGGCTCGGACATTCTGGTGGCGAAGGAGCTCCTGAGTGGGGTGGCTCTATGCTCGAAGGAGCCGGGAGTTCGGTGTCGAAAGTGAGGTAATGCCAAATGATCGCTTGGTGGTCGGTCGAAGTCGTTTCTCGTAGCGTCCTGTCAAGATCCAGCTCCTTCTCCGCATCTCTTGGGGTGGCGTTCCTTATGTCGGTGGCATTTCCACTCGGTGCAGCTGTAGTAAACGACGACGAAGGAGGCAGCTCCAGCTCGGGGGTGGCCATGGTTTCAAGAAAATTGGTGCCATGCAGCAGGCATGGACAGCCAGCACGGAAGAAGCACAGAGAGGAGAGAGACAAGAGAGGAGTAGTCAAGGTTCAAGTACACGGGAGACGAGGAAGACTAGCTAGGCGCGCTGAATGGGTATGACGGCATGGGGAAGGCCCACGAGAGCGCCACGAAAAGGCAAGAGTCGCATCCAAAGTACATGGAGTGCCGGTAGCGGTCCGGGGAGGCCCTTATTCCCGTCCAGTTAGAAGGGCGAGTGGCGTACTACTCCGGCCCTGTGGCCGACAGGCGCCCTTGATCGGGAAGTCGACAGCGCCGCATCGGCGCAGTCGACGACCTCGTGCCTTGGCTCACATTAGCGACGCACGATGATGGCCCAGGTTCATCGCCGTCGACTGCGAGCTGGCCGGCTCTTGAGCGTCAGCGTCCATGGGCGTCAGGACACGCAACACACACACTGTGCGTACGGGCCGTGTCCATGTCACGAGCGAGATGCTAGCGGCGCATGGCTTTGGCAAGGCTGTGCCAGACTGCCGTGAGACGCTCGTCGCGCTCAAAGACTGGAGCTCAGAAACGACGGGCATTGGCTGTGGCGAAACAAAGACGAGGTGCCGAGGGCGGACAATGCAAAGCGAGCAGATGCGTGCGGGCAGCAAAGTCGAGCAATGTGGACGACGTCTGGAGAAGCAGTAGAGATGGCGTCAGCGTCGACATGGACCGGGTTGATGGCTGGGCCGTTGTCCAGCCCGGTGCGAGGGTGGCTGAAGGCGGAGGACACGTGCCCAACGGGTAGCTGATTAGCAAGGTGTCGCTGTCGGGCCGCGATGAAGGCTGTGATTGTGAAGCAAGCCGGGGAGACGGGCAGCTGCAGAAGAGGCAGAAACGGTGTTGATCTGGTGGCGGGGAACGGAAGAAGTTCTGAGCACGGAGCACACGACGCACCAAAAAGAAGATGGGGAGAGCGAGAGGGTGAAGACGTGGGTGGTGTCAATGGCAAGTAGCCATGGCGCTGTCGTCGAAATTCAAATGGTGTCGTTAGCTGGGCGATTCTGCCACGGCTGTCTCCACCACCAGACCAGGGCAGCTCGCACCAATCCCCGTCGGCCAGCTCGGCCGTGCTCTCCGCCCTATGGCGTGATAGCTATGCTGCCAAATCCGGACGGCGAAGCTGCGCGAAATAATCTTCTTCCTCACACCATATTTGCCCGTACAAATACCTACCCACCCCACCCCCACTGCACTGCGTTTCTTCATCAAAGCCACCATTCCATCCCATCCCATCCCACACCAGTCATCCCCAAAAACGTCCATCTCCAGGTACCACAACATTCCTGCCCCGCCATCGCGGCCCCGCTGACAAACTCTTTGCCTGCAGCACCATCACAATGGCCGGTCGTCCTGAACCCCTCCGCCTCGGCAGCGTCGCCCCCAACTTCAAGGCCGACACCACCACTGGCCCCATTGACTTCCACGACTTCATTGGTGACAACTGGGTTGTCCTCTTCTCCCACCCCGAGGACTACACCCCCGTCTGCACCACCGAGCTGGGTGCTTTCGCCAAGCTCGAGCCCGAGTTCGCCAAGCGTGGCGTCAAGCTCATCGGCCTCTCTGCCAACACCATTGACAGCCACGAGGGCTGGATCAAGGACATCAACGAGATCTCCCAGAGCAACCTCGCTTTCCCTATCATTGGCGACAAGGAGCGCAAGGTCGCCCTCGCCTACGACATGTAAGACCTTTCGACAGGCAATTGAACGCGGAAGGGTACTGACTGGACGCAGGATCGACCACCAGGACGCCACCAACGTCGACGAGAAGGGCATTGCCTTCACCATCCGCTCCGTCTTCATCATCGACCCCAAGAAGACCATCCGCACCATCTTCGCCTACCCTGCCTCGACTGGCCGCAACGCCGCCGAGGTGCTCCGCGTCATCGACTCTCTCCAGACTGGTGACAAGCACAAGATCACCACGCCCATCAACTGGGTCCCCGGTGACGACGTCATTGTCCACCCCACGGTCAAGACGGAGGACGCGCAAAAGATCTACCCCAACCTGAGGATCGTCAAGCCGTACTTGCGCTTCACGCCTCTGCCCAAGGAGCAGACGAGCGCGAACGTGTAAGTGGCCAATCGAGAGGCAGAGCCGATGCGGGAGTAGGGCTGAGACAAAGACGGACGAGCTAGTGCAACAAGAGGACCGGTCAAGTCTTTGCTTTGATGGGCGCCATGGCAGCAGGCGAGGGAAGCCTTTGTCGAGACGAGCGCGTCCAGATACCCCAAGAGAGAATGAGTGACAAACAGAAAATGAAAGCACATTTCGAACAATCGACGTGTCATGCAGGGCCCTGGCGTTTGCAGAGGCGGCGGGAGGCGGTGGGAGGCGGCGCCAGGGCCCTTATGTAATGGGGCTGCAGGTTGCTTGTGTGAGCCCAGGCACGCCTTGTGTTGACGCTGGCACTGGCTGGCTGTTGGCAACGGCGGTGCATGTGTCGAGTGGCACGTCGAGTAGCGTAGCACGCCGCGATGGAGACGGCGAGAGAAAAAATTGCCGCTCGCAGCAGAGGCAAGGAAGAATCGGCTGTTGCATGTGGTGGCGTGGACGTCTTTGTTCAGCGTCGAGTCGGGAGATTCCTTGCCTCGCTAGCGGCTTGGCCCCTATGTCCCAGTGCTTAGGCATCATCACCGAGACCAAACTCTACCAACCTGAACCTCCCCACGCCCGTTCGTCTTCGTCGTTCGTCCATTGCACAGCACCGCGCTGCATACACACGCCAAACGCCAAACGCCAAACGCTCCCCACACGCCTCCGTCCCGTACCCGCTCCTCGTCTGAACCTAGTTTTTTTTTTTCTCCTCCCCCCCTCCACCCCCCCAAAAAAGGTACGCCCTTCTCCCTGTGCTGTGTTGTCCCACGCTCCCTGTCCAACCTCCGCGCAATCACCTCCCCCTCCCCCGTGTCATGCAAAGGGAATACCCTCGACCCCCCCCCCCCCCCCTCCCCCCCCACCCAAAATCCACCCTCGCGGGATTCGCACATCGTCCAGGCCATGCGTCCTCCAAATTGGTCCAAAACACCCCGTTCGTCCAGTGACACAGCCGTCCACCCCCCCCGGCCCGCGTCAGATACACGGCGTGGGCCCTCTCCCGCCGACGCAAGATCATGCTGCTGCCGCTGGCCGGCTTCGAATCCACCGCACCGCACCGCCAACGCGCTGCAGCTGCTGCCCATGATCTGACCTGACGCTGCCTTGCGCCTTGTTCCTGTACCAAGTCAAGATCAGCATGCTTCACCATGCTGATCAAATCAAGACCGAGTGCGAGCGCCGTTTTTCCCTGGATTCCCCCTTCCTATCCATCCCTATATTCCCTAATTTGCGCTCCGCTCTCTGCTCGTCGTCGATCGTCCCGCTAACAATCATGGCTCCGCTAGGCGTCTTCTCTTATCCCAAGGACGACTCGGCCGCCAGCTCGCCGACCTCTGCTTCTTCTTCGCCTCAGCCCTTTTTGTCTTGGAGGCGGCCGAGATCGCCCAAGTCACCCAAAAAGGGCCTCTCCGCCGAGCTTCGCGCACGGAAGCAGTCGTCCAGCGCTCGTTCCTCCGGAGAGCGCAGAGTCTCTCTTCCCCCTCAACCTGCTACTCCGACTCAGCTCGTCGTTGGCTCTGCGTGCTCGTCGCCCAATTCCGCAGGCTCAGTTGCGCCGTCCCGTCCCAAGCACATCCCAATTGTGATTCCCCGTTATGTTCCCATAGTGCTCCCAGACAGTCCTCGAAAATCCATCGACAGCACTTGTTCAAAGCTTGTCTCGGGCACGTGCGCTGCGCCTTCAGACTCGCGGGCAGGCCGCCAAGCGTCCGTTGATTCAGGAGCACCGAAGCCCAGACATGTTGCTATAGTCATTCCAGAGTGGGCGCAACCTGTTCAGACATTACCAGACTCTCCCGCGCAGACTCCGCGCGACAGTCCGCCGCCAGTGCTACCTCCCATCCCGCCGCAGTCGAGCATACCAGAGATCATCCCCCCAATCCGTACAGACTCTTTTCGCCAGGACGACTGCGACAGGAGAATCCAAAAGATGGATCCAAGTACGTCGGAGCCGTCCCCTTCCCAGGGATTTCCCGACAGAGATTTCCGAAGCAACTCAAACGCCTCCTTCATGTCTCGAAGCCTCAACAGCAGCAGCACCAGCCTCAACCAGGTGGGCAGAGAAGAATCCTCCGAACCTAGACGTACTGCGCCGACATCATCCGGACCTTCACCGGGGATTGGCCAAACCGCGGGTGTGGGGACCCCCTCGCAGTCAACCTCTGGCTTGTCAGGCCTAGTGTGCAACGTGCACAGGACGACAGGAAAGGAGCCGCATCCCTTGGTGGGGGCGACAACCACCATCCTCGGGGATAAGCTCTACGTCTTTGGTGGAAGGCGTTTATCCCGGACGCGACCAACTCTGACAAACGACCTCTACGAATTGGATCTCATTCGCCGGAATTGGACCAAATTAGAAACAAGAGGAGATGTGCCACCTCCACGATATTTCCACAGTGTATGCCCATTGGGCGACTCAAAACTCGTTTGTTATGGAGGAATGTCTCCAGCAGCATTAGCAAACGGCCAGCCGGCATCGGCAGCCCAAAGCGCGCAGGATGCGCAGCCCGAGGTTGTCGTCATGTCTGATATCCACATCTTTGATGTAAACTCCCGCACTTGGACAAAGATTGAGGCCACCGATTCGCCTCAGGGTCGTTATGCTCACTGCGCTGCCATTCTCCCCTCGAGCGCCGTCTTCGCCTCGACTAACGCTACCCTCTCGGCCATTCAACACAACCCTGCTTCTACGAACCAGCCCAACCAAGGATCCATTGGTGTGGACTTTGACGGGACAGGAGGCGCCGAGATGGTCGTCGTTGGCGGGCAAGACAGCGCAAACCACTACATTGAGCAAATCAGTGTGTTCAATTTCAGGAGCTTAAAATGGACTGCGACTACGACCTTGGGGCGAAGCTGCGGTGCTTATCGGAGTGTCGTGGCACCTCTTACAACATTACCCGCTCATTCAATCGGAGCGGGAGCCAAGATAGAAGATATTTCCGGACAAGAGGTGGAATCGGAAAACACGCAGACTGGGTCTTCGATGCTTATCTATTCGAATTACAACTTTTTGGACGTCAAGCTGGAGCTTCAAGTAAGATTGCCGGACGGCACGCTGACCGAGAAGTCCATGCACGGAACGTTTTCGCCTCCTGGGTTACGATTCCCCAACGGTGGAGTCATTGGAAACCATTTCGTCGTCAGCGGCACCTTTTTGACATCGTCCAAGCAAGAGTACGCGCTGTGGGCGCTCGACCTGAGAACATTAACCTGGAGCCGCATCGATGCAGGTGGAAGCATTTTCAGCCAAGGAAGTTGGAACAGAGGAGTGCTATGGAACCGGCGCAACGCTTTTGTCATTCTCGGAAACCGGAAGAGGAGCCTCGTCGAGGACTATAACCACCGTCGCATCAACTTTTCCAACATTTGCCTTGTCGAGCTGGAGGCTTTTGGACTCTACGACAACCCCCGCAGGACAGCACCAACCTCTGACTATGCTTCTGTGAGCGCGGCATTCCGACAAAAGCAGTCGGAGCTGGTCACTGGAGGAAGACCACTATTGTCCGCAGCGGAGGAGTTAGGCGCCATGGCGATGGGGTTGCGGGAACTGGCAGACATGGAGTTTCTGGCAATAGGAGGAGAAAAGATTCCCGTCAACTCGCATTTGGTGGCTCGACGGTGGGGACCGTATTTCAATCAGCTGCTCCGCGAGGGCGCGGTTGCATCAGATCCAGGCTCCTCGGACGCCGCGACGCTGCGACCATCGACAGGCGGCCACCCTTGGCGCAATTCTAGCATTACGATTACGCCGTCGATAAGGACTGCAAGCATGGCGCTGACTGTCACCCCGTCCACTGTCGGGAGCACGGGCAGCAGCACCCTTACCCCATACGATCCGCCGAACGCTGAGAACCCCAATCCGACCTCACGTCCTCGGACTCTCTATCTTCCTCACACGCATCTGACACTGCAAGCACTCGCCCACTATCTTTACACATCGTCACTACCGCCACCCAATTCTTCACTTTGCACTCCACAGATCCTCTGCTCGCTCCTCCAACTCGCGCGACCATATCGCGTCGATGGACTTCTCGAGGCCGTCATTGAACGCCTCCACTTGCGCCTCGATGGTCGCAACACGGCGGCCATCTTCAATGCAGCCGCCATGGCGGCCGGAGGCGGCGATTCAGTAACCTTCTTCAACGGCGTCACTGCCGGCCTGCCCAGCGCCGACGCCCTCGCCAAACTCCGTCAATCTTCCGTTTCATCTGAAGCCGACGACCACACGCTCGTCAGCGGGCCGCCCACTTCGAGGCGTCCGTCTTTGCACCCATCTGCCTCCTCGGCCAGCCTCACGTCGAGCGCAGTTGACCCGGCCCAGTCGCGCAAGGCCAGTCTGGCATCCAACACGCTCGGTGCGTCGGGCGACGTGGACGACTCGATGCGCGCGCTGCGCATCGACACGGACATTACGTCCAACGGGCCGCTCACGGACGACGAAGGCAGCAACCACAGCGCGTCGACCGAGACGTCGGCGACGAGCGACTGGGCCAGCAACACGGGCAAGGACCCGGCCATGATGATGGGCGGCGACGACCGCGAGGTGTGGGCGGGTGAGATCAGCGCCGTCGTCGGCCTGCAGAAGCGCGGCCTCCGCGGCCTCATGGAGGGCCGTCGCATCCGCGAAATGGGCCGCGGCAGCGGCATGTCGAGCCTTGGGCCCGGCAGCGCTGGCGGTCCGCGCAGCGCGGGCATGGCGTCGACGCCCGGCAGCGGCGGTGCTCAGCGCGGCCACCAGGGGTCTGCTTCGGCGGAGGGCTCTGGCAGTGTTGATGCTGGCAAGGTCGGTCTGGGAATTGAGGGCAGCGGGAGTGGGTGAGGAGGAGAGCATGACTACGTGGATGCAGAGGGAATGTACACGCGCAACGCCCCAAGCGTTGGAGCAACATCTGTAAAAGAAGCCTGATCGGATGGGTGGGAAGAGCGGGTGGATTGTCTGATACAACCATGGGCACGGGTGTCGATTGCGCCCCCAAAGATCTATTTTTCGGATTTTGTCAGTCAGCTTAGTTAGATGGTTGGTTGGTTGTTCGGTTGCAAATGGCGGGCAGGCAGGCAGGCGGGACGTTTTTCCCATTTCCCATTTCTCCATTTTCTCTTCCATCTTCTTTTCTTGTTCTTCCACTTTTTTCTCTATCTCTCTTGTTGAAGTGTTGAAGTGTTGAAGTGTGTATGCCTGCCATGTGGTCTCGTTTCGTCTCCCTCTTTTCGGACTTGACTTGAACAGTAGCAGCAGCGGCAGTGTCAGCAGCATGGACGGGCGGACGGCTGGTTGGTTGTTTGGCTGCATGATGGAACGGATGTGTGTATGGATGATTGGAGGGCGGTTTCTTCTTATAGAATGGGTCAGTCTGTGTTTTGGGAACGTACCTAGGTACGCAATCGAGTGAGTGAGTGAATAGTGGATGCTGCTTGGGCTGTGGCCGAGTTGATTGAGTGAGTGAGGTGGCCGCGAGCAGGCAAGTGTGTCGGATCTTCATGTATTAGCTTGATTCGTTCTTCGACGTCTTGACTTCTTCGACTTGATCCGTTGCGGACTTGGTGCGTCGTCGTCGTCTTGGAATCGCAGGCGTCGGAAAATACAAGATGTCTCTGAAATCTTTCCGCGTTCTTACTTCTACAAAACCAACACCAGGTGGCCCAAGAGTAATCCACAAGCCCTCAGACCAAAGCACTCGTCGCTACCATCACGCATTTCCCCACACAACCCATGGAAGCCAGGCTTCCCTTGCCCATGTTCCCCTCGAAATATCATGTCTTGAACTCTGTCCGCCCGTGAGTTTTGGCAGCGAAAGTCCCACCCTGAGTATCGCACGTCAATAGTAGCTCCGCCACGACTTCTGACCCGTGGAGAACCTTTGATAATAATAATAACAACAATAATAATAATTTCTGCGAGCAAGTCAAGTCTTGCCGCCCGCTCGATTCCACTGCACTTCAGCCGCATTCCATCCATCGTTCAATTCCAAAAATATTCCTTCTCGTTCTGCGCTAATTGGATTCTTCTCGCCTTCTCCACATCATGTTCCATCGCCACACCGTCGCCGCGCCTTTTTGGCGCACCAGTCTCATTTGATCTTTTTCTCCGGCGTGGTTCGGGTTTCGAGCTGGCCGTAGATCAGACGCGGCTACGCTGCCGTCTCCAGCCACCATCGCAAATACCAACGCTCTGAATCAGATAGCTGACGCTCCAGCCCGCCTGATCTGTCTGTGACATTCCAGGTTACTCATCAAACACTCTCCGACGGCTTCAGATCTCGATCTGCAAAATACAAGCCTTGATAAACTCCGCTAGACGCCTTCTCTCAACAATCAACGATCAGGTCTTATGGTCTAGTGGTATGATTCTCGCTTAGGGTTCACCCTGAGTATCGCTGATAACAGCTGCTTGCGAGAGGCCCCGCGTTCGAGTCGCGGTAAGACCCTTGTTTTGCTTCCTGAGACGCTGGGAGAACGGTGTCTTTGAAGAGTCTTCTTTTTGCTTGTCCACAGGCCACGCGGAAGTGGGGAACAGGCCCCAGATGGACCGTGCGGTGATTCGATGATCAGGGACCTGCTGGCTTTCTTGGATGAACTTTTTGACAAAGCCAACCACCCGAGCAAATACACGTACGATCAGAGGTGTGGCGTTCGGCTTTGCTCGCACTGAAAACGATGTTGCTTGCTAACCGGTCTGGTAGACGCCACGTGGGCCGAAAAGGGCGGGCGGAGCGAGTTCGGGAAGTTCGACCCCTTTTACAACACGCTCCTTGGTACAATTACGAGAAGCTCAGCACCGGAAGCTCCTCTATACAGGTCTTCCATCTCGCCGACGTAAAAGTCACAACAAAGCCTCGGGCCCAAGAACAGACATCAACGTAGTCTCTGCACAGACCAGCCTTGGCAATCCTCCTGGCCGAACGCGGCCTGCACCGCTCGGGCCGAGAATCCTAGCTTCCCCACTCAGGGCAAAAAATTTTGTTTGCGTCCACCAACGCATGTCGTCTCCTGAGCAGGATGGTACAACGCATGGGCAAAAAGAACGGGTCTTACCGCGACTCGAACGCGGGGCCTCTCGCAAGCTGTAATAGCTACTCAGGGTGGGCCCTAAGCGAGAATCATACCACTAGACCATAAGACCTTGGTGTTGTCGATCTGAATCAACTTTGATAAAGGACGGCTCGGAGAGAAGGATTATGGCAAGGCAGGACGAGGCTCTTCCATTCAAGTGTGTCTTCAGCTAAGGCCATCCTGGAGGGAGGGGGGCCTCGAGCTGTTACGTTGTGTGGTATCCGAGACCTAGGAGTCATCGCAGAGTCGAGTCGCCAAGTTGTTGCGGTGCTGAGAAGCAGGTGTTGGTGCGATTGGCCGAAGAGGCAAAGGTCCAGCCGAAGCGATGACTCGGGGGAACGCTTTTTCCAGGGTGGCCTGGTTCTGCAGTGGAAGTCCCAGGTGGTTTCAACGGGCCTGTTCATTGATATACCGCTTCATCATATCAAACTCGGTCTTGCCGTTCTGGTTACGATCAGTCGTTGGCCCAGTGGCGGAGGGGCCCGACAAGACTTACCGATAGCAAGTACCTAATGTGTGTCTCGAAGCGTATTAGATGATGTGTTCCAAGAGCGTCCAATCGTGTCTTACCAGATCCGTGACGTGTTTGTGTCTTTCAAACTCGGTGCGGGCATACTGGCGCAGTTCGTCTCGAGTCGGCGAAGGTGGTATTTCTGGATTGAATGAGCCGTGTGCTTCCTTGAGAAGGGCGACGGGGTTGGGCTGACTGTGCAGAGCTCTGACAATCTCTCTCCAGAAAGATATCACACGTTGTCTCTGGAGGAACTGAACGACATTAGTGGTCTGGACTGACAACGTTGCGGACGAGACGGGCTCACCTGGTCGAGGCTGAGAAATGGGCCTTTACCAGGCTTCGGCAGTTTCGAAGAGACAGAAGCGTAGGAACGAAACTGGAGCCTGATAGCGCCAAAAGTTCGGGTTATCATGGTGCTTGTGATGGAGATGAAGAGTAGCGGGGGAGTTGTTGGTGGAAGCTCCCCACATCTTGTGGGATGCAGTTGCTGTCATCGGAAGTCCGTGCGCAACCAGACCAAACGGAACCCCGGCCGTCTGCCCTCGACGCGACGCGTTAATCTCTTGCATCTACAATTCGCGCTCCCATTCTTCTGTCCACGCTTCGATCGAGTCCATGCCTTCTCCAGGCCTCAAGAGAAAATTCAAGCAGCTCAGGGAAAATGAAGAGATCATCGTCAAAATCAATTCTCTCGCACCGGAGGAGTTCCACGACCGCTTCTTTGGCGCCAGCGGTTCGCTTTGCTTCAAGGACTACGACTTGACCTTGAGACACGTTGAGGACATGAGCAAGGCAGAAATGACAAATTGCATCGATCTCATTGAGAAAACATCACTGGCAGATTACAAGGCCTCGGAGCGCGGTTGGAATCCAAAGCAAAAACTTGCCGAAATGAAAGAGGACAACATGCAGTACCTGCTTGTCCGCAAGAGACTCGATTTTTCGGTCCACAGCGACAACCCTCCGAAGATCACGAGCCAGGAGTCAATTTCTGAATCCCATCGCCAATTTTCCGAAGACGACGAGTTTGCAGGATTCGTCTCGTTCATGTTTACAATCGAAGACGACCATCCCGTGGTCTACATTTATGAGATCCATCTCGATGACTCGCATCGAGGATGTGGCCTTGGCGGGCATCTCATGAATGCAGTAGAGCGCTGCGCCATCGAAGGCAAGGTAGACAAGGTAATGCTCACTTGCTTTCGAAAGAATACGACAGCACTCGCGTTTTACACCAAGTTGGGCTTCGGTGAGGACGAGTTCAGCCCGCCTCCCAAGAGGCTCAGGGGTGGGAAGATCAAGTACCCTTCATACATGATTATGAGCAAGAGCTTGTGAGAAAGTTTTGCCCAGCCTCCGGGACGCTCCCAGGGTGTGCTGTATCATGAAGCCTTCACGGACAGGATTTCTTGGTGAGATTGTTGTTCAGCTTGAAATAACTGCATGATACTCATGTGCTGCAGTCCACCTGGCTTGCACACACTGGTATCTCCAAAGTCCTTGACATGCGACTATCAAGGCGCCTCCTAGAGACAGCTACCAATATCCGAGCAAGCGTCTCGTGCCCATGCTTGAGACCATCTACAGTTCCTTGGCAGATTCAAAGTCACCGTGCAATGGAAAGTTATCCATAGCCCCCTTTCCAGCATCATTTCCTTCGTCAGCATGGAGATGATCTAGAGCCCAGGTGCCTGCGTTGCGCAGCCTCTGATCATTGTCCGCCATTTCCTTTCGGACATCCGGCAATTTGAACTGGCTTTTGTATCGAAGCGTTTGGGCCTCGGGCATCTTCGGCCTTTTGCCTTCCTCATCTGAGAGCGCTGGTCAGCCTTTGCTACACGAGAGCCGGTCGTGCGGAGACATACTTCGCAAAATATCACGGTTCATCTGCGCACTCAGATAATTGTGCGCAAAGATGGTCTCTCCATCCTCGAAAGTGGCACGTTGGTCCGCATACCAATCCTCATCCCATGGTGCTTCGCGCTGAGAGCCTAGGACAATGGCGTGCCGGGCATCTTCCTCTTCGCCATCTTCATCTCCGTCTTCATCTTCGCCGCCTTCATCGTCGCCTCCGTCAGCCTTGTGGAGAGCATCGGGCCGTGGACGGTTTCCATTGCCATCGTTACCATCATCTCCATCGGTCCCGCCACTGCCCCCAGCAAGACCACCAGAATGCCCTGGGCCATATCTGCCAGTTCCGCCGGATGAACGACCGCCGTGGCTTCCACCACTATTTCGACCATGTGGAGCTTTCCCTCCTCTTGAGCCCCCTGCTGTGGTCTCCCTCGGCGCAGTGTGAAGATTTTCGACGTTGATCCTGATTGGCAGGGTGAATTCTACATTTTCATGTGGATTCTGCCCTTCTTGATCTTGATCCGAACCCTCATCAAGTTGCATGGCGTCTTCTTGGCCCACTCGCCCCTTAGCTGTTGTAACCATGGCCATGACGCGGTCGACCAGGTGTTGATCCACTTGTTCTTCTCGCGATGCCTTCTCCAGCAGAGATTCGATCTCAACAAGGCGTTCCTCAAAGTCGAAAACGTCGGCGTGGTCTTGATCGCCAAGGAAAGCGGCAGCACGACGCAGCCTGTCATTCAAGTCCTCCTCGGGCGAATAGGGCTTCTTGCAATTGGCCACCATGCCAAGCTTTTCAAGCTCCTTCAACGGCTCCTTCTTTATCGGCGGCGTCTTGAGCGCACTGGGACCCGCGTGCAGCAGGGGAGCTTCGTCCTGGAGGCCCATGACCGCTCGGCCAAAGGGCCACGACGAAGCGGCGCCAAAATCACGTCCGGCAGCCATAGCGAACAGCGGCGTCTTGGGGTATTCTGTTTCGAGCGGCGATATGGCATCGAAATGGACGTGCAAGCGAGACCGATCGTGGGTGTGGCGCATCAGAGAGTCCGTAATGCGCGTGCGCGTGCGGAACTGATCGTCGGGGGACCTGGGAAGTTGCAGATTATTTTTCAGTCATCCATCCACAATGCGAATGCCTGTGTTTTTTTTTGAGGGGCAGGGCGAAAGGGTATACTGACGACATGGCCATTACTGCAGTGTCCGGCATATTGGATGCGTGTAAAACAGCGACTGCGATCGGTTATAAGAATTGAGATGAGCGAGTCTAGATTTCGTCGATTGCAATGGCAGAGTTTCAGCTTATTCCACTTGCAAATCTGGAAGATGAATTGTGGACGGTGTGGTTGGGCAGGTTGGGGTTGATGATGCTCGTCGAGAGACAAAGAAGAACGACGAGCCCACCCAGCGACGCTGCAAACGGGAGTGGGTAAGACCACGGAGCACGACAAAGAAAGTCATGATATGCTTCATTCTTTCCAAATTGTCGAAAACAGGAGATACACAGGCGGACATCGAACGCTAAGCAAATGGCGACAAACATCCGATCTCTTTCAATTATCTGCCCGAATCATTACTGGAGTTTGATGCAAATGCAGTCATGCGCCAGGCTGATAACAGGCTCGGGGCAAGCAGCTTCAGGACCCGACTCTGACTAGAACTTTAGTGGTATCTCGATATCAAAGCTGTGCCAAACGGCAGACAAACGACGGTGAAAAAAAGTGCTTCTTCCAAAAACGCTCTCAAATGCGACCCGCCTGAAAACAGATCAGAAAACATTTACAACAAACTGCGCTTCTCGTTCGCACTCACCCTGTCCCTTTCAATCTGACTCGGAGTCCGAACGTCCCTCCTCATGCCCTGCACGTCTTCCTCAAGCCCTGCCCTGGAGTTGCCGTGCTCTGGTGTCTCCAGCAGCGGCAAATCCACCGGCTCGGCGGCCATCTCAAAGACGGCGGCGCTGTTCGGCGCGAACAGCTCTGCCCTCTTCTCGCCGTCTTCTCCAGCCGCCATCTCCGCCCTCTTTTCACCGTCGCCCCCTGCCCCCATCTCAGCCTTGCTGTGGTCGTTGTCGCCCTGCACCTCGTAGCGCGAATTTTCCGCAGCGTCCAATTCTCCTCCGCGCTTCTTCTCTGCCTCAGCTTCAGCCGCTGCTGCAGCGGCGGCGGCGGCGGCCTCGGCTCCTTCGGCCTCCTTGGCTTTGGCCGCGGCTTGCGCTTCGCGCTCGAGGCGCTGCTGCTTGCGGCGGCGGTACAGAAACCAGCCCAAGATGCCGGCGACGATGAGGGCAAAAGCGACGACTCCGACGGCGATGCCGGCTTTGGCGCCGGTGCTGAGGCCCGAGGAGCCGCTGTCCTGCGCCGTGGTTGTCGCGTTTGTGATGGAGAGTACATTGGTCGCGGCGCCGTTGTTGGGGAACAGGGCCGGGGCCACGTTGAAGGACGAGTTGTCGTAGTTGGCAATGACGTGAGCATTTTGGAGGAATGCGCGACCCAGCGTGTATGATGTCGTATTAGCGGCGCGGTTGAGTGGGAAGTAGCGAGTTGAGTTGGGGTAGAAGGGGTAGCTGGCGTTGAGAGCGAGATTGACGTATGGTATGGTGATTTCAATCGTCGCATTGCTGGTCTGCGTTGCGGCGAGAGTAAAAGTCAAGGTGGGGTTTCGTGCAAGCAGCGTCTCGTGCTGTGTGTCGTTGATGAGGTAGATGGAGTTTTCGCTGTCCCACTGCAGACCGTACGCGTCTGCAAAGGCGTCGCACACGGACTCGGGGAACCACATGGATGCCACGAGAGAGTCGATGAACCAGAAGTTTGCGCTGCTCAGAAGAGGCGTGCTCGTGAGGTTCGTCTCTACCCTTTGGACAGCCACCAGGAGATCACGCGATATGTCATCTCCCATGCCTATCCAGATGTTGTTCGACTCGTATCGCGTCGTGTCGTATCCTCCAATGGTAAGGCTGCCATAAGTACTTGGCTCATGATTGTATGCACCAGCGGTGTAGGCCCAGGACCTGCTGGGGATGAGTGCCTCGTCGTAAAGGTCGGTCAAGGTGGACTTTGCGTCGTTGTTGAAGCTCTCAAAGAACTGGTCGTACGGGGCCAGACCAAAAGTTCCGATCCAAAAGCCGGTCGCAGCGATTCCACCAATGACTGACTTGTTCAGCGTGGCAAGTCCATTTTGAGGCCAGCTCAAGCGCAGTCTGTCGGTGCCAAACCTCGCTCTTGCGTTTATGCCTACTCCCAGCATCGGCTCGACATAGAGGGTCGTCAGGTAATATGTGCCAGTGAGGTTCCATGAGGTCGATTCATTGGCCAAGAAGAGCTTTCCGCCGCGGTCATCCTCGCAGGCCGAGTAGGACAGGTCAGTGAGCGAACTCGAACAGCCATCTTGAACGATTGGCCATGTCCCTGATTGTCCAGTAGCTGGAAGGAGCCTCAGGCTTTGCGCCGGAGTGCCGACTGCAAATTGAAATGTTGACCATGGACCATCATTGCCGTCCCTGCTGGAATGTCAGAGGCGGTTGACTCGAAACGCACGGAAAGACGTACCAGTACTGACTGGGCTCCAATGATATGGGCGAAGGCGCTGAATTTGCCAGATGGGTGAGAGTCAGTAGTGAGACAAGCGTTAGAACGACAAAGACACCCATGGTGGCGCCAATTGGCCTCGTGTTTGCAGTTTACGGGACGCGAAGGGGCCGCCGATGATATTATGGAGTCAGGAGAATCGCCAGAAGGAAGATTTGCAAACAAGGCTGCGACTCGCTCTGGGCTAAAGTATGGCCGCTGGGGCCATTTTGGCCCTATGCTGACCAGCTGCATGGTGCTACAGGGGGCCAAAGTCTAGCCTATAGAGGAGCATGGTGGCGGTGGAAAGTGGGAGCTGTGTGGATGATTTTGGGGTCCAAAGTCGGCGACTGGTCTGTGCTGCGCCTGTTCTGCTGGTCGGTCGGCTCGGTCACCTTGTGTCCTCAAACCAAACGCCCAACTCGGGTAGTACAGCAGCGCCAGAATCAGTGTCGGCGAGTATCCCTCTACGTGGCTGCATCTGCTCCAGAAAAGGGTTTGGAAGCTGTCCCGACGAGATCGACATGGTGGAAGAGGCAGAGGTTGTGCACTGGCCCCGTAGTTTTTCCTGGGCTGATCCACACTAACAAAGGATCCGCAAAGCCACGAGAAGTCCTTTGCGATGATTGCCTCGGTGATGGAGGAACGCTCCCATTGCGCATCGCTGCCTACTGCCGTCTGCGCGAAACCTTGCAATTGCAAGTGGACGTAGGCCGAAACAAGTCGTTCCGCCGTCCTGCTTGTCAGATGCTTAAATGCGCATCAGGCCATTGGGATGCACAGCTTTTGGCCCCCAACGGCAAGGGACTTTTTTTTTTTTTTTTTTTTTTGGTACAGACGAGCCCATACTGCCGTAGGATCTTTCCGATGTCTGTCTCCCGGGCATAAACTCTCAGCTCCCAGGAGAAGGAGTCGCTCAACATTGCGCAGGTCGTCTTGCCTTGATCGTCCAGTCACTGTATTCTCAAACGACTTGGGCGAAGCATCGTCCAGGAGACGAAAAGAGACCGCTATGAGACAACTCCTCCAAGAGATCTAGTCACAGTCGTAGCCGAGAGAATGGCGATGATGGTTATTTGCTGATAAGGTTTCTGGAACTCTAGTAATGTCAACTTCTTCTCGTAGCGTCTTCGTCTCGCCCATTCTCTGTCGGAATCTTGCACCACGACGCAAACGTGGCGAGGAAGCACCTGACTCTTCCCAATGGATCCACGCACTTCCAACCTCACTCAAGTAATTCTGTCCTCTTGCTTCCCAGAGCCGATTCTGAACTGCCAGCACGGCTTTGGTCCAGAGTAGGAGTCCACGCCCTGCTTGTCCCCCGAGCTGTAATGGCGCCAGCTGGTTTTGGCTTTTCCGTCCGCAGCATCCGGAAAGCCCAATCCTCGAGGGGCTCCAGAACCAACCACAGACGATTCAATCGCCAGCCAAGCACTGGTACAGCCGCACCAACCAATGCATCGAGCACGAAGTGGTTCGCCGTCGCCAAAATTGTAATCAGCATCGCAGCCGGCCACAGCGGTGCGAGAATGCGAAGTACGCGGTGGGGCGAGAACCGCGACAAGCAGACGCAGAGAAAGAGGGCGGTGCCAAAGTGGAGGGAGGGCATAGCGGCGATGGTCAGCTGGAAGCGGTTATGCGTCCACGCGGAGCCAGAGGTGGAGCTGGATCCGGCATCGGAGTGTTGAGAACCGCCATGCAGCACATCGACGAAGCCGTATTCGGGCGGTAACAGTCGCGGGGGCGCGCAGCGGTAGACAGTGAGAATGCAAAAAGCGATGAGGTTGTTTGTCGCGATCGTGCGGCGGATTCGCCGGAAGATGTACGTTGGAAGGTAGGTATAAAAGTAAACCAGGAACGCAATTCCCACGATAATGTGAGAGTAGTAGATTGCAGCAAAGAGGTCCATGAGGCTGGGAGTGTGTCCAAGGACGAGGCGCTGGAGTGGGAGCTCGACGGAAAAGCCAAGCCGCTGCTCAAGGGAGAGGACAGAGAGCGCATGACGGCGCGCAGTGGAAAAGACGGCCGTGTTGTGACGGATCAAGGTTGCAGTGAGCGCACGCGCAAGTTGATATGTCCTATGTTGATTAGCACATTCTCAACGCCCGAGGCTAGAAGCTCATGCACCAGTAGCTCAGATTCCAGTACCAGATCTCCATGAGGAAAGGAAACTTGGCCAAGAACCGCGAAGTCCAATTGTCACGAAAACGCGTGGAATCATGGCATCCTGACGAGGAGGTCAGGCTTTGTCCATTAGCAGGGGCTAGCAATGGGGCGTAGGCCTCGGGGTCGTCTTGGCCTGTGCTGCGTCGTCTGTTGATGAGAGCGCCAACGGTAAAGACAAGGATAATGACTGAGAATGTCGGTATCAAACTGCAGTCTTCAAGTGAGTGTTGGTATTGGCGCACCTCCCGGCTCGACGACGTTTTTGAGGGCACTCATGAGGCCAGACACACCACGAAAGTCAGTGTATAAACCAGTAGGTGAGCGAAGAAAGAGGGAAAGAAGAAGATTGAAAAAGAAAGTCGTTGCCAGACTGGCTGACTTGTAGCAGTGTGCAGAGGACAACGAAGGCAGGCACAAGGCACGCGCAGACAGGAACGAAGGGATCCTCCCAGAGGTATTCCATGAGCGGACAGGCCAAGATGCGAGGCCAGAGACGAGTATATGCAGAAAAGTAAGAGCTGGGTTAGCTGAATGGTATCGGAAGCCGGAAATGCCGCTGCTGATGTCGCGTGCTCACCCATCTGACCACTCAGATCGCTGTGCAACCATTATGTCCGTGGTCGCGCAGGAACAAGGCAGAAGAATGCTCCAACTGAGCGATTGGTCGATACATCTTGACCAATCCGCCTAAGATGTGATGCCACGAATCAATCCGTCTTTGGTCTCGACGGAAGGAGCTGAAGATCGTTCCAGGCGCCCGGAAAGAAGCGGCCGTACCCGAGCGCTGGCGGAAGGCAAGTGTTCACGACATCCGAAGAATTGAGTGGATAGGTCGGTGAAGGGAATCGAAGAAGCAAACGCGGCTCGCCCGGAAACAGCCTTGTGGGGACCACCACCTCACCGCTTACGCCAGTGTCGGGACTGTGGCGCCGGCAACCGTACGCCAATTGTACAGTGAATGCTGACTTTTCTCGTGTCAATTGTTCCTAAAATTGGGTGGCCAGAAAACCGATTTCGGCCTGGGGGTATCTTCTTGTGCTTACGGACCTTCCCTTGTCCTAACCCAGTCCTATGAATGCTCCCAAGCCACCGATTTGCAAAAATGCAAGCAAACATCAACAAACTGGAAAATCATTGTAGTTGTGCAATCCAACGGAGCCTCTTAATAACTGCCTGGTTTTAGAGAGTCGACGCCTCTAACAATGGCGTAGCTCGTCGCTGCAGCCAAAGCTCCCACGACCAGAGTCTGGACAGCACTGGAGAGACAAGTCTTTCTAGTGCAGCCTGTCGCGCTTGCCTTGACATAACCAAAGATTAGCAGCACAACGACTGTGATGGCGATGGAGGTGAAAAGAGCATCCTTTATCTTGGAAAGGAAGAAATATGGCAGCATTGGTACGAGTCCACCTGAACAGGCTTAGCACGGTGCATCCAAAAGTGGGCTCAGTACTCACCAAGGAAGTAGGAAATTCCCATGACCAAGGCTGAGATCCAAGCACGATTGATAGCGGGCTTTTCCAGCTTGAGTTCAAAATCCATCATGAACTGAAAAATCGACTCAGCAAACATTCTCTGGAAACGTCTCCGTTCTTCTTCTTTGGACAGAAAGCTTACCTTGACCCACATATCGTGGTCGGTCTTCAGCGCTTCGACGACAGGCTTGACTGTTTCCCTGGACAGGTTGTACTCTTCAAAAATCTCGTAAATCTCCTCCTCTTCAGCATTGGGCATATGAGTAACCTCATGGCGTTCACGTGCCTCCTCAACTTCATATGTCTTGCTCTCAGTCACAGCAGCAAGGTAGGCGCCGAGGCCCATACTGATTGCACCAGAGAAGAGCTCCGCAAGGCCGCCCAGAATGACCAAGCGCGTTGATCCAATGCTACGAGATGTCAGTTCTGCGCATGTTAATTTTCGCCAAGAGGGGGCTCTTTGGTAAACAAGGCTGAGTCAAGAAGAGGCTAGGCAGATTGCGGGCGCTGCGCTTGTTTGTCTTCGATGTACCTATTGCGCGGAATAAACAGGAACACTTACGACGACAGGCCTGCTGTCAGCGCGAACGGCACAGTCAGTCCATCAGCAAAGCCGATGATGGTGTCGCGAATGACTCCACTGTTGCCTGAATGTTTCTCGGGGTGCTGAGGCGCTTCGGAGGGAGGTAGTTGATTCGGATACTTGGGCAACAGTGGTTGTGACGACATTTTGGCGAGTAGGCAATTGCTTTTTTGGGAGGAACCCGGCAGTCTTTGCTTTTTGCAGGGAAATTCGAGCGGGTTGACGAGGAGTGGCGAGACAGGTTCGCTCGGATTCAGAAGGCGAGCCGCGATTAGCAGGGCCTGGTCGATGGTTGCGCGAACGGAATAATGCAAGACAACAACAAGACAACAGCATGTCGAGATGATTCGAGATGGCGAGCAAACGGAGAGAGATGGACAAGGCAAACAACAAATATACAAATTGGAGGAAGCCGCAGCTGGCAAAGAGACCACGAACAACGCGGCGGACGGTGGGATGTGGCCAATCAGAAGGAGGCAGAAATAAGCAAGCGCTCAAGCGGATGGCACCAGGCACGGTTCTGCCTGCCACACCCAACACCAAACACCTCACTCAACCAAGCCCGAATCCATCGAGTGATCCGCTCCAGCCGTGTCAATCTCTGCGTCCGCTGCGCTGCCCAGCGAATGTCAACCATGCATGCATGCAGATACCCGACCGGCCCACGCTTGCCGCGCCCTGCCGAACCAACCCGCCAGCCAAACAGACCAACCACCACGACCAAAAGAAAAGACACCCCAACTTCATCACTTGCAGCTCACCAGATCGCCACTAACAGGACAGATTGGTGCTGGCTCAAATATGGTCTTCATCGGAGCAACCTCCTGCACTCCTGGTGCAGCTCCTCACATCATCACTCCCGCCCCGCAGCAAATGCACGTTGCTTCCGGTGGGTCCCATACCACGCGTCCTGCTTCTCCCACCTTCTTCCTGAGACCAGTCTGTCTACCCACCAAAATCCTTTGCTGGCCCAGATCTAGCCTAGCCATTCGACGAACGCATCGAGTACGATTACGCGGCCACGGTACCGAGCGTCAGCACTTCCTACACTGCACTTTCCACTGTCCGTGAATTCTTGGCATTTCGCAGCATGGGCTCTTCGGTATCCCTGCAACAGCCAACTTCCGACCAGCTGCATTCAATGAGGTCTCTTTCATGGCCAATACTCACTCAGTGTTCTCTTCACAACCAGTGCAATCAGTCGGTCAGTTTCTTGTTCTCTCCGCCTTGACAAAGCCAAAGGACGTGCGCCGGGCCGGGCCTCAAAGCCTACTGTGTCCACGTAACTTTTCATGGACCCATCAACACCATCGTCCAGCACGTGCCATAAGCAGAGGATAGTCCAGCAACCTCTGCAAACATTTCTACTCGACCCTTGTTCTTCACCTCTAACTCATCTCAATGCGGTCCAAAGACAGGCTGGAACGGCATACACGCGGCAGGAGCCACGGCCGTGTCCTTATGCAAGTTGTTACAGACAAGAGACGGAATTTAGCGGAAGACATATCAACAGAAATGTTATGGATGGACTCTAATCCATTCTTGCCTTTCCAGTGAGAACTTTGCTTATGTCGAGTAGCCTCACGCGTCCCAAAGTGCTTCACATGGCGGTTCGTAAACCCCCTCAAGATAGTTTCCAGGCGGAACCGCCGGACAGTGCTTCAAGGACCAAAAAGAGATTCATCGCGACAACCTTCAAGACCGACGGAAGTGTCTGTGTCATGGTCTTGAGAAATTCATCCAACCAAAAGCCGGCCCGAAAAAAAGGTGGCAGGGGATTCTCAACAGGGACAGGGTGACCGTACTCTATACTTTTTTCCATTCCTCTTTCCTCCTACGATAAGATTTCTCGACCTCACGTATTTGATGGGCCACCCCGCTCCATACTTCTCAGCCGTTTCATCTTCATCCCACCTTCACAGCCGTGAGACCTACCTTCGTCCGACCGTCTCGAGCTCTGAACTTGTGTGCAGCTTTAGCAAGTCTTTAGCAAGACCCGACTGGACGAGCTGGGAGACAGACCTAGAGTGCTTCCGGACTTGCATGTGGGTAGCTCATTGAAGGTCCACGTTCCTCGCGTCTACGTCATCCGCGTACCTTCCCTCCAGTTCCCAACTTTCCGTACCAACCGATCACCCAGCCACACAGTGCAGGTTCCCAACCACGTTGACTAACACTTTGCGCCACTATCGTCCCACAATTCTTCCTCCCCATCAACCTCTCAAGAACCAATCGCTAAGTGCTCGCCAGATGCTTCACTGGCCTATCTCTAAACCTCTCACAAGCCGAAACCTGCAAAGGTCCACCTAACCAACACAAAGCCACCACCACGCATCATGACCGAAGTCTCGAATGGGCTGCGGTTTCACACCTTCGAATTGACGGCCAACAAATACCGTATTACATCCATGCAACCACCGGGTGGCCCGCAGAAATCAGCCAATTTGCAATACTCGGAAGCGCCCACACTCGCTTCCATTGAGACCGATATCAAGCAGGAAACCGAGGAACAAAGTCCCATTATAGAACCCGGTCACCAAGCGTTTCACCACGAGCTTCCATCGCGCTCACTCTCAGATCGACCCTTGGCAGGTCCCACACTTATGGATTCAGTTTACGATGCGTCGAGGCATTTTGAGGTTTCCAGGGCCCCCTTACCCCCCTATCCCTTCGATGCAGCCCAAAATGAGCACGAGGTGGAAGAGGATTCCGAGATCCAAGTCATGAATTCTGCTGTCGGAGACGAGGGTATCTCCGCACAAATGACCTGCGATTCTCTGGACGATGAGACCGTTGTCGCTGAATCACCTGCGCATTACCAGGACGCCCCCTCTCCCTCCCCCTCTCCAAATTCACCTCTCATCGGCTCACCAACTGGTGGAACATCGCCGGAACCTATAAATTACACTTGGGAGGGCTCTGAGAATGAAGTGGAATCACGGAGTGTTGACGAATGTAAGCACATCAAGAAGAAAAGACGAGGATTTCACCATAGATCCCAGCCAGACGTTGGACAAGGCCGAAACTGCGGGCCCCACAGCAACTGCAAAAATGCAAGAACACTAAATTCAAAAAGAATTAAAACGGTCTCTCCAACCACCGATCGTATGCTTTCTGGGAGACAGCTTCCACGTAGTTGGAATATGTATGAACGCGAAGCTGTGTGTCTGATAAGAACCTTTACGCAGAACTCATGGGAAGAAATCGCGGAAATTCTGAATGTTTGCTTTTCCCCACCGAGTTTCAGGGATCAGATCGTGCAAGCACAATGGGCAGAATGGTCGTTCGCTTTCTGGGAAGAATCGCAATACGATGCATGGAAACGATGGAAAGAATTGCAAACAAGATTCAAAGAGGCTGCTGATCAACGTGGCTTCGAGTTGAAACCGCTGGGAAGGAACCAGCGCCGGAACCCCACAACCAAAAAAGAGCATAGACACGTGGGATACAGGAGGGACATTCAAAATTGGCTTCTCAGAGACAAATACCAAATGCGACTTGCTCCGAACCCTGACGACATGAGTCCGATTTCATCCTCTCCTTTGCAAGGAAAGTCAACCTATACCGAAAAAAACATGCTGTCCAACTTCATTCCAAATGGGGAATGCGTGCATGAGCCTCGCCACGCTCGGAACATCTTCCCAGGAAGAAACAAGCTGACTGAGATGTCCTGGAACGGCCAGAGAGGCACTGGACTTGAAGCCAGCTCGCCACAAAGCGATGGCTCCTTGTCCAGCCCTGTGACTGAACGGACCACAGTCACAAGCCCTTACTTTTTTGAAAACCGAGCACCACAACCTCGAATCCTATTCCGCGTATATCACGATGGCATGCCAGGTCAAAACTCACCCAAGGGCTTTCGCTCGGGACGGCGCAGCCAAATCCCGCGAGATGGTGTCATGGATCCGCCACACACAAATAAAGTGCTGTTAGATGCGGCCATGATGCATCTAATGGACGAGGATTTCTCCTGTTTTGTCGCCACAACGACATCGCTCATCTGGACCGTTTACAGAGGCTTAGAGAGGAAAAGGGGAAGGGACCCCAGCGTTGGTCAACAGCACATAGCGATGTTCGATGCTGACAAAATCCCCAAGCCAACGATGTTTCATGCAGGATCCCTAATTCGAGCCATTAAGACTGATGAAGAGGTACCAAGCCGCAAGTCCTCATGGGGAAGTTTCAAAGGCAACAACTACTGCGGTCGGTACGAGTGGATGATCTGGGGCGAGATCCCAGCAGAGGCCATTCTATTCAGCGTGCCGCTCGAGAAGTTGACGACTGCCACGTCCGCCGCCCACGGTGCAATGGCCATCGCCGACCTTTTGTCTCTCCCGCACCTCAGCACGTGTGTCTGTAGGAAGTGCTCCTTGACAAATGCTCGCAAATCTTTTCTTTTGGACACCAACCGCGTCGGCCAGGATCTTACCTCAAACGAAAGCGGCATCGCGCTGGGTCAGTTGGCCACGCTGTTCGGCTTCTCGGTTTACTCAGAACCCGGACTGCTGACCGCCTTTGTACACCACGTGTGCCAGGGGTGGGCGATGATGACAGAGGATTGTAGCACTCTCGAAATAGTGGCGCCGGGATTTTTGGACGAGCTGGAGCGGACGTCAGCTGGTGAAGTAGTAGACAACGAGGTAGCCGAGAACATGTACAGGGCCTTGGAGGAAGGGCTCAAGATGTCGAATGATGAGGTAGGGAAAGAGAGGAAGGGGCTAAAACCATCGCCAAAGAAGTGGAAGACATCGCCTTGGAAAAAGAGGAAGATTTGAGACAAGTTGTCAGCGTGCTCCTTGCGTTGGGTCCGTTGGCGTTCGGATGTTCGCTTTCCATCTTGTAGAAACCACCCACTCCTGAGGAGATTGTGGAAGGCCCGATGAAAGTTTGTAGGTTGCAAGTTTGATAGCCTGTCCATTGTCCAGGAGCCTTCTCCAAGAGCTCGAATGAAATGTGTAAGACTAGCCGCATGTTTCCACTGGCCTTGTTGGTTGGTGATCCGAAATGCCTGAGACCAAGCGCTCACAGCACACATCATGACACGGAATCCATTTGGAAAACGTCGGGAGACGTCGAGTGCTTCGAACAGGTAGCATGGATGGGACGGTGTCATCCGACTGTCAGTCTCTTCAAGACGCGTTGTCATTATTTGGCTCACTTTTGGAACGAAGCCTCTCAACTACTCCCTACTACTAGGACCCCAGGTTAGCCAGAAATGCCGCAAATTATGCATGAAACTCCTTCCTTGAATCATCCAGAGTCGCTCAAGGGCCAAGGCTTCGAAAGGAAATGTCATTTGTCTAAAGGACCAATGACCTGTTTCCGTGCATGCCCACGCACCCATTCTAGCTCAACTTGTCCCCCGCACTTCCACTTGTAATTTACATGACGAGCAAAGTGCCGTCGACTGCCGCTCTGCCACGACTCAAGGGTGGTTCGGCACCTTGGCGTGGGCTGCCCAAGCTCGGGCAAAAAATCGATCCCCTCATGTCCATTCATGGACTTTTGCCGCCGCTTCAGTCATATCGATCGTCATCTCCACCTGCGGCGGGTGTCTCAGGGTAGCCAGCCGCTGGCGTTTCCGGGAACTGCGCGGGTGTCGACGCAGCTGCAGGCGTGGCACCGTATCCATAGCCGCCATAGTTACTGCCGTAGCCACGTGGGGTTGGTTGATCAGCCGCAGGAGTCGGAGCGCTGAATCCAGGAGTAGGAGCATCAAAGGCGCCAGGAGTAGGATGTTGCCATGAGCCAGGAGTAGGTTGGGCATTGCTTCCGCCGGAACCCGCATTGGCATTCCATGCAGGAGTCCTGGAGCCAGATTCAAAGGCCGTCGAGCCAGCTCCGCCGTATGGAGTACGTGATGAAGCATCCCAAGCAGAACCACGCTGAATCGAATGTTAGAGTCGTCTTTAAAATGAGATGCGCAAACTTACATTGTCGCCCCACGTCGAGCCACCATAGGCAGTCGAGCCTCCGTACGCCGTACGGCCTCCATCACCGTAGGCGGTTCGGCTGCCGTCTCCATAGGCGGTCCTATTGCCATCATTGCGGCCGGCCCAGGCAGGAGTGCGTGAGCTGTTCCAGGAAGCTGGGGTGCGACCACCAGCTCCGCCGTAAGACGTCCCAGATCCGTTGGATTGCGACCATGCGGGAGTGCGGCCCCATGCTGGAGTCCTTCCACCTGACTGAGCACCCATAGGGGTACGGCTGCCGCCTTGCCAGTTGGGAACGCGGGATCCGGGAGTGGAACCACCATACCCACCCGGAGCTGGCGCACCTCGCCCACGTCCACCTCCGATTGGGATCGAGGCGCCGGTGATTGGATCCTTGACTGACAAAGTATCTTTGCCAACAGTGATGGTCTTGTTTTTGGTGTGAAGTTCAACGCGAGCCTCGAGGTCCGTGGTGTCCTTGACAATACCAAGAAGACCCTTGTACGGTCCCTTGCGGACGATGACGGTCTTGCCGATCAACCTATCCCGGCCAATGGTTTTTGGAGGTGCCATTGCGCCCTGGGCCGGGCCATTCTGACCCATTTGCCTTTGAAGAGCAGGGTTCATCTTCATGAGGTCAGGGGCTGCACTATTGACTCTGCCACCTTTGGCAGCGACGGTCGTCACGTTGCCAGCCCGAACGACGAAGACGCCCGCATTTTCTGCTCGAGAGTTGTTCAAGACGAAGAGGAAGTTGCGATGAATGTGGAGGACCCGGCCCTGACGGTTCTCACCCGCATACTCCTTGATTGTGTCATCGACGCGGATCTCAGAGCCATCCCGGTCAGTTCCAACAGCGTTTTTGCGCCTGTCGATCTTGTTGGAGATGTTTGATGGTAGAATGGTGCGAACCTGGCCGTTTTGATCCAAGACCCGCAAGGATTCGCGGTCGACCTTTATTACGCATGCAACAGTGGAGACATCAAGCTGCACCAAGTCGAAGAGGTCGTACTTTGTGATGCCAGAAATTCCGCCAGTGTCACTCGCGACTCGGAGGTCTTTACTAAAGACCGTGATTTCCTTGTTGTTGGAATCCGTCACGAGCGAGACACGGTCATCCTTGACCTTGATGACCATACCGACCTCGTCCTGGTATTTGCTGGCACCGACGACCTTGACGTGGTCTCCTTCCTTGAATCTCTTCCTAAGACTCTTCACGGGGGCTTCCACTGTCTGGCCTCGGAGGTCTCCTTCGGTGACTTTGAGTGTGACGATGTCGTTGTGAACGGTAACGGCTTTTCCAACGACGCCCTTCTGCTCGCCTTGGAAAATTTCAACCATGTCTCCGGGCATGTAATTGGATTGGCCAGCCGACTGCTTGATCGTGGCGGCGAGAGCATTAAGGTCAAGGTTTTCAGCACCGTCCTCGACCACAGCAAACTTGGTCACCTCGTCAAGGCGAGGATGAACAGCATCCGTTTGGAGCTGAGAGAGCTTGACAGTCTTTTCTAGGAATCCATCAACGTAGCGGTCTTTCTTGTAGATCCAGATACGATGTCCATGCAGAGAGGTTTCTTGCTGAAGAAATTTCATGTGCTTCTTCCGCGCCTCGACATCACTGAAATGCCTCTGAGCGGGTCTTTGAAGGAATCCAGGGCGCTTTCGCTTGGCATCGGCGGGCGCGTTGGGGTCATCGTGAAGGCCGTAGTCCAGACGAGGAACAATGCGGACGGTGACCTCGTTGCCGTTTGGTTCCACCTCGATGATCTGTGCCAAATCTCCTGCATACAACTGCGGGCCCTTCATGCGGACGTACATGCCTTCGGTGAGCTCCTCGGACTTCTTTACGCGGAGCAAATCTGGCATCTCCTTGAGTGGAACCAGAATCATTCCCTTGTCTTTGCGGGGGTAGCAAAATGAGATGTTATCGCATGCTACCATGACTGCGGCCTGCTTGCGCGCCTCCACGTAGATGTATCCAGGCATGATGGCGCCGCGCTCAAATACAGACGTGGCCTCGATTGGCTCGCGAGTGCGCAATCGATCCTCAATCTTTTTTGCGATGGAGAAGACAATTTCCTTTTCCTTGCCAGGCTTGCACTTGACTCCCCAGATTGAGGGATCCTCTACGCTGGGCAAAAGCAGTCTCTGAGGCAAGACCGCCGAGTTGACTGCAGAGGCACGGTTACGACCGTAGCGCTCCTTGAGAGCAGCGGCTTGCTTCTCCGCATCCATACTCGCCTCCAGCTCGCGTTGTCTGTCAAGTTCCCTGTGTCGGCGGTCGTCGTTTTCGGCACCAGCGGGCATGTCCAGAAGGTCGTCGGGGTGAGTCTCGTCGGGCAGTTCGTCGTCTTCGTCGAGCTCCTCCTCATCTTCCTCGTCAACCTCGGCTTCGACATCAATGAACTGGAGACGGGCATCGCGCTTGCGTCGTTTGCGCTGGTGACCCTGTCAAAGTGTGAGAAAAACCTCTGAGGCAAGGCGCGTCATGCTGCACGCGCGGATGGCGAGATACTCACAACAACTTCCTCTTCTTCATCTTCCTCCTCCTCCTCGTCCTCCTCTTCATCGTCTTCCTCACCACCATCCTCATGCTGCTCCTCGCCCTCCCCTTCTTCCTCATCTCCAGCAGCCTCCTCATTGTTGTCTTCATCTTCGCTCTGGTGTCTGCTGATCCGCTTGCCTGACCGATTGGGCCTCACTTCGTTATCGTCATCGTCATCTTGTCTTGTGTCGTCCTCGTTGTCAGAAGCAACGGCTGGCTCAAAGTTGAAAGGCTCGTCATCCGACTCGGAGCCGGCGAGGTCGTCTCGGTTGTCCGCCATGACGAGGCGTCAGACAAGCTCAATCGGAGAGAGTAAAGCGGAAGGTTGGTTGCGAGCTTGTCGGAGGATGCCGTTCAGGTTGGAAGGGTTGTCGGGGGTGTAAGAATTGAGCGTTCCTTTGTAAAGGCGCGAGATGAAGTTGTGAGATCGAGTATGGCGGCGGAGCTGTGCAAGGCGGCCGGGGGCGCCGCGCCGACCAGGGCGCACAGACGCTCCAGCGCAAACACAGAACCATGGCTTAGTCAGGCCTGGCGGTCATCTCTCTGGCCAAAGTCTTTCACAACAACGCATTACTCTCTCAAACCAACTGGGCCTCATGTCCCGCTTCTTGCAAGTGAGCGCTCCATCCTGAACGAACGCGATGCATCAGGCTCATGCTTTGTACAGCATGGCTGCGCCCGCGTGCCGGTGACAGCGCTTGCATTTTGCGGCAAATACGTTCTTTCGGCTGAAGGTCCCTTCCTACGTGTTTTCCAGCGAGAAAAACGAGCTCAGATCCTCTCCAAAAGACTGTTCAAGAGCCAGGCAGTACATGGTATTCTGGAAGTCCATTCATCCGAGCAAGAACGATCCACAATCATCCTAGTGTATGGAGGACTTTTCGTTCGGTTGATCAAAATCTTCGTGGACAGGCCAGATGAATTGTCAAAAGGGCCTGTTTGCAAAGTCGCAGATTGGATCCTCGATGTGGCATCCTGTCCAGTTCCTTTCGACCCCACTGCTGGCGAGAAGCTAGACGCATCGGCCGACTGCAGTACTGTGGCAGTAACGGCGCACAATGCACTCTTGCGATTTTCGTGGTCAATCAATGACCCAAGCTTGACACTTTCTTCGGGGGAATTGACTTGTGCATCTCGTTGCATGTTGTACTCCGCACATTGTCTATGGCTTTCGCACTCCAAGGTCCTGGTCGCATCAGGGACAGCATTCGGCGAAATTCTTGTATGGTCTTGCGACTTCTCCAGCGCTGCGCAAGCAGAGTCATCGATACATCACTTCTTCACTGGCCATGAAGGATCCATATTTGGCGTACGGATTTCATCCGCATTCACAACTGGAGATGGAAACGGCTCAACTTACCGCTTGCTTGCAAGCTGTAGTGATGACCGGACGATCAGACTCTGGAATGTTACATCATTGCCCAAAAGCACAGTGATGCCAGCCTCTCAGGACGTTCTGGGGCTGGTCCAAGATCGCGAGACTGGCTTCGGTGCAAACATCTCCGACCAAAGCAAGAGTCTCGCAGTCGCTTGGGGCCACACGTCGAGAGTATGGGCTGTTCGTTTTATTGAGAGGACACAATTCCGGATCAACCAGCTCATGTCGTTTGGAGAAGATGCTACCACTCGAGTCTGGCAACTAGACTATGAAGTCGACAGCTCACAAACATTGGCAGTTGACTTCAAGCTCTCGGATACGTCCTCTTTTCATTCGGGCAAAAACATTTGGTCCATGGCGACAAACTATCATTATGACGGCGACAAGATTGAAATTGTCACTGGGGCAGCTGACAGTGCGATCACCAGCCACTTGTGGCCTTTCGAAAGGTTGGAGTCTGTAGCAGAGCATTCCAAAGCTGACGTCCAGCGATCGTTTGCTTTTCTGTCCCCCGGATCAGTCATTTCCACGGCGAACAGTGGCCAGGTCTGGAAAGCTGACGTCGTGAGAAAAGATGGAGATGTTGTGTGGCACAGCCTTGGACAGTTTGATGAACTTCAGGGCTACTCTATTGCTGCAGGTGTACCCGAGCTTGGGCTGGCTTTTATCGCAAGCAAAAACGGACAAGTTTTCTGTGTGGGCGAAAGCAGCACTCATCTTTCAAGCCTTACACAAGTCGAGAAAAAGATTTCCGGAATTTACGCCTCCTCCGTTTGCACTCCGGATGGCAAGACTCTGGTCAGTTTGTTTGTTACCCAAGTGGGAGAAACTGTCGCTGAGCACTTTCTCTTCTCACGCGATGCTGAATTGAAGATTGTGCGAAAAGTCGCCTTGAGACTTCCTTCTCCCTTCGTACCTACCTCTGCAACCTATGCAATCTTGGACGGTTGCAGCATCGGATTTGTCGGTTCAAGGAGTGGTGGACTGTTGATATTCCCGGAGGTTCCGTTCCACGATACAAGCGAAGTCTGCGAGTATCAGTTCAGTGCTCGTCACAAATTACATACACCTGAAGCCACCACCCGTCTCTTATGGGCCCCCTCGACAGCGCTCGACAGCTCCAAGTCTCTCGGACTTCTCATATCAGTCGGCCGTGACGGACGTTGCACAGCAACTGACATCTCGCAAAGTCTGACTACGACTCTCGTTCACCAATCTTCTCTTCCGCTTGGACCTAATGCCGAAGGCTGTTACATCGACCCACAGAGCAAAGACCTCATGGTCTACGGCTTTCGAAGTAAGCACTTTGTTCTCTACAATGTTACGCTCGAACAGGAGGTACTATCCGTCGAATGTGGCGGCGCCCACCGCATCTGGAGCTTCTGCCCTCTGCCTCCTGGCGGTGGTGTCGGCGGCACATTCGTTTGGAATCACGCAAACACGTTCAAACTTTATCACACAGCCCAAGCATCGCACGATATTCTGAGAACGGGCGGGCATGGCCGTGAGATCAAAGCACTGGCAGCTTGCCCCACGCGCTCGGGGCTTCTTGCTACTGGGGCGGAAGACACTACGCTTCGCCTGTTCCAGTACGGCGAGGTTGGCTTGGAACACAAGCATGCAGACTTTACATCTGTCAAGACTATCCGCAAACATGTCACGGGAATCCAGCACCTTGCTTGGTCTGCGGATGGGCGGTTCCTTTTCAGCAGCGGTGGAGGCGAGGAATTCTTTGTGTGGAGAGTCCGCAATGTGCCAGTGATCGGCCTCGGTGTGGTTTGCGAAGCAGTCTGTCCAACGGAGAGCGAAAACTTCGACCTCAGAATAATGAATTTTGAAGTCGAGCAAATAGGACCAAAGGATCCCCGGGACCACGGCCTGGATGAGGATAGAGACGGTGGATTCATCATCACGATGGTCTTCTCTGATTCAACTCTAAGGGTAAGCATTATTCGTCCGCCCTCAGGCACTCGGAAAGAGCGAAAAGACTGACGTATCGAAACAGAGGTACACCTACACTTCCACGCTATCCACCAAGACCTTCCGCCTCATCCACGTCGGCACATATGCCACTTCTTGTCTCACCCAAGTGATCCATCTCGACCACCGACATTTCCTCACCGCTGGAACAGACGGGTATATCACATTTTGGCCCAACATTCAGACTACCTCTGCCTTCCACGAGGAAGCCGCTGTGGACACTCTTCGGACTGAGCTGTCCTTTGCCTCTCGCAAAATGATCCACCAAAGCACCGTCAAAGCCCTTAGCCACCAAAACGTTACAGCTGACACAGCTCTTCTTCTTACCGGCGGCGACGACAACGCCGTCGCTCTCACTCTGATCAAGACCCGAGACAACCATGAGGCGAAACCCCTGTCGACCAGTGTAAGCACACTCCTCATGCCGACCGCCCACGCCGCGACAGTGACGGCAAGCGCACTGCTCCGCTGCAGTGAGGACAAAAACAGATTCCTGGCCGTGACGAGCGGCAACGACCAGCGCGTCAAGGTATGGGAGATCACGGTCGATCTGGAGAAAGAAGGCGTCGAGGGCGTGGACGTGAGATGTGTTGCCGACGAGCCCACTGCCGTGGCAGACGTGTCTGACATGGCAGTGTTGGGTGGCAAGGAGGAGGAGGAGAAAAAACGGACTGTCGTCTTAGTTGGTGTGGGTATGGACGCCTGGACGCTGGATTTGGGGTCGCATGGGGAATAAGCTTCTGCTGTTTGAAAGCGGAGCCAGTCAGAGCATCTATGGCATTGATTTGTCGTTTTGATATTTGCTCGCGCCAGGGATCCATATTTTGTCTCGACTTTTACGTAGACACCCAAACCGACAATGCAACAAAACGTTTTTCGTGGACACACAAGGCGCATTGGAAGAAGTACAGGAAGAATACTTTGCCTAGGACAATTGCAGGACTGCTTTGCTTTTGTGCCGCGCCATCACCCTTTGTACCCTCAGCGAATAATGACTTCAATGGCAACCTCGTTGCTCCAACCAGCTCTCTGATCGCTCTCCTCCCACGCCCTCACCAAGTCAATCTCCAACACGCTCTTTTTGACCCTGACACATTCCATGGACACTGGCTTGCCAAAGATCAGCGCAATGAATTGGTTCTCAATGTCCAACTTCTCCAGGTCCTCGATCCAAATTCCATAGGTCCCGAGAGCCTTCAGGCTGGTCCAAATTCTGAGATGATGACCACCCTCGCGCTCCACATACACGTCGTAGTTCACAATCGCAGCCGCTCCAGTCATTTTCCCAACAAGACCCAGGACTGAGAGCTTCACAGAGCCGGTCGATGTGTTGTGTGTGGACACCGGTGCCGCTGACAAGATTTCCCATTCCTGGACTGGGAGATCAAGGTGAACGAATGCCGATTCCTGGCCCCTCTTGACTGGGGCGCTTATTTGACCTGTGGTGTGAGCGCGGACAACATATTCTCCATCCTCCGTACCAGGAAAATGATCGAGCGTGAGAAGTTCAGTCAGGTTCCTCTGGGTCGTGTTGAAGACACCCAGGATGCCTGTGCCAGAACCCTGGCGGCCAACGAATGTGCCAATCTTTAGCAGCTGTGGCTCATCGTAACCGACGTAGGCATCGATGGTCTTGCCTATGCGATGGGGGCGCAGGATGACGGTAGAGCCCCGCGGAGTCTTGGCCGTCATTTGGCGGATCAGATCAATGTTGTGCTGGCCTGGTACATCTGTGATGTAAATCGGACCCCCTGAGATGCAGCGCGCAGCCGCGTGGAACGAGGCCCATGGATGAGAGGTCTGAAACATGTCCCAGTCGGGGAGTACATTGAGATGTTGCGTCAAGAGCGAGTTGTGCGCGTTGCAGTAGACATGCCACGGATGTGACGCAGGCACCTCCGGGAAAAAGTCATCAGAGTTGCGGACCATTATGCGTGGCTTGTTTGTCGGAATTTGTGAATGGAACAGGATCTGAGGCACTTGTGACATGCAAGAAATCGCTTTGGCGGAGAAAAATCGAAGAATGCTGAAACTCCAAGCGTCCTGGTATGTTCGAATCAGACGCCTCCGTGGAATCGCCTCGTCAAGCTCATCAAGGAAGAATTGGGCATCGGTCTTGACGGAATCTATCCCTGAGAGTTGGAGAAACGAGTAAAAGTCTTGATACATGCGCGACACGTCTTCCTCGTCGACTACCAGCATTTTGCCCCCAGAAACACCATCCTTCTTTTGGACTTCCACGGTCTTGTAAGTTTTGGCAATCAAACCGTCGGGAGAAATGCCGCCCCAGTAGCCCAGAATTGCATGCCACACGGCAATGTGGGAGATGTTCTTGAACCTCTTGCGGATCTCAGTGGTCGTATAACCAAGGCCCTGGGGAAATCCTTGCTTGTTGGCTTCAAATTCCATCCATCCACGTTGAAATTGCCCTGCGCCTTCATTGTCCAGAGATTGCCAGTTGTCGTCAATGATGAGATTTGTGACCGTAATATCGTTTTTCTCTAGAGCATCGAGGGCCTTGAAAATTGCCTCCTCGGTGAGGGTTTGGCCAAGGCCATTCCACGTGCAATAGGTAAGACCGTCGTACCATTCCTCGAGCCATTCCGGTTTTATTTCTTTTTTCTCCAAAGCTCGCAACTCAGCCTCGACTTGGTTATGGACAATGTCGTACTTCATCACCAGGCGGCGGGCGTGATACATGACAGCAGCATTGGCAATTTCGAATTCTTTTGCGACTGAAATGATGACTGTCGATTCTTGTTCATTGGTGCCATCATTTCGAGCGCGGATGACCATATTGCCTTGATGGTCGTGAACAATCTCAGTGAGAACATTGTTGAGACCACTCACGGCTAGCACAACAACATGGTGACCATCGGCGCGCTGGAATGAGGCAAGGACAGCCTCTTTGTCCGGAGAAAATTCGCCCTTACCGTGTCGTGGGGCAAGCCATGGGCTCCAAAGGCGAACAAGCGCGAACCACTTGCTGATCTCCGTTGGTTTACCTAGAGTAAAGGAGCGCCAGCCCGAGCGGTCTCCGGATGCTGGTGGAGCTTTGCCTGTGGCTGTCCAAAGTAAAGTATCTGAAGTTTGGCTTGCTTCCTGGTGAATCTGGAGACTGCTGCAAATGTTATTGAGATAATGGCTCAAGGACGAGCTCTTGAGCGATGGCTCTTGATAGACCAAATGGCCATCGGAGAAGGAGAATTGTTCATTTGCCCAGTTCCATGGTCCGGACGGCCCACTTCTGAAGGTGATGGTGAAGGAGACTGAGTGACCAGGCCGCCCTGCAAGCTTTACAGAGAACCACTGGTGGCGAACATGATTTGAGTCTGGGCGTGTGACGACCAGCTGGCTGTCGTTAGAATCGCTTGGCTTGTGTTGGTGCGGAAGAATACCGTCGAGAGCGGCCCTTGTTGCTTGTCAAAAGCGAGCTTTTCCCAATTCCCTACGCCAGAATGATTGTGCCACAGGGCAACTTCCCAGTCGCGATCGGAGGTCGGGTCTGTTTCGATCAATGCAGTGAACAGAACGGATTTGGTGTCTGGAACTAGAATTGTCGTCTGCCCGAGAGGAGGCGAACAGACGAGGTTTGCGAACATGTTGGTCTTGAGGAAACACGGAACTTCAGAGATGCGAAATGAGACTAGCAGACGGTGCAGACTTGGTTATTCCAAGGAAAGATGGGTGTTTTGAGGCTCTTGGACGTCCGACTGATCAACAGCAGCAGACGGTTGGGTGATGCAATGGAGAGATGCGGGGCAAAAGGTACCCGACGGGAGCGACCGGACCAGGCAGGACCCGGACCGCCTGCGTCGCGCGGATCCATGCACGCTTCAGCTCACCGCCCGGCCTTGGGTGCGTTGCCGTCGCGTTGCTCGCCGATACTTTTCCTGCAACTCCGCTCAACCCTCGAAAGCTCCGCCTTATTCAATGCCGTCTACGGCGCTGGTCCAGCATGGCTGCCGCCCGGCGCTACATGTCTGCACACAATGCGCATCCCGAAAGCGCATCCCTCCGGCCTCCGCTCGCCGCATCACCCAAGATTACTTGCGCAAGACCCTTGAGGCAGAGATGGAATGGAGCGAAAGGGGCAAAGAGATCAAGGCTGGAAAGCTGCCGAGCTTCATGAGTTTTCTCGAAGAGCGTGGTTATGTCAAACAAACCACCTCGTGAGCATACCATTCCCAAGCAATTTTTCTCTGCTAACATTGCCCAGCAACAAGCGAGAGCTCGAAACTCTGATGAACGAGAAGCGCATCGGCGCATACTGTGGCGTTGATCCGACCGCTCCCTCCATGCACGTTGGACACATGCTGCCATTCATGGTTATATTCTGGATGTATCTGCACGGTTTCAAAGCCTGCACCCTACTTGGTGGCGCCACGGCCAAGATTGGAGATCCAGAAGGCCGGACAACAGAGCGAAAGCGGCAAGCCAGTGATGAGAAAAAAACCAACATGGCTCTCATGCATTTGCAGCTCAAGAAGTTATGGGAAAGTGTCGATACCATCGGCCGCAAGTACGGCTATCAACGAGAGTGGGCATGGAGGCGGATATTAGCAAACAACAACGTATGGCACAATAAACTCTCCATCGTGGAAATGATGGGTAAGCTGGGGCGCAATTTTCGAATTGGTCCCATGCTCAGTCGAGACGCGTGGGCGAATCTTGCCAAGCTTCTCGATTTTCGCTGACCAGAGTCACAGTGTTAAAGTCCGCCAGGAGAACGGAGAAGGAATGTCGTTTGCCGAGTTTTCGTACCCAATTTTGCAAGCATGGGACTTTTGGGAACTCTACCGCCAACAAGGCATCCAACTGCAGATTGGCGGCGCTGACCAGTTTGGCAACATCCTTACTGGCGTTCAAGCCTTGAACGTGATTCGCGCCAACGAAAAGGACCCTGCCCTTCTACCCAAGATTCACGCCTCAGATCCAAAGAAGGAGTATTTGTTTGCTCCTCATGGATTGACCGTGCCCCTCCTTGAAGCAGCATCAGGGGAAAAAATCGGCAAGAGTGCCGGTAATGCCATCTGGTTAGATCCAGGAATGACTTCAAGCTTTGATCTGTACGGGGTATGTGTGAGCGTCTCTATCAGATGCGATCAGAGCTGCTGACACATGATGCAGTACTTTGTCAAGACAGCGGACAGTGACGTCGAACGTTACCTGAAGCTGTTCACGTTTGTGCCCACGCCGACTATTCGTGAAGTCATAGAGGAGCACGAGAAGGATCCATCCAAACGACTTGCGCAACATCTTCTTGCTGCCGAGTTCGTCGAGCTCGCTCATGGACCTAATGCAGCCAAAGAAGCAGCAGCTACCCATCGGAATATTGTCAGTAACCGCAAGACAGTGTCCATGTCTTCTTTGATGGACAGCACACAAGCCGAGAACCCTCAGGATCCCCGCAAATTCATGAGCAATCAGTTGAACAAGAAGGCGCCTGCGGCTACATTTGAAAATACCAGCAGCGTCAGGATTTCTTTGCCAAGATCTTTGGTCTACGGCAACAACCTTGGCGCCGTACTCTACCACTCGGGGCTTGTCACATCAAAGACCGAGGGACACAAGCTCATCTCAAAGTCCGGAGGAGCATATGTAGCAGGTCGGCCGGGCACTAGGAGCGGAAGCATGGGTGACGATGTCAAGTTTACCCCGATTCGGATGGGTAGCGACACGGCAGATGGGTTCATATTTGATGAGGACAAGTTGCTGTTGCGGGTAGGCAAGTGGAGGATGAAACTGATCCACGTAATTCCCGATGAGGAGTTCGAGGCGCAGGGTCTTACAGCGCCAGGATGGGAAGAGAGAAAATAGGACGCGACAGAAGAGCAAGTGGCGAAGGACGCGTAGCATTTTCTGAGCGTGTGAATAAACGATGGAGACTTGTATAATACGCATTTCTTCCCCACTCCTTGGTATGCTTTTTGCAACGAGACACCGAAAATTGAGAGGAAAACCAAAGGCAATCCATTGGCAGACACTCACGCGTTCAATCTGTCTGGTACATGCAAACAGGAAGGTCTGGCCGGGGGTGAGTAGAGAAGGAAGCTTTGACCATCAATTCGCCTTAACCGGGCAGGAACGCGTCTCGCGACGTCGCGACGTCGCGTCTCGTACTGCCGCTTCCTCCATCTCCGCAAAACAACCCTCCCTCCCACCATCCATCACTCGGCCTCCACCATGGCCCGAAACACAGAGAAAGGCGACGTGTCGACTCCCAAATCTACTTCCTCTCAAAAGAAGAATGCTGGGGCTTCATCCCAGACCAAGTCAACGCAAAAGTCAATTCTGGGTTTCTTCAAGAAGAGCACTACACCTTCGCAGAACGGAGGCTCGCCTTCAAACCTCACTCCGGCCCCCAGTAGCGACCCAATTCAACCACCGAGCAGTCCGATTAGACACAATGGTGAGCAGGGAAGGAACAAAGAAAATGGTCGGCGATTCCCGCTCAGCTCGACGATTGAGTGGCGCGCTGATAGCAGTCATGCAGAAGGCCCTAATCCTATCGCTGGAAGCAGTCCCAACAGAAAGGTAGTAGTAGTGTTGTACCGCCGCGAGACTTCAATGATTTTGATCTTGAGTACAGGGACGGAAGTCGGTCAACTATGCTGAGTCCGATGCTGAAGAAGATGACGACGTCTTCCAGCCGGTCTCGGCCAACGCGGCGGGCCGCCTCTCTAAGCGACGGAAGATAGCAAGTCTGGACGATTCGGACGACGAATTCGGGCCCGAACCGACCGCAGAATCTGCTGGAGAAGACGATGGTAAGTCTGCCTAGGTCAAAAGTACAGCTTCCAGCTCACCCACAGCAGAGATGGACGACTTTGTTGTGGCCGACGATTCGGACGAGGAGCCAGTTTCGAGAAAGAGAAAGCGGCCTTCAGCTTCCAACGCGCGCAGCTCGCCCCAAGAGTCTTCTCCCCGTCCCCTCGTTGATCCGGAAGAGGAAACCTTGGAATTGGGAGAAGGATCAACATCGACTGCCCAGCAGTGGAAGTACGACCCAGAGGACAAGGAACCATACAAGCCACGGGCAACCCCCAAGCCCTCTCAAAAGGACGGGAAGGCCGCTCCACCTAAGAAACAAAAGGCGCACATGTCCGAGCCTGAACAGAGATACACGTGGCTTGCAACAGTCATGGATGCGGATAGGAACCCTCCGGGCCACCCGGACTACGATCCTCGAACCCTCTACATTCCTCCAGGAGCCTGGGCGAAGTTTTCTCCATTCGAAAAACAATACTGGGAGATCAAGTGCAAGTTCTGGGACACCATCGTCTTCTTCAAAAAAGGAAAGTTCTACGAACTTTACGAGAACGACGCCACGACTGGCCATCAATTGTTCGATCTCAAATTGACCGACCGTGTCAACATGCGCATGGTTGGCGTTCCGGAGTCATCGCTAGACATGTGGGCAAATCAATTTGTGGCAAAAGGATTCAAGATTGCCAAAGTTGATCAGATGGAATCTGCTCTGGCCAAAGAAATGCGCGAGAGAGGCGGCGAAAAGCCGCTCAAACCGGCTAAAGAGGACAAGGTCATCCGCCGGGAGCTCTCGTCCGTCCTCACAGCAGGTACCCTTGTCGATGGCGGTATGCTGCAAGACGACATGTCGACATACTGCGTTGCCATAAAGGAAGCCGACGTTGACAATACGACTGTCTTCGGAATAGCATTTGTCGACACTGCCACCGCTCAGTTCCAGCTTTGCGAATTCGCCGACGATGCGGATTTGACCAAATTCGAGACTTTTGTGGCCCAGACGCGACCAACGGAACTTCTCCTGGAAAAGTCTTCGATTTCTGCAAAGGCGCTGCGCATTCTCAAGAATAACACAAGTCCTACTACTTTGTGGAACTTTTTGAAGCCAACCAAAGAGTTTTGGCCCGCTGATATCACAGCCCGTGAAATCGACGCCAACAACTACTTTGTGTCTCCAGATCGGGACAACATCGAGGTCTGGCCTCAAGCTCTCAGGGATGCAAGAGAGAAACATGACCTCGCAATGTCTGCCTTCGGTGCTCTTCTTCAATACCTCAGGACTTTGAAGATTGAGAGGGAGCTGGTCACCCTCGGCAACTTTGCTTGGTATGATCCGATCAAAAAGGCCACGAGCTTGGTTCTGGACGGCCAAAGCTTGATCAATCTTGAAATTTTCGCCAACAGCTTTGATGGAGGAACGGAGGGCACCCTCTTCGCCATGTTGAATCGGTGCATCACTCCGTTCGGCAAGCGCATGCTCAAGCAATGGGTCTGCCATCCGCTGGCCGACGCTCACAGAATCAATCAGCGACTGGATGCCGTAGACGCGCTCAATGCGGACACCACGATCATGGACCGTTTCACTGCCTCGCTTAGCAAGCTTCCCGATCTTGAACGTCTTCTTTCGCGGGTCCACGCAGGCAGGATCAAGACTCAAGACTTCGTCAAGGTGCTCGAAGGGTTGGAGCAAATCGAATACACAATGAGTCTCTTGAGCCAATTTGGCGAAGGAGAAGGCATTATTGGCCAACTCCTCTCCCAAATGCCCGATCTCTCCAGCCCTCTGAAGTACTGGCGCGATGCTTTCGACCGCAAGAAGGCTAAGGTCGAAGGTATCTTGGTCCCCGAGCCCGGAGTAGAGGAGGACTTTGACCAAAGCCAAGAGTCTATCGAGCAAGTGCTTGCCGCGCTTGACAGTTTGCTCAAGGAGGTTCGCCGTGATCTAGGCTCGACGGCCATTTGTTACCGTGACAATGGCAAAGAGATTTACCAGCTCGAGGTCCCCATCAAGATCAAGAACGTTCCCAAGAGCTGGGACCAAATGTCTGCGACCGCAAAGGTCAAGAGATACTACAGTCCCGAACTTCGAAAGCTTGTGCGCAGACTTCAAGAGGCTCAGGAGACCCACGGACAAATCGTCAAAGAGGTCACTGGCCGAATCTACAGCAGATTCGACGAAGACTACACCACATGGCTTGCAGCAGTCAAGATCATTGCCCAACTAGATTGTCTGATCAGTCTGGCCAAGGCATCGACCAGCCTCGGCGAACCGTCTTGCAGACCCACGTTTGTGGACGGAGAGCGGTCCGTCATGGAATTGGAAGAGCTGAGACATCCTTGCATGCTGCAAAATGTCACAGACTTCATTCCCAATGACATCAAACTTGGTGGTGATCAGGCCAAGATTGACTTGCTCACTGGTGCCAACGCTGCTGGAAAAAGTACTATCCTTCGTATGGTAAGTCTGCAGTCGACGTCGGCATGTTTTTGGCCATGCTCAGATCTGACATCTCATACAGACATGTATCGCCGTCATTCTTGCACAGATCGGATGCTATCTGCCTTGTGTATCGGCACGCATGACGCCTTGCGATCGCATCATGTCACGTCTTGGAGCACAAGACAACATTTTTGCAGCGCAGTCGACATTCTTCGTCGAACTATCGGAAACCAAGAAGATTCTCTCTGAAGCTACGCCCCGCTCCCTGGTCATTCTGGATGAACTTGGCCGCGGCACCAGCTCTTACGACGGTGTTGCCGTCGCCCAGGCAGTTTTGCACCATGTCGCCTCGCACGTGGGCTGCTTGGGCTTTTTCGCGACCCATTACCATTCCCTGGCCACCGAGTTCAAGGGCCACCCCGAAATCATGGCCAAGCGGATGGCGATTCACGTCGACGACGAGAACAAACAAATCACTTTCTTGTATAAGCTCGAGCAGGGTGTCGCCGAGGGCAGCTTCGGCATGCACTGCGCCGCCATGTGCGGCATCAACCCGCGCATCATCGAACGAGCTGAGGTCGCCGCAACGGAATGGGAGCACACTAGCAGGCTCAAAGAGAGCCTAGAAAAGGCTAGGCAAAGCTGCTATGTACCTTTGGGCGTCCAAAGCGACGTCGCGTGGTTGCTGCGCGAGGGTGACAATGGCGCCGATGAGATGGGCGATATGGGTCTCAACGTTTTGTTGAAGGCCATTGAGTCGCTCTGAGGCCAGGAAGACATCGAGCGAAGCTTTGTCAAATTCTTGCTTACTCGCTGAGAGGGGAACGTAGGCAAAGACGATGGCGGTAGGGCGAGGATTACCGGCGCACACAATTGCTATTTGATGAGGTTTGTTAGCTGAATGTTTCGGGAAGGAGTTGAGGCTTTCGCAGACAGAATCCGCCAACGGTTCACGTAAAAAAGTAGATAATTGTCCAATTACAAAGCAAAGGATTTCGATCACCTTTTACCATCCTAGATCCATTGATACTTCGCGCTGAAGCAGCACGAAATGAATCGAGCGCGGACGAAAAGACCCAGAGTCAGACGGACGAAACTTGCGGACGATTACCAACTACTCCTACCACAGTCTACCGCAGCGTCTAGCGCGAATCTAGAAGTAACTCGCACCTCGACCTGTCAAGTCGCCGTTCTATCCCTCGTCGCGGACAAATAGTGGATCAAGGGATCTTTGACGTAATCCGTGTTCCTTTTCGAACCCTACCTAAGCACGATATGTGGTTATGAGGATGCACGATAACTGCAGACAAGACCCCTCTACAGCTACATCAAAGACCGTCCAGTCTCATGTCTTTTCTCGCACGACGCCTATCAGGCCTCGCCATTAATCGCTCAACAGCACCGGCGCACCCAGAACAAGCACAACAACCGGCGCCAACCCACGCTGAAAGCTCCACGGCCCCCACCACCGTCAACACCGACATGTCGCAAACCACCCCGCTCCCCGTGCTCCCCCTGCGCAACAGGACTGCCATCGTGACGGGAGCCTCGCGCGGCATCGGCAGCGAAATGGCGCTCTCGCTGGCGCGGCGCGGCGCGAACGTCGCCTTAGTGCACACGTCGCCGTCTTCGCGGCCGCTCGTCGAAGCCGTCGCCGCAGAGGTGGCGAAGCTCGACAATGGCGCGCGGGCGTGCGTCGTGCAGGCCGACATGGCAACGCGGGATGCGGGCGAGAAGACGGTCGAGGGCGCGCTCAGGGGCCTGGGCGTGCGGACGATTGAGATTGTGGTGTTGAATGCAGCCGTAGGAGAGATGGGAGATGTTGAGGGTGTTGAGGGGGCGGATAAAGTGGGCGATATGTTTGATCGGTATGTCTGTGTCTTGAATGCGTTCTCTACTTCTACTCGTTCGCTCAATGGGTTTGGTGAAAAAGAACCGGCAGTCAGTGGTGTCCGTGACTGCAATCAAACCTCCAGCGCTGCTCCAAAACAGCTCTACTGACACATCAACTCTCCACCACAGAATCTTCCACACCAACGTCCTCGGCCCGCACCTCGTCGTCCGCGCCGTGCTGCCCTACCTCAGCCCGGCCGGCTCCAACCGCCTGATCAGCATCTCGTCTGTCAACGCGCGTATCCACGCGCCGCGCTGGGCCTTTTACTCGGCGTCTAAAAACGCTCTCGAGTCACTGACGCGCAACTGGGCCAAGGAGCTCGCCGCCAGATATCGCCTGACGGCAAATTCGGTCGTCGTTGGTCCCACCGAGACGGAGCGCGCGACGTCGGATCCGCGAGGCAGGGCTGTGGCTGCTGGTCTGGCGACTGCGGACAAGCGCATTGCGACGAAGGGTGATGTAGCTGATGTGGTCTGTTGGTTGGCTGGGGAGGAGAGTCGGTGGGTCAATGGCGATGCGATTGGGTGTCATGGTGGAGCGGTGTTTGGGTACTGATGGCATAGGGTGTGTGGAAAGTAATGGCAGCTCCTTTCGCAGTGGTGAATGGCAGGTCCCTGGATGCAGCCACGGCCCCAGAAATTACCATTTCTGTCGCCACGCACCGTGACGGGGATGAGAAGTTTTCCGTGTCACGGATCCGGATGCGCTGATCATCACACTCCGATTCTACACAAAGAAGCAGTGATCTCGAAAAACATCAGAACAGTGCATTTTGTACTCCCTCAAATCAAATCATAGCCAAACTCCGGGCCCATGAATGAACAAGCAGGCCGATGCCGTTTTGAAACCCAAGCCAGTCTTTCGTCTTATTTGATCGTCGGTGGCTTCTACGCCGACTTCTTTCCCTTCTCAATCTTTCTCCTCTTGGATCTCAGCTTCTCCGCCTCGCCTTCCTTCTTCTTGTTACTGTAATCCATCTTCTCCAAGAGCTTCCTCTTGCTCCGGCTCATCATCATCATCTGCCTCTGCCTCTCCTCGGCTTCCTCCTTCTCCTTCTTAGCCCTCTTCTTTCTTGCGTCGCCCTTTTTCTTTTGCTCCGAGTCTACCGCGTACGGCTTGCCCTTGGCCTCTGCTTCGAGCTCCTTTTGGTGCTGGATCCGCGCCTTCTCTGTGTCAGACAAGTCCGAATCATCCTGCACATCCTCTTCGAAGCCATCAAAGCCGTCGTCCTCGGACTCCTCCTCATCTTCTCCATCCGAAGAGCCAGCGACGTCCATGCCTTCACCTGCTTCCACTTCATCAGATTGGTCAAGCAATGGGTTCTCTTCCTTCTCAGCTGGCTTGTCTTCCACTGACTCGTCGTCCTCGTCATCTTCCTCGGCTTCCTCTGCCTCCAGTGCCTCGCCCTCCCGTTCCTGCTCTTCCAAAGTGGCCGTAGGGTCATATTCACCCTTCTTGGGCTTGACCCAAGGACTCAAGTGGGGAGGAAGAGTTGCACCCGGTGCGTACAGATCTGGACGCAGCAGCTTCCCCTGATTGATGCAATCCCAGACCCACTGCGGCTGAACGTAGGTCCTGCCAGGCACCCGAGTGCCAGCAGGCAATCTTCCGTTGACGGCCTTGGTGGAAATCTCAGACTCGGAAACTTGAGGCGCAGGGATAGCTGGTCTGTCGACAATCTGATGTGTGATTGAAGGATCGGCTTCGTTGGTGGTATAAGCGCCGTCGCCGAGGACAGCGTCCCAACCGACACGCTTGCACCCAAAGGCCTTGAGAATGAATTCAAGGGGCTCGCGAGGGGTCTCTCGCGAGAGATAGAAGGTGAAGTTTGAGAAGAGGACTGCGGTTTCACTGCTCGAGGCCTCGGGCTGAGGAAGCTCATCGGCGTCGTCTCCGGTGACCTCGAACTTGTCGATACCATCGGTGGTCTGGTTGGCTTCCTCATTCGAAGATTCATTGGTACCCGTCATCGCAGCGTCGTCCTGTTCCAGATCTGCAACCTTGTCGGCCTCAGCTTGCGCAGCTTCTGAAGTCTTCGACACTGCCTTGCCGCCGTTTGTTGCCGGCGCAGCCTCAATCGCTGACTGGCCACCAATTGCCCTGCTCTCAAGCCTCAGGGCGTCGAGCTCGCCTCCTAGGTCGTCGCTGGCCTTGTTGAACTTAGGGGGGTAAACAAGTCCGATTGACGTGTACAGTCTGAAGTTGACAAACCCGAGGAGGGTAGTGTAAAACTCGACAAAGGTACCCATGATGCGAAAGTCGACGTCGGTCGGGACCCTCTGGACGAATTTGTACGGTACCAGCCACAAAACATCTTGACCTTGAATGGTTGCCTGGTAGTATATGCCCTTGATGGAGAGAAAAGACTTCTTCAGCGCGTGCGAAACAATCAGGTAGTGTTCAAATTCGAGGGTCAACCGCTTGCAGAGCGCGATGACCTTGGGAGGAACAGCGGAGGTGGATGGGAGGTTGGCGAAGAGGAACAACATCGAGAGACAGTCGTCGAGATCGCGCAGCGCATCGATAAACGTGGGGTATCGCTCCTTGATGATGTGGTCCAGGGCCATGCGGGGAGTGAGGTTCTTCTCCAACCGAGCAGCATCGGTGACTTCTCCACGTCCAAGTGCCCTGCTAATCTTCTTTGCAACTGCCTTGTGATCACGGAACTTATTCAAAAGGGGCTCGTGGAGGAGATGTTGAATGTCCTTGGTGTAGTAAAAGGTTGTCGAGTGCGTCGCGTTTTTCGCGACCTTTTTCTTGTTGCGAGGCTCGCGAGGGTAGATTCCCTTGAAGATGCATAGTCTTCGGAAATCAGGGAGAGAGATTTGAAGCTTGCGGACAGCTTGGGTTCTCGTAATGTAATTTTTGGCATTGCCGGCTTCGCCCTTTCTCTTGATCTTCGCCATGGTGGATCTTTCCTAGGTCTTTCAGGGTCAGCAAATGGACACTAAACTTCGGAAGATGGTGGGAACGACTAGTCAGAGGAGCAGAGGCATGTGAGGGCCAAGAACAGAAAAACGAGCAACACGGCCATGGTCTCTGCGCAGAAACAACTTTTGCGATTCGAACGAATCGGAAAATTGCCTGCGCGCGCGGTGTGCAGAGAGAGGAAGATTGGTGCGCCATCTCGGCTGATAACAACGACTTGTTGAACTTACCAGGCTTCAGGAAAATCGAGGGTGGGGTGGTAGGAGGAAATTGCAGAGTGCGACGAGGGCAAGAGGAGTTGGATTTGGTGTTGCATCGCGACGGCGTTTTTTTGCCGGGGCGGTGAGCTGATCCCTGCTCGCTCCGTCAGCGCCCTGGCCTAGCGTCAACAACACCTACTCGCTCTCGTCCGCACTACGCCAGCTGCCTTTCGACTTGCCAGCACGTCTCCCAGGATGCGGTGACCTGATCGCGTGCCCAATGGCCATGGACAGACAAAAAGCGCTGCTGTTCGGCTCCGCCGCTGCAGTGCGCCTCGTTCTCTTCCTCGCGTTTCCTTCTTTGCCTGACCTTCTGACCGGACGAGTCGAGATCTCGACGCCTGTAACCAGTTTCAAGAGGTGTGCGTAGATGACAAGCCGCTTGTACTTTGTTGAAAATACTGACATTCAACAAGTGCAAGAGGGCCTCTTTCTCTACACCCATAATGTCTCTCCTTACGACGGCGGCGTTTTCCACCAAGTACCGCAGCTCTGTCCACTCGTCCAAGCTCCAACTGACCAAGTCAGGCGCCCCTGCTACTGCCACTGTTCTCTCTACTCCCGGACATCTCCAGGCTCCCGATAGCGACCAATATTGTCTACATTATAGTGGATCTGCTTTGTGCCAATGCCTTGATGCAGATTGCGGACACCGGGGAGAATGTCTCGCCGCGTCAATTCACGTCGCCACGCAAGGACCTTCGCTGGAGTAGCCTGGCAATCGCTGCTGGGTATGGTGGCTCTGTATCTGCTGTAGACCGAGGAGACGTCTAACTTAGTGTCCAGATACCTGTTCAATCCCTTCATAATAGCCACCATGCTGGCACGGCCAACTTCAGCCCTGACGTCCCTCTTCGTTTTGACGGCCATCGCAAGCGCCTCCCGCGGTCGCCCAATGACGCTTGTCCTTGCTCTGTCCATAGCGTCGTACCTATCGATGTACCCCACACTGCTCTTTCCGCCGCTGCTCAAGCTTTGCTATGACGCCGAGTGGAAGCGGTCCCGAACGAAAGCGCCTCAAAGCCCACTCTGGTACACGATATTCCACTCTGCAGAACTCCTGGTGACGGCAGGATCGCTTCTTTATCTGTCATATCTTTTGATGGGCAGTTGGGAGTTCATATCGTCTACCTATGGTGTCCACTTGTTGCTCCCTGACTTGACGCCGAACGTGGGGCTCTGGTGGTACTTTTTCACGGAAATGTTCGACTCGTTCCGCGAATTCTTCCTTGGCGTCTTCTGGCTACACATGGCCGCGTACGTCGGAGGCTTGTGCTTCAGGATCTGGAGACAACCTCTGTTTATCGTAGTCACGCTACTGGGGATTTTCGCGGTCTTCATGCCCTATCCCAGTATCGCGGAAAGCGGACTTTACCTCAGTCTGGTCCCTTTGTATCGGCACGTATTTCCTTGTAAGCATTTCCTGTACCAAGCGCCAAGCATTCCAATTGACGTATACCACAGTGACTCGGTATACCTTCCTCGCCTGCTCAACCTTGCTCTATGCAAGTTTCCTGGGGCCAGCCTTTTACTACTTGTGGATCTATGCGGGTTCTGGCAACGCCAACTTTTTCTACGCCATTACACTAGTATGGAGCCTTGGGCTGACTCTAATCGTGGCGGATACAATATTCGCTGTCCTTCGCGATGAATGGGAGGTGGAGCGGCCAGAGATGAGAGGTAAAGAAGTGAGGCAGATTTAAAGTTGTTGGCCAAAGGCAATGTAGTCCACGTGCATCCCAACCGAAGTTCATGTCTCTCTCAGCTGGTCAGCATCTAGCATTGCTTCATTGGCCTGAGTAATTAGTACCATTTGCGATTTTTCGGGCGACTCCCACGATTGCCTTCTTTGATGGCGCCGTATCTGGGCTCTGAGCTTGCACGACATCATTGCTAGAGCATTGACCGCGACGACCCATGAGGGCGGGTTAGTGCGGTTGTGGGCACATGTCTTCACGTTGCCGCCTCTACAGCCTGTGCACCTCTTCCACTGCTTCCAACTTCCAGATCAACGCTCCACGTTCTCCTCAAACACTCAAATCCTCACTCGAATCAGGTCAGTCGAAGACTCGCACCTTTGCTTGCACAGAGCTCTCTTGTCCCGCAGTCACCAAGCACAACACCAGCCCGCGGCCTATCCTGTTGTCGGAGTCACCTCGTTTGTCGTCACGTCCCCTTCCTCATCCTCCGGCCTTGCCGGATCGTCTTCCGTCGACAGTCCTCTCACTCACACATCTCGAGCAGCTACTCCAGCAATCTTCCCTCCCCACTCTCACCATCAACATGGGTCAGCCAAAGTCAAACAATTTGACTAACCGCGATTTCGAGATCGCTGCTGCGGCTTGGAAATGTTTCAAGACTGAGCCAGCGGTGAGTGAGCCTTACCCTCAGGTCCTTGTTGTCTGACTGACCCTTTCAGATTGACTACGTGAAGCTTGCCGAACTCGCCGGCTTCAAAAACGCCGCTTCGGCCAGTGCTTGCTGGAACACTACCAAGAAGAAGTTATTCGCCCAGGGTTCCGGTGCTGCTGCTGCTAGCACCGGTACCGCTTCTCCGGCCACCCCGAAGACCCCAGCCTCTCGCAAGCGCAAGGCCGCGTCTGCCAAGAAATCTGCCGGCGAAGATGTCACGGAAGGCACCCCTTCCAAGAAGGGAAAGAAGCAGAACGTCGAGGCCGAGGATGATGAGGAGTTCGGCGACATCGAGGAGGACAGTCCTGTCAAGAAGGAGGAGGAGGTCAAGGAAGAAGAATACCTGGCTTCTGACCGCAAGGACTCTTACTTCGAATAAGTCCAACGCTGCTCAGCTGGATTCTTCGACAGTCATTTGATCAACACATCCCCAAAAGCTCGGTTCGACTTGAGAACGAAAGCGCCGACTACACACGAATGCTCTCAGAGGAGCCACACACGAATGATTCTAGGACTCATGAAGCAGTCACATCGAGCTTGAGCTCGCCCCCAAAAGAAGGCGGGGACTCGTCTTCTTCCATAAAATGAATGAACTCTCTTCATCAAATGTTCCCTTGGTGTTGAGTCGGAAGGTTCTGCGCGATATCTGCTCTTCAAAGACTCTGAGCTTGTATTCAAGAAGTTTTCGACGACGGATTTCCTTGCATGTAATACCTTGGGCGCAAGTCTTGAGAGTGGGAGGCCTTGTTCTTCTTTACTAACTTTTCAAATCTGACGCTACAAGTTTCTGAACGTAGCCGACTTTCGAGGCTTGGTAGCAAAAGTCGCGGCACACAAAATAGTGGTGGGGGCCTGTCAGGGAGTATTATTGAAGTTGGATATTGACAAAGAACAGACAGTAGGGACGTTCTTGGACGTTGGAGGCTCCCAATGTTGGTGTTTAGGTTGAATCAAGCTTTTAGACCAACCGGCTGAATTCAACCTGCAGCAAATACCTGCATCACATCAGCTACTAACCGCATCAGCTGAGGCACGGAACTTCCTAATATAGCAATTACGTGTGGTTCTCTACGTCGACGCCTCTTTACCGCGCGGATCTAACAAACTCAGCTTTTTGCACAAGTCGCTACTATTTTTCAATCGTTGCGCAATTTCAACAAATTTTCTGAAACAAGACACCATGCAGAGAATCAGAACGACATGCATGTCTGATGCAGCCCGGTCGCTCATGGCTGAGCCTGGATTCCAGCCAGGCGACAAGGCGCTGAATTAAATCAAGGTATCGAAGAAGCAGTCGATTAAGAAGGCATGCCGACGGGGTCACGAACCGAAATCTGGTTCGCTAGGGAAGACTGGCACCGAGCAGGACCAGGGTAAGCAATCGCTGCCAGAGGGATGCTCAAACCGAGCCGGCTCCCACCACATGTCGACGGTCACCTTGTACCGGACACTTTTTATCGACAAAACTCACGGAACAGCCTCTTGGCTGATCCTGACTTACGAGTGCTTCGTCGCCAAAATGTGGCTGACACAAAGGTTTGAGTGTAGGTTTCGACATCTTGTCCATCCAACTCCATTGTTCCCTTCTCCAAAATGTCTCGTTCATTGACTTCCTTCAAGATTACGCCTATCATTTCGTTGAATTCTGATTAAGTATTGGATACCACCCTGGATTCACAAATCGCACTGAGACAAGACAGAATGCCGGCTGTCACGCTGTGTCTGACATGCAGGATTTAGCCTCAGGGAGGCTTCGCCGCCACCACCAACAGCGCAATCAGACTGTGAGCATTATCATAGCGGGGTCAAATTTTCGGCTGCGCTTCACCACGCCATGGTCCCAAGGTGGACGTCCCCCCCGTTGCTGATGCACGCCATTCCTTCGCACCTTTATCGATGGAGAGCCGGCAGCGGGTTGCGAGCGTGGCCGCGACGTTTGCAGGATCGCGACTCCAGCCTGTTCGCAAGCCATAAGCAAAGTATTGCCCTTCTCCTCGCCCTCGTGCGTCTTCCCGCTGCTTCGCCCGTTTCAAACAAACTGCTTTATGTAGCCGCCTTTTCTCGAAACACCACCCATCACCTTGCGATTGCAACCACGAAAAGATGCGACGATTTTTATTCTGCATATACCTTTTGCAGCGCGCTCCTTCTCTGCTAGCACAAACAACCACCGCCGCGGCCGCTACATCGACTGTCCTATCTTCCCTCTCGTCTGCTATTGCCAGCACTACCACCCCTACGAGCACTGCCATCGCCGCAAGCACTGCCGCCATTGCGACACCTACCTCGTCTACCACGAGCTCCTCTTCCTCCTCCTCCTCTTCATCATCGTCGTCATCATCATCATCATCATCGAGTCTCATCACCTCGTCTGCACTTGTAACTCATTCCAGCATAAGTTCGAGCTCGAGTTCGACATCATCAACCGGACCGCAGACCTTGACCGTACAAGCAGGCGCCAATGGATTCAACTTCTCGCCGAACGTGACCCATGCCAACCCTGGAGATACCATTGTCTTCGACTTTTACCCAACAAATCACTCAGTCATCCGCGGCGAGTATGCAGGAAACACAAAAGTCTGTGGCTCGGCTGGGTGCAATCCGTGTGTGCCGTGGGAGCTTTACCATGAAGGCGAGCCCAACCAAGGTTTCTTTTCGAGCAACGAATTGGTCTCCTCATATAACCTGGTACGTCCACCAGTTTTTGGAAAGAGGGTCAAAGCTAATTCAATTCCAGAGGAAACAATGGACACTGCAGATCAACGACACGGAGCCAATCTTTTTCTACTGCGATGCCCTCACCTCCTGCCACCCCGAAGGCATGGTCGGCGTTATTAATCCAGTAAGATCCTCGTCTCCTACCCTCTGCGCGACCAGAGGCTGACTCAATCGTTCCCAGGCAAGCAACCAGTCAATCGAAACTCAGCATCAAAAGGCAGTCACAGCAGAATACCAGTTGGCGCCCGGTCAGAGCTGGCCCGCTGAAGGCGGCAAAAGCTCTTCGTCCTCGACGTCAACCGCGTCAAGCAGCCACAAATCGCACCTGTCAGGTGGCAGCATCGCGGGCATCGTCATCGGCGTCGTGGCCTTTGTCTGCGTGGCCGGCGCTCTCGTCTTCTACGTCGCCCGCACGCGCACCTACGACAAAGTATTCCGACAGTCGCAAGTGGGCGGTTCTGAAGCTGGCGGCGGCGTTGGCAACGCAGGAGACGGTGCCGGTGCTTCGCTCGCTTGGTACAAGTCGCCGTCGCTGCGCGTGGCGTCTCCTCCTCCAGGCGAACTCAACAGCAGCAACAACAACAACGGCGCCCTCAGCCCCCCGCTCGCGTCCGAGAAGAGCCCCAACCCCTACCGCTGGAGCGACATCACGGCCATGTCCGGCGCCGCGGGGGGACACCAGCGGCACTCGACAGCACCGCCCGTCGAAGGCGGCACCTTTGTGGGCTACAATCGGCACACGGGGGCGCCCGAGTTCGCGCCCGAACTGCCCGGCGACAGCGAGATCCAGCAGCTGCCCGGCGGCTCGACGCCGCCCATGGGGAGCACGCGGAGCCCCGCGGAGATGGAGGCGGCGGATGCGGCACCGCCGCCCTTGAGCCCTGGGAGCAGGCGGAGCAGCAGCGCGGTGATCGAGCCGGCGTCGCCGGCCGCGGCGAGTACTACCAGGCGTGGCAGCAGCCAGAGCAGTCCGGGCAAGAAGCATTTCGGGTTCCCGGGGAGGACGTATTGAAGGATGGATGGACGTTGTTCGTGATACCACTGGGAGGCCAGCTTTCCCTCGAGGCTGATACCGCGGGACGAGTCTCAAACCTGCATGTGCACGCATTTGCTCGGCGCTATTGTTTTCTTTGACTTTGACATTCGGACCCTGGAGTACCAAAGAAAGAGTGGCTGGCAGTTCCCAATTTCCTGCGTCAGCGCGCCTAGAAGGCGCTCATGTACTCGAGTACCATGAGAAAGCTTCAAATCATCCAGAGGATACCTACGCTTCGTCCGCGTCTTCCACAGCTCTAGGGATCGTGAAAAAAATTGGAACTGAGTGGTCCAACAGCTCCACGTCAAACCACTCTGTCAATTGGAAGGAATCGGAAGCTTACGTATGACCTGCCAAGTTAGCCGGCTGACTGAAGCGAGCCACCGGCAATGACGCGGCCACTGGGCGGCGAAAAGGCTTCGGAAGCTGTGAAACCGGAGACTGCCAAAGGTGTTGGTCTTCTCAACTCAGTAATATTGTTGCTTCTATGCAACGATTTGCCTGGTGGAATCAGGTGGCGAGAGAAGACTGAGGTTGGACGACAAAGTGGCTTTTGACACGGTGGAGAGCCGGGTAATGTTCAGAGGGTATACGGTACAGCATTCGTTGCTATGAACTGAGCGCTGTTTAACAGTGCAATATCTTACAAGGTGCCAATCTGCTCGCGTCAAAAGACAGACAATCCGGCAGACGCAAGCTGGTTACTAATCACAATCATGAATCATCAAAGCGCATGTCCCCAGCCCACTGTCGCTGCCTACGCAAACTTGGTGACCGGTCTCTCGAGCAGCTTGCCGTCCAGTTCAATGTCGACCTTTTCATTGTAGAAGCAAAGGTGACCGGCAATCGGACTACACTCGAGCGTCGGATGCTTGTAGTACCAAACCACGTCGCGCAAGATGCGATCGCCGACGACGACGTGGTGGTACTCGGCGTCGCCCTTGTACGGGCACTGAGTGACGAGGTTGCTGGGCCGCAGCAGCGCGGCGTCAACGGCCGTCGGCGGCAGGTAGAAGCGCGTCGGCAGCGTCGTCTCGTACAAGTGGAGCGACGACGTCGCCGCCGCGACTTGCACGCCGTGGATTAGGACCCGGATCGGCCGCGTCGAGTGCAATATGTCGACTCGCTTGAACGGGTCCTTGGGGTGCACGTAGATGGGCGTGTCTTCCTCGTACCATTGGTCCACGGAGCTAAATTCGACGCGCGCCATGCCTTGAAGCGCGTGAATCAGGTCGCTCTTGTCGTGCTTGTCTAGCGACGTGCTGAAGGCGATGACGCGCTCGATACTTTGGTCGCCGGCGGTGATGCGAAGGAGGCTGGCGTCATCATTGTCGATTGATTCGGTCTTTGTCCAGCTGTCTTTCTTGAATGACGAGAGGGGCACGTAGTATTGTGGGAACCGGTCATGTTCCCAGACATACAGCGCTTGCGTCGTGTCTGCGATGTAAGTCCCGTTGATGAGGATGCGGATGCGCCGGCTGCTGGGCAGCGTCTTCACAGGTCCTTTGGAGAGGAGATGGTGCGCCAGCGCAATGAGATCTTTGTTGCCGAATACAGAGACCATTTCGAGTGATTCCGAGTGGTATTAGGGGAGCCAGTGGTTCGAAGTCGCATGTTGGTACAAAAACGCGCTGAGCTAGCGATTCCATGACATCAATGCAGAAGAGGGGTGCGGTGCGGGGGCGGGGATGACGCGGCAGAGGCAGCTTCCTTGTTGGCCACTACTTTTGCAGTAATCCCTTTTTACATCTCCCTGATGACTTTTTGTTCAGTACATGCCAAGTCACTACGGTGAAGGCTACCAACCTACGGTACATTACGCTCTTGCCCCAAGGTATTTGAGATCATATTTTGCCGCGACTCAATCGACGCAGATAACGACAAATCAGGCGCCAGTACTAAGGAGGCTGCTTTTGAGAACCCAAGTCGAGCGATCAAACTTGAAAATTTTGAACCAGCTGCAATCGAAGCGGACTCGCTGTATTATTGCTGTTAAAAAAGACATCTCTGCCAAAGCAGACTGTCGTTGATGTGGTAGCATTGAAATTTGCAACAAACTACGACATACAGAAGCCATGACGCGATTGGCGGCCAGAGTCGATGCGTAACATCATCTGGTTCGTCATTGTGGCTTAACGGTATAATCGTCATAGAAGACTTGGAATAGGTCCCAGCGAGCGGCATGTTGTCCACGGAGCTGCGAGGTGCGAGGCTGGTCGATGCGCTCATGTCTTGCGTGTGATCGATTTCGCAGTGTCAATTACATCCAGATCTCCGAGAGCATGCCGCATATGCATTGCTTTCAGGCGCTGAACTCGTGTTTGTGCCAAGAAATGCAAGCTCCAGCTCGGTCGTTTGTGTCCTTCGCGGAAGCTTGTAGAATCCGGTCATGGCGAATCGAAGGGAATAGCAGAGTGCCAGTGCAGATTCCATTTGGATACGACATGGGACAAAGGAACCGGAGTCTTTCAACAGCGGTCAAGTCCATTCAAGCCAGTCCATCCAGTCAAAATTGCTCGAATAGACGCCAGGCAGGTTGACATCGAAGGGCTGCAACGCCTGATCGTTCTGCAACAGCAAGCCGTCGATTTCGACGTCTGACATAGCCGAGAAGAGGAGCGGCGCATTCGGCATCAGCATAGAAGACGATGTGCCGCCGCCACCATTTCCGGCCTTGTCAGTCGATTGGATGTGGCCTGGCGAATGCTGTGCGGCGCGAGAGGCGCTTGAACTTGCTTTCGGTGGATTACGGCCATTAGACATGTTGTGGTCTGCCGTCATGGTCGAGATGTTGCGACCAAGCATGGCGCGCAGGTATCGGCCGAGAATGGCGGACACGCCCTCGCGATGCCTCGGTGTGGTCCCGATGCGTTCCAGTGCGCTTGCAGCTTCTTCTATGAGCTGGCGGACGCTGGGAGCAGCACTCGCACTGAAGCCTGCTCCTAGGCTGTGAAGACGGAGGGTGAAACAGGCTGCAAAGGCGACCATGATCGCCGTGTTGTTCGGCATGGATGCCAGCTCTTTTTCACCGTGGACTGCGGCCCGTAAGACATGCAGTGCAGATGACAAACCAGCGGCACGGAAGAAACGTCGGACTTCGTCAGGAGCAGTGGGATGGTTGATGACACTGCTGTAGGTGGACAGCCTCGTATGGCTTACCAATATTTGCACGTAGGGCGGCAACCGATATCCAGCTGTGTAAAGTGAGCAGCTTTCCTGGCTCCGTCGTAACTGGCACTTACGTTGTTGGGCGTACGCCCAGATGCGATGCCACTGCTCGAAGAAGTTTTCAATCATGTTTTTGATTCTACCACGGTCAGCCCCTATCCGTGGTCCAGGGTTGACTCAAGTTTCGTTACCTCTGTACAGCCTCAGAAGGCGAGGTGACTTCTGGAATAAATGGTTCGCAATAATGCTTTATGTTTTTAATCAAGACATCCTGGAACAAGCTTGTCAGCGTGGTCAGTGAGTACTCAGAAAGGGAACATACCAAATCCCTCCGCATGACGGCAATCGAAGTGACGGAACTGTCCCAAATGTCGGCAATGTCGGAGACGTGCCAATTGTCGCAATTCTCCACCAGCAACGTGCAAGGAACAATTGGAATCCTTCCTCGCGCCAGACAGACACTGTCAAATGTCAGCGAGCTCCTGACAGAACCCAAAAATCATGTTACCCTCGATCGAGGACGAAGAGCGCGATGTAGGTTCGCTCTCTTCGCCTAAGCAGACGTCTGCCCCACTGCGAAAAGGGGTCCACGTCATCGAAGCCGTCCAGTGAAAGGGCCTTTCTTGCGTCGATGCTATCGGCTCCGGCCGGCTGCTGCATACCCATTGCAGAGGGCTTGCTGGGCCAAGGAACCACGATTTTGTGCAGGGACAAATCCGTCGCAATCGTCAGCGCCGAAGCCAAGTAGGAACACGTCTCGTCATCCGCCCAGTGATTTCCAAACGACAGCCATGGGACGTTGACCATGAAGGCTAGAACGACCTCGACTGATTTGTAGCGCTCCGTCATTGCATTGTGTGCAAGTTTTTTGCAATGGATGGACAGTCTTTTTGATATGGCTGCCGCTGATGGTATGAACAGGGCGGCAGAAGAAAGAACGGACGTAAAAAGAAAAGAGGACCGTCCGCGGATGAATTCCAGAGAATGAATCTCTCGGTCCAAGCCCCACCTAGTGTGACTGAGGTGGTCGTGAAAACTTGGGGTTGTGGTCAGCAAGACATACGACGAGTCTGTCTGGAGCTTAGCATACTACTGGAACAACTCTTCGGCTTCCGCCGTCGTGACGAGCCCAAGGTCGATTGGATCCATGTCTTGGCTGACGTCCAATTTCGGTTTCGAAGGGCCGAAGAATGCCTGAACGGCCTGTTGATTGCTATCATCGACCTGGACAGCTCCGCCAGCGTAGTGGCGGTGCCTCGACAAGTCCGAAGCATGGGCGAGGAGTTGCAACGGATTTTCGGCATCGTTCAAGGCCAAGTCTCCAGACGCTGACATGGGCGATGGCGAAGCGGTACTAGAGGCCGGCGAATCATCCGGCCAGGTCGACGTTGGTTCCTCAGAGGGCCCTGCGCCGGGCGACTCTGAAGCGAAAGCTTGTTTTTCTGAAGCCGTAGCGCCTGGCTCACTAGCAGCAGAAGCCGGTGATAGATCTTGGACAGTTGACAGCATCCTCTGCAGGCGCGCTGCTACATCCTTGCTCTGTTGATCCTCGCGGCCAGACTTTACACGCTCAAGTGCCTGCTCGACCTGGTAAATGGCTTTGGCCAACCCGGTGCGCTTGCTACATGCAGACGTCAGCCCAAGAAATGCATTAGGAGGCTGATGGCTTGGAGAGGTCTCACTTTTTGGTGCCCTTTTGCCTTCCCACATGATGGGATGGAATGATGCACTCGGAGCCCTTTTGGATGCATCTTTTGCAGACTGGAGCCCCCGGGTCTCTCAGACACTTTACCTTTGTCTTGCGGCAGGCGATGCAGGCGGCTTGTTTGATGACGCTCGCACGACGGTTCCCGGAGGATTGGGCCTCCATGGCGTCGGGTCAGCCCATTGGGCGAGCACGCTTGGGTCGGTCCGTAAAAGTAGTAATAATATTGCAAACAGCAGCCAGGAGGTTGGACGAGCCCGAGGGTCGGCACTTGATTCTGGAAGAAGCGAATGTCGTCGTGACCAGGCGCGAGCCGGAGTGTTGCCGGCACTTCCGGTCGCACCCTCGGCAGGGCAGGCGGGGACCTGAGTCGTTCATCGGGAGCTCCCGGTCGTTGAGGGGGTTCCCTTGAATTTCTTGACCAAGAAGTCTTGTGTTTACCGTCCAATAACTGCTGCTAAGCTCATCTCTGTTCTCCGCGACGCTTGCGTGGACTGTGGGTTCTCGGGCAGCCGGCACGTAGCCGCAGAAAGCTCATCGGAGCCATTTTTGACTCCGCCCCTGTGACCTCATCACAACACCACCGTCCGGCCGTCGGTCCTCTTCCATCAATGCTCCTTGGTTGACTCGGTCCAATTGCTCTTGGTCACACATCGCAATCCTTCCACCATGTCGAAACTCTCTGAACCGCTCAAGGCTCTCATCAACGCGCGCTTCGCCCTGCCAGACGTGACACCAGCGCCCAAATCAATCCACTCTGTATTCGAGCGCATAGCTCGGGACGCCGCGTCCAAGGACGTTGGACTGCCAGCATGGCTAACCATAGCGGTTCGAAATCTCACTCATCCGCCATGACCTCCGTCTAACAGCAAACGCAGACGGCAACATCCATGACGCTCAACTCGCCCGCGTCGCTAACAACGCTCTACAACCTAGCCGCCGAGGGGCACGACGAAGCGCACGGCATCCGCACCGCCGAGCTGATGCGCGAAGTCGGGCTCAAATGCATCAGCTTCAACGGGATCCCGCGCGTCATCAACAACCTGGGCGCCCTCCGCGCCTCGCTGCCGCCGGCCGTCGCGCGCGGCCTGGCCACGCAGCCCACGCGCGAGCCCACGCCGCAGAACATCGACGACACAAAGGCCCGCGGCGTCGGCCTCTGGTCCTCCATCTACCGCCCGTTTGACCGCAAGCTGCTCGACAAGCTGGCCGCCTCGCACCCCGACCTCCCCGTCCACATTGTCAACAGCCACTACGCTGCCCTGCTTTCGGATCCGCCGCTGCCGCCGGGAGACGCCCGTCCGCGCGTTGGCCGCGTCCTCACGCCGCTCGTTGCCATTTCGTGCTTGCGTGCCCAGACCGGCGTTGGCCCTCAGGTCGTATCACATGTATTTGGACTGCGCAAGGCGTTTGAGGACGAAAACAGCGTTGCGTCGAAAGAGGAGCCCGAGGCGGTGCAGGGCGGCCGGTGGCTGGCGAGTGATGAAGGCAATTTGTGGATTTTGGGGACCGTGGATACTATTCTGAAGGCGTTTGAGGACGAGGTGGGGACGAGGACAACGTTTGCGCCTGGCCTGAGAGCAAAGCTGTGAGATGGTTGTGGATAGAAAGAGACATTTATAGCAGCATTTGTAGCTAACCATTTCAAGGTATATATGAGAATTCTATTTCCAATCCGCAGAACTATGCATATGAAACGAATCTACAGCCCTGCCCGTCACAGACAGGACGGCGTTGCGGTCTGCCAAGCAGAGCCCGCCCCAAGACTTGCAGTCACTACTCCATAGACTTGAGATTCGACGCAACGGTGAATGTTGCGTCAGTCTTCTTCTTCACCTCATCAACACTGACCCCAGGCGCCACTTCGGTCAACTCTAGGCCACCATTTGCGCGATCGACCTGGAAAACGCACTGTTCACATCGAACACATCAGCAAAAACAGACTCTTCACGCACAAGAGCATCACCAAGCCAAAACTCACCAAATCCGTAATGATCGTGCTCACGACCTTGGCGCCAGTGAGCGGGAGCTGGCAGTTTTGCACAACCTTGGGAGAGCCGTCCTTTGCGACGTGCTCGGTGGCGACGACGATCTTGGTCACCTCTGGGTTGGACACGAGGTCGATGGCGCCGCCCATACCTTTGAACGTCTTGCCCGGGATCATGTAGTTGGCCAGGTCGCCGGATGCGCTGACTTGCAAGGCCTACTCGTGTGTGAGCAACGTGTTGTCAAGGAGAAGAAAGGGGTTCGTCCTTACACCAAGAATCGACACGTCAACGTGACCACCTCTGATCATGCCAAAAGATTCGGAACTGTCGAACGTAGCGGCGCCGGGAACGAGCGTGACAGTCTCCTTGCCAGCGTTGATCAGGTCACTGCCAAATACCGAAACAGACACGGTTAGCGACTTCCACTCGATTCTCTCTTATCGCTGCTTCTCATCCAAGGGAAGGCGACTCACGGATCGACTTCGTCTTCTGTCGGATACGCTCCCATGCCCAAAATGCCGTTCTCGGATTGAATCCACACATTGGAGTCTGGCTCGAGAAACGAGGGAGCAAGCGTCGGGATACCTGATATCTCGGGTCAGCAACGACAACGAAAACAACCACTCCTATCGGTGAAGAAGTCCTCACCAACTCCCAGGTTGACATAGTAGCCTGGCTTCAGCTCCTGAGCTGCGCGCTTTGCAATCCTGTTGCGCCTGACGTCCGACTTCTTTTGCGACGCGCCCTTGGGGTCGTCTTTGGATGGCTTGGTCTTGCGGACTTCGATTGCCTTTTCTGCCGTCGCGGGGACAATGCGATCGACGTAGATGCTGGGCAGGTGGACGTGGTCGGGGTGGATGTCGCCGACGGGGACGATGTTTTCGGCCTCTACAATGGTGACGCGCGCGGCTTTGGCCATGAGCGGTGCGAAAGTCTTGGTCGTGTATCTGAAGAAATGCGGGTCAGACGAGTCCTCGAATTCTCGAACCTCTCCCCAGCGACTGACTGACCTGAACTGGCAGTTTCCGGCCTCGTCCACCTTCCACGCCCGCAGAATCGCCACGTCGCCTTTCAACGCCCTCTCCATGACATATGTGCGGCCGTCGAAATCTCGCGACTCGCGCGGCGTTCCCGGCTCAAGCGTCTCCTGGCCCCCTGAGCCCAGCCGGACTGGAATGCCGCCCTCTTGCACCAGCGTATCTTGCAACGCAAGCCAGGTCAGCTCCTCTCATTCCCCAATTTCAACCTCTCCATCGTTCGGTTATGCTGGGGCGACTCACTGACGCCCGTCGGCGTGTAAAATGCAGGAATGCCCGCGCCCGCGGCGCGCAAGCGCTCCGCAATCGAGCCCTGCGGACACAGTTCAATGGCTATGTTGCCGGCCAAGTATTCTTTCTCCAGCTGCTTATTGCTGCCCAGGTACGACAGAATCATGCGGTTGACCTGCCCGCTCTTCGCCAGCAGCGCGAGGCCGTAGTCGCCAGCACCCGCATTGTTCGAGACGGCCGTTAACGAGTGGACCGAGTCCTTGCCGCGCCGCGCTATCGCTTCAATGAGCGTTTCTGTTTTCCAGGGGGTAACTGGTTAGCTTGGTGCTTGTGGACGCGGGAGCTCCTATCTATTGCGAGAGAACTCACCCGGTACGCCGCACACGCCAAACCCGGCGCTCAGCACTGTCGACCCGCTCGTCAGGTCCGCGATCGCGGCGTCCGCGTCTTTGAACAGTTTGGACGTCCCACGCGAGACCTGCGGCCCTACAGCGCTGTCTGCGCGTGCTCTTCCCGTTGTCTCCGTCCTCAGGGCCCGTATCGAGGAAGCCAATGGCGCCGCTGTGGTGGGCGTATGAAGCCGTTTTGGTCGCACGCTGAGCAGCGGCTGCAGGAGAGGTCGAAAGTTCGGTGTTGTTGTCGTTTGTAAAGATCGCCTTGCGCTGGCGACACGCAGCGCGCCTCTGCTGGTGGTTGTTCTCCCCGTGACGTTCATGGCTGCTGTGGACTGTGGAGGCGACGAACGAGCAAGCAAGCAAACGCGCAATGAAGCTCTAACAGGGTTAACGCGATCAAGCAACACAAGAAGATTCGTGTGGGAGAAAGTGGCTCTGGGTGTGTGTCAATAAGAAGCTTCCGCGGTAAGAGTGCAGCCTCAATGCCCTTTTGCCTTGGACGTTTGCCGAGTTCAAAAAGTAAGAAGGGAGACGAACCGCGGACGCGCTGGTGTTGTCCTCGGCACCTACTTTTGGGGCCGGTGGGCGGGAGCTCTGTTCCCCTCCCCCGCAAAGACGTCATTCCAATGACGGCGTCTGTGCTCGGACCTCGCTATCCACTGGAATATATTTGGCATCACGAATGTCCGGTTTATTTTCGAAGACGTTTGTGGATAGGTCGAACAGAGACGACGCAGTTCTCTTTGATGGCGTTGAAAATCAATCTGTCAGCGCATAACTCATCGCGACATTTCACAATGGAGAGAGGAGGCTTGAAGAGTAGACAAAAGCATTACGATTAAAGATAGGTAGCCAGTCTCATCCAAAAATCCATTCATCATCCTCAACAGCCTCCTACCCCTAAAATCCAGCAGCGGCAGCATTGGCGACGAACCCGCCACCGACCGTGCCGCCCTCACCACCCCACCATCCTACACCAAGCCCGTGACCCCTTGAGAACCCCCTCCCTTTAAGCCCCTTCACACTAACATCAACATCCAACCCTCTTGCCATACGCGCACCAGCATTTCCTCCTCCTGCTGCACCGCAAATGTCGGCTCGCACGCACACATTCGGACTATCGCAGCAAGTCCCAACGGCACAGACCCACTCACCCGCTGCCGTTCCGCTCTTTTTGCTGCCGCCGCCCACGCAGTCGGCGTCGCGGGAGCACGTGCTCAGACCGACGCACGAGATGTCGCTGTCGAGGCAGAAGCCGGTCCCGTTGGCGGCTGACGCGCAGATGCAGTTTGCAGACCCTGGGGATATGTTGCACGGCGTGTAATGTCGGCAGGACGACGTCGTGGGGCAGTAGAGAGAGGGCGGCGTGGGTACGAGGGAGGGTGCTGTTGAGGTGATCGTGGAAGAGGAGGATGATGTGAGAGTCGTGGTGTTGAGTGAGGTGGGGATGGGGTTTGATGTGTAGGAAAGAGTCAGCGTCGAAGGAGGCGAGCTTGTGGTGCTGCTGCCGGATGTGGATGCCGTTGTTGAGTTTGCGCTTGTCGTGGTGTTTGGCGAAGCGGATGAGTAGAGAGACGACGTTGGAGTTGCGGTCAGAGCAATACTGCTACTGCTGTTTGCCGGGACAGAAGGCAAGGCCAAGGCCGTTGGCGTAAAGATGCGTGGATAGGTTGAGGACAGAATGATTGGCGTCGAGTTGAGCGGGGGTGTCGGTTGGGTTTCGGAAAAGTAGGTACTCGTCACGTTGATCGAAGGGGGCGTGGAAGTAGTGTTGGCGACGGGCAGAGGAGTGCCCAATGTTGAATTAAGCGAGAGTGCCGGTGAGATGCCAGAGAGTGGGGCAGACGTCGCATTTGCAGAAGGAGTGAGAAGAGGTGTGGTAAAGTTGGACGATGGCAATGGGGTTGCAAGCGTCGAATTCGGCAAAAGAGTGGGTGCAGTCCGCGTCAAGGGTACTCTGGTCGCATTGCTTGAGGAAGCCGACAAAGAAGTCGTTATGTTGGAAAGGGGTAAAGAGGTCGGGAAACCGCTGGAGGTTGCGTTTCTGGCGGTTGGGATCGTTGAGTTGACCCCGGTGACATTTGACGAGACTGCCGGAGTCTGCGTCGTGATTGGCACAGCCGTCGGAAAGGTATTGTACGTTGAATTGGCGAAGGGAGGGATGACAATCGGAGTTGACGATGCGGCAGCAGCAGTGGTGTTGCTTGCAGTGCCAGTGCGGTCTGCGTCCGACAGCGAAGACGAGCTCGCATTGACGCCAGTGCTGGGTGTTCGAGTCGCCGTGAGGGTGGCGGTCTTAGTCAAGACGCTTTCTGTTATCGTAATGACTTGGAATCCAGTAGAGCTGCTCGGGAGTGGAGAAGTCGCCGAGATATTAATGGTAATCTCAAACGTTGTCGTCAGATTGAGGGCGAGGGGGAGGGTATTTGGAATAGAAGTTGAGCTAGATATGTCTGAAAAGTTCCAGTTGGAGGACGGAAAAGCGAAGGACAATGTTGGGGTAGTCGTCCTCGTCAAAGGGGCCGTGGCATTGAGAGAAGGACTGGGAGAGACGCCACTTTGCCACCATGGATGATGGCTCCTGGATGAAAAGTTTCCCATTGTAGAGGAAATGAATGTGTGATTTTTTGAATGAGTGTGGCAATCTGGGGCTCCAGTGCTCAGGATCAACGTGGAAAACTTGGTGCTCGTCACATTGATTTCGAGGGTTGAAGTCGGAATCTCCGAAGAAGAGAAGGAAGTGGGAAGGGTGTTATTAGGACTCGACCCCGAGGGCGCGAGGGTACTGTTGCTCCCAAGGGAGCTGGAACTGGTATTATTAGGCCTTGATATTGAAGGCGTCAAGGAGGGACGATTGCTCCTAATGCTCAGCCAGGAGCTGCTGGAAGTGGCGCTTGTTGCGCTAGTAGTGAGAGGGGGAGGCGCATACGAAGGACGTTGATTTGATGAAGGCGAGGAAGACAAGACAGACGAGATGACCGAAGCGGTAGCCGTGTTTGAGGCTCCCGTTCCAATGCTCACCTGCCACGACGAAGCAAGGGATCTGGTCACATTTGGAAAGACGGGAGAGCCGCTCAGTGTCTGGGTCTTTATCAAGGTCAAAGTCTCAATGGCAGTCTGGATCATTTGGTCAGAGGCGAACGCCGCAAACGAATTTGGAGAGACTGACCCACGCAAGCTCAGTGATGGTCGTGGCGGGAAACCCCAAACAGGAGCAGACTTCCGCATAACGGTCCACATCGCATGGCCAAGCATACATGGGAACGTCGTCTCCTTGAGCTGGCTCGCGACCGTTTTCCGCAGCGTACTGCTGCCGGAGCAAAGCCTCGACAGGTGAGGGAGTGATGGTCGTGGTCACGACTGTGGTTGCTGTTCTGAGGCCGATGTCAGCATCAAATCTCAAGCACCCAAAGGAAATTCGTACATGGGGGCCAGAGTGGTTGTGTCCGTCATGAAACTGGAGCAATCGCTTGATACGGCGGCTGACGGGCTGTCGCTAACCATGAGGGCGCAGAAATCTTGGTCCTCGCAACTGGCACTCCGCGCTTGACGTGGCTGGAGAGAGAAGCCATGGTGAAAGACATTAAACAGTACAAAAATATGGCGTCTCATGATTGGATATTAAAGAGAGTGGAATAGAGACTGGCGGGGTCAAAGAGAGGCGTCGTGGTCGGACACAGAACTCCAACCTGACTTGGTCAAGTCCATCTTATAACCAAGAGTCCATGGCTACCTTTGCAGACGGTCATACAAGCTGATGACCTTGATTTGATCATGATCCAATACGGGAGGCCACAGCGGTGAGGCAGACTTTTTTTTTTTTTTTTTTTCTTTCTCTCATTAACCAATTCCACCTGGCTGGGAGCGTTGAGAGACGTCCGTCCTTGCAGGCCATGTCCAAAAGTCTGGAAGCTCGACCGATGCGGCAAGAGTCCAAAGTCAAATCCGCAAGATAGGAGCGCTTTGCGAGTTAAGGGATGGTCCTGATGGAGAAAGCTGGGCAGAATTCGCATTTGATGGGCAGAGGTGTTTGTCACGGAATCGGCTGTTCGTCTTCAGCACGGCCCCGATTCGCCAAGCTCCTCTGCATAGTGACAGCCCAAAGTCGTGTACAACCACATGAGACACCACGAGAGGGTGATGGGTGGTACCGCATCTTGACCAAAAGTTTCAAACGACAAACATACGTCGCAACGACTTTGGAGAACTCGTCCAAGTCGTCAGTCGCGCACATGGTGGATTGACCGAGGGATGAACTGCGCGTGGCAGCCCAGCCACGTCCGGCCGATTTAAATTCCTGAGAGAAGCAGAGGTTTGCACAATCAACAATCCGCAGTCGCAAGTGCCTGTCAGGAGCTACGTTATCAACTGTCGCACAACTTTGATGCAAGCCTTGCAGGCAACAAGTGCGGGTGTTGCGTAACGGGCTTGGCAGGCTGCGTCAATTTCGAACAAACGATGCGGCGATTCAAAAGTAAATGCGTGATGTGGAAAGTATGTTATCATGGCAGCTTTCGCGGTATTGCTGCCTTGCGAGAGCAACTGCTAGTGTGCGTCCGAGACCGAAGCCGAACTCGCATAGTAATCGTTCCGCGATTATGCGAAGCCGAAGCTCATGACCCTTGCTTTGGGCGCATCTGTACCCCTTGAAAGGATGCACAGATGTTTGCATCACACACGAGATTGATAAACAATCGTCATTCGATGTCAATCGCTTGTCGGTCACTAATAAGTCGGGAGGGCGGACGACGGACAAAATGGCGGCGGAAGCCCGAAGGGCCGTCGGATAATGCCGGCGACGGTGTGGAGCCGCCCACGCCGCCGAGCCAGGTTTCTCGTCCGTGGATCGGCTTGAGAGTCATGTCAACAGCGCGGGGCGATTTGGGTGCTCAAGCCGGCGGCAAGAAGCTTGCAAACAGCGCACCCTGGATGATTGCGTACATGACCATCACTCGTAGGATCGACGCGGATGTGCGTTTCCCTGCAATGGCGAGATGCTGCAACGGAGCGGCTCCGTCCAGGCCGGCGGCGACGGCCAGGTACCACAGGGGGTAGCCGGACGAGATGCGGTTGATGATCTGGACGTGGAAGTTGGTCAAGGCCAGCAAAGCAAGAGCCAGTTGCGGCAGGGCCATTTGGATCAGGAATCGGCGGGTGAAGAGTTGTTGTGTCGAAGGCTCGGAAGAAGCAAGTTCCGAAGGGCGTGTTCTGCGATTGATCAGTGGCTTGCAGGGGTGGTCACCAGGTTCCTGATTGACGTTACCGCTGCATGACTCGGAGCCCCGTGCTGATCAACAAAAAAAGAGATGGCGCAGCGAGGAGGAACAGAGGGACGTTGGATAGCGTCCAGTAGCGCAAGAAGCCGACATTCCTGGCATAGGGGTTAGGAGAAGGAGCATGTCGAGAGAGGTGGGGGGGGGGGGGGGGAGGGTTTTTTTTTGGGTTACCAGTAGTGGTGCTGCACAAAGGTGTAGATGCTTGGTAGCGACTTGTTGCACCAAGGCCTAGGCGTTTCCTGGTGGTCGTCATGAGCTCAAGTGCGGGAGACTAGGATGGTTGCATGGGGACTTACCGCAGTGCAGTAGTGTTGATAGGCAATCCACTGGGGAACGACAAGCCCTGAGGCGGTCAAAACGCCGGCCAGTGCATAAGCGGCTAGGCTGCGGAGACTTGGTGTTTTGCGTGGGGAGGAGAGCAAGCCATGGAGAATTTCAGGAGCGTCATAAAGCAGAATCAAACCGTTCAGCAGACCGTTGGAACGGACAGCGGTGGCGAGACCAAAGCAGAGGCCGGTGGTCAGCATGCACCAAAGGTAGATGACGGGCTGGGTGCCGTTGAGCTGACGGGCATGACAGAAGCTTAGCAGACCGAGGAAGTTGAGCAGCGAGAATGGAGCCTCGCCGTATGGGGCAGTCAGGAAGAGGCCGGCGGGAGAGAGCACATGCAGAGCAGCGGTCAGGAAGGGGATCTTGGTTGAGGCGGGGAAGAGACGGCGCATGAGGTGGTAGAGGGCGAGAACGGAGAGTAGATGCGAGGCATTTGCGATGATGGTGGCGGCCCAGACATTAGCTGCTAGAGGCTCCGCGGACAGAGGCAAGGCTTGGGTACGCAGGTCAGCATGTGGAGCCACGGGGGCGGGACAAGCCGCATCGTCGTCTTACAATTGGCGGTGATGGAAATGAGTCTCGACAGCAGCCAGCTAAAGGCCCACTCTTGCTCGTAGACATGGTCGCGCGCGGCGGATGAAGCAAAGTAGACGGCGTCCCAGCGAGTGAGGCGCAGGGCAAGTGGGTGTTGTTGGAGGAGCAGAGCAGAGGACGAATCGTAGCCAGGGCCGGGGCTAAGGAATGCGATTGACAGCAGAAGGATTTTCCATGACACAGTTAGGAGCAGGAGGGCTCTGACGGCATGGTCAAGGGGCCGACGAATTGGGCTCTCGAGCGACAGCGCCATTATTCGGGCGGAGAGTGGCTGGCTGGATGAGGAAAAAGGACGAGAAGAATTTGGAGGCTTGACGACGGTCAGGTCAACGGGGAACCCAGCACGACGGGCCCCAGGCCATGCCATGCCATGCCATGCCATGCCATGCGTCATCACGTGGCGAGCATCGATGGACGGACGGACGGACGGTCGGACGAGTACGAAGACGAGGTGAGGGGAGCGGAAGGGATGGGAAGGGAGGGAAGGGAAGGGAAGGGAAGGTTTCCGAGCCCGAGGGCAAGACGCTGACCAGACGACCATGACTTACTTGGTCAGAGTGTCGTTCGTCTCTTGTTCCGCGATGCATCTCTGTCAAGCTGCAGCTTGGCCCACCACACCCATCCATCCATACCACAGGAATCCTGACGCGCTTGCTTTCGGCTGACCAAACGAAAAACACACGTCAACCACGGTCCGCCCAGCTCTGTCTGCATCATCGCATCATCAGGGGCAAGAAAGCAGTTGGTGGTATTCAAAGAACAGAACAGAAGGGCGGAACTCGGAACTAGCCCTCGCCCGGCTACGGCTGGATCCACGTCGACCAGTTCGTCTCGCGCTGCTCGTCCGTCGAGGCAGAAGGTGAAAATGAAAAAATCGATCCCGCCGATTTCCGCTCAGCCCTGTTCCGTTCCCTTCCCTTCCCTTCGCTCATCTCATTACTTACTTTACCACGTCAGTAGCCCCCCTCAGCACGCCGTCTTTGTTGGCCCCCGTCTCTCATCAGCTCCTGGCCCCCCAAAGCGTCTGGTGGCGCAGCCCCCCCCCCCGAACAAGCCGACGCCTGGAGGTCCCTGCTCTTCCAGACTTCGACCCCTGTTGCATGATCTGCAGGACCCGCCCGGTCACATCGAGTGTTGCAAAACTACTACTTGACCTACCCATACCTGCCTGAACGGTCTAAACTCAACCATAACTTTCTCCCTTGCTGCACCTCTCCGCATTTCTCCTCTTCTCCTCTTCCTACTCTCTTCACCCGCTCTCGGTACGCCGTCCCCCCCGGACATGCCCCATATCACACCTCAGCCGCCTGCCCCACTGTCTCGAAGACTGTTGCCTGGCTGAGCTCCACCTCACCACCACCACCACCAACATGTTTTTATCCATGCTGACGGCCGACGCTGCCGCCCAGCATGGCCACGAGTTCTCCGCGCCGCGCGCTCCTTCGCAACCTTCACGACAATCCGCTCCTCCCCGCTCCCCGCTAAACGTCTTCTCTTCCTCTGTCCGCCCGCAAAGGCCCCAGCCCACTCCTTTGTATGAGAGAAAGAGCCTCACCTCCGCAACCTTCCCTCCTCCTCCTCTGCCTGCTCACCGCCGCCAATCATCCACCCCCCTGCCGCCCTCCAAGCCGCAGCGCTCCATCACCATTGCAATGCAACCGCAGGACATGGAGCAGTCGCGCCCGCCGTCACTTCGCAGCACCGCCACCACGTCCACAGAGGGTCGTTTGCGTAACAGGTCCCTGCGACCAAAGACCAGCTTTGCCCTCGCTCACCCACCTCCCCGCGTCGGTCCCTTTTTGCGTCCAAGGGTCCTGCTCCAGCTGCACCAGTCATCAGCAAACTCCCGCCCACGACCCGCATACGAGGCCATTCCCTCGACCAAGTTCGCGCCTAAACTGAAAAAGAAGTTCCAAAGGTTGTTTGAGCTCAGGAACAAATTGGGACCGGACGACTTTCTCATTGTCAAGGCTGAGACCTATGGCGTTGATCGCCGAGATGGAGAAGAGGAAAAGCTGGAAAATCGCGACGTCATTGCTGTCGTCTGCTACAATGCCAAAGAAGATCGTACCGAAATCTGCATGGACGACAACACCATCTGGTCAACGTCGCAAATGCCCAACGGAGGCTACGAGTTCATGTCGACCGACAGCCATGGACTGCAGAGTAAGAGGCGCTGGGTTTCGAAACCCCTGGGACAAAAGCGCGCCTCGACCATGACGACAGTGTCGCAACCCCCCTCCCTTGACGACCGCAAGTTCAACTTTAGCACCATCAGCCCGGACACTAGACGTCATCCCGTCATCGCATCAATGACACGCGCCAGCATCGACGTGTGGGACCAATATTCCTTGCCATCGCCAACTCTTTCCTCGCCGGCTCGATCTCCCGATGCAAGCGATGTAACCGAACCGGCCTATCCGGACAGCCCTCGCCCCGTCCTCATCACGGACGACTCACTGCGCAAATTTATTCTCGTCAGCGGCGTCTGGATCGCCTTTCGGGAGCGATGGTCTAGTGTCTTCAAGTATGATGACCCAAGCATCTGTCGCGCGCGCGACAGCGTTCTCTCCGACCCAACGACCTCCCCGGTGCGCTCCGGCGCGCCGAACCGTGTTGTCAGCATGAGCAGCATGACGGGCAGCACGTCCCGGTCCACTTCTCCCAGTGCCTCGGAGCACCGCAGCAACACCAGTGCTCATAATCTGCGCACCGTCTCACGTCTCCTCCTGCACCGCAGCCAGGCCCTTTCTGCGCTCAATGGCGACTGCGGCGGCTCGCCCGACTCGGGCTCGACCTCGTCGGCCAATGCCGCCCAGAACCGCTCGCGGCGCGCTAATTCCACCGGCGCGTCGTTCCTCCGCCGCAGCACGAGCAAGCGCAAGCAAACTCGCACCACGCGGGCGAGTAGCTGTTCGCGCGACCCTGAGCCTAATCCCTACCTCGCCGAAGACGACCATTTCGCCGACGCGGCCCACGCGCCAAGCAAACGCGTCACGCTAACCAAGGCCCACGTCATCCTCCCCTCCATTCAGGACCACAAAAACTCGGGCGAGTATGCTTCTGGCAATGAGAGTTCGTCTTCGGATGACGACGACGACGACAGCGGCTCCGATTCAGAGTCCGACTCGGACGACCAGCCGACGCCGCGCGCCAATTCGCAACACTTTCCGGCCCTCCCGTCGACGCCGCCGTCGAAATCTCCCCACCACCATCACCACCACCGCGCTAGCCTCCAAGTCCCACGCTCCTCGCACCAGGACCACCGCGCTAGCTTGCAAGTGGCGCGCTCTCCGCACCAGCAGGACCTCCTCCACCCGGATTCGCAACGCTCCCTTGACCGCTCCAAGTCCGCCTCTCCGTCCAAGATCGACTCGAGGCGCACATGGCGGCCTTCTAGCGAACGCATGAAGCCGAGTCGGGTCGGGACGGTGGAGGAGATGGACGACATGGAGAGTGGCCAGAGCACGCCCACCGAGTTGCGCGGCGAAATCAAGGGCGGATCCGTCGCGGAGCGCGAGAGAGGAAGGAGCCGGGGAAAGAACGGCAACGAAAAAGAAAAGGAGAAGCGGATGAGCATCAGAGGGCTGCTCAGGAGAGTTGTTGGGAGGAAGGGGAACTAGAGCGATTGCATGGTGGCTGACGGTCCGCCATCCTTCAGAGCTGTTCAAAAGCCATTTCTACGCCACCATGTTCGTTGGAAGCGTACTCGGCGACCACTCAACGAATGGTGAGGAAAGCAGGAAGAAGAGACCAACAGCAGGACTGCCAAGAGGATCACACTCACCTCAATCCACCTACAAATCTTTTCCGCCTCACGCCGCGGCGGCGCTCACTGGCTGAGAGCTGCGTGCGTCACGCACACATTGTCTACTGGCGGGCCGGTCACTGTCGGCCCACCGCCTTTGCACCATTGTCATTACCGCTACATACCCACTCTTGTCTTGTGATCTTTTGGCCCCTTGGTCCTGCTGCTTTTGGGCACTCTTGTCTCTCTGCTCTGATATATACATGATCAACAACACTGCTAGTACTGGTAGCAGAGATATATACGACAAATGAAAACACGTAGATATATACGAATGCATAACAAATGAACAAGCACTGCTGCTGCCATCTGTCTCACTGTGCTATAATCGAATCTGTGCCAGCCAACAGTCGCTTCCAAGTCCCCCTCCTTCCCTGCCACCTCTCCTTCTATCCCACCTCCCTCCGTCTGACTCCAACTCGGCCCCTCGCTCCCCCTGAGCTGATCCCTGCTGCGTACCGCCAGCCAGCCAGCCAGCCACCAACGGCAAGACACCGTGGGCATCGGTACCTGACGCCGTCCGCCCGTCCGTCCGTCGGCCATGCGAAAGGCCGAAGGACAATCAATGACGACGAGTGCCCAACGGGCACGGAGACACTGCCCAACCGGATGCTAAATCCTGGCCCGACGAACGCCGCGGCTTTTTGTTCTCGTGCCTACCTTGTTTCTCTCTCTCCGAGACCTTTCTCTTGTGTTTCCTTGCGTGGGTTTGCCCGGTCTCTGGCGTGTCCCTCCTCCGGGCGTCAAAGTAGGGGCGGGTGGTCGATGTGCGCTGGTTTGACGGCACGCGCGCGCGCGTGGACTTTACTGAGCTGACGTCGGTCAGGTTCGCGTTTACCTGACAGACGGGTGGACCGGGAGATGATGGCCAGCGAGGCTTTTTGTCGTATTGGCCACTGAAAGTTCCCGCGGAAGTCATGGTAAAGACTTTTGGCGCACACACGTCAGACCAAAAACTGGGTGACCATCTGGGGCTTGGCAGCCGACGTCGTGGCAGACGTGAGAACAAGCCAGTGCCGTGTGGAAACTTTTTGTCGGCGTTGATGAGTGTTTGTGAGGAACTAAGGCAATGCCATTGGTTATGGGGCCTTTCGGATCATTCGCTGATCTCAGGTGAATCTAGGGTAGTCATCTAAATCCATGCCCCAACTTTTTACACAACATGATCCCAATCCACAATTCTTGCTGGAAACGTTGATGGACTAAGTTTTCAACCTGATGATTGGTATCACAGCACTGTACCCATTCAAATTGTGTCCCACAAAAACTACAGAAGAGGGTCGTAAGGAGAGTCCAAAGGAGCTCAACCCAACAAGCCGCGATGCGCGTCCCCCGGCGCCGGATTCGCCAGCTTATTTAAAGCCACGCTCTTAACGACGGCCTGCGCGCGCGGCACGTCGACGCCCAGCCGGCCAAACGCCAGGCCCAGCTTCGGATACCACTTGACGGCGAGGCCGACGAGGCGCAGGTCGAGCTTGTCCCTCCGCGCCTTGATGTGGTCGCGGAAGTGCGACTCGAGTCAGCGCAGGTCGGCCGCGTCGTGGAACTTCTCCCGCGTCGCGGCCGCGTGCAGCTTGCCCTTGAAGATGTAGAAGGGGTCGAGGAATGAGGCGGGCTTTGTGCCGAGTTTTGCGCCTGAGACGGTGCGCGTCGTTGCTTGGATGTTTTGGAGGGCGTAGACGGCGCCTTGAAGGGTTTGGTGTCAGCGTGTGTGTTTATTCTCCAGCAGCAGTGAAAGCAGCGGCAGGAATCTCCCTGAATCGTTGGACATGAGGGAGAGCCAACTTACCAGGAAACCTCGCGCAAAAGATTTCAACCAGAACAGTCGGGGTTTCCGACCAGAGAAACGCCACGTAGTCCTCGCGTGTCTGCGGTAGGGCTTTGAAGCCGTTCTTGCCATCCAACACGCGCAAGATCTCCTGCTTCGAGGCCGACACAATGCAGTCGACGTCTTTGCTCTCGCGGTTCCCGCCTAGCACTGACACGGCGTAGCCGCCAAGGATGCCAAACTTGATGCCTGACGCCTGCAGTGTGGCGTATATGGAAATGGCTGCGTCGTGTTGAGGCGTTGTTGGTGCACCATGATGTAGTGTTTGGTTGCGTTGCAATTTTGTTTGATGGTGACTGGATGCTTCTGCTTTCCCTTGGTGACGACAACTTATATTCCAACAGTACGGGAGTGACAACGAGGCACACGCGCCCGGCTCCTCAGCCCCAAAGTCGCTTGCTGGCTTGGAGCGTTCATGGGTTGTCTTATTGGCGAGAGTAGCGCGCGTAATTGCGGCGCGGAGAGTAGAAACAGATATTTCTACGGGCCATGTAGATGCCTTCTCCTGATAGCCAGTCGAAAAGCCAGCCGCCAGTGCCTTCGTTTAATCATGGCTCATATCCTGGGATTCCATGCAGCCTCGGTGCCTCCTCTTGGTCTGCGATGAAACAAGTTATGGTGTTGCCCGAGAAATCGTCGATGCGAAACTTTTTCCTTTGGACGATGGACAGCATCAGTTGCTGTGCCTCATCAGCTGCACTGCTCATATTCTTTCGCACCATGCCTCGTCTGAATCCATTCCGTCGACCAACTGCTCGATGGCAATGCGCGCCATGACGTCCCCCGATTCGAGATACCGCTCGCAAAGACTCGTCATCAGGCGCGGCAGCTTGGGCATGGGGAAAAGGTGGACATCGCGGGCAGAAAGCGACTCCAAGATCTGGCTGCTGTAGGACTTTTCTTTTAGAGCTCTTGTGCGCGGCACAATGGCTTGATCGAGAGGGTCCAGTTTCATGTACTTGTCACAGAAAACGACTATTCCGAAAGTTGGCGATGTACTGGCATCAGTAGTAGCAGTGGGTCGGAATCTCGGCCAACCCTGCTTGTATTGAGTGTAAAGGTCGAAGCTTTCCAGCTCGTCTGGCTCGAGGGAAACAGCTGAGATGAAGATAAGGAAAGACCCGACGAGGAAGGTCGTCACGTCGTCACCCTGGCGCTAGACACGCGATTAGTCATCCGTGCCTGCCTGCATGAGCCGCCAACGCGACTACTCCGCAAAAACCCATCCCACCAATCACGAACATCTCGTCGAGTCCAATGCAGAGACTCTACTCCCTCTTCAACTTCTCTCGATCGCCGTCATTCCAGATCCTCTCCGATTTGCACCTCGAGGTTGGCCAGCAGTACTCTTCGTTTGACATTCCGGCGTCTGCGCCGCATCTGATTCTCGCCGGCGACATTGGCCGCTTGAAGGACTACGATCCGTACCTCGACTTTCTGAGGCGCCAGACTGAGCAGTTCGAGACGGTCTTCCTCGTCCTCGGCAACCACGAATTCTACGGCATCACGTTTGGCGAAGGCCTCGAGCTCGCCCGGCAACTCGAGCAGGAGCCGTGTCTGCAGCACAGACTCGTCCTTCTCCATCAGCGTGCCCACCGCGTGCCTGGCTCGTCCGTCACTGTCTTGGGCTGCACTCTGTGGTCTGCGATTCCCGAGGATGCGCGGCAGGCCGTTGCGGGCGCCGTGAGCGACTTTTCCAAGATTCAGAGCTGGTCCATCGACCAGCACAACGAGGCGCACGACGCAGACGTTGCGTGGCTGAAGACGCAAGTCGAGTCCGCCGCTGCCGAATATGAGTCGTCTCTGTTGGTTGTCACGCACCATGCGCCGTGCATCCAGCTCACGTCCAGTCCGCGCCACGTCGGCAACCCTTGGACTTCAGCTTTCGCCACGGACCTGCTCGGAGCAGCAGAAGGTGGCCAGATCTGGGATGCAGTCAGGGTATGGTTTTTTGGGCACACGCACTACTCGACCAACTTCAAGGTGAATGGCACGAGGGTTGTCAGCAATCAGCGCGGATACGTTCTTCCAGGCCTTGTGAAGAAGGATGGAGAAGGCTCTGGAAAGCACAAGTTTGATGTGTCGAGGACGATCCACGTCTGAAATTCCAAAAGGCCGGTCAGGAAGCCAGTCAACCACCCAATTCGTTACGAGCTTCTCGAGAGGACTGAAAAACCCCGTCTTACTCGCCATGACCATTTTGGCGCCTCGCTAAACCAAGAGATGAGGCTCTGGTCTCCGTTGCTGCGAGCAGCTTTTCTATGTCTACCACGTCGCTGGCCATCTTCTTCTTCGCACGCCTTTATGTCTTTGACTTTGATCCCAGAACGTCTTGATGCTGCCGTCTCCTCGGCAGCAACCTTGTCGCCATGCCATGAATTGCTTGCATGCTTGCATCTCATCCATAAGTCTTGCCCCATCATCGGTTACCATTCTCCAAGACGACTCATTACTCTAGATGGATAAGTTCATTGACCGTCCCTTGACGACCAGACTGACCCAAAGAACCTTGAAACGACCGTCTGTTCAGTAAGCGAGACGAGAAGCCAGTGGCAGGTCTTTCAGGAGCCACAGACAGAAAACAGGGAAACAGAAGAACAAGGCAGCCAAGCCGACTACTGCCTTGGCTCCTCATCAACTGCAAGAGCAGCGGAAAACCAAGTGCAAAGGGTCTCGCGCCATGTCGCGATTAGCGTCGGGCAGTCATCAGCATCGTCATCACCTGCCTAGCCACCCAACGCCAACCAGCGCGCTGCTGGCAGACAAGGCAGGATCGTGGGACACAAGCAGGGTCCGACAGGGATGGAGCAGCGTCGACGCGGGTGCTCCCGCTCGCGCGGCCATGGTCGCAGTTTTCTTGGTGGCTGGCTGGCCGGTTGGGTGGTCGGCTGGCTGGCTAATGGAAAGTAGATCGCAAGATGCGACGACCCGAGGCAGAAGAGAGATGAAACAGGTACGGATCGTGAAACAGCCTAATCAACCTCGTCGTCGATGGTGGTGGTGGTGGTGGTGGTGGTTGTGGCAGGGCCTTGGTGGTTGGCGTGCGTGGTAGGAGTAGATGGCAGGGGATTCGTGGAGAGGTAGGTGGGTAAGAAGTGGTGGATGAGGCTGAACGGATGGACAGGTGGTTGGATGGGGAGGGGGAAGGGAAGGGTGGGCTGCGCAGGCCTTCAGGACAGGATTATGTGGTGTAGCGAGTCAATGGAGATTGGATGGTGTTCGAAAGAATTACTTCTTGCGAAAAGGGACAGAGATTTCGGAACAGGCCAATGATTGGGATAGCTGGTGGTCTTCCAGGAAATGAGAAAGTAGGGAGGGCTAGAGACTTGCAAGAAAAGAGGATTGAAAGAGGCCCAAGAGGAGTTGATGTTTGCAGTACTGCTGCCAAATGGAGAGTGCCTCGCAACGTGATGATGGGCAAATCAATATACCCATGTTGAGAAGAGATGCAAAGCTAAGAAGACACAGTCCATCGAGCAGTCGGTCTCAGTCTCCTCAGCAGCACTATTCAATTCATCTTCAATTGAATTCCGCTCACCATCAACGACACATATCCGCAAGCGTCAAAGCTCTTCTCAGAACCACCTCCTCAAGCCAAGTATGCCAAGTCTATCCAATGACATCCTTCCCCATTCACTCTGCATCGGTCCAGATCGTTCTCGATGCTGGTCGGTCTCCTGGGTCGGTTTCTTCTGCTGCCAATGGTCACTCTTCAGAGCGACGGAATTCCCGACGCCACTACAACCCAGTCGATCAGCCGTGCACTTTTGACAGAATGGGAGCGGATTCTCGGTCTGTTTATTCGCAAATTAGTCGCCGATCAGAGCGTGGCTGCCACGGAGCGCATCTGTAAATCAGTCGATTGGCCAGACAATGGACAGATAAGGTCATCTGCAACAACAAACAAGCCGCCAAGGGCACTTTGCTTTGTCGACACTACAGCTGCTGCGTAATTCACCGACGATCCGTGGTCCATTATTACCCAGACTGTTTGAGCAGAGTGGAGGCGTGGGGGTGGCGCACAGGGTCGACGAGTGGCGGCATCCACTTCATCATCATGCCCCCGCCAAGAGAGTCTGGCGTCACTCACTTTTGAACATGTTGATCAGTGGTGGACGCGTTGCGCAAGGTTTGGAGTTGACGACGACCAACGACGCGGTGGAGCGGGTTGTGATGTCATGGGGCGGAGGTGGATTTTGCGGGGACGGGAGTGGATCGGGGGTCCAGGTCTGGACTCTGGACCATGGGAGCAAAGAAGAGAGCAAGTGGCCAGAAGGCTCGCGACTCATGGAATACTGGCCGTGACGCGGCCTGGACGCTTTTCGATGGTGCCTGTGGGGTTTTGGAATTGATCTGACGAGCAGCACCCAGCGATGAGCGACTCGCTTCTTGCAACGAGTAGGGCTGACCCTCTTTGGCGTCCAAGCGCCTAGGCTAGATGGATGGATGGATGGATGGGTGGACTTGAGCTTCAGAGTGCGCACCGACGAGACAGGACAAGACGGGCGCTACCAACGGCTGGATTGGACATGGTTTTCACGGCCACCATCCCGGCAATCTTGCAGTCGCCGCCAAGTGCCGCAGTGAATGCGCTCTGAAGGTTCCTGCATCGCGGCGTGCAGAGCGTTTTCGTTGACGGGCACAGTTGGCTGCAGAGAGTGCAACAGGAGATTGCTTCTTCGGATGGGCGATGCAGGGACAAGGTCGAGTCGACGAGGCACAGGACGTCGAGAGAGGCAAAAGAAAACAACGGCGCGGGATGGCCGAGTGGTTGGTTCTGCAGGCCCACCTCGGGTGAGATAAGGGTTTCAAGAGCGGAAAAAGGGTTTCAGGGAAGCAGCGGGATGGATGTGGTGTAGGATAACAATGTCGAGGGCGCTTAACGGCAGGCGGTGAGGGGCGGTCAAAGATAGATCAGAGGAAAAGGCTTGTCCTGTCCAGTACCTGCAGCAAAGTTTGAGTTTGCTTAAGCGCCGAAGGAAAAGGAAAGGAAAGGAAAGGGAACCTGAAGGCTTGAAAGAAGCACAGGCGGGTAGCTGCCAGAGGCGGCGGCTATTTTGGTTTGGTTTGGTTTGGTTTGGGGGACGCGTTCAGGTGCGGTGCAGGTTCCCATCAGGTGCAGCTTCAGGTTCAGGCACGCAATCCAGGTGGATGAATGGAAGGGAGTCGAGTCGAGGTGGCAGGCGGAGCGGAAGCGGCAGTGGCTTGAGGTCTCGAGATTGCTTCTCCGGACAGCTGGAAAGAAGATGATGATGTTGGGGTGAAGGCTGATGGACAAAGAGAAAATCAGGCGTCGTCCGTGTCTTGCTCGACAACCGACACTGCCACCCACTACACGACACTGCCACGACACGACACGACACGACACGACACGAGCCTGCCCACCACCAGCTCAAGCAAGGGGCCCCGCCGTGAGCGCGACATGGCCGCATGCGGAAGTGTGTTCACAGTTGAGGGCTGATTTATATTGCGAATTTCCGCGGCGGACAAAGAAGAGCTGCGGGCCCTGGGCCCTGAACAAGGGTGCGACCGTCTGGCTCCACCCGAGTCGCCTCCTCCAGGGCTCCAGAACTGTATCTCGACCATATGCTCCGTCTGCAAAACCATCGCGACAGGCAAGACGACGACTTGGCAATAGCCCGACGTCCGCTCGGTCGGCCTGGATGGCGAGTTGCTCGTGTCTTTGTAATAATTCTTCGACGACAGCCACTCCGCCACGCGCCGTTGAGTCTGTAGACGTGGAGGCTGGGATATGCAGTCACTGGCCCCACCCCACCCACCCGCCACCACACCACACCACACACACGTCTCTGCTCAGGCATGCCCAGCCCTCCGCCTCGTCCAAGATATACACCACGCGGCGCAGTCACACGCTCCAGATTCAACATGCTCCAGTCCTCACTCTTCCTCGACTCTTCACGCTCATATTCACTCGTCCCCCGTCCCTCCAACCCATCCTTTCGATCCACTCCACCGAGCCACCCCCACCCCGACTCGAGCACCTTGCAGACGCTCGTCGAAACACCGCATCTCAACCTACCAATTCGACAGGCCCTCTCGACGCTTCTGGGTTGAAACACGGCGCAAGACGTACTCCCTGAAACAACCTATCAAGACCCGCCGCCAGCTGCATCTGCCGCTGCCGCCGACCCAGGCCAGGGCCTCTGCGTCTGCGTCTGCAACCACCGTCAGCCAATCATCGACTACCACCCGTCCATCATCCTCCACGCCGGCGACTACGACTCCCGCATAAGTATTCGCCAGGCCAGCCTCGTTCACGACGCCAACTTCTCTACACTGTCGTCCAGTTCGAAGCCTCCGCCTGGTTGTTGGAGCTCCGCCTCGTTTTCCGCTTACTTTATTTCCTGTGTCGCCCCCCGATTCCGACCCTCTCTTTTCAGCACAGCCTTTGCTTCCCTCGCATCCGCTGACGAGACCTTCCTTCTTCGGCCTAATACTCAAGCGAGCCTTTTTCCGCCGGTCGGGATCTCTAATATCTCAAACACTCACTCACTTTCCCTCCTCGAATCCTCTTCTTGGCCCGCAGAACCCGCCTTGCTAGGCTTAATCTAATCCCCCGACATCTTTCCCTCTCCACAGAATACAATAGCTTTCTTTGGGGCTGCTCTTGTTGGACACGTTCACTTTGCTTCTCACTCCGCTTCACCATCACCACCACCCCACCAACCACCATGGCCTACACCTCCTTCACCCCTGAGCAAAATGCTCAAGCCCTGGACTTTTTCATCCAACTCCCCGTCTCCAAGGAAATGGTTGCACATCTCGCAGCCAAGGCATCAGAAGTCATTCGCTGCGAGCCGGCGCCCGCTTCGTCCAAGCAGCTTCCTCCTACCCCACCTGCAACCCCTCCCCAGAATGCGGACCCCCTGGACCGCCGTCTCCCTTCGGTCGAGGCCTTCATCACCTCTCTTGTGGAACGGTCCCACGTTGGCGTTGCAACCCTCATGACCTCCCTCGTCTACCTGGCCAGGCTCAAATCGCGCCTCCCAAACGAGGCCAAGGGCATGCGTTGCACCGTCCACCGAATATTTTTGGCGTCACTCATCCTCGCCGCAAAGAATCTCAACGACTCGTCTCCCAAGAACAAGCACTGGGCGCGCTACACGACCGTCCGAGGCTTCGACCACTTTGGCTTCTCCCTCACCGAAGTCAACCTCATGGAGAAGCAGCTCCTCTTCTTGCTCGACTGGGAGCTTCGCGTCTCACGCGACGACCTCTACCAGCACCTCGAGCCCTTCCTCGCTCCCATCCGCGACTACCAGGTCCGCGTGGCCGAGAAGGCGCGCAACCTCAAGCGGGCTCGGCAGCTGCGTGAAGTCCAGGGTGTCTTTGAGCAGTACGGCAAGGTCGTCAGCCTCGAGTACTGCGGCCACGCCATCGACAACGGCCAAGTGCCCCCGCCGCGGACCGCGGAGAAGCGCGCTGCGCCGTACTCGACGTACCGGCTGGACGACGAGGCGCGGTCGATCGGGTCGGCGTCGCGCGCGTCGTCGCGCATGCCGTCGCTGTCGCCGCCGCGTCGCTCTGACTCAGCCTCGTCGACCCACTCGACCGACGCCGACGACGTGTCGTCCGACTCGTCGACCCCGTCATCTTCGTACGACGGCGACTACTGCGCCATGCCTCCCCAGCAGATGATGCTCCGCCGCTACGACACGGACCTCGGCTCCGACGTCGTTCACATCCAGCCTCCGCCAAAGGCGTACAAGGCCTCCTACGACAACAGTCCGCTGGGCCACGGCACTCCTGCTTCCGACTACGACAAGCCGTCCAAGAAGATCAAGACGGGCTCGGGAAGCCTCATCAGCCGCTTCCTGGGCAACGCGGGCTTCTACCGCTCGGCGGCGTAAACACGTCGTGACTGCTCACGGCAACTCCGCTTTCTCCCTCTGACAATCGTCATGTTCGCTTTCGCTCCTCCTCGGAGCTCCGCGCAAAAGTCCCTTTGCTTCGTGCGCGACGTTCTTGCTGTTCATGGCGTTGGCGGTCTCTCTGCCTCGCCCAACATGTTTATTTGCGTTTAGCCTTTTTGGTCAGCTCAGCCCCAGCGTACAAGCAACGAACGCAACGACACCTACGAAGGACGACGATGACGAAATCAATCAAAAAGGCAGGTGTGTGCTATACACACGCGCCCTGCACCACTGGATGGTTTTGGTTTTGAACAAGACCACCTGTTCCCCCCTCTACTCAGGAGGGGAATCATATTTTTCCTTCAGTTCATGCATTGCAGCGGCGTTTTGGATGGCCGTCGACCCTTGTTCTTCATTTCTTTCCCCTATTTATCATCATCATCATCATCATCATCATCGTCATACCATTGGGTTTTGATTTGGCGTTCTATCTTTCTTCCTCTTTGCATTGGTTCGGGATGAAATGGGATGGGATTGAATGAAAGCGAGCCCTCAGATGGCGCCTTGATCGAGTTTGGCTTTGGATACTCATTGGAGATGTGTGTGTGAGAGACCAAGATGAGTGGAACAGAAAAGAGAGACAGCTGCCATATAGATAGATGGTCCAGTCTGCTCTGCTCTTGGTCAATTGAATGACACAAAAAGTCTACCATCAATTCTTCAATGCTTGCCTTTCTGCCTCTGCTCTGTTCTGCTCTGTTCTGGCCCGTCTTGCCCATAGCATCCAACAAAGCCAGCGGCCCTTCATCTCCTCGTCCCGTTGGATCAACCTCTCGGTCCCCGAAGCGAAGGACGAACCTTCGACCGATCCAACGCAGCCTGACCGGGCTGAAGCGCATTCGCATCGCATCGCAGCGTCCGCCTTGACCCGTCCCGTCCGTCCGTCCGTCCCGTCGTTGGCTCCGCCGCGAACTCGAATCCTTCGTTCCCTCGCTCGTCCACGTCCCCATTCCATCCCACGCCGTTCCTTCGCTCGCTCGCCTTACCCGCTCCGCCCACGCGCCTGAGCCGCTCGCTGGTCTTGGGGCCAAAAAGCAAACTGTCTGGCTGGCTGGCTGGCTGGATGGCTGGCTGGCTAGTAAGTAAACCAGAGCAGAGCAGAGCAGAGCAGGCAAGTGGGCCGAGAAGCCTCTCCTCCGCCGAGGCAACCCGAGACGAGCGAGTTTGCTTGGCCAAGCATGTACAGTGTCCAATTGAGACTGCTGCCGCCGCTGCTGTGCCTGGGTCTGTGTGTCGGGGTTACACGACGTCAGTCAGCCAGTCAGTCAGTGCATCGTCCATTGCACTTGTGCAGCAAGAAAACCACAGCACAGAGAGTGAGTGAGCGGGTGTGAGTGGGGCAATGCCGCTTGTCCTGCAGCCGTCTATCTGGCTGGCGCTCCAATGCATGTCGTGTGGTACAATTGGTGTCGAGTAACGTAGTACGACGGGTTAAGAGTGGGAGAGTGGCACCAGGGCCCGCCGGAAGCGGGCTGATGGTTCGTTCGATGAACGCTCGAACGGGAACGTACATACATAGGTGCTGCCTGCTGGAGGGTCGTCCGTCCGGTCTGCTTCTGGCCTCTGCCATGCCTCTGCCGTTTTCTTGCATGTGGGAGAAATTTCTCCTGTGCTGTCCACGGCCTGGGGGCGTAGCGAGTCGATATCAGCGAACGGCGGGAGAGCGGGAGAATGCATCACTTCGTAAAAACCCACCGTCACCTCTATCGTTGTTAGGCGTGCCGAGCAAGCAAGGAAGATATGAGCTCGCGTACACCAACAAGAGCGTCGAAAACTGAGTCTACCCTGTGCTTGGCTCGCTATCGTCTTTTTCAGCGAGTTCATCTCGCAGAGAACGACGAGAGAGCCATCCGAGGCGCCGTTCAGTAGAAGTAACAGAGCTGCCTGGTCTTTCCGGTATTTACCGTCCCGAGTTGGGAGATATCCAGCAACCGTCAAGAAAGGACGAGCCCAGCGAGTGTCGGACTTCAAAACCACCAGCGTAGTGCATGTATCCCCACAGAGCGCCACATGGACCGACTCTACGTATCCATGATGACTGCGCAGAAGAATGAAGGAGAAAATCGCCGTCATGGGCCTATCCTTTCCGTTCAGTCTCACCACGCATGAACAGGTCCACAAAAGGGAGTCAGAAAGGGAGGAGGAGGTGCAGAAACATGGCGTTGGCGAAACAGAAAAGGGTCTCTGGCTGACGGATAGTAGGTGAAGTTGGTGTTGGAGAGGGGAATGATGCATCACCTTGCGCCTACCTGTGAGCGAGAGAGACATTCGTCTTCCACCATCATCTCTGTCGGCTCCTCGAGTCCATCCTGCGGACACGGAGTAAGGTACCTACCTCGCCGTCTCTGCTGTTGCTGCTGTTGCTGCTGATGCACGCCTAACCAACGCCTCGCCTGCACGTAGCATGCACCCAAGCTGACCCCCGGCCGATGGCGCCCACGTGTCGGGTCGGCCTGTCTCTCCGTCTTTGTGCGAACCTCGTTTTCTCCCTTTGATAATTTCCACGCATGTACACCGGCATGGAGCTCGGCACATCGTTCAGTCTGTCTGCAGACATGTATCTGGAACCAGTGCTGGCGATAAGCGGATGGGCAGCTGGACGGGAGACAAACGACTACCGCGGGATCAGACCTCCCTGGCCATCAGGTGCGTGCTGGAATGCTTGTTGGATGTCCTCGTGCAGTGTCAACGCACTGCAAAGGTTCCTAGGCCGTGGTCGTTGGATCGTTTGTGCGGCTGCTCTTCTCACGCCGTCGGTAAGCATCACATCCGGCGGGACATGACATGGCATCCTTGCTTTCTTTCTCCCAAGTGTTGTGGCCCTTGCAGCGGGAGCGAGCGGGTCGTTGCTTGCTCTGCTCCGCGCTACGCGAAGGTTGGTAACACCTCAGGGGGGAAGCGAGCTAGACGTTCCAAGAATGTGGAGGTTTCAGCCTTGTCGATGCAACTACCACCGCTAGTGGTTTGTCTTCAGCTGAGGGTCCGGCATGTACCTCGACGTAGTAGGTAAATACGTCTGTTTCAAAAAAGAATCATGAGCGGTTCCGGCTCTCTTCGCGTGTGGCTCGTAAGCGAATCACAATCGTTGTCCGACGGCCGCCCAGCGCCATCAACCGCGCCATCATCGTCATCATCCTCGTCAAACCCCGCGAGTAGATGGTCGCACGACTCGCTCATCGCTCGGTCAGCTATGTACCGGTGAGTAAAGGCAGCGCGGCGGGGTGAGGCACAGCGAGGAGGAGGTGCTGACGAGGGGAACTCGGTAGGCAGAAGCACAACTGAGCATGTGTCTGGTCGCATGGTGGTCGGAACAGGCTGACAAGCCGCGTCGACGATTGATGAAAGAACCAAGAGGGCAGAAAACAAGCGGATGACGCGTGGGGCGAGCGAGCGGGTAAGCTGGCGAGTCGAGGCAGAAGCTTTGCTGACGCGCAAGTTGCAACAATGACGAAGGCGATGGCGACGCCTCGGATGATTGCGGCTTTGCCCCTCTCGCGGTGAAGAGACGGGAGTGGGAGTCAGGCTGGCAGGCTGGCGGGCGAGAACGAAAACGAGTTGCGGCGACAAGACGTCAAAGGTGGCGTGGCGGTGCGGGTTGGCGCAGCAGGTGTGGCGGAACGGACCGCCTCGGTTCGTCGGCGCGCAACGGCCTCCGGGGCCATCTTCCCCGAAACTGGGGTTGCCTGTTGGAGCAACCGGCCAATCGCACGGCTGGCACGACACAGTGCTTTCGCACAACCTGCGGAGGTGGAGAGAAGAGGAGCTGAGCGAACATCCATTATTGCAAAACTGGCTGTGCATAACAGGAAGCCTTGGTGTTCGCGCTCGACCAATGCCACCTCCAGATTCAGTCTTGGTGGCGCGGCCGTCAGCACAGCATCTGCGCCGAGATTTCCCCTTCGAATGCCTCAGGCCGGTAAGGACACAAGGGGGCCCCGTGGCACAGGGGGCGGGGTTGCTATGAGGTCAATGTGAGATCATCTTGCCCAGCCACGATACAGGTATTTCTTCAGCCTTGTCTTCAGCCTTCGGGCTTTTTGCATTCAAATCTGCATCAGCATCATTTTGGCAATCGACCCCTGAGATTGAAAGATCCAAGACACGCTGCAAAAGAGTCAAGAGATTGAATGGCCACAACGATCCGAGAAACCTGCACAAAGACCTTGTACACAAGTAAGTCGGCCCAATGCCCCAACTGCTTTTGTTCGAGGGGAAGAGAGCCTACCAGTTTCATCGTTGAGTTTTCCGTGACTTCACAATTTCGAAGACGTTCGCGATGTTCAATTTTCCTAGACTGTCTCCTGTCTCAACATTTCCAATTTGGTTGTGGCTTCTTCATTAATGCGTCATGTCCTTCCTTTCAAGTCAACAGAACGCATCTCCCGCCGTGAAAAGAAAGACGAGAACGTGACATGAGGAATTGCACCAGAAACAACTCGCTGACCTCCGCAGACAACTCCTAGCATAATATACCCCCAAGCCCACCATGGTCCTCGCCTCCAACGACAAATACCTAGTGTCGCTCGCCTCGTCTACCAAGATTGGCGACTTTTGGTGGGACCAAACGCGCAGTTTGGGCTGGAACCGCAGCCACGCCGACCACGAGACGCACTGGATCTCGAGCGAGGGATCGTATCTGGTGCTGCACCCCAACTCTCCCTCGGCGGAATCCATAAACAAGAGCTCATCCGACTCGACCTCCGAGGAGCCATCGACTGCCGACATCGATCCCGAGGCCGAGCCTCTCGGCATTATTCTTGCGATCCCCTTTGCCAACAAGACAGGCTGGCTCGGCTCCCTTGTCGTCGCGGAACCGCACCGCGGCAATGGCGGCGGAGCTCTGCTTCTCGATGCGGCGGTGGAGTACCTCAAGTCCACAGGCGTCAACCAGATTGGCTTGGACTCCGTCAAGGACCAGGCGCCAATGTACAAGCGCCGCGGTTTTGAGCCCACGGGCACCGTCAAGGTCGCCGAGCGCGAGCCGCTGGGCCAGTCGCCAATGGTGCCAGAGGAAGGAGAGGGGCCGCTGGGAGAGGACTCGGAAGCGGCCAGAGTGTGGCTGAGCAAGACGATGGAGCAGATGGCCGACGTTCGCGGAGTCACGGGCCAGAGCCTGCTCGAGTCTGACAAGTCGTGCACGGGACTGGAGCGTCGCGAGTTGTGGTTGCGCAGCCAGGCACTCATCGACCGTGAGGACGCATGGGGTCTTGCAGTCACGCGCCTAGATGACTTGGACGATTTGCGATCGTGGGTCCTGGTGCGCGACTGCGAGGAGGGCTACAGGGTAGGCCCGATGTATGCGCGGACGAAGCTGCATGCGCTGATCCTGCTGAGAGCGGTCATGGCCAAGATTGCTGTAGCAGCGGAAGGTAGCCAGAAACGCTTGACGGCAGAGGTCTGGGCTGAGAATCCGGACGCGTTTGGTGTTTTCGCAAGATTGGGTTGGCAAGCGACGGGGATTGAGCACGATAGAATGTGGCTCAAGGGAGACGTACCAGAAGCGCAGGCCAAGGGAGGCAAGGCAGACAGAGAAGCGTACGCCTGGTTTGATGCTGTCGAGGGATGATGATGATTCCATGATATCCAAGTGCCATTGGCAACTTTCTTTGTTGATAACTTGCGCTGGCCTGTCACTATTGTGATATAATTTGATGAATTTTCAATGGACATTTTGAAACAACTCCAATATGGAAAAGACCTTGATTGGATTGCTGCCTGTTCGGGGTATCATACAAAACGTGTGTGAATCGCAAGAGGAGAAATTCGAGCTGGTGTTGAGGAATTAAGAAGGGGCTGCCTCCGGAAAGCAATGACGAGCTAGTGAAGAAACTTTTGCGGTCTGACCAACGACTCTAATGTCGTGGTATAGTGAGGCTCAGTATGACTGTGAGCAGGGGGAAAACAAGGTCGAGCAGGAGCAGGAGAAGCCGTGACCCACGGAGCGCAGCTCGTCTTCGAGACACCACGACTACTCGTAGCGACGACGTGTATAGTTGGCCTTCCATTCTTGCCAGGGCCCAACGCGTCTCTCACTGTTGATTTGACGTGAACTAAGCTCAGACTCAACCGAGGGTCGCATGGGAGGTCGCGCACGGTACGTCTGCGCGTGCTGGCGAGGAGACCTCGAACGGCGACTGTCGGACGGCCTTCCATCATGCTGGTCGTATCCATGGTGACGGCCACGATACTGTTCCCGCCGATCATGGAATTCGCGGTGGTCGCGGTATGGACCGTGATCCTGGCTCCGCTCATGTCTCTGGTTATTGTGACGGTCGAGGTGCGGGCTCGGGGAGCTCCGAAGCGTGGGAAGGCTGGACAAACTAGCCATGTCCAAGAAACCACTCGAAGATTTCAGAAATTCTCGGTGTGGCTCGCATCTTCCAAAGCTGAGCCTGTGTTGAACTTACTTGGATGTGTCGATCCTCTTAGCCATTTCCTTGGCCATCTCGCGAGCATCTGCTTTGGAGGTGACCCTGTTGTACAAGTTCTCCGGGGGGCCAGGCTCTCTTGGAGTCTCCATGGCGGCAAGCTCTCTCAGCAGCTCGGGAGGACTGCAAATCCATTAGTCGGGTTCAGAAAAGCTGTATGGAAGGACACTTACAATTCGCTCCTCATTTTCTTGGCAAGGTCTTTCACTTTGCCCATATACACCTCATCTGGACTGGCCTCCTTCACTGCCTGGGGTCGAGACGCGCTGCGCCGGTTCTGCTCGATATCGGGGACCACTGACCTCTCCTCAGCTGTCATCTGGCGGAAGGACTGGAGCCTCTCATTGCGCAAGTTCACGTCGTGGAACCCACTGAGGATGAGCCAGTCCCGGATGTCTTGGTCATGGGAGGACGGCGCCTCGTCCACGTTCCTAGCGCTACCATGGCGACCCTTCGATGTACCAACAGGGATGCTGTTGGCACCCGAGATGGTGGGACCCTCAGCCGGCATCGTAGGCTGGGATGCGGAGGCAGACGGGCCCTTGTCGGGGGGAGAGTCGAGGTTGGAGGGTGTCGTGTTTGCAGGGAAGCGCATCGGGCTATCAACCCTCGCCGGGAGCCTGTTGGGTGCGAACATACTTCCCCGAACTTGACTGCGAGTAGTCTGGCCGCCATTTGCGCTTTCCTTGTCGGCCGAACTCAAAGAATTGTTACCCTTCGTAGCGTCAATCGCCGCCTTAGCCTTAGCCTTGGCACTCTCTTCCTGGATCAGAGTGTCGACGTCCAGGCTGGTCGGTTTGCTCCTTTTGGGTTGATCTGGGGATGGCTTCGCCGCTGGATGCTGGTTATCCATGGGCGGTAGTCGATTGGCAGATCGGGTCACGGGCATGGCGTTGACTTGTCCAGGTTGGTGGGCGCGCCATTGCGCCGCCGGAGGATTGACGTTGGGATTGTGGTGAGAAGGCGCGTTTCTGGGGTAGTAAGGGCCGTATGGGTACTGGTATCCATGATTGTAGCCGTAATCGCCACGGGGGTACGAGTATGAACTGTAACCACCCGGCGGATTCGGGCCACCGTTGCCGTTGCCGTTGCCATTGCCCCGCGGTCCAGCAGGGTAGGACGGCCTGGGCGGAGGATTGTTTCTGTTGCTGTTGTTGTTGAAATTGTTCATGTTGAATATCACTCTTGCTGGATTGATGGTGGAGAGTTCTTCTCAAGTCAACCCTACAACGCAAGAAGCTTTTGATTAGCCAAAGTCTGGGATTGGACGAAGATCAAGTTGTCAGAGGGTCAAGTGTGTATTTCTGCCGACGTCCGACAGGATGTGGGATGCAGGGGAAGGCTGTAGTTTTGTAAGCATTCCATCACTCCAGGATTACCAGTTTAGCAGCAGTGCAGCGGCGATGGTCGTAATGTCAGTCAAGTCGTTAACAGAAAGAGAGCACAAGCTCAAGGCAGGTCGATTCTTCAGAAAGCGATACGAGTCTTGCAATGAGCCAAAGGCGTCGTCCAAGTCTCAAGGTCGTCCGGGAGGGTTGCTGAGGTTGCCTTTGTCTTGAAGAAGAGTGTGTTGGACTTGAGGGCTGAGGCAACAACAGGTTATCAGGCCGACTTTCGCTAAGCGAGCCAATGGAAAACTAGTGCGAAAGCGTTTGGATATACAGGGCCAAGCACCAGCTGCCGCCCATGAATTAACAAGTTGAAGTGTTAAAAGCTTGCTCATGCCACGTGAATGAAGGCCAGAGTCTCTGAGTTGTGGGTTAGAATCCTGCAGAGCGCTTTGCAACTGGCTTGAAAATCACACTGCCATGATGAGACTTGACTTGGAGGAGTGTTCCTTAAGTAATTTTACCTCACTATTATCCTCCGGGGCAGTGACAAACTCGTGTTTAATAAAGAAACGTTAGAGCTCTTTATATCGTGCCATTTATACAGAAAGAGCGCAAGAGGATCACTCTGGGGATTAAGGGATAGAAAGCTTTAAGTAGTTAGAAAGTTTGAAGAGAAGCAAGAAGAACCCTACAAGCTCTAAACGCTTGCCCAGTGTTGTTTTCCAGTTGATGCTGGAAACGTTAAAATAAAAGTTGCTCAGGGGAAACCCTTCAGTACCGACACTTGAAAAAGCATTGCTATGTACCTGTATCGATATCCTTGATTTCAGCCATCACAAGCCAGTTCTGCATGCCTGATGACTCCAGTCCTCCGAGCAATAAAGCCTCCTGCCCTAGTATCAATACAAGAAAAACCTCCTCCATATGCCGCTTTGCACCTTCATCGGCCAGCTCCAATGTCATTTGTTGGTGTCGTGTGAATCGTAAGTTTCGTGCTTTGTCCAGCTGCAAAGTTGGGAATAGAGAACAAGTGATGAGAATTACCAAAAAGAGAACCTTTCAACTCCGCCTGCCCTCTTGCACTGTCTTAATCAAATACGAGGCGGAGACTGTTGCAACAGCAGTCGTGGTCTTCGGATGTCACCACGAGCGATCAGCCGTATCAGATCCAAAAGTCGTCCTTGTCGTCTTTCCTAGGCGGAGAAAGCTTCTGCTCCAAGTCGCTACTCAGGCCTAGACTCTGCAGCTCCATCTTGGGAGGACCAATCTGGGGGGGCTCGTCGCTGGCCTTCTTCTTCTTTGGGCTCGGCTTCTTTGGGCTTGCTGGCCTGTCGTCCCTTGGGCCCATGCGCACGTCCCGAATCTCCCAGCCGTCCGCTGCGGCGGCTTTGATGTACGTCTTGAGGCCATCATGGACCGCGCCATAGAATTTTTCTTTACATGTACGGAGCTGTGAACCCATGACTTTTTCGAACCCAGAGGCTCGAAGCTCGCTGCGCAGCTCATTGCGCTCTGCTTTGGTGGGAAGAAAGGCCAACAGCCCATTCATCAGATCCAGGTGCGTGGAAATGTAGTTGGTAGCGTCCCACTCAACACCACCAACATATGGTGCTGCTGGAACGGGAGGGCGAGGCTGAGGGAAATACTGTTTGATGTAGCTATCCTGCGACTGGACTCGCTGGAGTTTACCCTCCAAATCTTCAGACGGGAGAGGGATGACGTTCAAATGGTGCAGGAAGATCCAGAATACTTCCTTGGTCACATTGACGACCTCTTGACACCACGTCCGATATGGCCGCGGCTGGTGCATCTCCAGGATAAATGGTACCGGACGAGCGTTGTCTGGCTTTTGTGGACCTCGGAGAAGCCTAAGGGTTGATTTGGCGCGTTCACGTCGGCCTCCGACAGGAGCAGCAGAGAGGTATGCAACTGTCGAGAGTTAGTCGTGACTTGACTATCGTAAATGGGCTTCTTACAGAGAAGACTGATGATGACACCGCGTGTGGTGAACTCGCTGGGACCTTTGTGCTCTTCGTCAAAGAGCATAGCGAGTAGCGCAGGAAAGAGTGTCGACTCTATTTCTTCCAACTTTTCAAGGGCAAGATCCGTAGTGCAAAGACCCTTGAGACAGAGCAACGATTCGTGAAGAAGCTGGTCCTCGTGTTCCTCCCTAGTCTTTGTCAGTGCTGCAAAAAGCAACGTAGTAGGCACACATACCGCCATTCAATCTCCATGATACGGTGCAGCAGGCCAACTATTTCCATCATCCCGCCTTTCTTGATGAAGGCGTCCACCCAGGCGACAGTTTCATTCCTGAGTAGTAAACGGAGCTTGTGGATTTTTCCAACCTCCACAATCTCAGGCTTTTGGACCTTGCGAAGGTAGGAAACAAAGTCTTCGGGGATTGCCTGCTTTGGAGCTCGACCAAGGAACGAAGCTCCCGTCGCTGAGGAGAGTGATTTGGACATGGCCGCATTGGTCTCGTCGCTCTTGGACCATTTTTCTGATGTCACCTCGGCGGATTTGCGCTTTTCAGCCTTGTCGGCTTTGAAGGTAAAGGTCCTGCTGCGTGGTCTGACTGACTTTGGGTCGTTGCCTGGGTCATCGCGGTCGAGGACAACACGATCACTGCTGTTGTCAGACGTTGTCCTGCGACCAAAAGTCTTACTCTTGGTTCCCCACATGGAAGTCCTAGCTGGGGCCTCTGACGCCGTTTGCATGTTCTCAATCTTGTGCTTGCTGATGAAGTCAGCCTTGACTCGAGCATCCAGGCTTCGCATCTTGTCGCGCAGGTTGTCGGCAATGTTCCTCGAGTCCTGTCCATGTCAGTATGGGGCTTGAAGGCTGTGTAAGTGTTTGCTTACCAGGACGGCTTCGAACTCGACGTCAATTTTCTCCTCATCCAACGGAGGCTCTACTGGTGTCTCTTTGGCACGCCCATTGATTGCCGCGACGACTGCCATCACTCTCGAGCCCCGTTTCGAAGCTAGAGCAGTCTCCACCTGCTTTTTGTCCTCACTGATTTTTGGTTTCTCAGAACTCTTGCGGTGGGACGCGGACTCTTGAGAGGACCTGCTTGAAAGTTCGATCCTTTCTTTCCAATTCTCTACGATTGTCTGCGTCTTGCCGCCCATGGCGGCCTTCCGTTCGTCGCTGAACTTGCGGGAAATTGTTTCGATAAAGGAGTTGGACGAAGTGCTCCTCGGTAGGTGCCAGGAGCTTGGGCGAGAGCCTACCCGAGACGGCTTCCGTTCGTTTCGTTCGCAATTGAGGGTGGGCTGAGCGAATCCGTTGAAGTTGCGCTGCTGCGATGGTGTGTAGAGGGAGGGTGTGTATAGCGCGATTTCGTCCGCTAAGCTACGCTCTCCATGCGTGTTGCTGTTGGATTTCGCGACAAACTCCGCCCAGATGGGAGTGTTGGCGCTTGACACCACGGGAGCGGTATTCTCCTTGTCGACAACAACCGGCTTCTTTTCTTTTGGGGACTTGGTCTTGGAAAAGACGGCAGCGAGGTTCGTTGACGACTTGGGCTTCTTAGGCCTAGAATCGTTACGTTGGCGCTTGTCCTCCTTGGACTCGTCTTTGGGTTTCTCTGAGCCCTTTCCAAGTGAACGAAGGGATACTGAGCTGATGGTCTTATGCAGGGACCGCCGTTTGCCCTCCTTGCTTTCGCGATCATCGTGTGATTTTCTAGGTGGAGCCTGGTTGCTGGCGCGATTGGGAATCTCGCCCAGGACTCGATTCTGGCTATGGGGGTGATCAGGAGGAAGCAAGGGCATGGCCGTCGATGGAGGATGCGAACTGTGTGGGCGTGGGCGGGCGTTTTCCTTGGACTTTGGCATGGCAGCAGAAAGAGCTGCTCCGTCAGAGGGAGAGCGTTTGTGGTGTCGTCCGGTCAAGATGGACTTGAGGGCAGTCGTCGACTTGTGTCGCTTATGAGACGGCCGTTCCGGCGCCAACGCCATTCTTGCGTCCGTCATGGTGCTAAAGTAGGGGTATGATCAGCGACCCGGCGAGCATTGGGGGTTTTGCGGGATGTTCCTTACTTGAAGGTCGCGCGAGATGGAGAGTGGTCGACAGGTCGGCCCAGAGGCAAACGAAGAGGTTGATGGGGGCGGCAATGGAGAGAAATATTATCGATGGCAATGTGCGCAAGAGGGCGTGTTGGCGGGCAGAACCAAGTCTCGAGGCCAGAAATGCGCCTGGGTTGGGTAGCTTGCAGCTGTGTTTACAGAGCGCGTTGCCAGGGCGATGGTGTTTTTGGGATGCTGCGCGCCGCGTACCCGACCCGCAACCCGCGTTGCTTGGTCGTTCATCCATGACAGCTCATAGCCTCGAAGGCTTCTTGTCCATCCCATGGTCCAATTGCGTCTCTGGAAAACCGCTCCCCTTGTCGCTCTCTTGCTGCAATCATGTTGCCAACGGCTATTCCCCGCATCGCCACCTCGAGTCTAGCCAAACGGCGTAAGCTGCCTTCTCTGTCCGTTCGTGATGCCCACAAAAGACTGAGACTTGGAAAGCCTGGAAGCTTCCTCCATCTTCCAACGGTAAAGCTGGGAGGCCTTGGGTCGTGTCAAGAGATGTATGTTATTTAGCTGCACTGTAGGCTTCGACGCCCATTGTGAAGTGAGAGACGAAGCTCAGGAACAAATCTTGGGAATATCTCCGATTCGGTCAAATCAATTGCCCTCGCTCATCTATCCAGCCTCGCTGCACGTCATTGTCGCCCGACAGTATAGCATCCCGACCGTAACGGATATGCCGCGTCGCAGCGCGCTGTCAGTGCTACTGGCGCAACCATCCAATCGAGCCGGCTGCTTTTCATTAATTCCATCGGAAAACCAATCATCGGTGACCAAGTCATCAAGTCGCGTTCTGGCACCTGTACAAGCTTTGTCGATAGGTGTGGTGTTGATATTGGCCCGAGCCCAGGGCTCCCCACGCACCAGGGCCAACGCGCCCTAGCGGCGGGGCGAAGCGGAGCCGCGAGCCGCGTCTCACGGCTCATCCATTTCCACTGACTCAGGCCTCCCAACTCCAACACTTTCTCCAAAATGCCGCCCTCGCTCTGTGCCGTATGCCAGCGCAACCGCGCCCTGATATTGCGGCCCAAAAATCACCAGAAACTATGCAAGCCTTGCTTCCTCGAAGTCTTTGAGACTGAAATCCATCACACCATTACCTCGACCAACCTCTTCCAGCGCGGCGAAAAGATTGCGATTGGTGCCTCCGGTGGCAAGGACAGCACCGTTCTCGCCAGCGTCCTCAAGACCCTCAACGAGCGCTACGACTATGGCATCGAGCTCATACTCCTGAGTATCGATGAGGGCATCAAGGGATACCGAGATGATAGTCTGGAGACAGTCAAACGAAATGCCCAACAGTACGACATGCCCTTGACCATCGTTGGCTACGATGAGCTCTATGGCTGGACTATGGATCAAGTAGTCGAGCAGGTTGGCAAGAAAGGAAACTGTACCTACTGTGGTGTCTTCAGGCGCCAGGCGCTTGACCGCGGAGCCGCAAAGTTGGGCGTTGGCCATGTCGTCACTGGCCACAATGCAGATGATGTCGCAGAGACAGTGCTCATGAATTGTAAGGAGTTGAATGGATTTTGCCTTCATCCTAGTCTCTTGTGCATCACCCGCTTCGAAAACACCAAAGCTGACGACGAATCCTAGTGCTTAGAGGCGATCTCCCCCGTCTTGCCCGAACTACCTCTATCGTGACGTCGACTCCTTCTGCTGCTCCGCCCCCTTCTGGTCCTGACGGAAAGCCCATGTTCGATCACACCAAAATAAAGAGAAGCAAGCCGCTCAAGTACGCCTACGAAAAGGAAATCGTCCTATACGCCCACCACAAGAATCTCGACTACTTCAGCACCGAGTGCATATATTCCCCCGAAGCATTCCGTGGAAGTGCCAGAGCCTTGATTAAAAACCTAGAGCGTGTGCGGCCAAGCGCAATTCTGGATGTCGTGAGAAGCGGAGAAGACATGGCCAAGCTGGTCCCGGGGGCAGATGGCGACAAGACTTGCGGAGAAACCGGATGCGGATCCGCTGCCCAAGCGCTCCCCGATGAAGAAGAAGGCGGATGTGGAAGCGCGCAAGGCCGAAGCTCGGGCGGGGACATGGCCAAGATGGAACTTGCCCTCACACAAAATCAGGCTGCGGAATCCCGAGGGCTGGAAACAGAAATAACCTTGAGTTCCGTTGCTCTAAAGGCCTTAAAGAAGAAGAGCAAGGCAAAGGACCAAACAAATGGCCACCCTTCGAGAGATGCCCAGACAAAGAAAGCCGTCAATCAGACGATGGGACAATGTGTTCGCTGCGGCTACCTGTCCAGCCAGACCATATGCAAAGCATGCATGCTTTTGGAAGGCTTGAACAAAAATCGACCCAAGACGTCTGTCGGAATGGGCGAAGAGAATTCGCAGGTAGAAGACGAACGCAGCCTGACTCGAGCTGTACGAGAAATCTCCATCACGGCGATATGAACTCCACGACGTCAGCTTCATGTCAAGACATTCCACCCCGAACAAGTCAACGCGACAAAATGTCTCGGGCCGAAGCGACTGGCTTTGCCACACTCTCTTGTCGCTCAAAGAGGTATTCGCGGAAATTGAGTCCGCGCAAGACAAGACAGCCGTCAACGGGGCTTTGCAACTGCTCCTCCGTTTAGAACTTGAGCACAACACGTAGAAATACGGGCTTGGCTGCTTATACTGCTGGCTGTTAGGGAGTGATGGGGGCATATCCAGAGAGTTGACCGTCGCCGTGTGTCGAGTGTTCCGCAACGGTTTGATCGTCTGGTAGGCCATTGGCTCTCGTAGAAAGAGGAAAGATACCCATGATATTTTCTTTTTGGAATTGAACCTGTACAAACGAGCCTCTGTTTGGTGAATGGAGAGGGACTTTTCTTCTCAAGGCGGATCAAGGTGGCTGCAATCACCCGTTCCCGACCCGCGACGTGGTTTGCTCATATGTTGCATGCACCTGGCTGAAGAAATCTGTGCTGCCATTTTCCCAAATCTGGCGTCCCTGCCTGTCTGGGGTCGCTCCTTCTGTTTTGTTCGCGACTGCTTCCAGTCTCCAAGCCGCGGGCGCACGTCGACGTCGACGACGCCGTCGCAATACTGACCCTCCCTCCTCCACAACACACCCACCAACCGCGCCGACCACGACATCACCACTCTCGGCGCGCGACACCTGACGCGCTTACCTGAGCGCAATGAAGCTCAATTACAAAAACGTAAGGACGCCGTCGCAAACTCCCAACTCGCATCGCACGCAAGCTAACACTCCGCTCGCAGCGAAAGTCCGATGGACCCAAGCTGGGTCAAATCGTCGCAAAAGACTTGGTGCGCCTGAACGCTCCTGCTCAGCCAGCTGCAGTTTGCTAACATCTCACACAGCGCAAGCAAACGAAGCAATGCTTCGCCAAGTCCATCCCTCGTCCAGAGATTTCGCCGCTCGTCCTCGAGCTTCCTGGAAAAAAGCTCACCGACGAAGGATGTCTGTCCATGATTGAGGGTCTCGCGGAGACCTTGGAGGCGCGAAACGGAGTGTCGCCGAATCGACTGGAGGAGCTGCATCTCTCTGGCAACGACCTCACTACATCCTCTCTGCGCGCGCTGGCCAAAATCATCAAACTCGCGCAGCTTGAGATCGTCGACCTGGATCTGTCAAACAACAACATCACCGTCAAGAATGACCAGGAGGCTTGCGACTTTACCTTTTTTCTTGAGTCTCTGAGGCATTGCCGAGTCCTTCGAAGGCTCGACCTCAGCCACAACAACTTGAGTGGACCACGAGCATTTGAATGCCTGACGAGGGTCTATGTGAAGCAGCCTGTGGTCGAGCCACTTGAACTCGAAGAGTGGATGGGCAGCGATACCAGCGAAGAAGACAAAGCTGCCGATGGCGATTCCACTGCGACCCTCACTGAACGGACCCGCAAGCTGAGCCTCTGCGCCGAGCACATGTCGAAAGGCACATACCTCAAGCGTCGGGAGGGCCTGCGTGCTGTTCCCTACATCATCCTCAATGACTGCTCAATGACGGACTCTGGAGCCCTGTTCCTCTCGTACGCTCTGGAGAAGCACTACTTTCCACCGCAACTCATGTGCCCTCTGAAGGCTGGACCACAGGCAAACCAACTCGACGAGTACCATCTCAGGACTGGTTGTTGGGGTGTTGTCTACCTTCCGAACAATGCGCTCACCGACAATGGACTCAAGCTGCTTGACAAGGCTGAAGACGCACGCCGCGAGTTCACTGGCATTGAGGAAGAGATGGGATACCTTCCCAGCAACGGGTCGCAGGAATCATTTGTGATGGTCAGTGATCAGCAGGTGGATGAGGACGAACGCTCCACACTGTCGTCCCGCGACACCTTGCGAAGAATGTCGAACGCTCTGGATATTCTGAGGAGACGGTCCACGCACGATCACAGGAAGCATTCGGTCGGATTGGACATTGAGAACTACCGCAAGAAGATTCAGCGCAGCACTCTTGAGCAGTGTGGATACGACAGTGTTGACCTATGGCGATGCGCTCTCAAGATGCTGGCCATCGCTCGGGTCCTGTTCAACCGCGTTCGAGACGAGAATTCCCCTTTGCCAGTCGTCGATAGGATGCCGATCATGCAGATGATGGACACACACTTGAACGCTTCAAGCGCGGCAGCATCTTCCGAGGCAGACCTTCCGCATCCTTCTGCAACGGACAGCTTTGCTACTGCTGAGCTCAACTCCAACCACGCGACATACCAGGTGGCCCAATGCAAGGCTGCCAAGTTCATTCATCAGAACACGACAGTCCCCACCATCCTTGAAGAGAATGATGACTTCGAGCGCGACCCTGATCTTGTTGGAGAGCTTCCGGAAGATCTCTGGCAGGGCATTACTCTGCAGGCTGCTGGCGGCAAGGACATCGTCTCTGAACAACAGCAAAGGGCCATCATCTACTACGCGCGCGACAAGGCCTCGGAGGAATTGGAGAAGGGCGACCTTGGCAAGCCCGAAGCAGCCCAGCTCTGGTGGATTCTGCAGCGCATCGGCTGCTTGGCGTACGAAATGCGGACCTGAGGTTGGTAGCGGTGGCCACCTCAAAATCACCTCAAAATGACGGATTCAATTCGGGATTGTACATTACTTCGAAAAAGGTGAGGACTGGGAGGGCTCAAGGGACCGAGTACTGTAGGTCTTCACCTGGCCGTATGGAAACCGTCCATAGAAAATTGAGTTCTTCAAAATCAACTTGCAGGCAAATCGAGGTGCTGACTCTATAGTAACCTTCATTGGAAGATTGTCTACCTGTAGCTTACCCTTTCAGGCGCTTGATTGTTGATTGTTTCAACTTCTTTTGGTCGACAAAGCTAATGTCCCTCCATGCCACTTTCGAGTGTGTAGATGCTTTTGTTTGGTTACAAGGCATACTGTAGCGAAGGTTTTGCTGCGAGAATTTGTGGCCGCGCCAGCTCCCGACCCGTCCAGGTGCATCCCAAAGGGAAGATCTTCCAATGACGTACATTCTCAGCCCTACGACGGCGCCAGTCTAAATTTCCATCGGACTTCCACCTCTCACCTTACAAACTATCTCGCCAACTCGCCCACGGCCCGCTAGTCTTCGCTCTCATCGCCATCATACTCTCACGCCTCTCAGCTACCATGCCGCGAAACCTCAGCGTAGCCTCAACAACGCCGACGACGGCCGTGCCCTCGACGATACCCTGGCCGCGCACCTTCACCGACGGCCTACCCCTGCCCAAGCTGCTGGCCTTCGACCTGGACTACACGCTGTGGCCATTTTGGGTGGACACGCATGTGACGCCGCCGCTCAAGGCCGAGGCCAGCGGGCTCAAGGTCAAGGACCGCTACGGCGAGTCGTACGGCTTCTACCGCGACGTCGGGAGCGTTCTCGTGGCGGTACGTTCGTTTTGTCCATCCGAGTCGCCGGTCAGCGCGCCAGCAACCATGAACGATGCTGCGCTTTCTCGTCTGCGCCCCTTTGAAAATTCTCCTAGCGCATCTGCAGCTCGGCCTGTCGTGCCCGCCCATTTCCCTTGCCCTGATCCATCCTTCTCAGCCCTGCCAATATTCGCCGCAGACGCCTGCCCGTCATGCCGTGCCATGTGTGTCTTGATATGTGTGCTGACCCAACGTCTCTCCGCGCTCTGCAGGCCCGCCAGAAAGGCATCAAGGTCGCCGCCGCGTCGCGCACTAGTGCGCCGGAGCTTGGCCGCGAGATGCTGTCGCTACTGCGCATCCCGTCTTCCTCTGCCGACGACGTGTCAAACAAAAGCTCCGGTGAGCGCGCCGCAAATTTCTTCGATATCCTTCAAATCTTCCCGGGCAGCAAGACGACGCATTTTGCCAAGATACGCGACGCCAGCGGCATCGATTACGAAGAGATGCTGTTCTTTGACGACGAGGCACGGAACCGGAATGTCGAGACGTTGGGCGTGGTCATGTGTTTGGTGAGGGATGGAGTCACGAGAGATGAGATTGATAGGGGCGTCGAATTGTGGAGGAAGAGGAACAGGAGGGAGAGGGCGTGAGATGGTGGATGCTCCGGGAGTGGATTGGATTGAATTGGATGGTCAGAGACACCCTGATAGATGGTGGCATAGACGGATGGTTTGTCACAGGTGCTAGAAGCATTGGTTATGCAGGTCATGGTCGTACCAGGCCTTGGGCATCTATTTCGAGAACGACGGCTTCTACAGCCTCGAGGAGCATTTGTAGACGCACGCCAAAGGCGGTTTGAAATCTTTCAACATTTTGCCGCGAGCGATTGGTTCCTCAGGCTCTCTTCTTTTTTCCCAACCGTTGCCATTCCGACCAAGCCGTACATGTTTGGTACATTTCTGAAGGCCACAATGCTGGTCATGACTCCCGCCACGATGTTTCCGTATTCTTGTTCCCTCCCTGATATTTGATCGTGTGGATTCTCAAGCCTTCTTGCGAGGTTGCAGACTACCACGTGGCCCGAATCCCATGCCGTCCGCTTTGCGGTATGGTTGGTATAGCACAGCTGTCTCTTCCCCAAGCTTCTCAACCATGCGACTCTAGAACACCCTGCAAAGAACCATACCACCAATCTTCTTTTCCACGCATTCTCTGATCTCCATAATGCCTTGGTCGGTAGTGATGAACAAGCATTCGCCCGTCTTTGAGAGTCCCTTGACGTATCCCGCCTCGCGACCCTTTGATATAAGCTCCAGGTCCTCCGCGTTGAGCCATATCCTCTTCGTCGGTTTGCTGAGCAGCGTCATTTGGTTGATAACGGGCTCGTTGTTCCAGTACTTGAGACCCAGCCATAATCTTTGCCGCGCGCGGTTCTTGGGCACCTGCACGTCCTGTGCGCTCGACTGTGGTTCCGATTGGGGGTTTTCGGGCGACGGATATGCGAGCCAGGGCTTCTTGCTCAGCATATAAGAGCCTGGGTTGTTTTCGCCATACGGTCCGGAGTCATCTCCTCGTGCTTGCATTGCGAAAGGAATTGGCGGTTGGGGTCCGCCGGGCGTGACTGAGGAGATGAAGCCCTGCCTTTGCATGCCGAGGGCCAGGCTGAGGTGGAGCTTGGTGAGGGAGATGGAGGTCAAGCCGAGGCGCGCCTTGGAGGCATTTTGAAGGTGGGAGCAGACGTGGGCAAGGCCGACGAGAGACATGGCGACGGCGGCGTGGAGAAGGGGGCCCGGAGGGCACAATTGCAATGAGATCGAGTCAAAGTTGGCGGAGGTCGATGGATGTCGGGATGATGTCAAGGGCGGTGGTCGTAAAGCACTAGTAGGGTTGCGGTCCAAATCCAAAAATTCGGAGGACAGACGGGAGCCCTGCGAGCTGACCGCCCACGCGCTCCTCGGCAGCCCCAGTCCTCGATGGTGATTGGACGCCTACGCGCGCCCTCCCCTCCAACCCTCAGCTCTGACCCTGCCCTACGCCATCTGTGAGCAACCATGTCCTACTCTCACGCCTTTTCTTCCGGTGAGCTGCTCCCGTCCTACTGCCAGGTCCTATTTCTCGCGCCGTTTCCCCTTCTGCTCCTGGCTGGCCGTGCTCCATCTCACTCCAGCCTCACTTGATACCCCGCAATGCCTCAACAACACGGCGAAGCCTCTCTGCTGACGCTGTGAGTGAATGCTCCATGTCATACAAAATACCATACAAATGCTGACGTGAAACAGCTACGCCGATGTCCACTACTACTTCAGCCATCCTAGCGCAAAGCCCCCGCATCATCGATTCGACAAGGGTTCCTATGTCTACCTCTACCACAATCCCGCTCAGCGGCGCGCGAGAATGGAGGTGGCCAATGCTGCGGGCACACCAGACCAGGACGCTTTCATGGGCTATCTCGACTCTGTCACGGTCAACCGGACATTCAAACAGCCCGCCTTGATCACCATCACTGTGGATCCTTCGTACGCAGGAAGTGCACACAGTACTCCGCAGCAAGATTACACACAGTGGCACCTGCCTGCTGCCGATCAGCGGAATGAGGGGAAATACATGTTCAAGATCCATACGCTGGATATTTACTTCTGGACCGAGACAGACGCCACCCTCTTCTTAGATACCCTTCAAAAGTGCCTCCAGCCCCACCAGGTCCGAGTACTGGATGCTCCAACTCCCAAAAACAGGCATTCTGAGCATTCTGATTCCATGAGTCCGGTTGTGCAAAAGCTGGAGCACCTGGCCGTTACGAAAGGCTATCACCAGCCTCGCAGCAACAGCGTTAGCACAACTCAATCATTTGCGGTTCCTCCCACGACCGCAGCGCATCACATGTCCCTTGAACCTCTCCAGGACTCGGAGCCGCCTTATGCGCCAATTGCACCTTACAACCCAGCGGCTCCAGCAGCTCCCGAGCCCATTGCACACCGGGAGAAGACGCCACCGCCACCAGATGCGGAGTCTGGAACCGGCCTTGTTGAAGCGGCTGCTCACGAACAGGGCACTCAGCATGGACCGCCGCAGATTCAACAACAACACTTTTATCATGCTCAGAATCACCAACGTCAACCAAGTATTCCGCAGACAAATGCCACAGGCTCTTTCCCTCCTCCATCCGTGCAGAATACCCATGCTGCGTCCCCCTACGGAATGTCCTTTGCTCCCCCTCCCGCCCAAGCTGGCGCGTCGCCTTACGCCCAAACGACCTCTCCGCGCGGTGATATTCAACGACACCCAAGCTCCCACACCTCGTATTCCAACTACTCGGCTCAATCTTCTCAGCCAACATCACCCTCGCAATACCCCAACTACGCGTCCTCACCTGGATACCCACCCGCACCCGTTCAATCCCTAGGACATCCCCAAGCCGCACATCCGGCTCGGGACCAGTCACCTGGCGTCATCGTACAGGGCTATTCGAATTACTCTTACCACCAAAACCAGGCCCCCGACGACCCTTATGGAATACACAGTCAAGCATACCGCCCCACAGAGCTCGAGGCCAACGCCCACGGGTCAAAACACAGATCTGCGTCGAACACTGCGGGGAAGGCAGGCCCTGGTATTCCTGGATCCGGGAAATTCGAGCACGGCATGAACAAGATGGAGAAGGGCGTCAACAGACTGTTCAAGAAGCTGGACAAGACTTTGTAGTCGGTCGGGGCAAGAGATGTTGCAGACCGGCCCGTCACATCTTTCCCTTTTGATTGTCCTTGAGCGAAAAGTGTTTGCGCGATACCCAACGTATTAATTGACGACTTTCCTTAGATTAATTGCTGCCAGTATACCGGGTGTCGTTTGCTGTATTGATGGCTGTGTTTTTTCATCCTCATCTGGAGGCTTCCCCCATGCTTCTGTGCTTACTCCGATGGTGAAAGCCAGTGTTGACCTTTCTCTAGTTCTTCCAGAGAAGACAGACGGCCATATCAAACCCATTCCTCGAAGTATGTCGAAGGCTTCCCGTCCATTCTCAGCGGGAAGGCCACATGCTCCCAGTTGCAAGCCCATCGTATCCCTCCAAAGACGCTGATTGCTCAGACCCCAGTGGATGCCGTGTCGAAATGCCTGTCCCGTCGGATGCTGGGCGTTGGTCTCAAGCAAGAAGGCCTTTCTTCTTCTCTTGCTGCTTCTTCTGCTTGTCGTTGGCAGCGCGCGCAGTGTGGGGAGAATTCCAAGTCCATCGTGGGCGGGTGATTTTTGTATTGAAACTTCTCAGAGGAGTAGTGTGCTCATGGGTTTGGATGCTTCAGAGATCCGGTAAGTCATTGGAAGCAAAACATCCTGGACGAGAAATATTTACTCACTACGGGCTACCAGATGGTCCGGCTAAGAGTTGTGACTGGACCTCAATCACATGGCGTGACGGTACCGCAACCCCGCGGGCTCAACAAATTGTGGCTGTACCAAAGAATCTGTCGTCGCCACCGCAGATCAACCAAGGAAGCAGCTGTTCGCCTAATGATCGAGGAAGACAGTGCGGACACAGCTTGATTCGGGCCATCGCGCCGGATGTGCAAGACGGCGACAATAAGAGACGTCCAACTAACAAAGCAGGAAAAAGAAGCAACTAGTCGTCGCTGTTACCAAGCGGTCTCGGACTGCATGGAGCAGAGCAAGCAAGCAAGCAAAGGCTGCAGTAGAATGTGCGCACGTCTTTGCGTTTGTCGTCACGACCGCAGCTGCATCCAGGGAGCTGCATTTCTCTTTAGAAACCTGCTGTACTCTTTTTTGAGGTCTCGCCCACCATCTCTGGCCATTTAGGAAAGAAGACGAGTTGTAAGTGCCAATCTGGATGACGACCATCAGACTAATACAGCCCAGACAGTGGCGAATACTGCCAACAGGAAAGAATGGTAATTAATGCCCAAGCAGACCAGCACCCGAAAAGGACATGTATCCGCATGAACAGTACCATATCCTCAACGTCGGAATAAAGGTAGGCGCCAAATTCCATGAACAAGTTGAGAAGAAATTCGTCTGGAATAGGACGCCACAAATGACTGGAAGCCCAACGGACGTTAGCTTAAGGCAAAGACGCAGCGCCCAGCATGACCGACTTACCTCACATAAGCGGCACCAATAAAGATGATCGAAAAAAGGCAGAGGTAGTGCTCATTTGACTCTTCAAGCCGCTCGAGGGCTTCGTCGTCTTCGTCGTCTTCGTCGTCGTCGTCTTCGTCGTTATCCTCGTCTTCATGGTCTTCATCCTCATCATCATCCTCTTCCCCATCGTCTGCTTTTTCATCGACATCATCTTCTTCTTCCTCTTCTTCTTCTTCTTCTTCTTCTCCGTCTTCCTCCACCTCCTCCTCTTTCTCTTCATCGTCGCCTTCTAGGGAACTCGCCGCAATGGCGGCCAGGCCGCCCGAAAGAAGAGCTACGATTCGGCACGGAATGAGTTGGACCACTTTGGGGTTTTCTCCGGGCCCCACCAACAGGTATGTCCACCCTAGAGTGACATAGAGGAATTTAATCAGGAGCCAGCGGATCCAGCGTCGGTCGGTTTGTTCTTGGGTGTGGTCGATCCTCGGCTGGAAGAAGAATAGTCGGTGAACTTTTCTTGGGAGCCCTGCGGCCCTCGCCATTACTTCCTCGAAGGTCCCCTGTAAGTTTTCCCGGAGTGCTCCCTCGCATACTCCTAGGATGATTGCCCATATTATAGGGTCCATTGTTGCCGAGATGTTGCTCTCATATGGCGCGGCTTTCGCATAGTGGGGTGCTGGCTCAAGAGCTCGGTTTGGGGACGTAGGAAACCTGGATGAAGCGGGTCGGTATGGTTGAGGACTTGGTGTTGGCGAGGTAAGAAATGCTTGAATGAAGCGGGCTGGTGGCATATGTATTGACGGAGTGGTGGAAGATGTTGGTTGAGCTAATGGTTCCGACTGGACACGACCAAAACTGGGAGGGCTCTGTGTTTGGTTCTGCCTCCCAACAATGAGATCATCGTCTTGTTGCAATTCGTTTTGAGTGTGATGCTCGATGAGAAAATCTTTGGCACGCACAAGATCGCAGGGTCCATGAGAATGATTCGATTACCGAAATATCGCGGACTTCGGCACTCGAAAAATCCTCCTTTTGAGCCACAAAAGTATTCAAGCTTTTCCGCTCTGCTAAAGTGGATATTGGGAGCAGTCGACAGACAGGCAAGGAGGACCAAGCAGGCCAACACCATCATGACGCTGTCATGGCCGTAACCTCGACGCGCGTTTTCGCCGCACCGCCAACGCTTTCGCGCCATTGGGCCTTCCCAAACGAAGTCGTTCAGATCTTGTTGACCTCTCGCCCCATCGCTTGTGTGATAGATATAAATTGAAGAGCCAGCTGTTCTTGTACGTACGACCATAGCAGGTAGAAAACTCGGAACCCCGTCCGCTCTTCCATAGATAAGCTACCTTGCGGCCGATTAGTAGTTGCGTGGGTGACCAGCAGCGAATCCCGGCTGTTGTACGTTTTGTCTTTTTGCGGTCGTGGACCAGAATAGTTGGTGTTGAAAAAAACGGCAGCCGGAAACTTAGGAGCGACCAGCCGACATGGCGACTGGTACCAAGTAGCAGCCATTTGACACAGCAACCATCATGTAGCGAGCGGTTAACACTTTTGACATTCCAGTGTGGTGGGGGATTTCGCTTTTGAGTGGGGTTCAGAAGGAATACGCAGGGGTCGGTCCGACTGGCACACGGGGGCGTTTGATGTGAAGATCAAGACTTGCATTCGATTTCTCTGCCAACTGCTAAATCAAGAAGCCAAAACCACCCTCATCGTCTTTTGTCGTCCGTTCCGGCACCGATTTTTAGTTGTGGACTCACTCGTCCACTCTGCCTCCTTACCGCTTGTTACCGCGTGCTTTTCGATCGCAAAATCAAGAAATCAGGAAATCAAGAATGCCCCATGCCCTCATCACCATTTTCGTCGCCCATTCCAGCACCAATTTTGGGTTGTAAACTCCCTCGTCCACCTTAACTCTCCTCCGCTTTTCACCGCGTACTTTTCGATCGCAAAATCAAGAAACCAAAAATGCCCTCATCACCATTTTCGTCGCCCGTTCCAGCACCGATTTTTGTTCGTGGACTCGCCCGTCCGTCCTGTTTTCCCTCTGCTTTTCCCGTGAACCTTTGACACGCCACGTCAATGAGATGCATCAACTCTTGCGGCTCTCGTGAGGCTATGATGAATTCCAGAAAAAGAGAAAAAAAAAAAAAGCTAGCTGAATGAGATGGATATTGCAAAATGAAAAGCAGGTCTGCTCCAGAGGTTGAGCTAAGAGCAACGTCATGAATTCTAGTCGAGAAGCAGACTGAATTCGAAAGTCTGTGATCGAAAACTCTGCCGAATGAAACTCGCGCCAGAGCCTCCGCTGGCCGGTCAAGACTCCTATGCATTTCTGGGGGGATTCGATTCGATCCCGGCGTTTCGGCAGTTGTCGAGATGTGGCTTCAGTTCAACCTCGATGATTCTTCTGGCATGAACTAGCTCCTTGCGCAGCTTTTCCCGAATGGCTATCGCCTCGGGCGTTTCCTCTTCCTCGGTATTAAAGTTGGTGCTGAACATTTGCTGCAGGTGCTCAAGCTCAGAGAGCACCTCCTCAGCAAGCTCCTCACTGAGCCTGTTGAATGTCTTTTTTGTACCATCCCTGGCGCCGTAATTGATGGCCATGTAGGGTCCTTTCTTGGAATCATTCACAAATTCCTCGAAAGTAGTTGTGCGATTTTCGTGAGCGCCCTTTCCTGGGTAGGTGTTAGTACACCCAATATCAGTGTACAGACTCTGAGCTCACCACATATATTAGCGCATTTCTGGTAGTGAGGCTTCAGACATGCGATGAAGTAGTTGTGGTTGGGGTTCGTGGTGCTGATCATGTTGTCTTTGATGGACCTGAGCGAGTCAGTTTGATTCGAAAGACCAACGATTGAAAATCGCACCCCAGTTCCTCGTCAAGGTCCTTTCCGGCATTTTCCGCAAGCGTGAAGAGTTCTTTCTTCTTTTCCTTCAGTGTCGAGAAGAAAGTCGACAAGTAATCCTTCGCCGGACCGGCTTTTTCTGCTATTCGTTAGCCAAAAGAACATGTTACATAGCCTGGGACCACTACCTTCAAGCTCAAATTGAAGCTTGTTCATCATCAATTCGAATTCCTCACAAAGCTTGCCCGAAAGCACTGTTGATGCTTGATCCCATTTGGCCAGGTCGGTCTTCAGGTCTCTTGCAACTGGGCTGAGCAGCTTCGCATTCCAATCGATGACGCCGTACTTTGCGTTTTTGAACACGCCGTTGCGGCGGCACACAGCCTTGTAGGTACCTTGAACATTGTCAGTAATTTTGAACTTCTGTGCTTGAAGCGAGATATGCCTTACCATCATTCCACTAACAAGGATAGGTTGGTCAGTTTGAACTTCTCTTGCACAGGGAAGGAATGGAACTCACCTTAGACCACTCCTCCAAGTCTTTCTCAACCGCTCCTGCCCACTTCCGTCGAGAGTTTTCTAAGATGCAGTGATTAGCGTGATGTGAAACCATTTGCGTTACCTGCCCAGGGTACTATTTCAACTTACTGGTCTTTTTCAGGACGGACTTGACAAGCTCTTGCTTGACCTCCTCGTATATAATGCTTACGAGTTTCTTCACCATCTGGGAAGATTAGCCGTCATGTTTGGCTCGAGTAATGACGCACTTACCCTTCTAGGGGACGAAATGATCTCATCCAAAGCCTCCATTCTCTCCATCTTGCTTTGGCTGCATGTCATCTCAACGATGGCAAGGAAGTTAGGAAGTCGATGTTTGCACTGGTGTTCAAGAGCATCGAACTTCTTCAAGGCTGGGAGACGATAGAGATGCTGCCTCAGAGCAGGAATATTGGTTTCCTTCACAGTAATGCCGCCTGGCGTAGCCGGCTTGATTCCAAGGACCCAATTACGATAAACTGTGTTGCTGACACAGAATACGGCCAGGGAAGCGTTGTCCTTGACCCTTTGCCTGTACGCTTTTCTCAAGATGTGAGCAGTTTCGTTGTTGCGGCCATTCCTCAGAAATCGAAAGTACCGACGCCTGAGTCTTCGCTCGATGACCCTGATGACTGCTATTCAGCATGGGCCGCTCCTCATTTTCGCACTTCCCGCACTTACCCGCAATCATCCCTTTGCTTTATCAACTGTTGTGCCCGTGGCCAATCGCCTGCTTTAAGTTCCAGCTGGACATTATGGTCCAAAGCGTTGAATTCGGCTTCCGCTCTGAAAATCTTTTCCGCCATCGTAGGTACATCCGCACCTCGTGACCCCTGGATCCTCAGATCGTGATTGGGGTCAACTTCAGGAGAAACTACCTAGAGTAGATGTTATGAAAGCGTCACAAAGGGGGTTGCAGACTAACTCACATCAGCTTTTGTGACCACCACTGTTGAGCTTCCACTGTTCCGGCGCCTGAATGCTTGGAGCAGCTCATCTTGGACTTTTTCGTTGGTGACATTACGATCCATTGCCACTACAACCATGGTATGGTCTACTTTGTGCATGTACTCATTTGACGTTGTCGTTCGAGTTTGGTTGGAATCTCCAGTTCCCGGAAGGTCAACTAGGACGATGCCCTGGTCCAGCAAAGGGGATTCCAGCGAAGTCCTATCCGATGAGAAAATCAGTCAAGAGGTTGAGCTGAGGCTGGCAGAATGTTACATACCTGACATGGTGGACCATTGGCCAAAGAGATGGTCGGCGGTCACCATTCTCAGAGTAGAAAGGCGATGACTTCAGAAATGGCTCAAGTCTTCGGGTGAGACTGCCAGCATCATCTGCAGAAATGAAGATCTTGTTCAAGTCTAAGTCCACTTGAAGTTGTTTCATGTTTTCTCGAAGCCACGCAAGCAATCTTCCAACCAAGACGGGATCATTGCAGCCTTCGAATCCCAACAGGAACTTTTCAGTGGAATCGTTGTCTTCAAGTTCTTTGTGGTTGGCGAACATAGACGTCAATGCTTCCAGACATGTGCCCGAGCCAGAGCTAAGCTCTTGATAGTTGCCGTCCTCATCGTTTGGATCCCTCTCCTGGAACGTGAAAAAGTCAGAGAGGTAGCCCATCAATGCCGCTTTGCGAGATGCTTCTGGAATGAATTCGATTTCTGTACTAAAAGCTCCTTCGGATTCAGGAGTTCGTGCACTGAACTCTTGAACAACAGCTGTGCATGCGCGGATACCTCCAGACTGCAAAGAGGTGTTAGCAGCTTTTCATGACAAGTGGATGGAAACTTCAAACCTTCATGGCTACTTCTTCCTCTGAAGCAAGAAGTGAATTGATCAGAGATGATTTTCCTGTGCCCGCAGCGCCTCGGAGTGCAACTTTGCTTGCAGGGTGGTGGGTGTTTTGAATTTGTTTATGACCATCCTTCTTCAGGAACTGAATGTCAGAGTCTTTTTCATGTCCAGGTTCGTGGAGGATGTCCAAGAACCGGCGGAGTATGTCGGTGTGCACCACTTCCGCCTTGCCGAAAGAAGGATGATGGATCTGCGTTATTGGCTGTCCTTCATCGCGAGGGTTGTATGGAGTGATATCCGCGTTCGAATCATTGACGAGCTTGTGATCTGGGTCATCACTGTCATCCGAAAGCTCAATTGAGTCTACTGGAAGAAAGAGACCATGCGGTCAGTGTCTGAGCTCAGTGCGGTGGACTTGGGTAACTTGCCTGTCCTTTTCCTCTTTTTTTGGTTGGCTGACGGTGTCAGGTGTTGGGTCGCTGACTGGGACTGAGTAAATGTAGATGCTGGAATATGACAGCCTGAAGAATATTGCTCCATCTTGATCTGTGTACAATCTCTCTCTTGATCTTCCTGAGATTGAGATGCAGAAGTGTAGGCAACTTTCGTGCTCATCGGGCCCTGGCTTGCAGCGAGCGTGCTGCTGGAATCGGGAACCTGAGAATTTGTCGTAGATGCGGAGGCAGGCGTGGATGCAGCTGATGCTGACGCCTGAAGATATTCCACGGGAAAGCCATTCGGGTATCGGGACATGAATGATTGAAACTGACGAAACTGTTTCAGGTCTGCTGCTGACAGGGCCTGTGGAGCACAGGGTTGCTGTCTGCTGGAGTGAACATCTTCAGTCGCTGGTGCGCTTTCACCTGCAACAGGTCCAGGTGCATGCTCGGGCAGATCATGAGCAGGAGATTCCCAATCGTGGGCTATGCTCCTTGCGACTTGTGCAGAGGGCTCCGTGTTGCCGGGCGGCAGAGCTCCGCCGTCACTCCCACCAGCATCAGTCATGGGGAAGAGACCAGGCTGCGGCGTTGAGGGTTGACGAGCAAGAAGGACCGAGGCAGCGCGCTTGGTATAGGTGAGTGAAAGGCCGATGAAGGATGAAGGATGAGGGAGAGTAGGTGGAGTGTGATGAAGAGGTGATGAAGAGGTAATGAAGAGGTGATGAAGAGGTGATGGAGAGGTGATGAAGAGGTGATGAAGAGGCGAGGTCCAGTTCGGCCACTGGAGATATTTTAGAGGCGTGGGTTGTAGATGGTTGATGGAGAGAAAGAGCGTCCTAAAAAGGAAACCGGGGTGGTCTGCCTGCAGCCAATCACAGTGGGGCTTGAGCTTCTTGCCTGAAGATGCAGGCAAATGGACGTCGCCTCTACCAACATCTCGATACACATGACATTTGGGCTTGCCGAAGCATTTCTGTACAGTACTCGACAGGTACTTGCCCCATCATTGTGCTGCTCTTGAGACCAGCGAGTTGTGAGCACCCACGCAGTCATGCAGCATTCTTCGAAGGTTTATGACTGACTCTCATGGCTGACTCTTTTGATAGGCCGACTATCAACGGGAATCAAGCCCAAGGACACTGCACCTCTCCGACATGATGACCAATCTCATGTCACAAATCTGGACAGGTTCAGCTCTCTCGGTGAATCGATGTTTCTAGCCTTGATGGTGTTGGCAAGCGCGCCACGGAAGATTCAATGAACTCGAATCGTAGTAGAGTCGTGCCTAATGTGAATTCTTACATATCAATCCTGCATAAAATGGAGCTAATTTTTAAAGAAAAGCAGGAAATTTTCCACCCGCACCTTCGCTATAAGCCCCAGGGATTACGAGAGGCTCAACGCGGGAAGGATTCTCGTGCTCGCTCAGCATCGGATTCTGAAAAAGACCGAAGCAACCTTAAGCGCAGACGCTGGCATATTGCGGAGGAGTAGCTCTGGCTATAGCCGCGCCTGTATGGTGTGCTTGGCAACGCCTCGGGCGACAAGATCCTTGATGACACCCAATGAAGATGGCTGCAGAAGAGCACCAAATGCTGCGGCTGAAAGATGGAAAAGAGAGATTGGGCCAAGACAAAGAGGTTGAAAGTCGGGGCTCAGAGGATTTTGGAGGTGATGCAAACTAGCCAAGTCGCGTTAGCGACGACGCAGCCGACGAGTCGAGAGGCGAAGGCTAGTGACATCAGCACGCGCAATTCGTTGCCCACCTCAGCCCGGCGCACAACTGCCCCTACGAACCGAGGAACGTTGGTTCCAGCGTGAAGAGCTTCCCGCCATCCTCCAACAACCCGGGACAGGGCGCGCAGGGCTTTTTATGCGCACACGGCAACCATTGGCCAGCCAGACGCAAACAGGGACGGGAAACTCTGTCAGATTACTGTCCACAAGACGCTATGCCCGGTTTCTTAACCTGCGGCGGGTCCGCCGTTGCGCACGCTGGTGTTGAGACGCGCCCTCTCCTCTCACCTCTCCCCAGCTCCGACGTCGACGGAGAGCCCAGCACGCGGCCATGGACCAACCTCGTCGTGAGCTCCCGGCCCTCGACAAGACCGACACGGTTCGCGAGGTGACGCAAAAGCAACTCTCGTCTAATGCGAGCCAGGACGGCCATAACCATACCCATGTCGACAATCATCAACACCAAGACCTTGACAGAATTCAGTCGCACGGCTCACATGTTGTCTACCGTGTGTACAAACGACGATGGTTCGGACTGGCCCAACTCGTACTGCTGAACATCGTTATCAGCTGGGATGTATGCTTCCTATCTCTCTCAACATCTCACAAAAACCAGATCACTGATGCGCGACGCAGTGGTTGTCATTCTCCGCCGTCTCAACAGATGCCGCCCAATTCTTCCAGGTCTCTGAATCCGTCATCAACTGGCTAAGCATCGCCTTTCTCTTCGCATTCATCGCGGCCGTCCCGTAAGTCCACTCAAAAGCCATCACCCGCCCTCCTTCCCATTCCGGCACCCCCATGCTCAACCACGCGCTGACACACGGCTGCAGTGTAACCATCCCCATCCTCCATCGCGGTCCCAAGCCCGCCATCCTCGTTGCCTCTGCCCTGACGCTCGTGGGCTCCTGGATTCGGTATGCAGGAGTGCGCGCCACAAGCGGCAATTACGGCGCCGTCATGGTCGGGCAGATCATGATTGGGCTGGCACAACCCTTCGTGCTGGCAGCGCCGACGCGCTTCTCTGACCTCTGGTTCACCGAGCAGGGCCGCATCTCCGCGACGGCCGTGGCCAGCCTGTCGAACCCCTTGGGCGCGGCGCTGGGCCAGCTGGTGAATTCTATGTGGGTGAGCAAGCCGCGCGACGTGCCAGACATGGTGCTGTACACGGCCATCCTGTCGACCGCGGCGGCACTGCCGTCCTTCTTCATCCCCGCGGCGCCGCCAACGCCGGCCAGTGCGTCGTCGTCATTCCCGCAAACGACGCTGGCCGAGAGTCTGCGCTTGATCGCGCGCTCGCGCTCCTTTTACCTCGTCTTCGCCCCCTTCGCCGTTTACGTCGGCTTCTTCAACGCCTTCTCTTCCCTGCTCAACCAGATACTGTACCCGTACGGCTTCTCCGAGACCGACGCCGGCATCTGCGGCGCGCTTCTGATCTTTGTCGGTTTGCTGTTCAGCGCGCTGCTGTCGCCACTCATCGATCGCCGCCATCCGAAGCCATACATCCTGGTCATCAAGGTGCTGTGTCCCGTCGTGGTGGCCTGCTACATTGCCTTCATCTTCGCGCCGCCGACCCGCAGCGAAGCCGCGCCATTCATCATCGCCGCGCTGCTGGGCGCCTCGTCTTTTGCGCTCGTTCCCATCGTGCTGGAATACCTCGTTGAAATGACGTGGCCAGCTTCGCCTGAGATTGGGTCGACGCTGTGCTGGGCCGGCGGCCAGCTTCTGGGTGGCATCTTCATTGTTATCATGGACGCATTGAAAGAGCCGGGCTGTCCGAACACGGATGATTGCCAGCAAAAGGGCAAGACGAGTACGGGGTGGAAGCCGCCTGGCAGCATGTGGGAAGCTCTCATATTTGAGGCTGTTGTAGCGCTGGCGGTACTGCCTGCGCCGCTACTTTTGGGTGTCAAGAGCCTGGGATTCGGTGAGTCGAGGAGGGAAGGCAGAGTCGAGGCCGATGAGGTTCAGCGCGAAGGAATTCGGGTTGCGAGCACGCATGGCGATGTCGTGGAAAATGCATGAAGCATGGGTGCAGATCATTGGCGTTTTGAGGGCTTTCCGTTTTGTATATACCTGAATACTCCCCTTTTGCAAATTATCAGACATCAACATTACGGCATTAGGAGAGGCCCATAGCTGAGTAACATTCCAAAGGCTTGAGAAATGAAAGTGATACTCATCATGACCTGGCCACGGCGGTTGCACTCGACGAGCGGAACATGACAATGTGTGAAATCTCTATGCCATTCGCAGCAGATTCTGCTCTATTGATCTGCTAACACCTTCTCGTAGTATACATGCTGGAACTCGGGAATAAAGAGCTGTACAGGTACGCCGTCTTTTTCGGTCGTCTATCGGAGGCCCGGAGGGGCTCGAGCGTACACAGGCTTGTCGGGTTGATCTCGGATTTTTCGCCGCCGTCATCGTCGAAAGGGAAAGGGATCGAATTGACTCTCAGCGAGGTGCGTTTACTTGAGGGCTGCGAAAAGCTTGGGGGCGGCGCACTGGTTTGCGCAATGGACAAGGTGGAAGACTGTTTACATCATCAGTATTGCGGCTTTGCCATTGGCCGAGACACCAATTGCCAGCGAGACTGGTTGTGTCCCTCCAAATCAGCGCGTGGGGACTCTTACACTCCTCTACGCAATCCTCCTCTGCCTTGCCCTTCTCCTCCTCCTGCTTCTGGACGCGCTCGACGCAGTGCTCGTAGTGGTGCTTGGCGGGGGCGCATTCCTTGGAGTTGGCGCACTCTGCAAAGACCGTTAATCATTGCTCGAGTCTTTTTGCGAATTCGAGGTTGCCAATCGCGCTTCAATGACGTCCAAGTGGAAGCCAAGTGAGAGGCGCTGACTGGCCTGCCCTCAAGGATCGTTGTAGCGACTTACCCTCCTCGAGCTTGGGCTTGATGTCCTCAGGCTCCTCCTCCTCTTCTTCCTCTTCCTCCTCGGCGGGCTCGTCCTCGGCGGATTCCTCTTCGGCGGGCTCGTCCTTGGAGGTGTCTGCTCCCTTAGCATCGTCTTTCTTGGAATCCATGCGGTTTGCTTCGGCCTCCTGGGGACTCTCCTGGCTCTGGGAAGCGGGACTCTGGGTGCTTGCACCACCGCGAACACCCGCACCCCTCAGCTCGGCGCTCCCTCTGTTGTACGTACCCTGGTCCTGAGTGTCCTGTTCCTCGGAGGCTGGGGCCTCGGCCTCGACGGGCTGGCCGGCCAGGGTGGAGTAGACGTCGGAAAAGAAGTCTGCGAGACCCATCTTGAACGATTGGGATGCGGTTGCCGTGAGGATCGTTGAAGCGGTGGGCTGGGAAGGCTTGAAGGCGAGGGCGACGCTGGTTCGGGAAGAATCGTCGAGTCGGCCGGAAGCTTTGGAAATTCGCGCTAGGCCCTTTATGTAAGCGTAATCCAAGCCAAATCACTGGCTGGCGACCACGACGACGTCAATACCATATTGATTTCATCAACTTCATGTTACAAGTCGTTTGCATCACAGTTTCATTAGTGGCAATGGGAATCATTTCATTAGGGACGTTATACAGGCGATGCCAGGCTATCTTAAGGAACAACGACGAACTTCCACATTGGGAGGAGCTTGGCCACTGAATACCACTCCACTTCATTCCCGCCTTGGTTGCTTGCTTCTAAACAGACCATTAGCAGCTTGCCTCTTCCTTTTCTTGGCAGTGGCATTCTTACCTGCTGCTCACAGGGCAGATTTCGCGCGGCCGCACAGCAAAGTCCCATGTCGACTTGGAGCCTTCTAGCTGGAGTTAGTGCGTTGCGATGGGGAGCATTCGTGCGGGTGCGGCTTACCTGAACAGAGACAGGATGGGGCCATAGGCTCCCCCCGTACTGCATCCGGCCGAACAACAAAACAGGCCTTTTGAGAACAGTCAACACCTCGCTGGGGACAAGCACACAGCATCTGAGATCATCATATGCCATCAGAGAACAGAGAGGAACTCACCAGGACATCCCCCTCCCACCAACACTCTCTCACAGCGGCCTGGGTCTCTGGTAACTTGACACGCCCTGCCACCAGAACACAGTATCCGGCCTCACCGGCCTCGGCCTCGGCCGAGCCCTGCCGCTTGAAGCTGGCGTCGGCGGCGACATGAAGGAGAGCACAGGGCTCGAGGCCCGGCGAGGTGAGTTGGCTGCCCGAGACCGGGAGACCGGTGTGTCTGGGGCCGGCGGAGACAGTGGCGGCAGGCGAGAGGACGGGAGACGCGCTTGCGGCGGGAGAGACGGCGAGGATGGCGACGAAGGCTGGGTGGAGTCAGCGCGCCCAGGGTACTGGGGCAACTCCACGCCAGGCTCCACAGCCCCGCGTTCTGGGTCTCCTTGTTGCTTGTCACGAAAGGCCTTGAGACGCTTCCGAACGGAGGAGACGCAGTACGCGGGCGTGTACCCAGCGCAGAGCAAAGCCGTCAGCACCAAGAGCAACGCGACGACCCCAACCGCAGCGATCGCGACGACGATGGTGGTGGGGATGGTCATTTTGATTGAAAGCTAATGAAGTAGTCATTGTTGTTCTCCTCTGGATGCGGGAGCGGAGAACTTACGAAGAGCGGCGAGGCAATGGTTTTCAATCAAAATGATTTGTGATGTTCGGTGAAGATGGCGGCGCGTCAATGGACGTGCAAATATATACAGGCGCGTGGGCGCGTGGGCGCGCTAACGCCAAATATAGAACTGGCTGGTAAAGGGAAGAGGGCAGAGGAGGAAAGAACAAGGCAGATTGCCTAAGGCACTTGAGCCAAGATGAAAAATGATTGCAAGAAGACCATGTTTACTACCAGAATGCTACTCGCCGGGCCGTTTTCAGGATGGAAGATGCCGAGTTCTTCACATTTCCTCCATGCAAACCACCATCTTGCCAGCCTTTTCATGATCATTTAGCAGATCGAGCACTCTTACCTCTGCCCTAGCCGTCCGCGTTGCCCACTCGAACAAGACCCATCCAACGCGGTCGTCCGCCCATGCTTCCACGCCAAGCTGCTGGAACATGTGGTGTGGCTCGGGTTGTTCGCCGGAGTCGTCGGAGCAGTCGGAGTCGGAGTTGAAGGGCTGTGAATCGAGCAAGTCGTTGATCCACCCTCGTATGCGTGAAGGTCTTTCGGGATCCAGCTCGCCATCAAGTGCGTAATCATCTGCAGCACTAGTCAGTGGAGCTCTTGAGCGGAAGCTAATGGTACTCACTCGCGCATAGCCAAGCCACACAGAGCCACAACATCCAGGCTTCCTTTTCCAGGTTTTTGTCGCGAATCTTCCTTGGAGTTTTCGTCCCGAAGGCAGTCTTAGCCAGGTGCTCCCACTTCTGCGCAGCTTCGTTGCTGTCCACTCGCAAAGCCTCGAGAGCCTCTTCAAGTGTGAAGAAGTCTTCCCCAAGCAAAAGCTCTTCCAGCTGTTCAATATTTTCTCTCAAGATAGTCATTTGGCTGTCCCGGTACATCTTGGCATATCGCTGCTTGTCGTTCAGAGGTTCAGGCTGAAGGAAGTCGACCCATTGGTCGATGTTGTCGTACCTGGTGGAGAGTAATTCGAGCAGGTCACACCTGGCAGACAGGGTGTCCCGCCACACTGCTCTTTCGCTACCTCGATTACACTCGAATTTCTTAAATGCCTCCATAACAGCCCAAAGTTCTTGTGGAATACCTGACTCTTTGACCTCGGGATAATCTTTCATAGTCACCGGATAGAGGCCACCGTAAAAGTTGCGACCTCTGACGTGTAAGACCGGTTCACATTTGCCGAAGGCCTTTGTCATCTTTTTGACCACAGGCGGAGGGAGTTGCGCGAATCTGAACGCTACAGTATCGCAAGGATTGTTGGGGATGCAGAAGCCGTATCCATTGAGCACTGCCGGAATCAGTAAACGACACCGTAAAGCACAATGTCAACTGACGCTCTTCGTTTCCCTTTCCACCATAGTTGTTGAAAATTTCTTGGCCTTGAACCAGAGGCTCCTCCGAGCTGAGCTGGAATGAGCCCTTGTCGAAGAACCAGTTGACTCTTGTAGGGAACTTGTGGTTCAATAGATCGACAACCGGCAGGAGGACGCGATACTGCCTGTTCGCTTTGCTAAAGCCAGGGTCCGAAGGAAAGCATCTCGAGGTGAAGATGGTTGCGGCCCATTTGAAGAGGTCCCTGAAGTATGTGTTAGCTTTGATTTCGCCCAGATGTTGCATGGCTCGGCCGGCGCCCTTGTCATGCCTCACCATGAGTATCCAGCCAATGGAATGCCACTCATTTCCATGGCTCTACGCGACTGTTGAAACTCTTCTTTCCATTGAGTCTCTCTCGCGCGCCATGCTTTGTCGAGATTCGTCCCAAGCAGCCAGGCGGTGTCATTTCTTTTTTCACGAGCTGCGACCTGAGTCCTCTCCTCTTTGAAGTAAATGGGAGTCGTCAACTGATCCGCTTTCGGCAAGCATTTGATGTAAGGTGCCCACAGCGAATCTTCTCCACAGCATACTTCGTGAATGAGCGCAATGTTTGCGAGGACGTGCTCAGGTAGCAAACCACACAGCACCTGCGGAGCCTGGCGATACGAGAGCTGAAGTTTGGGCGGACAGGCACATAATTTGATGCCGCCCCGGGGAGGTTCAGGGATATCCTCAGTTGCAAAGGCGGAAATGCCGCCAGCGCTGTCTTGGCCAAACCTCACACTAGGATCGATGAAGCCGCCGTGTTTTACAAACCACTCCAGCAGCCGAGCAACATCTGCTTCGGTGACCTTTGGCTCCTCGATCGCCGTCATCACTCCGGCAACCAGTCCGTGTGTTGTGGCACGACAAGTCATGAGACCTGTAAGTTGGTGAAGCTGCGAAGCGAGAAAAAAATATTGCCTCTTCTTTTCCTTGACCCTTAATGGCGATGGAATGCCAAGAAGCAGCAGGACTGCACACGTCGTGGTCCAAGTGATGAATTGATAAAGAACAGTCGATTCGCATTACTGATTGAGCCGATAGAGGCAATGGAGACATGGAGGGAGAAGTTGGTTGGCGTGGATGATTGCTTGCCTATGACATCAAAAGCACGGACTCTCATGGCTCCCTGGGCCCAGCTGCCACCTGCATCGACCTCCACTCCAGGGCACTCCACAACTCGACACGGACCTGCTGCAGCTATCAACGCGTCGGCCTTTACTTTCCCAAATCAGAAGCTCACAATTGCTCGTATCTCGCTTGAAGACGTACCTGACATTTGCCAGCGCCCCCTCCACCGCCCGCACGAGATGCTTATAACGCAGCCAGGTAAAACGGCGTCCTACGCCTCCCAGTGTGCTCTCCTCCCACCATGGCGGTCCTTCATCTGATTCTGGGCGCAGCAGCCTACATCTCCCTCTCAGCCGCACGCCTCAACGCGCCTCACACCTCTGGCGCCTGCTCAAAACATGATCTGGGCGTTCTTTCATGCTCAGCGGAGAGCCTAACAACGGACACGTGCTGCGTCGAGTCTCCCGGCGGGCTATTGCTGCTGACCCAGTTGTATTCTGCGACAGCTGGGGGCCCGGAAAACACATGGACGCTTCACGGGTTGTGGAATGATTATTGCAACGGGAGCTACCCTGCTTCGTGTGACAATTCGAGGAACTACACGGACATGACGGCAATACTGGAGGATTACGACCAACAGAGCCTCATCGATTACATGCGTGTCTATTGGAGAGTGCGTGGGATGAAGTCCTTATTTGTAGTGCTGCGAACTAAGCTTGCTCTCAGAATGACCCTGTGATCACCACGACAAACGGCACAGACGAGGAGCTGTGGGAGCACGAGTGGGCCAAACACGGCACATGCATGTCTACCATCAGACCATCGTGCTATTCCAACTATACCAAGCATCTCGAGCTTGTCCAATTACTCAATGAAGCGGTGTCCCTCTTCAAGCAATTGCCAAGTGAGGAATACCTCGGAGCTTGTGGCATCTTTCCTTCAAACAGCACGACGTATGCTCTGGCAGATATTGAGGCTTGCTTTGTCCGAGCAACAGGCGGTTATTTGCCACACATTGGATGCACGGGAAACATCCTCAATGAGCTGTGGTACTACTACCACCTGGCTGGGAGGGTGCCTCATGGAACATATGTCCCAACAAACACGACTTATGCCAGTACGTGTCCAGCAAAGGGCATTGTTTATTCTCCAAAGCCAGCTTCATAGAGCGGAATTTAGACGTCGCTTTCCACAATTTCCTCGACATCATCTTCTGACTCCACGTCAATCTGGATTGAGACGAGAGGAATGTTACAGCGTTGGCTCGAGTCAGACAACAGGTGGGCGAGCCAACCTCTAGACGTGGAGTGCCTGTTAGTCGTGTATTCTCAGCGGATGGAGTTCGTTGTATCTTTGAGGCGACCATCCGCGGTTCCTCCTCGACCTTCTCCATCCAATCCTACTCCATTTTCTGCTCGAGGTTTTCCACTCAACTTGATGAGTTCCAATATCTAATAGGCAAGGTGCTACCGTTATTGACTCTGCCCCTCCTCTGCCTTTCTCCGTTCCTGCATCATCTGCAAGCCTTGCATTCTCTGCTTGATGGCCTCCAATCGCCTCTTCCTGATCTCCTCTCGGAGGAACTTTTACTCAAATCTTTTTCCCCTATTTTCAGCTGGGGATTTTCTTTCCTTTTTCCTCATACTTTCCTTTGGATCAATCTTGGCGATGGGTAATCGAAGGGGTTCTTCCCGGGCCATCGAGGCAGCTTGCAACATGGCCAAGCGCAGCGCATTCGTGCCAATCATATCATGCTTGAATCGTCCTTCACAGTTGAGGGACTTTTCCGCACTGACGCACAAGACGTCTCTTAGAGGCGGCTTGACGATCTCGTCAAGCTGTGACTTGGTCCGTTGCAACAGCTCCAGCCCATATTTGATACGGGTTACCGAAGCTGAATCATTCCCCGGGCTCAAGCACTTGTCCGTCTTGGTCAAGACTATCTGGTATGATATTCCCGCCTGCGCCAAGATTTTGAACATTTCAAGGTCGAGATTCGTCGGCCCGTGTTCGCCGTTGACCAGGACAAAAGTCCGCCGCAGTTGTGTTCGCCGCGACAGGTACTTGATTATCTCTTCGCCTTGGGAATTGTGACTTCCAAAGCCGTAACCAGGCATGTCAACAATGGCAATGCCGCGTCCAGGCCTGATCCACCGCTCTGTCCTCTTTTTTCCATTGTGTTGCTTGATCTCGGTGCCGCCGTCTATGTCGCCCGCCAGAAAGACATTCATGAGCTTCGTCAGTCCCGCGCGTGCCCCGACTCTTGCCAGCTCCTTTTCATGCTGCTTGTTGTAAGAGTGAGCGTAGAATAGGGCGTTCAACAGGCTGCTTTTTCCCACGTTACTGCGGCCGATGAAGGCGAATTCGGGGACGTCGCTCTTTGGGAACTCGGCGAAGTGGCTACATGAAAAGGCGAACTTGGGAATCGTGTTCATGAAGAATGGTCGGGCATCTCGCAGCTCGTCATCGGAAGGAGGAATTGTGTCGACGTAAAAGTGCGGCTCGTTGGGTCTTGGGAAATGGGGATTTCGTACATGTCCGAGCCGTGTACTCTGAGGGTCTTCCTTCCGGTGCGGGTCGAGTTTGCGAATTGGCACATCTACATCTAACCCTTGTGCGGCTAATTTATGTCTTCCAAAGATTTCCCCATTGACAAGTCTGATTGGCACATTGAAACCTTCTGCCTCACTCGTTTTCCCATGTCCAGATGATTCTGATCGTGTCTGCCGGCCCTGGGCTGATTGCTTCATCGAATTTTGAACCTCCCGCTCCCTCTTCTTCAACCTTTGTGCTTGTATTCTCTCCGGAACCTCAGGTGCCGTGACCCTCGGTTTCGATCGTCCCACAGGGCCAGTGCTGCGTTTTGGTAGTTCGAATCCTCTTCGCTCTAATCGTGTCTTCGCAAGTTGAGGTGACTTGGAGTTGGCTCGTTGGAAAACGATGCCATGGTGCGGGATGAGAAGCCGTCGTTCAAGACTTCGAAGACTGTGTCGAGATAATGTCGCAGATGCTACGCCGGGTATCTTTAGCATTGCAGGGGGCGTAGAATGTTTGGAGGGAAAAGCGTGGAGCTGGTGGTCGGAGGAGAAAACGTACCGCCGCTTCTCCGCAAATTATCCGCATATCTCTCCTCCACCACCTCAATGCACCTACACGCGCCATAGCTCGACCTATCGCCTTCAAACTTTCCAGCAGTCTCCGAACCCGGTCTAGAGCTGGTCCAGCATGTCTCCGCAACTCCGCTCCCTCTACCGACGCCTCTTGCGCGAGCTACCATCGCGCCCCGCAAAACTCGCCGCCAGCACGCGCGCCTCGCAATCCATACTCTCGAACCCTTCGCCACTGCAACACCACATCCGAAGCTCGCTCCAGACCCCAGCAGAGCAGCAGCCCGTGCGCACACCCTCGGTCGAGGAGACGGAACAGTATGCGCAATACGCAAGAGCGCAGCGCATGTACATCACCTTGGTCGAACGCTACAACCCCGGTGCGAATCTGACCGACGAGGAGCGCGTTCGGCTCACGGCGAGGAGGGTTGGCATGGACCTACCGACTCTCGAGGGAGGATCTAAAGAGTCTGGATCATAGTGGCGATGGGCAATGGCACAGTGGGTGTCGAAACAATTGAGACAGACTCCCTGGGTGTCGCTGCGGCAGTGAGTGACTGCTCCATGAGCGCAGCTATAGCTAAACGCTCCATAACGCAACTGTGGCAGCAAAGGAATACTTCCGTAGATGCGCTCGCATTGCCAGGAGGTCTCATTTCTTTCGAAACCCACTGTGATGGGATGATTTGGGCCGCAGAGCGAATGTATGGGTCTTCACGACAGTATCTCAAGGTCATTTCGCGATTGGCTATGGCAGGATAAGGCATTGGTGTTCGAAAAGATCAAGTCGTGAGACGAACAACTACGTCATGTACAAAGAAGGTGGCGTTGGAGAAGGACGATCGGGCTATACACAGCATTGAACAAGGGCTAGGCGTCGAGGGATGCATAGATTTTGGTTGCTTTGTTGTGCAGAGCGGCAGCCAATTCCAACATTCAAAGATTCAATTCGAGCATTGTGCAAAGGTATCATGGCGTAGATCTTGTACACTGGATGAATTCAGCACAAGCATTAATAACAGTGCCATGAGCATGAGCCAACATGTTTCTCTACAACCTCCCGCGCAAGGCGAAATGATCATTGAAAAACCCATCACACTGAAGCGACCAAGTCTCAAGGACGGTGGATCTGAAGAACATGTCAGCGAGATTCTCGAAGAGTTCGAAGCAAACAATGACATGGATGATTTTCAGATTAAGCCCGTGTCAGCGGGCGTTCTCATCAATGCCAACGTGTGGCTATGTCGACCGTCGTGAGATTGAAAAAGAATCATCATGTAATAGGGGAGAGAAGATGATGCTGTGGATACGTACCTGTCGAAGTCGTGAAGACTTTTCGGGTCCCACGAATTCTTCAAAATCCTGAGGTCTCATGTTAGCCCAGAAACCCTTTTCAGCATTCTGGACTGATCTCTCGGTGATGGATTCAGAAAAGACAGTCTCGTCTTCGCCCGAGGGCTTGGACATATGCTTGTCAATTTGTAATGTCGTTTCATCATGTTGAGTTCAAAGGACTTCGATGGCGCGAGACATACTCTTCAATGCGACGACTGCAGGAGTGGTTTGGGTCTGTGACTTGTTAGAATGCGTCGAAAAAGACCCAGATGAGGCAACAAGATTTTGACCAAAAATTCAGTTAGGCATGAATGGTATTTGAAAAAATGTTGTCTGCATGGGAAACCCCGATAAGACTCGTCATCTAAGGGTTCATCATGATGGTCGTGTTTTGCGAAAAGAAAAAGCTCTCAAGACTTACCACTCGTGGGAGAATCGACGGCGATGCTGGGTGATGGCGCCATTGTGCCAAAACTGCCTGGAATTCATGTCTCAGCTTGAGAACTAGCCATTGTACTGAAATAGCAAGTGTGCCGGTGCGAGATCAGTGGGCGAGGTTTTCTAGGCCTGCCGCGATGGGGCGTATCCGTCATGCTGTTCGGAGCCCAGTGCCATTCATCATTCGAAATGATTCGAAATAGCTGGGAAGGCAAGGTCATACCGTGAAGAGACCAGGCTTGTAGCGCTTAGATCTGTAAGCCGTTAGCAGTTGGTCCAATGGTGCGATCAATGACAATGCGCGTGTGAAAAGCTTGCTCAGAAACAGCCTATTGTTATCTTCTGAAACCCGAAGGTCTCTGACGGTAATTTCCAGCGTGTAAACACGATGATCATCTTGTGGGCTTGTGGGACGGGAGGGATGGAAGGTGAGGTACGTACAGGAAGTTGGCGGTGCGCGCGACGGTCGCGAAGTGGAAAGGTGGTTTGTCTGACTGCTTGACTGGCGTTAGCTGCGGTCGCATCTCATGTCTGAATGAACATGGCGGCTTTGAGACTTCTCAGACTGACGTGCAAGCAAGTTCAAGTTTCATTTCTCGATAGAGATCAAAGACTCTAGTTTGATTGTGGTATTGCTTTTCATCATGGAAGCAGGGAGGGGAGAGGAAAGGGAGTCTTACCTGTGAGGCCAGCGCCGACAAAGCAGCCACTCAGCCGCCCGTCTTCATTGTGAGCGAGGTTGTGGTGAGGGTGGTGGGATGTTGAAGTTGGAGGGACGGAGTTCTGTCGACGACTTTTGTTGGATGAGGGACAAATTTCTGTCGCTTAGCGGCGAATCGTCGCCCAACCCAACTCAGCGCCGTCCCCGGGCCGAAGCCGACCGGCGCCCCAGACTCCACCCGACCGCCGGCGGGAACGCGATGACGTGCCGTCCAGCTGCCCTGGGGATTCCAGGTCTGGGCCGCTTCAGCGAACTGGTTACTGATCAGGCCTGCGACTCAACACCATGTTCTTGGTCATGACAAGCGTCATCGCCTGTCCGGCTCCCAGCTCGCCAACGCCGCACTCTGAATTTTCCGCCCCCTTTGTCATCGCCAATGCGCAAAGGGTCCATGGGACAGACGACAGTCCCTGCAGCTGCTTGCAATCGCTCCTCGGCCAAACATCACCGCGAGGACACTCCTGACTCTATCCCTGAGCGTCTTGCGAGGCCAGAAGCAGCTCAAACCTCGCCGAACGCGTGCCGACACGGAAGGCCATGGATGTTCCCAAACGCGCGAGCTTCGTCTTCACCCGAGCTCGGAAAGGATACGGGAGTGTATTTTTCCTGAATGCTCCGCGACGAGAACAATTTCGACTTTGTCGTGACGGGCGGCAACCCCCAGTCTAGACTCGAAGCCGCTGTCCAGCCCGGCGGTCGAGCGGGAGATGTCGGGAGCTGGAGCGCATGTGGCGGCTGAGCTTCTCAAGCTCTAAGCTCGACGCGACCCCGCGTGCCCGCCTCCGTTGCCCCTCCCTCACCCTTTCATTCGACCATCAGCAACTGTAGCGCAATGGACGTTGCGCATTCAAGAGCCATCTGTCCAAGGACCCAGACGCATATATAGATCTGCTGCCCGTGGCCGTGGGAAGGTCCAAATCCAGGTTGAGCGCCTCCACGCCAGTTCATCGTGACATCAATTGAAGATCTTTGGGACCCGTTCTTTTTCCCACTGTTGCCGAGGAGGAGCGACCCAACCACGAGCCCTAAATCCTGGACCGAGCTACTCTCCGCGATCCCGACCCCAGCTGTACCCACTCCATTACTTCATATCCGCCTTCCAGCTTCGACGAGAGCCTTGCCTACTTCAACAGCTTTGCCCCCAGTCGACCCCTCTTCATCCCACCACCTTTTTTTGATACCCCTCCGAAGCTCTTCAACTTGTTTCAACCAACTACTCCTACTCAATATGACTACCAATGGCAAAACTAGCTCTGGTCCTGTCGGCCAGGAGAAGATCAACACAGAGATCATCACCATCACCAGATTCTTGACCGAGGAGCAGGTCAAGGTCAAGGAGGCAACGGGAGACTTTACGTGCGCATACTCCTCCCCGGTTCTGTGTTTCGCTTGACTGACAATGGCGCAGGCTCCTGTGCCATGCACTGCAGTTTGCTTTCAAGAGTATTTCCTACTACATCCGGAGAGCCTCCCTGATCAACGTAAGCACCTTCTCTCCCTGCCGCCGGGTCGTCGGCTGACGCTTCGACAGCTTTCTGGTCTGGCGGGATCTTCGAACACAACTGGCGATGAGCAGAAGAAGCTCGACGTTATTGGAAATGACTTGTTCATCTCGGCCATGCGGAGCAGCGGCAAGGTTCGGTTGCTCGTATCAGAGGAAGAAGAAGAGGCAATCACCTTCGAGGAATACCCCGACGCAAGATACGCTGTCGCATGCGATCCCATCGACGGATCCTCCAACCTGGACGCGGGTGTGTCAGTCGGAACCATTTTCGCAATCTTCAGACTTGCCGAGGGCGCAAAGGGGGTAAAGGAAGACATTCTTCAGCCGGGAACTGAGCTCGTCGCGAGTGGATTCACCATGTATGGTGCCTCGGCGCAGCTGGTCATGACGATGAAGGGCGGTGGTGTCAACGGCTTCACCCTCGACAGCTCCCTTGGCGAGTTCATCCTTACGCACCCCAACATGCGGATCCCGAAGACACGCGCCATCTACTCGGTGAATGAGGGCAACAGCCTATACTGGGAGGAGCCTGTCAAGGAATACATCGACAGCCTGAAGCACCCGGTCACGGAGGGCGGCAAGCCTTACAGCGCCAGATATATCGGATCCATGGTAGCAGATGCCTACCGAACGCTTCTGTATGGAGGCATCTTCGCCTATCCAGCCGATAAGAAGAGCCCCAAGGGCAAGCTGCGAATCTTGTACGAATGTGGACCCATGGCCATGGTTTTTGAGAATGGTAAGTGCTCCGCAGGCTGCTCATGTACAAGTACTGACGATTGCCAGCCGGTGGACAAGCTGTGAACAGCAAGATGGAGCGGATGCTCGAAGTCGTCCCACAACACATCCACGACCGATCGGGCATTTTTATGGGTAGCCATGACGAGGTCCAGAAGGTCATCGATGTCCACAAGAAGCACGGGTACCTGAAATAGGTGGTGAATCTCGGAACTCTCGATACCTGTATGCATCATGACTAGCGTAAAGCAAATTGTTAGGTTCGGATGGGACAAGCTCGGGTCTGTAGCTGAATAATATCATGTTCGAATGAACGTCGGGTTTCAAGCGCAACATGGCAGTCGTGATTCCATCTTTTGCGTGCACATCACCCGACTATCTGCATGTGCCATGGTTTGAGCGACTACGGGAGTGGAGGGGCCTATCTAGCCCACGCTCGCGTGCGTTGCGGCAGTCCCGCTCGGAGTGGCTATTTTTAGCACTGTTCTGGTGAGAAACCAACCTTCCACTCACGAAAACACTTCTTCAACAACACACAGCACTTGAAACCTGCGCGTCAAACATCACGCAGGCTTGTTGAAGTTCGTGTTGTGGCTTTTTTCCCTTCCTTTTTTTGTGTTCCATCAAGCCGCGGCTTCTGTCAACGGCCCCCAGACCAGTCACACCGAGGATCAGGATTAAGCGCCCGGCCTTATCCACCTTACTGCACATCCCTCCCACGCAGCTGAGAGGTTTGCGTCTTGTTCTCTCATTCGTCTCATCCCCTGCTCGGAGACCCTCGCTTCTGCAAGGTCGATCTACTTCTATCGCCGTTGGGGGCATGGCCGCGCGACTAACGTTGGCAACCATGTTCAAGCACACCCGCTTGCCCGCCTCCCGCGTCCAATGCGGGCAGAGCTTGGGCGAATGGCGTTTCTATATCCACCTCCAAGTCTTTCTTCTAGCTACTCCTTTTATGCAGCCGGCAGCTAGACTCTTGTTCCAGGAACCATTTTTTGGTCACACATCAGACAACTTTTACGCCCTGGCTCGGTGGTATATGCACAAGGGATGATTTGAGCTGCAGCGCCTCTTCCACTCCTCGTGTGTTGCGCAGCGCAATTTGTTCCAGCAGCCGCTGAACACTGCTTTTCCAAGCCGACGGAATACATCCTGGCAAGCACCTTTGCAGTCGAGAAGCGCCTCGCAAAAGTAAGGCTGTATCCTGCGGCGCCATGAGTTCCAACATTCCGGTCACGCTTCCTCCACTGGCCTCAGGAGTTTCTCCTGCGATAGTGCCAGCTGTAGCACGGCCTTCCCCGTCGTCTGGTCCTGCTGCTCAAAGGCGCATCGCTGTGCCACCGCCAGCTCTCACAACAAACGGCTTGTTTGGGTCGCAGCAGCAACAAGGGACACTGTCTCTGCAGACTTCCGTCTCTGCTATTACGCCCTCAAGTACCCCCTTCTCCCCAATGCTTGCGTCCAATAGAGGTGTTTCTCTCCACAACTCTCCCGCTCCTTCGAGCGCGTCAAGGGGAACATCACCAATGGCTTACCGTGCGACATCTACGGTGGCCTCCTACAACCCGCAGGAGTGGAGTCGATCTGGTCCCGTCTGTGGTCAACATGTACCCCACTCTGTATCTTCAAGCGTCATGAGGGGGACGGTGGAAGCAAGTGGCATGGAAGGTAAGACTATTCTTTCGATACTTCCAAATATTTGGACCATTCTTCCCTTTGTGTCGAAAATCATGTTCCTTCTTTACTTGCTCCTTCCAGTACACAAAATGCTAAGTCTGAACCCCTTCAGCGAATCTACCTTCTCCACCGCCACCGTATTCTCCAAATCCCAGAAACAGTCTATCGCAGTCTGTGAACCCATTGCCGGTGCTATCGGGCAGAGCATTCCCAGCGCCTCAAGCCTCGGGTTCAAGGATCGGACCCCTAGATCAAGGCTTGCCAATTACCGGGACGGCCTCTGTTGGAACAAGTGGACGTCCTCGGCCTGTGGGTGCTTCAGGAACCCTGACTTCGTCTCCGGCGCTGCCTTCAGCAGCGTTTCCCCCACCTCCTCCACGCAATGGACGAGATCGCTCCTCATCTCGACCGAAAGAGAGAAATCCCAGGTTCAGCTTTTCCGCTCTGAGAAGTCGAGGAGGACTGTCCGAACAGCCTGTGTCCTTAAATGCGATCGACAGCCTGCAACATCAGACCACCGAAGCCCTCCTGAGGACTCCGGCTCTGAACACGGGAGCGGGTACAATGTGAGTCAACTTTGTCATCTCGCACTGACATGCTGACATTTCCAGGCCGTATGAGATTGCTCCACCCCAGAGACAGGCGCCCTGGAGCCCAGAGAGTGTTGGGCGCCCTCCAGCTTCCCGCCGTGCTGCATCGACCGGCGCAATCGGGACCTCTATCAGAAATGAAGAACACATTTCCCAGGCGCGAGCTGCTGCGTGGGAACCGGGCATGCCTCTTCCCCCTCCACCACCTGGGCCGCCGCCAAGTGGCTCGCGCTCACAAAGCACCAACAGAGCCGCGGAGATTTCTTCCCGTACATCACCTGCCGACTTGTCGATGCCGGAACCACGGAGACCTCACCGGCATGCCAGCACTCTTGGGCCTATTCCTCCAACCCCAGCCGACTGGACCGAGGAAGAAGCGCGCAACCGATCTAGATCGCCTTACAGTAGATCTCTGCGTGTCACAACGGCAGACCCCCATCATTCAGAGCAAAATATCGCGCCGGATGAGATTCAAACGGCACAACCAGCAACGTCAGGATCATGCAATAGTCTCGATCGTCAGCCTGCGATGCGAGACCCTAGCGCAAGAGGTATTCGAGAGAGGCGCAGCGAGAGCCGTGCCGCTCGCGAACGTGTTGGCGAAATCCAAACCGCTATCGAACCCAGTAACAACCCCTGGTTTGCTGCAATGGAGCCAGCTCGGCCAGCAAATCTGGTACTCGCCTCCAATGAGGGCGCCATAAGTCAAAGGCGAAAGAATAAGCTGCCTACGCCAAATAGCGGACGGGACTTTTACTCCCCTGCAAGTGGACAGCCGAGCGCTAAATCGAGCAAGTCGTTTGGAGACTTGCCGCGGTCAAGTCACTCTACGCCACGTCAGACACCTCACAGACTGATAACATGTCCTTCTGCCTTTGGCTTCTCTGCGCCCACGCCACCATTTTCTCCGAGAAAGGAGGGACTCGAACGCGAATCCCGAAGTAAAACTGCCCCAGCCCAGTCGCTCAAGACGCTACCTACGCCGCCACCCCATTCTGCTCCAATGATCTCCACGATGTCGTCACTTTCGACACCACAAGACAGGCCTTTGTCTCATATATTGCATACACCAAACGACGATGTTCCAATGGCGGTCCCATTATTACCTTCCCGTTCACCCCCTTCCGCCTCTATTTCCGTGTCGGGCAGTAAGAGCTTAGGGTCCGGACGGCCAACAGACCAAGACATGTTCGCTACCGCAGCGTTGGAAAGACACCGTTCATTCATCGAACGTGAAATTGCCGCAGCAACAGATCAGGAACGATTGGAACTGTTTGCTGATTTCATTGTCAACGAATCGCGACTGCGTCGAGACCGATACTCAGGAGCATTCGATGCCATGGCGAGCGATATCCTGGATCTCACCAGAGACATGTGGCGGAGCTACAAGACTCCCTCCACAGGCCGCAGAAGCACGACCCCAAACATGTCGCTCGACAGGCCAACTGAGCGCAAGGACTCTGTTTCGTCGTCGGTCTCAGAGAGCCAGTCTTACGCGAGCATCTCAACCTCTTCCCCTGGATATAGTCCCCATCCGCATATTTCAGCTTCAGAGTCCCCACTCAGTGTTAGTAGCGCTGCAAGTCATGGAGGGAGCCCTCGCTTCCAGCCTGGCCGCGCTCGAGGCGACAGTCAAGGTGGTTGGCAGCCGTGTCTTTCCCCTATCCCAAGCATGGCAATGAGCACAGTTCCTGACGAAGAGAATTCCCGAGGTCGCTCGGCTAGCCGCTGGTGGGAGGGCAGTGCCGACGATTCGAACGGCAACGACCGCATCAAACTTGAAAGAAGCAAACGAGAAAGCAAGTACATGGGAGTCGCACTTTCAGATCTCGCCGAGGCTCAGGACTCATTCCAACCCGAAGCCTCCTTGCCCGGTCCCAGCAACACTGCGGCCCGATGGCCAGGGAGTTCATATCCCCCAGAAAAGATTGAACCACCGCCATCTTCGTCACCAAGCCAATGGGAGTTCCGCGGGCTTTCGAGTGCGCCAAGTACGCCAGATCCGAGGAAACTGGATGTCAGCCGCCTTGTGACACTGCCACCGCCGTACCCGCGACACCACCCTGCAGTGAATAACAACCACCCTGACCTTGCGCCGATCCGTGCAAACTTGCGTTCGTTCCACGAGCTCGAGGATGCCAAGCACATTAAGGAAAACTATACCACAACAGGTGGTTCCCTTCGCGAAAGAGGATTGCAAGGGGAGAGGTCAAGGCGTGCTGAGCTTCGAGAGGAAATTTCAGCAAAAGTACGCGCAGGCGAAATTACCTTTGCTGAAGCAGCCAAGGCGGAAGCAGAATTCGAAGTGACAGAAGCGCAGATTACGCAACGACGAGTGCAGCAGGAGTTTGATATGTTCCAGAAAGATGTGATGACGCCCCTGCACGCGCTACTCTCGGAGCGCGTACGCAAAGCCACGGCTTGCATTGAACACGTCCGAAGCGGGCTGTGCAACGATGCGCAGATGGCCTCGCCAAATCAGAGCCTGGAAGAAGGAGACAACCAGCCTGAGATACTCGAGAAGTTGACGCTGCTGAAATGGCTCTTCGAAGCACGAGAGAACCTGCACAAGGAATTGTTTGAACTCGAAGGCGAACGGAACGAGCTCTACAAGACGGTCGTCCTCACTCCGTACAAAGCTGCCAACAACACGGAAAAAATGCGCGAGGCAGAAGCTTTCTTCAATGGCGACTCGTCGGAGCGCAAGCTCAGCTACGAAAAAGAGGCTCTACTCCGCTCTGAAGACCTGCTCTCCACTATTGAGCAAAACGTCACGCGGGGAGTCGAGGATCAACTATCCGCCTTCTGGGACATTGCGCCTGGCCTGCTAGCCGTAGTACAAAAGGTTCCCGGGCGGCTTAGTGACGCCTTTCAGATCGCCATTCCGGCGCAGGAGATGGCCGAGAATCCGCAGTACGCCGACTTTCCCTTGCAGTACCTGTTCAGCGTGCTCGTCCACGCTCGACGGAGCGCACACCAGTTCATCGAGAGCCAGATCAATCTACTCTGTCTGCTGCACGAGGTCAAGACGGCGGCCATGACGGCCAATACGAGGTTGTTATGCACACAGCGAACGCAAGAGGGCGAGGATGGCGCGACGGTCGAGGGCGAGGTTGCGGCCATTCGGGGTGACGAAGAGGAGCGTCTCACGCTTGATTTGAAGGAAAAGGTTAGCACTGTAGAAGGGCAGTGGAGCGAGGCACTAGGCAAAGGGTTGGAAGGTTGCATGGACAGGGTCAAGGAGTTCTTGGACGACCGAGGCGGTTGGGACGAGAGTCTGCAAGAGTAGTGGCCGGGTGATGGTTGCAGGTGGTGATCGTTGTTTGCTAGAGAGTCGAATGGCTTGCTTTTGCACTTTTAATTGTTGGTGAGGCCCGTTTGCGGTGGTGTACAAGGAGCATGCATAGGAGCTACGTCATGAAAGAACGCTGAGGGGAGCCTTGGGAATTGTTTGATAGATTCGAGAAGGCAGAGATGCATTCTTTGTGCAAAAGGACCGTTTGAGGGGTCTTTGTGCAGTCTGAGTAATGGAGGGGAAGTGAGGGAGTAGGATCGAATGGGCATTTGAGTCCGACAATTCAGCCAGTCCAGTCCAGCCCAGTGAGGAGGACACGTAGAGGCCGCGTGAGGTGTTGTGCCCGGAGAGGTTGTGGTAAGTACCGCAGGCAGGCACCTCAGGCAGACTGAACCTGAGTGAGCTGGAGTGTGCGCCAAGGGCCGCCGCTGCCGAATTTGGCGAGGCGGCTTGGCACAAAATTATTTCATTCAGACAAAGTCGCCCGTCTCGCGACAAAAGCCAACCCACCTCCCATCACAGCTACACGCACACGCTGCCTCCCGCGCGAGCCTCTTTCTGAGTCTCTGTCTCTCTTCTGCCCCCGGTTCCCTCCAGAAAACTTCGTCCACTGAAAAAAAAGTTAAAAAGTTCAAAAAACCTCCAGTCCAGCTGCCGGCTTCGACGCGACTGCTCCATCTCAATCCCACCAGTCGCCCACTCTGCTCCTCGGCCCCAGAATCCTCATCCTCACCTCTTCTGAGCTCGCTGCTTCTGCTTGTCGCGTCCGTTGAGTCACTACACACGTCCTGCCTCGGTCGTCAAACGAGCTCGCTCTTCTCTCCATCGGTTAGCTGTTCTTTAGCTTTTTACTCAAGGTGAGCAAAGCCCACATGCCTGTCGCATAATTTTCGCGCACCGCTCGCGCCAACTCTCTCGAGTCTGCACTGCACCCTCGACCTCCACCACCGCTGACCAGTCCAGAAAACACTATCAGCAAAATGTCTGCCGAGGTTGCCAACGCCGCTCCGGCCGCTGATGCCGCTCAGACGTCGCCTGTCGCTGCCGACGCGAACGGCACTGCCATCAACACCAACGTCGGCTCCGCGACTGCCGCCGAGGTGCCCACGCCCACTTCCGCCGCTCCTTCCGCGCACCAGAACTCGGCCTCGCTCTACGTCGGCGAGCTCGACCAGTCCGTCACCGAGGCCATGCTCTTCGAGCTCTTCTCCTCCATCGGCCAGGTCGCTTCCATTCGCGTCTGCCGTGACGCTGTCACCCGCCGCTCGCTCGGTTACGCCTACGTCAACTACAACTCTTCGGAGGATGGTGAGCGCGCCCTCGAGGAGCTCAACTACACCCTGATCAAGGGCAAGCCGTGCCGCATCATGTGGTCCCAGCGTGATCCCGCTCTGCGCAAGACTGGCCAGGGCAACGTCTTCATCAAGAACCTCGACTCGGCAATTGACAACAAGGCCCTCCACGACACCTTTGCTGCCTTTGGCACCATTCTCAGCTGCAAGGTTGCCACCGACGAGCATGGAAACTCCAAGGGCTACGGTTTCGTCCACTACGAGACTGCCGAGGCCGCCAACAACGCCATCAAGCACGTCAACGGTATGCTTCTGAACGAGAAGAAGGTGTTTGTCGGCCACCACATTCCCAAGAAGGACCGCATGAGCAAGTTCGAGGAGATGAAGGCCAACTTCACCAATGTCTACGTTAAGAACATTGACCTTGATGTCACCGATGACGAGTTCCGCGAGCTTTTCGAGAGGTTTGGCCAAATCACTTCTTCCTCGCTGGCTCGCGACCAAGAGACCGGCAAGAGCCGCGGCTTTGGTTTCGTCAACTACGCCAGGCACGAGAGCGCTGCCAAGGCTGTGGATGACCTTAACGACCGCGAGTGGAAGGGCCAGAAGCTGTACGTCGGTCGCGCCCAGAAGAAGCACGAGCGTGAGGAGGAGCTCCGCAAGCAGTACGAAGCCGCTCGTGCCGAGAAGCAGTCCAAGTACCAGGGTGTCAACCTCTACGTCAAGAATCTCACCGACGACGTGGACGATGAGAAGCTGCGCGACATGTTTGCTCCCTATGGCACCATCACCTCGGCCAAGGTCATGCGCGACACCTCTCCCGTCGACCGTTCTGACTCCGAGAGCCCCAAGTCTGAGGAGAAGAAGGACGGTGACAAGGAGGACAAGGAGGAGGAAAAGAAGTCCGACGACGATGAGGAGAAGAAGGACGGCGTTGACAAGCTCACCAAGGAGATGGACAAAGTCACCATCAAGGGCGAGAAGAAGATTCTCGGCAAGAGCAAGGGCTTTGGCTTCGTTTGCTTCAGCAACCCTGACGAGGCTACCAAGGCCGTTACCGAGATGAACCAGAAGATGTCTGGCGGCAAGCCGCTCTACGTTGCTCTCGCTCAGCGCAAGGACGTCCGCAAGAGCCAGCTCGAGGCAACCATCCAGGCCCGCAACCAGATCCGCATGCAGCAAGCCGCTGCCGCCGCTGGCATGCCCGCTCAGCAGTTTGTCCAGCCCCAGATGTTCTTCGGTCCTGGACAGCAGCCTTTCATGCCCCCTGGTCGCGGCCAAATGCCTGGTTACCCTCAGGGCATGCCCCAGGGTGGACGTGGTGCTGGCTTCCCTGGCGGTATGCCCATGCAGGGTGGCCGTGGCGGTCCCAACGCCCAGCAGATGCCGCCCATGGGCATGCCCTACCCCGGTGCTCCCATGCCCGGTGCCATTCCTCCTCAGTTCAACCCCGCCTACGCTCAGATGCTTGCCGCGCAGGCCATGGGTGGTCGCGGTGCCGGCCGTGGTGGTGCCGTCCCCGGTATGCCCATGCCTGGTATGCCCCAGATGGCCGGTCAAATGCCCGGCAACAACCGCGGCGGCCCGAACGCCGGTCGTGGTGGTGCTCCCCGCCAGCAGGCTCCTGGCTTCCCCGGCGGCCGCCCTGCTCCTAGCCAGGGTTCCGCTGAAGGCGGCCTCGACCTCCAGGCTCTCAACGCTGCGCCCCAGGCTCAGCAGAAGCAGATGCTTGGTGAGGCTCTGTACCCCAAGATCCACACCCAGCAGCCCGAGCTTGCTGGCAAGATCACCGGTATGCTCTTGGAGATGGACAACGCCGAGCTCATCAACCTGTAAGTTGCCTTTTCGACTGTTTCAACACCGCTTTACTGACTCTTCTCAGCACCAGTGATGAGTCCGCCCTGCGTGCCAAGGTCGAGGAGGCCATGGGCGTCTACCAGGAGTACATCAAGTCCAAGGGTGAGAACGGCCAGGACGAGAACCAGGCTCCCAAGGAGGCGGCCAAGGAGGGAGAGGCCGCTGAGAACAAGGCTTGAGCATAGCTCTTGACCCAAACGTTCCGCGTCGTCCATTAAATGTCTTCTTTTCTTCGATACTCCCACTCGGCGTATGAGGCGTTCGGTCCGTCGCTTGACTCCCTGGGTGGTGCTCAAAAGTTCTGAAGTCGTGCCGGTTTCCTTTCTTCTCGATCGGGGCAACGTCTCGCGCAACTTTTCTTGGACGATGAGACCGGTCAACTCAGAGCCGCAGACTTGGTTTGTCCCGACAACTACTTTTCTCCCGTCACAGCCACCCCAATACCCCTTGGCATGATTTCTTCCGTGCATCAACGACAGGAATCATGCTCAGCACGCTTCTACTTCACCGGAACTTCTTCCTTTTCTTCCCTTTTTCCCTTTTCCCCTTGCTATGGCTATGAGCATGTGTATCATGACAGTTTCTCTCTTTCGACGGAACGGATCGGCGGGCAGAATCACTTGCTGCCTCTGTTGTCGCCCCTCCTCTTCAGTGGCCTCTTTGTTTTCCCCTCTGTCCTCGGCATCTCTTGTCCAGCCAAAGGAGAGGATTCGAGCAGGCTACCCACGATGACGAGCTACGCACAGGGGACGTGGGGGCGGGCAAGTGGCTAATTTGACACGGAGTGGAACAGGCGAGGCAAAAGGCAACCCAGGGCAGGCAGGGCGGGTGATGGAATGGGAACGGAGTAATGACAATCAAAGGGCGGGAAACCTTGCGTGTTGCAGCTAGGCACTACCTCCAACACACTTTTCTATTTTCCCCACCCTTGTTGTCTTCTTTTTCCCCCTTTACCTCTTACCTCTGCTAGTAACCCTATCTTGCTTTACTGTAGTTATAGCTATTTCCTGGTTGACTGCAATGGCTATTGCTCATGCTTTTTGCTTATGTCTGTTCTTTGCTTCCTTTGTTTGCTTGCTAATGCCACCGCCGGCACAGACTGATGATTCTCAGCAATCGACGAAAGAACGACTGTGTTCGTAGCTAGTTCGATAGATTGGAATCGGCGTGGGGTCAAGGTCAGACCATCAGATTGCGCGCGCACGCGCTTGATGGAAGCGCTCGTTGTCCTCGTTGGACCTTTTCTTCTCTTTTCCCCCTTCTTATTTTTCTTCTGCCTTTTCTTCTTCTCTGTCTGTCGGTCGTCTCCTACGGATCGCAGACCACTTTGACCACCATTCACCACTAGATTGTCCCGTTTTAATCATTGCTCTCGAGGCTGCTTTTTTCCTTTGATGGATGGTTGCGTCTATAGATGGAAGGCAAGGCAAGGCAATGCGAGGCCGCTCAGATTGACGCTGGATGCTGGATGCTGGATGCTGGATCAGAGTGCTGCGGGATATCAAAATGGGATAGAATGGACAGGACGGAATGGGATGGGGTGGGACAATTTGACGCGGGTTCGGCTGAGAGTGCTCGCCGAACAAAACACATTCACAGAGGGTATATATAGAGTCAATGGATTCATTTCCGGATAAGAGCGTTTTGTGGATGTGTATCTTGCTCTACCAATCTCTTAATGTGGTGACTGTGGGCTATAGGGGCATTGAGTGTAATGTGGACGAGTTTGCAGGGAGAAGCAGGAGAAGTGCACGCAGACTTTCCGACACGTCTTCCTGCCTCAATGTTCGTTGACTTGAATTTTTCGAATGATGATGCGATTTTATGGACGAGAAAGATACAACGGAAGGGGTCCAAGTACAGAGTTTCGTGGCTCAGCAACACTGACTGCTCTATGCAATCCACCAAAGAAGCCGGCGCAGCGGGTGAGTGCCAACATGACCGGCAGGGCTCTGGGTAACGTCGCCGTGGCAGTGAACGACGGCTCCCAGGACGCAGCCACAGGCCATCTCCTTTGACACCCATTATGCGTGACCAAAGAATCGCTGCCAAAAAGTATTTACAAGAAAGATAAAACTGTCTCCTCGGATCTCTTTCTCTGATACTCTCACTAACCGATGTGCCTTATTATGTCGCGAGCAAAGGCACTCTGCCCATATCATCTATCTCAGATCATCATCCGTATCTTGATGCGAAATCAAAAGCTCGGGATCGGGCTCGTCCTCATCGGTACTCTGATACTCCTTGACTCTAGTCTTTTCGCCCGACGGAGCAGCAGAGCCCTTGCCAGCTAGACTGCTGCCACTGGAACTCCTGATCGGAAGCATGGTGCGCTGACTGCTCGACAAGCCGCCGCCGCCGCCGCCGCGGTTCGCAGCAGCGCCGCCGTCCGCAGTCGACCCATCGCGAAGCCGTGGACTTGCCGCGCCGCTGCTCGGCGCAAACTCGACGTCGACGTCGCCCAGCAGCTTCTCACGCTCCACCGTCGGCGACGTGCCCTCGGCCTCACCAACCATGTCCTCGAGGAAGCGGCGGCCCTGGTGCAGCGCGGCCAGCTCGGCGCCCACGCACGCGACCAGCAGTTTCCAGCCGCGCTCCTCGGCCGCGTCGATCTGCGCCTCCAGGTACGTCGTCGTGTCTTCAAAGTGGCGCAGGAGGTCTTTGGCCTCGGCCGTCGAGTCTTCCGATGAGGATGCCAGATGCGCAGTCGCCGACGCAATGTGCCGTTCCAGTGCCGTAATGGCGCGTAGAATGTCGCTCCAGATGGCCGCGCCTTCTTCCAGGGCGTTGCGCTCGCGTGCCAGTTCTGCTTGCTGCTCTTGTACTGCCTCAAGCTCGTCGTGATAGTGATCTTTGGCCATCTCGAGGGTGCGACGCTTAGGCGGCATCTTGTAGAAGGGGGCATCTCCGTGTCCGCCAGCGCCACCACGGTCTCGTGAAGGCGCGCGCCGAAGAAAATTGTTGATGTCGGATTCGAGTAAGGAGAGTGATGTCTTGTATGATGAGAGTTTTGATTGCACCAAATTGTCGATTTCGGAGATTTCAGACAGCAGCTCGCGGTGACGCGTCTTCATGATGCGCAGCTTCTCCTCCAATTCGGAGATCTCACCTTCAAGCATCGTTGCCTCGTGTCTCAGTCGATCCGTCTTGGAGTGGTGGTCCCCTGTCTCAATATCGTGAATTTGTTTGTTGAGCTTTTCTTTGCGCTCGTCCCACTTCTTGAGCTGCTCCAGCACTGCGTTGCTTCCCTCCTTATCACCGTCCAGAAGCCTGCTCTCTTGGGCCTTGACGGCCGCCAGTTTGCGCATCGCCCGACGAATTCCCTTTCTTGCGGCGTTGACGCCCAACTTGGCCCGCGGTGACTGCCGCCGTTCAAAACTTGTCCCATTTCCGTTCTCATTCACGCTCGCCGTAGTCAAGCTTTGCACCGTCGGCGTCAAACTCCCGCTCAAGTCGACTGCCTCTGGTTCTCCAGAAGTCCCGCCTCCCGTAGCCTCTGCCAGTGCCTCCTCTTGCGCAAATAACAGGTCTTGTAGCTCGTCATGTAGCTGTTGTTCGCGGCGCCGCAGCAGCACAAGCGCATCGGGCAGTTGTCGCGTTTGCTTCAGGCGCGCGGTCGAGGCGTGGACGCTGGCGAGAATCGGGGCGGGCGGAAAGAATGGGCGCGGCGGAGGTGACGCGGGCGAGTTGACGCTCATGCCTGTCGTAGTATTGCTCATGCTCGTATCCGAGGGGGAGTCGCTCCAGTGCGGGAGCTCGTGCTCGCGGTCCATCTCCCGAGGAGAGGACATGGTGGGGAAATGGAAGAACGATGTGGGCGAGGATGGCGGGGACTGGCCGTCGAGGCGCGCAGACCACGACCTGAAGATCGACATTGAATGTTAGACAACTTGGCTGATCGCTGCGGAGGATGGTATGGCAAGCTGGCGATGATGTTCAAGAGGACGCGGGCATGCTTGCCTGTCAGTTTCGGTACTTGGGCGGCTGTAGAGGGGCACGAGATGGCTGCGTGTCTCAGCACGAGCGACTGGGGAGGTTGGTTGAGGAAGTCCGGGAAGGTGTGGAGGTGTTGGCCCACGCGCGCACGACAGCGTCATGAAGCCGGGGCCCCCAGATGACAGGGAACATGTGAGCAGGGAAAGGCCTCATGCGAGCTCCCGCAGCAACCTCCGCATTATTCTCGTCGCTGCCATGTCAACAATCGTTGTTATCATCATAAGCATTTCTGGAGCGGGCATGATATATCTGGGTAATAAGGAGTACATGTGATACACCAAACTTGCTCTGCTTGGTTGATTTCAACCTTAGCACTCGAAAGTAGAATGACATTACCATTCAAATCCTCTGAATAGTGTACTCTTCAGGAGACCTGGACAGATGATAATCTTTAATTTAACGTAGTATGGAGCTCGTGCACAACATCTATGCCCAGCCTTTGCCCTGCCCACTTTGCTTCAACTGACACTCCTTCTAGGGAGGCTTACAGATGTCCGTCTGCTTCTTAGGGCAAGCTGAAACGGAACTGAGTGAATGAAGACGAGCATCGCAAAGGTGAAAACATGTGTAGATACCCCAAGACGGCGCCCCCCAGTTGCCCCTCTTCTCCAAGGCCCATGTGCTACCCAGTTTGTTTCTCTCCATTTTCCATCCAACATCCTGCGAATGGGAATTTAATAAGGACCAAGAATGATTAGCATGAGTAGACATCAGCCCATGGGCGTTGTATGCTCGGTGTATGCTCGGTGACTAGTTTGCTGCACGTTGGATTTTGAACGCCGTAGATATTTGCTCGTATGTGATGCGTCCTCGTCAGCATGCAGCCGGACTAATGATAACTCCAAAAACTCCAGAGAGGATACATGAGATGAATAGTGGTGTGTTGACGGTCAGGGTCCAAGATCGGTGAGATGGGCTGAACAAAACGGGAACCGATTCTCGTGGTGGAAAGCAAGCATCGGTTCGTTGATCGGTTGATTTTTTCATCGTTCGCTATGCTCTGGGCATCTTCTGACAACCCACTTCTCCCAAATCTTGCGCTGTGGATTCGATACATATATGCCGTTGTCGTTCAACGCCTCTGGGTTTTCGGGAAATGCGTTTCTTCCGCAGTTGCACCACGGCACGCTAGACGGCGTGTCCGGCGAAATCATGGGAAAGTCCATGCCCTCCTCTTCGGGCCCGTTGTCGTCGTCCGAGAGCTCGTTGTCTGACTCGATAGAGCTGTCATCGCCCAAGGAATCGAGCGAGCCATCGTCTTGGTCTGCATTGGCGTGCGGATCCCAATCACTTTCATCGTCGCTCTCGCTGGCTCCGCCTGGCGGATCATCGGGGACTTCTGCGCCGGCTGCTGCCCACTGCTCATCAAAGTGCTTTGCATATCCGATGCGTCGCAGACTGACCCAATCCAGACGGAACATGTCTTCGCGCAGGAAGGCCAAGACGTCTTTCCACATGCTCCCCTCTTTCAACAAGACATCCCGTAGCCGCAGGCCTTTTAGTCGATCCCGGTGCCGTCTTGCCAATGCAATTATTTCATCCGCATCCAACCTCCATGCCTGGATGCCAAACGCAAGTAGCTTGTCAAAACGAACATTGTGGAATATTTCCTCCAGTCTCAGAGAAAGCGGCCGATGGGATGGGAATCCGATGTGGACAGCCTGCATGTTCTTTGCAGCTGTGAAGATGACTTTGAAAAGCGAGGAAAGCTCTCGCATTTTGTTATCCAGGTCCTGACCATCGTCAAAGTGCAATTCAAGGCAGGTTAGGCGTTCTGCCAGTGCTCGGGTGGTCTTTGGTGGATGTGTCGCGAGGACCATGGCGCTTTGCGGGCTCAACATGGGCGAAGAGAAACGCGTGCATGGAGAGCGTGCTGCTAGCAGTGCTGCTCCAAGCGTTTTGGCGCTGTGTGAGCATGCTGGGGTCCAATTCAGCTCAACCAGCTGGTTAGCATCGTCATGTTGGCGTATGTAGGCCTGAAGAGCAGCCGTCTCTTGGTCCAGGACTCTAAGAAGTTGCGCGTGCTGCAGTGACGTAAAGGCAGCCAGGGCATTTGTCAAGACCCTCTCGTCTTCCCTCGAGGTAACGATTTCTTTCTGCTCGTTGATCTTTTTCACGATTTGCCGGACGTCCACAGCCCCCAAGCTCGCCTGGAGGGCGGGCAGAATCTGCTGCACTCGTTCCCGTCCTATTCCACAAGTCAGCCTTTGCGGCCCCGCGCTAGAGGCAGAGTAGTCGGACCCTCAACGTAAAAGTACGGAACCATGTAGCTGAACTTTTTGACATTTTTGGCCAGGTGCGGAGAGCTGCTTATGTTTTGCAGGCGTAGAAAGCCCTTTTTGGAGAAGCGTGTCGTCACACGGGAAAATTGATGGATTGCGCCGAGCTCTGAGAAGCGTTTGCAGGTCAGGCGGAAACTGCCAATATCCTGAGCTTGATTGGGTGCTGGCAGCGGTGGCGGCTTGAAGCTCTCCTGGGAAAGATAGTTACGGCGGTCCAAGTTCACCAGCTTGTCCGGATCGGACTCGATGTGGTCGAGAATGTCGCGCAGGAGCTCGTTGGAGAGTTTCAAGAGGCCGCGCGCTGAGTCGTGGTTCCTGCAGGCCATGGTGGTTTACAAGGAGCGGAGCAGAGCACACGCGGGGCACGGGGTTTTCATCAACGAGTCAAGCGACGAGGTGGTACAGCGATCAAAGTCGATCGGGGGAGCCAAGTCACGATCGAGGACGAGCAAGAGGCAGGGCTTGGACGGGCAGCGGCGGAGGAGCGAGAGGTGAGGCGCGGGAGACGATGAAGATGGAGTCGAGACGGAGGCGGCGCATAATAAGAGCTGTGACGGGACGGTGCAGGCAGCAGAAGGTAGAAAAAATAAAGAGAGAGGTGCAGACGTGTCAGCCGAGCGCTATCGTGGGTGGAGGTCGAGCAGGTCGCGAGTATGTGGAGAGGGAATGCGAAGGCGGAACCAATGAGGCCATGGGGGGCGGACCGTATGAGGACTAGCAGCTCGTCAGGTGATTGATTTTGGATGCAGTCTTCCGCATAGAGCACGCCAGATGCAAGCACCATGGGAGCCGGGGAAGCTGGGAGATGCGTTGCCAGCGCAGCGCTGCAGGCGCAGGCGGAGGCGGAGGTGCAGCGGTGAGAGAGGGCCGTATCCGACGCCGACCGGAGTCAATCGTCCATCCATCCATCGAGACCCAAGGGAGATCGACGCCCGCCGGAGCGGCCCTTTCTTTGGTTTCACCTCAGTCCCGTCGAGTCAGGTTCCAGCTGGTTCACAGCATCATCACGTTGCCTGCGCGGGCTGTCATGTCACACTTGCAACCTCAGGTCGAGCTACACGGCAGATACATCAGACCCTGCTTGTCCGCTTGGCCCGCTCGCTCTGCTGCCGCCGCAGTTCGGTGCTGCTCAGCTTGCTCGCGAAATTCTGCTGCTCTGTCCGTCCCGTCTCGAGCTCCGTTTCGTCGGCGTCCAGCACGTCAACTTCGAGCACCTCCAGGTCTGGCCATCCCCTTTCCCGCCGCTTGTCATTCACGGCTTTGCCGCCAGACCGCGTCTCTCCCGAGAGCACCAAGGCCGTGATACTCCCATCCGTAATCGTGGGCCCAAACGCATCCCATATCTCGACGCACTTGACCGTCAGCTTGGCTGGCAGCGTGATGTTGATTGCATGTCCGTTGGGTCCGGGACTGTGCACTTCCTCCGTCCGTTTCAAGTTGCTCCCGGCAGGTCCGAATTCCAGTGTTGTGCTGAGAAAGTCGAAGACGGCCCGCTGCCGCGCGTCCCAGCTCTCCAGGAACTCGGCATGCTTTTTATTCTTGAGCAGTTCGTCTCCCGTTATGCCAACCGTGATGCTTCGCTGCACGTCTTCTTCCACGTTGGCGGCGCTTTCCACCGCAAAGGCTGTCATGGTGAGTAGCAGCTTGTGACCAATGTGCAGATGATCAAAGGTTCCACCAACCGCAACAGCGACGTGCCTGCGCACATCATCTGAGCTCGGCTCCGGGTTTTCTTGGCCTTGGAGCTGCGTGATGCCTCCGCGAACCCTCAAAATGCTGTACGTGCTCGTCCCGGCCGCCTGGAAGTTCTTCAACAGCTCCTCTCCAGCCTCGGTTTGCACCGCGTATACCGTCTGCCAGGGTCTACCACTGCGAGCAAGCGTGCCAACATTGATGACGGGCCCCTGGTGGTCATCCTCGGTTCGACCGCCCGACACGGCATGTGTCAGCCGTCCGTCTTGCGGGTAGGCAAGCAGCAGGACGCGGGCGTCCACGCCGCCTGCTTCGCCCGTGCCCGAAGCCTCTTGCGCCGCCAGCACACATATCAGCTTGTAGAGTCCCGAAACCAGCCGCTGTGTCTCGGCATACAGGGCGCTCCGCGGCAGTTTCTCGTTGCCGTAGAGGTGAGGGCATGGCAGGGCAACCTCGAGCAGGGCTGGGCTGGATCTGATGTCTCTCACGGCTGCGACTAGAGGAGCATGGTAGGCGGCCCTGAGAGCGGCAAACGAGGGTGGATGGGGCGGGGGCGGCAACAAAAGCAGTGCTTGGGAGGGGGTCGTCATGTTGAGAAGTAGGTAGTCGAGTCGAGTCGAAGCTGAAGGCAAGGAGAGGTTGGGCATGAACAACGAGGAACCCACCTCACCAGAGCGGTGGCCCCGCGCTGCCCTGACTGCTTCATAGGTCGTTGCGCCGGCGTACTGTACAGTCAGCGCGTGGCCTCAATCCCACAATCCCTACACGCCGAGTACCCTCTTCTCTGGCCATCAGATACGTACCGCAGACTGGACGGTCTGAAGCTACTCCTGGGCCGTTGTCACTACCTCTACTCGATCCTGAAGCCGACCGCAGCGCAGCGCAGCGCGACCATCCAGTTCCCCACGGCCCCCATGCCGTTCCACTCGCACCACCACAGCGCCAGCTCATCGCAGGGCGCGGCGACGGGAATCTTTCAGGCGTCGCAGGCTCTGGGCGCCATAGGGTCTCCGCATGGCAACCTTCGCGCCGCCGCATCTGGCATCACGACGGCTGGTACCGACGCTCTGCTCCCCGGCAGCGGCAACGACCCTGGCTTTCATACTGCCCCACCGTCGTCTTCTTCATCGGGCCTTCCAAATCATAACCTCATAAGCGGGACCATCTCTGCTGGTGCGCGAGGAGCAGGCTCGCCCTACGACGCGCCGTCACGTACGAGGCAGACTCCAGCATCGTCCGCTACCCACATGGTCAGGCCGGCGCCCGAAGAGCTGCACATACCGAACACGGTTGCTCCCCACACGTCGTCGACCCAGCAGCAGCTGTACAACTCACCCGACCAGTACGCCAATCCGGGGAGCGCCATGCCCGACTTCCAGTCGCCCACGAACACGACCCAACAGGTGCCAGTACCGGTACAGGTCCCAGTGCCGGCGCCGTTGCAAGCAGGCGCGCAGCCACGCCCTGGCCCTTCCTCATCCTATGCCGCGCCAACCACCGTGCCCCAGATCAACACAAACGCCCAGCAGTACACCCTACCCACGCGATCCAGTACCATGAATACCTCGCACTCGTCCTCCTCCTCCGCCCAACATAGCTACTCGCGATCGAGCCCTACCGTCCTGGACCAAAAATACATTCCCTTTTCCTCGACCGCCCAGACGCCCGAAGCCCCCAAGTACACCCAGACGCCAAGCCAACCGTCGAGACATTACCAGCCACAGACGCCCCAGGCCGGCGCTGCATCCAACTCCCCCCTCGCCCTGACAGACATACGGCCCAGAGCAAACTCAAATGTCGGCGACGACGGCGCCGTTGGTACCTCTCTCTTCTCCGACCTGGACAGCCGCCCGCCCGGGAACAGCAACTATCTGGCGCCATGGGCCATGTACGCCTTCGACTGGTGCAAGTGGCCCGTACAAGGCGCCAACAGCGCTGGCAAGATTGCCATTGGTAGCTACCTGGAGGATCCACACAACTTCGTGAGTACAATGGCGCTCGGGGCTCGGACGTGGTCGAGGCAATGCCGCCGGATGAGGCTTTGAGGAGCGGGCTTCGCGCGTGAGGATGGACATGCCTTGCCCGAGACTTGCCTCCTTACCTTGCTTGGCTTGCGTAGACGTAGCTCGGCCCGCAGATCGTGACATGCAGAAGCGCTGACTGTGCGACCTAGATTCAAATTCTTGATACCCATATAACACCTCAAGAAGTCACTTCTCCGGGCGCTCCAGCCTTTGGGCTTGAGTATACGCGTGTGGCCGAGGCGACGTGCTCATACCCTGTTACCCGCATACTATGGGAACCTCCCTCCTCGTCCAAACAATCCACCGACCTGCTCGCCACCTCGGGCGACCATCTACGGTTGTGGTCGCTGCCACAATCAACGACGGCCAATGTCAGCAACACCATAACGCGCCCAATGTCCAGCCGAGATCCTCCTCCCCAGAAGTTGACGCCTCTCGCGCTCCTGTCCAACTCAAAGTCGCCAGAGCACACTGCTCCCCTCACCTCCCTCGACTGGAATACGCTATCCCCGAAGCTCATCATCACGTCGAGCATCGATACGACTTGCACAATATGGGACATTCCGACGCTGACAGCCAAGACGCAATTGATTGCCCATGACAAGGAGGTCTACGACGTGCGGTTCTGCGCTGGCAGCGTTGATGTGTTTGTCAGCTGTGGAGCAGACGGCAGCGTCAGAATGTTTGACCTCCGCAGCCTGGAACACTCGACGATCATCTACGAGCCGACTGAGAAGAAGGAAGAGAGAGGTAGGCTGACAAGACCCTGCAAAGGCGGGATTTCTCTGACGAGGCCAACAGCTTCTCCTGGACGAGTATCCCCCACGAAATCTCAACAAGTGATGCAATATGCACCTCCGCTCTTGAGATTAGCAGCTTCGCCTCATGATGCGCACCTACTGGCCACTTTTGCAGCCGACAGTAAAATCATTAGAATCCTAGATGTACGGCAACCGGGACAAGCTCTCCTTGAGCTTAGTGGCCACCACGCACCTGTCAACAGCATCGAATGGTCACCTACGCGGCGTGGAATGCTGGCTTCTGGTGGAGATGACAACCTCGTCCTTGTCTGGGACCTTTTGCATTCGCAAAACGGCGCCGCCGTCAGCAATATCGACAGTGGCCAAAACGGGAGCACTACTCCTAGCTCGCAGTACCCAAGCGGCATCAACCTCAAGGGACCGGCAGCCAGCTGGCGGTGTGACTATGAAGTCGGCAATCTGAGCTGGGCACCGCAGAGTGGATTGACGCAACAAGGAGGCGAGTGGCTGGGGGTAAGTGGCGGAAGAGGAGTTTGGGGCGTCAAGCTGTGATGCGTTGATGCGGACAGTAATTTTTTCATTTATTCAAAGCCAGCCAACCAGGCTAAAACGAAGGCACGAGGACCGCTTGATGTCGGGGTTGAGAGCCACGCTGGGCTGAGGCTTTTTTGTATTTATGGCGGATGCTGCGCATTTCGACGGCGTACTGCGGTATACGGCAAGCCTGGAACAGTTCTCTGGGGTGCGTGCCCTTTCTTTCCTCTCCATTTTTACTCTTCCTCACGAGCGATTGGATCGACGCTCAGATGCCTATTTCCCGCCTACGTGTTGGGTTCCTGTCTCAAATTTGCCAAGACACTGCCTAATGTATGAGCAAATGAGTATGAGAAGATGAGAAAAAAGACGATCAAGTTGAACGATATGTTCGCCGAGGAGTTTGCCATGTTGGGTGCGATCTTTTTTTGCTCAAGTCGAAGCCTTCCTGATAAGTTGAGCGGCATGGGAAGAGGCGATAACCGGCCGATGTGCGGGTATCCATGTCCGAGGCAGAGACAGCACGCAATCCGACTCAGGTTCCGTGCCACAACGGACGTCTCTGCTTTGTCGACAACGGCCATGCTACGAACGCTGGAATCAATGCCTGGGTGGTCCGAGAGTGCGACCTTTCCAGGCTTTGAGACTTGTCCAGTCTGTTGATATTGTGCGGCTGGCTGATCAAATGACGGTGGGGATAAGCAAGCGACCACACTTCTGCCGAGAACCCAACGGCTCACGTCTTGTTGATCCCGAATTGCACTGACTAATCGACTAATCAAGAGCGGCGTCGTCGTCGTGGGAAGTGTGCTTGCTAGTGGTCTCCTCCGATGCCATCCTTGTAGCCTTGTGGACACCGCCCAGTGCGCCGCCTGCCCGTCTCCAAAATAAAGACGCAAACGAACCGCTCCGTCAGCTGCCGCGCCCTCAGGCAGAGTCCCCAGAGGATCTCCGTGTCGTAATCGGTCGAAGAAAAGCGTGTATATACATGTCCTCGTCGATACCGTAAAGGACCCTTAGCAACGACGGTTCCGTCCCCGACAGAGCATCGCTCCTCCATCCCGCTGCGCCACCATGCCTTCCACCGGGTCGCACCCCACCTACGACGACAACGACCATGTCGAACCAACCGAGGACTCACCATTGCTCTACAACTCGGATGGGCTGAGATATGTGCCGCCGCGGCCGATTGACTCGCGGGCTGGTACGATTGAGAGTCGGGAAGGTGAAGGGGAGACAATACCTCGGGACGAGCAAGAGGCGGACCTGGAGAGGCAGATAAGCAATGAAAGCCATGGGGGCACGTCCAAACATTACGAAGGACTGCCTGACGTAAAGAAGAGGCTAAAGTACATATTGCCCGCTGTGGCTGTAGGCGTGAGTTTGAAATCTCAATGTGAAGCGCATGGGCGAATCTGACAAGCAGGTAGATCTTCCTCTCTGCAGCGGACCAGACTATTATTGTGTCGAGCTATGGCCGCATTGGATCGGACTTGGGCGCTCTGAATAATACCTCGTGGATAGCTACAGCGTAGGTTCGAGACAGAGCTGAGATTGGCACGCTGCTAACGCGATACAGATATTTCCTCACCCTGACCTCCTTCCAGCCTCTCTATGGCAAACTGTCCGACATCTTCGGCCGCAAGTCATGTCTTCTCTTTGCCTACACCATTTTCGGCATTGGCTGTCTCTGGTGTGGTCTTTCCCGCTCCTTGAACGAGTTGGTCATCGCCCGTGCCTTTGCCGGCATAGGCGGCGGCGGCATGACAACTGTTGTGTCGATAATGATGTCTGACATTGTTACTCTGCGCGAGCGTGGCAAATGGCAAGGCTACATCAACATTGTCTATGCTACAGGAGCCTCGACTGGCGCACCTCTAGGCGGTATCCTCGCTGACAGCATCGGATGGCGCTGGGTCTTTCTCTTCCAAGCGCCTCTCTGCATTTTGGCCATCCTAGCCGTTTCATTCGTTCTCAGGCTTCCCAAGCGCGCCGAATCGCATTGGAAAGCCAAGCTCGGCCGCATCGACTTTCTCGGGGCCCTCATCCTCATCTCGGCCGTTTTTCTGCTGCTGCTTGGCCTCGACCGCGGCTCAAACGTCTCGTGGAAAAACAAGCTGGCCATCATTTCCCTGGCATCCTCGGTTCCCCTGTTTTGCATCTTCATCTTTGTTGAGACCAAGATTGCGGCCGAGCCCTTTGCTCCTGGGCATATTATCTTCGAGCGCAGCCTCTTTGCCAGCTACATCTGTAACTTTTGCGCCTTTGGAGGATACATGGCTGCGTTGTTTTACGTGCCGCTGTACTTCCAGGTCGTCAATGGCGACTCGGCGACGCAGGCGGGCCTTCGCCTCATCCCGGCCATCATCTGCGGCGTCTCTGGCAGCCTGTTTGGCGGCTTCTACATGCAGCGCACGGGCAAATACTACTACATCACCATCATCGCGTACTCGACGCTCACAATCGGCGCTGCCGCTTTGCTCTTCTTTTCAGGTGTTGTCAGCATGAGCTCGATCGCGGGAATGATGGTTGGACTGTGCATCTCCGGTATAGGCAACGGCATTGGAGTGACGACTTCCCTAATAGCACTAAGTAAGTCCTCGTCTCCTTCTCAAAAAAAAAAAAAAAATACTAATCCAACTCCCAAGTCGCCAATGCCTCGCACTCGGACCAAGCCGTCGCGACGGCGTGCTCGTACCTCTTCCGCAGCATGGGCTCCGTCTTTGGCGTCAGCATCGCGGCGACGCTGGTCAACGACTCGCTGCGGTCACACTTGGCAGCGGCCCTGGGCACCGGCGAGGATGCCACCCGTATCGCTGAGCGGGTACGCCAGAGCATCTCCTTCATCGACACCCTTGGCCCTCATCTGCAGGCCCTCGTCCGCGAATGCTATGCCAAGGGCACTCAGGCCGCATTTGGTCTCGAAGTCGCGCTCGTTGCAGGCGCCGCTGTTGCAGCGTGGTTTATCCGTGAGAAGAGATTGAGCCGGTAGGTAGATCAGGGTAGACGGACTGTTGATCCGTTTTGAAAGGGGTGGAAGAGGCTGAGGGTTTGTTATGCAAAAGAGGCGGACCATGATGATGAAAGGTTGTTTGGAAGACTAGATGTAGAGTTATGATAGACTGATGCATGGGGTCAACGACGGTAACGTGGTAGATGCAATCTATCTGTACATGACAAATCAAACGAGCATCTCAAGATGTCTTCTTCGCGCCCGAGTTGCTTTGGCCTGTCCTTGACTACAATTCCCGACTTTGCAAACAGCAGCGAAGTCAACTTTCTGCGTCCGGTCTTCCGCTCCCTCTCAAACACTGCTTGTTGCCCTCTCTTCTTTCAATCGCCCCCAACAATTGTCTCGTGCCTGTCTCATGCAACAAACAGCAAAACAGCAAAACACTTCATCCCAGTCTGAATCCCCGAGTCCATCCTGACAGCCGCATGGCCCCTGCGCACCCGACTGTCCAACGTATCCCTGCCAGCTGTCGCTTCTCTCCACCGTCCACCGTTCACAACGACAAAACCACGACACACAACACAGTCAACCGGCCCGACACGACCACCCGCAGCCGACCAACACGACGCCCGGTCCACCAGCGCATCGCCACGCCTCAAGGCGCCCCACCTCACCCCACTGTTGCTTCACTTCCCATCCGACCAAACAAAAAGTGATCATGGCGAAAGGGCAAAAAAGAATCTCTCCCGGACAGGCTTGAACTGTCAACCTCCTGATTGCTATCAACTGCTCTTTTGAAGTAGTCGAACTAACAGTCAGACGCGCTAGCCAATTGCGCCACGGAAGAAGTAAATGGCTTGAAATCAGCTGCTGTTGCTGATTGTTGAGGAGGCGGGCTGATTATTGGCTTTATCAAGTATTGTGCAAGAACAAACATCTAATACTCTGTTCCCATATCCCTTACGATTTTAATTTGAATTTTTGGGCACAACTGAAATGCTATAAACTAGGCTGAAATGAAAGCCAATAGAGACAAGAGACGAAGAAGATTTGTATATGTTCATACTGCTATTTACAACAAGGACGACCAAGCAGAATAGACGAGCCTGCAGGCATAATTGTCGAGTTTGCTAGGTCACTTTGCAATCAAACGCTCCATGCGGAGAAAGAAAGTAGGTACAAAGGTGGTAATACAGGCGTCCGGAATCGAAATAGAGGCTGATTCGGCCACTTGGATAGACGCACGATCTGAAAATACACACTGCAGCTACCTGGCCATCTATGCGTGGCAGGCAGACACAGTTTCCATCGTGACAACCAAAATGGTTGTGACACCATCGCTGCCGACGTTCGTGCTGGTACCAACGCTGGGCGCCGTCAGGCCTTCAGCACTAGAGAGAGTGGTGGTACCAGATGCAGACGGTGCTGCAGCGTTACCGCCCACGGGGTTGCTGGGCAGAGCGGACGCGCCTCCTGCTGAGGCGCCGCTGGCTGCCTGTGAAGCGTGGTCAGCGACAGGAGCAGAGGCAACAGGCGATGCCGACGTGCTCGTGGGGGCAGCTGAGAAAGAAGAGGAGACAGAAGGAGAGGAGGAAGAGTTGGACACACTTGAGCCACAGGTCAAGTCAAAGAGCGGCATGGTGCTGAGCGTCGATCCCACGATGCCAAAGGGAAGGGGGATGTCGGCAGGCGCTGCGTCTTGCAGCGTGTACCACCAGGTGTTGGTGTTGCCGAAGAGCGAGCAGCCGACTTCGTCCCAGTACTTCTTCGCATTCTCGACGTTGGCGACGGCCTTGTTCAGCGTGGCTCCGGAGACAGGCCAACCGGTCTCGGTGATCCAAACGGGTTTGCCCGAGGCGGCCTTTTGGACCTCGCCTAAAGCGTCGTAAAAGATGCTTTTGCTATTATCGATGGTGTTGTCCATGGCACTCTGGAAGTACGGGTAGGCGTCCATACCCAGCCAGTCACAGGCCGCGATGACACGGCTGTTGGTGGCATTCGCAAATGTCGTCCACGTGTCGACATGTCCAATGGGCGCTGACGCCGCAGTCGTGCCCTTGATGGCATCGCGGACCTGTTGGATGTAGCTGACGATTTGATTGGGCTGCACTCCAGGTCCTGCGTTGCTGGCAATTCCCTCAGGCGTTTCGCGATACATGTCCTCGGACCCGACCGAGATGCCAATGATGAGGTCCGTGAAGGCCGTTCCATACTGCGTGATTGCTGCTTTGAGCGCGGCGACCTCATTGTTGACGCTGTCCGGGCCTGCCGATATCCAAAGACCGAGAAGGAGTGACGTTTTGGTATTGATGGCTGCCTGGATGGCCGAAATGGGAGTGTTCGTAGTTCCACCTTGGATCATGGTATAGAGACGAGCGCTGGCAAAGCCACTGGCGCCAACAAGCCCCTGAGCAGTCTTGAACTCATTCTCAAAGTCTGCTTGTTGTTTGACAGACTGATCAGAGAAAGTTGCGCCGTAGTTGAACCCCTTGATTTGCGCAGCAGCCGTAGAGACAGACGCCGCAAGAGCGACAAGCTTGAAAACATGCATGATGGATTGAATGTTGTAAAGGAGTGATTGGGGTTGAGAGACTGCAAGAAAAAGCTGACGTGAAAGTTCCGCCCCTTATATCCACAAGGCATGCAACTTGTACCGCACCACTTCAGCCATTGGGTAGCAGCGAGAAACTGCGCCTCCAACCCATCAGCCGATGTGCCGTGAAGGCAGAGGATGGTGCATGTGGCGGTTAGCCGGTCCAGAAACGGCAGCCACCCTCTAGCACAGTCCTAACATTAGCACAGCTTCTGAAGTGGACAGCACCAGAACCACGCGCAATGATTCGCACACAACCAGCCACATGGATGTGGTGAATGCAAAGACCCGCAGAGGGACCCTCTCAAAAAGCAGCCGAGCTGCAGCCACACGCGCGGGATCTGCGCCATGTCGCGAGCAAGTCGTCATAACGACAAACCAGACTGTTTCGTGTCGGTCGCTAGAGAAAATGAGGTCCGACTGCCACGTTTATCAGCCTTGGTAGCATGATGGTTTACGTGCAAGTGTCAGCGCCGCGTGGCAACGATCGTATCTAGTTCTGGGCTCGAAAAAGCAATCGTCACACTGCGACGGAGAAGATGCAGAAAGGGGGTGTGGACGTTCATCTAGCGACAGGGCAGCCTGCAGAAGGATTCGCCGGGCCGGCCTACCCATACCCGTGGCTCTGTTAGTCCGTCAAAACCAGGTAAAAGCTGCGACGTGGCTGTCAAACGTTTTTGAAATCCTGGAAGATGTGGTTCTTGTCGGGAAGTCGTACTCGGGGAAATGTTCTGCTTTGCACAGGATGTGATCTGGGTCGGCATTGCATTTTCGTGGAGTATGCAGATGCAGACTTTAGTAGCCCAAACCGGCGCGAGCGTGCTCTTCTGGAAAATGATTGGCCAGTGTGTTGTTGGCCCTGCGATCCTGACCTCATGCCATTCATTTAGTTCTGCAAACCTTTCTGAAGTTGGTCTTTGGAGTAACCGCTTATCTACCGAGGCACCCTCGGTCAACGCGTTCATCTGCCTCATTGCTTGAGTAGTGAGCGGATGGCCAGCTTGTTGCTTTGGAGCGAGGCTTGGCGACAAATTCGGAGCGCATGAATCTTGAAGTTCCGCAAATCTGAGCTCGAACGCTCCGCTCCGTGCTGAGATCCCTTGGATATTTGGATGCTCTTGGATGCTCCTGAATGCTTTGGTGCGAGAAAGCTCAAATGCTTCCTTCCAATCGTCTGCTGAAGCATACATAGAAATACTCCTTGCCTGCTTTCCGACTGATTTTCGTATGTGCTACGGATTTCCTGCCAGACTTGGGAGCGCGGGATCAGTGGGAAAGCGCTCGGAAAGTGCGACAAGGTCAAGACGCGAAAGGCTTTCTCCGTGTGCTCCAGCCCTTGGCCCAACTGGATGAAGATATCAATTCACAAAAGATACTCGTGACAACCAGCAGAGGACCTGCACCAATCTCTCGAGGCACAACAGAAGAGTGGGCCTCGATCCTAGAACGCCTGCGGCATGGTCAGGGATTCCTCAACACCCGGAGGTAGTCTCTTGATCAAGCCTGGTGATCGGATTCAAGGAACAAAGCATTTGGAGCCTGCCGGGGCGCCAAAAAAATCTCAGAGAGTTGTAAATTGGCTTGGCAGCCACGAATGACGGTCAATCTTGGACTTTGATGCCTCGTCTCCGAATCAGAAGGCTTCCAGTCACTTCTCCAAGGCGAGTAGCACGTCGAGGGGCCAGAAACGTGGCAGCATTGTAGTTGTAGCTGTGGTGGTAACGGCAGGTTCCTGGGTGCAACGGAGCACTAAGAGTTGTGTTCAAGGACCGCTGCGGGCCAGTTGGATGAATTCCAGCTTCTCAAGTTCCAAGTCGATTTGAGACGACATCGCTGGGAAGACTGTAGGGTGGAAAACCTGAGGCACCAGAGAATTAACTGAAAGACCGAAAACATATCGAGCGGGCGAAGTGCGATGCAAAGAGATGGCGGAAACAAAGTGGGTATCGGGTTAGAGTTCGCGGGGAGAAACACGCCGAGCATGGGAGGCTCACACCGCCCTCAACGCGAATCACCCTAGCACAAAACTTCCAGACCAGGTTGCGTAAACTTTTGGAACCAGCCCTATCTTCCTCCCCAGTCTTCACCAACCCTCTGGCTCTCGCTCTCGCTCGTCCTCCACGCCAGCAACATGGACGCCCTACGAAACGCTCTCCAGCCGATTACGCACAATCTCCCTAAGCCTATCTCCGAAACTGGGGTCACTCTCCTCGGCACCTCCTGCTACAAGACGTTGATCCTCGACATCGACCCGGCCGCGTCCCCGGAATGCGTCAAGCTTGCAATCAGCAAAGGCCTTGGGATCGGCATCATCGGGGCTAGCTCCATTGTCAAGATCCCACAGCTGATCAAGCTCATCAACAGCCAGTCCGCCGAGGGAATCAGCTTCCTGAGCTACCTGCTCGAGACCAGCAGCTACCTGATAAGCCTGGCATACAATGTTCGCCAAGGATTCCCGTTCAGCACATTTGGCGAGACGGCTTTCATCCTGGTACAAAATGTCGCCATCGCGGCGCTGGTGCTGCACTACCAGCGCAAGAGCGCAGGCGCAGCGGTTTGGGTAGCTGGTCTCGCGGCCGCGGGATACGCGTTGTTTGACCAGCGCATTGTCGACCCCAAGACTATGGCTGTGTTGCAGGCGGCCGCGGGCGTGCTCGGTATCGCTAGCAAGGCTCCACAGATTGTGGCCAACTACGAGCAAGGCAGCACTGGACAATTGAGTGCCTTCGCGGTACGACACGGCTCCCTCTCCCCAACAAAAGTCAAAACTCCAACTGACATCCCGCGTGCAGGTCTTCAACTACCTTCTTGGTTCTCTCTCCCGCATCTTCACCACGCTTCAGGAGGTCAACGACACGTTGGTTCTGTACGGTTTCGTTTCGGGTTTCGTGCTCAACTGCGTCCTTGCTTTCCAGATGGTGTACTACTGGAACAGCCCCTCGGGCAAGAAGACTGGAAGCAAGAAGGCCGAGAAATCCATCGCAGCTGGTCAACCAAGCACCCCGTCGGCGACCTCGACTGCGACTGCAAGCAAGTCGAAAGGTCCCAGCACCAGGCGCAGGGGTTGAATGGGGATCTAGATCGAGTTGGACTTGTTATGATTATGGATTGAAGAATTAAAGAATTCCAATAATTCCAATCACGCTTCTCATGATGGAGGTTCCCTAGTGCGGACCAAATTTCTTTTTGGTGATCGTGAGACCAGCATTCCTCCCATTTTGACCATGCAGATTGGTTGCCATCACGGACAGCCAAATGCCGCTATGGAGCTACAACTGAGACCTGCTTTTGCGCTCTCTGAATTGTCCAAAGCTCTATAAACCGCCAAAAGTCTTTCTTTTTTTTTGGGCACTCACACAGCCTTCGTGGCCACGACGAGCTCATCCCATCATGACCCATCATCAAATCCTAGAAAAACAGCACTAACCGAGCTCTTACAACTTCTTCAAAATGTCGTTCACAACCTCATCGGTGCTAGCCTTACCGCCCAGGTCCGGGCTCAGCAACTTGCCCTCCTCCAGGTTGGCATCGACAGCCTTGTAAATGCGGGCAGCAGCCTCATCGGCGCCCAAGAACTCGAGCATGAGAGCAGTGCTGCGAAGGGTGGCAATGGGATTGGCAGTGCCCTTGCCCTCGATATCCGGGGCAGAGCCGTGGCAGGGCTCGCCAATGACGAACTCCTTGCCGACGTTGGCGCTGGGAACAAGGCCCAGCGAGCCAACCAGCGCGGCGGCGCCGTCGGAAAGGATGTCGCCGTACAGGTTGGGCGCGACAATGACATCGTAATCCTCGGGCTGGCGGAACAGCTTGTACACCATCGAGTCGACGATTTGCTCGTCAATCGCGACCGAGGGGCTTGACGAAGCAAAGGCGGCCAGCGCGGCGCGCGAGACCTCGCGGAACAGGCCGTCCGTCTGCGACAGCACGTTGCTCTTGTGGGTGATGGTGACGCGCGGGCCGCTGTGGATACTGGGCACACCGTTGTCGCGGATCTTCTGGCGCTTTTGCGCAATCTCGCCCGCGATGGTCGCAATGTTGTGCGTCGCCGTCTCCGAAATGCGCTTGATGGCTTCAGCTACGCGCTTGTTGGTCACCGGGTCCGTGTACGTCTTTTCTTCCTTGACGTATAGGTCCTCGGTGTTCTCGCGGACGATGACCAGATCGACTGGCCGCTTTGCGTTTGCGATGCTCTTGACGGGTCGGACGTTGGCGTACAAGGCGAGCTTCTTGCGCAGCGCAACAATGGGCGACGAGTAGCCGGGGGTCTTGACGGTGGGGGAGCTATGGTCCACGTCAGAGGATTCATTTAGAGCTTGTGTATGTCCATAGGGGGAGGGTTTACGGACCTGACAGCCCCAAAAAGAGCACCATCACACTCCTTCTTCAGCGTCTCGACCGTCTTATCCGGCAGAGCGGCACCCGTGTCCTTGAAAGTCTGAAAGCCGGCCTGGAGGTCGACAAAGGAGAACTTGAGACCCAGGGAAGCAGGCAGTGCCTCGAGGATGCGGCGGCCGGCCGGAATGACCTATCAGAGGACCATTGTGTTAGATCGAGTGGAAGCTCGCGGGGTGGTCGAGGAAGCTGTGGGAGGGAGCTACCTCGCGGCCAATTCCGTCACCGGGAATGAGACCTGGATTACGGTTAGCTAGACGATTCCGTGCAGCTGTCAGAGTGCCATACCAATCCGAAGAGCTCTAGTGGCAGCCATTGTTGCGATGGTGTGGTGATGCGGGACAACGCGCGTGCCGAATATTTTCTGGGGAAGCTCGCGCATTGACCAATAACGTCCGATGCCGGCTGAGCATGAGGTACTGAGCACCTGGATGGCACCACACTCGCATCATCAACTTGACCGGCAGAATCATTCGCAGAACACTCTGAGGCTATGGACATGTGCGGGAGGTTTTTGGAGATGTTTGCCTAGCAAAGTCTGTCATTGGACGTCTGCGTCTTGTTTTGATCACACTGATCTAGACACAACCCCCTGATCTCACCCCAACTGAACGACATCACCCCCTGAAGACCTTCTTCAAGTCATCCCTCCAGGTTCCTGCCTTGACAAACCCATTCCTCTTGACTTTTTGTGCCACTATCTCCACAACTCCCGGCACTCGCGACCTCGACCCGGATTTTCCATCCCTCAAGTCAATTGCAAATCTGTTCCGCGGTTCCTTCAAAAGCGCCATAATCCGCTGCCCAAACCCCATTCTCATTCTCCCCTCTTCTGCTGCCCTAACTGAAGCCTTGGGAGGGACACGAACCCAGTTTGCAGCACCAAAACCGCCGCGGAACTCGCGCAATTCACCCAACGTGGCGCGCGTGGTTTTGTGTAGTCCAGAGAGACGCATAGTGATGAGATCTATGCGGGCTGATTGAGGGAGCGTTTTCAGATAACGCATGAGGTTATCATGGGAGCGACGGGCTTCCCTTGGGATCCATAGAAAGATCGAATTGGTGAAGGGAGCCGTAAGCAGTGTTGTTGCCAAGAGCACGAGGTTGGGGACAATGAGGACTACAGGCAATTAGCATGAAGCGGAAGATTGAGACGCGAGCCGCGTCCCGGATAATTGAGGCAGGCACTTACTTGCTGCCACAAATAGCCCATGTGAATCAGTGCCCCCGTAGGCCAATGGAGCCAATTTGTAGCACCCGAGCGCAAACAGAGTCAGGCAAAGGACTTTGTAGGTCCCGATGAAGGCAGTCTTTCCAGTTCCGGCGTTGTATATCAAAAGCCGCTCGGGATACACTGGCCAAGATGGTTAGCTCCAAGTAGTTGCATCATTCTGCTGCTACTGCTACTCACGGTGTTTTACTTTTGGCGTTTCTGCAAAAGGCTTGGGCTCCAATGTTGCGACCTTTGCGTTCTGTTTCTTGACTTTGGTCGCAGAGGAGCTCGAGGCGCAACGGCCAAAGTGTTGAAATTTCGGGATGACGGTCTGGCAGCCAATGGTGGAGCGCGAGCAAGGTGGGAGGCGACAGAGACGAGCCGGGGCACGCAGCCCTGCAAAAAGCGCAGTTCTCATGACATTGAAGTGCGAAAGCGAGGAATTGAAGAGGGTCTGAACGGGAGATGGACTTCCTGGAACGGGAGCTTTGACACACGTGAAGGCGCAACCCGAACATGGCAGGGATGTCAGCTCGGGCGGATGACGGACCTTGCAGCGTACGACCCGACGACGTCGAGATGCCACTGATCTTACGCCAAGCACTACTATAATACATCTCATCTCCATCCATCCATGTCGACTTCCCCAACCTTGCGCCGTCCTCTCGTACTCCTACCTGTTCCTCTCCGGTCAACTGCCTCTCCTTCTCAGCCATGATCTGACCGTCGACGCCTTCAATCGCCATCATTCGGTCCCGTCCTCCTACCATGCGACTCTTCTCGCAACTTGGCCGCGCAACGACGCTGGTCCTGCCCTCGCTTTCCTTCTCCGCCGCCTATACCACCCTTTCCGAAGCTACTCTTAAACGTCTCCCGTCGCCGGGCGACGACTTCAACATTCACGCTGGCCGTCTTCTCGCCCCGATCCTCATACCTCGTGTTCCTGGCACACCGGGCTCTGAAAAGGTCCGCCAGCACTTTCTCGACTTTTTCGATCAAATCCTGCCTACATGGCGCGTCGAATTGCACAACTCGTCTAGCACCACACCGACCTCAAATGGCAAAGAGGTGCCGTTTGTCAACATCATAGCCACTCGCGACCCTCCGTGGGCCAAAGAGGGCGAGGTTGGCAGGCTGGCTCTTGTCGCCCACTACGACAGCAAATTGACGCCCGAAGGCTTCATTGGCGCTACGGATAGTGCTGCCCCATGTGCCATGATCATGCACGCTGCACGGAGCATCGACGACGCGTTGACGCGCAAGTGGGAGAAAATGGAGGCCGAGGGCGCGGGCGAGGGCTTCATGGATGTAGAGGAGGAAAGAGGTGTTCAGATCTTGTTACTGGATGGAGAAGAAGCATTTTACAGCTGGTCGGACTCCGATTCGCTGTATGGCGCAAGGTAAGTTTGCCGCCTTCCAATGGGTCCGGAGGAGACTTACACGATCCACGTAGGGCTCTAGCTCAGGACTGGGAGAACCAATATCATCCGGCGACATCGACGTTTCAAACAGCTCTCTCCTCGATACAGCTATTTCTGCTGCTCGATCTTTTGGGGTCGGCGAATCCAACTGTCCCGTCATATTTTCAGACCACGCATTGGGCGTACCTCAACATGGCCAACGTCGAGAAGCGACTGCGCAGCCTGGGTCAATTCAAGTCTTCACCAAACTATGGCAAGGCTACCGGCAGCGATAATAAGCTGGGCGGCGTCTTGCCCTTGTCCGAGCCCATGTTCCTGCCAGATACGGGCAACGACGTAGGTAGCATGATGGCCATGATGGTCCAGGACGATCACATCCCCTTCATGGCTAGAGGCGTTGAAGTCCTGCACATGATTCCATCGCCCTTTCCACAACAGTGGCACACGGCGCAAGATGATGGAAATCACTTGGACATTAATGTAGTCGAGGACTGGGCGAAGCTAGTGACTGCATTTACAGCTGAATGGATGGATCTAGAAGGCTTCTTTGACACGACATCTGCCAAAAATGGAGAGGCCCGGGCACAAGAGGACGGTAGATTTAAAAGGGATTGGTCACGTAAGGATGAGTTGTGAGTTTGACCCTCGTTCTGCTTCCTTCGTGCCTCCTTGCCCGATGAGCAGATTTAATCAATTCCCCCACAGTTTCCAAGATTGGCCATAGACGCTCATGTGTACGACAAGGTGATTGCGGGAGTTGTGGATATTGTGTACTAAAGCGTGTGGCACTACGCATTCGGCATTAGGAGTTGGAGTTTGCTTGGGAGCCCTTTATGCTTGCCACCTCTAATGCCCGGGGAACAATGGATTTTACACCAACTGTCCGCAAACGGTATCCTCTCGCTCCTACTCTTTGTCTTGCTCCTCGCAATTCTCATTATACAGATCGACCGAGCTGCTCAGGGCCTTCTGTCCTTGTCCGGACTTGATGCTGCGCATGTCAAATACGTGTCGCAAATCTTTTGCGCCCATCCTATGCACTCACTTGAATACAGATAGCTTCTCTGCATCTTCCTTCTGGGTCAACGGTGTCCAAGATGGAAAACGAGACTCGAGCTTGTCGGCGCCGCCTCCGACGGCTGTATCGGGTTACTTATCCCACGGAAAACTCCTCCATTTACACTCCTGTTCCGTGGGGCATCATCACCAAGGCCGAGATGCGCAATATTTTACCTGGCAAAGTACGTGGGAGCAGACGACTTACGGCCAGACAGACGTTGGGCAGAAACCTCGTCGAGCACAGCAAGATCGTGGAACTGCCTCCATCGCCACATATTCCACAGCCTGAGGATCCCGAAGGCTACGCCGAAGCAATAGTCATATGTCAAGACCGCGTCATTCCTTGGTACTATGAAATTACGGAGGCTTCCAGATGCGAGCATGATGTTGTCCGCTCAAATGGCGAGGTGTGGTTCGGCGTGCGCCTATACGAAATCAGTCCAAATGATGCGGCCGACCGCGATCACGAACTTCAAGAGTACTTCCTGCGAACGGACTTGGCCGAAGAGGATGAAGCAAAGGCTTTGGCAGCCATAACACCCAGGTCTACGCTCTGGTTTCTTACCCGGCCGGGAGAAGATGTTCCGACTTACCACTGTTGGGCCGATGCGTACAAAATACGGAAGAAATTTGCGAAGCTAGAGCGGGACAGATCGCGCGCGTCCCGGCGGCTCAAAAGAAGAAACCAACTCGAGGAAAGAAGAAAGCGGCACGAGAGGAACTTGCTCCACCGAGCAGACGCAAACGCATCGAAATGGCGTGATTCAGATTTTGCAAAGTCTTGGGGCTGGTTTCCAGGTGCGGAAGAGGAAATGGACATCGACGACGGTGATGACGACGCAGAAGCCATGGCCCCTTTTACTCCTCCACGACATTCCAATCCTGCGTTTTACCTGTACGGCAACGATAACATGGACGTTGATGACGAGATTGACAAAACGATTGGGATAGAGTATCTACATAGAAGGGGCGAGAAGGATCCAGGGAAACGGGAAGAGGATCCAGACGAAAGAAGGACCCGTCTTGTAGACTTTTACAACCGCCAAATTTGGACCAACGGCCTTGCCGCGACCATGCTAACGCTCGAGCGCTACAACCAGCCTCTATTCGCCAGATTCGTGCGCCCAGGACTGGAACTGAACCACAACGCTTATCCAAACAGACCGCCCAATTGCGAGACGCCCATGTTGACTGTCGCTGACAAGCTGGCCTGCTTGGCCTTTGAAGAGGATGTGAGGTGGAATGGAGATGAGCCATGGACTAGCGACGATCACAGAATTACGCACGAGGCTCTCGCAGCACCCGCCCCGCCTGGAAAACCTGGTCCACCATCCTCAAGGCAAGCTGGCAGCTATGAAACCCACAGCGGGGCTTCAAATTTCCTTACAAAGATTGCTAGCTGGACGCCCTTTCAAATGGAATCCGACGACGTAGAAGAAGAAGAAGAAGAGGGTGACGTAAACAGAAGAGCCGGTAGAAACAAAACAGCCAAAGGAAACAAAGGAGACGATGGAACGTATCCAGCGTGAGTTGCTCCCTCCGCCCAGAAGAATAATCGGCTGACTCCCATCAGTAGCGAAGCAGATTTGCTCGAGGAAGGGGCCAAAGGGGCCAACCAAGCCAAAGGTATCTTGATTGTCAAGCTCTACGATGGCAGGAAATACACCGGCCAATCCTTTGTGAACGATAGAACAGAGACACGATTATTCGTATGGTCTGACCGTCAGGGGCCCCCTCGTGACAGGTTCCTCAAACTGGCAGCAGAAGTCTTCGGAGACGATTGGGTCAATCATATGGAACAACAAGTCGTCATGCAGACTCTTGAGCCCGAAGGTCCAGTACGGCAGACAATTTCCAAAAAAACCGCCACAGCAACCTTCCGAACTTACATGAGTGTTAACCGCCTGAGCCGCGAGCGTGAACGACACGTTTTGTTGTTTCCTTCAAAATGGGGAAACGGGGATTGGCAGGGAAACAACGTCGTTGTGAGTACAGCACACTCTTCAAAAAGACTTCAGATGATTTATCCCTCCCACAGTCAATGAAGGCTTTCAGGGGAGGAGGTGTCAGCGCCAACCCGCCCTCCAAAAATAACAAAGGTATGGTGGTACCGTTTTTGCCTTCTCTGTGAGACCAAATATCTGAACAAGCTTCAACAGCGTTATTCCCAGACCCGACGCCTCCGCCGAGTGAAAGGGAGGAAGAAAGCGAAGTGCCAGGTGAGTCTTCCTCTCACACTTGGTGGTGTGGGTTCTAAACAAGTTCTAGCAACATCAGGAGACAAATCAAAATCGAAGGAAACCGTTCCCCGCAAGAAAAACACGCCACCAGAGGCTTCCAGACCAGGCACTGGCAAACCAGGCAATGGCAACCAAAAGCCAGGTAATAATTCATATCACTTCGCCGTAACTTTCCACATCTACATCTTCGCAGTTTCTCCCTAGCTTCGTCTGACCCAAGATGTGTGTAGGCACGCCCAAAACGCCTACGGACAAGCCCGAAAAGACCACGGCCACACCCAAGAAATCGACCGGCCGCTCAGCCCAGACACCTGCCGAAACAGCCGTCAACAAGAGGGACCCCGACCTTGCGCGGGCCATGGCAAAAAGGGATGAACTCAAGAAGAAATACGGTGCCCCCAAGCCACCACAGCTGAATGAGCCATCTGGCCTTGAAGTGTTTATGCGGGCAGTCCACCCACAGATCGCAACGGACGAGGTTGCAATCTCGCCGCGGGCTTCCACTCCGGGAGATGTTGAACGGTTGATGACGGAGAATCGACAGCTGAGGGATATTCAATTGTTGAGACCTGTAAGCAGGAGTCTAATCTTTGAGAGAAAGCGAGGACTGACGTTCGGGACAGTCGTTGAGGAGGGCCGATCAGGATAGCGTGACCCGTCAAGAAGATATTACGGCACCTCCGCAAAACACAGCTGAAAACCCCCTCCCACTGCGCGGAGCTCCTTGGTCGGCTCCAATAGCTACTGCAGCTCAGGAGACACACGCGAAGAAGAGATCTATGGTGCGTACCCAGAAGATTTCAAGAATGACGTTGCTAATTTGAACAGCCCTTCCGCGGCAGATATGACGAGCCCTGAGTCCGACGAGAATGACACGAAGGCCAGGAAAATCCCAACAACTAAGAGGACTCCAACAAGTACACAGAGATTCCAAGTGCGTCTTCATGGAGCCTCTGTGCACTTCCAGATGACTCCCGGGGTTCCCACAGGACCCCAGTGTTCCAGAATAGTGCGATTGATTTGGCTGGCTGAGATAGCGGTGGTTCGAAGCTGGAGGATGTGGTCATTTAGTTTCCAATGATAACGCAATGAATCAATAGAAGCCGCGTTAAACCACCCATGTCTCCCACTTCTAGTCGCACTATGAAACGACGTCTGTGGCAAATCCCATAGACACGGCCCAATGTTGAGGCCTCAACTTGTTCTAAAGCAAGTTTTAAGGAGGCTCCTAGAAGAACAAGCGATGTCTTACGAGAATCAGACTGGTAGACCAAGCATCTCCTGCCGACTGATGCAACCACAGTTACTGTGAGTTGTATTTTCCCAGCACAGTGGGTGTCCAAAGAAATGTGAGTCCTTGGTTCTGGCTACGGCAACAAATAACCACCTCCTAAACGCAACTATGGCAGCGCATGAACGCTCCATAAGCACAGCTGTAGCAGCGAACGAATGCTCCTTGGGCGTGGTCATTAGAGCGAATGAATGTTCGCTAGATGCACTCATGTTTCTAGGAGGTCTCGTTTCTTTTGACACCTACTGTGCCAGTGCCAATGTGGACATGACGTTATTGACAACGCACACTAACTGTGTTAGTTGCACATTCATTTTGGACCGACATTGGTTTCCGCAAGGCGGCGTGACAAACACCAAGCTTTTATTTGGGAGCGAACAGCACATCGGTCTTGGGTATATGAAATTTGGGTGCTCTTCTCCAGACCTCGACATCAAACAGTAATTCCTGTTGTTCAATAGAGTAGTCCCTCCGGGCCCATCACATGTTTGAAACACTCAAGAGACACACATCCAGTCGACTGGGAAACTAGCCATTGTGCGAAGAGCAGTGTCACACTGACACGGCATGAATTAGTGGTACAGGGAATCCTGTGCGGCTCAACAGGGAGCATCCGACCGCCGCGAGGAAACTTGATATCGGAATAGATCGAAAGACTTCTGGACAACGGAAGGCTGAAGAATGACACAGCACGCCTGTCCGTTCGACAGAGCGAGCTCAGTCGGTTAAGTCCGAGCAGAAGCAGTCGATAGGGCTAACAGGTCAGCGCGACGCAAGTAACGATCACAAGTCACGACGGGGGGCACGCCCGCTTCAGCTTTCTGCCAAAAGTCCACGTTTTCCCCGCACGAGCAATCCCGCAAGCCACGCATCTGACAGATACGGCCGCCTCGCCTCCAGGTAACGCGCCCCAGCGCGTCGTTCGGCGCAGGCAAGCAGGTAGGTAGGTAGCCTGGCCATCAGCGTGCCCGCCGCCCCCGGCACAATACCCGAGCAATTTAGCCACAGCGGGTGCGACTGGTCGACTCTCAGGGAGGAGCTCAGCAGCTCACGTCGTTGTTGCTCCGGCACAGCGTTCGTCTGTCGTCTGTCATCTGTCGTGACTGATATATATTATATCTCTGTGCTGTCGGCGCCGCGGACGCGGTGGAGGGAAGCTGGCAGGCTCATCATTCTGGCTCGCAGTCGACTTGAATTTTGAATCAGCACCCACGTACCCCTTACGCTGAGTGATTTGCTGCACTATTGCACACGTCCACCATGGCACCAGCAGGTGGCACGACCGCGCAGTTCGACTCGGCGGCGCTCACCCGCCGGCAGGAACTCTCAGGCGCGACCGGTCCGCTCGCGCTACTCAAGAACCTCAAGGTGTTTGGGATAGCGTGCTTCGCGTGTCTGGGAGGGCTCCTATATGGTTACAATCAGGGAGTCTTCAGCGGGGTCTTGACCATGAACTCGTTTGACAGAAGTGCGACATCTGATTCCACCCCCTGAGCTCGGGGTGAAGGATTTTCTTCTGACGCAGCACAGCTTTGCCCGATTGGACCGGCGACGAGAATTCCACGAAGATGGGCTGGCTGACCAGCATCCTCGAGCTTGGAGCTTGGTTTGGGACGCTGTATAGCGGTTTCCTGGCCGAGGTGCTGTCGAGGAAGCACACGATCCTCATCAACGTCGGGATATTTGTTGTTGGCGTCATCATCCAAACGACGGCGGCTGCGGGCGGGATCCAACATTCCGTCCTCGGAGGGAGATTCATTACCGGCAAGTGATTCTACTCGAATGCTGACATCTGCCCCCTTCGCTGACGCGACGTAAAGGCATGGGTGTCGGAGCGCTCTCCATGGTCGTCCCCATGTACAACGCCGAAATCGCACCCCCTGAGGTCCGCGGCGCGCTTGTCGGCTTGCAGCAGCTCTCCATCACCCTGGGTATCATGGTGTCCTTCTGGATCGACTACGGCTGCAACTACATCGGTGGCACAGGCGACGGCCAGCACCAAGCGGCATGGCTTCTTCCGCTCTCCCTCCAAGTAGTTCCTGCGGTCTTGCTGGGTGTTGGCATGGTTTTTATGCCCTTCAGTCCTCGATGGCTTGTCCACCACGAGAAGGAGCCCGAAGCCAGAAGGGTTTTGGCGCAACTACGCAGCCTGCCACAGGACCACGAGCTCATCGAGTTGGAGTTTGCCGAGATCCGCGCGCAGAGTCTGTTTGAGAAGAGGACGCTGGCGGAAAAGTTTCCCCATTTGTCGCAGCCGACGGCGTGGAATGTTTTCAAACTGCAAGTAACCCTGATATCTCGCATTTTGATCTTCTCGGTGCTAATTTGCCATAGGCAATGGGTCGCTATTGGATCTTTGTTCCAATCAAAGCCCATGTTCTATCGCGTCATTTGCGCAACGGTGACCATGTTCTTCCAGCAGTGGACCGGTGAGTGCTCCTTTTGAAGAAAGACTGCTGGAACATTCATGCTGGGGACATACTAACTGGCCAAGGCATTAATGCGATTTTGTACTACGCCCCTCAAATCTTCAACAAATTGGGCATGTCGTCCAATTCGGTCTCGCTGCTCGCGACGGGAGTAGTCGGCATCGTCATGTTCTTGGCCACCATACCTGCCGTCATGTATGTCGACAAACTTGGGCGGAAGCCGGTCCTCATTGTCGGGGCCATTGGTATGGCAACTTGCCACATAATCATCGCGGTTATTGTCGCCAAGAATCAGGACGATTGGCCTTCTCACCGAGCAGCGGGCTGGGCTGCAGTAGTCATGGTCTGGCTGTTTGTGGTGCACTTTGGATACAGCTGGTTTGTTTTTGCTCATGTGTCGACCGCGGGACGAATCTAACGGCTTGAGCTAGGGGTCCATGTGCCTGGATTCTCATTGCTGAGATCTGGCCGCTCTCAAATCGGCCGTACGGCATTGCCCTAGGCGCGAGTAGCAACTGGATGAACAACTTTATCATCGGTAGGTATAGCTCATCTGCCGGAATATTTCTGCTAACAGAGAACAATCAAGGCCAAATCACACCGGACATGCTAACAGGGATTACTTACGGCACTTATATCTTCTTTGGACTTTTGACCTTTGGTGGTGCCGCCTTGTAAGTCATCCTTCTCATTGTGAAAATCATCACTGACCTTTGTAGCATCTACTTTGTCGTCCCTGAGACCAAAGAGCTTACGCTGGAGGAAATGGACATTCTGTTTGGTAGCGAGGGTACGGCCGAGGCTGATAAGGAGCGGATGAGGGAGGTCAATCGACAAGTTGGACTAGACAACTTTGTGCGTAGCCAGTCAGTCGATGCGGCGACAGTGGAAAAGGAGGAAGTGTTGGATGAGAAGCGAGATGTTAGCGGTTGAAGTGGTGGATAGCAGCAAGTCAATTGACAGAATCTGTCTACTGATCCATTCGGGATGCGGTGTAGATATCATTTCGACGAATCATTGGGTGCAAAAGATTGTCAATGAGGGATGATTCTGCGTAGTACATCCAGCTGGAATGTCCAGCCGCTGCCCCAGCGAGAATCCAGGTTGAAGCTCCTGTTACCCCTGGGTACCAGCCTATCGAGGCCAAGGTAAAAGCTGAGAGATTTGTCCAGTCGATAGATAAAGCCGCAAGCATGGAATTGCACTGCCATGAACAGGCTCTCCCCAAGATGATGGACAAACGGATGTCCGAAGTAAATGGCTGCATGCGCGTGGTCTCGGCGGAACAAAGCGATTAGTCGTCGTCGTGGAAGGATCTGGACACAAAACCCGGCTCCCAACCAAACTCTCCCAAGCTCTTGCGACGACAACTCGACCACTTTCATCATCACCGCCGACCTCACGATGTCGAAATAAGGTTGACGTCAAGCCAAGACGATTCCATGTGAGCAGATCCTTGCTCGGACATTGACGAATCAGCTTTCCGGATTCAACCCGTTGGTGGTGGGACCAGGCTCTGCCTTGCCTTACCCGCCAGCTTTCCGTTCGCATTCCGTTCCTGGACGGGGTTTAGCAGCAGACGCCGCAAACGACAAGCAAAAGCGTCGGCATTCTTGCCTGTACCACCCACACCAATGTTCGACACGGTGTGCAACCTGCCGCTGAGCGCAGACGTCTTCGCGCAGGCCGTCCACTCGTCGGAGCCGCTGGTTGCCGTCGGCCTGTCCAGCGGCCATGTTCAGACCTTTCGACTTCCGCCCGTGGCGCACGGCGACAACTCAAACGAAGATGGCGACGATGACGACGACAACGACGTGAGCGCGCTTGCGGCGCAGAACGGCTTTGGACAGATCGAGACGACTTGGAGGACGCGCCGACACAAGGGCAGCTGCCGCACTCTGGCGTATAGCACCGATGGAGGTGCGCTGTACTCGGCGGGAACAGATGGATTGGTGAAGGCGGCGGACAGCGAGACGGGCCATGTGCTGTCGAAGATCATTGTTCCAAGAACCGGGTAAGTCTCAGAAACATCCGCGAAAAAAAAGAGACCAAAAAAAGTGTCCGGGGAAAGGCTGGAAAATGGAAAAGCTGACAAGGTCGAATGCAGAATGCGCGGCACCGACATTGACGCACCGTGTCTGTTGCACGCCCTCTCGCCTCAGACCCTCCTCCTCGCCGGCGATTCGTCTGCGCTTCACCTCTACGACCTCCGCGCCGACCATACCTTCCCCTCGCTGCGCGCGCAAGCCACACACCGACCGCACGACGACTACATTTCCTCTCTGACACCACTCGCGCCGACCGCGGCCTCGACTAGCGGCTTCAGCAAGCAATGGGTGACTACGGGCGGCTCGACGCTGGCGGTGACGGACCTGCGCCGCGGCGTGCTGGTGCGAAGCGAAGACCAGGAAGAAGAGCTCCTGAGCTCGACGTATGTGGGCGGTCTGCCAAAGAAGGGTACGAGCCAGGGCGAGAAGTTGGTGGTCGGTACTGCCAGCGGAGTCGTCACGCTGTGGGAGCGCGGCGTGTGGGATGACCAGGACGAGCGCATCATCGTCGACCGCGACTCGGCCGCAGCGAGCGGAGGCGGAGGAGAGAGCCTCGATGTCATGGAGCTGCTTCCAGAGGGTGTGGGCGCGCCGGGCAAGGTCGTCGCCGTCGGCTTGGGCAACGGCTTGGTGCGCTTCATCGATGTCGGCCCCAACAAGGTCATTGGCGAAATCAGCCACGACGAGCAGGGCGAGGGTGTTGTTGCCATTGGTGTTGATGTCGGCGGCCGCTTGATCACGGGCGGCGGCCAAGTCATCAAGGTTTGGCACGAGAAGATCGGCGGCGAGGACGAAGACGAGGATGCCGAGGCGGGCGCCGAAAGGCATCGTATGGACAGCGACGATGACGAGGACAGTGACGATAGCGACAGCAGCGATGAAGAAGGCGGAAGGAAGCGCAGGAAGAACAGGAAGAGGGGCAAGGGCAAGGACCGCTCCGGCGGACAGCACGTCATGAAGTTCCAAGGCTTGGATTAGCCGTTGGCTAGACATTGACGCTGCATCCTCCTTTCACATTTCCCTCTCATGGACCTTTGCCGTTCATGGACCTTTGCCGTCATTTCATGGGATTGGGGCTTCGGTATGATACCAACAAAAAGTGCTTCTTCTCTGGGTCGGATTACAAAATACCCTTGGGGTAAATCAAAAAGTTTCCTTGCCTGGGCACATGCTCTTTTACTTCAAGCGCACATGTGTGATGGGGGAGCAGGACAATAAGGCTTCCACTCAATTGGACGAACTCAGATGGAGAGTATATGAGTAGTAGGGTGGTACAGTGGGTGCCTGAAAGACATGCGACCGACCTCCTGGCAATGAGTGCACTTGGGGAGCATTTATCTGCTGCTGCAGCCACGGTTAAGGAGCATTAAAACAGCCACATTTAGGGAGCATCCGTTCACTGCTGCATCTAGGCCCAGGGAGTCTCGTTTCTTTCTACACCCACTGTGGTGGTGCATCGCGAGGATGTGCAAGAGCCGCACCGCCCACGCTAGTCCAGATGAGGCAATCACCCGACTGTCCACCATCACCGACTACATCTATCTACACTGAATATGCTTGGTTCATTACGACATGGAGTTAGCTCTGACAATGCTGACAATGCTGTGGAGTAGTCGACGTCTATTTTTGCCGCCATTATGTGCGATCATGTACTAAGGTGAAAACGCCGTAGAAATGCCAAAACCAACCCCAGTTCTGCGTTGCCCTGAATGCTCCCGAAACAGTTCCCCCTTTTTTGGTTTCGTCCAATCAAATCATTACATCGCCGTACACGAGCGTCATCATCTTAAGACAGGACCGAGAAATATGAAAAGGTAGGAGAGTATCAAACGCCGGCAAAGTCCCTCAACCGCTAATCTTGCCCTTCATCCGCGAAAAGAAGGAATCGCTGCTCTCCTCCCATACCTCCGTCTCGGGCTGCAGGCGTCCCGTGTCGATGTCGGCCTCTGCGGGGTTGACGAACTTGCTCCCCGTGACGAGCATGTGGACGACAAAGAGGACGACGAAGAGGATGAGCGAAATGTAGGCAACGAAAAAATTAGACGTGTTCCATGGCATAAAGGCGGTAAACCCTTGCGTTAGGATAATGAGGACGTTGAAGAAGAGACCGTACCACGCCATGAAGGGCTGCAGACTGCCAACGTAGGGAAGAGACTGGCGGCTGATTCCGCGCGCCTTGAGGATGCGCATGAAGGCAAGCTGGCATGCGTTCACACAGGCCCATGATATGAACCCTGCGACCCCGGAGATGTTCTGGAACCAGTCAAAAACGGATCCACCGGTGGATGACAGGTTCATAAAGCCCAGCAGCCCGATGGACGCCGTGAGGGTGACCGACCAGTACGGCACACCGCCCTGGTTTGTCTTAGCCAAGAACTTGGGCGCGCAACCGGCGTCAGCGAGACCGATAATCATGCGGCTACCCGAGTAGACGTTGGCGTTGGCGGCGGACAAGACGACAGTCAGGAGAACGCCGTTGATGATTCCGGGCAGCGTTTTGACTCCAGCGAGCTGGGCAGCAATGACGAGCGGCGAGCTGGAGGCGTCGTTGCCTTGGCTGAGGAGACCCTTGTTGTCGTAGGGAACGAGAAGGCCGACAAAGAAGATGATGGCCATAAAGAAGAGCAGAATACTCCAGAAGGTATTTCTGATGGCCGCCGGCACAGTCTTGCGGGGGTTGGCTTCATGACTGGTCAGCGTCATGCTTAGAAAGTGTCTTGCGCAGACTCACCTGTCTCGCCAGCACCGATAGCAACCAGCTCCGTACCCTGGTACGTGAAGCCGGCCTGGATGAGGACAGCCCAGAATCCGACAAACTTGGCTGTGGAGTCGTTTGATGTGACAAGGTAGGGCGCAAAAGCACCGGGATTGGACCACGTGGAAAAGCCCATGTAGCCGTTCTTGCCAACGCCCGCGTCGACACAGATCGCAAAGATGGTGACTACAAAAGGTCAGCACCAGAAGCCAATGCGTCGCCGAGAGAGATCCTCACATCCAATGACCATGAGGACCTTGATGCCTGCAAACCAGAACTCGAGCTCTCCATAAAATCGCACAGGCAAGAAGTTGATGGCGGTGATTGCGACCCAGAAAATGGCGATGAATATGGCAATCGACAGGTCCTTGTCCCAATACTGAATGATCAAACCGGCCGCAGTGAGCTCGAGAGCATAGGTCAGGGCCCATGATACCCAGTAGATCCAGCCCATGGCAAAACCAAGACTAGGGTGGACGAAGCGTGCGGCAAATACACAAAAGGCGCCGGAGACAGGGATGTATGTTGCCATTTCAGCAAGGCAGACGCAGACCGTGTATACAATGGTTCCGATAAAAGCGTATGCGATGAGTGCGCCGGCCGGTCCAGCTTCCGCGATGGCTTCGCCGCTACCGATGAAGAGACCCGTTCCAATGGTACCACCTGCGTTGTGCTCGGATTAGAAATTGCGGGGAAGCTCTATGTGCCAGACAGTCGCACCTATCGCGATCATTTGGAGATGGCGGCTCTTGAGGTTTCTCTTGAGCTCATGTGACGAGTTGGGACCCTGCTTTTCCAGATCTTGGGTAGAGGAGCCCTCGCTCCCGGGGAACCCGTGAGCTCCATCGGCAGCGCCGGTCTTGTTGGTGGCTGTGGAATTGGCGATGGCGTCGGCGCCCTTCTCATCGTACGCTCCCATATTGGCGGGTACGCGGACGCGTCTGGCGGGACCTAGCAGTTACGGACTGGCAACAGCTTGACGGTGGAACTGCTTCGCAGCTATGGTGGTGGTAGGAATTGAAAACGGGAGCTTGTGAGTCGAAGACACAGACGCGGACACGAATGACTATAACGCGAAAAAGAGGCGGCGGGAAAAGTCGTGAGAGACTGGACAGAAACCTGGTCTGATGCCATCATGAAGTCCGTGAGCCCCGTTGTTGGGTCCTTGAAGCTCGGGTGAGCAGAGTTTTTCTCAGGTAAGAAGGCGTGGAGGAGTGGGTCTGTAAATCTCTGTTTGGCAGTTTTGCCAACGAGTGGCACGTCCCCGGCAAAGGTTCCTGGTCTTTGGGCCTTCGAGAGCATATGCCGCGCAGAACCGAGGTTGATAGGCCTAATAGTATTTGCAAAGCGAGCTGTGCCTCAATATTTCGACTCTGTGATAGTCTCGCGCATCGAGCCCGTTGCAGAAGCTCCGAGATGTTGGAGCATCTCGGCCTCGTCGGTATACGCGCGGCCCGAGGTGGCGACAGATGTTGGTGTCACAGTGCCACAGCGTCTACGGCGCGCATCGAAACGATAGATGCACAGGCGGCGAAATATCACCTGCCATCTGACGATGAAGTTGGGAGTCGATGGTGGCGCATGGCCAAGAAGATGCCAATGTCGAGACCCTGTCAATCCGTCTTGTCGCTGCGGGTAGGGCTGAGGTTCTGACAAGTGAGCAGTGGCAGACAGCCACTCCGATAGGTGCAGACTGCCGAAAGAAAATGGGAAAGCCAGCGGATAACGCTTTGTGAAGAATGAAGATGGACTTGAGGATTGCCGGCGGTCTGCTGCCGCTAATGGTATACCATGCTGTGAAACTCGCACAAAGAAAACCCCCCCCCCCAGATTCCTTGCCCACGAACTCCGAACCTGACCTGAGCCCAAGCTTTACCGTACCCGGCTCCTTTGCTGGAACGAAAGAAAGAACCATGATGACGACTTTCAGTTATATCCGATAATGCCCTCGGCGACTCGCTCTCCGCCGCGGACGATTGATACTCGCCGACCAATGACGCCTCGCTCTGTGCCGACATTAAGGTCCAGAGCATCGGGCAGGTCCATCAGCGCATGGTTCTGGTGTTCATCCACAGCGGGTTTCAGCTCGATCGCGTGGAGGGCAGTGCGGACCTCGTCGCTCATGGATGCGCGGGTGCGGAGGTCTCCATCGCGGCTGTTCAACGCGTGAGCCGTTAGCAATGCAGAGGGGAAAATTGGACGGTGCAGCCTACTGGATGAGCATAAAGTAGGGGTTCAAGCTGTCCAAAGACACGCCATCCCTGGCGCGGAGGACGGCCCGCGTGCGAGCACTGGCAGTTTTTGTAGGGTTGTCGAAGAGCAAGTCGCAGCTGGCGACGGGCTCATTGGTGACGGGTTGGCCGGTAGCGTCGTGCGGAGAGCGCAGGACAGCGATGGTGCCGCCCGAGGAAAGTCGAGTCGAGGTGCACGAGTCTCCGCACATGGTATCGAATCGGCGTTTTCGGACTTCGGGTGGCGTTGCAGGGTCAACACCACGTTGGGTACCGGTTTGTATAAAGGGTGTCTGACCAGCCTCTCTTGTTGCAGACCAGCCTGTTATAACCCGTTCACTCCGCAGGGTCGGTCCGTCCAGTCCAGTCCAGTCCAGTCTGTGTTTCAGCCGTCGACTGTTTCGCGCGTGGCCGTTGAGGGTGTGTGTATGAGCAAGTTAAGCTGTCCTGTGTGGTGTTGAGCAAGTTTGAGCTTCTTGACCTTGACCAGGCAGAGGTGCAGCCAGTCACGTCTCTTAAAATGCCATCTTCTGCTTGGCCGAGGACATCATGGTGTCATAACCCCCTCAGGCACGACCCCGCACCGATGTCGACAATCAACACCTTCATGTCCTTTGCCATCTGTCTCCTGGTCTTCTCCAATCTCATTGCTCCCGCTTCTGCCTCCTTCTTCCAACTACCCTTCTTCAACAATCCCAACCCGTCAATCGGAGAGAACACCACCGCCATGTCCGTCCAAAAATACTCTTTGCCGCCCTTGCCCTACCCTTACGATGTAAGCCTCCATCCAGTCACCAGACCCCTGTATCCACCAAATCCAACCACCCCATGAATGCTCCCTCACCGCTAGAGACCCAGCCACAACACCACGCCAACTCCAAGACAATGCCTGCTAACACAATCCCAAGGCCCTCGAGCCGGCCATCAGCAAGCAGATCATGGAGCTGCACCACAGCACGCACCATGCCACCTACGTGACGAACCTCAACGCCGCACTCGCCAAGTACAGCAGCGCCATCACTTCGTGCGACGTCCCCGACCAGATTCAGCTGCAGTCCGCCATCCGCTTCAACGGCGGCGGCCACATCAACCACTCGCTCTTCTGGGAGAATCTGGCCCCGCAAAACTCGTCCGACACCAAGCTCGCCACGGCCGCGCCCTCGCTCTCCGCCAAGATCACCGAGACCTTTGGCGGCGAGAAGCAGTTCCGTGAGAAGTTTACCGCTGCTCTACTCGGCATCCAGGGTTCTGGCTGGGGCTGGCTCGTCAAGGTCGAGGGCGCGACAAAGGAGCCAAGGCTGGCTATCGTCACGACCAAGGACCAAGACCCCATCGTTGGACCGGGTGAGGTTCCAGTGTTTGGTGTCGATCTCTGGGAGCATGCATACTATCTGCAGGTAGGTTGTTGTGTTCCGTTTGCGCGTGGATGCAGTCTGATTTTGAACACAGTACCTGAACGGCAAGGCGGCTTACATCGAGAACATCTGGACCGTCATCAACTGGAAGACGGCCGAGGAGCGCTTCAAGGGATCCAGGTCTGATGCTTTCAAGGTGCTCAAGGCTTCGCTCTAAGGGCTCGTCGCGACGAATGAAATTGATGTGAATGAGGCGTCGAATCCAGCGGGACGAATTTTGCGGTTTGTGTGTTTAATTTGAGCAAAGAAAGCACGAAGGAATGCAATTGAACACTCTGGCTCAACGTCGTTGCCTGATTTCGCGTATATTACAGAAGCACATTGTGGCATCAGTCGTCAAAGCGTTGCCTCTTCGTGTCCATGCCCTCGAGCCCGTGGGCTAGGATATGTTACAAAAGCGCTTGAAAGACTCACTCACCACTCCCTCGTCTCTTTTCGTCCTTCAGCGCAGGCGTCGTAGTGAATGAATGCTCCTCAAGGTCAATTATAGGAGCGAATGAACGCTCCCTAGACGCACTTTTACTGCCAGGGTATCTACTTTCGACACCCACTGTGACGCCTACCTCGCACCTGCAGGACCAGCGCCGGCGTCTCCAGCCGAGCCCTCTGATGCCTCCGGAACAGGTTTCTGTTCCTTACCCAGCACAACTGCCGTAGCGCAAACAAGTCAGCCAATGCCTCTACCTCAACGAAGAATGAAGAAACTCACGTCTCTCCCACAACATCCAACTCGACACAATCGCAACAGGCGCCGCCACAATGGCCGCCAGCACGCGGCGCGCTACCGGCTTGTACTCCTTCCGCATCTCGCCCTGACGCTGCTGCTGCTGCTGCCTCTGCTTGGCGGCCTCTTCGTCCTCTCGCTGCTGCTGCCGCTGCCATTCCCGCGCGTGCTCGAGCGCCTTTTCGCTGCGGCGTTGCGCCGCGGCCGCGTCTTCGCTAGTAGTACTGCTGCTGGTGCTGCCGCTGCTTGCCTTGGCTCGCTGCGACGCGGTCGGTTTGCGCGCCGTGGATCTAGAGGATGCTGTCTTGGGTGCTAATTGCGGTGACGACGAGGTGCGGGCGCTGTTCTTCTTTGAAGGAGGGACGGCAGTCGTCGTGGCGGCGGATCGGATGAGCGTAGGGGATAGCTGGAAGGCAGCGGGCCGCATCACGCGGAGGAGCACAGGCGTAATCATGATGTTGGTCGTCTCGTACGTGGCCGGAAAAAGAGAGTTGATAGGTGAATCTCGTGTACGGTATGGAAATGCACGATGAGATGAGTGGCCGGTCGAGGGTAGGTTGGTTTTGATGTCAATCGGAATTGCTGCGACAGCTGTCGCGCGTCTGCTACGCGTTTGATTGGACGCGTTTTCGTGGGTTTGGCTTTGGGGCTTGTGCGCTCCCGCCCCTGATGAGTTGTCGTTCGACGGACGGAGCTTTTTGTGCGAATGAGTCACTGCTGTGGCGGCCGGGAGGTGGATGGTTCGGACGGTTGGATGATCCCAGCACTTGATAGTCCTGCCCGAGGAAGCTCGAGTTCGAGGGGTTGGTTTCGGTAGACTTCCTTGCTCTTGCTTTGGGTATCTTCGCTGACACTTTCTTTGATGGACAAGGGACCGATCTAGCAGCGTCGTCTGAGGTCTCCTGACTGGTCCTTCAACGTCGGACACGGCGGTCGAAGCTCGTTCAGCGACCGTAGATTTGCTTCGATTTATGAGACTTTGCGAGAGTGTCAGCGTTTGTAGCGATTGAGTTTGTCAATGTGCCCATCAACACCAACGCATCGAGCAACCAGCTGCAAACGTCGAGCGTCGAGGTGCATTGAAGGGGGAAGCTCGAGTTGTTCCGGGCCACAAAACGCGTATGGAGACTCGGGCCGAGGGCCGGCTCGCAAGGATCGGCGCTCGGGAGCCCGAGCAGCGACTCCCCCGCCTCCGCCTCGCACGGACTCTTGCTTGGTCTATCATCGAAGGGGGAAAATTGGAAGCGTTCAGGAAATAGGTACTGCACGTTGACGAGCCTGCTTTGTTGTTTCGTCTGCATTCAAGGTTTGTGTATCAGCTTTCGACCGTAAAAATTACGTTTTAGGTTAAAATGTATCATGATGCCAACAAAACGACAGCAAATGCTAGCTCCAACCCATGTCTCGACAAGAGAAAATTGAGCATCAAACTTTCCGCATAAAACATACACTCAAGACCGCTGGATCAAGCGCTCAATCAATTTGAGAGCCTCGATGCCGCTCTTCAAGTCATCGATCATCTCCTCTCGCGTCCCGAGCGGCACGGGTCTCCTCCACTCCTCGGACAAGAACCACTTGCGCATTTTGCGCGCCTCCTCCGCCAAGATTGAAAACCCCTTGTAATTGAGCCGTCGCTCGAGGCTGCCAGTGGGACCCGTGGTCTTCTCCGCGCAGGTGTTTTTGAGGCCTATTTTGTTTTCTGCTTCGGGTCAGTGAATGCGGAGAGCATGATAAATTTCAAGAGCACTTACAGGGCGAGATGGAGAGGTTTGGAGGTAATGAGGGTCCTCAGGGTCGGATGTCTTGTCGACTGTCAGGGGGATGAGAGATTGTTGAAGGCGATGACCACCAGCAGAGATGGTTGGATAGAGCACGATGAGTACTGCTAAATCCGAAGTTTCAGAAGGACTGGAAGCTTCGTGTGCAAGAAGGGAGACTGTTGGCTTTAAGAGAAGCTGCGAACTGGAGTCGATTGACGCATAGGGGCTGCAGACGATGCGTTGTGACAAGTTGGTGGATCTGACACTTCAAAAGGGTTTCCCAGCTACTTATACATATCGGTTTACTAACAACACAACTGGCATTCGACTTTTGACTGGAAAAAAACTCAAAAAGCCGGGTAGGCATGCTCTGGTGAGCATATTTTGACTGGGGACTGATGCCGTACCATGGATCGATGCTCTGCTCCGCCGCGGCGAACCACGCTCAGCGTTTCGACCGCATCGTTCTTGACACATCTGTCGTCATGTAACCATTGCCACTTCTTCATCGGATGATAGCACCACAAGTCGATGAGATTGATGGTCAGAACATGAAGCCCTTGAGATGGTACGAGGAGCTTGGAGTCGAAAATGCTTGGCAGCAAGAGACTGTGCGAAAGAAAAAGCGCAGAACTGAGAAGTCGTGACACTGAACCAGTGTAGGAAAATGACCGATTATCTTTTCGCTGGCCACTTTAAAAGCGGAGCATACTGTCAATGGTAATCAATCCATCTCGAACCAAAATACCTGAAAGTTCTTCTTCAGACGACGATCTGAATAAAAGAGGGGGAGTATGCGAGCAGAACTCCCATCTCCATAAGGAAAGAGGCAGTTGAAGTCGTTCCATGTAACGGCAATGTCGACGGCAGCGGTGTTGGCTATCATTCAGGCCATGGTCGAGATGGTGTTGAGCTTTCCGTGGTCGAGACCCACGCGATGACCTTGAGGACAGCTTGGTCCGTGCGGTAACGCGCTTACGTCTCCTCTAACACCTGGCAGCTTGCAGCTCCCGATCCAGTGCAAGCCTACCTTCGAGCACGCCGCAATACCCCAATTGGCCCACGATGCGTTTCTCCTTCGTCTCGACACTTTTAATTGCAGGCGCCAGCGCTGTCAGTGCTGCGTCCTCCTGGGGCTTCGACGATGCCTCTCTTACCGTCCAGGTCAAAGGCGCTGGCGTCGGCGGAGGTGTGAAGGAGAAGTACAGCTTGCACCCAACTACAAATATCCAACACGTCGCTAACGACAAGACCACAGGCTCAATCCCAAGGCACCGCTCAGCAAGCCAATCGCTCTTGGAGCTACCGATACCCTCAAAATCATTCTGACGACTGTCGACGGCAAAAAGGCAAAGAGGCCACACCAAGCGTTCCTTGCTCTGACGGATCCCAAGACTGGCCTTGAGGACGCTTTCGCCTTGAGTGTCAAGGATAATGGCAAGGCCAAGGTCGAGCTGGTATGACTCGCCGTCAATTTGGGTTTATAATCACGGTCTAACAGTTGGTAGACTCAGAAGGAGCTCCCCTACCAATTCCTCACCACGAGCTCTCCCCTCCAGGTATCCCTCGTCATTGGTTCCTTCGGCTCTTCAGAACCCTACAAGTCGGTCGTCTTCGACCTCGACGTCCAGCGTGACCCCAACGTCCCTCTTGCGATCCCCGACCCTCCTGTCCGCTACGGCAAGAAAGACGAGATCCACCACATCTTCAAGGAAGACCCGCGCAACCCGCCCAAGGTCATCACGCTCGTGTTTGCTGCGGCGGTCGCTGCTGCGCTGCCTGTCCTGCTCATCACTTGGGTCGCCCTTGGTGCCAACGTGAATCACCTACCCAAGGCTCTGGGCGCCGCCCCCGCGTCTCACGCGCTCTTCTTTGGCTCCATCGTCGCGCTCGAAGGCATCTTCTTCCTCTACTACACTTGCTGGAACCTCTTCCAGACTTTGCCCGCGGTTGGAGCGGTCGGAGTTGTGGCGTTGCTGAGCGGAAGCCGTGCCCTGTCTGAAGTCCAGGAGCGCAGATTTGCAGGACAGAGATAAATTTTTGTGTATAAGGAGGTGGAATAAATATGCGCATCTACCTGACGGGAATCTTTCGATTGGCGATGAGGAGTTGCACAGCATAGACGGTTGGAGAAAGGCATGAATCAAATTCGATTAAAAGCTAGGCCAAAAGATTAAAGCCAAAACTGATCCACCGTTTAGTTCGACGCTGCCCCTTCGTAACCTCCCTCACCCTCCAACTCGCCCCTAAGCAATCTAGAAAATGGACCCTTCTTCCTTGCCAGCTCTCCAAAAGAACCCTCCTCAACCAACCTCCCCTTGTCCAGCATGAAGACCTTTTCAGAAATTTCCATCATCTCCCTGGCGTGCGTAATCATTATGACAGTCATACCCTTGCCGACCAATGATGCCGAGCTCTCTCTGTCCAACGCCTGCGGCTCCCTCGTGCCTTTGACCAAACGCTTGATAGTCTCACGCACGATGCCTGCGTTCTCGACGTCCAGCGCACTCGTGGCCTCGTCGAGAATCAAGACGTTGGGCTTGCGGGCCAGCGCGCGCGCAATGGCGATGCGCTGCGCCTGACCACCGGACAGACCGACCCCGCCTTCGCCAATGGGAGTGTCATAGCCGGCGGGCAGCGAGGAGATGAACTCGTCGATGCCAGCAGCGTTGGCGGCCTCGCGCACCCGAGGAAGCGCCCTCTGCGGATCCGCGTCGCGCAGGCCGTAAGTGATGTTGTCGAAGACGGAGGCAGGGAAGATGGTGGGGCTCTGACTGACGACGGTGACGAGGGAGCGCAGAGTGGGCGTGTGCAAGTGGCGCAGGTCGCGGCCGGAGAGGGTGATGCTTGCGTCGTTGCTGGTGTAAGGGACAGAATAGAGGTTCTGTAGGAGTGCGGCAATGGTGCTTTTTCCTGAGCCTGACGAGCCGACAATGGCCACGCAGCTGCCCGCCCGGATCGTCATGTTGACGTCGTGCAGCACTGTAGTTGATGGTCGTGTTGGATAGCTGAAGCTCAGGTTGTGCAGCATGATGTCGCCGATGAGTGGGATCCGCGTCGAGCCTTGTTCTTCGTGCGATTTGGACGAGTCGAGCTTGGTCAGGCGCAGTAGACGCGTCGCAGTGTCTCGTGAAGATCCGATCTGAGGTATCATGGAGATGATGAGAGATACGTTGGTCATGCTCATGGTCAGCTCGGTAAAGACGTTGAGGACTTTTGTAACCGTGAATTCGTTCGTCGCAATGACCTCGCCTCCATAGTAGAAGAGCAAAGCCGTCACAAAGTGGATAATGCTGTCTGTGAGACCGAAGAAGACGCCGCAGTAGATGGCGCGGCGAAGGCCGACTTTGAATATGGTTTGCGTAGCTTCGAGGTGCTTTTTCAAAAGGGTGTTTTCCAGAGTGAAGGACCGGACAGTCTTGATGTTTGTAAACGTCTCGCCCACAATCTCTGTAGCCTTTTCGTCGGCGTCGTTGAGCGCACCCTCAGCTTTACTGCTGACTGCCGAAAAGCCATTGGTAACAGCCCAGAATATGGGGGCGATGGAGAGACCAACGAGAGCCAGTTTCCATGCGCTGACGATGCTCCAGATTATGGCCGTGCACATCATGACGATGGCAATCGTGACTTGTCCAGCGAAACGGCCCAGCAAGTTTCGCATTTCTTCAGCGTGGTAGTCGAGGCTCTGCGCAAGGACTTCGACAGCATTTTCCTCGCGGTCAAAGAACTCTCTTGGCTGCCCAAGAATTTGCTTCATTGCGTTCTCACGTACGCTGTGGATCCACATCATGCCGCAGTACTCGAGCAAGAAATGAGAAAAGTATTGGGCGAGACCGTCTGTGATGGCAATGGCCAGTATCGCCAGGGAGTAAATCGTAGCCTTTTCAGTTCTTCCTTGCGGAACGTAGAAGGTCGCCAAAAGTTTGGTAAAAATGAATGAAAAGACGGGTGTACAAACAGCGTGAACGATGCACCAGAAGAACCCAAAAAAGAGGATGAGGCGCTGGAACCAGTTAAGGCGCGGCCACACAGTCATGAGAATCTGCTTGATGGTCATGACATCTTGGCCATCACGACGTTCGTGTTTTTTGAAGATGAAGTAGCCGGGTACAAAATCCAAGATCCGTCTCCACCCTGTCCTCTTCGGTGTCTCAGGTTTCTCCAGTATCATTTGAGATCTGCGATTGTACCGCGACTGTCGGGCAGATCGCCTTAGAGCAGCCGTTGACTGGCGACGACTTTTGCGTGTCGTCCGTCGTCTGTCTGGTTCGTTGACGAGTCCCTCAAAATCTTGTACGTAAATAGAGGCTCTGACTCTACTCTGGCGTTTTTCATCGACGGCAAAGTATCCCGAGTTTCTCCGCGAAGCTGTTGTGGGTGCAGTTGGCGAAGCAGACTCCGTGACAGGCATTGGAGACGACGCAAATGCCTGAGGAGAGCGCCAGTAGCCTGCCTGCATTGGTGGAAGAACCATCGACTGTCTGTTGTTTGGGTCTACTCGCTGCTCAACAAAAATACTCGGGACGAATTTGGGAGGCTGGGGTCTGTCCTCCTCAAGATAGTCGGCCAAGTGATCCCGCATTTTCGCACCCTCTGAGTAGACTGACGAGGTTTCTGATTCAGACTCGTTCGATTCCGACTCCGATGATTCTGCCTCCTTGTGGCCCTCTTCTTTGCTGGAAACCAGAAATTTCTGAAAGGGTGAGTTGAGATCTTTTTCCATAGAGTTGCGGTATCCATCTTGAACGACTTTTCCATTTTCCAAGATGAAGACATAGTCCTCTGACTGAATCTGGCCAATATCGTGGGTGATGATGATGGTGGTCTTTCCTTTGCGCCATTTTCGAATGCTCTCCAGTATAATTGTGCGGTTGATGTAGTCCAAAGCACTCGTAGATTCGTCCAAAATTAGGATCGGCGTGTCTCTGAGGCGAGCCCTGGCAATAGCGACACGCTGGCGTTGACCTCCGCTCATAGAAGTACCCCCAGCACCGACAAAGGTGTCGAATCCGTCAGCCATGTCGTTGATAGTGTCGGTCAAGAGAGCGAATTGAGCCACTTCCTTGACTTGGTCCATGGTGACCGTCTCAAAGTCTTCCTTTCCGTAAGTAATGTTTCGGAAAATTGAGCCCTCGAAAAGTACGCTGGTTTGCTCCACCAATGTCAAATTGCGACGCAGCCATCGAATATCGAGGTCCTCGAATTTGTGACCGTCTAGCGTGATGGTTCCGGACTTGGTTGGGTAGAAGCGAGATAGGATCTGACCAACGGTACTTTTACCTGAACCGCTTTTACCAATGACAAACGTTGTCTCGCCGGCCGCGAAGAACAGAGACGCGTTTTTCAGCGCCAGCTCGCTGGGACGGATTGGGTATGAGAAGTTTATCTGCTCCCCTGTCAGCGTTTGCTCTGATTACGTAGCTGTGAATCTTACGTTTTTCATCTCAATATCCCCAACACAATGGTCAGGTTTCATTCCCTCCACCACCTCGTCTTCACTTAGACTACCATGGATGGTGACCGCCCTCAGCTTTGCGCCAGCAGCTCTACCTTTTTCAAGAACCATCATCATGGGCAGAAAGGCCATGAAGCCCTGACAGGCCATGAGCGCTGCCCAAAAAGTTGTCAAGACTTTTCCCGGAGAAAGTCCCTTGTCGAGTAGAGTGGTTCCATACCAAAAGCCCTGGATGAACATGGCAAAGGTGCACAAGCTGACGACACCCATCTGAAGCGCGTTCCAGTTGGCTTGTCTGATATAGTAGCTGGCAGCTTTCCGGGCAATTTGAGTGTACTTCCAAACCTCTAGGTCCTGTCCATTGAATGACTTGACAGTCTCAATCGAAGACATGGCTGCCATGGCGTACTTGAGCGCTTCATTGAGCTTGTCACTCTGTTTGTCGACGTTGGGTTGGAGACGAGATGAAAAGAAGACGACTGATATGCCAACGACAGGTACGACTGCAAGGATGACGAGTGTCAACTTCCATGAGTAGAACATTGCCAGGCCAAGACATAAGAGTGTAGTTGCGACTGCCTCGATGCATGTACCAAATGGCTGAGAGGTTGCAATTTGAAGTTCACGCGTTTGCCTGCGACCTTTGTTAGCTTGCAACGGCTTCGTGAAGGAGGTGGTGCGTCGTACATTTGCAGGCGTGGAATCATGGCCCCAATGCCGTTCTTCCGACGGTCAAACCACTCGATATTCCTCTTCAGCAATGCCCGGAATATTCTTTCGCGAGCGCTTCTGGCTTGAAGCTCTCCAAACAAGATCCAAGAAGCAAAGTAAAAGGACTGCATGAGCCAGTTGGCAGCCGCCAACGCGACCATGTAGATGGTGTACTTGGAGATGTCGCTCCGCAACTTCTCGGCGTCAATTGTACGAGCCGCATATTTTGAAAAGGCGTCAAAGATTTTCCCCAGAAGCCAGGCATTGAACGGTACCACGAGACCACAAATGATCGCGAGGGATACCGCGGTGATGAGGAACGGCAAATGCTTCTTTGTTGTGAAGTTGAAGAGGTCTTTCCATTGGGTTTTGCGCAGCAGTTCTTCGTTTTCGCTAGACTCGGCGTCGGGCAATGAAAGGCTGTCTTCGCTCTCCGTTTCTTTTTTCTCCGCTGGGACTGAGGGCAGCTCTCTGTGGATGTTACTTTCGGCCATGGTTCAGAAGCGAAGGTGAGTTGTGTTTTGGTCCATTGAATCACGAAGGAAAGACACGTCTGAAGGACGGCGAGTACTGGAGGAAATAACAAGTGACGCGGGGTGCGACGCAAAGTGAAGTGAATCAAAGAACAATCGTAGGCTCCGCCTTTGCGCCAAGTCTGTTCTTTCACTCTAATAACAAAGACCTCGAAAAGTCCGATCACGGCTCTACAATGTTCCAGCCGCGGTTTAGCTACGAGAAGCCTCCCAGTCACATTCCGAGGAATGCTTTCTAAGGCGTCTGCCTTTTGGTTTTTGTGTAGCGTACTACCTCGGGGCCGCTGTCATGTCACCCAGGACTCTACTCTTCTCGTGGCCAACCCAGATACAAGGACGGAGACATCAGCTGTCCGGCTTTGATCTCTTGCACAAGCCTCGGTGGGTCTGTGGTCAAGCTTGTGCGCCATGGGATGCGTGGCACTCGGTGGCAATACGTTCGGGTTGGACGGAGCAGCAAACAACCGGTATCCGAGCCGACTACTCCTTCTTCTCTTATTGTTTCTTTGCCTCTTCGGGATGCGCCTTCTCGTAGATCCAATCGTTCAAGCCCTCGCGGTTTCTGACAATCTCGACGGCGTAGAATTGCATCCGCACGGCTAGCCAAGGGTTTAGCCCTTTGTCCCTCGAATGGCGAGGTCACAATCCCTTGCCCTCATTTCGGCAAGCAGACCGGTGAAGACTTACCGAAAATGGTCTCCTTCTCTCCATATTCGAACGAAGGGTTGGCACGCAGCATGGTGCCAAAGTTGTAGTCATCGACCTTCTTCTCGTACTCCATGATGAAGTTACGCCACTTCTCCTTGCCTGCCTTCGACTTCATGTCGTCCTCGTTGATTGTTGCACGCGGGTCGAAGTCTGGGAACTCGCGCTTGAAGTGCTCGTAGATTTCGTCATCCATCTTGGTTAGGCGGAGTTGCGAACCGCGCATGCGCTCGAGGATGGACCAGTAGGTCGACATGTGTTGGACGACTGTAAGGGCGAATGCGCGTTAGCGTGATGGGTTCCTGGAGTAAAGGTAAGGAGGATGTACCCTTGACGGCGAACTGCTTCTCAATCTACGCATATTTCAGTGCTCGTTGCTCATGAGGCTCTTGATGGTTTGCGACACTTACGTCTTCGAAGTTGTCGGCTTGCTCAGCCGAGAGCTGAGTGCCGGGGGGTCCAACAGGTCCAGACATGTCGGGTATAGTGCAGTGTTTCCTGGTTTCGAGGAGAGGTTGTGCAAGCGTGGTGGTTGGTGCTGTCGAATTGGGTGGAATCTAAAATTCGGGCGCGGGCGCGGGCGCGGGTGCAGGCGCACCCATGCCCCTCTCTTCCGTCATAACTGATTGATCAGATTAGATTTACTGCCTCACGGGTGCGACATGGATGGCCCGTGTCCCACCCCGACTAACGTGAACGTCAGGGTCGGCCGTTGACCGTTTGATGGCACTAGAACATTTGGCAAACAAACTGGCCCGGGCTGGTTTCGAAACAGGGAGACATGCCAACGGCGTGGCTGGGTTGGAGACTTTTTCAATCAAGTGAGGGAGCCAACATTCAGTGATTTCTCATCCCTTTCCATCTCCGCCAATCGCGTGCGAAGCCGGGGCAGGCAAACATCATATTAATACAATAGAATATCCCTCTATACAAGTCCCTCTAGTAGCTGACCCTGGGCAGTGCTGCAGGCTGGACTGCTCATGTCCGAAGAAGACAGATGTGCAGCAACACGCGTTTGATAGGCCTCGAAACCTCGATTGGGATTCAACAACAGAATAATTCCTGGAAAGAAACCGCTCTTTTGGTCCAACATCCCCAACGGTCGTAGACGTGCCTGCAGTGATATGCCCGGTTCAAAGTGTCCAGATCCAAAACGCCCCGCTTGGTAGGTACCCAAATACGAAAGAAACCAACGCAACGAAATGTGGAAATGCCTTGGAATGCTCCCTTCACTCAGGTTGACCATCCCGTGTGCTGTGGCTGCTGCTGGTTGGGTTGGCCAGGACGAGGAAATACCGGAACCGTTTCTAATTGCTCCAGACCGCCCATTGATGCCTGTGCATTATTTTGCCAACCTTGTCCGGTCTGCTGGTTGACAAATGCGCTTTGTCGGAATGGATTGGTGCTTCCAGTCGCTGTCGGAAGCAGCATGGAAGGCGTAGAGCCAGACCCAGCTCCAGCAGTCTTGGGTCTAGCAAACGGATTAGTCCCTGTCGGCGTCGGCTGGAGTGGTTGTGGTGGCTGCTGTTGGGAGAAGTCGGCCGGACCTGAAGATGGCATCGCGGACAACGATGGATTGAATCCTGTGTGATTGGACGAACTCTTGGCAAAAGGGTTCGTGGATGTTCTATTCAGATCTGATCCATTTTGCAGTCCAAACGGTGCACCTGTCCCTTGAGTCATCAACATTGATGCGCGGAAAGGGTTTGTAGTCGTATGCTGAGGCTGCAATTGCTGCTGCGGCATCTGTTGCGGCTGCTGGTGGTCCATCCCAGGGGCTCCGGTAAATTGAGGCTGCTGATACTGCGGCATTCCTTGCTGGGGCATTTGCTGTTGAAACTGCTGAGGTTGTGGGCCAAAGCCACCAAAACCTGCTCCTGTAAAGTTAGGTTGCAATTGCTGAGGTTGCGGTTGTGGTGCTGCTTGTTGCTGTTGTGCGAATGGGTTGTTTTGGAATCCTGTAGGCTGGGGCGCAAAACCATAATAAGGTTGCTGCTGCATCATGCCACCTTGCTGTGGCATTTGCATTTGCGATTGTTGGAAGTGTGCCATCGGTTGCTGGTTCTGCTCGATGGACTCAAAAAAGTCAATCAGGTCTGGAGCTGGACCCTTGTTCTCCTGGGCCGGTGCAGAAGGTTTCGGGCTGAAGACATCGTCGTCCTTTTTCACGTCATTCAGTTTGCTGGTACCATTGAATCTCCCCTTTTTGCCGTCTTGCTGAGCAAGATACTGTCTGCGATTAACTTCAAAGTCCTTGTCGTTGAGGTATTCCTCCAAGGACGATGCTAGACTCGTCGGCGCATGCTTGATTTTGGGAATCTCCAGACGTGTCGAGTGTTCATGGAGCCTTGCGACACTAAGATATTGTACGACAGCATCTGTTTGTCGACAGAACATGCGATAAATCCTCAACGCACGCTCAGCGTCGGGGTGCGACATCTCAAAGTAATGTTCTGGAAACAATTAGACTGTCGGCCAGAGAAGCAGCGGACGGTTTGGACAAACCCAACACGTTTATGGTCCCTTCGTTCATGACGTGGAAAAGAGCCAATAGGTCCATGGTGAGTAGCCGGAAAGCAGTGAGGGTGATTTCGTTCTCTGGCTCCTGAGACAAGAAGTCGCACTGTAGTAACGCGTGAATCTGGTCCTGGACCTGCTCCGTCTCTCGCAGCAATCCCTTGTCGACTGACAGTCGTTTCAGCCGACCTTCTCCCTGCTTGACGTAATCAACTCTTGTAGAACCGAAGCTCTTGGCGCGCGCCATGATGTACTCCGAGTAGGCGCGGATATTGTGGCCTTGGGTCTGGACTGATTCGGGCATAAGCATACCATCGACTGGGAAGAGCAAGGCCGCATACCCTCGGTGAAGTTGTTGATGGCCAGGCGCCGCGCGGGGGATTGCGCCAGGTACTTGAGCGTCACATCGGGCTCACCCTCGCGGATCATCAGGTGGATAACAATGAGGGCTTTGAAGACGATGGTCCATGTTGTGTCGCGCAGTCGGTTTTGCAGAGTGCGGAAGACCTCCGCAACGCCTGCTTCACCGGCATGGGTGGCTACCAGGATGTGTTCGACATACTTGGACTTTGGGGGGGCGAGCTGTGCGGTGGCCGGCGGAATTAGTGGATGGGGCTCGAGCGAGGGGACGAGGAGGTTGGCGAGGAGCTTGCCTTGATCTTGGTGGCTCCCTTTACAGACTTCTCAAAGGAGCTGGCCATTTGAGGCGCGTAGCATTCCGCGACGGAGGGCGAGCGGAGAGGAGGTGTCGATAGAGGGCGCTGGTATCTTGGGTTCGCGGGCAGAGAAGGTTGGAAAGTGGGCAACTCAAATGGATAGGGCGGGAGCCGGCACAGGCGTCATCAGTGAGCTCGGCGGCGGAGGGTCCGTGGCAGAGCTTCGCAGCCCGCGCCAAAAGTACCTGGCCGCAGCCTCCCGCCAACCAACCTACTCCTGCATACCTCGCCCCCCGGCTGAGCCACCACTGCACCTCTCCCGAAAAGATTCATCATGTCTCGTCCAACGTCACCTACGCCGTCCGAACGCGCAAAGCTGGACGCCGAGCAGCGCGCCAGAGAGGCTGCCGAGCAGGCCCAACTGCCCTACAAGTGGACCCAGACCATCCAGGATGTGGACCTCACCATCCCCATTTCTGGAAACTACAAGGGCAGGGACCTCGACGTGAAGATCTCCAAGACCAAGCTCAGGGTTGCAATCAAGGGCAAAGACCCCATTATCGATGTAAGGAGAAACACAGCGACCCCTTGACATGTCATTGACCCAAGACGCAGGGCGACCTTCCCAAACCCATCCTCGTCGATGACTCCACCTGGACCCTCGAAACCGTTCCCCAAGGCAAGGAGATAAGCATCCACCTCGACAAGGCGAACAAGGTGGAATGGTGGGAGCATGTCATCACGACGGCGCCCAAGATCGACACCTCCAAGATTACTCCCGAAGACAGCAAATTGAGCGATCTCGACGGCGAGACGAGGGCAATGGTCGAGAAGATGATGTTTGACCAGCGCCAGAAGGAGATGGGCAAGCCCACCAGCGATGAGCTCAAGAAGGAAGAACTTTTGGAAAAGTTCAAGGCTCAGCATCCGGAGATGGACTTTTCCAATGCGAAACTCAGCTAAATGCAACGCGGCAAGAAGATTGAGCGTACGAAGTCACGATGGTCTTTTTATGCATAGCGAGGCACACAAAAGCGCCACAGGAAAATGAAGGAAATTTTGATGCTCGAAATGGACTCCCGCGGCCTTTGATGCCATTGCCGTGCGCTAATGCCCAATCCCGCGGTCAACGGCGAATAGTTTACATGGTTTTCGGCTGCTCTCAATGTATTCCGACATTCTGATTAGTCCTTCAGCTGGAGGTGGTAGGTCTCCAGTTGCTCTTTCGTCACCTTATTTGGCGACTTGACAAGCATGTCTTCGCCCTTTCCGCTCTTTGGGAATGCTATAACATCCCTGACACTATCTCTGCCCAACATTACTGCAATCAAGCGATCGAATCCCAGCGCGATGCCAGCATGGGGCGGGCACCCAGCGCGGAGCACCTCGAGCAAGTGCCTGAAATCCTCAATTCGCTCGTCACTCATCTTGAGCACCTCCCGCATCACCCACTCTTGAACTTCGGCTACATGGATACGGCGAGATCCGCCGCCAAGCTCAACGCCGTTGACAACAAGATCGTAGTGGTCAGCTCGGGCTGATTTAGGATCCTTTACCAGTAAATGAATGTCTTCGACGGTTTTTGGTGCAGTGAAAGGGTGATGCGTCGCGGTGAGACCTGCTGCGCCTCCCTGTCCTGGATCTGTGTCGTTGCTGGGCGAAAAGAGCGGAAAGTCGGTGATCCAAAGGAATTCAAATCCTTCAGGCTTCGGCAGAAGTTCTTTTTCGACTGCTGCTTTGTGCAGAGCGAGCCGCAATCTTCCAATCGCGGTGCTTCCACCCGTGAACGGTTCGTTCTTTCTTGCCTGGATGATTACCACGTCACCCTCTTCGAGACCGAGGTCTTCCTCCAACCGCTGTGCGGCTTCAAAACCAAAGACCTGCAGTCCCTGCATTGGCTTGCTTGAGTCGAAAACAGCGACGCCGGGCTGGCCGTCGGGATTGTCTATGAAAGGAAGACCTTCCGGGGATTTCATGAAATCAGAGACAAACCGGGACGCTTTCGAAGGACTGGTATCTAAACGCAGTTTGAAGACGTCGACGGCGGGGAAAGCGATTGGGCCAATCTTGCTGATCAGGTCAGCCGGAAGGAGGTGGTCGACGCGCGAGATCTGCTGAACATGTTAGATATTTCAAGCTCTTTTTCAAGCAGGACAAACACGTGCCTCCATTCCAAGGCGAACATCGGGCTTATCGGAGCCGTATTTTGCCATGGCGTCGTTGTATGTCATTCGAGGAAACTTGATGGGTAGAGTCGCGACACCAAGTTGAGTCCAGAGGCGGCCGACCAAGCGCTCTATGCAGTCCATGACATCATCTGCGGATGCGAACGACATTTCCAGATCCAGCTGCATAGATTAGTTTTGAGCTAATTGCTTCGAGTTGGAAAGCATACCTGCGTGAACTCGGGTTGTCTATCAGCCCGCAAGTCTTCGTCCCTAAAACATTTTGCAATTTGAAAGTATTTGGCAAACCCGCTAGCCATGAGCGTCTGTTTGTACTGCTGCGGGCTTTGCGGCAGTGCATATGCCAGACCTTTTGTTCTGGTCGGCACGAGGAATTCTCTTGCACCCTCAGGTGTCGATTTGAAAAGCAGCGGCGTTTCCACTTCGATAAAGTCTTGCCTGGTGAGCTCATATCTGCAAATCGTACTAGCCTTTGAGCGGAATACAAGCGCTTCCCGAAGCTCATTGCTTGAACGAAGTTGCAAGTGACGTTGGTGAGGATAAAAGACCGTGGTCGGGTCAAATTGTGTGTTCTTTGGGAAGGTGTTGAGAAGCGTGTAGTCTTTCAACACAATATCGACATTGCCCATGTTTTGGTGATGGGGATTTGGTTTCGGTGCAGTTTTTCGTGCTTTGGGTTGTTTTGCTACGCCCGGCTTTGGCTTTCGCTCTTTGACAACCCCCTTTACCGCGACCGCGTTTTTGGAGTGCTCCAAACGGAATCTGTAATGGACATCCCCCCCACTATCTCTGCCGCCTGAAACTAATTGAACGGAGTGTCGAAAATCTTTGCTCACCAAGGGAGTGAAACAAAGGTGCTTAGACAGATGGTCGGAGCTACCCAGATAGCCGTGGAGGACTACAGTCTCCCCAGGTTTGACATTTCCAAGATCTTTGATTTCATGGGTGGCAGGTGGGAGTTGCGCTGAGAGAACGTGTCAGCATTGTTAAACAGGTCGTCGTCCAATATCAACGAACTATTCTCTGAATAAAGCCGCAAAAGTCTGGGCAGCTCAGACGGTGGTCCGTCATCTGAAAGAAAGGTGCGGATGTTCGCAGGCCCCCGAAAGTGTGGTGAAGCATGCTTGACGACGGCCGCCTTGGGCATTCCTCGAAAATTGACGTTTGCGGAAAGGCGAAAATTGCTCCTCCACGCCGAAGTTGGCCTCACACATGTTCGACAAGAAGATGATAACATGACTGCGCTATCGTCGACGACGCGCAACGGGGCTTTGATGTGGTCGTGACTGGTCGAGAGGCCAGCGTTTTTCGAGCGCCTCGATTCCTAATGCGGACTAGTCCGTGTTACTAAGCAGCGGTCGCAGCCACAACATTTCGCCCGTCGGCCGCTCCCAAATCTTCTTTTCTCTTCATCCTTCCACGTTTTAACCATGTGAGTCCCAAAGCTCGGCCTCCACTGCTGCGACGCCCAACTGACTGACCCTACAGATGATGAAAGCTTAGCGTGTACCCGATGAGCTGACCCCTCTACCCGCTTTCGAGCTCTCCCTTCGCCGGGCTCAAGTGGTTCGTCTGTGGGTTTTGGGGCAGCATGATATCGGCGTTCGGCACACACACCTTGTTACTTGAACGGACGCTCAACGCATCTCTGACCCAAAAACTTGGAAGGAGTCTCGATTCTCGCCCTCGGTTTGCACTGCGTCTTCCGAGTGCGACGACCTTCTGTCTCCCCGTACATATAATGAATGAAGAGTTTTTCCATGTGTCGGCGCGCCTGGCTTGTGAATTTGCACTTTCCGCTGACGATCTATTTGGGATTCTCTGCACTCAATGCATTGCCTTTCCATCGCTCGGCGGTAGATCCAGTCTGGCATTTTTCAACAGGTCCGCATCTTCTTTCTGGTAGACGACGGATTGTAAAAGGGGTGCTACATATCGGCAAACATCACATTCGAAATATTCGCGTCAACTTGCACATGGCGTGGTCCTACCTGTGCAACTGCGCAAACGGTCTGCGCCGCGCGTCCTCAGCACTCCTTTCGCTCTGCGGAAACTGTCCTCGGAACTCACCGGCCAATGTCGCTGGCGGCAGTTGTGACCTTGGACTTTATTAGTTGCGACAGTGGCCGACACTGTCAGCGACTTGTTACTGAGAGCCGAAGAATGTACCCAACCTTCGACGGCATTGCCGTTGGAGATTCCTGCCTAGGTGAGCCGCAACCGAAAGTGGACCCTGTCCGGTTTCCTATAAGAAGCTATCTCTAGTAGCGCTGGGGGAGCCGGATAGGTGCTAAGGCGATGGTTTGTGCGACAGAAATACCAAGCAAAACAACAAATCAGCGAAACAGACCTTGCCCTTGGCCTGAGTCTTTTACGAAACTGCCCTCTGTTTGGGTCGAAGTTTGGAAACTTGCTCATCCCTTTCCTGTCTCCTGGTTGAACTTGACGCCCCACGCTAGCTATGATTCTACTGACACCTCTCGAGCTTTGAGGGCATACTCTGCGCTGCTTCCGGCAACACCTTGACCTGCGACAGAAAGTTACAAGAGCAACATCGGTATATAAGCGTCCCTGCAATTCTACCTTTTGAGAACATCATCGGTCTATGTATTGCTCATTTTACTGTCCCATTTCTCAGTCCATCTTTGTTTTGCGTTGAGTCGTGACATATTTAACTCTTACCTCCAGATTTGCGGACTCTTCAACATGAAGATGGGATTGAACGAGGTGCGTAGAAACCACACGGTACTTTTGGGAATACACCTTAACATACGTGTCAGGTATTTTCTTTTGTCTTCACATCCCTTTTTGTTGCATCCTGGACTGTGTCTGCGCATCCCGTTGGGACCTTTCCAGAAGGGCCGGGAAATCTACTATCGCCGATGCATGACCACGATCTTGAGGCCCGGAGAACATGGACTCCGCGAGCTCAGACATTCTACGGCACAACTCCAGGTGTAACCTCTCCAGGCAGCATGGCCTGGTTTCGTTCATACGTTGCAACGCCCAACGCCCAGGCAGTCAACCAGAATACCTTTGATTACAAGTGCTTCTGGGGCTCTGCAAGCCTGCTTCCAAAGTTTGCGCAGTGGATCAGTTTCGACTCTCTTTGGAAAACCAACCTGCCTGCCATTCAACAGCAACAGAACTACTTCATCAACATCAATAATGTTACCAGGAACATTAACGATGTGATTCGCGAGAAGATCCTTCTTGTCTCCGAACAGGACAAGGTAGACGCAAGGCTAATTCTGGCTGTCATGATGCAAGAGGTAAGCTCCTTGAACACATCCAAGAGGCACAATCTGACGAGCTCTGCAGTCCACTGGAAGGCTCAACGTCCCCTGCACTGGTGTTGCGAACTGTGGACTGATGCAAGGACCGCCCGGAAGCAAGCCGTACAACCCTAGCACCCCGCTCAAGAGTATCGAAGAGATGATTCGCTCTGGTGTCGAGGGCCAGTATGGCAGCTGGCCCACAGGCGGTCCCGGACTTGCGTGGTACCTGAACAGTGGTGCAACCCAGTCCTGGACGGGAATGACCCAAGCAGGAAACCCGTACCAGACTCTCCGCGCCTACAATTCCGGCAAAGTGTGCAATCCCAGCAACCTCGATCAGACGTGCAGCGGCGGCACCATATCCTACGTCAACGATATTGCAAATCGCCTTCTAGGATGGGGTGCGTGGGACACAGGCATCATTCAAAAGAAAAATGGCTGCCCCAACAACTACTAGCCAGTCCATCTACACGCGTCACGATTCCTGCGCTGCATCTTCCAAGTATGGCATCTCAGGCGGCGTATCGAGGCGTCCATCGGTTCTCCGCGTGCGTTTTCACTTCTCACCTCTACCGTGTACTGCAGCGACTATCACTCCAACAATACCCATGCGCATGTCACTTTCGAGCCCAATGTGGCACACGAGGCTGTTTGGATTTTTTTGGCTTTTTATTTCTACGGTAGAACAGCGAAAGAATTCTCATGATAAAACAACTTCCCGCGTCGCCAGTTTACTAACCAGTTTCCAGTATCTAGTTGTGGATCTGTGCCCGCAGGCCAGGAATGATCTCGAGGTCCTTTTCCGTGTACTCGTACTTTCCATCCTTGCTAATTTTGGGAGTCTCGGTCTTGCGCTGCTGCTGCGTTTGGCGCACCTTGACCCATTGCTCCATGGTCAGGTGCTGGCCCAGCTCGGTGAACTGGTTCGACTTGATGCCCAGGCGTTCCAAAAGCTTGCTGTTGCTGAGGGGGTCGAGCACGACGTGATTGTTAGGACTGTGGAATGGTCAGTTTCGATCTTCACATTTGATGGCAGCCTGCTTACCGAGCAAAGTACAATACTCCCAATCGGTCGACGTGCGCCTGGTCATCCGGAGGCGCATGTACGCGGTGGATGCTACTCTTGAGGAATCCACCTGTCAGTGCGGACAGGGCGTCGCAAATGTTGATGGTGATGGTCTCGTCCTGCGGCCGCACCCACTTCCACTGCCCTTGGTTGTTGAGAATCTGCAGCGCCGCCACAGGTTGTCTGAAAAGGAGGGTGATGCTGCCAAGGTCTGTGTGGCCAGGTGCGTACAGCTCGCCGATGCGCTTGTTTTCCTCGGGGGTGCGGGCGGCGTAGTGCATGTAGCGCAAGTGGTCCTCGCCCTTTTCGTCGTAGACGTGGTCGCGCACCAGTTGCTCCTCGTCGGGAAGCTCCAGCATGATGGCGAAGAGCCGCAGCAGCTTGTTGACGACCAGGTCATGGCACTTGCGGCTAAACTTCTCGATTTCCCCAATGTGGTCTTGGAGAACTGCCGGTTGCGCTCTCTTGTGGAATCCGTCAAACTTGGGAAGGTTGTAAACTTGGATGTTGTCCATGATGCCGTCATCGGTCAGTCTGTTGGATGTGAGTTTCCATGAGATCTAGCTGCGCGGAAATAGTACTGACTTGCGCAGACCCGCCGGCCGGTAGCCATTGTACTCTCCACTCTCGAGGTCCTTGATGTTGTGGTACTTGAGCTTCTCTTCCAGGGGAAGGTTGTAGAATTCCCGGCCGAGCGCGAACTGCCTGTCAACCTCCTCTTGGCTGATGTCAAAGTTCTTGACGTAGAAGAAACCGACGTGCTGAGCAGCATAACGAAGCTGGTCTACCAGTTGCGCCTTGCCCTCCGGCTTGTCAAAGGTGCTCAGGTCAAGAGTGACGAGCTCGGCCCAGTCGACTAGCAGTACATGAGTTCATGCCTTTGGAGTAAAAGTCCGGACACTCACGATTGGCCTTGGTCACCGGGACCTGCTTGTACGGCGAAAGGACCTTTCCGGGCATTGTTGCAGTTTTGTTCAGAAGTCGATAAGATGATGTTGATTCTCAAGCCAAGTCGCCAGTTGACGCAATCGCTATAAGTACGGTATCCCACTTTCATCGTGCTGCTGTGCCTCCCCGGGTAAGCATCAATCAATTACCTAGTGTGGTCAGAGACCATGGCACCACGGACCCCAGCAATGGCATCATAGATAATCTCTCGCGACTGCAGTGGCTGGACTGCCCCTCCAGCCGAGCTCAAGTGGAGTGCGGGGTTGTCGGTGGATGATTTATAAAGTCCGCAGACGCGTTTGTCGCTCGATGAGGCAGTCTGAGCGAATCGACAGGCCGGTGGTGGTGGAAGGATGCGTTGAAGGTGGGTTTTGAGGTACCGCAAAGCACGCAATGCGGGGAACCTCTTACAACATTATGTTTGCGCTCAGAATCCTCTCTGATTTTCTAAACCGTTCATCCGTTTCATGCACCGCTCTTGAAGATTACGAATAAAAAGATGTGTGTTGCAGCGAATCATCTAGGCCACATCGCTTTGGATTGCTGTCGTCCATATTTACATCAATTAGTTACGCAAAGACGACAAATTTCCAGCACAACATGTCCCAGATCACCACTTTACTTCAGTCACTCCTTGTTTCGGTCGTAATGTGACCGAACGCGGGTATCGAATGTATGATTTCAGTTTTGTATCTCTGAAGTGGCCGTTCCTAGTGCACTTCTCGCACATCACGGAGTCAACAAGAAACACTATTTCACGCCTGCTTCTACTGTTTCTCTGGTCCATTGCTTACGCATACTGGTTTGCACTTTGATGGTCGTCAAAACTTCTGGTTGATTGCCTATAAGCTAAGCTTTTCTCAAAAAAGGCTTGTCGTCTTCCAGAATGGCTTGGCTGCACAGCACAAGTCATCTACCAGATCGACGCCTTGAATATTTCATCTACATTACGGATACCTGCCAAATGGATCCGGATACGGCACTTTTCAAATGCTTACATGAGGCAATTGTGCACAGGTCTTGCGTGCTGAGGCGAGAGATACTGCCCCCACAGGCACCGTCTGCGAACCCGACGGTCCAGGCCTCGCCTGGCCAATCGCCATACCAGTGATGGAATGTAACCATGTAAATGAGTACCAGATATCTGCGGTCGCCGTTGCGCTTTTAATCGCCGCGCCGGAGAAAAATTCGCAGCGGTCTTTGAACTGTTTGAAAACAACCGCTGTTGGCTTTCGATCACACTCGTTTGGTTGAAGCGCAGCATCGTCGAGGAAATGTCCAAGTTGGATTCGCGGCAGCCGAGGACGCTGGTTGGAGTCTTCAAAGAGGTGTTTAATTGGTATCCGTCTTCGTATCCGCTCGAGGAGCGCAAGTGAGTCGCTACCATCCGGTCGCTCAAGAAAACATGCTGACATGCGCAGGCTGCTGTTCAAACTCGACCTATCGATCCTGATATTCGCGTGTCTTTGCTGTTAGTAACCTGAACGCTCCCTCTGTACACCTCACGTGGTCCTGACAAAGTGTGACGACAGTTTTCACAAAGTACTTGGATCAAAGCAACATCAGCAATGCATACACGTCCGGGATGAAGGAGGAGCTCAAGCTCTACGGCAATGAGCTCAACTACTTCAACGTCTGCTACTACACAGCCTACGTAATCGCCCAGATACCGTTCCTTCTGCTCATTTCGCGGCCAAAATTGTAAATCAATTCGTCCTCAATACCCCGGAGCATCCAAACTGGCAACCCTCTGAAGACGGAAACTGACCGACACAGAGCGCGATGGCTGCTTCCCTCACTCGAAGTCATCTGGGGCATCCTGACGTTTGCGCAAAGCCGCGCATCAACGACAGGCCAGCTGTACGCGCTGCGATTCCTGGTGGGACTGGCCGAGGCGCCCGTCTTCGCGGGAACACACTTCATCCTGGGCAGCTGGTACAAGGCGCCGGAGCTATTCAAGCGCGCGGGCACATGGTTCATCTGCAACTACCTGGGCCAGATGGTCAGCGGGTACCTGCAGGCGGCGGCATACACGAATCTGTCTGGCGTCGCTGGCCTGTCTGGATGGCGCTGGTTGTTCATCATCGATGGCATCTTCACCATTCCCGTCGCCCTTGCCGGTTACTTTGTCTTTCCTGGCATCCCTGAGTCGCCGAGGCCGATGTTTCTGACTGAGGCTGATGTGCTGCTTGCCAAAGCGCGTATGCAGGAGGCCAAGGTGCGGCCGCCGGGCAAGATGAGCCTCGATGTCTTCCGCCGCAGTCTGAAGAGGTGGCATATTTACGTGTTTGTGTTTTGCTACATGTAAGTCAGCTCTCCACTCCTTTCCCCTGATCCACCAGCACAAAAAAGAACCGCCATGCTGATTGAAGACTCATGACAGCTGCATGATCATCTCAGCATACCCCTCAGGCTACATGAACCTGTGGCTCAAAGCCGAAGACTTCTCGGTCCCACAAATCAACAAGCTGCCGACAGCGCTGTACGCGATCACGGCATTAGCATCGTGGCTGGGAACGACGCTCGCCGCCATCTACCCGGCGTGGGCCATTTACTCCATCTCGTCAGCCGCTTGCATTTTCTCCAGCATCTGCATGACCGTCTGGTACATTCCGAACGCGCTCAAATTCGTCGCCTGGTACATGCTCGGCTTCGCCGGCTGCTCCAGCCCCATTCTGTACTCGACCATCAACGTCATTCTCAAAGACGACGCCGAAGAGCGCGCTCTGGTCGTGGTGAGTCACCTTCCCCGATTCCCATTTTTTGTGGAATACCCCCGCGCTGACTCTCCCGCTCTTCGTCACAGGGCGCCATGATGTGCTTCGGCTACAGCTTCAATATCTGGGTGCCGCTGCTCCTGTTCCCCACAGCAGGCGACTGGGGCGCTCCGCGCTGGAAGGCCGGCTGGCCCGCCAGCATCGCCTTTTACGTGCTGCTGTGGGCCGGCTTCATGTCCGCGCTGTACATCCATCGGAGACAGTAAGTCTTTCTTTCATTCTCCTTTTGTTGCTTGCTCTTTATGACGCGTCCCCTCCTTTGTTTTCTCCCAGCGGCTTGCGTGTCGAAATGAGTGGACTGGCGTAACTGACGTGGATATGGCAGGTCGCGCAAGCAGGCGGCGCATGGTGATGTGGAGACGGAGACGACGACTTCGGAGACGAGTGAGGTGGGCGAGCATGCCGTTGGAGCCGAAGGCGTGTCCAGCGGCGGGAAAGAGGCGCTCGAGAGCGCCGCGGCGGTGCCGGTGGCTGAGTGGCGATAAGGTGCATAATCGTCTACGAGCATTGGTGAGAGTAGGGTGTTCCTTCATCTTCTTTCCAGCATCCAAGGAGTGGCATGATCTCGCACTTATCAAAAGTATTCTCTTCTTGCGAGGAGGGCGAAACTTCAACCAACTTCTTCCTATTTCGAATTTGCTATTCTGCTGGCGCGTTCGAGCAGTTGACCACCCTTCGTCCACTGCGGACTTTGGCAGGCTGTATAGCTACGCCACTACCTATGGTGCTGTGCTGTGCTGTGTAATGTACGACCGTGACCTTCACCGCTGCCATTCGTGACTTGGGAATCATCAAGGGGACATCGAGTAACCGGGAAAAAAGCAACCCAAAAGGGACAGGGGGAATATCCTTCAACACCAGATTATTCAAATCCCGGACCGCGTCACCAAATCTTTTCGACCCAACGAAACAAGGGCTGAATGGAGGTAGCATCTCCTGACCAAAAGTCTCCTGTGAAGCCAAACTAGACGAATTGATCTGATCAACGTCCCAAAACACGGTTTGGACACATCCATCAGGCTACCCCGTCACGCCTACCAGCCTACTGCGCAAAGTAGCCAGGCAAAACTTCCTCGTTGTCCTCTTCAAAGCCCAAGTGGCGATACCTGTTGCCGAGGATGTCCTTGTCATCCGACACAACGTTGACAACATGCTGTTGTTGCTGTTGTTGTGGCTGTTGCTGCTGCTGCTCCTCCTCCAAAGGCGGAGAGGGATTCGCAGACTTGCGCATGCTGTTGTTGCGCAGAGGGCTCTTGACGGGTAGGCCAGGCGCAGCCGGAAGCGGCAAGGCCGGGGGCGGCGTCGAGGGCGGCGACGACAGCGGCGGGCTGAAGAGGAACGGGTCGTAGCGGTTGCGCGGATCGTGGTGGTGGGCGCGAAGCAGAGGCGACATGGGAGCGGGAGCCGTGGCCGAGACGGCGCGCTGCCATGCCTGGGTTGTGGTCTCCATGGCGCGGTCGAATGAGTTGAGCGGCGAGCGGTTCAGTTGGCGGCCTCTTGCGCCGGGGTCGACGATGTCTTCGTCGCCGTCGTCGACAAAGGCGTATGGATTGCGCGCGGCCGTCATGCCGTGAAACCGCCTCTTGCCGGCCTTGTACGCCTCTGGTGTGCGCTCCTGCTCCGCTCGCAGGCCGCGGTATTCCTCCGGAGAGAGGTTTGGCTGCTGAAGGATGCGCTGCTCGGCTGCTTGCTGCTGCTTGCGGCGGAGGAGTTCGGCTTCAATCTTGGCTATGCGCGCGCGATGGTCATCGTCTGTCATGATGCGTCCGTCCAGTTCCGATATCATACTGGGCTCCACCATTTCGGGAGTGTGGGGGGGATGCTCCGTTGATGGCGTCTTGAGGGAGGGATCCCACTCCTGGGGCGCAACCCAGCAGTGAGAGCGTTCTTGACTGGCCTGTTTGATCGGCTTTTCTGACTTGTACGCTTTGAAACTGCGCAGGCCTTGGTCGCGGGGCCAAGGGGGCACGTTGTCAAGGGGTGGACAGAGAAAGTAATGGACTTTGTCTGTATACCGCATGCCCTGGGTGTCGATGGATAACGTGGAGAGCACTTGCAAAAGCCCGTAGAGTAGGATCCAGCGGCCGAGACGGGCGTCGCGGGCAGGCACATCGGCAAGTTTCGGTGCGCACACTTTTTCGAACTCGAGGAATCGATCTCGAAGACCATTTGCTGATAAACAGTTAGTATCGTGGGAAAGGGAAATTATACAACGCCTTGTCGTTAAGAAGATAAAGAAACTTACCTGCTAACTTCATGCCAATCTTGCTGACATTCGTGGCTTCGGTAAAAGCCAAAGCAACCTTCATTTGCTCAGACGGATCCATGGCGGGTGCGGACTTGTCTTTTTTGGAAAAGGTGCCAAACAGGTGCTTCTTCTTGGAATGGTGAGAGTTGTTCGCGGGGGCGAAGTTCGGAATGAGCGGATACGGGTAGGGAATGTGGAGGTAGCTGTGCAGGTTGTCGAAGCTGATCATAATATCCTGTATGGGCACTCCGGGGACGTCTGGCGTGGCCAACGGAGCGTTGCTGGACTTGTTTGTCATCTGCCATCTGCGTGTGGCGCGCTCTTCGCAGTCGTTCCACACAATGTCTCTGTCTACGAGAATATCGTAGATGGCGCCAAAGTCAAACTGCAACTCCCGCACCAAGTCACGCGTAAGCCAGTGGCCACGCTCGTCGTTCTTGGGCGGCCATCGCGAGTGCTTGTCTTCGAATTCGTTCTTGAGGAAGGTGCTGAATGACTCGATGCTCCTGAAAGCTGGGCTGTTGGCGATGACGTTGGGGAGCTGAAGGAATTCCGGGAATTCGAAATTGGCGAGCTTTGCTTCTGCGTCCAAGATTTTGATCTGCATGACGCTAAATGCTTTGGCAAGATTGTGCTTTGTGACTGTCGAGAGCCTCTTGAACTCTGGGGTGCCAGAGGTGTGTGGCGTCATCATGCCCACCACGTGGATGAAGCTCTCGGTGTATCCTTGCTCCCAGTAGATTCCGTCGTCTTCGCCTTTGGCATCTTTCTCGACAAGCTCGCACCAGGCCAGAAGGTCGAGAGCGCTGGAAATGTTTCCTCGAACGTCATCTAAGCGCTTGCTCACTATGTAATCAACAATGATTCCAGCCGGATGTGGGAGTGGCAATCCTCGGTGGAGATGAGTGGTTTCGTACAGATTCTTCGAGACTTGAAACAGTCCCTTGAGCATGTCGAACAAGTTGTTGCCGACAATTGGTTTCTTGTAGAGCAGCGCGATGAAGTTTCTGAAGCCAACCTTGTATGTGAAAATTTCGGTGGAAGTCGTGAGACTTCGCGGAATCGAAACAAATGCGTCGCAGGTGATTTCAGCCTCTTGGAAATTGATGGTATCTGACAGAGATGCCATGTCGCTGTGAGTGCGAGACAGAGGCGTAGCTGTGCGAGCATCTCTGGGCGGATAACCCCCACGGCGGCTGTTGGTGGACCGCAATGAACGGGAGCTGTTGTACGCTGCAAGAGCCGGCATTCCTCCAAAATCGGCAAGACTGGTTGGCGACCTTGGACGGTCGTCGTCCAGAGAGCGATAGGATGCTGATTCCGCAATGCTGGGAGCGGAGCGGTCGTCCATGCGCTCGAGCTGGCCCTGCTTGACGTAGTGGGCCAGCATGGGACTGCGAGATTCGAGCAGCTTGTCGACGTGGCAGCGAATGATCACCGGTGGTTCCTTGTAGTCTTCCTCTCGTTCGCTTTCGTCCATTCTCACAAAACGGATGTTGCAATCTCCTGACGCCATCTTGAGGTCGTTGTCCTGCGGCAGAGATTAGACAAAATATTCCACAATTTTCGCAAATACGCCTACCTTTGCAAAGCCAGGCCAAGGCTGAGTGCGTTCTCCATTACCAGACCAAATCTTCATGTTCGCGCCGCTCTCGTACTCGTCTCCGTATTGACTGAAGAGCGCATCGCTCGAGGGGGTTCCGGGAACGTCATGGCCAGACTTGTGACGGTTAGACGAGGCAGTACCGATCCTGGCCATGAGCGGGACGCCGCCACTACGTCCCCTTGGGTGAGACGACTGCTTGCCCTTGTCGGTTTGGCGCTCATTGCGATGGAGGGAGGTGGGCGTCTTGGAGCGGTCTTCCTCGCCTGACTTGGAATGCAATGAGTGAAGAGACACGGAGCCTCGACCAGAGCGGGCATATCCGTCTTTGGTCTTTGGCGCCGGTATGTGCCAACCAGCCTGGGAAGAGGGGCGCCTGTGCACGTTGCCATCGTGCTTCTTCTCCGTCTTTTGAATGTTCATCTTGACAGCCTTGCGGGCGTTCGCGCCTCGGCCAGACATGACTGGTAACCGGAGCCACCGGCTCGAAGGTTCTTGAGGTCTGACAGCAGTGGCAAAGGTGAGGAGTTGGAGTGAGGTCAGGTGTCTGAGGAAGTCGGATGAATTCGACCACACTTATAGGTGCGGGTGACGAGATCAGTTGAAGCAAGGAAGGTTGCGGATACTGTTGCAAGGTGGAGAAGGCTGTTTTTTGGAAAGTTTGCGGCGCGTTGAGTGTGTGATGCTCTCAAGGTTTCGGCGGTGGGTAGATCCGGAGACTGCTGAGTGTATGATGTCGTGCGAGATCACGATCCGTAAAGCAGACATCTAGGCGCTCACAACTTGGATCTGGGATCGCGTCACACAGAGGATGGTGAGGAGGAGAACAAGTTTTGGAAGTGAATGAGGGTGCGTGTGGTATGATAAAGAAACAAATCTATGAAAGGACTGTACAGGCTTTGTCCAAGCTGGGGAAGAAGAGTCTGGGCAGCTGAGGAGAGCGCCAGCTGAACGGCAATTGGCCAGCGGCCCGCAAGCTATCGCGTGTGACGCTTAAGAGGTTAAATGGTCTGAATCAGCACAGGTGTAGGTGGACGCGGCAAGGGAGGGTGGGTTGCTCGTGGGCAGCACGAGCCTGAGACAAAGAAGAAGCAAGGCCGGATGAGGGACAGATATATCGGCACGAGCGAACAATGGCGACGGAAAGGACAGGGCAAAGGATCGACGTGAAGAAGGAAACGAAAACAGTGGCAGGATGGAGGATTAAGACGGGAGAGCGACGCCCCGGTCGCAGTCCCTTGCGTGGCAGAAGCAAAAAAGAAAAATAAAATAAAATAAATCAGAGTCGGCAGGATGAGTTACACTGCCTTAGAGCATTGATAAGGCGGCATAGGACCCGGCGCCTCTGTGCATCGAGGTCAAAGGGGTCGAGGAGCGCGGCGCATGGTCGAGACAATGGAAGATGCCGCGGACGTCGTCCGTCATGGCTGGTGCTTGCGGAGATGGGCGACGCGTGAGTGGACGACCCAGTTGAGAGGGGAGAGTTGGAGTCTATCTGGCGATTGAATGGAGGTCGCTCGCTTAAACGGCGTCGGGCAGCCTGCATCTGTCTGTCGTCGGGATGGGAGCAACCACGGCACAGTGGCACCACCACCATGAGGAGGGAATTGGGGATATGCACCTCTTTTTCAATAAATGCTCTGCTGCTCGTCTGGACTGCGTTTCCCTGCTGCTCGCCTTGCTCTTAGTCTTGGTTGCGGGCCGCCTCCGCTCTGAGCCGTCACCACTCGACATGGAGCGCGGCGCTGACCAGCCTCTTCGTCTTTCTGACTCCCAGCCTCGTCTCAGTGCAGCCCAACCAGGCCCTGGCACACCGGCCCCGAATCGTCATGGTTGAACGATTCTGCGCCCTGTCCCGGGTCCATCCTTCTTCGTGCCCCCAAACACTACATGTAGCCCGCGACGCTACCCGGCTCTGACCTACTTACCTCACCTCTTTTCCGTTATACATTCTTGCCCTCAACCCCTCCGCCGCCGGCTGCGACCCGACCATAGCTACAGCTCCAGCTCACCGAGTCGAATCGAGTCAGCCCAGCCCGGCAAATCATCCATCCATCCACCATGGGCCTCTCCGGTTTCTTCTTCCTGTCCTTCAGGCTGGCCGAGATCATCACCCTGATCCCCATCATCGGCATGCTGTCGTGGTTCGTCCACGGCTACGTCGAGCAGAATGCCCTGACGCCCGACTTCATCCTGGTGTTGTTCATTGTGTCGGTGCTGGCGTGCGCCTGGGCCATCGCGACGCTGGTGGCCTACGCGCGCGCGCGCCACTCGGCCCTCTTCGTCGCGACCGTCGACCTCGCCTTCCTGGGCGGCCTCATCGCCGGCGTCGTCCTGCTGCGCGGCATCGCCGACCAGGACTGCGTCAACTTCAGCGCCGGCAGCTTCTACCTCGACCTCGGCGTCCTGGGCTACTATGGCCGCAACACGAATTCCGAGTGGTCGCTCCACGCCAACAAGGCCTGCGCCATGCTCAAGGCTAGCTTCGCCTTTGGCATCATGAACTGCGTCTTTTTCTTTTTCACTTTTGTAAGTTGGTGTTGTTACGCGGAGCAACGACGTGACTAGCAAAAGGAATTCCCAAGCTGACGTGCGATTAAACAGCTCTTTGCGCTCCTGGTCCACCGTCGCTACCGCGACGATCGCGAGGTCGTCGTTCGGCGCTACCACACCACCCGTCGCAGCCACCGCCCCAGCCGAGAATACGCCTACTCGACTAGTCCCAGGCGCTCGCACCACAGCAGCAGGGCGCGATACTATGTATGAGAGGAGAGTCCACGGAAAAGTGCTTCGGCATGACGGAGGAGAAGAAGAAGAAGAAGAAGAGACGGCGAGGACAGCAGCAGCAGTTGCGGCGGCGGCGTTGGCGGCGTCTTCTTTTGCAGCACCAGCCCAAGTCGTTTCCACACGTTTGCTCTTATTTTCTTTTTCCTTCGTTCAACTTTTTTTTTCTTTTTCTTTTCATCCACCAGTCTTCGTACAAAACCATCGACTGGAAACTGTACAGACGGGGAGATCTACATGAGGTATCATTGTTGCAAAGAGCGGGCGCGCGACGATGAATGGCGTCATAATACTCGGCGGGGAAGAGCGGGAGTGGAAAACTACGAATGACGTGGGGGAAGAACAAGGAGTTGGGCCAGGGAGAACAAAACAACCCCTTACATAGATAGGAGAAGGAAGGAAGGATTGCGACGAAAGCAGGGAAGCGAGGACTTGATGATGGGATGGCGATGGATATGGGAAGGTTACTGTCTTTTACGCGCACATTATATCCCCTCTACGGCTGCTTGCCCTAGTTACTACGTAGGTACGTAGGCGCGACTACGATGGATCATGACGGCGATGATGAACGATGAATGGGATTACGATTAGCTTGTCAATGGCATTTTCTCCATCTCACGCTCGCCGCTGCGAGGAACAATCGGCCTCCCCGAAAGTCAATCAAAGCTCTGGATTGCCCGCCGTGTACGTAGCACGACACGACACGCACACGCAGCTCGGGCGGACGCAGAGCGCACGTCATGTCATGCCATGCCATGCAAACGTATGTACTCGCTCGTCCGTTGGGACGAGTGGAGAGTGGAGAGTGGAGAGTGGAGAGTGGAGACTGGATGGAAAGGAGGGGAGGGGAGGGGACAGTTCCAACAATACACATGCATGCATGCAAAGCTAACCAGACTACTGCCGTGTCACGACAAGAGTTTTTCGTTCCCGCTTGGGTGCCGTGGTGGTGGTCAATCATCCACCATTCACGAGGCCGGCCGGTATGAGGTCAACGGGAAGAAGAGGAAGACAGGAAAAGAGCATAGCTGCAAGTGAGAGAAAGAAAGCAAGAAGGATCGCCAGGCACACCCATCAGTCACCATCCACCATCCATCCACCATCCATCCATAATCCACATCCATCACCTAAGTAGCCACCCCCCGAAGGAACCGAACCGACCCGACCCGGAAGGACGTCAAAGAGGCGAGACGTCAAACAAAATCCCCCGCCTCCGCCTCCGCCTCCGCCTCACCCCACCCCTTGTGCCAGCCACAGAACCCTCCCAACCGTCAGCCCATCAATAACTACTACACATACAAGAAAAAAGGAGGAGGAGGAGGAGGAGGAGGAGGAGACGTTAGAAAAGTGCCGGCTGGTCGACCGGCTAGCTAGCTAGCTAGCTAGCTACCTAGCTGGCTGGCTGGTTGACTAGGCTAGGCCCTGAGGCTACACAGGCTAGGAAAAGACAACACCCGAGGCCAGAGCAGCGGAGACGCCGGAGCAAGTGAGCTAAGCTACAAGAGTCAAGGGCTGCGCACGTCTAGCTACTGTAGACGGCTAGCCAGTTCGGATGCTTTGATGGTGTCGCCTGAACCGTCCAGTCGTTGCGGAGGTACTGTATGTACAGTACAGTGCTTCCAGACAAAGTTGAGCCTCAGTATCACAAGATGGCCGCAGAAGCAGACTCAATCAAGAAAGGAGAAGAAGCAAAAAAAAAAAAAAAAGAAAGAAAGACTTTCCATCTTGTGAATCGCAATGGTCTAACGGTGGTATCTCAAACATCACAATCCGTCCGCCCGTCCAAGCCCAGGAGTCCAGTCCAGTCCAGCCCATGCCCAGAGCCCGTCATCCATCATAACAAAAAACGACGCTTGCGTTCCGAGGCCCCAGTCAAAGGTCAGCCCCAAGTCCCCAGTCCACAAACAATGCCTGACCATTATGTCCCGTCGTCCGGTATGCCCCATTCCTTATCCACGTGTCTTTTTGGTGGGCATTGCCATGTCATGCCATCCCATCGGTCCATCAACAATCTATCCGTTCGTGCGCGCGCTTGCTTTTTCTCCGCGGTTGTGTCCTTGCGTTTGCTCATCAATGAAGAGAGAAGAAAAAGGGCTGAGGAGAAGGGGAAATCGAAGGAAAAATTATCCAAAGCAAACGCTCAATGGAAGTGGTCTAGTAGCACCATTCGCATCAGTCATGAGCCAGGATAGCGAAGAAGATTACAAAGAGAAAAAACGACGCTCGCGCAGCAACAATGTGCTGTCCAGATCATGCCCACTTGCCCAGTAAAGCCATGAGACCCGCGCCGAGAACCATGAGGCCAAAAGCAGACAAGACCTTGGAAACGGAGGCCTTGCGCATCGACGGGCTGAACATGAACTCGTGGGCCATGAGCTCGACCAAGCCAGTGTAGATGAGGATACCGGCCGAGATGGCGTCAAAGACACCGCTGGTGATGAGGGTCCGTTGGCTCTCCGGAGGGTACGACTGACGAACGCCGAGGCCGATAGCAATGGCGATGGGAGTCGAAAGGCCGTAGCCAATGGCGAGAGCGTACGGGGTCCAGCGCTTGGAAGTGGGCCAGGGGATGGAGGAGAGACGAGAGCCGAGACCGAGGCCTTCAAAAGTCTGGTGGAAGACGAGGACGATGTAGAGGGTGATGAACTCGGCGCCGGATACGGCAAGCGTCAGGCCGATGAAGATGGAGTGGAAGATGACGCCGAACTCGAGGATAAAGATTGCAGTGAGCTGGGCCGAGTAGGTTTCGGGCACCAGGCCGTCGACTTCCCACGACTCGGGAAAGTCCTCGTTGGCCGTGTGCTCGCGCTGGTGGCCAATGTGGTCGTGGCCCGGGATGGCGGAATGGGCGTTGTCGTGGTCGGAGTGGTCTGATTTACGGCGGTTGGCGACGGCGATTTCGTGCTCCGAGTCCACGCGGGTGACACTTGGGCTGTTGGCGCTTTCGCGGTGCTTCTCGAGGTCGTCGTGGCTGTGCTCACCAAAGCGGGCGTACCGCATCACCATCAGTTCGACAAAGAAGATGACAAAGATGGTCATCAAGGCGATGCCCTCGGCCCAGGCATATTCGGTGATTGGGCCTGTCAAACATTCGTTCGTGAGAGCATCCACGGCAGGTTCCAGCAGCTGTATCACGTTAGTATGTAACCTTGAAGATGTACATGGCAGCAGACGGGACGCACATGGATAAAGGCCGTAGCTATGATGACACCAGAGCCAAAGTACTTTGTCGAAAAGAAGACCCATTCCGGCACCGAGTCTCCAGCATGTCGACGGGCAAAGACGGGGAAACAAGCTCCTGGGGAAGAGGTCAGGGCGCGGGGCACAGAGGCAGGCAGAGAGAGAGGTGAGGGGGACATACCCAATGTTGAGCCGACGAGAATGACGAAGATGGACGAGATTCTCAGGCCCATGCGGCCATCGTACTCATTGTCGGAGGAGCACGTCACGGCGTCGGCCATGGTGACAGAGGCGTACAGAGGTCGGGAGTGGTGGTTAGGAGGCGGCGAGGAAGCGACAGGTTGCAGAGAGGGACGAGAAGGGCAGGATGGGTAGGTATATGAGCGGTCGGGGACGAGAGGACGCGGGAGTGGAAGTTGATAAGGCTAGCGGAGCACGGAAATGGGAGCTGACGGTGGATGGGATTGGGGTTTTTTGGGGGGGGGGGGGGGGGGGGTGAATTGTGGGCGTCGGCGAAGAAAAGAGGAAATCCATGCCAACAGGGTACGGGGACGGGGACGGGGACGGGGACGGGGACGTCAAGCGGAGGAATCCTGGCGGCTGACAGAATCTGCGTGAGCACCTTGATGTCTGCCATGGCGCTACCTAGCCGAAACTGCAGGCTCCAATCGACACGGAGCCGACGGCGCTCCTCGTTGGACGTCGGCCAGAATGGCAATCCCCGTGAGCTGGCGTTGGAGGCTTGGGCCAGTCCAGCGTGCGCCCGGGTCGGCTGAGGACGACTGCGACGCCGTGGGGGGAGAAGCTGAGGTGGTACCAGACCAGACTGGCTGGCACGAACCGCCCTGCCGCTGGGAATTGAGCGCAGAGCAGAGCAGAGCAGAGCAGAGCAGAGCAGAGCAGACGTGGAGCATGTAAGCCGAAATTGGCCATGTCCGGTCCGGCACAATGGGCGGACATCAAGGTGTGCATTCGCAGTACATCACTGCGTCCTCTCGCCCTCGCCGTCTTGAGTTCCACCTCAATTAGGTCTCCTCGACGCCCGCAAACGTCCATCACGGCTCCCTCGCGCCGCCCGTCGTGCATTGTAAGGCAGCCGTCTCTTGGCGGGGGGGTTGCGGTTGTCGTCGTTTCCCAATGCGGCGCGCTTGCCTGTTCCGTTCCGGCTTCCTGGTCCCCTCCCGTCGCATGCCCCGTCGACTCATGACTAAGCCGTGCCTCTCTGCGCCTCACCTTTCTCCATCCATCTCGCTTCCACGCGCAGGTATGCTTCGTTACGTACGCCTCGCACAGTTCCTGCTTCCACACGTCCATTTCTGCATCCATCCATCCATCCATCCATCCATCCATCCACCATCCACCATCCATCCATCATCCATCCACCACGGTGCCTGCGGTGCTTGCTCCGAATTCAACCCCACCCGCCCCATCCTGACCTCCTCCACGCCTGCCATCCCTGCTCCGCTGAAGTGGTCGAGAAGAAAAAACTAACTTGCCCAGCGCTGTAACCATCTCTTCCTCTTTGCTTCTTCGGCTTGGCCGAAACGTTGCATTTGACCCGTCCTTGGCCGCTGCAAGACGTTTGCGCAGCAGTACAGTAGCTGCTGCAGTGCGGCTGAGGCTAACTTTGAACGCTCCTTGGCTACCATCTCCATCCGGCGGACGGGGGCCGGTCAATCAGTGGAGACCCTCGTGAGGTTGCCCACTCCGAGCTTCACGATTCAAAATATTGGCCTCTTCGGACTCTTTGCCTAAAATCCACTGCCGCGCATCCGCCTTTCCCTCCGCCGTCGTCCAACTTACGTGCGGATACCGTGCTGTCCGCGCGAAGCTCCCAGTCCAAATGCGACGTCTCGGCCGTGAATGGTAATGGCTCACGACGGAAAGCAATGGATGGCAGCCAGGTGGGATTGTCCCGGTCATCTCCTTTACGTAACTTTTGAAGCTGCTGTCATGGCACGACGATCCACATTGCTTGTCAGACTTTTCCTTCCTCCTCCCTTTTCAAGTCTTCTGCAGGACGGAGGTCCATCTGGAAGCGAGACGAGCGGAATTTCCATCTGTGCAAGCGAATGTGAGCTTCTATCCGATCAATATTCGTCTCATCAATCCTGTCTGTCTGTCTTTTGTCTGTCCATTGAGGGTATCTAGTCGTACAGTTTGTGTCGTTGCCGTCCATCCGTCCATCCATCAATCCATCAATCCATCCATCAATCAATCAATCCATCAATCAATCCATCAATCATTGAACCCTTGAAGCAATCCGTAGTTCAAACAGTCTCGCCCAGTCCAGTCCAGTCCAGTCCAGTCCAGCGCCGCGCCGCAACACCTCAAAACCCCCACGAGTCCCAAACGAAACAAACAGCCGATTCAAGCCAAGAAAAAGACGCCAATCCGGAAAGCGTCGTCGTCGAAGATGCGCCCAGCGCGCCCAGTGCAAGCCAAGCCCAACCTTCCATGTCTTTTTCCTTGTTTGGGACGGATCAGAAAGCTTGAGGTAGACAAGTAAGCAAGCGCCTGACAGCGCATCCGTCCAAGCGTCGGCGACCAATGCAGCATGTTGTCGTCCTAGGTATTTGGTGATTTCGATGGGAGTAGTTGGAGGGGGCAGTCGAGATTCAAGTGCCAAGCTGATCGCCCTTCTCATCCCCTGATCAATCCAAGCATCCGCCCAAATACCCAAAAGTCGGTCGCAGGCGTGCGTGCGTGCGTGTACGAACAATCCAGCCGACACCACCACCACCACCCTACGCCTTGCCATCAGAAGAGTAATCCGACGACGAAATCTCATCGCTCTCCACCAGCGTCGTCGCGTCGCTGCCGTCCGCCCTCGCCACATCGACCTCGACGACCTCGGGCTTGCCCTGCTTGACCTGGCCGATTTCGAGCTCCTTGTCCAAATCACCCAGGCCAAAGGCGCGCAGCACCATCTTGCCTCCTTCGGCCGCCGCCTTGGCAGCGCGTTCTTGCTCTCTCTTCTCGTCGGCCTCGGTGTCGGCGACGTCGGCGACGTCGTTGTTGTTGTTGTTGTTGTTGTCCTCCTCGTCCTCAGCGTCTTTTGCGACTCCGACGCCGCTAAATGTGTCCCAGGCGCTGCCCGCGCTCTTCTCGCTCGCGGTGTCGCTCTTGCGCGCTGAGCGCGCCGAGCGCGAGGGCGACGCGCCTCCGGAGCGCTGCCGCTGATGTTTGAGCAGACTGGCGCCGGCCGCAGCGCCCTTGTTCGATGGCGAGGGGGATGCGGCAGTCGGTGGCGGCGCCAGCGAGCTCTTGCGGCTAGGCCAAGGCGAGGAAGCTTGACTGCCGGCCGGCGAGCGGTACGACGCGGGAGACATGGTGGCCGCCGAGCCGGATCTGGCTGCGCGGACGGGAGTTGTGAAGATGCCGTTGTTGCGACTGTGGGTGTCTTTCGCGGCCGTGTTGTTGGCAGCGGTGACTGGCTCCTGTTGGCCGCCCTGTTGGCCCTGTTGGCCCGATGGCTGTGGAGCCCCATCTCCTTTTTCAGTTTCATGCTGGCGATGCAGATAGAGCGGCTCCCACGACTGCTCGACTGGAATGGGGTACGAGATGGGAATGGAGTCGGAGCCAGAGCGCTTGACTAGCTGCTTGAGACTTTTCTTGTGTCGGAGACGCGACGGCGTCGCGATTGGATCGGCAGCGGTGGCCATCATGGCTCCAGGAGCAACAGCGGCAGCAGCGCTCCTAGAAGCAAGGCCGATTGTGTCGGCATACTTGTAACGGCGTGTAGGCGCGGTTGCGGGCGTCGTCGTCGTCGCGCTCAGGTTGCGGTAGTGTGCGTCGACGTACTGCTCGGCGACGCGCTTGCGCGCTTCGTTGTGTCGAGGAATCTCAGGACTACCTGAGGAGTCGTGGTGTTCGTAGCGACGGTTGGCAGTTGTTCCAAAGACAAAGTCGGACGCGGGGACATGTTTGGCGACGGTGCGCTGCTCGACCGTTGCGCTTGGCTCCAAGTTGTTGGAGTAGCCCACGGAGAACTGCTGCTCGTCCGGAGTCATGGGTCGCGAAATCTCCGGAAAGGGTTCAGTCTGGGTTGATGGGTCGGATGATGTGCTGCCATTAATGTTTTTTCTTTTAAACAGGCGCTTGAAGCCGCGAGCTTTGGGTGGAGAGGGAGAGCGAAAGGCAGAGGCCGGAGGGCTGGTGACGGTGACGGTGGCGGGGGGCTCCGAAGCAAGCGCTTCAGTGAGGGTGACGGAATCCTTTCTGTCGCACTTGTTCACAGGCTCGTCGTCAATGGAGGGACTGGTAACACGAGCGTCGCTCAATGGGTTCTGGGTGACGGTGATGGCGGGCGTGATATCGCTGTCGCAAGTAGACGCGTCCGTGTCGTGGGCTCTGTTGTCCTCGGGCGGTGGAGGTGGGCGACGGCGAGGAGGAATGTCGATGAGCTTGGGACGGACAACCAGAGCAAGCTCTACGGTTTCGATGACTGCATCGCGGCAGTATTCGTCACCGTGGCATTCGCAGGGCTCCAGGCTGGAGGTTGGCGAGATGGATCGGTCAGGCGAAGGAGCCTCAATGTCTTCCGGGGCAAAGTCGTCCATGCTTGCGAAGCTGGTGACGCTGTACTTGTCGTCGGAGTCGTCACTGTCCACGGGTAGTGTGGGTGTCATGGGAAGTAAGGTCGAGCTCGCCATGATGGATTTTGGCTGCCGGCGGCGTGGCCAGGCAATGTTGGCGCTTATGTCGCCGCCTATGTCGTCGATGATGTCGTGAAGTGGAGTGTGGCGATGTCGTCGATGTGTATGGGCAAGGTTGAGTGCGCCTGCAAACCACAACACCTGCTGGCTCGAAAAATCCTGGGTGCGGTGCACAAGCGAACAAGTGTTTTCAAGGTCCAGCCAGGACGAAGTATTTGGGGGGCAGTATGCGCCCATTAAGAGAGGAAATTTGTGGACTTGGTTCTTTGAGGAGACAAGCAAAAGACATTGGCGACTGAAAGGAAATAATCGTGAACCAACCATAGACTTGGGAACTTCGTCATGACTGCATGGTGAACCAAGGCACTCATGAAACCAAGTTTATAAGAGGTCAAATACTAGGGAAAAGAGGAGCCAGCTCGAACAAAAACTAAGAGGAATTGATGATTCCAGAGTCCGTTGCAGCTCAATGGTCATAGAATAGGACAACGCGCTGGAGGAGACTTCAAGTTGGAGCTGAATGAGGGGAGGTCGTAGACAGCTACTACGTCTTGGTCATGGAACACCACCAAGCTCTTTGATCTTTTTGCTGCGTTGTCCTTTGGCGCCACCAATCCGTGACAGCTAGGCCAGGCTCGATTTCCAGACGCCCCGTCTTCGTTGGTTTCTTACTGCGTAAGGTTTTCTGACAGCCGACTTGCTCTCGGGCGTGCGGCCCATGCAGAGTGTCTCTCCGCGTACTCGCTTTTTTTTCTTCTTTTTCGGTCTTGTGAAAACAGACAAACAACTCGAAAAGGCTGCAGAAGCATTGAAATCGCTCACCGTGTCTAGATCAACATTGGCACGTTCAGCCGCTCTAAGGAGACTTCTCTAACATTGCTCGTCTCAAGAATTGTTGCACATTTTTTCCATTTTCTGGCATCAATAATTTGCAGGCACGAGTGCGAGGTCGAGATTTTTAGGTTGCCGGTGGTTGGGCAGAAACGGCAGAGGATGCCTGATTCCATATGACCTGGCGTGACTTGGCGGAGGAACTTGGCACCGCCATTCTTCTAGAAATGCAAGTACCTGATGATTTCGACGAGGATTGGGAGGAGGAGGAGGAGGAGGAAGCTGGTGTGTGGAAAACAGCTGTGGCTCTTCACACATTAATGCTGAGCCGACATCGGCTCGCGTCGTAACCCGAAACGAAAGATCAGTGCGAAAGGGCAAAGAAGAGAAGAAGAAAAGGCCGCACACGAGGATATATCGTGATCAAGGACAGGAAAGGCAGGGATGATACCCACGGGTATATGCACGAGGTTGGCGGAGAGACGCAGAGTGGACATTCTGACATCAGATCCATCGCCAAGGCGATGCAACAATGCCCGCAAAATCGGCGAGGGCGTGACGGCAGAAAAGTCGGAAGTCCGGGCAGGCAGCATGTGGTGGTGCAGGAGGCGTTGGGGGAGGTCGACCTCATGCGATTGACCCCTGTACATGGCCACAGAATGAGCAAATGGCTGCGTCATGTATCGAATTCAACAGTTGGGAGACAAGCTTTTCAGCGGGCACCATGCAGCGGAAGGCCAGGGACTTGGAGCAGGCGGCACAGAGCCGAATTGAAGGGCTGGTCTGGTCGGGCAGGCAGGTTGAGAGGAGGTGAATTCTGGGACGGGAATGTCGCGATGGAAAACGGGCAAAAGTCGAGGGCATGGCATCGCTCCGCGTTGCAAAGCATTGCAAAGCATCAGCAGCCGGAAGGTGCGGAGGTTTCAAGTGCAGGTGGGCGACGGGTGGTGGAGACGAGAGGAGGCTGCGAGCGGGGCAGCGGCAGCGGCAGCGGCAGCGGGAAGCGAGCGAGAGCCCAAGCCCAAGCCCAAGCCCATGAGGAGGAAACAAAGTGGCTCCTTGCCCTGTCGTCCGGAGGGCATGCGGGGAATCAGCTGACTGGGACTGCTACGAGGTGACCCTGGTCCGGGACAAGGGTGTCTGCTGGGACTGGGACTGGGACTGGGAGAGCAAAAGACACTCACACGATGCGAGTGTGACCTTGATGCTAGCGCCATCCCATCCATCCATGGCATTCTTGTCGCCCATCATCTCTCTGCTGCTGCCGTCTCCAGCGTCCCGCTAGCCCCAATTCCGCCTAGCCCTTGCCCGAATCATGACGTCGAGCTTGTTCAAGCTCAAGCGGGGCGGCTGGAGCTGACCTCTACTTACTCTAATACATTCCCGTTCTCCGCCTCCTCTTGCTCGACATCTCTCCCTTTCACTGCTTCTCGCACCCACACCCATCTGCCAATCGTCTCCAATCCGTCACAATGATCCACCCGGAACAGGTTGCGGAGATGCTCAAGGAGTCTACGACTTCGAGCTTGCTCACTCCCACGAGGTGAGAGTTGCTTTCCCTTGTCGCCGCCATGTTGCACCTACTGACACCGCCTCAGCACCGGCTCTGTCCCACTTGACCCTGTCCCAACTGTCAAGCGTACGTCCTCGTCGAGAATTTTCTACTCTTTCGAATCTGACCATTTCCAGCCGATCCGACCGAGTACCAGCTCGCCTCCGATGATGGAAAGCGGACCCTCTGGGTGGTCTTTGTGATCATGGTCGTGGCCTCGGTCATCTTCTCTGCGTTGTCGTGGTCCGTCCCGATGGTGAGTCTGGCAATTTGGTTGGCTTGCAATTTCGTCTAATTCGTTACAGTCGCGTCGTTTGTACCATGTCATTACCACCTTCATCACTGTTATCGCCGCCATTTCCTACTACGGAATGGCCACCGGCCACGGTGTTGCCAACCACCACGTCCAGGTCCGCCAGTCTCACAGCCACGTCCCTGACACCTACAGCGACATTTACCGCGAAGTCTACTGGGCACGTTACGTTGACTGGAGTCTTACCACCCCTCTTCTGTTGCTCGACCTCTGCCTCCTTGCTGGTGTCGACGGTGGCCACACTATCATCGCCATTGGTGCCGACCTGATCATGATCCTGACTGGTCTCTTTGCTGCCTTTGGTGCTGAAGGAACCCCTCAGAAGTGGGGCTGGTACGCGATTGCCTGCATTGCCTACCTGGTCCTCATCTGGCACCTCGCCGTCCACGGCAACCGTTTCGCGACGGCCAAGGGCAGCAAGGTCAGCAAGTTCTTCGGTGCCATCGCTACCTTCACCCTCATTCTCTGGACTGCCTACCCCATGTAAGTTTTGAGCTCCCTCGCCTTCGTCATGTCACTCACACACGTTAGTGTATGGGGTGTTGCCGACGGTTCCCGCAAGGCTTCGGTCGACGCCGAGATCATCGCCTACGCCATTCTTGACGTTCTGGCCAAGCCCATCTTCGGTATCTGGTTGCTCCTCACTCACGCCAAGATGCCCGAGACTAATATCGAACTCGGCGGATACTGGTCGCACGGCCTCGGCTCTGAGGGAACCATTCGCGTTGGTGACGATGACGAGGGTGCGTAAGCGTTGTTCCTCGTCAACTCGGTCAATATACTTTGCCATTGGTCTACAACGTCTGGTACAATTAAGGGTCGCTATCAGCAGTGGCCCACGGTTCAACATGGTATTCGCGTCTTTCACCAAAAATCATTGTGGCATTTCTTTTTCGCTGGCAATATAGCTTCTTAATCGCCGCTCTCCTTTCTCGTGTACAGTTACTGGAGGTTTTCGTGCAATGCGTTCGTTCAGATCCCAAGTCCACCATGATGTGCGTGCATCGTCGGTTGTGTCATGACCTTGTGACCAACGTGGTTAGCCTTGCCGCGATAATCCAGGACACTAACGCGTTGCCGAGTGGATTTTGCGGGGAAACAGGGATGTGCCATCCCTTGTATTTGGGTCGAGCAGTAACGCACCGCGTCCCCTCATCTCTCAGCATGCAATCTAGCCAACATGTGCCTTCATAAAGCGCAGCATGAATTGCGCAGCAGGCGCAGCATTTGCCTAGCTTTTCGCTAACTAGCGACTTCAAAACACTACACTGGCACTGAAGTCGAACGTGTAAATTTGTTGTCAGCCAAGAATGACCGGTGCGCTCTGGGCAACGGCTCCGAGGATGGTTGTGGCTTGAGGGGGTTGGTTCTTGCGCTTCGTAGCCTGTGTCTGAGCACACGAGCAGTGTGGTTCAGCAGCAGCGCAGATCATGGCCTGCCGACAGCGATCATGGCTGCTAATTTTCGATGCGTTATGCGACTCGACTCTACTCGGCTGGGATGGGCTGGGCGTTGGATCGCTTGGTTTTAATGTGCTTGCTGCGCATAAACACACAGCACGAGACTAGTGACTTGGTACTATGGCACTGGCTATTGTCTTGACAGCTGCGGATGTCATTGAAGTCAGGCATTGAGCAGCACAAGAAAATTGTGAAGCAATTGAGAAAGAGCAGATCGTGCAGGCCAGTCAAGCGAGCAAGCGGCCATCACCGTCTGCGTCCAACATGCGCGCGCACACACATACACACACGAGATGAGGCAGGTAGACGTGTGAGCGAGTCGTATTCGGGCGTCGTCGTGGGCGTCATCATTCCCGTTCGTCATCTGCCTTTTCCGTATACTGTGCACCCATCAATCTGTCGTACCTGTTTGGCTGCCCACCCACACCCACTTTCGACGGAGTGAATGACTTGCTGAAGAGGTGGGCACGCAGGGGGCGGGAGAGGGGGAAGCGTGCGTGGGGCTTAACGTCGAGTCGGTTTTCTCACTTTTTTCTTTTGGAAGAGAAGAGAGAAGTCATCCAGACCATCCTCGTGCTGTCTAAGCACCTGTGCATCATGCTGCTGCCAATAGCTGTACAGTACTGACTGTACATGCCGCCATTGCACGTACATGCAGTTTTCCCCCGCCTCTCTGCAGTGGCCGCCCAAACGACACTGCGCTGTGCTGCGCCATGTCGTAGCCATTGCCTGACTGCTCTTGTTCGTACTAGACCATGCCGGCACTTCAGGCACGTCTACACGTGTACGCCGTTGCTAAGCGACAGCGCGCCACGACGTTTTCTGCAGAGACGCTGCACGAGAGAAACCTGGCAGATGTCACTGGGACCGACCAACCACTCGGCCGGTTAGCTGACTTGCTTTGTCGCCTTTCCCCTCAACGCTACCTGCTCCTTTCATTTGAAAATTCCACTGAACGCGAAACGGGGAGGGGGGGGGTGTGGGGGACGGTCGACGCGTCAATCTGATTGGCGGCAGCGGCGGCGAATTTCAGGGGAGGAGTAGAATGAAGAGCAGGGACAGGGGTCATGTATCTTTGCATGTTGCGTAGAGAAGCAGGTCGATTGTGCTTGGACGCGGAAAGAAAACAAGAGGGACAAATGTTTTGTTTTTGTTTCCGTATTTGTTCCGTCTGGTCCATGGAAGAGATGAGAAGTGGTTGTGGTGGTGGTGGTGGTGGATGTATTCGACAGGCTGGAGCGAGCGGGCTCGCCTCATCTCGTCTCCCCTTCCATCCCCGTCCTGTCTCACCTCCACGTAGACATGGATGCGTGGTCGCGATGACTGGGTTGGCGCCCGCCCGACAACATCGACAACGGCGGTGGCGGCGGCGGAGGAGAAGCCTTCTTGTATTGCCAGGTACATCTCGCAAACTCACGACGGACGTTGATGAGCAACGTCCTGCACCATTGAGAGTTCTGCAAATACCACCAAGTCAAGTGATCATCAAATGACCATCGCCTCGTCTCTCACTACAGCACATGACCATGCCAACGGGAAAGGGAGGCGAGAACCCAGTCACCACCGGCTTCCCCGTGAAAGCAGTGTGGGCCGAACAGTCCGGGACTTGGATGACTGGTGACTGACAACGCTCTCTCTGGCGCTGGTGGTGGAGTACAAGGGTGTGTCGGGTGAGTGGTGTGGTGCCCTGGCTGGTTCGATGCTGGATGGCTGCCGCAACGGCGGGCGGGGGGCGTGCAGGGTTTCTTCCGATCGCTGGGGTGGATGCATGTCCGCATGGATGGGTGCATGCACGCTGGATGACTGGGTTCTGGCTCGCTCGGTTCGCTTGCCTGGCTGGTTGGTCTGCGTGCCCTGGACCTGTCATTGGTTCGCTTCTGTCGGGTTCTTTTAGATGCAGGTGATGGAAGTGGTCGTCGTGGTCAACTAAGCACCTGACAGCCTCTTTTCTCTCTTCAATCCTTCTTATTTGGTTGTTGTGTTGCTTCTGAGAGTAGTCCTGGAATTCGACAAGCTGGACGTACTGACGGAGAAAGGCAGTGACTGGTAGTCGATGTTTGACCTATCAAACTGCTGAGTAGGGGCATGAAGACTAGGATGACCGCAACAATAGGAATGCGCAAGACCAGCTTTTGGGCCAGAAACAATGTACATCGAGAGATGAAGTCGTGCTCGAGGAAAACCAACACGAATCCTTCAAGTACCGCCGCAGGCGCCGTCATCATAGCAAAGTGCGGCAGAATAAGAAAACACCTGCATGATAATCCAACCAATCTACCACCAACCCATCCCGCCTTCGTAACCACCACCAGCGGGAGGACGCTGAACAACCCGCGGCGGCTTCGGCGGGTTTCCTGTGGGTGGAGCAGCGCCGCCTCGGTCCTCTTTGCACCTTGTGGCTGTGATGGTGCCGACGGGCAGATTGACGTATTTGCCGCATTTGACGACCTAGGAGTGACGGGGTGTGTTAGTTGCAGGATCTTGCAGACCGAACATCGATCTGGTTTTGAAAGAACGGATTTGGAGGAGCTGTTGTAAGCACTCGGACAAGGCGTTGAATAATATCAAAAGTGAAATTCTTCCCCTCCGTTTCGTTGTAACGCCCTCGCTGCCTACTGTTTCATGGAGAACTTACTGGACCATGGCCGAATGATACCTTCTCCAACGCGCAGCCTCCACAGTCGACATACTCAGTCATGGTGGTGTAGCTGTCGTAGAAGGTACATTCCGGTCTGTTCAGAGGCCCGTACTTCCCGCCAACGAAGATCTTGGTAGTGCAAGTCGGGCTGCTACCAAGCCCGCCGACATTGTTACCAGTCGCCGCAGCACCGAGTGCCCCAGTCGGCGGAGGAGTGAGGTATGTGCCGAGGCCAAGCTTCAGGGTGGCATTGTTGCTCGTGGGAAACGGTCGAATGGGTGGAGAGGCAGAGCTGGATGGTGACGTGAGCGACTGGTTGCTTTGGGGCTCCGTCGCCGGCGACGGCCGTCAAGGACGACGACGAACAAGGAAAGGAGAAGACTTACGCATGACTAGTCCAGAGGAAGGTTACGAGCAACAACGTTAAGAAAAGTCTTAGCATGGCGGGCGTTTTTGGCGCAGACAAAGCCAAGTCAAAAAGCTTGACGGTTGTTCCAAACATGGACTCGAGCCTATTCGGAAGGCACTACCTATCGTGAGGTGTGAGTTCAACAGTATGCAAGATGTATAGAAATCAACACCAATGAATCTGGTCTACAAGGCTGGGCGAGTGAGTGATTTTATAAGACGGCAGCTGGAGGCTGGATCAAGAAAAGCCGCGCCAGACACCCTTGAGTACCGGGCTTCAGTGGTCGCCATCAGTCCTACAGAAGATGGCAAGTCGCTGCTAATCTCCGCAGCCCTTTCTTTGTTCGGATTGAGCGCGGCGGGTTACCGTGGGAAACAATAGGGCTGTGCAAGGCGAACGAAACGCAACTCTGAGCGGACGGCGGGCGAATGATGCAACAGACAGGCAACCCGTGGACACTGCGCCCGAAACTAGCATGTCACCAACCACGGGATGGGCACGCCGAACCGTTGGAGGTGGCAGATGGTTTGACAGGTCCTTCAGGTTCTCCAGGTCGATGAAGAAATGTCGTCGGTCGGTCGCAAGCGGCAGGCGGTCAGGGCAGGCTGCCTGCTTGCGGGGCTGAGGATGGATCGCCGCGCAGCTCCACCTTCCAGCAGTCCCCGACAGCTCACAAGCTGCATCCTGCCCAGAAGCCAAAACGCGAAACAACACACATCATCTCCAGGTCAACGCCTCCCTACTCACAAAGTACCCGCTGGACTAACCTGCTCACGCCACCCTGTCCCGAGGCCACGCCAGTACTGTCCTCTGCTGTACACTACTTCTACATCATCCCTTCTCACTCTGCTCCCTCGACTGCTTCCCCGCACCGCAGCTCCCAACAACCCCGTTGCGCCCAGACAACTACTCACCATGGCGACCGAATCCGAAACCCCCATCGTCGACACCACGTCCATCTCGCCAGTTGCCGCCGGCCCTGAGCGCCGTAACTCGCTCGAGAAGCACCTGCAGAAGCGCCCCGACGCGCAGGACTTGAAGAATCGCCACATTCTGCTCGACACCAACGCTGCTCCGTGAGTTCCTTTGCCTGCTGCAGCCTCGGCCCCTGAATGCTCCTTGTCCGTCGCCTGCGTCCTCGCTACTCGTGCTGATCCGGGGTCGCGTACCTCGTCCGACAGCGCTCTCCAGCAGAAGCAGCTCGAGCTCGAGCGCCAGCAGATTGCCGACAACTTGAAGAAGGGAATTGCGCATCGTCCCGACCGCGAGACGCTGGTTCAGCGTAGGTTCTTCTCCATGCGCTAACCCCTGAACTTCCTCAACCCTCTGTCCTGATCGCTGCGCCCCTCTACATGCATGTCGCGACTCACTCTGTTAGGCCACATCCTTCCCGACTCCACCGCCGCTCCCGCGCTCCAGGCCCATCAGCTGGAGCTCGAGCACAACATGCGTGCCGACAAGCTCGAGAATGCCCTCAAGAGCCGCCCCAAGCCCGAGGACCTGGTCGAGAAGGGCATTTTGACGGCGGACGAGAAGCCCGTGTCGGCATGAGTTGACATCTACACCGGAACACATGGCGTTGCGGCGCATACGGCATCATCGCCGGCCAAAGATGCGCACCACGTACAAAAACAAAGGAAGTAACGATCGCGAATGATGAAATAAGGCTGAAGGCCATCGTGCTTTCACTGGAGGCTTGCATGTTTTAGGTCTGAGAGGTTTCCATATTCCGGTCTGTTCCTGTCAATGGATAGGCCGGCAGTGCAACAATTCAATTTGAATTCTCTATCTGCCTAACCATGCCAACCTATGAGCAGAGCGGATACAGGATTTAAACAAAGGACCGTGTTCTTCATCAGTCGTTAGCCTCCGCGGACATAACACCCCTTTGGGAGCATTTAAAAGTTCTTTGTCACTCCTGGTTGGATCTTGTCCAAAATCACTGCCATCTCCTCCCACACCCTCTTTTGCTGCTTCAGGCCTGCTTCGGACTGCACGAATTTGGAAGGGGGTTTCACTTTGCCTTCGCTGATATATTGCCCGTGCCACGTCTGGTCCGCCTTGCCTGGCGCCACTGCCAAGACAAGATTTCTTGCGCCCTCTTCACTTGACCGTGCCAAGACCAGCTCAAATGCTTTGAGAGCGTACTTGGTAATCTTTGAGCCTTCGTAAAACTCGCGTCGCAGCGCCGAGTCACAAAACCCGGGGTTGGCGGCCGTCACAACGACCGGATACGGCGATGTGTCACTCCGAGCGCCCATGAGCTCAGGGTCAGCGGCGAGCTGGCGCACGGCAAAGACCTCAAGGAGCTTGGAGACGTTGTAGCGATCGTCCATGCGGGCCTTCTTCTCGTCGGACAGGTCGGAAAACAGCTGGCCGGGGCGGGCGTCGCGCTCGGGGAAGTCGGTGAAGAAGTGGGCGAGCGACGAGACGATTGCGAGGTGCGTCAGCGTGCCCGTCTGATGCGCCGTCGCGCGCAGCTTGGGCAATAGCAGCAGCGCGAGCAGGAACGTCGAGATGACGTTGGTCGTAATGGTTTGCTCGTGGCCTTCGCACAGCTTGAAGTTTGATGTAGCAATCCCGGCGTTGCATACGAGAGCGTCGAGGCGGGGGAGTTGTTCTGCGCGCGCCGCGAAGGCTTTGACGTTTTCATAGTCCTGCGGGAATTACACAATCTCGTCGAGGTTGGTTGCGGGTGCCACTTACGCAGAGGTCCAGCTGCCACACCTCGACGAGGGTGGGATCCGATAGCTTCTCCGACTTGTAGATGTCCTGCTTGGCCCGCTCGCCGGCGTCGACACGCCGCGACGTGATGATGACCTTTGCCGCGCCCAACCGCGCAGCGTAACGGGCGGTCTCGAGGCCTAGGCCAACGTTGGCGCCCGTCACGATGACAGTGCGGCCGGCAAATGATTGCGTCGGCTTGGGCGGCTTGACGCAGAGCTGCGTGTAGACGAAGTCGAGGAGCACCTTGATGGGCGGCATAATGGGCATCGTCGATGTGTATGCATGCGATCAGAGGAAAGAAGCTGTCAGAGTTGAAGAGAAGGGGCAATGGTTGTCTTGATCGAGTATATGGCCAGAATGACCTGTAGCCTGTCAAAGTGCGCGTTATAAACGTCCGGAGCTGCCTTCAACGTACCAAAGCCCTAAGTCCGTGGCAATGGGCCTGGGTGGGCGGACGCGTAGGTCCAAGACACACATAGCTGGCGCGTCCGTCCGTGGCTTAGAGGTGGACCGGGAACGAGGGGGCCCATGGCTGGTGGACGTCTCTTCCCACCCCCTCCGCTGGTATCCTTGCCGCTGGCCACGAAAGAGGGCGGCGGGTAGCACGGAGCCTGCGGTATACCGGCTGGGCCTGCCAGCCCGGACTAGGGTGTCGAGTAGGACGAGAGCATTGGCGGGTTGGCGGCCAGAGCAGGGCGCGGTTGGACATGTGCTTTTTTGGAGAAGGACGGCCGTTGACTAGCTGGCGGAGACGGACGGGCGGGAGGGAGGGATCGATTGATGAGTTTTTGCTACTAGTGACGAGTTGGCTAGCTGCGTGCGTGTGATGTTCCCATCAGTCATGGCCAGCCAGGGTCCAGGGGCTGCCCTGTGCGCTCTCCCCTCGTCGCCAATCGCTTGCGGATCCACCAACTTTATTCCGACCCCGTCGCCCTGGATGCTCCAATGCTAGACTAATCCATCCCTCCGTCTCATTGGAAACCCGCCGACGCTTGTTTTGAGTAATCAACACTGCAGCATTCTTCGGCGCACGGCAGCTGTGTAGTCGCACCAACTACAGCAGATTTTGCTGACTGGGTGCGGAGTTGACGAATCGAAGTCCAAACTGAACTGCCCGAACGAAAACTACAAATCAAGAGCGTGAGAACAATGCAAGAAAAAGGGATGGTGCCAGCAACGAAAAATTTCCGCGGGAATGAATGATCTATACGAGCGAGTCTACAGCAAAAGGTCGAAAAGCATTCGCTCAGTGGGTATTCTTGGGCGGTGTCAAAATGTTTCGAAGCGCAATGCAGACAAGCCCGAAGAAGAATTGCTGACCAAGGGCAAAGAAAAGCTCGGGAAAAGAGACTTGCGGCATGAAAATCAAGCAGTGATGGACAACAGTGGTCAGCGTGATGCTGGACCTGTGCGATCAAGTCGTGGCGTCTTTCCGGTGGGAGCGTTCGATGGACTTCGCAAGTTTACCGGCTCGGCGGCTCGGAAACAATGACTGGGTATTTCTCGATGCGACAGACATCATTTAAAAAAAAAAAGTCAAAGGCGATCGGTCCAGGTGGTCCAGGTGGGCCTTCTGGAGGCGTATCAACTCTCGGAAACATCCGGGCCAATCCAACTCGAGTTCGCAAAGACAGCGCCATCTCACACGACGTCTCGCGCGCCAAACTGGTCAAAATTGAGATTGAGCCCAGATGTAGTCTTTATGAACTCGGGCGTGGGAAGATATGGGACACTGCCCTGACGGCAGTGCCAACGTCTGGGGTATCCAGACAAAGCGGTCGTGTGGGGGCGGTGGGAAAAGAGAAAGGAATAGTTTGAACTAAGGCGACGTCCATGGTACCCTTTCCTCTGACGATCCCGACGTTGATACTTCTGCAGGCGACCTTTCAGCCTCTCTTGTCCAGCGGCTCTGGTTGGGGAGCGACCTCCACCTGTTCGATTCCATGCTTCTCATCCACCACACGTGGCGTCGACACACTGCTGCGCTGTCCCGTCTCCATATCTCTGTGCAGCTCAGTCACACCGAAGAGATCATCCATGCGCTCAAGAGAGAGTCCTGGAACGTCATTAGCACTGCTTCCACTTTCCGGACGCTCAAGGTAACCACCTACCTTTGGTTTCGGGAATAAAGAACCAAGCAAATAAAAACATGCTGAAGCAGAACGAGCCGTATATGAAATACGTTCTAAAGCAACGTCAGTCTCGAGCTCACAAATTGCAGGCATGAACCAACTGACCCGTATCCAGACTTTCCAACAGTCGCAATCATGTTTGGTGTGGCCCTTGCAACGACGAAGTTGAACAGCCACTGAGTCCCGGCTGCGAGCGCAACATTCATCGACCTCAAGCGTGCTGATGGAATTTCGCTCGTGTAGATCCACGGGACCGGGCCCCAACCAAACTGGAAGAAGGATGCGAATAAGAAGACAGCGACGATGGCGACATAGCCAGCTGGTGGAACAGGGTCTCCCTCGACCGGCGGCGCAGCTCTTATATATCCTCCTACATAGAACATTGAACAGCCTTGCGCGATGCTGGTCCACAGCAGCGAGCGGCGTCTTCCAAGTGAATCGGCGACGAAGAGCAGGAAGCAGGCGCACGCCACCATTTTGACCACACCATAGATGCCGGTTGCGAAAAGGCCACTCTCTGTTTTGCCGATGCCGAGGGATTTGAAGATTTGAGGCGCAAAGTAGTTGATTCTGCCAAAGTCAGTTCGTCAGCTAGAAGATTGTCCCTTTTGGTCCGAGATCGTGAGGAAAACTCACGCGTTGGTGCCAGTCATTTGTTGGGATACCATAAGGCCGACACTGATAAGAGCACGCTGATATCACTGGGTTAGCTCTATCATGAGAGAAAGAGGGGGATTAACAGTTTAGCGGTTGGTTTCGAACTCACTTTCCGGTTGCCGGGGATGAGCCACATTTCTCTCAACAGGTCCTTATATGACGAGCCCCCGATTAACTCGCGCTCGCGGTCAAGCTGTTCTTTGATCTCGGTCAGCTCGGCCTGGATGTACGGATGCTCCTCTGGCAACTGGCGGACACGAGTAAGAATTATCAGCGCCTCCTCGTTGCGGTCTTGTTTTGCCAGCCAGCGTGGGGACTCGTTGCACAGGTACATGCTGACAAGAAGACATATCGCTGGGAGAGCTTGGACGATCAAGGGGACAACTGCGAAAGAATGAGTCGAGTTCCAGAAGCGAATTCGCGAGCTGGACTTGACTTACTGAATGTGGCATTGCCTGACAGGTGCAGCAAAGAGCCATAGTTTGTCCAAAAGGCCAACATGGTACCGGTTACGATAAAGAGTTGGTAAAGTCCTGTCAGACCTCCGCGAATTGCACGCGCTGAAAGCTCCGTCAGTCGACTATGAACAGGAACCCATCAAGACGAAAGACTTACGCGCATTCTCACTGACATACAGAGGAGTGATCATGCTGGCGGCGCCGACTCCGAGACCGGCTACAAATCTGAATTGCCGGTCAGTATAACTTCTGATCATCGTGTTGCCTGGCGGCAAGATTTTCGAAGCGCACACATACCTGCCGATGTACATGACCGGAAGATGCCCTTCACCTGCGGCTTGCATGACACATCCGATGATTGCGACCGTGGCGCTGAGCAGCAGACCGACCCTCCGTCCCCATTTGTCCGCGATCCATGAGGCTATAAAGCATGCTGCAAAACATCCTGGACCTTATCAGCTTTCAGTTTCAACAAGCAGGATGTTTTCCGGCTTACCAGCTTGAAGTGTGGAGACGATATTGGCCTCGAGGTTCGCAAGTGAGGTTGCCGATCTGCCTTCAAGGCCATATACCGCCTTGAAAGCTGGCAGCGTAAGAACGCCGCCGATCACACCAATGTCGAACCCGAAGAGTGCACCTCCGAAGCATGCGCTACATGCCAACATATACACCCGCCATCCGTATATTTGCGTTGGGTCTGAATGGATCGCGGGATTTTTCACAATGTACTGCAAGAAAGTGGTCATTGTGGGAGGAAGTGGCGGGCGAGCCCACGTGCGCGACCAGTTGGGGAAGAACGAAGGACGACTTAGCACCGGGCAACTGGTAGTAAAGGCTGAAGTTCGAAGCGTTGTCGTCGCGGACAAAGTCTATCTATCTATGCACCGGCAAGCCCTGTCGTGACAGATGGCGAGTCAGCCAAGGCAGTCGGCCTAGGCCCTAAATGAGCGGCAGGGCGACGGACAATTCTGAGTAGTGGGAAAACCAGGCGGGTGTATCAGCACGAATAAGATCGGATCCCAAGTCGCGGTCGAATTTTCCCACCGACAGCGAACAAAGGCGGCGCTTTGTGCTCCGTTTTCGATGGCTGGAGAGCCAAGGCGGTTGGATATCATGGCAACGGTCGAGGCCTCGACGTTTCTTTGAGCTGAACTTGGGGGCTGAATTATGCATCTCCGCTGAGGTGTGTTGCTCGCACAGAAGCCGCGGTTCATTCAAATTTGGTCACCAAATAACCATCCAAGCGTAGATTTGTTCTACAAAGAGTTTGGGCAGATGCTGGCCAAGCCAAAACGAAGATGGATATTTGACCACGAGTTGACGTTGCAGATCACATCCTGGAATGGAAAAGCTCAGGTTCCCCGCCGCCACATACCCCAGCTTTAGAATCGACAAGGATGCCACATGATGCGGAGTAGACAGTGGGTCTCTCCAGCTTTTTCACCACCTCCGAACCCTTGGAGCGAACCGACGTAGTGCCGACCCTCTCACGCCATGCGCCATTAAGCCGGGGTCGGTTAAAAGGACACCGAGGAGAGAAGAGGTTAAAGTGCGGCTGGAGGACGTATGTAAGACATACCAAGAGAAAGAAGGACGGCTTGGTCTTACGGACAGCCAGGTCAAGTGTTTCCGCCAGCATCACCAAAGAAAATCAGCCTCAAGGAACTAAATTATCCAATCAACCTCAAAAGTTGCGCCACAGCCAGCCTGTTGGCGCCACTGCAGGGCTACGGACTCCTTGGCACGGAAGAGATAGCGATTGATTCAAAGTCGCAGGTTGAATACTTTGTCCTTGTCGTTGCTGTTGATTTCACTTAGCGGACCGTGCCGTTCGCCAACTACCTTACCCCTTTTGGAACACCATCGCAAACGGTCTATTGAACACATCGTCCAGTCGACGATAGCGTCGGACTTCCGCACAATCACGGAAGCACAGCTATTCCAACAGCATATCGACCGAAATCAGCAAAGATAAACAGGAGATACGGCAGTCGGAGCCTCCCAAGCCATCTGCATCAGTATCAAGGCATCCACATTTCTCGCAACCGACGTCTGCTGCCAAGTCCGAAGGAAACCATGCATAGTCATGCCCCCAGCGCCTCGGCCGCCACAGCGTCGCGCAACCGCTCGCATCCGCCGAACCCCTTCTCGCTGAACCCCATCGCGACTCGTGATGACCTTGCGGCTGCATGCATTGCGCTGTTGGATCCACTGCGCGCGGGCGCCTCGCCGGGCGGCGCTCTGATCCGCGTGGGCGCCAGCGGCACGCGATTCGACGAAACTGCCGCGCAAGGCGAAGGATATGCGCGCCCCCTGTGGGGACTGGCGCCGCTATTAGCAGGGGGCTTTTGGTGGGAGGGGGCGGAGCTTTGGATCAAGGGGTTGATCAACGCAACTGACCCAGAGAGCGACGAGTTTTGGGGCTACATGGAGGACAAAGACCAGCGCATGGTTGAGGCGTGTCCGATTGGGTTCGCGCTGGCGATTGCGGGGGATTACTTTTGGAAGAGGTTGGACGAGAGGCAGAAGAAGAACGTCGAGGCGTATTTGGGGAGTATGAACGAAAAGGATATGCCGAACACAAACTGGTATGTTGCTCTTGTATGTCTCAACATTTCAGAGGATTTCTTGAGAAGTGTGTTGTCGGTTTCAAAGTTGTTCAATCTCAAGCCCCCTGAACCCCTGAGGGCAAGTGATCCCCACGCCACGAGAGCTTCGAGATGACTGGGAATTTTTCCGCCAATCAGCTTCCCATGTGTTGAGGCTTGAATGCTCCCAGTGTTCCTCTACGGGACCACTCGTTTCCCGAATCCTCTTCACTGACCTCCTTTCACCCGATCCCGCCCACTAACACTTCTCCCTACGTGTCTAGGCTCTGGTTCCGCGTGTTCGCCAATCTTGGCCTCGCTCACAATGGCGCTGAATACTCGTCTTCACAAATCGAGCGTGACCTGGTCCAACTCAACACTTTCTACCGAGGCTCCGGATGGTCCAACGACGGCCCGGCCGGCTACACGCAAATGGACTACTACAGCGGATCATACGCTATCCAGTACTTGCAGCTGCTGTACGCCAAGCTGACCGAGTCGACAGACTCTGCGCGGGCGGAGGAATTCAAGAACCGCGCCCGCGCGTACGCAGTCGACTTTGCGTACTACTTTGACAGCAGCGGCGCAGGCATCACGTTCGGACGCAGCCTGACGTACAGGTTTGGCATGGCAGCGTTCTGGTCAGCGGTAGCATTTGCCGACGTGAAGCTTCCCGCGCCGCTGACCTGGGGCGCGGTCAAGGGAATACTGCTGCGAAACCTGCGCTGGTGGACGCGCCAGGAGCACATATTTCAACCCAATGGCATGCTCAACATCGGGTACGCCTACCCCAACACGTATCTGGCCGAGAACTACAACTCGCCCGGCTCGCCGTACTGGTGCATGCTGGTCTTCGCCGTGCTGGCCCTGCCCGCCTCGCACCCGTTCTGGAACGCTCCCGAGGAGCCGCATCCCGCCGAACTGGGTCTCCTCCCGCCCATACGCAAGCTCGAGGTCCCCCTGCAGATTTTGAGTTGTAGAGGTGGTCATCACTTTCTGCTCTGCAGCGGCCAGAGCTGCCATTATCCGCTCAAGAACACGCAGGCCAAGTACGGCAAGTTTGCATACAGCGCCGCGTTTGCGTACAGCGTGTCGACGGGCTCGTACACGCTCGAGCAGTTTGTTCCCGAGTCCGCGCTCGCGCTGAGCGATGACGGCGGCGAAGTTTGGAAGATGAGGCGCGAGGTCCTCGACGCGCGGTTTGAGGAGCGCGATGGCTTGCCCGTCTTGGTCAGCGCGATGAAGCCGTGGCCCGATGTCAGAGTCGACACCTGGTTGGTTCCCCCTGCGGAGCGCAATCCGTACTGGCATTTGAGGTGCCATCGCATCGAGAGTGAGAGGTCGATTGAAACGGCAGAGGGTGCATTTGCTGTGCACGGCTGCTGGGAGCGTGATGGCAGGACGCTGGGACCGTTCGACGACGAGGTCCGTGAAGGGTACAAGATTCGAGGAGAGGCAGTCTTGTCCGTCTCCGGATCTGGAGCCGTGGGAATCGTGGATTTGCTTGGTGCTGAGACTGGAAGAGAAGGGAGTATGCTCGAGGCCGATGCGAACAGTAATTTGGTTAACCCACGGACTATGCTGCCGATTTTGAAGAACGAGATCAGCGCCGGGAGGAAACAGTGGTTCATTACGGCGGTTTTTGCTATCCCTGAGCAGAGCGTGCCACAGTGGAAGGAGATATATGAAGAGCATTGGAACGAGAAGCCCTCTGTCCCTGACTGGTTACTCAATCTCATCAAGGCTGATCAAGAATCTTGAGACATGGGTCGAGGCTTGGTTGCAAAAGTCGAGGGACTAGTCATGGAGCATTCATACGCTTCGACTGACAACTGCAGGGAGCATCCGAGCCAGGGTGGCCGTCGATTCAATATCTTTCAACGGTTGACAGCGGACGTTGACAACGTTAACGTCAACGTAACCCACCGGTGCCTTCTGATACGTCAACGCAACGCAATCTGGTATGTCCGTTGCGTTGAATTGGGTTGACGATCGTTGATTTGCAGTTTAGTAAGGGGTTTTGGTGGTGAGACCCTGGCGCCTAGCACCTATTCACCACTACCACCATCACCACTACTACTGCTACTACTACTGCTACTTTTACTACTTCTACTACCCCTTCTCTAGTGCGTAAGGGATCCAAGAAAAAGATTTGGCCTAAATTAGTAGTAGTAATAGCAGTCAATATTTATCAACCCAATTCAATTCAGCCCAGTGGGGAATACCCGTTGTCAACGCAACGCAATTTGAGTCGACGTTGCGTTGCGTTGACGACCACCCTGATCCAAGCCACTCCAGACCTGAGTTTGTTACGACTTTTGCTACCAAAACAAGGGTGGAGGTCAAGCCCAGAATGCGTAATACAATTTCCTAGACTATTTTGGGGCCCATTCTATGGTAGACTAGAAATCACAAGTGGTAAAAATCAAAGACGAAGGCGGCGGCTTGACTCAAGTTGAAAGCTGGGGTATCTCTAGATGAAGTACAAGGAGGACAGACACCCACCCTAGCCGGATGCGTAATAAGGGGAGACAGACTAAAGGTAGGGAAACAAAAAGATACGGCGCTGAGCTTGCTAAAACATGGAAAACCACACGACGACTGTAAAACGCCTTCCAGTCTCGAATGAAGACACTCCAGTGACCAAGGAGACCCAAAAAGACTGACATATGAAAGGAGATAGAGATGAGAGATGAAACGATCGTGTCCAAAACGTCGACATCGCAAAGGGATTGTTCAGACATTGGGGAATTTAGTAGTGCGCACCGGTAAAGTAATCGGGGGGAGGCTTGGGGCCGTTGAGCTCCACAGCGCTGTCACGATTCCAGGCGGGAAGAAGTGAGCCTCCACGCGAAACTTGCTCCTCCTCCGATTCAGAACCTGACTCATTTTGGTCTTCTTTGGTCAATACGCGTCCGCCTAGTTGGACGTCGCTAACGCGGATTCGATGATCCAGCGCCTTTTTTCCTTCTTTTATCATCAGCTCCGTGGCTGTCAGACAGCGCTTAAGGCTCTGGTTCAATTTTTGGCTGTCGACGAGGATTTCTCTGTGTTTGGAGAGGTCCAATTGCAAACGCTTTTGGTCCTGGAGAAGATGCTTGGCATCCCGTTCCGCTAAAGCATTTGGAGTAAGTGCACCCTCGTCCGTCGACGATTCACTAGAAAACTCGTCGCCGGAGCCGCTTGACTTGAACTCGTCGTCGCTCTCGTCATCCGAGGTCCCAAGGCCAAGCAATTCGTCATCATCATTCGCTTCGCCTTCGTTAACGGAAGAAAGAATCGAAGGTCTGTTCGTACCAGCGGAGGGAATACGACCAGCTCTGCTTAGTCGTCGAAATCGTTTTAGCTCAGCCTTTTGTTTGCGAACCTCGCGTTCCAGCTGCCGGTTGATTGCCAAGAGAGACGAATTGCTGATTTCTAGATCCAGCACCTTTCTTTCCCTTCTTGCATTTGCAGCCAATTCATTCATCTTTTGCAGTGGATTTTGCGCCGAGTCAGAATCCGCCGCCGTCGCTGATGTGGGGCTTTGAGGAAGTGAAAGGGGTGATTGCAAGCCAGTATGCTGCTCCTTGCCAACGACGCTTCCATTACGTCCATGTGCAGGAGCACCACCCGAATGTATCGTAGAGGGAGATACTACATCGAGTTGAAAGCCGTTGGAAGACGCTTCTTCCAAAGTGCTGGATATTGACCGTCTTGTTGTGGTCGCCGATTCGATTGAAGATAGACTCGGGCTCTTTCCATGACGAGCAGCAGCTCCATTCTGCTCACCGCTCCATCTCCGCTGGTTGCCTGGTTTTGCGCTCACATCAGAATTTGAAAAGGTCGAAATCTCCGAAGGCGCGCGCCGGGCCGCGTTTGGCCGTGGAGTTCCCCTCCCGTTTGGCCAGTGTCCCGAGTCCTTGAGAGGAGACGACGGTTGACCAAAGTGTGGAGGTGTTGCCGATAGCGGAAGCGGTGAAGTCAAGGGTGAGCTGTTCTTCGAATCAGGAATAGTATTTGCGTGGAAGAATTTGGTTTCGACCACGCTGTTTGGACGGCTCCTTTCGATCCCTAGCGCCGACAGCGGCGGTGATGCCATGTGTGCGGGGCGCGTGTCATCTCTGCCCTTTTCCCCACTCGAATGTAGAAAGGTGGTTGACTTTTTGGCCGGCGGTGCGCTGGTGGGCTCTTGGGAGCGGACGGCGCTGGCGTGGAAAAACTTGGAGTCCCTGTCATTGACGCCAATTTCGCTGTTGGGACGAGAGCGCACCCTCGCAGAGGGATTGGCCAACCTAGGTGCACTCTCAGACTTGCCTGCGCTGCTCACAACAGACCTGGGCCTGGAGGGAGTGCTTCCGTAGCCCAATGTGGGAGTGCTCCTTGGGGGGTCGACGAGACGAGGGCCGCTAGGGGTATCTGGGGTGCCCGAGGGGGTGGACTGGTTGCTGCCGGCTCTTGACCGCCTCGCGGACGAGCGGGGCGTCACATTGTTGCTAAGGGACTCTTCGGCGGTGCGGGGATTGGAGCTCGTCGAGGACAAGGCGGAGCGGTTCGAGGATGCAGACAGCGACGGGGTGCTTTGGGTCGAGGCAAGTTTTGGAGTGAGGGGCGTTTTAGAGGTGCGGGAGGACGCAAGGGTCGGCCGAAGCGTCCTGCCATTGCTGCCGGCGGCGTTGAACCTGTCAGGCAGTGGCATGGTTCGGCAGGATGGTGGAGCAGAGGTGAATCGGTCTACAGGATGCCAGGAGGAACGACGCGCACATTGGACATATTCGACGGTATTTGGGGGTGGCGGGCGAAGGCTTGGGGTTGGTTGTTTTGGTGTTGCTCGGCGGGCCCGAAGTTGGAACGGAGCGGCGCGATGCGGTGATGACGATGCGACGACGTGACCGACACAAGGAAAGCAACGCGACTGGGCTGGTCGAGGTTGATGAGCAGGGTCTGGTGAAGAATTCGGCTCTGCGACGACGGTGAGGAAGACGACTTGCTCTCCCGCCGTGCTGGTTGCCAAATTGGATCCCTCCCTGTCGTGGGGTGACTTGGCCGTCCGCCGGTATCCTCTGTGGCTGACGCCGCAACGCGTTCCGCGCTCCTCTCCCAAACACCCGTATTTACCCTCGCCATGATCTCCGCCCTCGTCAACACCCCTTCGACATGAGCCATGAGCCGCATGCGGACCCAGATCCAGCACAGCTTGCCTCCTCCGACCCCGACCCGCCGCAACCTGCCGCCGAGCCCGCTCCGCCTGCCGACCACCACCGCGATGTCCACTACTCCTTGAAGCACCATCTGTTAGGCCCTTCATTGCAAAAGTCTGGCCAGGATGGCGTCGATCAGAACAAGGCCCGCCTCCCTTGATTACCCCCTCTGCGTCCTCCAGGGGCTGACGCTCAGCAGGTAGCCGAAATCATCTACAACGCCTCCAAAGGGTCCAAGTACTTCAACAACGAAGAGTCCAAAGACAAGGTCCTTACCGAGAAGATCTCCCGTATTCTTGAGCGGAAGCGCCAACTCGAACGTCTAGACCTTTCCCACGATCGTCGCCGCGCAGACGACTACATTGCCGAGCTTGAGCTTAGCCGAGACCTGTCGCAGACAATAGTTCACCTAGACTGCGACGCCTTTTATGCCGCCGTTGAGGAGCTGGAGAGGCCGGAGCTTAAATATGTTCCTTTTGCTGTAGGCAAGGGTGTATTGACGACTTGCAACTACCATGCGCGCAAATTCGGATGCAGGAGCGGCATGGCCGGATTCATTGCCATGAAACTATGCCCGCAGCTCATATGCCTGCCCATGAATTTCGACAAATATGGGGCAAAAGCGAACGAGGTGCGCGAGGTCCTCGCCGTGTACGACCCACGCTTCGAATCAGCATCCATCGACGAGGCATACCTCAACATCACCAGATACTGCGAAGAACATGGAATGACTCCCGAAAGCGTTGTGGAGCAGCTTCGCCGTGAAGTCCATGAAAAGACGAAGATCACGGTGTCTGCCGGGATCGCTGCAAATACAAAACTTGCCAAGATTGCATCCAACAAAAACAAGCCAAACGGACAGTTCCGCATTCCAAGCGACCGAGCTAGTATCATGGCATTTATGAAAGACATGCCCACCCGCAAGGTCAATGGGGTTGGAAGAGTGCTTGAAAGAGAGCTCCAAGCGATCGGCGTGGAGACCTGCGGGGACATTTACGAGGCTCGTGCCATCCTCCCGAGACTTTTCGGCGAAAAGGCTTTCAAATTCCTGATCGGATGCTTCCTAGGGGTCGGCAGAACCAATATTGCGCCGGCTGAAGAAAGCGAGAGAAAGAGCGTTGGCACTGAATCGACTTTCAAAGATATGAGATCCAAAAATGAGCTCCTTGCCAAACTTCGACGAACCGCAGACGAACTCCAAGGCGACCTCGAACGGACGCAGTTCAAAGGCCGCACTCTAGTGCTAAAGGTAAAGCTGCACACGTACGAGGTCATAACACGGCAGACGAACGCTCCTTATGCCATTTTCAAAGCGGATGACCTGTACAAATACGCCCTCCCGATGTTTGCCAAGCTCCAAAAGGAGATCTCCAACATGACCCTGCGCCTAATGGGGTTGAGGGTTACGCACCTTGTCTCGATGAAGAAGCCTGGCATCGACGAGTTTTTCGGCCTTGCCACCAAGACACCCGACGCAACCATACCCACTGGATCCAGCAGCAACACGCGATCTGCCACCACCGCTAACGACGAGGGCGAGTGGGAAGTGTGGCCCGAAGCCGAGTTCGAGGAAGCCGCGCGCCAAGAGCGCGAAGACGAATTCGTAGAGACACTGCGGCTCAGCCAGCAGCAAGAAGAGCTAGACCAGGAACCGCATACCTCGCCCACCGTCAACCACGGACGCCAGCTCAATGCCGCATCAAAGAAAAATCAAGAACCAGAGCAACTCTGGGACTGCCCAATCTGCATGCGACCGCAACCGGCCAACGATCGCGTTCTCAACGAACACATTGACTTTTGCCTCTCGCGCGACGCTATTCGCGAGACGGTCAGGGAGGCAAATGCTGAGGGTACGCCGCAGCCGCCAGAAGCGTCGGCGTCACCACAGCCAACCACATCGACAACGCCAGTGGAGCCGAAGAATGTATTTGGCGTCATGACTGCCGGGGCGGGATCGGCTGGTGTTGGGTTGAGTACGAATGGCAAGGGGAAGAGGGGAAGACCCAGAGCGGATGGGTTGGGTCAAGGGGAGAGTGGGAACAAAAAGCTTTTCTTTGGATAAACCACGCCGATTGCGAATAGGGAGCAGGCGGATGAGGAGCATTCAAGCGCTGTCGCCTGTCAGCATGCGGCACTGGATCATAGCTCCAAGGGTTTTCCAATGACAGCCTAGCTTTCTAGTTGATTTGGATGCTTCATAGTGAGACCTCAGTAAAGTGATTCTTCTTGTCTCCCCTCTGCCTCCATCCTCACGAATCGACATGACTGTGTCAGTAATCTCCTCCACCCTGCGCCAGTACAACCAACTTCCGTAAGACCGGCCCAAGAAGGAAACAGGGAAATCAAAGCAGTTCAAACCTCCCCAGCAACAGCAACGCCAACCATAACCCCCTAACCCCTGGTCAGTGATCACCGCGAACCTACACACCACCAGCACCAGCACTTCTCAAGACAACCCTGCAACCCCTCAGGTTCTCACACGTGACAGCCAAATGTTCAACCCATTCATGATTCTCCTCGCCCGGCGCACATCTGATCCCGAACGTCTGCAGCAACCGCACGACCATGTAACCCGCCTCAGCTATGGCAAGACCTTGCCCGGGACATTGGCGCGGGCCAGCGAGGAAGGGGAGGAAGGCGTAGGGGTGTGGCGGACTGCGTCGGTCGACACGTGACAGCCAGCGCGCCGGCTCAAATGCTCCCGCATCGCGGCCCCAGAGCTTCGGGTCGCGGTGCAGCGCGTAGATGGACGTGACGACCTGCGTGCCCGGCGCCACGTAGACAGGGCTTGTGCCGTCGGGTCCGCCGCCACGAGGGAGAATCGTCGCCCGATTAGCGGTGCGCGTGTTAGTTGGGGCAACAGGATGAAGACGGAGTGCTACAGCATGTGTATTAGTTTGGGTTTTATGCGGACGGGAAGCCGTACGTACATTCTTTCAACACGGCGTCTAGGTACGCCAGTTTCTTGAGCTGGGGGTATGTCGGCGGCTGGCCGTCGAGCGGCGCGAGTTCGTCGAGGAGACGCGACATGATGTCTGGTCGGCGTGAGAGGATGAACATTGTGTTGGAAAGGAGGGAAGCCGTTGTGTCGCGCGAGGCCAACAGAACACTGAGGAGTTCGCCGCGGATCTTGTCCTTTGACGCGCAGGAGGCTAGCTCGCGGAGAAAAGAATATGGCTTCTTCTTTTCTTCGGGCTGGTCGTAGGATTGCTTGTCCGCTGTGACCTTCGCATCTCGTTGAGCTGTGGCGATGGCTTCTTCCACAATGGGGTCAATGTAAGCATGAACCTGATTGACTGCGGGCATGAGTCCGCTCCACCAGCGCCATCTGCCGAACGGGTAAAGCAGGATATTGGTGAAGATTTCTGATTTGGCTTTCTCATACGCGTGTCCGAGGGCCTCCGCTGCGGAGGAATGCTCTTTGTCGGTCGACAGAGAGTGAACACTTTTGCCAAAGATGACTTCCGTGGCCGAATCCATTGTCATGCGAAAGAACAGAGGTTGAAGATCGACCACGCCATCATCTCCCGTAGAGGCAGGTATGGCCTTGAGCAGCTGCTGGAAGTGCTTCTCGTACACTTGTAGGTTTGAAACCTCGCTCTTCGCAAAAGCCGGCCGCAACAGGTCTCGAGAACGGCGCCACTCTGGCCCTTCGATGGCAAAGATACCATGGCCAAGAAGCGGACGGAAGGAATTCACACGGAAGGCTCCAAAGCCCCAATCGCGGAAGTTGGTGTTGTACACTGCTCGCAGGTTCTCTGGATCAATAGTCTGAAGCACCGTATTTCCCAAAATCCGCGTGGACCACGTGGTGCCGAGCCTGGAGTAAAGGGAAAGGGTATTCGAAAGAAAGTTGCTGGAGGCGGCAGCGCGGGAGCTGTCGTACATCAAGTCAATTCCCAAGAGAAGACCGCGGACAGTTGAGCGATAGCGGGTGTTGATGCGTTGACACCCATGTTTCCTGGTCCAGAGACGCCTGGTCGACCAGGAAAGAAGTCCACGGTAAACAAGATAGAAGAGAGAAAAGATGACAATGATGCTGGCAATTCGGCTAGCACAGGCTGCAGGTGTACTGGTTTGGAGCATTTGGGCGTTGCTCAACAAGACCATGATGTCCAAGCCTCTGACGAGAGGACAACGCAATCCGAGAAGAGGTGTAGTGGATCCAAAGGTACAATGGAACAAGGTACATCGCAAAGAGGTGGCTCAGGAGTAGATGTACAAAACCCGTGAGTAGCGAGCCATAAGGCCAACAGCGCATAGCACGGGCAAGCTGACAGCTGACAGCTGACGTGGGTTGGTGGACGCCCACCGCTGGCGAATAGAGAGTCCAGTCTGTGACCGGTTGCCTCTAATGATGGTCAAATGAGACGTGTTTTGACCACAGAGGCAGTCATTTTTGGTGCACTGTCCACCGGATAGCCAAATGCGGGTAGCATGTGAAGGCACACACCGCCAGCCACGATACTGGGAGCATTCAAACCCAGTTACCTTTCCTCAGTGGGGGCATTTTGTTTTGACAAGGCTGAGGTGCAGAGACGATGACGCCCTACAGCATAATCAAAGATGCTTTTGCTGGAGGAAAAGACACGGATAGGGGACAGACCAAGAGGACCAAAGGTTTCTTCGATTCTCCCGACGGAACTTTGCACATACAAGCGGGAATGGCTAGTGTGATGAGCAGACGCACAGCAATTCAGAATCTGGATATTGTATCCGCAGGCCCAGAATTGGACGATTTATCGGCGAAGTCGAAGTACCGACGCATTCTCAAGCCCGTATCCTTTGGTAAGCCCCTAAAAATGTCGACCCAGCTCTTGGCCAACATGCCGAAGGACAATTTGGAGAGTCCTGGTCTGACGTGTACAGCGAATGAACGCTCCCTGAGCGAAGGCCAAAGGATGCCCAGGCCAAGAAAAGGGTGCAACCCGCAGGACCGAGAGCGGCCCCATAGACCGTAACTCAACGCCATGTCTTTGCGCTGTTGTGTGCGACTGTCCACCAAGGTGGCTTATCCTCTCAGCCTCACGCCCTCAAGCTCGACGCAATGCTCTCATGCCTGAGCCCCCAATTCCTGGAAGAGCGCACCATCCACGTTTTCCCAATGCCTCAGCACCGCTGTCAGTGGAATCGAGCCGTACACATGAGGGAAGAGCTCCGAGTTTCTCGACGGTTCCCACTTGACAGTATCGCCCAGCTTTTCTAGGTCGACCTCTGCGACAACGAGGTCCGACTGACCAGCAAAGAATTTCGCATATGTTTCCCCGGCCTGTACTGCTGTGGAAAGGTGGATGTAGCCGTCTGTCAGGTCGATCGAGGCGCCGTTGAACGAGGTGGATTGCTGCCAGGCGGTCCATTGCGGCCCGGTTAGGATCTTGAAGGCGTTTTTGTGTGAGGTGGTCATCGTTGGCGAAAGTGGGCTTGAATTCTCCCGACTCGTGGACAGAGAGGTGCGCTATGCTGGTACGTACGATGCTTGGGTGTCGTTGGGTTTTGGCTAGGACTAATGAGGTGGACGCGTTGTAGACCGCGTCTCGTCTAGCCAAGTTGCTCGGCGTGCGAGGCACCGAGCGCTATGGCGAAGTCGTGGCCGCATCCCTACGCAGCGGGATACTTGAATGATTGTGGAATTAGGCATAAGTTTTGAAAAGGTTGATTTGAAAGTAGAGCCTTGTATGTGGAAATTCGTCAAGGCATGTCAACCTTCCCTCGAACCTTTCCCAACCCAAACTCAGGTCACAACTTTTCAACCCTCCCTGTACCGTGGGCGTGGAAAGAAATGAGATTGACTCCCTGGATTTGGCTGCAGCAACGAACGACTGCTCCCTAAGCGCAGCTGCAGTAGTGAGTGAAAGCTCATTAAGCAAAAATGTGTCATTAACGGAATGCTCCTTTCCTTCGATGCCCACTGTACCTGCAAACACCTCAATGCAATCACACCGTGCCCAACGCCGAAGCCTCAACTTCCTTTCCCTCCCAGGTGTCCCTGACAAAACGCACAGCAGTCTCAAAGGTTTCAATCCGAGTCCTCTTCTCTTCCTCGTTCAGCCAGCTAACAGGCATCTGAGCCCACCCGTGCGTCAAACCTTCGTACCGCTCCACTTTCAGGTCGGTCCCCCTACCTTCGGCGTGAACCTTCTTGACCCAAGTTTCACTCTGCTCGGATAAGCTGTCGAGCTCTGGTAGGACGAGATACATGCGCACGCGGTCATGAAGGCCCCCTTCACGGAGCTCTGCCAGCCCCGGGGATGCACGAGGATGAGCCGTCTGCTCGAGAGGACAATAGGTCGGCGCCAAAACGTCGAAGCTGGAGTGCCAAAACCCGTTTGGAACTGGCATCTTGGGCGGCCGAGTCCGTTCTGAAGGCTTTTGACGTAGGTCGAATGACGGATAGTAGAGCAAGAGCGGTATCTTGTTGGGATAGTCCGGTGGAATGCGGCTGGGCCAGGATTCTTCTAGCTGTGGAGGTTTGATGCTCAAGGCGAGATTCAAGGCAATGTTTCCACCGCTACTGAACCCCGCGATGGAGAGGCGGTTGGTGTCGAGCGTGATGTCAATGTTTCCCGACGCTTTTGCGTTTTCCGCTATGCCCACGCGAAGAGGCTCATAGGCATGTGATGTAGGATCAAGGATGGCGGATAAGACATCCTCGGCATCCTCAAGTGCTGCTGGAAACTTGTCGATAGGGCCTTGGCTTTGATCAGTAAATGTTTATCGCCTGTTGATAGGAGTGATTACCCATTCTGTAATCAACTGAAATCACAACCGCTGACAACTTTCGGGACATGAGGGAGCAAAAAGGAGCCTCCTCGAGGCAGCTCCCCAGGACGAAGCCACCTCCATGGAACTCAATTATCACTGGACAAGCCTCTTGGGTAGGTTCAGGCGGCAAAAACACGTAGACGGGAATGTTGTGGGTGCCGCGCGATGGGAGATTGATGACGAAGGGGATGGGAGGATCAGATGTGTATCGCAGGACCCAGTCTGGAGCAGCTCGCGGGAGCTTTACGAGTGCTGCCCGCCATTGGACATCAAGGGGTTGAGAGAGGAATCGCTGGAAGCTCGCAAACATGATGGCGTCGGAAGGGAGCGGGTAAAGAGGGCAACTTGGCGTAAGCTGTAGTGCAGAGACCGAGTTAAGAACGAGTTTGATCAGGTCATGAAAATACGACGACGGGGCTCATGACCGCAGAGGTGGATGTGGTTGTTTCCGGTTTGTGCGAGTGGTCGTTCGACCGGTCCGGGAGTCGTGGGAATGACGACATGTGTGGCGTTGAGGTGATCGGCTCTTCAATGTGGCGGTGCAAACAGCCACCGAGGGTTCAGAGGCCAGTCTGGAAGTGTCCATACGCCTCAGCAGACGCTGATAGGGAGGATTCAAGCGATTCGAGACCAGAGTATGTGCTCAGGAATATTCAGCAGCATTAGAGAGTCGCGATGGGGAGCATTCAAGCCCTGATGCGCAGAACCTCAGGATTGTGCCACGGACATCTGCGAGCAGCCTCGCACGCAGGGTGCGCCACAAGAGATTTCGTTCCTCAAGCTTGCACACAACAATGGTTGGGATCAGTCAAGGAGTATTCAAGCCCCTAAGAAACTAGGACTAAAGAGCATTCGAGCCACAACTTACAAACCCTTAGGATTGTGTGTGCCACGACTTTTGCGACCGAGCCTGGGAGGATGCGCCACAAGAGGTTCAGGTTCTTAAGCTTGTTCACCATTACAACTTGCCCCTGGCCTGCAGTGTCAGCAAGCAAACCATGCGATTTCCCCTGGCTCGAGAACCCTTCATTTATTCCAGAGCATGTCAGCCTTATGAGTCGTCCCGTTTTGCCCACGTCAGACGCCCTGAACTGAACGTTTCCAAGTCAGCGCCAACGGTTGTTTGACATATATGCTGCTTTTATGGACTTCTGAGACTTAAACCAACCAAATATGACCACTAATGATTGCACACAGACATACGTCGTTGGCGACTGCGCAGGATTTTCGCCTTCGGTTTGAATGCAATCGAAATTTCGCAATGATACGACTGCCGCGTAAACTCAGTGTTCACCAAGATGCTTTTCCGACTCATTATAGAGCCTTTGCCCAAGGCTCCACCCTTTCGAACCATGTCCATTATTCATTCAAGACTTGCGGATGTGTTCGAGTGGCGATTTCAAATGCTGAGTATCACACGGATCTTACATGTGCCCATGAATCTAAGTTCTGTACGGTAGGTGGAGAAAGTCCAACGCTGTGGCTGGTTCGTTTGCGCAGACAAGACTGTACGCGTGTCCGTTGTCGTATGGATGATAGTGGCCGATTGGTCTCTCGCAGCCTCCGCATGCAAGTACGAACACCCGGAAGCGTGGGACGCAGGCCATTGGCCGTAGAATGTTGGCAGCGTCGCTGTCCGTCATGGACTAGGGAAGGAGGTAAAGACATGGCAGGCCTACTTCTCAGATACTTCCCAAGGCTTAGCCGATCGCTCAAAACTTATCTGGCAATCAATCTCTCTAGGCAAACAGGAGAGCGACGTGCATCTGCAAGCTTACTGGGCAGACGGCGGCATATCCGTTGTCAGATACTAGAGATGGTCTGATGACGAGAGTGAGTCCGGCACCAGGGGCAAGAAAGCCTTTCGAAGTGACAGCGGTATAGCAGGAGATGAAGGGATTCCATGCTCATGCGCCTGGACATAGATGATGCAGTAGGCGAAGAGGGCGGGAACGAAAGCATTGAAGCTTTCGACAGTGATGATGAAAGACTGCTCGAAGGATGGACGTGCCGTTGGACTGGGACAGCTTCCAGGTCAAGGCCAAGGGTTAGGCCAAGGAGAGAACGCAATGCACGGTGGGGGTTGATCGGCGAGGATGGCGACGAACAGACAGCTCTGGAAATGGTCGAGACGCAACAACTGTCAATCAGGCTGGCTGGTGGTTTGAAGGGCGGTATTAATTGAACGCATTTTTGGTATGTGACAGCGTCCGTTGGCGCGCGCACAGTTGATGGCCAAAAAGTCAGCAGCGGCAAGTAATAAGCAGGCGTGGCGTCCTAAAGCTGTGGAAACGGGCTGCCTGTGCCTCGCCGCAGATAGATGGCCGCGGCATCTGCAACTCAGCCCCCGGGCCCTCGTCCACATCCACAACCTACCTCGCGCTACTATTTTGATTCACATATCCGCCCTTACCGCTTCAAACCTCTTCACCTCACTGGCGGTCGCTCGTTACCACCAGGCTTTCCATAGCGCTGCCCTCGTGCCATACGTTCCTGACTGCCGCCCGGTGCCTCGCGTTAATGCTCGACTGATCGAAGCTCTCGGAAGACGTCTCTTCCCGCCCAGCCTGCCTCCTCTCTCTGTCTTACTCGCGCCCGGCGTGTGCTCCTGACCTCGACCCTCGAGCATGTGGCTGCCCGTCAACACAAAGCGGCGATCCGTGATACTCCCGCGACAAGATCCACCTCAAAATGATCAAAATGATCAACCTAATCATGACAAGGATTCATCAGGGACGGATTGGCGCGCATTGGTTGTCGTAAGCCCCCTTGCTCTGGCGCCTTCTCGCTCGCGTTGACTCTGACATGTCTAGGCCGGTGTCGTGATAATCTTGTTCCTCGCCATCGCCGCTGGTATCTATCTACGCCTCCGCGTACTCCGTAAAAACTCGATGCCTGCGCACAAGTCTGCGCGAGGTAACTTCTTGAAGCGCAAACTGCAGCAATGGAATCCGCGCAAGAACAAGGGCAAATATACGGTCCAACTTCAAAGCGAAGACACCGAATATCGTCGAGGGCCTCAGAGCTCCCTTCATAGCCGAGAAATGTCGGGAGCAACCACAGAATCGCCCGCCGACGTGGAAGCTTCGGCCGACATCAATAGAAACACATCCATCAGGAGCGTCATGACGCTACCTGCGTATTCGGCTGCTGCCCGCGAAAACGAAAGGATACTTGGTCGCGAAGGCGACCGAGCTGGCATCGATGTTGTTGTCGAACACCCGGAAACCGTGGACGAAGAGGAGATGCGGCGGGACGAGGAGATGGAGTCTCTGTATCAGATTCGCGTGGCACGGCGTGCTGAGCAAGCGGAACGGGAGGAACGGAGACGTGTTAGGCGGGAAGCTCGCGAGAGAGGTGATCTCGAGACTGTTGCGAGATTACGCCGGGAGACTCGAGAGCGTCAAGAAAACGGCGGGCTTTTGTCAGCAAACCTCATAACAGAGCACCAAAGTGCAACGGCACAACGCGAACGACGGGTCTCATCAGTGCAATACGCTGAAGTCGGAGTTGCGCGTCATGATGGTACTCGAATCAGGGCGAATTCGGCGGAATCGGACAACCGACCTCTACTCGACAGCGCTTCTTCTTTCGGCGCAAGCCAGCCCTCGAGTGGGAGAATCACTCATCACCGCGACATGTCCTCCACCTCTGTCTTGTCCAACTCTACGGCTGCGTCACTCGATATTTGGCCCACGGCAGACACCATGCGAAGCGACAGTCTTGCACCCGGCCCCAGCGAATCTGTTGAGACCGTCACTCTGACCCGTTCTCGCTCTCCGTCCGGTTCGAGACTTGCGTTGGCACCGACCTCTGAGGTTGACCTTGGCAGTGCCAGGATCCCGGGACCGGAAGCCCCCGGTTATGAAGAATCTGGGTGGGAAGAGCCACCTCCATACACGAGCCCAGTAGAACCCCGAGTTCCTCAACTGCCTCCTGTTGAAAGACTTCCCAGCATTCATGTAACGGCGACAACACCTGTAGATGAGAGGCCTTTACAGCGAATAAGTGGCATCACGGAGAGGACTGAGCCGGAGACTTGATGGAAGTCTTTAGCTACGTATGTAGTGATGACGGAAGGCGTTTAGTTTGCGGTGGATACCCTGAATAATGTTTTCACGAGGTCGACGACTTGGCCCTGGCGATTGGTATTGGTCGAACGATTCCAACAGATCTTTTTGGGCACTTGGAAATAAATTTGGAGCTCTCCTGCAGGAGGATACTAGTACAGCGGTAGTATTTGAATCAACAATCTCTTTGTATCATGCAGAGAATTGAAAATTAGCAACTGTACTCTCCACAAACATGACTTGTCTACCACTTGTGAAACCAACCACGATTAGGAAGAAGCTTACTTCGGAAGAAGCTGACTTGAAAATACGCACCGGGACTGCATCTAAAAAGCTCGGACCACCTTCTCTCATCGACGCACACCTGCCGGGTTGCGTGGTTGAGAAGCGCTCGTAGCCCCACCACCCCGCGTGCCTTTACCACCTCACCGTCACCTCGATCAACCACGCCCTCTGCCCACTACCTCGACACCCAACATGTCGAGCGAGTCGAAACCGGTCGACAACACGGCCGCAGCCGAGGCCGCAGCAGAGGCTGTCGCCGAAACCACCAACACGAACGACGAGCACGAAGAACAATCCTCAGCCGACGAGGGGCACGATGGGGCAGCAGACAGCACGGGCGCACCCGGCGAAGCAAAGAAGAAGAAGAAGAAGAAGAGCAAGAAGAAGAAGCTTAAGGAGGCATTGACGGGAACCTCCAGCGCCGAAGCATCATCAAGTTCCTCCAAGCCAGCAGTGAACAGAGAACAGCTGGAAGCACTACTGGCCATGAACCCTGCCCTCAAATCCGATGTCAGCGGCATGAGCGATGCACAAATCAACGACATGTTGAAGAACCTGAGCTTTGCGGACATTTTGACTGGCCTTTCCACCAGCAACAACAAGAAGGACATGTCGAGCTACAAATTCTGGCAGACGCAGCCTGTGCCCAGCTTCGAAGAAAAGGGCAAATTGGCGGAAGATGGTCCAATCAAGATGATTGACGTGGACAAGGTGTCCAAAGAACCTGCTCCAATGGTCGAGGGATTCGAATGGGTCACCATGAACCTGCAAGATGCCACGGAGCTGCAGGAGGTCTATGAGCTCCTGTCGCACCACTACGTAGAGGATGGGGAGGCCATGTTCCGGTTCAATTATTCGGCTTCCTTTTTGAACTGGGCATTGAAGGCACCGGGCTGGCGCGACATTTGGCACGTAGGCGTACGCGCCACGCAGTCCCGCAAACTCGTCGCATTCATTTCTGGCGTTCCTGTCCGACTCCGTGTCCGCAGCAAGACAGTCAACAGCATTGAGATCAACTTTCTTTGCGTCCACAAGAGACTCCGCTCAAAGCGCCTGGCTCCCACTTTGATCAAGGAAATCACCCGCAGGTGCTACCTCAACGGCATTTACCAGGCCATCTACACCGCTGGTGTCATCCTCCCGACTCCAGTGGCCACTTGTCGCTATTACCACCGGAGTATTGACTGGGAGAAACTTTATGAAGTTGGATTCTCGCCTCTGCCTCGCGGATCAACCAAGCAGCGGCAGGTTCTTAAGTACAAGCTTCCGGAGAGAACGGCCACCAATGGCCTTCGCCCCATGCAGCTCAAGGATGTCGAAGCTGTACAAGACCTCCTCACTCGGTATCTCCAGCGCAGTCAAATGGCCCAGGAGTTCAGCAAAGAAGAGGTTGAGCATTGGCTTCTCCACAAAGAGGACGGCGCGAATGAGCAAGTTGTCTGGTCGTATGTGGTTGAGGATCCCTCGAGCGGCAAAATCACCGACTTTTTCTCCTTTTACTGCCTCGAATCAACAATCATCCAGGACAAGGCAAACCGCACCGTGAGGGCTGCGTACCTCTACTACTACGCCACGGAGACGGCGTTCACGGGTGGCGAGAAGGAGCTCAAGGTCAGGCTGAATGAATTGATGAAGGACTGCCTCATTCTGGCCAAGAAAGTAAGTGGACATCGCATGATAAATTCTTGCATTGACTAACCTGCGATAGGCCAAATTTGACGTGCTCAACGCCCTCACCCTTCTCGACAACCCGCTCTTCTTGGAGGAGCAAAAGTTTGGAGCTGGAGATGGACAGCTGCATTACTACTTGTACAATTACCGCACGGCACCTCTTCTTGGAGGCACTGACGAGAAGAACGTGGCGTCAGGCAAGCACATGGGTGGAGTTGGCGTTGTCATGCTCTAGTTTTGCTCTTTATTCGGAAGAGCGATGCGTGTGCATTTGCGGAGTCATGAAATGTAAAATTTGCATTAGGGACAGCATCCATATCGTGAACAATCACACTTCTAAGATTCAACTGCTAAAATGACGGAGACCGACTCCACTTACTTACATGTACATTGTTGATGTGCCGGTAAAATTGCGGTTCGCTCGCCGCTGTCCGCCGCCGCGCCGCCATCCAATGCCGCGCGCCATTAAAAAGTTCCCCGTCGCGGTCAATGCTCCCGGCCGTCTCCGCATCCTCCTCCCGCCATCCTTTCGTCTTTTTCGCCGCAGAGGGTTGGAGTCAAGATGAGGGCTACCGGTTTGATTAGGAGGCAAGCCTCGGCGACGGCACGCTCTCTGGCCGCCGGAGCACGCAGTGGCTGCCGCCAGTCCCAACTTCTTCAGACACGGTGCGCATCCACTGCCGTGCTTCGTCCAGCTCCGGCGCGACTTGGAGTGACCCAGTCACCAGGCTCGAGACTATGGTCGCCCAGGAGGTGGCAGTCTGGAGCTGCCGCTCAAGTGTGAGTACCCACAATCAATTCTGTGCTGTATCAAAGCTAACGGTCTTGCAGTTTGGAAGCCGCGCTCCATGACCCGTCTCAACTCAGCCAGGAAGCGATTCTCGAAAACCTCGATCCGAAAGAGCATGCCCGCTTGGACAAAGTCAGAAACATTGGTATCGCTGTGCGTATCCTGGGAAAGCCGATCGGCTGGTTGGCAGCTGTGCCACATCAGCTAACAATCTCTTAGGCGCACATTGATTCCGGCAAGACTACAGCCACGGAGCGCGTGCTGTTCTACACGGGCAGAATCAAGGCAATTCACGAAGTTCGCGGCAAGGATGCCGTCGGCGCCAAGATGGACTCGATGGACCTGGAGCGCGAAAAGGGCATCACCATCCAGTCGGCTGCGACTTTCTGCGACTGGGTGAAAAAGGACAAGGAAGGCCAGGATCAAAAGTACCACATCAACTTGATCGACACCCCGGGTCACATTGATTTCACAATAGAGGTCGAGCGTGCGCTGCGCGTGCTGGACGGCGCAGTCATGATTCTCTGTGCCGTCTCCGGTGTCCAGTCGCAGACCATTACGGTCGACAGGCAGATGCGTCGCTACAACGTGCCCAGGATTTCCTTCATCAACAAAATGGATCGCATGGGAGCCAATCCATTCAAGGCAGTCGACCAAATCAACTACAAGCTCAAAATACCTGCTGCTGCGATTCAGGTTCCGATTGGCGCCGAGGACGAGTTCCAGGGTGTCGTGGATTTGATCCGCATGAAGGCCATATACAACGATGGAGAAAATGGCGAAATCATTCGGGAAACGGACGAGATCCCTGCCGATGTCCTCCCTGTTGCCCAGGAAAGACGCGCGAAGCTGATTGAGACGCTCGCTGATGTAGACGAAGAGATTGCGGATCTCTTCCTGGAAGGCGAGGAGCCTACCCAGGATCAGATGAAGGCTGCCATTCGTCGCGCCACAATCAGCCTCAAGTTTACCCCCGTCATGATGGGTTCTGCTCTTGCCGACAAGTCTGTCCAGCCTATGCTCGATGCCGTCATCGACTACTTGCCCAACCCTGCCGAAGTCACCAACATGGCTTTGGACCGGAAGCGCGCCGAAGCTCCTGTCAAGATGGTTTCGTACAACTCTTTGCCCTTCTGCGGTCTGGCTTTCAAACTAGAGGAAAGTCCCTATGGACAGTTGACGTACATCCGCGTCTACCAGGGTACTCTGAAGAAGGGCATGTTCGTCTACAACGCAAAGTCGGAAAAGAAGATCAAGGTTCCCAGGATTGTCCGCATGCACTCCAACGAGATGGAGGAAGTGCAAGAGATTGGTGCAGGTGAAATCTGTGCCGTCTTTGGCGTGGACTGCGCATCTGGAGACACCTTCACTGACGGCAAAGTCAAGTACTCAATGGTAAGAGACACATTATTTGGTGCCTTGTCTTGTGCTAATTCCGACAGTCCTCGATGTTCGTCCCCGAACCTGTCATCTCGCTCTCAATTTCCCCCAAGAACTCCAAGGACGGCACCCAATTCTCCAAGGCCATGAACCGTTTCCAGCGCGAGGATCCCACCTTCCGCGTTCACGTCGACCCCGAGTCGCAGCAAACCATCATCTCTGGTATGGGAGAACTCCACTTGGACATTTACGTCGAACGCATGCGCCGTGAGTACAAGGTCGACTGTATCGTTGGACAGCCTCAGGTCGCGTTCCGTGAGACCATTAGTGAGACGGTCAAATTTGACCACACCCTCAAGAGACAGACTGGTGGTGCTGGTGACTACGCCCGTGTCATCGGATACATGGAGCCCTGTGGCAGCTACGACAAGAACGTCTTTGAGCAGCGCGTCGTTGGTGGTACCATTGACGAAAAGTATCTGTTTGCTTGTGAAAAGGGTTTCAACGACGCCTGCGAAAAGGGTCCCCTCGTTGGGCACCGCGTTCTTGGAACCACCATGGTCATTGAAGACGGTGCCACCCACGCTGTCGATTCATCCGAACACGCTTTCCGCACGGCCGTGCAGCAAGCTTTCCGCAAGTCAATGATGCAGGGCCGCCCGCAAATCTTGGAGCCCGTCATGAAGACGTCGGTTTCCGCACCAGTCGAATTCCAGGGCAACGTCGTCGGTCTGCTCAACAAGAGAAGCGCCAACATCATCGACACCGACATTGGTGCCGACGACTTCCAGCTCCAGGCCGACTGCAGTCTTCACGGCATGTTTGGTTTCTCGTCGCTGCTGCGTGCGGCAACTCAGGGCAAGGGCGAATTCTCTATGGAGTTCAGCCATTACGCCCCTGCGCCGATGCAGCTTCAAAAGGATTTGATCTCAAAGTACGAAAAGGCGCAGGCCGACAGGCACAAATAGACGAGAGATCGTCGGCTTGTACAATGATCTATAATGATAGACATGTTGCACATCGCATATAGCGAGATTTGCATTTAGACGGATCTGAAACATAGATCCACCATTGTTTTGGGGCGATTGGGACTGGTTTCTATTGTACATTTATACATGTTGTCTAGGGTGGAAACGGGAAAAGCGATACCACACTCCTCTCTTCTGCCCAAATCTCCATCTCCTTCTAGTGCAGTGAAAGACTCCAACTTAGACCAGAGCCTCCGCGGCATCAAAGGCTCGCTGAACAGCCAAAGCGACTGTTACAAAAGTGACGACACGGTTGTGACCTACTTTAGGTTAGCACTTACAAAAAAAAAAAAAAAAAGGCCACGCAAAAGAAAGGGGGCTCACCTCCATACGGCACCAAATCCATCCTCACTTCGTTACCCGACCCATCCGCCACTCTCCTGACCACGCCCGACCTCCCCTCATCCGCTTCGAGTCGTCGCTCTACAAGCTTGACTGCTTGCTCGCCGCCACCCATTTCAATCAACTTCTCGCTCGCTGTCTCCCACAACTGCTGCCCATGCTTCCACGGGATCTCGAAATCATTTTTGGCATGGACGATATGCAAACGCAACCCGGCTGTCCCCTGACGGCCCTTTTCAGCGTCAGAGTTAGTAGCAGACTCGCGTACCAGCGCCTCAATCCGGCCCTGAGTGTTCCACTCGTCGACGATGTGCGAGCGCAGCCAATTCTGCACGCGCGGATACTGCCGCATCGGCGAAAGAATGGGTATGATGCCAAAGATGCGGTACGTGTCGACGAGGACGGGCAAGCTGGTGAATGGCGCCGCGAGCACGATGCCCGCGAAATGCGTGCCGCCTGCCGCCGGACTCAACGCGCGGAGTCTCTCCTTGAGAGCGTCCCCATAGCCATCGTCCTGTCTGGGCTGCGGCAACAATGCCAGACCCGCCTCGGGTGCGGAAAATTGCAGGCCGACGGCGGTCGCGACCGCGGTGCCGAGAGACTGTCCCAGGATGACGATGCGAGCGGGTGGGATGCGCAGCGTCTCGAGGGCGAAGGCGACGAGCGTGGCGCCGTCTGTGATCAAGCCAGCTTCGCTGGGGGAGCCAGTGCTATGGCCGAAGCCGCGGTAGTCGAGCGTCAGGACATGCACGTCAGGCAGTGTCGTGAGGCTGCGATAGGTGCTGGTGCGCCAGCCTTGAGCGATGTTGCCGGCGTTCTGTGCGGGTGGTCGTGGTGATTAGTTTGAGGGTAGGGGATGCGGAAGGGGGGTGTGTTTATCGCGTCAGGAACACTTACGCCGTGGACTGTGATGTGTTAGAGAGCAATTCGTACACAGGAGGTCATGTCTTACAGTTGATGACGAGGCGAGCTTTGGGGTCTTCGGTCAGGAGCTTGAAAGCCTTGGTCTGCGTGAATCGGTCGTCGACGGGGCCCCCAGGCTCGTCCAGGAGCTCATCTTCATGCTTCTCGTACACGTTGAGGGGCAGCACGTGCCATGCAAAGAGCGTCTCGTTGTCTGGCGTAGTGATGTTGAACGGCGTAACTTGGTTCTCTGGAAATTCAGTCAGCGCAAGCACGGTTGACAAGGGACATTTCTAGGACGCACTGGCGAATCCGAAGGCTTGCGGTTTATACGGATCTGCCCACCAGCTATTGACTATCTTGTGGGCGTAAAGGGCACTGGAAGCTTGTGAGTCCATGTTCGGGCGGAATTTGGTGTTGACACACTGTCTTTGTATATGTTGGTTGGTCAAGCAGTAGACAAAAATGGCATAGGCTGCTCCAACGGCCGCGAGGCCAAAGTAGCCCACTTTAAGAATCGGTTTATAGGCCACCATGATATGCTGCGAATTGAGTGTCAATATTTGGCACTGCGTAGATATGCCTAGTGGCTGAGGAGGACATCAGGGAGGACCAAAAGTGGGAAAAAGTAGCTGCCTAGATGAGGCGATCTTTCAAAATCATGTGGAAACGTGAGCCCCCAACCAGGCATGGCTTTTGGAGAGATCTTTCAACATGAAAATAGAAAAGGCAAATTGAATACGTACACTTGCTTATCGTCTTTCCCAGACCAACTTTTAGTTTCCTCTGGAGTGACGCAACCAAACACTGTACACACGCTGATCCAGGGCTTCTAGCGCTCCATCAAAGTCTCAAGCCTAGGAGAGGAACAGAAGCATTACACAGTCGTAGAAATTACGGTCGAGTTCCAGTGAAAGCAAGGAGAGAGCAAATCGGCGTGTTATCTGTGTGGTTGATTGGGAGAAATCAGCGGATGAGCTCCAGCTTAGCTTGGCGCCACTTCCGCTTCGTTTTCCGCCGCGGCAACTTCTTTTGGCCATCTCCCTCTCTTCCACCCAACATGACGCGCTTTCCGACGCGACACTCGCTTCGTCTAGTTTTCCATCTCTCCTGCGATGCCGCTATAACCTGAGGCGCTCCACGTTTAAATCAATTCCCTCCATGTCCACGGCCGCAGTCGTCCAATCGCCATCTTTCCATCTCCCGTCTCATGGCGAAAATGCAACCAGAACCGCGTAGAAAATCCGCCCGCAACCAGAAACCAGATCCTCCGCCTGAACCCACGCCGCCAAAGCAAGCGCCCAACAAGGACAAGAGAAAGCACACCCCAGCCAAGGAAAAGACCGTTCAGCCTGCGAAATCAGCGACCCCAGCACCTCCTCCGCTTCCGACGAAACTTGGGCCTGGACATCCTATTCCTGAGCTCAAGGAACCCCAACCCCCAGACTTGCCGGACTCAGAATGGCAGACGGTCACCGAAAGGTGTGTTCCATATGTGTTCATGCTCAGTCACGAACTAACATGCTAGTCCAGTGGCGTTTTGAAAGCAGCAATCGAGAGATCGCGACAGAAATGGATGACTCCGGGAATCTTCGAGCTATACTACAGTAAGGCTGGTAAGAAGAGGCTGCCAGGCCACAAGGAGAGGGAGAAGGAAAAGGAGAAAGACAAAGACAAGGGGGAGAATGAGGCCGACGAGAAGGATTCGGTGAAGGCGAAACAGATGAAGAGAGAAGGCAACTGCAAGCTTTACATTGATCCGCATCAATGGGATATTACTATCTGGACGATGAGGGAAAATACGGTCCCTCCGCCGCCAAAGCCAAAGCCACCGGTACATCAGCCAGTGACCTATGGAAACCATGGGCAATACCATGGCGGGTATGCTGCTTCTCATCCATACAGGTATCAGTCACCCACCGCCGCGCCAAAACATCCGCCACCTCCCCCGAAGCAGACGCCCAGCAGACCACCGCAACCTCCGCAACCTCCGCCGCCTGCTCGTCCCACTCGAACTCGGCCTCCTGCGGCTGAGGTCAATACTCCCGCGCCCAAGCCTGCGCCCGATCCAGTCATCCATATGCTTGCGGAACGAGCAAATACGAATTACAAGCTCAGAGATGTGATGAAAATTGTCGCGAGAGGCGACGCGACCAAGGAGCAACTGGAGTATTTTCAGGGTCACATTACGGAGTTGAATGAGCGGTTGGAGGCACAAAAGAAGGCGCAGGCTCAAGCTCAGGCGCAAAAGGCACAACCGCCGCCTCCAGCCGCAAGGCCTCCGGTTCCAGCTCATATTGCCAGCGTAACACCACCTGCTACTCCAGCTCAACAGACTCCAGTCCCTCCGCGAACAGGGAATGGTCCGCCTCAAGGGACTCCGTCGATAGCATCAACGAGTACACCCACTCCCGCAAAGCCGACGCCTTCATCGTCAGCACCGTCAAATATGCCCCAACAACCGCCAATGACGTTCTATACGCCTCCTCCGCAGCCCTCTCCTTTTGGTCACTACCCGCCGCCTCAACCAACATCAGCTGTGACGGCCCCGACAAAATCACCAGCCCCGCCGCCACCGCAGCACCATCAACAGCAGCAGCAGCAGCAGCAGCATCAACGGCCACCACAGCCGCACCAGCACCCACATCCGGCACCGCCACCTCAACCAGTCCAACCGCCTCCGCCCCCTCAAATAACTTACCGCGCCCTCTGCATCGACTTCAACACCAACGGCGACCGGCTGCTCTTCCCGCGCGAAACAATCCTCGAAGCATTGCCGGGCAACCAAGTGCTCGCATCATTCCTCAAGGTGCAAAAGATCGACCTGGCCGCCATGAACACGCTGGCGCGCTCCAACTCGTACTACCAGGCGCTCAAGGAGTACTACCAGCCCATCACGGTGCGCTTCCGCGCCGCCGACAGCAACCCGGCCGTCCTGGGCTGCCTGTGGCGCTGGGTCAAGCCGGCTGACGAGGTGCGCAAGTACATGGACGACGTCATGGATCGCTGCTTGCCTGCCGACGTCGTCGAGATTGCGGCGCGTCTGCCGCGCGAGGGCACCAAGGCGGCGTTGGGCGAGAGGGATCCGTCGGCTGGCACGCCGAGGGAGAGCGTGGAGCGTGTGGGGACGCCTGAGGGACGGGAGAGGAAGAGAGTCAAGAGGAGGTGAATAGTGGACAGAATAGGAGCACCTGTAATGGTGGATGGATGGATGTAGATCAGTCGGTGGTGTTTGATACCCGCGCGTTTGGCTTTTTTGTTGCTATAGAGGAGGCGAGGGGAGCGCGGCTGGGTTTTGTAGAAAGCCCGGCCCGAATGAGACAAATCGCATTGCATTATTGAGATCACTCTAGTTCTAATATCAGTGTTGAATAGATGGGGGTCGCTTGGCAAGAACTCAGGGAGAAGAGGTAAGAAGAGGTAGATCTTTCATGTTTCTCGTCGAGTTCCATCACACGAGGTGGTGGAAGGAAGACACGGAGGAAGGGGGACACAGGGGCGGATTGACAAGTGACAATCTGGGCCAGCGGCATGACACAATGACACGATGACGCCAGCAAGCAAGAAAGCGTTGGAAAGTACAAAAGCTGAAATGATGATAAATGATGTATATATCGCCGTGGCCATGCATGCATACCGTACTCAGCTCCGCTCCCCTCCTCTCCAGGGCACTCCACTACTCTCGTCTGTTTTCTCGCTCGCAGTGGCAAAATGGTCTCTGCCTCCCTTCATCATTTCTCTCCCCAACTCGCAGAGTCCTCGATTCTTTTCGCCATTACTCCGGCTTCCCTTTGGAGCCCTTACTTTCCTTGTCGTAGCAGCCTTCCAAAATAGACGCCTTTCCCCGTTGATGATGATGATTGCAGACAAAATAGGAAAAAGGAGGGATAAAAAGTGGACAGTAAAAGGGACAAGAAATGGGAGAGAAAGAGGGAAGGAACATATCCAAACACATGGAAGGATTTAAAAGGCAAAACAAGCGATGCCGCCCTCGTCTCTTTTCTCAGGGCTGACTCCTGGAGCAGTCTTCGTCGATCTCTGCCTCACGCTTCGTTTGTTGAGTAAAGCCACAGCAGCTGTGCGTTTGCCGGGCGTCGACTTCTGTTTTTTTCCTTCGATGCGCTCTTGTCGATTTCCGTCGTTTAAATCGGACGAAGAACATTTGTCGGTTGCGCTTCCCCGCTGTCGTTGCTGTCAGAGGCGGTGGTATGCAGCTGCTTGCAGCCCAGTCCACCGACCCAGCCCCAGCATTCTCAATGACGACAGGATCCGCCCAAAACAAACCAGATGCGACAGATTAGGTAAAAGTAGAGAGTTTTTCAAAAGTCATCAGCGAAGAAGAGAGATTTCGCGCGCAGATGCCTGGGTGGGCCGTTGTTTGTTTTTTCATTCTTTGCTCCTGTCGTTGCCTCCTGCTGCTCCGCAAGCTCTTACACGACACCAGCCCCGATGACGAACCACGTAAAGGATATCACGGTAATGGCGAAGCTTCCAAAGAGGAATCCGAGAGTCTGGCGTTCGAGGGACGGGTTTCCAGCAGAGCAGCCTGCGCATGACCATTCTGTAATTTCAAATGTTAGCGGGAAACGCCAACCAAAATGCGTTTCGTCGTTGAGGAGGGGAGGGGAGGGGAGGGGCTGGGCCGTGGCTGGGCGTTTCATCGGGTCGACTCGACTTACCTGACCGCGGCGTGTATGCCTGAGGAAGATACATTCCAAAATAGAAAGTGTCGGCCACGCCGAGATAGCCTGGTGCGGCCGTTGCCGAAATGCTCGAATCGGCGTCGTAAACGATGAGCGTGTAGGTTTCCATAATGAGCGACTTGGTGGCCGTCTTTTGGTACTCGCCCGTGTCCCAATAGATCATGCCCGTCTTTTCGACGCTCATATTGGATGCGAGAGTATACGTTTCCTGGTTCTTGCTGCAGCTGGCGAGGACATTGATGTGCTTGGGCGTAACCGACAGCGAAGTGTAGTTCCAAGCAAAGCTGACCCAGTCGCCAATCTTGTAGAACGAGGCTTGGTCGGTCGCTGCGGGCGTAATCATGGAAATACCTCCATAGCCTGCCGTGGCGCCGAACGTCTTCTTGCTGGTGGCCGTGCCCTTGCTCTTGCCGGTTCCTGTCTGCTTGCCCGTCTTGGATGCGGTCTCGGTGGCGGCCGACTTGCCTGTTGTTGCGGCAGCGGTGCCGCCCGTCGTTTTTGCAGCGGTTCCTGAGGCAGAGTCGGTTTTGTCGGTTTTGTCGGTTTTGGCGGCCGTTTTGGAGGCCGTGTCGGTTGTTGCCTTGGCCTTGTCGGTTGTTTCTTTGGCCGTCTCTTTGGCCGTATTAGATGAGGCTGTCCCGGGTTCTGGGTGTCAGCAGGTGATTTTGATTTGGCCATGTGCGAGGGCAGCGCATGCAGGGTCCAGGAGAAGGGGACGTGTAACATGAGTGACGGCAGACATATCGAATGGTCGAAACTCACAGGTCTGGTCATTGTTGTTGTTGTTGTTGTTTTGTCGCCGGTAGAGAATATTTTCTATGCCCATGACTCCCTTGATGTCGTCGACGTTGGGAGGCCATGGCCAGGCGGCGGAAAGGGATGACAGCGTGACAACTGCGGCGAGCAGCTGAGCGGGCCGCATGATGGAGCAGGAGGAGGGTGGATTGAGGCGAGAGAGAGGGGCGAGCGCGGATGGAACAGCGAGGGAAAAGAGGCTTTGAGATGGTAAACGGGTGGCAGGCGTTTCCAGAGAGCAGCGATCCCCAGATTGGGACTGTGGCCAGGATGTGCTACTAGCGGCGGGTCGACAAAAGTAGCGCTGGGAAGAGGCGGGTTGTCGTGATGGGATGCGCAAACGAGTGGGCGCAGAGAGGAGGCAACGAAAGCGGCGGTCGGGGAGGATTGTGTTTGTCGGAAGAGGACGAGGAGAGGATGAGGAATGGAAGAGGGGGGGTTTTGGTGTTCTGGAGCACGCAGACCACACCAGACCAGACCAGACCAGACCAGTCGACCTGCCTGCCTGCCTGAGCGGGCGGCAGCCGACGCACTACAGCACTGGCTGCACGGCGTCGCAGGGGTTTGGAGACGACCTGATCGGCCCGCCGCCCTAATTTTGGCAACACTCAGCCCGCGCCCCCGTATCCTTCCCGACGACGCAACAGCACAACACCATCACCACCACCACCACGGACTACCGTCAGCCCAACCGCTGCCCATTGCCTCGAGCCTGCTCCACCATCACGAGCCTTACTATATCTTGACCGCTGCCCAAACCACAGAACCGCCCTCCCGTCTCCGCGACCTCCACCCGCCTCGCATCCCTAGCCCATCCCCGTCCACCCCGTCCACCCCGTCCAACCCGTCCCTCCCGTCTATTGGATGCTGCAGCGCAGTGCAGCACATTTCCACCAAAGAGCCGCACCTAATCTTGCGTCATGCCCATCCAGTGCAACCTTTAATTGATCATTCGTCGCAACTCAAATATTCCTCACTCGCCAGACTCGCCGTGTTGATGCGCCCATCCTGCGCACGGCCGCCGCCTCAGCATGTATCAAGGCCGCCGCCGCCCAGCGTGATGATGAGAGAAACTTTGATTCTATAATTCCACCGCTTCCTTTGACCGCTCGAGTCGCTCGTAAACGACTTTTCCCATGACCTAAATGATGGAGGAGAAAAAAAAAAAAAAGAATTCCACACAAGCCGCTCAAAACCCAGCCAAGACGTGCCAAACTCGACGGCGGCTCGCGTACCAGAGCCACGGCCTTACACCTAGGCACGGCGCCAGTCCCGTAGCTGACCATTGAACGAAACAAAGGGATATTCTTGGCCTTGGTCTTGACCTCAAGCGCTTTTTGCGCGAAGAACGACGAAAATGAAAAAAATCGAGGAGATATGACGTGTTGACCCTTTTGGCGCCATGTCCCAATGTCGTGCCCGCGTGCCCAAACTCCAGGCTGCGCGTGAAGCGACAACCATGCTTTCAAGACAGTACCAGACACAAGGAAAAAACAAAGATTAGAAAGATCACGAGTACGTCCACTGGCAGTGGCAACTAGTTCCAACGCTGTTCCGCTTCGTCAGCGACCTCTTGGAGGATGAGCTTCCGCTCCCGCTCCCGCTCCCGCTCCCGTGGTTGTGGTTGTCTTCGTTCTCACTCAGCTCGATTGTCAAAACGTCGCCGTTGCTGTCATGCCAGATAACCAGCTGCCCATCGTCTAGAAGCTGCATCTTCTGGCAGTACGGCGCCGTGTTCGTCACCATCCGCCGCTCCTCGAGCTTGACCAGACGCGGATAGCATGTGAGATCGTCGGGATCATCCGTAGACGATGCACCCGATGGGCCAGTGCTGCCTGGAGAACCCCGCTTTTGATATGCCGTGACCGTAGGCGAAGTCTCGAAAACCGTCGTCGTCGATGGTTCAACCGATGTGGGGGACGGGTAGCTCGTGGAGACGGATGGCGACGTGGCGCTCGGAGATGGAGTCGTCGCAGCCGGTGTCGCCTGGGCCGCAGTGCTATTCCTCTCAACGTAGAAAAAAGTCTCGAGAAAGGTTTGGTTCCAGATGCATAACCATGGTGTTTCTCCGGCCACTACTTGACCACGGTGCAGGAACCCGGGCGGCATTTGGAAGCTTCCAGTGGCCCAAGGCGGAGAATTCTGTCGTTTGACCTTGTTTTTGTTGTTGTTTGATGCCGAGTTGACGTTGAGGTCTTCGTGCCTCAAAATGACTATCTTGTCGTACAGGGTCTGAAAATGCCACGCCGGCCCATCACTGGGACTGTCGAGATCCTCGACCAAGTCCAAGAGAATTGGCGCAATCTTGGGAACCTGGGAACCATAGTTGAAGCCGGAAGAATTTCGCAAAGGGTTCATCCATGCAGCGAGGCCTTTGGTTGAAGGATTTTGCACATTGATCTCCATGGGTGCGCCCTCCATGTCGCAAGACCACGCATCGTTTTGGTCCGAAATGGAAAGACACTCATTACTCGAAACATCTGGACTGCGAATCGGCAGGGCAAATTTGCCGAGTGGAAGAGCGGGGAGGTTTGTCGGCGTAGGGATAGGCGTTGCATCGATTCTCGAAGTGAGCACGGCGCTTGGGTTCCTGTTGCAAGATTAGATATGCCTGGGCAACGGAGGGAAGTATCGCGTACTGGTACTGGTGCTTCTTATCAGCCATCTTCTCCTTTGCTACCAATGTGCCAATCACGGCGCCTAGCACAATGGCAAGAATCAAAATGATGACCAGAGCTATTATCAGTAGCCAGAGTGGGACTCTGCCCCATAGTATTTTCGTCTTCTTCTTCTCGTCCCATGTCTTTTCGCTCCATGGCCTACGTTCGTTTTCTGTCACTGTGCTCGATGCATCCGATCCAGTTTGACCTTGTCCGTTTTGTGGCTCATGAGGCCCATTTGTCACTGCGCGATTCGTTGTGGCGTTGTTGCCGACCAAAGCTTCAACAGACGGATTGGCAGCGGCTCCGGCTACCCCCGAGGCACCGGCCGCCGCCGCTCCGCCTGCTGCTGGTGTCTCCGTTTCGTACATGGCAAACTCTTCCGGCACAGCAAGCAGCGAAGCCTTTGTTGGTCCTTCTTCGGGAAATCTAGAATACGGTGGTAGTTGTTCCATGTGTCCGTCTGGTCCAATGATGTCCTGCTCTTCGCCGTCTGGTCCAATTTGTCGATGGAAGCCCGCTCCTAATCCTGGGAACCCTACTGTAATGGGATCTGGCACTGCTGGTGCACTCTGAATCTCGTCAGGGTCATCGACAACATTTTGCTGGTACATGGCGTAAGGGTGTTGCGGCCCTTGGCCAGCGACCGACGAGCGTCCTGGGGTCCTCGCGGTCGCGGTAGTACTGGTGCTGAGAGACCTGGTGAGCCCGGTGCCCTGAGGATACATGCCATACGGATGACTGGGCCCCGAGCTGGCAGCGGCGTACGGACTACTCGAATTTTGAACGGTCGCAAACGATGACGTCGACGCGATGGAGATGCGGTGTTGGAGTGGTACGGCGGCACGCTGGCCAGCGGGCGAATCGGGTTGTGATCTTTCGGCGACGGGAGTGTTGGGACCTTCGTCGGGTACGGCCGTGGATGTTGGTGGTGCATGGCCGCCTTTGGAGATGCTGCTCCTGGGCTGGACCGACGATGAGCCTGGACCGGAAGGATTCTTTGTTTCTGCGGGGAAGTTTTCGCTGATGGAATGGCGGACGGATGACTGGCGACTCCATCTGTGGTCCAGGGCGGCAGAGGTACGCGAGGCTACAGAGGTGGGACCTGGGTCAGGGTGTGTTTGTGCGGTCGGTCTGAAGCCGTCGGCGACGGCGAATTCGCCATCCAGGTCGGACGAGTTTTCGACGGCATACTCGTCGTCAAAGATGTTTGGATTCGTGTTGGACGGGGCTTGGTCATGACTGTGCGGCTGGCGGCTGTCCATTGCGACCGGGGAGTCGAGGCTCCTTGGCGGAGCGTACAGGCTCCGTTGCGAGAGGGTAGATCAGGCGCGACAGTTGTCGGGAGGAGCGTGAGGAGGGCGTGGAGGACAGGTCGGGAGGTGCAAGGCGGACGGGCGGGCGGGCGGCGGGGCGGGAGGACTGGTGGTGGTTGTGTGATGGTAGAGACGTGAGCGTGGAGTGGAGTGGAGAGACGGACGGATGTGATGTGATGGTGGGCGAGTGGAGCGAAGCGCAGTGAAGACGAAGACCGGTTGGCTCGGGAAGCGGGCCAGGTTTGGCAAGAGGGCAGAGACCAAAGCCGTTTCAGGCACAGAAGAGGTCATGCACAGTCTGCGACGCTTTCGGCGTGATTCGAGAGGCACCAGAGGGCAGAGGTACGGATTACCGTGACACGGGTGCAGGAACATCGCTCTCTTGCGATCAGCGCTCTTCAATCTAGCCTGCCCAGAGCCAATGAAGCGCCGTTTTCCCTTTCTTTCCTTTCGCCCCTCACAAACTCTCAGCTCATCCCGCGCCAACCCGCCTCCCGTCTGCCACCATCTTGGACTGACACTGACGCTCCGCTCACTGCAACGCGCCAATTCCTCCCGGCTCCCATCCACTCGCCCAAAGAATAGCTACAGTCTCAACACAGAATCCCATCACGTGCCAACACGGGCTAGGCCACCTGTCCGGTCGCTTTCATTCTCACAGGTGGGTTCCCTCGCCCGAGCCTTCGGTCTTGGTCTTCTTGGCTTGGGCCTCCTCTTTCGGCCGCCTTCTGCCACTGGCTCAGCCTAACGTGCCGGCTTCCATTTTCTTTCCTTCCGTTGCCCTGCTGTCCTCGCTTCGACCTGTTATTCGTATTCTGCCTGTTCAAGTCCTCGCTGCAAGCTTCCATCATCTCGACCCATGTGTTGGCGTACCTTCTGACTGCTGACAGGGTCCACTTCTCTGCTTCCCCGTCGCGTTGCTTGGGGACCGGCCCGACGCTGCTCCACCCACGGATGGCGAGATAAATTGGGAAACAGTGGCCATTTGCCATCCAAGTCGTTGTTTAGTAACTGACGCCCAAGACTCGAGCAGAATGACGCTTCCGTGAGTATTTTGTCTGCCTGCGCTAGCTGTGTAACGAGCTTGTGTTGGTCATGGAGCCCATGTGCGGTTCGTTCCGACCTGCAGGCGGGCCGGTTGATTTTGCATTTCAGTGCCCAGGATCTCCTGCCATGGGCTCTTCGCTGACCGCGCTGAGCTGTACAAAGTAAACAAACATATTACCCGAGTGATACTCTCACGCCTCACAAACACGCTGAGGCTACTTTCAAGAGACGAATTGTTGAAAAAGAGAGGCGAAGAACTACACGCACACAGTAGTCCTCGGGCAAAACGACAGGCAAAGAGAATCCATATTTCGAAACCCTTCCAGGGTGGTCTCGCCTCCATCATCAACACCACATGTTATTACCAGTCTCCTCAAAGCAGTTGGCGAGTCTAGACTCCAGTCGCAAGCCTCGCCTAAATGGCACAGCGATCATCGAATTTCCATGAATCTGTTCTTGGAACCATCTTTGCCATTTTCTTCGCGCTCGAGAATCGTCCGACGATCCGCTCTCTTTACGGTACGTAATTCATGTCCCTGGTGAGGACACACGGGAAATCCCTATTGCACTCAGTCAGCGCACGCCTGGAAAACGGATCCTGCAGGTCTTAACCTACTTATTTGTCGTACATGCACCGACTCTACGGTCAGCCGGTCCAGGGTAAGGCACGTTCCACGGGTCCACACTGGGTCCTCCTGCCTTGAGCTGGCAGCCATTTTGCCAGCTCAGCAGGCCCTGGTTGGTACATTCGGTATCTCCCGGCCCTTCGTCAATGCAACGCTCCAGACAGAGCTCCGTCCCGCCATTGGCAGCAATCCTGGCGCATTTCTTACTCGCACAAACCTCGATCGTGGTCTGCTTGCAATGACCTTGCTCGGCAGGTCGGAAGACTCCACCATCGGGGAGGTTGTGGGGAGTTTGTGCGCATATCTGATGCGGAAGACTTGGGTATCCAGCTGGTTGAGGGGCTGTCTGATGGGTAAAAGCTGTGACCGAGACGGCCGCGGGGAAGAAAAGGAGATGTTGTAATATTGACAACATTGTAAGGAGTTTGTAGTTGGGGTTTCTCAATCTTTGGTTCAATGTCCAAGGTCGAAAGGGTCCTGCTATTTCCAGAGAGAGCTCGAGAGGATCAGTTTTAAAGCAGTCCTGAATGGGCGGTGTCCGAAGGCGACGCGCAGCACATCCGGAGCATCCGTCCCTTTCCTCTTTCTTTTCCCGTTCGACAACTACCGGTACATCCAGAGCATCCGGTGCGGATAATACATCCAGGCCACTCGTAATCCCGATCGTGAATAATCCGTCATGGCTATCGAGACGCCGACCTGCCAACGCAGAACTCCGCTTTAGAGTTAGGGTTAATCCAAACGAGGCGCAGTCGAGTGGATTCATCAGCTATTTTCGCCACGGCCTCGACGGAGCTCTGCGAATATGAAGAACAAGAAGTCGGAATATAGCATATGCTTGACGCCGTCACGTAGCTATACAGGTCCTACCTCCGCAATAAAAGCGGAGGGCTATTGTGGCCCGAAAAGACCTCACTAGAGGTATGGGAGGTGTTTACGAAATGGCTTAGAGCTAAGATAGCTCGATTTCTCCCTCTTCGAATTAAGCATTCGACGTTGCGCGGGGTCATTTGCCAAGGCAAATCAAGCAAAATTTACTTGTCTCGACGGGAGCGGACGAGTAATCATCATTGCGGTACGACCTGCACCCCGTTTGAGGCAAGGAAGGGTGACGGAGGAGGAGGAATTGGCAACGGTGCAACAGAATACCGAAAACTCAAACTTGAGCTATTCTACCCGGGGGTAAAAAAAAAAAAATTCCTAATACTGTATGGATGAGCAGGCACCATCGGAGGAAATGGGCTTCGAATACCGACCTGGGCACAGCTATAGGCCATGCAGCTATCAAACCACTATCAACCGCCAAGCTACATTAGGCGCCCACGGACCAGTGGCGGAGGACTGGGTACAAGTAGAATGTCAATCGAAGCTTCAAGGCCTATAAAACTTTGTATACGGCGACATGCGTTTGCATTTGTCTTGTTGGTCAACGAGCGCTTGCCAGGAGAATCAGACAAGATTTGCCAATGTCGGCGGTCGGCATCATGAGTCTATCAAGAAGTCTTTTTCGAAAGACTTTGCGCACTTGCATCAGCAGAGCGACAGCGGGAAATCTGAAGCTGAGGGGAGAATGAACATGACGTTTACCCGCCAAAGAACCTTACCCAGTACCTATGCGCTAAAGCGCTCAACACGTGCAGCAGCGCGCCGCATTTCTGGATACGGGTGGGCGGCGCTCTCGTCCGGGACTGGCGCGAAGCGGAAAAGAAGGTTGGGTGGATTGGTTGGCATGCAGCTTTGGTGACGCACGCAAAACCTCACCTCTCTCCGCGCTGTTTCCCCCCGAAGTCCCCCTTGTTCGCCGCCGCTGCTGCTGCTGCGTGTCTCAAGAGTGCGCGACCATGACGGTGCTCTAGCGCGTTTTGGGTCCTGCAGTCATCTTTTGGCGACGCACCGCTCCGCTGTCGCTCTTGCGTTTGGCAAAACGGACAGACGAGACGGGGGTCTGGAGCGGGCTGCTTGTTTTAGCCTGCGTCGAGCAGCAGCTGTCGGTGCGGGAGAGAAACATGCGATGCGACTGGATCCTGTCCAGATGCGAGCGCCGTTTGGTCCTTTGCTGCGCTGCGTAAGGGGAAGATGAACAAGCTCGCGCCATTCGTGGCACGGCCTTAGTTCAGCCTAAAGTCATGCGAGAATGTGTCGACACTGACTGGTCGAGAGGCTATTAGGGCTTATAGCCGTCCAATGTTGCTCGCGGATTGGAGGTGTGGTGTTGACATCTCGGTAGCCATGGAATAGAAGCATCTGGCTGAAGAACGAGTGCTTACCAACCCTCCAGTTCCGTGAGATGTATATGAGTTTCCCCGGAAAATTAGGCACACAAGTAGCAAGACGGAGCTCGGAAGCCGACGGTCCTGACTCTTGCGCAGACGGTTGACTCTGGTGGATATTCGCCGGATCACCGAACCGCGCACTCGCGGTAGGTTTCTGGTGGCGCTTTCTAAGTCATGATGTTGGCTTTGAGAATTGTAGCAAGACGGAGCTCGGAAGCCGACGGTCCTGACTCTTGCGCAGACGGTTGACTCTGGTGGATATTCGCCGGATCACCGAACCGCGCACTCGCGGTAGGTTTCTGGTGGCGCTTTCTAAGTCATGATGTTGGCTTTGAGAATTCGCAGACGGACGTTGTGGCTGCTGGACTGCCGTTCGAATAAAAATGAAGCTGGACAAGGGAATTGATAGGAGCAAACCATGTATCAACCGTGTGAACGTTATGTGAAATGCGCAAGACCATGGCAGACGTTGAGACGCAACAGCAAGAGAGCATGTCGTCTTCTTTGGCGGGGTAATAAGGGTCTCGTTTTCCACCTATTTCCCTGAGTCGGTATAGATGGCTTTCGATATCTGGGGTTATCCATCGTCATGCTTCCCCAGCTCTTGATAGACGAGAAAATCGGCAGGTTTTCGACAAGAGTCTTCGGCATAGGAGCGTGACTGATTGCCGGCGCGAGGCGTTTCCCGTGGCTGAAGCGAAGAGGCATGTTGAATTCAGTCTACGCAAGCGGAAGTTTGACGCCGGATTGTGTTTGCGCCGAAAAGGTGTAAGAAGAAAAATTGCGGGCGGTGGTGGTCGATCGAACAATAGCAAGGAAGAACAAAGCGGCGAGGCCAAGGCAAAGGGTTAAGCAACAACGGAAACATTTGTACGAGGGCTGATGGACTGATGCGGAGATAAGATAATAATCTGTGAGTGGTAGATTGTCGGTAGCCGAGATGTGGAGAGCGGGAACCAGCCGATGCGATGCGGGAGGGTCCGGGAGCCGCGATTCTCAGCAAAAGAGGCAGCTCAACGGCAGGTGGCTGAACTTTGAGTGAGAGTACGGGCAATTGAAACGTTTGGTGGGTGGATGTGACCTGAGTACCAATTGGGCTGTGTGACATGACAGCGCCTGGCTGCCACGCCACGTCTGCCGGGAGGCGATGATGCAGAGCGGCGTGCGTTGAGGCCGTGGCTTGTGGGACGGCAGCTGCAGGCTTGGTGATGGAGAGGGCGATGGAGAGGGTGATGGAGAGGGTGATGGAGAGGGTGACGGCAGTGAGGCGGACGAGTGAAGCAAACCACAATTGTTGGTGGAGGTGAGGGACCGCGACGTTTGACGGCGGTGTGGCGGTGACGGTGCATTATCAGTTTATCGCCAACAATTGTGCCTGGGCCTAGCCGTTTGGGGCGTAGCGGCGTCTCTCCCTGGCCGTTCCTTGTCAACGGCCATGGCGCAGTGGAGTCCAGCGCGGAAGAAATAACGTAGCGGCGGCGTCTACCTTACCTTTTCTTCGACACCAGACGCCCTTCCCTCTTCCCCACGCTGCCTCTCCTCTCCTCGCTCCCCCAATCAATTTCTAGCAACAATGGCTCCTCAAAACATCGGCATCAAGGCCCTCGAGCTCTACTTCCCCAGCCAGTGCGTCGACCAGGCTGAGCTTGAGACGTTCGATGGCGTCGCCCAGGGGAAGTACACCATTGGTCTCGGCCAAACCAGAATGAGCTTCTGCGACGACAGAGAAGGTTTGTTTGCTCCCACTCTACACCCCTCTACCGCCAAATCTGACCTCGCGCGCCTGTCCAGACATCTACTCGCTTGCTCTGACCACCGTCTCGTCGCTGCTCAAAAAATACAATATTGACCCCAAGTCCATTGGTCGCCTCGAGGTTGGCACCGAGACGCTGCTCGACAAGTCCAAGTCGGTCAAGTCTGTCCTCATGCAGCTCTTCCAGGACTCTGGCAACACAAACATCGAGGGTGTCGACACGGTCAATGCTTGCTACGGCGGCACAAACGCCGTCTTCAACGCCATCAACTGGGTAGAGTCGTCGGCCTGGGATGGCCGCAACGCCATTGTCGTCGCCGGCGACATTGCACTCTACAAGAAGGGCAACGCCCGCCCCACGGGTGGCGCTGGTTGTGTCGCCATGCTGATCGGTCCCAACGCGCCTCTGGCGTTTGAGCCTGGTCAGCGCGGCACCTACATGCAGCACGCCTACGACTTTTACAAGCCAGACTTCACCAGCGAGTACCCCGTTGTCGATGGCCACTTCTCCATTCGCTGCTACACTGAGGCCGTCGACGGTTGCTACAAGGCCTACAACGAGCGCGAGGAGAAGCTTGCGGCCCAGGCTAATGGCCACACCAACGGCGAAGCCAAGGCCCCGTTGGAGACTCCTCTCGACCGCTTCGACTACATGTCTTTCCACGCTCCCACTTGCAAGCTCGTGAGCAAGTCGTACGCCCGCCTGTTGTACAACGACTACCTGAAGAACCCTGAGAACCCCATCTTTGCTGAGGTTCCTCGTGAGCTTCTCAACCTTGACTACGCCGCTTCCATTTCCGACAAGACTGTCGAGAAGACTTTTATGGCCCTGGTGAGTACTCGTGCTTTGCGCGCTCACAACTGCGCATGCTAACTCTCAGTTAGACCAAGAAGCGCTTCGCCTCTCGCGTCCAGCCCAGCGTCCAGGTCCCTACCATGTGTGGTAACATGTACTGCGGTAGCGTCTGGGGTGGTCTGATCTCTCTCATTTCCAATGTCACTGCCGAGGAGCTCGAGGGCAAGCGCATTGGCATCTTCTCCTACGGCAGTGGTCTCGCTGCCTCGATGCTGTCTATTAAGGTCAAGGGCAGCGTCAAGGAGCTCGCCGAGAAGGTCGACCTCCAGAAGCGCCTGGACTCGCGTCGCGTTGTTCCTCCCGCGGTTTACGACGAGGTATTTGGACGTCCGGTTTCTTTTGTTCTGCTCGGCGCTAATTCACGCAACAGATGTGCGTGCTCCGTGAGCACGCCCACTTGAAGAAGAGCTTCTCTCCTCAGGGCGCCGTCGACACTCTGTTCCCAGGTACCTACTACCTGACCGAAATCGACGACATGTTCCGCAGGAAGTACGCTGTCAAGGAGGCTTAAGAGTCCCCAGCCCATCGGGCGCCATCCACTTCTATTGCGTGGAATAGTTGCTCTACCGAGTCGCGACTCCGTCTGGACCAATCCGCGCTCCTGTGCGGTGTCCGCCACGTTCACGACTTGGTCACCTCTGGCGGTGCAGGGTGTGCATAGTGGCAGACACTTTGGCTTCTCGCATTGCACGTGGGACCACATGACATGACGGCATTCTTCTTCTTCAAATTCCCAATTGCCAGCACTGCAGAAGGAGGCTCAAAACTACAAGATCTCTCTTAGCACGCGCTTCACAACAACCTTTCACCCAATACGACATGCTCTCTGATAGATGGCTAGGAGGAATTGGGCAGGTTGTTGCTTTCCACTAATCGTTCTAAGTTTCCCTCAATACACCACTACAGATGTGTATAATAGATATTTTCATTTCTTCCCTGTTGCCTGACGCGTTCGTGTTTTACGCGCGTCTAGACTTGAGGGTTCAGCCAACGTCAGTCAAGCCTGTGTAGCTTGCTAGGATACGCAGAGGAGGACAAGTGTAAAATGAAAATTTCGAAGCAATCGCTGCGTCCCGTGTTGTGCAAATGCGCTGAAAGCCCGCTCCCCTCATCTGCCGGTGGACCTGCGTATCCCAATGCAACCAAGCAGGTGCTTTCTTCCCGCCTCATGGAGTTACCCTCCTCTATCGTTCACGTTCGCAGTGCCACAGTGCCACAGTGAGCGTCGAAAGAAATGAGACTCGCTGGGTCTGGCTGCAGCACTGAATGGCTGCTCCCTAAACTTGACTGTAGCAGTGCATGAATGCTCCTTGGGCACAGTTGTAGTAATCAAATGCTGCTTAGGGGTGGCTGTAATGGTGAATAAATGCTCCTTAGGCATAGCTGTAGTAGTAAACGATTGCTCCTTGAGTGTAGCTGTAATAGCGAACGAATGCTCCACAGACGCACACATATTGCCAGGTCTCATTTCGTTCAACACCCACCGTGGTGCCTCCTCTCATGCTCTTTACACACCGGTGCAGCACCAATTCAAGAAACCAAGAAGTCGGGGTTTGATTAGACTGATTGTAAAGTAAAGAGGAGGGTATCAATCGCACCCCTGTGCCATCCATCCTCTGGGGTATCTATCATCATCGATCGTAAAACCTCGCCAGTCCGCATCCTCCTGAAGAAGAAAAGAGAACGGCCAAAACAGCTGCACCGCCACCATTATGATAACCACCACAACCAACCACAGCCGGCTCCGCTGTCGCGCAAGGATGCAAAAAGAGAAGCAAAACCCATTCAGTCGTTCCTAACACCGTGCTCCTTGCTTGCTGTCACGGCAAAATGCCTGCCCACCATTTTCCGTCTTGTTGTACGCCGTGTTAATGCCTGATTATAAGCCTGCTGTTCTTCGAGTCCCGCCATTGACACAGCGCCGGCCAGAAGAAAAGAGAAGAGAAGAAAAAGCACCAACCCACCGACCAACTCGACGCAGACTCAAAAGAGAAGAGGCACCAGCGCGTTCTTGTAACACTCAACTGCGTCTGTTGCGGCCCCTGCCCGCGCCCATATCCACTCTAGCCCTCCTCTTGCGCTCCCTGGCGTCAGCCCGCTGCTGCCGGCGCTCCCACTCCTCGCGATCCATCCACTTGCCCCGGCCCTCTTGTCCACGGTGGTCGCGCTCGAACACCGCAACTGCCTCAAGTGCGGCGCGGAACTCGCGCGTGTCGGCCTGTGCCTTGAAGTGCAGCGTCAGATCCTTAGATAGGGCGAGCCCGTTGGGCTTGGACGCTAGGTACGTCTTAATGGCCGCCGCAAGTTCGTCGCCATGCAGAAGATTGGCGTTGCTTTCTGCCGGCGCAGCGTTGTTACCAGATAGGGGTGTGCCGCGGCGCGTTGATGAGGCCCTAGCAACAGGTGTGCCGGCGCGAGATGAGGCTGGTGACGAGAGGGCGGCGCTGCCATTACGGTTGCGCTGCATGCTAACGGCTTGACGGAACGGCGGAGGCGACGCTGGACGGCCTGCCGTGCCATACTCCCCAGTCCAGGTCACAGTGCCAATGGGCGCCCTGGGCGCGGCGTCACGGGCACGCTGCAGTTCGCGAGCTGCTTCGTCGGCAATCTTCTTTGCCTCCCGGGCGATGATGTTGGGTTCCGCACCTAGCTTGGAATGGCCACCAATGATGGAATCGTGATTGAGCGAGCTTGAGACGCCGCTGCGAGCGAAAATGGTGTTGAGGAGGCGCTCGTCCTTGGTCGCACCCTCGGGCTGTCTGGAATCGTTGCCACCTTCGGCTGTACTGCTGGATGCACCAGCCTCGCCTTCAGGGCCTTCATAGAAGTTTTCACCGCGGGCAATGCCGTAGATGTTGCCCATTGCTTGCAGCTCTTCCGCATCAGGCTTGCCATCGCCACCAGCCGCAGCGGGAGACACGCGAATTTCGGCACCCTTGAACAGTGAAGATGTCTCAGTCTCGCCACCGCTGGTATCCCCAAGAGAAAAGAGGTCGTACAGGTCCCTCATGTCAAAAGTCTGGCGCTGCTTGGGGTCCTTGAGGATCTTGTTGCTCAAGAACTGCTTGAAGATCTGGCGGTGGTAAATCTTCTCCTCAATCGTTCCAGCAGTCATCAGGCGATAAATCTCCACTTCGCGCTTCTGTCCAAGGCGCCAGGCGCGCTCTCGAGCCTGAAGGTCTGTCGATGGATTCCAGTCAGGATCGTAAATAATGACACGATCCGCACCCGTGAGATTGACGCCTAGACCGCCGACTTTGGTCGTGAGCAAAAACACATGCAGGTCAGCATCATTGTTGAACCGGTCAACCATGTCCTGACGATCCTTGATGGCAGTCGTTCCGTCCATCCGCAGAAAATTTATGTTGTCCATCTTGCGCACAAACTTTTCGAGGATATCCAGCATGATGCGGTGCTGCGCGAAGAGCAACGTCTTGTGCCCGCGCTTGCTCCACATTTGCAGGAGCTCCTTGACAACCTGCATCTTTCCAGACTTGGATCCACTTCCGTACTTGGGGTCCGAGACCTTCTCAATAATCTTGTGATCAGTCAGGTCGGGATGGTTGGTGATTTTTCTCAGAATATCAATGCCATACAGCGCCTGTCGCTTGCCATTGAAGATTGACTTCATGTCGTTGGAATCCAGGAACTCCTCGTACTTTTCCCGCTGAATCTTTGTCAAACGACAGAATAGAACACGCTCCGTCTTCTTCGGCAAGTCGGCTGCCACGTCGACCTTGAAGCGTTGGAGGAGATAGCCGCTGATCATTTCCTTGAGAACCTCAGCGCAGCGCCTGGCTGTCTCGACTTGGAAATTGGACGCGTTGGCGTACCCTCCAGTTTTGATGGGTATCTCGAAGGTATTGCGAAAATCGACAAGTGTTCCCAGGCGCATAGGAAACACAAAATCAAAAAGTGACCAAAGTTCAGTCAGGTTGTTCTGCATCGGAGTACCAGACAAAATCATCCGGTTTGCTGTCTGCAATTCTTTACAGAAAATTGTGATACGGGCATTGGGATTGCGAATCTTGTGCCCCTCGTCCAAGACAGCATAGCCCCACTGGACCGGCAAGAGGAATTGCGCGTATTGCTGGAGGCCAGAGTATGTAGTGACCAGCACATGTCCGTCGGTCTCAACCTTGTCGACGAGAGACTGAATGGCCTTCTCAGCTTTCGTAAGACGAGTTCTCCTGGTGCCATTGGGGCGCGCATCCAGACTTCGCTCCACCTGCGCTTCGCGCTTCATGTCGATCATGCCGCTGCCAGATGCGTGCAGGATTGAAACGCGGAGAGCTGGCCACCACTGATGGAACTCATTGACCCACTGCTTCATGACAGTCGCGGGACAAATGACGACAACGGGCTTGGTGAGCTTCTTGGAGTAGTGGAGCGCAGCGAGAAAAGAAATGAGCTGTATGGTTTTACCCAAGCCCATTTCATCACCTATTATGCCTCCAACGTTCTGGCCGTAGAGTTCATAAAGCCATTGGACGCCAGTCTTTTGGTAGTCGAACAACGACTGGTAAATGTCACCAGGGACTTTGAGGTCTTCACCAAATACTTCGTCGGGAATAGTCGGATGAGGGAGATTCCATTCTTCCTCATTCTCCGGATCTTTGGGAAGGCCTCGACGCTCCTGTTCCTGGCGCCGGGCTTCGCTTCGCAGCTTTACCCACTTGCGCAGACGAGCCTGGTAGACATCTTCGTCGCCATCGTCAACACCAGCCATGTCTGTGTCATCTTCTCCATCCAAATCCTCGGGGTCAATCCTGGGCTTCTTCCGACTTCCAGTTGACTTGGGCTGGCGGGTGCGCTTCTTGCGTCCAGGCGTTGTCATGTCAAACTCGTCGTCTTCAACCCCGTCGTCTTCATCCTCATCCTCGCCCTCGCCCAGAGCGGCAAGCTGTTTATCATCGAGGTCGGGTTCATAAGCCTTGTCAGAGCCAGCGTCACTAGGGCTAGAAGCCTCGGACAAGCTGGCTTGGTTGCGGCGGGATTTTTGCTCGCCAGCCTTCGTAGCTACGTCTCCGGCGATGGTAGTTTTTAATCGGCCATCTTTGACCTCAGACTTGAAGCCTGGTTTGGTCAAATTGCGATGGGAAATCGGAGCCTGGTTTGCCGCTTTGTCATGGCCTTCGAAAGCGAGCTCGGTCTCTGCATCCATCATGATTTCGCCCAGACCAGAAACCTCTCCACCGACCAGCGGCATGCGGGAGAAAGGCGTAATTTTGCCAGTGCGAATGAGAAAGTCTCGGCGAGATTCTCCAGGCTGTTGTTTATTCCCACCCACTTCCAGCGCATCGGCATCGTCAACCTGGTGTCTCTCGGCAATGCGAGCCTCGATCTGCACGATATCCTGGTTGAGGCTGTTGACGCGGTCCTCCATGTCCTCCAACTCCTCCCGCAACTTGTTCTTGACTGTGAATCCCCCGGGCCCTCGCAGCTTCTCCTCCAGCTTGGCCATTTCCGCAATACAGTGCTGCTTCTCCGCCATTGCTTTGTTCATGCGCTTGTTGTCGCGCTCATCGGCTTGGTCGATCAACAGCTTGTCTGCCTGGCGGCCGATATCACGCTCCAAGTCATCTTGGTCGCGCATGTTGGAAAGAAACTGCAATCCTTTCTCATCGTGGTCTTCGTCGTCACTGGCAGGGCCTGTCTGTTCCGGCTCGGGAGATTTCTGCGCACGAGCTTTGCCCTTGGCCAAATGCTGAGTAAACTGGTATCCGGCAGAATCGGCCTCAGCAGAGGGCTTTGAAGACGATGTAGGGGTGGCGGCGGCGGCCATATCGCCTTCGCCGCTCAGCGGCTCAGACATGATGACAGCTGGTGTTGTGCGGCGGAAAGAGTTGGAGAATGTTGACGGGTCGAATTGAACGAGGAGGTGGAGCGAGCCACAAAAGAGCGACGAGGGTGTTGGAGGCTTTGGTCGAGAGATGTGGCAAGCCGCATGTACCTGGGAGACGGTTTGAGGCGTGACAGGGAATAGAAGGTCAAGCGGAAGCAAGGCCGATGAAGGACGAGGAGAAGAGGAGGAGCAAAAGAGCGACAGGCAAAAACAGCTGAAAGCTGCGGGCTGTAGAGGTTCGAATGGTGGGTTGTAAGGTGAAGCAATGTGAAGGTATGTGAGTCGTAAGTCGAGCGAGCATTTCGCCCGCTATGGATGATGACCTCATTCGATCTAGGCTACAGCAAACTGCCGCGTTTTAGCCGACGCGTTCTACCGCGTGCCGCGGCACGACAGGAAGGCACGCTAAGTTCTTCCAACTACATCCTCGCTCCATCTCTTTGCCCTCTGGTCCGTTCCTTGGACTTTTGACAACCACCGACTTGCCGATCTGTTCTCCAGATGAGGATTCTGAGACAAAATGAGCCCATTATCCAAGGTTCTTCAGGGTCGTAATCGAATATTCACCAGAGCGAATCTCTCCATCCCAGTCTCTTGCCCGGCATGAGCTGTGGCATGTGTATCATGAGACAAACGCTGGACAGATGGAGCATTCTCATCATCTCCTCGGGAAGCAGTCGCAAATCTTTCAAGTGAATGAAGCCCAGCGAGACGCAGCCTCAAAAACATACGAAGCGTCAAGTTTTCATCAGGCAGAGAGGTGATGCAGCAACGGCCATCGCCATCGGCTCGGCGGCCTGTGGCTGTGGAAACTCCGCAGTATGCTGGGAATTGGAAGCAGAAGAACTTTTTCTGGGCTTCCTAGGCGGTTTACTGAAATCCTTGGTGCAGCAGCTCGGCCTTCAAAATGCTCAGTACTGCCCAGTAGCAGCAAAGTTTGGTAATTACCTCCCATTTTCTCCAGCTTTTGAACGAAACAAGCATCTAGGATGCGTCTCGATGCTTGTCGCTCATCTTGGCATTGGCCTCTTGCTTTGAACGAAGGAATGGAAATGCATGGACATCTGAAAGTCGTGGTTGTTCCACCGGTAGACCTTTTTCTCGTTCTCGTTACACTCATTTGCAGCCAAAATGCCTTTCCGGACATGCGCTTTTTCAGTGGTAATACTGGCGAAGCTCTTTCACTGCGTGGATTGCGTCACCGTCTTTCACCAAGCTACAGAGATCCGGGCACATGCTACGCCAGAGCCCTTCTTCTCGACGACAATAGCCTCTTGGCACCTTGGGAGAACCATGGCCCGGAGCCTGTCTACTTTCCGGTCTTTCATTCAACGGACGAGAACAAGAGTTGGCAGGAACTGTCTAAGGTCGAGGATACTGTGAATCGATGGGGCCTGCGCTACCAGCCTACGATATACAAACTTCCAAGACAAGTTGGGAGATTTCCTGCCGGAACGATCTTGGTCGCAGGAGATGCGGTGCCTCCCGACAGCTCACGAACGAAAATTGAGATTTTTGCAAGTACCTATCAAGCGTAGGTGATCTCGGATGACAAGTAAGGCCATCTTCTGAAGCACGATAGGAAAACTTGGACCCACGTCTCGACCGTGGCAGAAGGGGGCCGGTCCTTTCCAACGAATGGAGAAACGCCTGTCTGGGAACCATTCTTTGTTGACTACGAGGGACAACTAGTCTGCTACTACACAGATCAACGCGACCCCGCTCATGGACAAAAACTAGTCCACTCAGTCTCTCGCGACCTGCTCAGCTGGAGCCCACCCGTCAACGACGTTGCCTACGACACCTATGAGTGGCGCCCTGGCATGACCACAATTGCCAAGCTACCGAGCGGCGACTTCATCCTGACTTACGAATTCTTTGGCGCCCGAGAAGCGCCTTTTGCCGTCTACTACCGCGTCTCCAGAGATCCACTCAACTTCAACGCTGCTGAAGGTCGAGTCCTCAAGGCGACTGACGGTAATGTCCCTACATCATCGCCTTACGTCGTGTGGACCCCAGCTGGAGGAGAGAGCGGAACAATTGTAGTCAGCGCCAGTGACGTGTCCGAACTCTCCATCAATACAAGTCCGGACGCTGCAGGGCCATGGACCCAAATACCGTGTCCAGAACCTGCGTCATACTCGCGCAGTCTCACTGTTCTGCGGGATCCGTCAAAGATATTGGTGGCTGGTGGCGGTCCATTGAAAGGAAAAGCGGGAAGCAACAGAGTCACCATAAGCATAATTACCTTTGGGGGGCGATGAAATGGTTTCTCAGGGCTGTCTTCGAGCTAGCATTCCTCAGAGGACGAGGACGAAACTGTAAAGTATGAAAGACTTTATTTCTCAAAATCGTGAATGATCAATCCAATCTGTTGCAGGGCTCGGAGCATCATGTTCCGCTGCCGTTGAAACTAAAAGTCGTGAACCTTAAGGTGAAAGAGAATATCTTGTAAGCGGAAGGCGGGGGTCAACATTGGCCGAAGGTGTCGACGTTCGGTGGTCTACGGACGCCCAACAAGGTTTAGCGCCGAAGCGGAATGGACAGTGTGGTGATAATGCGCGTGCGCCATTTCTTACAAATCCATCACTCCCGCCGCCAGCAATAGCGAGCTCCGGAATTTAGCGTACGCGCTTAGAAATGGTGGGGCACGGAACTGACGTCCGACCTGAGGGTCCTTGCGTCATGTATGAGGGGTAGCTGAAGGGCTTACCTATGTGCAGCTAGCTACTGTGCAAAAGCCACCATCCCGCCTTCTCAGAGGATGTCCATTCGCTCCACGCCTCTCCGACAAATCACCAAATTCTCGACATCTTCCCACCTTTTGCGTCCTCACAAGCTTGTCAATTGCCCTACCATTGGCGTTGTTACGCTGAGCGCTCGACGTGTCCGAACATACTCGACAGCTCCAAAGCTTTCCAACATGGCTCATCATCTCTACACAGACGAGACACCGGCGGAGGTCAAGAATGCCGAAGGGCTTCATCTCGTCACTCAGAGCACACCCAATGGCAAAAAGGTGCAAATTCTGCTCGAAGAACTCGCTCTCATCTATGGCACGACATGGACGACCACACTCATCAACATCATGACCAATGAGCAAAAGAAGGACTGGTTCCTACGCCTGGATCCAAATGGAAGAATCCCGATCTTGATTGATAACACCAAGAACCCGCCCTTTCCGGTCATGGAAACCTCGGCCGAGCTGCTTTACCTTCTCAAGTTCGCCGACAAAGACGATGTTTTCGGCTTCAAGGACGAACTCGAGCGCAGCCAAGCGCTGCAGTGGCTCTTCTTCTGGCACGGAAGCGGTGCGCCGTACCAAGGGCAGCTGAACCACTTTGGCAAATTTGCGAAAGAGAAGATTCCGTACGCGATCGAGAGGTTCCGCAACGAGACTCTGCGCGTCTATGGAGTGCTGGAAATTCAGCTCTCGGGCAAGTACAGCGGCGAGCCACGGGACTACCTCGCTGGCAATGGCAAGGGCAAGTACAGTGTCGCTGACATTGGAACGTGGCCGTGGGTCTCAGGTTGGGAGTTTAGCGGCCTGGAGAAGAAGGATATGGAGCAGTTCCCGCACTTGCTCAAGTGGATTGACAGAATCGCGGAGAGGCCGGCTGTCAAGACTGCGACGGGCGAGAAGTACCAGCAAAAGTGATTGACGACGGGTCGACTATGATTTGGAGATTGGAGCGGCGCAAAGGTTGATATAAACAGATGATGAATCAAATGAGAAAGCACTACTACAATCTACATTTTCACGCTCTTGTCCTTGACTGCTGCCTGTCCGCTCCTTGTGGAAGACTGTCTGCCCTTCACATCTATCTCCAAACAATGACTGAAGGCGGGAAATGTCGGTCTTGTTCATTGATTGTGTTCATTCTTTGCACCCCTCCTTGTGTATGTTGCGGATATTTGCAGCAAGCCTCCAAAGCAGCCTAAATAATTGAATCGACAGGAAAGGAGTTGTGTGGATGGCGGCCTACACGACAGGGACAGGTCCACCAACAAACCACTCTGAGCATACGCGAGGCCCATTCCGATTGACGGAACAATCCCTGCTTCTCCACGTCCAGCATTCCAACCCCCTCATCCCCGCAATTTCCAATTTCCATTTTACGACGGAGGTACTAACCAAGTCTGCAGCTTTAGGAGTTGAAATTTGTTCCGTGTGACTGTCGGGCCCCCTGTTCGTATATGGCATGCCTCGGAGTCCTGAAATATGTAAAAGCTGGACGTCAGGGACATGCCCAGGCCAAAAAGCTTGTCTCTCGTGTATGCATTTCTGGCGTGGTCACGATCGTCATGTCTGTCTTCAAATCAAGCTTAAATCGAAGCTTGTTGATTAGCGCCCTCGCAACATTCCTCCTTCGTGCTTCACATGCAACATCATTACCATTCAACCGCACCGAATGTCAAGCACCCACCACCGATCCTCTCCAAGGCTGTCCTTTGGGAACGCTCCTCGTTGGCACAAACGCCACCAACACTTCCTCCTCTTTTATCAACATCCAGTCTGCAATACTCTCTCTTCCTCACGACAACTCCTCTGCCACAATTCTGATTCTGCCGGGTGTATATGAGGAACAGCTCAACATAACACGCCCCGGTCCATTGAATCTGCTTGGCCAAACCGAATCTCCACACAATGCCTCCTTCAACACCGTGAGCGTGATCTGGCACGAGGCAACCGGCAACGATGTCAACACGTTCGACAATGCCTATACTTCAGTCCTGACTATTGCACCTACCCTCGAAAGCAGCCTCACCGGGTCAGGTCCAACAGGATATGCAGTTCCCGCGAACACCTCATTTGGCACGTCTGACTTTCGTGCTTACAACCTCGACTTTACCAACGACTACCTTCCTTATTCAGCGGGACCAAGCCTGGCACTAGGCGTCAGCTATGCCAACGCGGCCTTTTACCACACACGCTTTTACAGCTACCAGGACACTGTTTACGTCGGCAAGCGAGGAAATGCCTATTTCCACCAGTGTGTTATCGCCGGACAAACGGACTTTTTGTACGGCTTCGGAACCGCATGGATCGAGAATTCAACGCTCCTGTTGCGCGGCTGCGGCGGCGGCATCACGGCGTGGAAGGGCACGAACACGACGACGCCAAACAAGTACGGCGTCTACGTGCACGCGTCATCCGTCGTGCCCGCAAACAGCTCCATCGCAGCCGACATCAAGGGCAAATGCAGCCTGGGCCGGCCTTGGAACAGTCTTCATCGTTCCATCTTTGCGCAGACGTATTTGAGCGAGGCGATACGAGCGGAGGGCTATACGGCGTGGGGTTCGTCGGAACCGCGTGTCGATGCAGTGACTTTCATGGCCGAGTTCGACGATTTCGGGCCTGGGTGGAATCTGGGAGGCCGGAAGGCTGGAAATGTGACGAGGGTGTTGACGCAGGAGGACTGGTATTCGTTTTCGGGGCCTGAAAAGGTTTTTGAAGACGGTGCAGCTTGGGTGGACGAGGAATAGCCGGTCGATGAATTGTCATAAGAAGATCCTAAGGTCTGGGTTTTGAGAAGAACGAAGAAGACTGGGGTTTGATTAATATCGACTTAACTTCCTGTTGGCCGAAGCCGACGGCCCGCCAACCTTGGTATGACGTCGGGCTGAAGCTCTGACCACAAATTCCAAACACCTCAAGCCCCGCGAACTTTCACGTTTCCATGTCCTTCTTCCACAACACACTCCTCAGACTCAAGTGACTATGGCATCGACCCGGACTCTCTCGACGGCCGCAAGGCCTTTCGCTTCTCCTGCTCGCGCCTTCGGTCACCCGGCCGTTTCGCAGACTCGCCGCATCTCCGCGTACGGCTACGAGCAAGCCCGAGCCCTCGTCTTCAAAGATTATGGCGAGCCCGAAAACGTTCTAAGCCTACACACTCACTCGATATCGCCCGCACATGGCGATGCACTTACCCTCCGTTTCCTCGCCTCTCCGATCAATCCGGCCGACATCAACCAAATCCAAGGCGTATACCCATCCAAGCCGACCTTCACCACCACCATGAGCACACCAAACCCAATCGCTGTGGGTGGTAACGAGGGAGTTGCCGAAGTCATCGCCGCTGGCACCGGGGTAAAAAGCATCGCGAAAGGAGACTGGGTCATCATGAAGCAACCTGGATTTGGGACCTGGCGCACGCACGCTCAGACGGATGCCAGCAACCTGGTCAAGATTGACAACCGCGAAGGGCTGACACCGATCCAAGTCGGCACTGTGAGCATCAACCCGTGTACCGCGTACCGCATGTTGACCGGATTCGCCGAAATGAAAGAGGGCGACTGGTTCGTGCAGAACGGCGCCAACTCTGGCGTTGGGCGTGCAGCGATCCAACTCGGCAAGCTGTGGGGATACAAGAGCATCAACGTAGTCCGAGACCGTCCTGATCAGGCACAGACGGAAAAGTTGAAGCAGGAAATGAAAGATTTGGGCGCCGACGTTGTAGTAACCGAAGCAGAGCTGTTGGAACGCGGTTTTGGCCAACGCGTGAAAGAATGGACAAATGGCGGTCGTGAACGCCTACCGCTTGCCCTCAACTGCGTGGGTGGTAGCTCGGCAACCGCGCTTTCGAAGCTGTTGAGTCCATCGGGTCACCTCGTCACGTACGGCGCAATGTCCAAGCAGCCAGTACAGCTTCCGACCGGCTTGCTCATCTTCAAAGACATCCACTTCGATGGATTTTGGGTAAGCAAGTGGGGCAAGGACCATCCAGAAGACAAGAAAAAGGCTGTGAACCATGTGCTGGACTTGATACGACAAGGAAAATTCAAAGACACGCCTGTGGACGAGGTGACATGGGAGTGGGAGACGAAGCAGGACACTTTGGTGAAGGCAGTGCAGGGAACGCTCGAAGGTTTCAGGAATGGAAAGAGCGTCTTCGTCTTTGGAAGGACATGATCAGAACGCGACGGTCGAAAACGGTAAATATTCCCAACAATTACCAATGTATATTTTTGGGCCTGTCCAGCCCAGCTACACTGAGACTGCAGGCACGCCCACTTTACAAATCATCTAAGTCAAAGTATATGCCCATCGGAGACTGACAACATTCCCCCCCTTATCTCCTGTCAAACTTTTAGCAAAACCCGCGACTTTCATGCTCAAGACTTTGAAGTTTGCTTCGGAGTCTTCCGAAAGACCCCGAACCATTCTGTGAGAGAGCGCTGGTCTTGCAATGACTCAATCTCATCCCATCGATCAAGATCTCCATCGCACAATGGAGCGCCATTCGAAACGCATCGTCCTCGCCAACACATCAGATTTCTCGAGACGAGCCTCCACGACTCAAAGTCGACTTGGCAGTGACAAGTCTCCGCGCGAGACCTGGGCCAAAAATTTTCTTGTGTCCGAGGCTGTGCTGTGAAGCCATGTCGCAAATCAAACCATCGAGGCTGTCAGATGTTTGCTGACTTCAATTTCTTGGAATAGTTCAGCAATCTCGAGAAAAAATGTCTGGCAAGAACGTCAGCATAACAAAAGGGAGATTGGTCAAATCCAGCAAGTGCTAAATCCCGGGGTGGCTGCTCTTGGGCGACCTGCATCGTGCAGAGAAACTTGGCTAATTTCCCTCCTCAACAGACAGCGCGAGATCTAGGCACATCATTCCTGACAAAATTCCGCGAACTTCGCGATCAATCGCTCCAACTGCGGCCTTTTGTCAGGTTGAGTCTACGGAAAAATCCCCGCCCGTCGCGCCTAGCCCTACACCATCAGTGATATACTTTTGTTCAGTGGAGCAGCCGAGAAAGCCATTTCCGTCGACTCGTATTTTCCACCTCGCAAAGATTTTCAGGAGCCGACTTCCAGAAGCTTGTAGGAGCGGACGGGCGGGCTAGGAAACCTCCGAACACTCAAGGCCAACTTGGCCCTTGCTTGAGGCTTGGTGCTTGGATTTGAGATGCGCAAAACCCGGGTGTCTTGGGCCGCACTTGCTTTAGCGGCGTTCTCCATCTGGAGTTCGCGTCCAAAAGGAGAATAGTCTGATTGCATCATGAGCGGAAGCTGATATCGCTGCAGCTACCTGTCTCTATGGACTCTAGCCTGGCACAACCCCGTGTTGAGAGGATGCTCAGACCAGCCCACCACTTGCTCGCTTTTCCAACGTCCAATTGACATGGCAGATTCTGACCAGCTTCCGAGGTATGATTACGTCTCCATTGTTTTAAGCTCGCATGGCTTTCGGGCTGTCCCCATGCGCCCTGTTATGGCTTGCATGGCATAGTTTCGCTTCACGTTACGAATCAAGAGCTCGGTCGACTTCCATGTCTTTTCTTGCTTCACCTTTCTCGCATTGCTTGAACAGAGCAGATTTTCGGCTACCCCTTGTCTCTTGCTGCTTCTGTTCAACGCTCAAAACTCGAATGCAGACGCTAGTCTGCTTTCCTCGTTGAACCTCTGGACTGCGGACATCATTCCTTCAATTGTGAGCGAGCTCCCCTGCCAAGGATAGCGTCGCTAAACAAGTGCATTGGAGGCATTCAGCCTTGTGCGCCCCGAAACTTTAAACACGGCGGGAAAGGGTCTATCCCAGCCGGCAGCCCGACCGAATCGACCTCGGAACTCTCAAAACGGCTAGCTAGCCTGGTGGCTGATCAAGCTTAGTGGTCACAATTGTTTCTACGAACAGCGTCTCGAAGCGTTGACGCACATGAGCAACGAAGTGGACAGTGGCCACCAGGTGTCCAAGGAGGCCACCATCAGCGGGACGAGAACTTGGCGCCGCGTCGGACAGCGGAACGGGCTGGTCATCACCTTGCAGCTATTGTCTCAGGGTGATCGCGGACTGCTGAGCGGGTGGCATAGTCTGCTTAGCGTTCTATTACTCAGTGGAGCAGCCCCAGAAGTACCCCGAAGACGAGTATCATACGAAGTGGTCACTGTACAGCAAGAGACTCCCTTCATCAATCTGTCTTGGTCGGTGACCAGTCAGATTTCGGATTTGCTACTTTATTCGCGTTACTGAATCAGGAAGAAAGGAATCGGCTCTGGGCACAATACCTGCGAAAGACTTGGACACCGACGGAAATCTGGCTTGCCTGCCTGTACGCTGAGGGTATTCCGGAAAAAGTGCGAACAGCTCATCGCTACTCCTCGCGTTTCGAACGACGAAAACTCCGAATCGGCCTTCTCGTGCCTGGTGTTGTTCGATGGCTTCTCCACATCGCGCCCCTAAACTTCCCCACGTCAATATGAATCCCTTGGCTGTAGATCTCCACTCTGCCAAGGGCACATCATGGGGATCAATGCCTGCCGCTCGGCTCGCTAGGGACGGGGGAGTTCACCGTTTGGGAAGCCTGAAGAAAAGCCTCATGGCACTGTACAAGTAGAAGCTGTAAACTATTTAATATGCAGTGGCCAAATTTGTAAGGCATTCATTACGTCCCTACCTTCTCTACTGCCCATATCCTCATCCAATTTTGTGATTGACGCTCTTTTCGTCCCCTTTCACTCAAGTCAGTCTCTCCTGGTCATATTTCACATTCTTTTTTGGTCTACCCACCATGAAGGTCCTGCCTTTCTTTGCTTTACTCGGAATCGTTACGGCAGCTCCCGAAGGATTGGAGCGCCGTCAACTTCCGATTCCTCAGGCAAAGGGCAAACAAACCCTCCAGCAAGCAATGAACGTGCAGGGGAACTTCGATGGCGGCATGAAGGTGTATGGAAGGGGTCTCAGATGCCAACCGAATAAAGAGGGAGGTCGGGCGGACGCGGTTTTCGTTGTCCAGCCCGGGGGTACATTGTCCAACGTCATCATCGGCCCAGATATCCAGGAGGGAATCCGCTGTTTGGGAGGTTGTACTTTGAACAATTGTTGGTTCCAAAAGGTCTGCGAAGGTATGCCTGGAAGCCCTTTCACGACCTTGCGTTCAACAATCTGACCGGCTCCCAGACGCAATTACTGGCAAAGGCAACGGGGACGTGATTATCAACGGCGGTGGCGCGACAGGCGCTTCGGATAAAGTCGTACGTGTGGACAAAGAGGTCCCGGTGAGATTGTAAACTGACAAGATGTAGCTTCAATTCAACGGTCGAGGGACCATGTACGTCAAAAACTTCATCTGCATCGGCTTCGACACGATGTACAGAGCTTGCGGAAACTGTGGTGGCGGCCAGCAAGGCCAGCGCAACGTCGTCTTGCAGGGCGTCAAGGCTCAAAACGGGAAGAGGCTCGTTGGGATCAACTCAAACTTTGGCGACGGTATGCTCGACGTCTCGCCTTCTTTCATGCGCCGTACTGACTTCTTCAAGTGGCGAAAATCTCAAACACCTGCGCTACCAACGTGGAAAAAATTTGCGTCGAGTCGTCAGGCACGGGTGGTGGAGGCGAATCCTCAGAGCAGGGCTCTGGATCCAGCAAGAACTGCCAGGTCGGGCAGGTTCCGCAGTGTTGATCTGACATTTCAATACGACCATGACGATTCATGAGCGTGGCTTGGGGGTGTTGTATCTGTTCTTGAATAAATCCTGAATCGATTTCTGTAGCGACTTACCAGCGAGGCTGGTCTTTCGGAAAATCAATCATCGACGACATGTAGTCCCTGCCAAATTCACGGATTAAAGAAATGCTTTGGTGTTGATGGATCGCCGGGCAGGCTCTGAGTAGCACGCTCGGGCCGGGATCCTCGCCGGGATCCGTGTCCGAGATGACTGTCTTCCCTTTTCGTCAACAATCCATGACGCCATTCGCTAACGGCATCACGACAGTCCGAGTCCACCAAAATGCCGTCAAATCGTCAGTTATGACAGCATTCGGCGACCAGAATCTGAGTGAAACACTGTTCGTTATCTCTCGACACTGGAGTAAGGCTGCGCAACCAAGCCTGGTGATACAGCTCAAGATGATTCAGGAAAGCTGACAGGCGCGTAGCCGAAGTGACGTCCGCAAGCTGAATAAGATGATGTCTTTCTCTGCCGCAACATGTCCATCATTCTGGAAGTGATTGCTGATCCCACCTCGTAGGAAAGCAATCAGAGCTGACTGAGCGCTCTCCTTATTACTTTTTCTTACCACATCGTACGCCTCGCCACTCAGAAGAAGAAACAAGACCGCTATTTTCACCGCTACGAAGCAACAGCAGACAACCATTTCCTAGCTCGTGCCCCAAGATGCTTGTGTGCCTCCACAGTGGGTCTGGCAGACCTGGTGTCGGTGTTGCCATGTCGGGACCATCCGTGGATCAGGCACGCGAGAGCCGTGCCTCAGTGAAGTCGGTCCCACAAGTTGGTTGGTATAAATGGCCAAAATTTCTGCATCCCGTATCCTTCCCACTGCATTGAATCTCCCCAGTCCTTGCCGCACAGGAGCAAAGGAAGATGAAGTTCTCTTCGGCGTTTTTGTTGCTCAGCGGCGCTGTGGCGTTTGCGAAACAACCCAACATTCTTTTCATTCTCACCGATGACCAGGACATTCACTTGGGATCTCTGGATTACATGCCCAAATTGAAGGTGAGTCGGATTTTTTACCACAACTTCGCTTCTGCAACTGCTCAGCCTCCTTCTCGTGAGGCGGTGCAGTACAAGCGCAGACGCCAGCTGCAACTGCAACGGCCCCGCACTAGGTCGAAGTTCATGCATCGGAGAAGCAATCATCGAATCATCAGCTGGATTTCTACACGTGATGACAGCAGACACTAACGGAAATTCCAGAAATACATTTCTGAACAAGGAACTACCTTCACTCAACACCACTGTACAGTTGCAATTTGCTGCCCGTCGAGAGCAAACCTATGGACTGGCCATGCCGCACACAACACCAATGGTAAGCTTGTATCCGAATTGCCACAGGGATTGAATCTAATCTTATACAGTGACTGATGTAGAACCACCATGGGGTAAGCAACTCAAAACGAGCAATGCGATTCGAAATCTAACCACGGGCAGGCGGTTATTCCAAGGTTGTTTCGGAAGGTTGGAATGACAACTATCTTCCAATTTGGATGCAAAATGCCGGATACAACACTTACTACTCTGGAAAGTTGTGGAATGGACATACGACCTCGAACTACGATTCTCCGCATGCAGGCGGATTCAACGGATCGGACTTCCTTCTCGACCCGTAAGTACACCTGTGTGGGCTGGCCAGGGTCTTGACTAACTTTTGTCACAGGTACACTTACAAGTACTACGATGCAAAAATGACGCGGAATGGTGCCGAGCCCGTCAGTTACGCTGGTAACTACTCTACCGATGTTATTTCGGGGAAAATTCAAGGCTTCCTCGATGAAGCTCTTGCAGACGAGAGGCCTTGGTTTGTGGTTGCAGCTCCTATCGCGCCTCACTCCACCCGGGTTACCGACAACGCTACCAACACCACCTCTCTTCAAATCCCCGAATACGCTGAGCGGCACGCTCACTTATTCAACAACTACACGATCCCGAGGGATACGAGATTCAATGCTAAGATTCAGGGCGGTGTCAGTTGGATGGCCGACTTGCCAGAGCTGAACTCGACTGTCATTGAATCTTACGATGAGTTTGGACGTGCAAGATTGAGGGCGCTGCAGGCCGTTGACGAGATGGTGGAGACTTTGGTTGAGAAACTGGACAAAGCTGGCGTCTTGGAAAACACTTACATTGTCTACACGACTGACAACGGATTCCACATTTCTCAGTACCGCCTTCCGCCGGGCAAGGAGTGCGGATTTGACACGGACATCCATATTCCTCTGATGATCAGGGGTCCCGGAATCGAAGCCAACAAGGAGCTCGACATTGTCACCAGCCACACTGACCTCGCACCCACCATCTTGAACCTCGCCGGCGCGCCGAAGGCCCTTGACGGCAAGATCATCCCGCTGACGAAGGGAGCTGCCGGTAACAAGACTTATGAGCACACCAGCGTCGAGTACTGGGGCACTGCTCTGGCCGAAGGTCTGTACGGATTCAACAACCCCCGCTACATGTACAACAACACGTACAAGGGCCTCCGTCTTATCTCAAACGACTACAACCTCTACTACAGCGTCTGGTGCACCAACGAGATCGAGTTTTACGATGTGAACACGGATCCCGGCCAGATCCACAACTTGGCCGCAGACAGCAGCACTTCCGCAACCTACACTCTCGAGGGCCGCAGTTTTGACCAGGTCATTGCCAGACTGGATACCCTGACTATGGTGCTCAAGTCCTGCAAGGGCGTTGTTTGCACTGAGCCATGGAACTCTCTCTTCCCCAGTGGCGCCGTGGGTAGCCTTAAGGACGCCCTCAAGCCCGAGTATGACGCCTTCTTCGCCAAGCAGCCAAAGGTCTCCTACTCTGCTTGCGAGCTGGGATACATTGTGAGCTCCGAGGGTCCGCAGGATTTCATCGTGCACGAGTCGAACAAGACGTTCCTCAAGGTGAACCGCTCGGATCGGGACTTTGAATATGGCGACGACTGGCACCTCTACACGTAATGCGGTAATAGGGTGATCCGTTAGATGACTGCCCGAATGGAACGGAAATGACGAAGAAACTTATGACATTGGCGACTCAAAAACGCATGTAATCAATTAATGAAGCATCACCTGAAGATCAGTGCACAACCACCTTGGAAAAGACCGAATACGCTTCCTTTCGTTCTGAGAAAACCTCGTCTAAGAGTCAGAGCCACGGGTTGCGCGTCCAGGCTGGCGGTATGATGAGCTGCAGCTACCTGCTTCCATGATTGGTCGTCCATTTGCTTCCCTGTCTGTAAATCTCGCTTTCGACCTTCGACGGGTGATCGATACTGCCAGAGTTTCATTTTCAGAGTGCAGATGCGATAAATGAGGATGCGAAATTACCTGCTGCTCGAGCCGAAATCTCGCGCGGCATGGAAGGCTTTACCATGAGGCGGAAGGCTCACCGGCCCCGAGAGAAGGCTTGTGCGACAAGAGTGGCTGGGGGCGAGCTGACAATGCATAAGATGCCCCACACGATTTTCTCAATCACCATGCATTTTTCTCTTCTAGCTTTCGCTGACAATGAATCCATACCAAGCAGCAGAGTTCCAGTCGTTGAAACGCCGTAGGCGGCGGCCGAAAACGATCGCGCCACTCCTGGACATATCCGTGGCAGATCTTGCGGGTTTGGAAACTCACGGAGATGTCCAGGTGTTTGGGTCGCATGATAGCTTGGGTCGGCTCGCTCGGGAGTATCCTGAACGCGACAGAAGGTATCCCGAGGCTCAAGATCCACTCTTCCGACGCTTTCAAAGAAGCTTGATGTGAGTATTGGCCGATTCGCATCCCGTCAAACGTATCCTAGACTTCGGCTGACATGCATGATCTACAGCGTTGTCCGTCCCGACTCTGATCTGGATAAATTTGGTGCTGCAACATCGAATGACGACCCGGAGCTTCCCACTGCGGATGAAGACATCTTGGTACATCTGCGCAGAGCTGTTAGCTTGGAGCCGCTTGTTTTTGATGCTTACGGCAATGCCAACCATTGGCAAAGTGATGACTTTTTGTTCCACGTCCCCTTTTACACCGCCAAAAGCCGGCATGAAGTCCAACAGGATGATTTGCGGAGAGGGATCAAGATACGCGGGACGTGTGGAAACAAGAGGCTGAAAATGGAGAGCAAGAAGCACGAGGTTTACTTCATTAGACAGGCGATTTCGGTAAATTGTCGTGCCTGAGGCTTGAATCCTCCTTGACTGACTTGCCAGTAGGTTGCTGTCTTCCTTGAACCAGAGAAACGTTACTACAGCGTGGCAAAGAGGCCCATAGAGAGGTACAAATGGGACAAGTGGGTGGCTCTCGCTGTTGCGCCTGAGTTTGTGCTCACCGAGCAGAAGATTGAAGAGCTTTTGGAGGGCCGTTTCGACGCATTGCCGCAATTCGTGGTCTGGAAAAGGACTGATTGGGAAAACGACGACAAACCGTGGCGCAAGTTCAAAAACGCCTATTTCTTCCAAATGCACCTCATAGTCGTGCTCTTTGCGATTTTGGTTGATCAGTGGAAGAAGAACATGGAGTATGTGGATCGCGTCTGCGAGGATATCGAAAACGAGTTGAACGGCAATCTGCCGAATTTCGCTTACTTCCAGAAGGAGTCCCTGGATACACTGGATCGGATATACCGAGCTTCGAAGAACATCGAGACCCTTGAGAAATGTCTCTACTACGTCCTGGATGAGAGCAACGGTATCTGGCTCAATTTCCGGAACGGGAAAGCAAGAGCCATCATGGGAGATTGGGAGAAAAGACTCAAGGATTTGATGAGAGAAAATGAAAATGAGATGCTCAACAAAAGACCTCCCCGCAATGACACCGACAAGGAACGCTACGAGATAGGCTTGTGGAAAGACATTTTGTGGAGCTTTGCCGACAAGCAGATCAACAGCTTCAAGAGAATAAGCGTTCGTCTCGCGGAGAGAAGGGAGAAATTGGAAAGCATGAGACAGCTCGTAAGCTCTTGACACTCCTGGTGGATCAATGGCTGATGGATGGGACAGCTTGTCGACCTTTCCCAGACGCGCGCATCGCTCTATGCAAATCGGCTCGGAGAGCACATCAACTATTTGACATACATCAGCATCATATTCCTTCCACTGGGGTTCTGCACGTCTCTCTGGTCTATGAATTACGACCTCCATTCAAAGACCTCTTTCGTCGTAACCATGTCTCTCATGTCTGTCGTCACGTTGGCCATCATTGGAGGGCTGATCTTGGGATTGAACTATCGTTTGGGGAGGACCAATCGACAAAGTCCTGGTTCGATTTTGTAAGAGCCCTGTGATCCGAGTCGTTGCAAGACGCGGCGCCGGAAATCCGTAGAAGGGCGGCGGTGCGAAATTACGAGACGCATCCAGGCTCTTTGGAAAGGCGAAATGGAAAACGTTCAATGGCCGTTCGTCCATCGGGTTGCAGCTTTCTCGTTGCTGATCCTGCCATGTTGGCCACGAAACGGTTTGGCTGGGGTCTTCTTTGTGTCAAGTGATGGAATTTCCAAAGCAGATGCTCCGTCAGTCGGTGGTAAGGAGGAATGGTCGATGGCGAGGGTCGAAAGGTCATGTTATTCGTTGGGCACAAAGATGAGCCGCCGCCCGCTTCATGACATGACACGTCGCCGACCGGCGGGCTTCACGTTTAGCCGATCACATCTCCAACTCCGCATCGCCGATATAAATATAAGCTTCCAAGAAAGAGATTTCGTAAGGTTTGCACTCCAAAGGAAGACAAGAATCTCGTGCAATGGTTGACGTACAGCAAGAATTCCTCCAGGGCTTCATCGGCAAGCCGGCGATCGAGTTGCCAACCCCGGCATTTGTCCTGAGCGAGCCGATAGTGCAAAGAAACTGTCAACGCCTGCACGAAGATGTCAAAAGCTTGGGAATCAAATTCAGACCGCATGTCAAGACTCTCAAGGTAATTTTGAGCCTTTGAGATAGCCCCCAAACAAACCCAGCCAGCTGACCAAGCAGCACAGTCCGAGGAGGTGACTCGATTGATGCTTGGAGATGCTGCCAGAGGATGCGTCGCTTCAACTTTACGAGAAATCCGAGGTCTTCTCCCTCTCGCCAAAGAAGGCCTCCTGGACGAAGTACTTTATGGCTTGCCAGTCCGACCTGGCGCGCTTCCTCAACTTCTGGAGTACTCGAAAACCGTCAAGGTTCTTGTGATGATTGATCACGAGTCCCAAATCGACGCACTCGAAAAGTTTGCCGAAGCCAACGCTGTCTCTACTCCATGGAGCGTCTTCATCAAAATCGACATGGGAACGCAACGAGCCGGCAAGCCTCTCGCGTCGCCACATCTCAAGCCCTTGATCAACCGCATCGAATCCTCCCCCGCCGTCTCCATCTACGGTTTCTACTGCCACGCAGGCCACTCGTACGGCTCTCGCAGCAAGGAAGCAGCCGCGGAAGTCTTGCACGACGAAGTCAATGCTGCTGTGGAAGCCACCGCTCTCATGGAGAAGCCGGACACGCCCGTCGTCATCTCTTTTGGCTCCACGCCAACGGCGCACGTCGTGTACACGCTGAAAAGATCTCTCCCATCCAATATGACGCTTGAGCTCCACGCCGGCAACTTCCCCGCCAACGACTTGCAGCAGCTGGGCACGGGCTGTATTGACGAGAATGACCAGGCGATCCGCATCCTCTCCGAGGTCTGTAGCGTGTATCCTGAGCGCAACGAGGCCCTTGTCAATGCCGGTTGTATCGCTCTCGCAAGGGAGCCGGGCCCGATTACCGGGTACGGAAGGGTGGTTGGGAACTCGGAGTGGCATGTTGGGCGGGTCAGTCAGGAGCACGGAATTCTGGTCAGTCATGCCGAGGAAGGCAGAAAGAGCAAGGCCGAGGACGCATTCAAGGTTGGAGATTTGGTGTTTTTGCATGTGCAGCACGCGTGCATCACAGCAGCAGCGCATTACTACTACTTTGTCGTAGACGAGCAAGACGTGGTGAGAGAGATCTGGTACCCGTGGAAGGGATGGTGAGTTGAAAGGCCATTGGACTGTTGAAGGACCATTTTTTATAGACGCAAAAGTAGGATATTCAAAGGCAGCGAGAAATCCGGGCATCGGGAAAGCGACACTGTATGTCAGGTTGTCGTTGTCGTTGTCGTTGTCGTTATCGTTTCTTGCGTGCTGTCTTTTGAAGATGCGCGCAACCGCTCAAGCTTCAGCCTCCGAACCCATTCTTCTCTCCACCTCTTTTCTGCTCTCTTGAATCTTGCCCTGGGATAGTTTACAGGGCTCTCACCGCCGACGAAAATAAGTACATCGTACAGCAAAGCCCCAGAAAATGCGCCTGTCAGCGTTGCCCCCCATGGACCATAGAACCACCATGTGTTCTGAAACAGGTCCGTACCATAGCCCAACGCAAGCAAAGCTAGACGTGGGCCAAAGTCTCTGCTCGGATTCATGGCGCAGCCGGTATTGTTGCTAAAGGCCATGCATTCCACCGTGATGACAAGTCCCATGATCAATGCCGACATGCCAGCGCCAGGTGGCGCGTTGGTGTCGTCGCCCAGAGCAAGGATCGCAATAGTGAGTATAGCAGTTCCCACAAACTCCGTGAAGAAGGCCGTATCGACGTCGACACTGCGCGGATATGTCAAGAAGGCGGCCGCTGTGCCTCCTGCACCTAGATCCGTGCCGCCCCATGAGACGATTATGTCTTGGTAGATTCCAAATGCAATGAAAGCTGCAACAAAGGCGCCAAACACCTGGGCAACTATGTATCCAGGTACTTTTCGTAGTGGAAAGCCACGGAAAATCCAGAGCATAAGCGAAACCGCTGGATTGAGATGAGCACCGGATATGCCACCTGCAATGTAGATACCCAACATCGTGGCGAACCCCCATGCAAAGTAATTAGTAGCAGCATCACCATTTACGGAATTCGAGGTAATGGCAGTCAAGTCTGCACAAAATCCAAGCGTCAACTGAACAACGACCTTAGTGTTGGAGAAGTCAGTTTCAATCGCCACAGGATCGAGCGGTGGTATAGGGACTCACTGCCAGGAATTCGGCAAAAGGCTCGCGAAAACATGTCCGAATCACAGACCAATGCGTGTGATTGTTGTGAATCTCGTCCTCAGGCATGTAAGGCCTGAGTTCCAACTCCTCTTCCAACCAGCTCTTATCCTCGTCATAGTCGTGCTCTGTCGTTGTTGTAGATGCATTATCCGGAAATCGAACTTCTTCTGTGTCGTGTGTCCTTGGGCCAAAGTAGCCGGGAGATGGCGCAGGCAAGTGCATATGCGATCGGGGGAGATTAGAAGAATGTCCCCTCTCCCAATCGACTTCACCTCCAGGACGAGAAAAACTAATTCGTCCTGGTCGCTCTCCAGGAGACAGTGCTGCCGAAATGGGACCAAACCGATCGGTTGCAGAGCCCCTTGAGCCCCAGAGTTGCAGAAAGTTGCTCTCCCGTCGCTCTCTCGCGCCATGCAGCTGGTTTGACATCTTTCCCATGTTGAAGCTCGGTTCAACTTGGCCTTTCTCGAGATCAGAATCGGCTGAAGCCTGATTGCCACCAGCGGTATCTCCGGACGACACCTGCTCGTCTTCTTGTGGAACCATGCTTGGCCGCACAACGCGAGGCAATGGTTTTGCGAGACCCCATACCGGTCTCGAGTTGATTGGCTGCTCATACGCCGGGTTTAGATCAGCATAACCTGGTTCGACATAGGGCTGATGAGTTGCCAAAGCGGGCAAGTCAGAGGGCCCAGCAAGTGAGATGCCACCGGGAGGTCCGATTGAGGCAACCGTCCCCCTGCGGTTGGCCAGCGTGCCTCGTCTCCTCCCACTAGGATGCAAGCATAGCCTGGAATCTTCCGGGATAGCTTGAAGCTCTTCATCTCTCTGGGATGTAGATCTGGGATTGGAAAGTCTCTCACCGAAGTCTCGAGCGGAGACTGTGGTCCCAGGAAGGGTGGGAGAGTCGTATGGAACTGGAAGGGTATCCGTAACGGGAGAAATGTTTGAATTTCTTAAAGGAGGCCGAGTTCTCGCAGTCCGTGTATCTTTTATGCTTTTAATGCTCGAGCCCTCATGATCCCTCGCCGGAGACTGAGGTCTCCTTTGCTGTGCGCCTGTGGGGCTTTCATTGATCTCGCCATCATGTGTAAAGATAACTCTTGGGGTTTCGGTCCGCTGTAACTCAGGATGCTCGGAGACTGGGGTTGATTTGTCGCGCTCCATATCTCAGTCTTCTCCGAAGCCAGTGAAGCCAACTTCTGCGACCGCTGGAATGATTGATCCAGCCGACAGCGCCTGCAATGCAGATAAAACAAGTAAAGACAAAAGAGTGATGAACGAGAGCTTGAGGGACGAGGCTGAGAGAAGAGAGAAATATACCCCGAACCAACGCCGCTTGGATCATCGTAAACAGGTTCGCCCGATTTCCTTAGACTGAGGCAACGCAACGTAGGTGGGCCTGGGCAACAGTTGGAACTCCATCGCGAATTCGCTATGGTGATCCCAAATCAGGGCCCACTAAGCGGTCAAGCGCAACCCGGGGATTCGCTTTTTGGGCCAGAGTAAGTCCAAGACCCCTTCGCAAAGCTCTGATTGCACTGTATCTCGCTGGAATATCGACTATACGCGTCAGATGAAATCGCAACTGTCAAGTTCGCCAGACAGAGCAGTCGCAGCTTGTGAAAGCAGTCTACCATCATGTCACACCATCTTTGCGATCCGTGCAGAAGAGAAGCCGGTCCCATCATAGTCGAATCAGCGACGAGTGGGGCGATCTACATTCAAGCCGAACCACTTGAGAAGTGGGCAAAGGTGAGAAATGCCATTCTTTGGGGACCGACTTTTAGCAACACCATGGTCAGTTGGCCGCAATCTAAAGAGAGCGAAAGTTTTGCGGGAGGACAGATTAGTATTTGGATTTATGACGGACTCTGTGAGACAATAGAAGTATCGTTACTGGATGGTAGAAGCCTCAAAGAGTTTCTAGAAAATTCCAAGATCGCGGTTTCCACATGGCGCCATCCTGTAATCAGTGTCCTGGATCCGCAGCTTTGGCTCTCCTGTGCAGGCCTTTGAGACTTGATAGCAAAAGCAGAAGCCAGAGCTTGCAATGTAGAGCCGTGGCTTGGTCGTGGAACTTTTGATCGCCAGTTCTAAGTCTCCAGCCGCGAATTGCAGAAAAACCTCTGTTCGAGTCACAACACAAGCTCGGCCAGGCTCGGAGAATTTGGGAATCGTAGCTTCACTCGGGAACAAAGAGTAGTTTTTTGGGCTTGCACTTTGAGGGCCTGACTGTCAACGAATGGTCATGTTGACCAGGTTCGATGGACCCAAGGAAGCACAAGAATTTCTCGGAAAAAGGCGTACGTTGTGATCAGGACTCGACCATATCCGCAGGGATTCGATGGTTCCTTGACAATAGTGCGGACATCCCTTGGCGCCACTGCGCGCTTATTCGGAATTGTCTGCCGATGATGCTCGAAGGGAGTGGGGTACTGACGGAGGGAATTGTGTTGAAAAAGCCTCGCAGCTACCGGCAGAATCACTGCAGCCCTTGGGAAGACAGCCTCGCTGCGGTCTGGCGGTACGGCTTGCAGAAGAAGTTCGCTCAGACCTGTTGGCGGAGAGTGATCCACGAGCTCCCAGGACGAAACCTCGAGTCCCTAATTGCATGTTAGTTAAATGGCGCCCCTGGATAGCTGAGGCCAGATAGAGAATCTGGTCCAGGATGGCTCGTTGCATGCTGCTTGGGCTCTTTGTAGTATATTGGGCGGTTTCTAGCTCGGAGTGTGCCACAAGAACAAGCCAGCAGCTGAGAATGACTGACACAGGTGATGACCGTGTCATGTCAATCGACAGTTGGTGAGTTGGAAGAGAACGGCTGATGAGAAGAGATCCGGGCCTGAAGGGATGACGATCTGAGAGACTGGACGACGCGGAGTCTGTGCTCGGCTCGCCCCGATCTTGGCGCGAAAGGTGCCAGCGGAGCCGCGACGGCGACGCGCTCCCAACCTGAGCTTCTACCAATCGAGGTACATACCTACGTTCGACACCATTATGGCTGACGTGGTCGAGGACCATGCCAAGTCACCAAATGGCGCAGTGGAAGCCATTGACAAACCTCGATCGCCTCCTCCAGAAACCACCAAGAGCATCACCACACGGCGACTTGTCATCTCCTCCTTCTGGGCCATCGTCATCTTCCTAGGCTTACCATTATGGTGGAAAACGACAACAATTTACCGTGCCCAACTGCCTCTTCAGTCCATGTTCGATTGGTCTGACGGCAAGGTAAAAATCTCCGCTTTGCTCAGCCTGAATAGGAGCTCATTCTCTCGCGTAGGCCTGTCGTCCTGTCTTCCCACTGCGCATAGCTATCGACGCCCCTACATTACCCTCCGCAGATGCGCGACATCTCTTGAGAACCACACAGCACGCGCTCGATGATCTCAACGACTTTTCGGCCCACCATCTCCGCCTCTTGCTGGCAAACCCTTCAAAACGCAACTCCTCGGGAAGCACTGGACAAATAGACTACGACGATGGGCAACCACAGGGAGAAGCAGACATCGCGTTGACCATTTCGCTCATTCCAGCTCACGATGGCGCAACTCCGCGAGCTGAGCTCCAAAAATACGCGCCGAACCTCGACATATACTACGCGCCGAATCAGATACCCTCTCCGTCATCTACGTCGTCTCCTTTGGCCACATTCATCGCAAACGAGTTGCAGAACATATTCGCCGAGGAGCAGGCGGCATTGGCATACTTGCTTTCGAGCAGTAGCAATGGTCAAATGGCGCGTGTCAAGTCTCTCCCTCCGGAGACGGCTGCTGCGATGGAACGCCAAAAGACACGATCTTTCAAATACGCTCCTACGTATCACTTGACATTCTCGCTTTTTACTCCTGGCTCTGCTCCCTCAGCCTGGGATATTGGGGCCGCGCTCGAGGAGTACATTGCGCCTCTACTTCACTCGCTGTCGCCCATCAGCAACTTTACGGTCGATACGCAGGTTCAACTGTATGCCACTTTTGCGCCTTCGATTCACAAGCCGGAGTTTGATGAGGAGAGACGTGCGTGGACTTTGCGAAGAGAGGATCTCAGTGGTTTCATCAACGCAGCGGAATGGCCTCTGAGTCCTAGCATTGGCATGGGACCTACTGTGAATTTTGTGCTTTATGTTCCTGCGGAAAATCAGAGTCCTTTGGTGGTAAAGGAGAACGGCGGCCATAGTTGGCTGGTCCCTCAATGGGGGGGAGTGCTCATCCAGAATCCAGCCAGCCCCTCCTCCAACCCTCCTGCGCTGACCAAAGAGGCACTCCGGCCGGCCATGCTCACGTTTTCCAACCAGCTGCTCTCTCTGCTGGGTGTACCGCAGACGCCAGATTCGCTACCGCTCCGCATTTCGACGCTGACACGCATTCATGCTGCGTCTCTCCTCTTCTCCGCATCTTCCACCCTAGGTTCTCTGGCTCGTCTTACACAAGCGCTTCCTGGCATAGCGATTCCGGACAATGTCGCTTCCTCTGTCGACCAGACAATTTCTCATCTGCAAGCGGCATGTGACGATCTCCGCGAGGGTAGATTTCACAGCGCCTTGGAGCATGCTCGGGTCGCTGAAGCCGGCGCAGAAAAGGCCTTTTTTGAGCGCTCCATGGTTGGCCAGGTGTACTTTCCCGACGAGCACAAGGTTGCTGTATATCTTCCATTGCTGGGTCCAGTTGCTGTGCCTCTCGTGATGGCAGCATTGAAGGAGGTGAAGAAGTTCAGCGCAAGACGCATGTCCAAGGCTTCTTGACGTGCGAAAAGTCAACGGCTAGTCCTTTGAACTGCCAGAGTCGCGCAGTACGAAGCCGCGACGCCAAGGTCCCAGGCGGGCTCTCAATTGGTGACGCTTTCACGGAGACTGGCTTCCGCTCCAATGGAAATTGAAGGCGCTGGCTGCGATGGATTCGGAATCACGGGATTGTGCCAGTGCTCAATACTACACAACTACTGCTCAGTCGGTGAGCGAGTCAAACACACCGGACACGAAAACCCTCCGAACCCGAAGCTTGTACCAACACCGGACGCTATTAGAAAAAGACGAAATGACGTACTGTTGCGGGTGGTTTGTTGGCCGCCAGCTCCTGTTGCGCAAGACTCAGCCCTACCCCGCTTGCAGAAGCCCATGAGGAGTTCCCCGCTTGGACTAACCTACCCTCGGTCTAATGGAGCTTTGCGCCATTCAAAGCTCACGAAGAGCCATAAAGCTTTCCGCCAGAATCCCGCTTAGCAACCCCACTAGCCGTGGAGAAACGACGGCGGGGTATATCTGTGCTCTGTTCGAGCATCATTGGGCCTAGGTGGTCAGCTGCCAATTCGCAGGGCAATTTAGCGAGAGCTGTTCCGCACGTTCGTCTAGCACTATGACAGTTATCAATCGATTGAAACTTCTCCTCTCGCACAACACACGTCCCAACATGTCTACAAGCACGCAGCCGACGGACATCATCGCCAACACTCTCGATGGCACAATCGCCAAAGGATCGATTGCCGGCATGGTCTTTGTCGCTGTTGACAAGTCTGGCGACCTCGTGAGCCACCATTGCGCTGGAAAACGTGGAAAGGACAGCAATGTCCCCATGGATTTGGATACCGTCTTCTGGATTGCGAGTTGCACCAAGCTTATCACTGGCATCGCCTGCATGCAGCTGGTTGAACAAGGAAAGATTTCTCTGGACGACTCTGAATCCCTTTACGCGGCTGTACCTGAGCTCAAGGAAAAGAAGGTGCTTGAAAATGGCAAGCTGGTGGACAAGAAGCGCGAGATCACTCTCCGCATGCTGCTCGACCACACTGCTGGCTTTGGATACGCCTTTTTTGACCGTCGCGTGAGAGATTATGGCTACCCCGCCGGCATCGACGAATTCTCGGGTGACGCAAGCGACATTCTGGACGTCCCATTGGTGAACCAGCCAGGAGAAGTATGGGAGTACGGTGTACGTCCTCGCGATTTTCCAACGCAGAAGAAGAATTGACACCTTCACAGACCAACATTGATTGGGCCGGTCTCGCCGTCGAGTGTCTTTCCGGACTCAGCTTGAACGACTATTTCCACAAGCACATCTTTGAGCCACTGGGTTTGAAGAACGTCAGCATGTTGCCCACGGACGAAATGAAGAAGAACCTGGCTATCATGCAGCAAAAGTATGCCGACGGATCTCTGACCCAAAGAAACCACCTCCTGAGACGCAGCCTGACGGCGCGCACCCCCGAGGAGCGCGCGCGCATTTTCAACTCGGGAGGCGCAGGCTGCTTCGCAAAGCCGATTGAGTACTGCCGTAAGTTTTACACCCCTGCAAAAAGAAAAAAGAAAGAAAAACCCATCTCCAATACTCACCACTCGCGCACAGAAATCCTCGCAACCCTGCTGAACAACGGCACCTCGCCCAAAACGGGCGCTCAAATCCTGTCGCCCAGCACCGTCGACACCATGTTCACCAACAGCATCCCCTCGCGGCCCGACTTCGCGCGCGGCGACGTCGTCTCCGACCCCATGCCCATCCTAACGAACCCCATCTCGGAAATGTATCCGATACCGGACAACCCGCCTCAGGGCTGGGGCCTCACCTTCATGCTGACGAATCTGGATGGCAAGTCCAAGACTTGGAGGGGCCGCTGCACGGGCCATTGGGCTGGTATTGCTAATTTGTTCTACTGGGTTGACAGGGAGAAGGGCATCGCTGGCATGATTGCGAGTCAGACGCTTCCTTTTGCTGACGCTGATGTGCTAGGGTCGTGGTTTGCGTGTGAGAAGGCGGTGTATGAGGCAAGCGGGAGGGCTTAGTTTCTCATCAAGTATCATTTGGGGAAGTTGCATTGATATTTTCCGGGTTTGAACTACTACTCAATCATCACCGCTGAATTTGAATGGGAACAAGACAGACATGCCCGCTCATGCATCCAACTCCAATCCAGTTCAACCATCTCAACCAAGTCGTGAAGGGTATTACGCCAGGAAGGGTATTACGCCAGATTCCAGCCTTACGCTATCAAAAGTGGAATCCACAGCCTTCCAAAATCCACTCATTCAATCACTCAACGCAGATGTTGGCAGATCTCACCGCACAGCAGCCCAGCCTCCAACCAAAGCAGCAAAGACGCAGCCCCATTTCCCTGCCCCCCACGCGCCACCATTGTGCTTCAGCCTTCCAGCAGTAGCCGCCGCGGCACTCGTGCTTGTAGGCTGGCCCGCATTCGGCGCCTCCGTCTCAGTGCCCGTCTGCGTGGGCAGCGTCGACGTGGTATTCACGCCACCCGTCGGGCCAGGCGCAGTAGTGAAGCCTGTCTCAATGGTTGGTGTAGCACTGGTCGAGTTGGCGAGCGGCGTCGACGTCGTGGTGTAGGTATAGGAGTAGGGCCGGTCCGGGGCGACGGTCTGGTTGCTTTGCGCCGCGTCGTCCGGGTTGGCGAGTTTGGGATCCAGCTTGACGTCCGACGGATCTTCCGTCTTGTGCTTGTTGCTGCTTCCGGAGTCGGCTGCGGGTGCGAGCGTCTCGTCGGTTGTTGAGCGCTTGCGCAATTCGTCTTCGTCGTTGTCGTCGGCGTAGGGCGACGGGAAAATGAGCTCGCCCGTGTCCGAGTCGAGGTCGAAAGGGACAGAGACGGGGATGGGGCTCTGGTGCTTCTGGTGGTCGCGGTGCCTCGCGCCAGCATCCTCGTCCTCGGTCGAGTCTCGTTCGCCATTGACCGCGATCCACTCGCCATGCACAGTCTTCAGCCCGCTGCGGCCATGCTCGCCGCTCATCTCCACCAGACACATGTAGTAGTCGCTGTAGCCGCGGGGGTTGCGCTCGTTCGAGGCCGTGCGCATGTCGTCGACGTAGCAGTACGCCGCGCACACGCCGCCGGGCGACACGGCGGCTTTGGCCTCGATGGGCACGACCGAGTTGGTGACGGGCCCATCGCAGCAGGCGGCAAACGCGCGCGGCGAGTAGTTTTCGGCGGCGCACACGTAGTTGGTGTTGAAGGTGCGCGGGCGCCACCATTGCTCGGTGGATGAGAGGTGAGCTGCACCAGGGGGACCGGGGGACGTCATGGTGCAATGACGTCAATGGTGTGGTGGAAGGGAAGGAACCAAGGGTCCAGCTGTTCTGAGTCGGGTGGATGCGAAAGCGATGCAATGCGTGGTGATACGAAGTCAACCGCGCTGTTTGAGAGAAGCTTCAGGGACTCGCAGCGGCATTGGTTGTATTTGAACGACAGTGGCGGGTCGGTTTGTTACCCTGTCCATGGAATTTCAGATGCGCATTTCATCGGGCAGCGACTGTTAAATAGAGTTTGCCGACCACTCGTCAACAAACAGGACCTATGCTTGCTGCACCTCCGCCTTTTAGCTGGGTTCGTCCACGGTGTCACTCGCAAGACGGTCGGCCGGTTGACACCTGCCACTTTGAGCGGCATAGCTGTCGCTCATATCAAGGGCTGTGAACCAGTCAAGCAGCCAAGAGCTTCGAGCTTCGAGCTTCGAGCCAGCCATTTGGATCTGGTACATTGACATGTGCGTTCCGGGCGACTTCCGTTTGACGTGAGAGAGACAATTTGAAGCCCCGGCCGGCGTGTGAGTCCCCATCTTCACGTTGCCGGTCACAGTCCAGTCGTGGATTTCTCCAGGCCAATTCTTCGAAGTGGTTTCTGTCATGTCGATGTGTGTCGTTGGATGCCCCGCAGTGATCGACGTGGGATTGACAGATGGATGTGCCTGAGCAAGCACAGGGCAGGCCAAGGCATGTCCCCAGACGTTACCTTGTTGCGTCACCGATGGAAATTGCAGCAGTGGAATGAATATTGAGGCTCAAAAGACTTGCTAACGGTCATGTTGGCGAGTGTCGCCTAACCGCAGCCAATGGCGAGGCAGGCGAGCAGCCCGAGTCGACTCGACTCGACGGGGCCTGGAGCTGTTTCATGTCACAGCACCTCAACCCAACCTGATCCTCCTCCAGCTCCACCGTCATCTTCACCCCAAGTCAAGTCCCTTACGCCCACACCCCACTTGTCACGTCGCCCGTTTTTTCACCATCGCGACCACCCAGCTGCAGCACTAGCCTCAGCTGCTGAGCTGACCCACGAGATTCCCATCTTCCGGCTTTCTACGCCAATCACCCGCCGACGTCTCCGGGCAATCTTACCTGCAGCCTACCCACTTTGCTACTCTCCGATCGCCGCACCCTTCTCGTCCATGTTCAAGATTACTTTTTTCCTCGACTTCCGCCGTATCCACTTCTTCAACCGTCCTACAGCCTTCTAAAGCCCTACCACCGTTACCGATCTTTCCGCCCTTGAAGCTCTCTCTACACCCAAACCCAAGCGTTCTATCGCTTAGAATCCACGAGGCGGCGCACCAGCAGACACATCCACAGCCACCACCATGTCTGGCATCGGCGTCTTCTTCCTCGTCGTCATCCTCCTCATCGGCGCCACCTTTGCCGGCTACACCGTGTGGGTGCGCCTACGAGCCAAGCGCCTGGGATTGCCCCCTCCGTCACTCAACCCGTTTGCGCGCGAGTCGTCGCGCTCCAGCGTCGCCGCCTCGGCGCTGCCAGCTCCCGCCCCCGGCGGCATCGTCGGCTGGGTCAACGACAAGATGGCGGCGCTCAAGAACCGCCGCAACAGACGCGGCGACCCCGCCCGCGAGCGGTACGCTGCCGGGGCCTACGAAGAGGCCGGCGTAGGCGGTGGCGCTGGAGCGCCAGCACCCGGACCTGGCAGCGGTGGATTTGGCGGAGAAAGCACGGCGCGAGGCGGGGCGCGGGGCCTCGATCCGGACGAGGCGTGGGATACCCGCGTCGGCAACGAGGCCTACTACGAGGAGCAAGAGCTGGGACTGCACGAGCCGACGGCGTACAGCGGCGCGGGCTACACCATGGCGGGAGAGTACGGCGGCAATGCGTACGCAGCGCAGAGCCGGGTCGACCTGGGCGACAGCGGGTACGGAGGAGGAGCCGTCGAACGGGGCCGCAGCAGGTCAAGGGAGCTCGACGACCGGTACGGAGGAGAGGAGTTGGGCCGGACGACGACGGCGGGCAGTGACCCGTTTGGCGACACGGCCGAGAGGAGCGACATGGGCTTGCGGGGCGTCAGTCCGCGACCAATTGACACGAGCGTGGGTGGCAGGAATCAACCACAGCAGGCTTCGGGCGACAGTGCGGCTAGTGAGCGTAGGAGCATGTTCCGAGAAGACGTCTAACATGGAAAGAGATGGTGTTTGGCAAGCGAGCAAGTCGCAGATTCGAGCGATGGAGCAGAGTAAAGTAGCGAGTGTGAGGACAGTCATGGAGCCGGTTTTTTCCTTTTCAAAATCGGCCAAAGGCATGGAGTTTGTAGGCAATGGTGGGGCGGGGTGGTGAGACGCGTTGTTCTATTTCCTGGTATAGCGGCGGCGGCAGCAGCAGCAGCAGCAGCAGCTAGCAAAATAACTGTTCATGGTTTGTATCTCCTTTGGGAACTTTTCATATAGAACTCGGCGGTGGTCCTCGTGTCGATGTATCACTCACCGCCACAAAACTTGAATGCGGATTGGGGCTTTTGTCTCGCAACTCTTTAATGCCTGTCTATACCAGTGCTCCTCTACTCGTAAACCCTCTCCCTCCGAGTTAGCGCCCTGTCGCGAGTGCAAAGCGCGCTATGATTCTCAATCACTCCCATTCCCCTCGCCCAGCGCATCCAGAAATCCGAACCTATTCCCCGCCGTGTGTTGGTTCAAGGGGAGAACGCGTTTTTGCGACGCCGATGGCTCCGCGACCTCACTCCCCCGTTGCCTCTTTCGGCTCTCCTTTTGCTTCTTCTTTTTCTTCCTACCCCGCCCCTTAACCCCCTGATCTTCGTCTTCCACGGCCAATTCGGGCAGCTGGCTGATGGCTACGGCTAGCTCATCCTCAATGACAATTGCAGCTCCGAGGGCACTCAGGCTCTCACTCTCCAGCGCGTCGAACATCCAAGACGCAGACGGCATACTAGTCGTTTGTGCGGCAATCTCGCTGACGACGTCCCGAGTCGCCAAACCCAGCGCTGTCTTAGCCTGTTCATGCGCCTCAATCGCTGAGAGGTAGAGGTTGAGGATCTGGCGCACCATGCGGAGAGAGTAAAGCACGCCATGCCATTGCGCGGCGCGATGGGTAGCATCCCAGGATACCACAGCTTCCTTGCCATTTCTGCCATCACTGCGCAACGGGCCGCGCAGCAGACGGAGGACCTCAGAGCGCGTGGGTGACTGCTGCTGCTCGCCGGCAGCTACCAGCTCATTGCAGAGATACTCGACAGCGAACAGCTTCCAGAACAGCGTGGGATTATCGGTCAACGCACCACCTGTGCCAATGCTTTCCTTTAGAGTTGACATGGATGACTCCCAGGCAATTTCACCCTGCGCCAACTCGTCAGGAGTAGCGTTGGCGAGGTCCACTGCGTCCCCGACGACGCGCGCCCCGCGCCGCGTGAATTCGACAATTTGCGAAGACGGCGGGAGGAAGCGGGCGAGGAGTTCGTAGCAAAGCTGGCGCAAGGGCGCCGAGATGCGCCAGGCGGATGCGCGGGCGGGGTCTTCGATGAGAAAAGGGAGGTAGATGTGGCAACTCTGAGGGCCAGGGTTCGCAGGGGGTGAAGCAGTAGTGAAGGGGTACCCGATTTGGTGAATGAGTTCGGAGACGCGGGGGTCCAGTTTGAGGAGATGGGATGCCAATTCGGCGTGTGTGTCTTGAGATGCACCCTTTTCAAAGGCAGGTGGTGCAAGTTGCTCGAATGCTGCTTGCTCCACCTTGTAGGATGCAGGCAGCGGCTCAAACTCTTTCAGGAACGCTCCATACGCTTCGTCATTTTCATCCAGCGTTTTGGCAACCCGGACACACTGCTGCAGCGAGCGATGGGGATCTTGCTGAAGCGCAAATCCAAACGGCTGCAACGAACGCAGATTCAGCGTCTTTGCAATCTTGGATGGACAATACGCGAAGCCTTTGAGCAACGAGCGGCCGGGCAGTGTCGAGACGCTGATGTCAGGGAAGCGCAAAACGGAGCCAGTTGCGCCAAGGTCGTGGATCAACAGGTCAGAATCATTGGACACGAGCCAACAGTCTGTGGACTTCGAGAGAGAGCGGACGAGGTCGGCGCAGAAGACGTCTGCTTCGGCCGGGACCACCGAGACATGTTTGCTGAAGCGGCTTCCATTGAGATGGTCAATGACAGCCGGCACCAAGAAGGGGCTTGCGGGAAGTCCTCGCAGTCGTTCGGGCGTCGAGCGGTACTGTCCAAAATCGACTGGCCGAGCGGTGACCCTGCTCATTGGCAGGCCGTCCGGATTCGACGCTCGAAACCTGGCGAGCTGGTTTGTGTAAGACTGCAGACGGCTGATGCGCGTCCCGCGTTTCGCCTCAGGTAGCAAACCATCGAAGAAGATTGCTGCTCTTCCAACTCAGTCAATCAGGTTCCGGTGATCGCTTCAAGATTGCCACTCGTCGTCCTGCGCGCAGATACTCACAAGGCCAACCCGTGCCTCTCCAGCACCGTCAGAAAATCTTCCGCAACCGCCCCGACTTCCCCGTACGAAGGCATCGCTTCGAGGGCATTCCGGCCGTGAGAACGTGCTGCGAACGCTCGCTCGTAAGCATAGTACGCAAGGCCTGGACCGTCTATCACGACCTGCCGCTTTCTGTCCTGGGGCAGGTCGAGCGCGTCCCCGGGTGCTGCAGCCGCTGGGGCCGTCCCAAGCTCGACGCCCGAGCCATGATCCTGCAGCGTCAGCAGGAGGCGGGGAATTCCCATGTCGAGGGTTTGGTGTTGAGAATGAAACTGGACGCTGCAGGTGGCGTTGGGTGGATCGGTCGGCAAAACTGTGTGGCGCTAGGCCAAACTAGGAAGTTGATGGCACAAATGGTACAGTTACGCCGTCCAACTTCAGGAGATATTTTCTGTTGCTATTTTGAATGCGTGGATCTTTTGAAATCAGGTTGAAATAAATGTGCTAGCTAGAGTGTCATATTCGCTGATATTGTCCTGGAAACGATGTCCGAATTTTCCAAAGCAGCTGAGAAGCCGCAGGCACTGTTTGGCTCCTCTCGTCCGCGCCCCTCCGTCGTCAAGGCTTCGATATAAGATCCGATCAAGAGAGCAGCTCTTGTTCCATCAGGACGCTATTTTCCAATTGGACGGGCGAATTTTCAAGACAACATAGTGTCAAATCAGCTTGGTATACGCGTAAGATGCTAGCCATTCTGCCAGCCGCTGTCACCAAGTCCAGTAGGCTTCAAACACGACCCAAAGACCTTTCATTTGCAAACAAGCCCATCTGCAGTCCAGAATCGCCTGAGCTGCCACTCATTCTACATTCTCCGAGACCATGCGATTACATGATGAGGTCTATTGGTGACGCACTAGTCCAACCAAATGCGTAGCAGTCGCGCCTGTTTGCCAGGAGAGGGCGAGGGGTCGAACAAGAACCGAGACAGGTACTGCTTCAAAGGGACACGCGGCCGCGCAGCCTAGCGCGTCAGAACTCAGCGCGTCTTCCCGACTTTGGAGACTCGCGGCCTTCACACCAGGTAGCGCTCAAGGTAATCGTGGAAGGCTGCAGCGTACGACGGCTGCTGGAGGCGAGACGAAAATAATGATCTTTTGCAGTTCATACTGCTGGCCACGAATTGGGTTATTTCTGCGATGTTGGTGTTGTTGTAAGCAGTCTCGACAGCATCAGGGGAAACAAAACAGAGAGTGAAGTGGTCTCTGCGATGGCAAACTTATGCACCGGTCGCCTCATTGCGTTTCTCAAGTTTGCGCCTCTCCCTTGGAATCTCACTGCTCGAAGGCTTCGAATCGTGGCTCAGCCTCACCGAAAAGCGCTCATGAGATGTCGTCGCCTTACACAACCCGTCAGCGGGCATGCAATCCATGTGTGGCCTCTCCTTGAATTGCACTTCTAGCGTCTTACCCACCGCGGCAAGACTGCCATTCATATAAGCCATCTCCGCCTCTTTCATATAAGTTTGGTCAGAGGCTGCTTTCGTTTGTTTCGCCAATTCTCGAAGAGCTCTTCTCGCGACTAACAGGCTGACTCTAGGCACCAGCACCCCAGCACCCCAGCACCCCAGCACCTGAGGCACACACCCCAGCACCTGAGGCACACACAAGTACTGGGCCAGAGGATCATCAGCTCTTGTACCTTAGTCAAACGCCCCCCGTCAGTCTTACGTTGGATGTTGTTTTCATCTTGGTACTGATTCCAGTGTCGATCGAAGAAAAGGGGTCAAGTGAGGCTGAACTTCTGAGAGGTTATAAAGCCTTTTTGATCAGCGTTCTCGAAAATCATACTCTTGGCTATCACCCTTCTTTTCATATCATTCCAGTCCAGGACTTCCATCTCTTCAATATCTGTCACGAGTAGCGATCGCTTTCGCTTACCTTTCGTTCCTTTCCGACCTTAAACCTCAATCGCTTTCTTGAGATCCGAGATGAGGTTTTCTCACACTCTGATCGTTTTGGCTTCCGCGGCTCTGGTAGCCGCACATCCAGTTGCAAACTCTAAAGATGCAAACTGTAAGTGTTCCATCACTGCTTCCATATTTTGAGTCTTGTCAAGTAACAATTCAATAGTGGTTGTTCGATCAGCCGCTGACTCGGACGACTTGACGCCAGTTGGCGAGCCGGAGCGCAGTCATCACATCTCTCAGAACAAGAAGCGTTTCAGCAAGAAAGCGCTCGAAGATGACGATGACGACGAGGACGGAGACGCTGGTGCGACCACCAACGCTGGAGGCAATGCTGCCCAGGGAACTCCACCGAGCGATTCAGGACAGACCATAGGCTCTGGACAAGGAGCGCAGAACGGAACCGGACTGCAAAGCACCAACAACGGAAATCAGGGGCAGGATGGCACCGCCAGCGAGGGCCGCAGAGGCGGTAATGGCCGCAAGGGTGCTGGTCAGAATGGAAATGGACAGCAGGGAGCTGGTGTTCAAGGTGGAGATGCTGGCCAAGCTGGACAGGGGGAGACTGGAATAGACCAAAACGGACAAGGACAGAATGGAGAAGGACAAGCCGGCCAAGGGCAGCTCGGACAAGGCCAGACAGGACAAGGACAAAATGGCGACACAGGAAACGGGATCCAGGCTGGAGCGGGGGGGATCGGACAGGGAACGACTGGAGAAGGAGAGACTGGCCAGGGACAAGACGGTAGTGCTGGACAGGCCGGTATTTCAGGACAAGATGGCACCGCTGGTAATGGAAATGGACGTCAAGGGGGACGAGGTGGAGAAGGAGAGACTGGACAAGGACAAGGACAAGACGGTAATGCTGGACAAACAGCCGGTAACGCTGGAAACGGGCGCCAGAATGGCAACGGCCGTCAAGGAGGAAATGGCGGTGCTGGTCAACAGGGAAAACCTCGTCCAAATGGTCAGAAAGGCCAGCAAGGCCAGCGCGGTCAAGGTGCGGGGGCTGGTGCTGCCGGAGAGCAGAACGGACAGCAGGGCCAACTCGGTGGCCAACTCGGTCAAGGCGCCGAGCCTGGTGCTGCCGGAGAGCGAAATGGACAGCAAGGCCAACAAGGTGGTCAACTCGGTCAAGGCACTGAGGCCGGTGATGCCGGGCAACAGGGCCAGCGCGGTCAAGGCGCCGAAGCCGGTGCCGCTGGAGAGCAAAATGGACAACAGGGCCAACAAGAAGGTCAACTAGGTCAAGGCGCTGAGGCCGGCGCTGCCGGCCAACAGGGACAAGGACCAGACAAACCCGGCCAAGGCCCTGGAGCTGATGCTGTTGGGGAGCAGAATGGACAGCAAGATCAACAAGCAGGCCAACGCGGCCGAGGCACTCAGGCGGGTGCTGCCGGACAGCAGAATGGACAACAGGGCCAGCGAGCAGGCCAACGCGGCCAAGGCGCCGAGGCAGGTGAAGCTGGAAAGCAAAATGGACAACAAGGTCAGCAGGCAGGCCAACGCGGTCGAGGAACTCAGGCCGGTGCTGCTGGACAGCAAAACGGCAACCGAGGTCGAAAGGGCGGCGAAAACGCAGCCGGCGCCAACGCTCAAGATGGACAGGACGCAAACCGAGGCCAGAACGGCAAAGGAGCTGGAAATGACGGGGTCAATGCCGCTGGAGTGCAGGGCCAAGGGGTGAGAGGTCAAAACAACAGTACCGCAGCAGCGGGCCTCAACAGCACTGCTCTCGCGCGTTCGAACAACACGGCGGCGGCAGCCAGGAACCAGGGGCGCGAACCAAAGGCCGATAGGGTTCGTCGGAGCTTCAATCTTTGGGAGGTTGCGGCCGAGACCTGAAATTTTCGTCCAGCACGCAATTGGGCTCTGGTTTGGTGATTGTAGCCTTCCCGGTGGGCAAGTTTGGAGCGGGCTCTCCTTTGGTTGTAGGATAATGTTGATTTGATTTTGACTTTGCGGCGAGGAGGCAACTCAGGAACCGTCGTTTTTCTTGATCCCCTTCGTTGACACACAAATACTGCTGGCTTTGACCGCGTAGAAATAGCTGGTGTAATGGACAGTTCGCTTGGCCTCCAGATTCGTCCACTCGGCCACTTGAATGCATAGCTCATATGATACGGGCATGGTACCATGCCATCGTTATAGAGGTACAGTCAACATTGCTTGGACCGATAATCTGTGAGACCAAAGGTTCATGCGGCGCCTGCAGTGGATCGAAATGGGGAAAGCTTGCTTATGCTGAGGACAAGCTCGAACGTAGAGGCGTATTTATGCGCAGGTTCGGCGGTTGATGTGGCGTCTGATCCCTCGAGGCCGAAGCAAGGAGTAAAAAATCGGTAAGACACGGCTTGTGCTTAAATTTTGGCGTTCCGCAAGAGAATGGTCGGGTGGTTGAAGAGGTGAGGTTCACCTCGAGGCGTTGGCTAAGGCACCTAGTGCCCGCCGCGTCGGATCGGCATCCGAGTCATGTTCCCAGACGACCGCCAGGATCGTCTCCAACGTCACTTCGACTCGTTTCCAAGACACTTGCGCCCGACACCATGTCTGACGAGATGAAGGTGAATCCGGCGCGGGCAAAGGAGCTCCTTGAGAATATTACTCATGTCACAGAGCGCATACGAGCAGTCAACAAGACGGGCAAGAATGTAAGAAGCTGCTTCTGCCACGAACCTGCGTCACTCGTCTCCAACTCAGGAGAAAGCGCAAGTAGCAATGACTGACTGACATGTCTAGGTGCGCCTGATTGCCGTCTCGAAGCTGAAGCCCGCGACCGACATTCTTGCCCTCCACACTGCTACACCTCCCGTCGTGCATTTTGGCGAAAACTACTACCAAGAGTTGCAAGAAAAGGCACAATTACTGCCCCGCTCGATCAAGTGGCACTTTATCGGCGCACTCCAGACGAACAAGTGCAAGCCGCTTGCCGAGCAAGTGCCAAACCTCTGGAGCGTGTCAAGTGTTGACAGCACAAAGAAGGCAGACAACTTGGAGAAGGGCCGCAAGGCGCTGGTAGAGAAGGATGGCGCAGAAAGCATTCAAGAGAAGCTGAGGCTCATGGTGCAAGTTAACACGAGTGGCGAAGAGAACAAAAGTGGCGTGGAGCCCGGCGACGCCGCAGCGCTGTGCAAGCACGTCTTGGAAAATTGCCCGCACCTGAAGCTGGCCGGACTTATGACAATTGGCGCAATCGCTCGGTCGCAAGCCACAACACCGGAGACGGAGAATGAAGACTTTGTTTGCTTGCGAGAGACGAGGGATAGGGTTGCCCAGGAGCTGGGTATCGCTAAAGAGCAATTGGAGTTGAGTATGGGCATGAGCTCAGACTTTGAGGGTGCAATCACGATGGGTAGCGATGAAGTCAGAGTGGGTACGACGATATTTGGGCAAAGACCTCCCAAGAAGGATGCAAAAGTCAAGGAAGACACGGAAGAAGCCAAGAAGTAGGAGAGGGGGTATCATCAATGAAGCATAAGCCGGCGCAAGCTAGCCATGTTGAAAGAGAAAGGCCTACTCACCATGTCAGCTACTTGTGCTTGGTCGCGTCGCGCAAAATCTGACCTTGGCGGATGTCAACTGGGTCGCCCCCGATCACCATCCAAGCCGTACCAAGTAGTGTGGGCGCATCGCGTCATTTGCTCTCGCAGAGCTTGCGCTAACCTCCTTGCTCCATCCTGCTCATCATCTGAACCCTCTGGCGGAGCAGTTCGTCTTCGCGTTCCACGCGAGCGTTTCCCATCTTCGACATGATTTTTGCTTGGTCTTTGATCATGTGCCTGAGGCAGCACGCGTAGCAAAGGCCGGCGATGCCGAAGAGGACGGTTAAGAGCGTCATTATCATGGCGAATGGATCCATCGTGAGGAGACTTGTGGAACTGGAAGGATCTCAATATCAGCTGGGAGCTGGCGCACCCTTGGGACCATCCATGAGACTTCACTGACATATGTGTGTGAATAAGGCTTGTTTCAATAACTTTCGCCAAAAGCTTTGATGTGAATGTTGTCCAGTGCAGGGAAAGCAGTGGGAGACGTAGTGGTGATCCAGTAAGAGACTTGTCCAGCGGTGCAGTCAACGTGTGGTGGCACATGAGCACACGGCGTGGTTTTCAGGCCATGCCTATGAATTTTCCACCATCACGTCGTTCTAGCAGTGTTAAATTATCTCCTGGCCACATCTCCACTGCCCAACATCAAATGAGCTTTCCGTGCTGGACTTGACTCTGGAAGCATCTAACTACAAAGCCCAAAACTGTCTTAATCCTTGCAACAATGAGAATGTGCTTGCTCAAACCATGACATCGACAAAGTTGAAAGAACTTGCTATACAATTCGTCTTCTTTCCTTACAGGCAAACAGAGGCGCCCGTGGAAACATCGAGATAAGGCCATTCATACTGCTATATTAGCAGGCGAAATGGACTGGAAAACACTCGGCCCCAGAGATAACAAGTCTTCATCAAACCCAGTCTTTCCCGCGTGATGGCCTCCTTCGACTCTCGCGCGCGCTGCGCACTGCGCAGCGAGGAACCAGTACTTCGAACGCACCTCAGGGAGTTTCGAGACATTGTCCGCAGAACCTTGGAGCTGAACGCACATGGCGAGAGCACACTGTCGGCGGCCAAAAAAGCGCTCGACTTACTCGTTCAACTCGACCCCAACACGGTTGCGTTCTCCGCAGCGCTTGAGCCCTTTCGCCATTTGCTGTGTCGCATGGAACGAGAGTTGCCGTCGCCCGGTGCCACGAAGTTGACCATGATGGAGCTGTATGCTGAGTTTGCGACGAAGCACCAAAGTAACATGGCCAAGGTGGCGTTGGAGCCGGTGCCGAAGGAGCTCGACGTGGAGGTTCTTCAGGAGACGGACGAAAGCAGACAGAGCCAGGAGGAGTGGTTTGAGGCTATGGAGGGAGATCAAAGATGCCAGAAAGAGACTCAAACTTTGGTGCGCTCGCGGAGCTCAAGTGATATTACGACGACGGACAGTTCCCAGGTAAAGTGAGCTATAAAATGTAGCTGTTGGTTAATGAAGAAGCTAACCTCGCTGGGCAGTGGTCAATCCAAGCCAATGGATAAAGTAAAGATCAAGTTCAACGTGAGGACGGAGCCGTTGAGTAGCCCCGAGGTGCGAGAGAAGGGCATCGTTCGGGCAAGGCTTGTGGAGAGACGGCGAAAAGCTGTGCGAGGGGTTGAGATTGAAGATGGTTGGATTCGCATTTTGGTCAAGTGGACTGAGAAGGAGGAAGCAGAGTAGACCAAATTTTGAAGAAAGCAGCAATCTTCAATTTTACTGCTCACGATTCCCAACTTGTCCGACGACTCTGTTCTCTCCGGCGTTCCTTCTCGACCTTGATGGCTTGGTTCATGCTGGGCGCTTGCCCCTTCAACGCCGCCTTGTGATCTTGCAAACCGGCGTTCGCGACTTGGTCCAAAATAAAGTTGCCCATTTGCCCATTGCGCCATCGTTGGATCATCCACAGCGCCGTGGCTTCCGAATCTGGTATGCCGCCGGGTTTCAATCTACCTGTCCGCTTTGCCACTGCTTCCAAGAGAACGCTTATGTCATTGGTTGGCTCGCTGTAGTGGGCGTACAACGCCGGATCGTTGAGGTTGATGTGGTAGAGCAGATAATCTGCCAGCAACTGTGGTTGGATAATGGTGTCTTTGACACATCCACAGAGTGCAAGTTTGAGCATCGCCTCGGAGTCAGGGACGTAGGGAATGAAGACTCCTGGTGTGTCGACCAAGTATAGACCACCCCTCTCGTCGTCACCATCTGCTATTTTGACTGACGACGCCACTTTTCTCGTGATGCCCGGCTGTGCTCCGGTCTGGGCGGCCTTAGCCTTCCTGACGCCTTCCCAACGCAGATTGTTCAACAGTGTCGACTTGCCGACGTTGGGCATGCCAACTACCATCACGCGCGTGCCTACGGGAGAGCCGTTCTCGAAAGCATAGTCTTTGGCGAATTTCAGGACGTCTTTGACGCTCTTTGAGTTCTTGTCAGTGAATTTGACCGGTGTCGGCGCAAGCCAGTCGCGGATGATTCGCTGGTCCTTGGAATTGGCCTGTATCCAAGTCAGCGTCTTGAAGCTATAGGTAGGATTTGTCCGAAATACCGCGCGGCCGTGTTTGTCCTGGGACCTGCCCAGATCGGCTTTTGTGTAGATGACCATGCGTTCGCGACCAGCCAGCGTTTCCTCAATCAACGGGTTGTAGGAAGTAAGTGGAACGCGGTAGTCTCGACATTCTACAATCAGGTCAATGCCGGAGAGCATCGACTTCATTTTGCTCAAGCCAGACTTGTGGTGGCCGAGGAAGTAGGATCGGGGGAGCGAGTCGAGAGTCGGAAAGGCGGCCCGCGGGAGAAATTGTGAGGCCATGGCTGATCACGAATGGTTGGCATGGTGGGCTTTCAGAGAGAGGACCTTGCGGTGGTGTTTTTGCCCTGGACGAGAGAGAGACGCGCACCGGGGCACGCCCGGGCACTTCTGGCGGCCGAATCCTAGCGACCCGCCGGGAATGTGCCGGGGAAACACTGCCGTCATACCTAGGTCGCAGCGGGGCACCCACATCTCTCCACGCTAACGACTCGACATGATCTTGACCGCGCTTGTATAAGTACCCGCAGCTGTCCCCCTGCCCATCATGGACCTCGACCCATCCTTTTCGTCGCTCTAGAATGTCGGGGGTCAAGACCGGGTGGTTTGCCCCCCATGGCATCCTCAGGCCCTTTCGACTGCTCCGCCAGGATTTGGCCAACCTGCCCAAGAGATATGCTTCGGATTGGTCCGTCTTCAATCAGCTTATCATAGCAAGTGCCGTCTATGTCTTTTTCACCAACCTGCTTCCCGGAATTACATTTGCCAGCGACTTGTACGAGCTCACGGGCGGCAACTGGGGCACGATAGAGGTTGTTTTCAGTACAGGACTATGTGGTGTCATCTTTTCCCTGTACGTCTCGACAAACTGGTAGTCGAGCTTGTCGTTGACTGACTTTTTAGTTTCTCGATCCAGCCTCTCACGATATTGGGCGTCACTGGACCATTTTCGATTTTGGCAGAGAACATTTACTCTCTTTGCGAGTCTTCCTTTCACGTACGCATCCAAAACCTCTGCGCCGACTCGACCTCTAATGGATCCAGATTCCATTCTTGCCCTTCATGGCATGGTCTTTGATCCATGCTGGGTGGATGCACTACCTGCTTGCCATTTTTAATGCTCACGACTACACGATGCGCTACGTAACGACTTTCTCCACGGAGATTTTCTCACTGCTAAATAGCATCATCTACTTCCACAAGGCCATACAGGAGCTTGAACGTGCTCATTCACGCCTTTCCTTTGCCGCCTTCCTGTACTCGGTCATTGGGTGCATAGGGACCTGCTTGCTCGCCATCTTTCTCGCGTCGGCGGAGAGGTGGAAACCCCTATTCCACAGATATATTCGCATGGGATTGGCCGAGTACGCAGCGGCCATCAGCATCATCTTCTTCATCGCAATCCCTCACGCCGGGGAGCTTGCCAGTCTGGACCGCGAGACTCTTCCAGTCAGCCACTCCTTTCGACCAACAGACCCTGACCGCTCCATCTTTTTCGTCAAGTTCTGGGAGTTGCCCGTGTCGTGGATTTTTGCGGCCCTGATCCCAGGCGCCATCATCACAACGCTCTTCTTCTTTGACCACGAAGTCAGCAGCATCATCTGCACGATCCAGCGCTACGGGACCAGGAAGCCTGGAGGGTACGCCTTGGACATTGCCCTGCTGGGCACAACCACTGCGCTTTGCGGCATTCTGGGTATTCCCCCTGCGAACGGACTCTTGCCTCAGGCGCCGCTGCACTCGGAAAGTCTGATGCACGACGATGCGGAGAACATCCAAATCGCGGCCTCGGGAGGGAACGACACAGTCACCGAGGTCCGGTCGTCTCGTCGCGTCTACGAGCAGCGCTGGAGCCATTTCCTGCACGCGGCCGGCATCCTCGCCTTCGTCAGCCCGCCACTGATGAAGGTGCTCGGCTTGACGCCGACGAGCGTGTTGGCCGGCCTCTTCCTCTTCATGGGCGAGCAAAGTCTCTCAGTCAAGTACGCCCACCAGGTCCCCCTTCCCGTTTTGAAACACGTGTGCTAACGCGACCCACAGCCCCATCCTCTTCCGCACATTCTACATGCTGACGCCCCCCTCTGAACTCCCGTCCCTCCCTCCAACCGTCAAAAGCTACGCTTCCGTGCACCTGTACACACTGGCGCAAATCATCATCACTGTCATCATCTTCATCATCACACTGACCAAAGCCGGCCCCGTCTTCCCCGTCATCATCATCCTGCTCGTTCCCCTACGCCTCCTCGCCATGAACCGCGTCTGGAGCTCGGAAACCCTGCGGTATGTCGATGCCTGGGCTTGTCGAGATGGCACGCCAGAAGACGATCGAGAGAGGCGCGAGCGCGCGAGGAAGCGTGCGCATGAGGCCGTGGAGCTGGCGTTTGCGGAGAGGCGAGATGTCGAGTTGGGCAGTCTTGGTGGTGGTACTGGAAGTGGTGCTGCTGCCAATGTTGGTGAAGGCGGTGACGCCGAGTCGATTGTGTTGAGGCCCGTCTCGCGCTCGAGTCGCAAGGAGAGCTCGTGAGCGAATCCTAGTGCAGGCCGTTGCTGGCAAAACTCACTTTTTTGGATTAGATATTGTGAGGAGAGGCTAGACCGAAGTAGAACGCTGCTTTTCTTCCCCCTAGGTAACTAAGGTCTGAAGGAGCTGTACGTATAAAACCCTGGACAAAAGGTACATTTTCCCGCGGAAAGAAAGAAATACACACAAGGAAAAGCAAAGATGGGACGTGCGGCGTCTTCGATAGATCACGTCTCATCCAAAACAGCGAGGAGGACCAGCTAGTTATATTACTTCGGATGCTCCGTTTCATTTGCTTTTTGCCTTCTATGTTTGATCCAGGTGAGTTTGGATCTAGTGAGCCACATATGTAGTGCGGCAGCTTTTAATCACAACTGTGAGGTGAAGATGACAGGCCCTTCCAGAGGCTCACCAGATGCCTCTCCCTCCAGCCCGCTTCCCATGCGGGTACCCCTCATGACATCAAACTCTCAATGAGCTACCATCTCCTCCTGCCAAACGTCTCCGGCGGCGGACCACCCATTCCCGTCTGCGGACCCCATCCACGGTCCCTGCCCCGTCCACCACCACCACCGCCACCGCCATACGGACCTCCTGGGCCACCACCACCCCTAAACCGAACAGCACCCCTACCCCTAATCTGGCCAACTTCGGCGTCAGGCCCAGCATCGGTCAAGACATCGCCGTCGTCAAATGTGTAGCGGCGTTCGGCACCGGCGCCAGGGCGGTCACTGGGCCGCCAGTTGTGGCTGGAGCAGCGGCGCAGCTCGTCGAGGCGGCGAGCAGCCAGGTCGTCCGCCACAGGGAGGAAGTACAGTTTGGGCTTGGCTGCTGTCGAACCGAAGAGCTTGTCAAGAGCAACGAAGGACTTTTCGGTCGCGGGGCCCAACGGCGCCGCTGCCGCCGCCTTGCGGGTAGAGCTGGCGGGCGACTCTAGCGGTGGAGGTCTTCCAGCTCCGCCACGTGGTGGCGAGGCTGCTCCTGCAGGCTCGCGTGGCAGCAGTTGCTGAAGTGATGATGGCGCGCCGACTTCGCGGTGCGAGGCGAGCATGCCGCCGTCAACGTCGGCAGGTTCGTAGACGACTTCCCAGCGCTTTCCCATGCGGCTGGAGCCACCGCTCTCGCGCTCCTCGCGCTCAATCCATTCGCTAACCTTGTCGTCTGGGACAAAGTCGGCCCAGAGGGGTTTGCGAGTGCGCTCGGGCGGCCATACAGCTTCGTGTAGTGAGCTGCGCACGCGGGCCGCTGCAGTGATGGAGTCGAATAGGGCCAGCACATGTGTGCGTATTGGGTCGAGGTGGAAGAGCTCCAAGACTTGGGGGTCTGGAGAGGAAGACGAGGGCGGCGAGGCAATGGAGATCAAATGGTTCTTGAGCAAAGCGGGTTGTAGTGGGCGCATGAAGTCGCGAATATAGAGGCCGCGGGTTGCAGGATGAAGAGCAGGTGAAATTGCCCGGTCATCATCTTCAACAGCCTCTGGCAGTGCCGAGGGCCTAGAAATGGGTTCTCCCGCTGGAGGAAATAACGATTGGTAACGGGTGTCTCTGTGAGGCTTTGGAGATGCCGAACGTCGCCGAGGAGGCTCTTCTTGACTGGCTGCCTCGTGTTGTTTGTTCTGGCCGTCGTCGTGAGCATGCTCGATTCTCTCGACTGCTGACTCGTCAGTCGCCTCACGCTTCTCTGGGTCGTCTGGGTCGGCGGATACAGTCTCCTTCGGCTCTCCCTCATCCCGTGATTTGGAAGCTTCTCCAGCGGCTTCCCGATTCTCGGTAGACGACGCTCGCTCATCGCCAAGGCCCGCGGGAGCGGCATCTTGCATATCCACCTCAGGCACGGAGCCATCCTCTTTTAGGTGCACACCAGGGACATGCTCGTCGTCCAGTCTCAACTTTTTCTTTGTAGTTTCAACGTCGATTGGTGGTGAGAGGCTCCGTCTCTTTCTTGTCTTGGCCTCGACTTTCGGCAAATCAGACGACGCGACTGGAGACGGTTCCTTAGTCGCGAGGGACGCTTGATCTTCGGCTTGACGTGATGTTTCAAGCTTTGGCGAAAGCGACTGCTGGGTAGGGGGCTCTGCCGACGGCGGTGCCTCTTGCGACTCTTCCTCTGCTTCTGGCGCCTCAACAGCCGTTGGTGCATTGGTTTCCGCAGACGCCGTGGGCTGATCGTCTTTGCCGTCACTTGCCGAATCAGCAGCCTTGTCGCCAGTCGCCCCGTCCGGCGCGTCCGGGGATGTCTGATTTTGTGTCCTTTCGTCGTCCGCCCGCGGCTCTACATCGCCGTCCTCCCTTTGATGGAGGATTTCTTCATCGGGGGCGGCATCAGGTGCGGGATGAGTCTCGGAGGACGCTTCGCGCGATTGGGGCTCCGCATTGTCGTTGCCGTCCAATTGCGCATTGGCTTCGGGGTCTGCGCTCGCGTTTTCAGCGTCGTCTCGCTCAAGCCGCTCGATTAATAGAGCTTTGCGTGTTAGGCCCGTCAACGCTATGCTACGGGTCTTGAGAAGCGCCTTTAGGTTGTTGACCGTCAGCTTGCTGTAGTCGGTCATGACGTGTTCACGCGACGGGGCGTGGTCCAGAGGTAAAGCAGCGACGTCGGCGAATTGAGATGAGAATGGCAAGGCGCAATTCCGAAAAGACGCGTCAGGCGCATGCACCGAAAGAGGGCTCTGCCGTAAACGCAAAGGTCACGCGATGAAATTGTGTTGAGTGACGATTCCGTGCGGTATGTGTGGAATCCGAGCGGCCGGAAGGTCAGGACGCGGGTGTAAAGATGTGGATGCGAAGCTGCCGCGCGAGAGACGGGGTAGGTAGATTGGACGGGCGGTGGAGCCAGCTGCCGTCAGGTTCCGTCAGCCCGAGGTCGGGTCGGGTCTGCATGCCCGCGTTCTCCTGTACTCCTAGATATACCCGAACCGCTCCATCCAGTGATCTCATTGGTCAGCCCTATTTTCTAGAGCGCTACCGTTTGAGAGAATCGAAGCGCCGCTTTTGGGCATTGAAGGGTCTAATTCACCCAGGAACATTCTCCAAACTAGGCGATTGTTGCACCCTTAGCTAGTCTCGACTTTTGAGCTCACGGCAACCCCTTTGAGCACTCGCAAATCATCGGAACAAACGGCAAACGCAGTGTCGATTGCGCGCTTCTCTAATCCCGCCAAACCCTACTTTCGATGCCCGCGAACAGGACACATGAGACGGGAGATCTGCTTGGCCAGTGTTGAAAATTCCGATACGGACTCGACCGCTGTATCGTAGCAGGAAGCTGGACGTGGAGCCTCTCAGTTTCCTTGCACGAAACCCAGCGCCACAGCGGCCACCTAGCTACATCCCTGTCTTCAGAAAATGGCTCAGCCTCGTGAAGTTGATTGCCAGCGTTACCCCCGAGCCTGATGGCTATATGAGCGATCGACTTGTCATAAGCCAAGAATAGGAAAGGGGGACATAGGGTGCTGCGACCGTTGATCGCAATGATGAGTCGCGCCATGATGCCAGGAGAACCAGCTGTGTGGATAAGAAAATTTTTGCTCTACTCTAGAGCGCGAGGGACAAAGCGCATCCAGAAGTAAGAAAGACATCGTGACGTAGCTTGAGCTCTCGCATCCCGCCGGACCTCTCGACGCCTTGCACTCTCCCACCAAGGCAGGGAGACCTCCCAGTCGCAGATCCGAGCCTCTTCGCATTCTTTCTCCTCCTCTGCGGGATATCAAACCATCTTTCCCTTTTCCTCCCATAGCCCCTTCCAACTCGCTGTGAAACACATGGACACCCAACAGTGGTTCCATCCCGCAAGGCTCGCCGTGAGAACATGAAGGAAACGCAATCCTCCGTACGCCAGTATTGCCCAAAAGACCAGTAGCAACCAAAATACTTCAAATTGAACGTGCGTGAACGCCAAAGACGCCGAATGTGATGATGCTCCCAAATGCTAGACAAAATTCGTCGGCCGCTGTGCTTGGGATCCAGTCAGCAAATGCTGATTGTCGCCATTCCCTGGCCGCGGTGGCGTGTATCCGTGGTATGCCGTGTCGCTGTCGGAGCGGTCTCGCGCAGCCATGTAGTCGTTGTTTTGAACTCTGCCCCGTCTCTCATCCGGATGCTCGTGGACTGGGCTGCTTTGCTCGGAATCCAAATTCAAACTACTCCTGCGGTCGAATTCATCGTCCATGGTCGCAATATGATCATCACGTGCGCGTGCGTAGGTTTGCGGTTGATCGGACATTTCCACGGAGGAAGGAGAAGCAGCTCCTTGGAGTCTGACCGAGTACGAGCGGTCCATGTGTCGGTGCCGAACACCAACAAAGAGCCATCGAGTCCCACGTGCGGTGGCCTTGATGATATCCCAAGGGTTGAACGCATCCACGATCGCCATGGTGCCCAAACATCCACCGTAGTAGCGCGTCTTCTTTCTCTCCTTCTTGCCCGGGATCTCTGAGGGATCATCGAAGGGTGATGGTTCCGGCTTCGTCTTGGCCACCTTGTACGGCTTGTACGGAAACGCAAAAAGATGCAGAATGGCGAAAAAGGCCATTTCGAAGCAGATGAGAACGTTCGGTAGGCCGACAGATATGTCCGCAGCAGCAAGGTATTTCGAAGTCTTGAGGACGCCGTTGCTGGTTAAAAAGTCGATAAGAGTCGACTGCCAGAAACAAAAGAAAATCACGAGCTTGATGCACAGGACTTTGAGGAATGGCGAGTATTGGGCTAGGTCCTGCTTCAGTTGAATGTAAAACTGAATCAGGCAGTACATGGCGATTGTGACTGCGATGGATTCGATAATGAGAGACCAAATGTGGACATAGGCGGGTGAGAGCGAATCCTCGCAGAGAATGTCTTCTTTCTCAGCGATGACGGATATAATGGTGAACAACACGCGAATGAAGCAGTATTGGAAGACGGAGATCCAGATGATCTGGCAGAGAAAATTAGCAAATGCAGGCGAGTTTATAGAGCGAAGACTAAAGTCAATGTCGAGACAGGGAAGCTCACATTGAACCAGGTCAGTCCGCTCCTCGGCTTTCTCAACCAGCCCTTGTCTTGCCCGCCGGAGCACTTTTGGGCCCACGTCATCGGCCACACCCAGTTCTTTGGCTCCACATTTCTGAAATATTCCTTCTGTTCGTGTAGCGTCGGAGCAATATAGTGGCAGAGTAGGGTAAAGAAACTCGAAATGGCAAAGGCCTCGTAGCAGTCACGGATGACTTCGAAGTAGATGTGGTTCGTGTAGTAATGTATCGAAAGAAGGGAAACAGCGGCGTAAATGGGTATCATGAGCAGAATGCGAATGATTCTGTTGCCATCCTGTCAGCTCGTTCATAGCGGGTATCGGTGTCGTGAGACAAGACAAATGTCTCAGATATACATGTGCCCTGCTTCTGCGCGGAGAGCAGACAAAGGCAGGCGAAGACGAAGGACGTGGGTCGACGTGGTGAGGGTAATGCGAAGGGCGGGGTTGCGCCTGGCGCTTACGCACTGTTTCTGCTCCCAAGGTCGCGAGTAGTGGGTGGCATGTTCGAAGATGAGGACGAGGGAGATGATGACGGCAATGGCTGTGAAGACGAAGCCAATGATTCTAGAGGGGTCAGCGAAGCAGGCCAAGGCGAGGGAGGTGGCAGACGACTTACTGGGCGATGGTATGGAAGGTGACGCCGAAGTCTGTGCCGGACAGCTTCCAGACGTCCTCTTCCTCGATTTTGCTCACGTCGTCGGAGCACTTCTTCATGGCGGCTAAGGAGTGGACGTTGGTCGGAGGCACGCAGCGCAGAAGTTGAGGACTGGGCGGGCCTTATTCTCATATAGCTGACGACGTTTCCCCAGATTGGCTGCGAGTAGGTGGGTGGGTAGGGTTGGTTGGTGCGGTGAATAGGGGCCCTTGAACTTTTAGGTGCTTCCTTAGGGTGTGGAAAAGCCTTGCAGCAAGACTTGCAGCAAGCCCTTGAGGGCAGGGCGCAGCATTGCGAAAGGAATGCCCGCGGCGTTTGTCAGACGGGCGGCATTCCAAACATAGTCACAAGGGACTGTGAGAAGAGCGTTTCCTATTCCTGCACAGGTTGGATTGGATTCGCGCTGCGCGTTCTGTATCCACCTTGTCTGACAGTGGGTCTGCGTCTGCCCTAGAGTAGATGACCGGCCGCCACAGCGTCGAAGGCACAGCATTTTGGTGACCCTCGCACAAGCCTCCACTACCTTACAGACTGCGGGCACTGACGACTGACGTGGCTACGGCGTGGCACCGACTTGACGATGTCGCAAGATTCTCTACTGAACCCTGTACGAAACACGCTCCCATTGAGCATTGTGCCGCCAAGTCGGCTGTTGCAGTTTTAGGCCCCGCTGCTCATTTTCCCTGTCCCCCTGCTTTTGCCCGAGCCGGGCTCACGTCCACGCTTCCCGGTCCACCATCACCGCCGCCCTCTCTGCTACCCGCAGAGCCGCCCGCCGCCGCTGCTCCTCTCTCGCGCCTACCACGCGCTCCGGCCTTGAGAACCTCCCATTTCTCCCTGTATCGCCCCAGCACACTCAGCAGCTTTTCATTCTCGCGCACCAGCTTGTCGTTCTCCCGTTCTTGAAGCTCCTTTTCGCGCGCCAAGCTTTCGACCAAGACTTCTAGCTCCCGCAAGCGATGCTCCATGTTGGTTTGGGCCGCCGCGGCTCCCGGAGTCTGAGGCTCGCTGTTTGCTGCCGACGATAATGCTGCCGGCCGGTGTGCCCGGAAGCTTTGCGCGAGCGCTAGAGATTGAGATTGCGAGGATGCCTCCCACATGTGAAGCCGCTTGCTCAACTTGTCAAGCAACTGGCGCATCATGGTGTTTTCCAGATCCAGTTCTTCCATCGTCTTCCGCGACCCTCCTGACCCACCGCCTTTGCCATAGTGCTCCGCCGCCGCAATGGTCCCGGCAGAGCCAGGTCGCGCTCGCCGTCCAGAGCGCGTCATGTTCGGCGAAGGCGGCGCCGGCTCCTCATACGCATCCACAAATTCATCGCCGTCAAATGACCGCTCTTCCTCCTCCTCCTCGATGATCGGCGAGGGTACCCCTCCGTGAGTTTGGTTGCCATGATGGTTGAGGATGCCGGCGTAGGAAACGGTTCCTCCAGTTGTTGGCACAACGATGAAGCTTTCCCCACCACTAGGAGCCGAGTCTAGGGCTCGTAGCGTCGCTTGCGAGAAGAGCGCTCCAACGTTGGGGTTCGAGTCTGCGCGAACGCTCGTGCTTGGAACTGCTTGCTTAGGCGAGGACTTTGGCGCTTGCTTTTGGGGCGGTGGCGGAGGCTGGCTTTGCTCGTCATTGATTAGAGGCAGGCCCGTAAAAGCCAAGGGTGCAGACAAGGCAGAGTAGAAGGTTTCAAAGGTGGAGAAAAAGCGCTTGAATCCCTCGTCAGAACTTGGTTTTGCCGGGGGCGATACGGCCTCTTTTTCCGACGTGACTTGAGTGGCTTCTCCAGATTCCTTGGAAGTCTTGGCCGTCTGTTGTTGTCCATCTTTCCTGATATCTTGGGGCAGAGCCCTGTCGGCTCGGCCTAGAATCCTCCCGTCCACATGTTGTGCAGATACAGCCGGAGCGGCGGGACGGCGGGAACCTGGAATGCCGCGCGCAGAGGCGAGGTTGCTAGCTATCGAGGACGAAAGATCGCGGGGCGGCTTTCGTCGGGGCGCGCTCCTTGGGGGCGATTGCGGAGCTCGTTTAGGCGAGTTTGGACGTGTCGAGGGAGCGGAAGGTGTCGTTTCGGGGGATTGTGGAGAGGTTGATGGTGGCTCAGTGTGCGTCGGGGATGTCGTCGAGTTGCACTTGATGATTGTCGCCAGACGATGATGATGGCTCTCCAGCAGCTTCAGTATGCGGAGTGCCTCGGCATCGCCGGTTCCCTGCGAAGCTTTGGCGAACTCTCCAGCGGCCTGTTGATGTTCGTCGCTGGCTTGTGAGGAGTTCGCCTTCCAGGTTTCGGCGGACGCGTTGCGCGCATGAGCGTGCGCCTAGCCGATGTTAGCAACGAGTGGTGGAGGTGAGGCGTCAGAGTGACCCACCAGAGTCAAAGGCGCCGTTTCCATTGCGGCGACACGGGTTGTGAAGGGGAGATGTCTGTCGGCGGCGAGGAGCAAGAGCTAAACCCGGGTTGCGGTGTTGAGCCACGCCCGCGTGTGACCTAACGATAGTATGCCGAGACCGGGGCCGCACCGAAGTCACTTAGCTGGCTTGGTGAAGTCCGGGTTGGGGACAAAGGTCAAGGTTCATTGACCAAGTCTCAGCTTCACCGTCTGTACAGAACAGCCCAAAGCGACGCCCAACTTTGGCGCCAGGTACATGTCAAAGGGCCACGACTTGTTTGGGAAGACACGGGGGTAGCGATTGCTGCCCGGGTCATGCAGTGGTTCCTTGGCTCGGGCAATGACGTTGGTGTCAATGTATTGGGAACTGCCAGCAAGAAGAAGAGAACAAGATGCGCCGCATCTTTCCTCACCTCACAAGTGAAGCAGATATATTGCAACCATCTTGTCTCAGGGCTTCTTCTCCAGCACACACTATCCGAGCAATTCCACGCCTTACCTGTACGCACGACATGGCCGCAAGAGGCGCCTCTTCCTGCTTGAATTCCAGCGCCACTCCGAACGCCGCACACCTGGGGAACAATCCAAAGTAGACGGTCACCTGCGCAGCTGGGCAAACGACGGGGTTGATTGCTTAAAATCAATCCTCTGGCTGTCAGTGGGCGGTACCGCAACATAACGTTTCCATGGATCCCTCTTTCGAGTCGTTGAGCCGCACAAGCAGCGGGCGCTCAGCCCTATCCAAAGTGTTCTCGGGTCGTCGTCGAAAACACAGCGACGCATCAGCCGGGTCCAAACGCCGCGACGACGGTGATTCAGGCAGTCTGCGGCCGATGAGTACGAGCAAACCCAGAAGCTCCGGGGACAGCCAGCGCCAACGGCTGAATCTGGCAGTACGGAAGCTTCCAGGATTGTTTTCTAGAAAAAGGCGAAGACGACAAAAGGACGGGGCAGCCGAGGAGCAAAGCGTCTATGAAGCTGTGCTTGGCTCAAGCGCAAGCCGCAGCGCAAGCAACGTTGTCTCTCCTGATCCAGATGGCGCCTATCTCAGTCCGTGGGACAGCCAGTCGCTGCGGATGGACATGCACAAGAACGTCACGAGCAGCAGCTTGATTACGTCGGACAGCGACTCTGAAGCGTGAGTTCCGAAACGTTTCTTTCCTCTTTGTCCAAAACCTTTGTAGACATACATCGGGAGTGAGGGCACGGCCGGCGGGGCGTCATTCTAGGTCCTCCTGGGATCGTCGCAGCCGGCGAACCCTGGCGGCGTGGCCTGGCTCATGGCTGAGAGGCGGCTCCTCTGCGAGCCTGCACTGCGGCTGGCCTGACTGCTGCATCCGCCAAACACCACGCCGCCGGCACTCAACTCCACACTTCAGCTCCACACCATCAGTCGTCCATTCGGTTGTTCCAACACGACGCTTTCGGCTTCTGCCCATCGCTTCTGCCTGCGACGCTCGTTCAGCTCACTTCTCGACTCGCCTCGCGTCTAATTTTGGCGCCTTTGCTCCTCAATATCGGCTCTGCTAATCTGTGCTCCCCCTCAGACCTCCCGTCAGACCCCCTCTTTCTCCACACCAATCCCACGCCGGCTATTTAACACTCTCGTCACCTTTGATTGCGTCCCAAATCCTTGACGCAGCCATCATCTCCCCGTCTCCGTATCCAGACGACATACGCTCCATCGTCACCACGGCCGACACGGTGGCTCCCAAGCAGTCCAGTACACTTGAACCGCAATCGAAGGAGAGGCGCGGTTCGTCGCCTGGGAGGAAGCTCAAAGGCGCTTTTGGAGGTCGGAAATCGCCGTCGCCCAGAGGAACTCCCGACACGCTCAAAGCCTCTGGCAGCGGCGGCGGAGGTGGAGGACTCGGGTCTTTGCTTGGGAGGAAGTCGCGGAGCAGCTCTAAAGTCAGCCTACTCGAGGAAGGCACACAGGACTCGGCACAAGGAGATCAGGTCCAGGGCCACTTGTCGCCACCTCGGTCGGATCCTTCTCAGACATCTCAAGCCGAACCCCAAAGAGCTGACACCTCCACCGTCGTTCCCGAAACAACGCCGGATCCCGGAGCAGCGGAGGCTCCCACGACCTTGTTAACCCCACCGACGCCCACCGACGGTCTTGACTACACTTCTCTGCGACCTGCGACCTCGTCGAGAGCCGAGCCGTCTCATAGTCAACCGGCGTCGAACAATCCCGACGTCATCGTTACACCGTCGGGGAGCTTGATCCATCGCCGCGCGAGATCAGCTACAACCAGCAACCAGCCAGGCAAGCTTGCGCATGCTGGCTCGTCGCAGCTCACTCCAACTGCAGAAGAGACGAGAACCCCTGGAGGCACCCTAACATCCCCTCCGAGCGGCTTCTTCTCATCCGTCTTTTCCGCTGCTTCCAACGCCGCCAGCTCCTTCACAAACATTGCCAATCTCAACCAGAACCAACGAAAGCAGAGCGCGTCTTTAGTCCCTGAACCAAACGTGGAAAAAACCGGCCCAGCTGGTGGTGAAGAAGTCATCAGTGGGGGATCCTCCGAGGCCGAGCAGATTGCCGAGAATCCAAAGCCCGAGAAGAAGCAGCTCGCCGTTGAGACACTTGGTTCGGGAGATCTCAGCCTCAGTCACCTCGGCATTCAGGAAATCGAAAGCGATCAGAGCGTCATGAATTCGTTTGACGAGCTGGCTCCGGCTAGGCCGATAACACCCACGGTCATTCCCGATGACGATGCTGCCGCAAGGAGTGAGGACAGTGCGGCGGCCAAGGCCGTGTCTGCATCATACCTCCAGGAGCCCCCCGATTCCGCCTTCGTGGGGCATAAACCGAAAGCTCTGACTACCCTCTCTGGCGTGCAGACTCCGCCTAGGCCTCTGGGAGACGAGTCCGAGACCCGTCCGAGGCGCAGTGGTAGCGTGAGAAGCCGGTTAAGCGATCGCAAAAGTAGGAGGAGGCATCGCAATAGCTCGAATGCTGGTACAACATTGACTCCTGCAGTCACGAGCAGCACCACAACGTTGCCCGGTGCCACTAGCATGGGCGTCGTTGGGGGATCCAAGTTGACGGGCTTTGCTGTTGCTCCGGCGAAACGGAATCGGGAATTCCATGGCCAGTTTAAGAGCGTGCCTGATGACGACTATCTCATTGAAGACTACAGCGCCGCGCTGCAGCGAGATATTTTGCTTCATGGTAGATTGTATGTGTCTGAGGGACACATTTGCTTTGCCAGCAACATTCTTGGCTGGGTCACCAATCTCATCATCAGCTTCGACGAGGTTGTTTCGATTGAGAAGAAGAGCACGGCGGTCATCTTCCCTAACGCTATAGTGATCACCACGCTTCATGCGCGCAACGTGTTCGCCAGTCTGGTCAGCCGAGACTCGACATATGACCTCCTGATTGGAATCTGGAAAATTAGCCATCCCAACCTGAAGAGTTCGCTGAATGGTGTCGCTCTTGACAACGGCACAGGTGACAAGACGGAGAAGGACGACATTGACAACGCGATTGAGGATGTCTCCGAAGAAGGTTCAGATGACGAGGTCTATGATGAGGATGACGAAGATGAAGAAGCCGCTGCGAGTGTGACCGATCATGGTGACGGTAGCATCGCCGGCAGTGAGATTGCGGAGCCTGCTAAAGCCATCAGCCGCAAAGCGTCCTCTCAGCCTCTGGGAGCCACTACCAACGGTGCTGCTCCAAAAGACAATGGCAACATCGAACCCGCCCCCAACGGAGCACCCGCCAGTCAGGGCTTCCCTGGGCCTACAGCGCACGCTGAAACTTCATGTGGTGACGAGGCCGAACACTTCAGCAACCTGCTCATGGACACCACGATTCCGGCACCGTTGGGAAAAGTCTACTCTCTGATGTTTGGTCCGATGTCGGGCACCTTCATGCGCAAGTGGCTTATCGAAGACCAAAAGTCGCAGGACTTGCAAATGGAAGACGACAAGCAGGGGCTTTGCGACACCAAGAAGACTTTTAACTACAGTTTTATCAAGCCCCTCAACGCTTCGATTGGCCCCAAGCAAACCAAGTGCATCATCAATCAGACTCTTGATCAGTTTGACCTGGAAAGAGCCGTCACCGTCACTTGCTCGACTCAGAATCCCGATGTTCCCAACGGAAACATTTTTGTTGTCAAGACAAAATACTGCCTTACCTGGGGTCCTGGCAATTCTACTCGTTTGGTGATGAATCACACAATCGAATGGTCTGGCAAGAGTTGGCTTAAAGGTGAGACCTTGATCCCCCTGCAGCATGGGTGAAAGGATTGAGTGACTGAACCAAAAATCAGGACCGATCGAAAAGGGAACCAACGATGGACAAGGCGTGTATGCCAAGGACCTCATGGCCGCTCTCCGCGCCGCCTGCTCTGCCAAACCCATTGCCAAAGCTGCGACTGGAGGCAAGATAAAGAACAAGAAAGGCCGCAAGAAAGGCGCCGCTGCAACCTCTCCAGAAATTGCGACCGCCGCACCTCTCGCCTCGGCCGACAAAGGTGGAGATTGGGGTCTCCTGGAACCGCTGCATGGTCCTCTGCGCCCAATTACTGATCTGATGCCGGGTTTCGTCTCAGCACAAGTCGTCGTTCTCTTCCTCGGCCTGCTACTTTTCACATCGTGGTTACGCGGCGGTGCTCCAGCTGCCGGCCGCAACATCTCGCCATATGGTCTCGCAACCCCAGCTCGCATTGCGGCATATGAGGAGATGTGGCGACGGGAAGAATCAGAACTGTGGGACTGGCTTGAAGAGCGCGTGAGGATGGACCGCACGACGCCAATGACGGCGGGTCAAGGGCCTTCGAGGAGAGCCTCGGCGGCCATGGGACAAAAGGTGCTGGCAGAGACGGAACGCATGAGCCAGCGACAGATAGAGGAGGCGATTCGCGTCACGCAGAACAAGCTGGAGACGTTGAGAGAGGCGGTTGAGAGGCAGCGGGATCGCACTTGGGATGGTGCAGCCACCCAGTCCGAGGCTGCGACGAAGGGTGAAGAAAGTCCTCAAGAGGTGTGATCGTCGTCGGTGATGTGGACATGTTCGGTGGTGGACATCGCATTTCTATGAGAAGGCGTCTTCGGGGCTTGGAGGTTTGATTCTTGGTTTGCTTGCATCCTTATGCCTCATCCTTTTGCTACCCTGGATATCCCCCCTGCCTGTGCATTCTTTCTTTTGTTTTGCTCCCGTTGTTGGCGTTTTCCTACAAAATATTCTTTTGTCCGCTATTTCCCTTGTCACAATCATTTCCCTGGCGTTTTTTTCCTTGTGTCGTTACCAGTCTTGGGCTCATCAACTTTCAGGCCTCCTCTGTTGTACTTCGTGTCTTTCGCATCTGTTTCTCTTCCTCTCCTCGACTTGATGGGTAGCTTCGCTACATGCTCACATGCGGGTTCTTGTGTCCCTCTTTTTGGCTCTAGACATCAATCCTCGGCTCGTCCAGCCGCTAACGTGGACGACTGGTTCCATCTTGGAAAACGTGTGCAAGAATATGAAACAAAAAAAAAAAGTAGACATGGCGGTTGAATCGCCATCTCTCCTTGGTGGGGATAAAGGAGCGAAGAAGGATCGTCCACCCGCCCACCTCCTTTCCGACTCACCTTTTGCACTTGATCTTTCGACATCTGACCTGTTCACGATGACTGCCGTTGGTCATGACCACCCAAAACACGTCAACACAGCAAGGAGACAAACCCCTCTTCTACGTCCAATGTCCGCGGAGCTCCTATCACTACCAATGCCGTCACGATGAGGAATCTGCCGATCGAAGCTCTATCTCCCGCATCTCGTCACTTAAGATCCCAGCGTCTAGTAAAACGTGCAACCAGGCACGAGCGTTGAGTGGATGGCTGGTGGTGGCGTCTGCCCGCCCGTCCGCCCGCTCGGAAGAGCCCGCATCGTCCAAAAGCTTAACGAAAAAGACGCCGCCAGAAACCTAGACGCGAGAAAGGGACACGGAGCGCGACGACGACGCCGACAACGGCGGTGACCGGTCAGCCAAGAGAAGAGGTAAGGGGCAGAAGGGGCAGTACAAACAGTTGCTTGCTCGCTACCACCTTCTCTGGCTCTGCCCTGCATCTACGGTGGTTTGTGGGCTTGTGGCTGAGACATATCGCACCGTTCACGTTGTAAGGCTGAGGCTGAGGTTGAGGCGTCCGTCCGTGGGTACCTGCGTATGTGGTGGGCTTTTTGGATCGCGAATGCGGGACAGTGGTGGGGTCCAGTCGGTCGGTTGGTCGGTCAGTCAGTGAGACAACCATGCTGAGCAGCGCGCTGGCCGACCGGTGAATATTCAAGGATGTGACGGTTATTAAATTGAGTGATATGCGAATACGACGGGGCTGAGTATGTAAGGCCGTTGGGTGGGAGGTTGGCGAGGAACGAGGACAGGAGGAATGGATGGATGGATGGATTTCTGCGGTGACGTTACCACGTCACAATTCTTTTTCTTGGAGCATTGGTAAGAATCATGTCGAGTCCTTTCATTGAAGCAATAAAGATGAACATCTGCTGCCGTCGCTTTTGCGCGCCGAAGCGCGGAGCAATTTGATATCGGACGAAGAAAAAGAAGAAAGTAAAGATAGTTCCCAGAATCTCCCAAGACAACTCCCTGCCCAAATCCACGCAAGACCCGCATAATCCAATCAATGAAACCACCTTTCATCTTCCGCTGGCTTGTTCCGCTTAAGCGGCAGCAGCCTGCAGAGGAGCCGCCGGGCTCTCAGTCACGCTGGGAGCCTGGGTGCTAATGTCTGGCAAGCCCGGGTGGACGCCGACGCGCTCCTTGGGGAGCAAGTCAACCAGCACTTGGCTGGGCTTGTTGCTCTTGCCGGCGGAGAAGACAGCGTTGTCCTTGTAGGCCCTGACGCATTCGATGTACTTGTCGAAGAGGTAGGCCGAGTCAAGCGGGCCGCCCTTGGCCTCGGGGTGGAACTGAGCGGAAAAGATGGGGCGAGACTTGTGGATCATGCCCTCGTTGGAAGCGTCGTTGAGGTTGACAAAGAACTCCTTCCATTCGGGGTCAAGACTGGTGGCGTCGATGGCGTAGCCGTGGTTTTGCGAGGTGATGTGGCACTTGCCCGTGGTAAGATCCAGGGCCGGAATGTTGTGCGCACGGTTGCCGTACTTCATCTTCACGGTGCGAGCACCGGCAGCCAAGGCAAGCAGCTGGTGACCCATGCAAATTCCCATGACGGGGACTTGGCTGGTCTCAATCAGCTTGCGGAGGTGGTAAACTGTGTCCTGGCAGTGGGTTGGGTCACCAGGACCGTTGGAGATGAAGACACCGTCAAAGTGGTGAGCGACCTTGTGGATGGGGTAGTCGTAGGGGAAAGCGGTGACGCTGGCACCACGGCTGACAAGGCTGCGGAGGATGTTCTCCTTGACACCGCAGTCGATCAGAGCGACGTGCATGTCGCCGAGGTTCGAGCTAATGTGGAAGGGAGCCTTGGTGCTCACACGGCGAACCAGGTTGATGCCCTCAGGGTCAATGTAGGCCTCGTCTTCGTCCGCATCGTATTCCTCGCCAATGCTGATTCTCGCGAGCGAGGAGCCCTGCTCACGGAGGTAGGTAACGATGGCGCGGGTGTCGACACCAGAGATGGCAGGAACACCCTCCCTCTGGCACCATTCCGCCAGACTTTCAACGGCAGTCCAATGGCTGTGCTGCTCCGCAACATCCGCAACAACGATACCAGCGGCCTGAATGTTGGGGGATTCAAAGTATCTGAGGAGGCCGAACCCGTCCTTGACAGACGAAGGGACACCGTAGTTGCCAATCAGGGGCTGGGTGAAGACAAGAATCTGGCCACGGTAGGAGGGGTCGGTCATGGACTCGGGGTAGCCGACGAGAGAGGTCGTGAAAACGGCTTCACCGCTAATGTTCTTCTTGGCACCGAACGATTTTCCGGAGTGGATGGGCCCGTTCTACAGAGGTGAGTCACCGCCTGTGCACATTTGCCAATTGCCCAATTCCTGCTTACCTTTATGGTGAAAGTAGCCCTATCCTTGGTAGCCCTAGAGCGAGCGATGCTCTGGGCATTGTTGTTCTGGACGGTGGCCATGAAGCGGGCCTGCATGCCGGCCTTGGAGAGCTGGCCGAAGACCCCGACAGGCCTCAGCATGGAGGGCTTCGCGAGCTTTGCAAACATTCTTTTATGGGTTGTGTGTAGTCGATTTGAGTGGCGCTTTGGAGCGAGTAAAAGGCCGTTCAGTTAATGGAGGCCTTCCACAGGTGGTCTGTCAATGTGTGAGTCAAGCTGGTCTTGCGGAGGCCTGGAAAGCGGCGGATGAGTATTACCAGAGATGTAGTCCTATGGTACAGCTGTTAGCAAATGTTTTCAAGCAAGAATCGTCGAATTACGGTCAAGCTATCGCCTCTACGATGGCGTAGGGCGCAAGGACAGAGCGTAGATAACAACAAGCAAGGCGTCCAACATACCTGAGAAGTGAAGATGGTCTGAGCAGAACGCATTCGCGAAATTGGCGGATCTGTCAGTTGTGGTCGATGGGGTGCAACGACGGGCGTTGCCTTGCAATTGCTGTGTTGTGTGCAGCAGAAGAGGTGGTGGAGTTGAGTTGATGAGGGACGGAGGAGGCGAGAGAATCAGTGTGGGTGACAAGGTTGAGGTGGGGCCGGCTACGTAAAATTTCACTGGCCGCACGACCAAAGTCCGAATTCGCATCCTCCGCCATCGCGCATTTGCTAACAGCTTTCTGTAACGCAATTTTTCTTCTGCCTCGTCACTGGTCAATTCCTTCAACCGCCAGCCGTGCGCACATCGCCCTGCCCAGCTCGGAGCCCTTGCTGGCCTTTGGCCCTCGACAATCGCCTTTGCCACGACGTCAACGCCATCAACGCCTTATCTGCTTGCCTTCAACGAATGGCTGGAGCCACCGTTTTCTTTGTATCGCGAGACGCGATGATTCAGAATACAAAGAATTTTACCAAAAGGTAATCAAAGGAGCTGGGTCTTTTCTTGTCTGGAATGGAAGACGACGTTGACAACGTGGGCGCTCGCGAAGGTGTTTAGTGTCCTTCGACACGAGGGCCTATTAGATGTTACGTCCCTGGACTACCACTATTGGTTTCTTCCGGAGCTTTTCCTTCTGAGGCTGACACACCTTCTCACCTGCTCAGCAACAGGGAGCTTCCTACGACGCATCATGTGCATCACCACACTAGGGCGACGCTGCGCCATCACCTTGGCGTCGACTCACCAAGAACCGGTAGTTGAATAGGGGGGAATAGACACGGCATTGCAGGCATGGCTTGTCAAAAAATGCCACTGGACCTTGTTATGATCAAGGCTCGCCAACGGCGTAATGCTTCTCCAATGCTCTGGCTTCTACCGTTCTTTTCCTAGTTGTGTGAAGCCAACACTGCCGAACAAAGACTGCAAATCGCAGCACAGCTCCACGCGAGTCGAGGCCCATCGGAAGCCGAGACGATGTTCCTCCGAGTCAAGATGCTAGTCTTTAAATGCTCAGCTTCCAAACAAGGGTTAGCCTCGCTCGATGGCGGGACGCTTTGCAACACAAACAACTCCCCTGTATTGCAAACACAGCTGCTCTCTCTTGTTTTGGGCCACGCAGCATCATCTGATAGTCGTCGTATAACCTGCCTGCAATGCGAGTTGCGGGGTACATCCATCCGAAGCCCTCGAGCATTCCGCTGCCAAGTGTTGGCGGGCCGTCGCCTTTTTGCCCATCCACTCGATCTCTAGAAGCAGACCTGTGGAAGGTGGCCCAACATTCCCGGTTTGATATGGCGCCCCATTCTAGACGGGCATCTCCTTGACAGCGGGGGTCAAGGACAACGGTGGAGCTGGCGCCAGTGTGACAGATGCATGTCTTGCGAGTGTCTAAACGGGTAATCCACGCCAGGGTCCCATTTGCCCATGATGACATACAAATATCAACCGCCTTGCTCACTCGACATCGAGTCCTCATGCCACGAGATCGGACCTACGGTTTTCTGGATACCATGTCATGCTTCCTCACCATACTGGCACTCGCTCTCCTGGGAGATGCCGCCGTCTTGGACTGGACCACCTCTTACGCCAAAGCGAGTTCGGCACTCCAAGGGCTCACTGTCGAAGAGAAAGTTGGTATCGTCACTGGTATTGGATGGCAGAAGGGGCCATGTGTCGGTAACACCTCGCCTGTTCCAAAAATCGGCCTACCAAGTCTTTGTTTGCAAGACGGCCCACTAGGAGTCAGGTTTGTTCAAGGAACCACTGCTTTTCCAGCAGGCATTCACGCCGGTGCTACGTGGGATAAGGATTTGGTCTATCAAAGAGGAGCTGCTATGGGAGAGGAGTCGAGAGCTCTGGGAATTCATGTTCAGCTAAGCCCTGTGGGTGGGGCTCTTGGTAAGGTAGGTTTGAATGTTTGAATGCTTCATTCCAAGTCAAATTCTGGCATATCTTTGCAATTCTCCGAGACCCTTGACTTGGAGGCTCTGGGCTCATTGGTCGAATAAAAGCTTTTGTCTGCCATTTCCAACATCAGGCTCTTGCAAACCCCTTTACCTATTTGCTTGCCACGTGATCTTTTTCTGTTTCGCGTCAGCTTGTTGATTTCTTTCAAAGAGCATTCGATAACGATGGCCTCAGATTCCGGAAGGTGGCCGAAAATGGGAGGGCTTCACAAATGATGCCTATTTGTCCGGCATTCTAATGCAACAAACCATCATGGGCCTGCAATCATCAGGAGTGCAGGCTTGCGCAAAGCATCCGGTTGGCAACGAACAGGAAAAGAACCGCGAGACAATGTCGTCAAATATTGACGACCGCACTCTCCACGAGTTGTACATGTGGCCATTTGCAGACTCAGTCCTTGCTGATGTGGCCTCGATGATGTGCTCCTACAACAAGCTCAACGGAACGTGGGCTTGCGAGAGCGACAAGCTCCTGAACGCGCTGCTCAAAGACGATCTTGATTTTAGGGGGTACATAATGTCGGATTGCAAGTAGTGCCCCATTGTTTGGTATTGCATTTTTGTTCTGACTGTGGTCCAGGGAATGCTCAGCACTCTTCAGTCCAGTCTGCGCTGACCGGACTGGACATGTCAATGCCAGGGACGGACTACAACGGGGGCAGCATCTACTGGGGACCATCTCTCACCGAGCTTGTTAAGAACGGCACCGTACCCCAGACAAGATTGGACAACATGGTTACGAGAATTCTCGCCGGCTGGTACAAGCTGCAACAGGACCAGAACTACCCGCGCGTAACTTTCAACTCCTGGACCGGCGGCACAGGAGGGCCTAACGTGCAGAGCTCTCACAGTCAAATTGCAAGACAGGTTGCGAGGGACGGCATCATCCTGCTCAAAAACGACCGAAACACTCTTCCGCTGAGACCAAGTGGCGGGAGCATCGCTGTAATAGGATCCGATGCGATCACGAACCCGGACGGTCTCAACGCCTGTAAGGATAAGGGCTGCAACAACGGCACGTTGACCATGGGATGGGGTTCTGGCAGTGTCGAACTCCCCGTAAGTGCAGCCTTGCTTCTCCCTGATATCGGCTTTCACCTTCGATTCATTCTGTGACGCTTATGAAGACCATTTCTCTAACGCGCTCATCTGCAGTATCTCATCGACCCTCTAAGCGGTATCCGTAACCGCCTCAGTGGAACCACCACGAATGTGATTCCATCGACCACAGACGACAAAAATGCCGCTGCAGGTGCCGCCGCGGCGGCTTCCATGTCGATTGTTTTCGTCAACTCCAACTCAGGCGAAGCCTACATCACCGTTGAAGGCAACGCCGGAGATCGCATCAATCTCGACCCCTACCATGACGGCAACGGGCTTGTTGGCGCAGTCGCCGCAGCTGCCGGTGGAAAACCCGTCATTGTGGTCATCCACAGCGTTGGACCCATGTTGCTCGAGTCCATCTTGTCCCACCCGAACGTTGTGGCCGTCGTCTGGGCTGGCCTGCCTGGTCAGGAGAGCGGGAGCAGTCTGGCTGACGTGCTGTTCGGCGACTACAGCCCGAGCGCAAAGTTGCCGTTCACAATTGGCAAGTCGCGGGCGGATTATGGCGACGTAGCTGTTGAAACAAGCATGGTGGACAGCTACGAGGAGGGGCTGTATATTGATTACAGGCATTTTGACAAGATGGGAATCACGCCGCGTTATGAGTTTGGCTACGGCTTGTGTAAGTCTTTCCCGCTTTCCACGATCAACACAATAAGAGGCAGACGAAGTGGAGGAACAAAAACATCAAATGATGCCATTCAACACAGAAAAGCTGACCTGCCGTACCAGCCTACACGAACTTCACGTACTCAGCCCTCGCCATTCAGCCAGCTACCGCCATGCCCACCGGCCTCTACGACACCATCGCCGTCATCACCTGCACAATCACCAACATTGGGCCCTACGCTGGCGCCGAAGTCGCCCAGCTCTACCTATCGCTGCCACCTTCGGCGCCTGACTCGCCTGTTCAGCAGCTCCGCGGCTTCGACAAGGTCAAACTGGCGCCGGGCCAGGCTGGCACCGCGACCTTTGTCGTCCGCAAGAAGGACGCCAGCTACTGGGATGTGCCGCGGCAACAGTGGGTCATTCCGCCTGGCGAGCATCGATTCGTTGTCGGCGCGAGCTCTAGGGACAGGAAGCTGCAGGGTGGCTTCGTTGTTCAGTAGGGCTTGTTCTAATTCCGTCCCTCCTGAACTTTTCGCTCTCGGATGGACTTCCTCTTGCGAATTCTCTCTTGATTCATTTTCCTTCATGGCCTACCTACAAGCAGGGTATTTGCAGTTTAATTCTAGGGGATGGCAGTACAGTAAGGTCTAATTTGTATGTAATCGGGCGCCACTGCTGCTGTAGATATTGAAAGGCTTTGTTTCTACTTCACAAATGACGATGATCATTGCCCGCGGGACACATTGAAGGAGTAGCTGAGTCGACTGTGGCTGATTTTGATGTTCAAATAGAGCCTCCCCCGTACCGTCCTTGATTTTAGTGCTAAAGTTTGCAGGCTTATCCCCGCTAAAGCTTGTAGCTGCTCTATCCTACAATCAACGACAGTCCCCTTTCTATGCCGTCTAGATTGCCGCAGTGGCTGTACAGTACAAGCCACCATACCGATCCCAATTTACCAGTCGACATCGAATCCGATACAGGAGGCGGCCGAAAGAGCCGAAGCCACGCGACGCTTTGTTGATGGCTATGAGGTTGCGGCAGCCTTGAATCTTGTTCCATGAGGCGGACTCACGAGGTTGGATCGGGTTTACGTCACTGACCCTTGCAATATGGCGTGCAAAGCACCCGATTCCGCTCCAAACGCGCTTCTCGAGGGTCTGCGCGAGTTTCTTGGCACGAACCTCGAGATCTGAGTGAAAGAGAAGCACAATGTCGTAGACAAGGGATTGGTTGTCGTATGTAATATCAAGGACGCAAATTGTTCTTGGAGAACAAAGTGCCTCTCGAGGATCTGGAGCAATGCCTATGACACGAGAAAGTGGATTCTCATCTAATCGGTCCTCTTGACATTAGATGGATCAGTGTCTTCGGGTGGCTGCTTTACTTGAAGAGGATCTGGGAAGCTTATTCGGGATCGGATCACCTGCGTGAGTGTATACGGCGCCTCTTCGTGAACTCCGTATACAACGTTCAGCCATTCCAGTGCCTTTCCAATGCGAGAATTAACCCGAACGTTCATGATCTTGTCCTCTGGTGGGTTGCCTACGACTCGAGATTGATCCAGCAATGCGTAGAGTGGGACACCGGGAGGCGGCGTCTCGTCAGACAGAATTTCTCTGCGCTGACTTGTCGTGAGATTGAATATGCGGAATATCGGTCTGAAGTCTTCCGCTTGCAGCTCCTCCATTTTCCTCCGAACCTCTTGGTCTGAGATTTCGTCAAGCCGGGCACCGTACAGCTCACCCAGGTTGAAGATCTCGTTGACGCCGCCTGCGCGTGCTGCTTGCGACGTGTGTTCAAACCACTTTAAGCTCCATTTCCGCCCGCTCGCGGCTTCGAGTGCTGCGAGATTTGCATGCGCCTCTGGTTCGTCGCCTCCTTGGGTTGCCTTTTCGTAGGCTTCGATTGCGCCTGCACGGTTCCCTTTCTCTTGGAGGTATCGTCCGAGCGCCATCCAAGCGGTCGTCTTGTAAAAAATTTCGGACGCTTCAAGCCACTGGTCTTTGATGCTCTTCTTTTTCTTGCCGAAGATCGATGTGGGCTCTGGTTTTGGGGCCTCGGCTAGCTCGAGCTGCAATACTTCTTGCACGAGTTTGATCGCGCGGTCCAACTGGCCTCGACTGTGAGTAAGCTCCGCGGATAGTATCATTGCTTGCGGATCCTTCTTTTGAGCGAGCAAGTCTAATTGGGTCATGACGGGAGCAAGCTCCATCGAGTTCATCGTTTTGACCTCCAGGCCATGGCCCTGTTGGTTTGCGCGTTGCAAGAGGAACACGACTGCCTGCTTATTCCCATTGGCAGCAAGGGCAAATAATAGCCTTTTTCCGACTTGACGCGCAAGTTGCGGCTGATGCGGAAATGAAAGACAGCGGGCAACGGTATAAATTTCATGCAGTGATATTTGGTGGTCTAAATGGGGTTGCAGGCGTTAGAAATGCGGCCTTGCCTCAGATCAAATCCCACAGCGCAGAGATGGAGATTTTCCACGGCTATGCGGAAGCTTCCAAGACTTACGATCTGCTTCGGGCACAATCTTTTTGTTGGCCTGTGGTTGAGTTGCATCGGCGAAGGCTTGGAGGATAGGTCTTATCCGCTCCTTCATAGCATTGCCAACGACGGAAAAGTCAACGGTCTCCAGCAAAGTGGTGGCGGCATCCTTTGATGATTCGCCATAGTCTGTTGGCCCAGCTGGAAAACCACGTCGGACCGGCACTTTTCTTGGTGCTCTTCTGGGTGTTTTCAGAGCATAGCCGCGCTGTTGGTAAACAACATTGTCTGGCTCCCCAAAACGACAGAGCAGGCAGGTCCTCTGGGCTGCGTTGCCAGGCGTTGGGAAATTCCTTAACCATCCGCGATGGAGCTGTTGACGGAGCATGTTTCGGTGACGTTGGCAAGTCAAGATCGGCTCGGGTTCTGAGTCCGGGTGCAGTCGGGCCGGTCAACGGAGACGGAGATTCTAATAGTCCGTTCTGCCGGGCGGTAAGACTTTCTCTTCGCCCAGATGTTTGAACGCCCGGGACTTTTTTGGTGGGTCAACGCAGAACGGGCCTCCATGTTTTCGCGCGTCGTCCACAGCGCCCGCGCTTTGCTGACTCGCTCGCCCTCAAAGTCTTCCGAGACGCCTACCGCAGTTTCAAACGACGAAGCAGCCGCCATGGTAGCAACGCGCAGTGGCGCCGACACAAACAGCCCTCTTACAAACTCGGCTTCTCGTTCTTCGCGGAAAAGGTTTCAAGACGACACTCCCAATGGCACGCCTACGCGGAATAACAAGAAGAGAAAGTCTTCGGGGGGTGAGCAAGAGCTGGAAACTCCCAAGATTTCTCTCTTAGCCCGCAAGGAGCCGCAGTCGACACCAAACACACAATCCACCAAGACCTCTGAGCCCTCCTCAGAGACACCAAGGAGAGTTCGTGGTCGTCCGAGAAAAAGCGACAACTCTCTGCTGGAGCAAGTGGTCACACCAAACCAGGCGGAGAAGAAGGGCAAAGCTAGCGCAGAGACCCCACGGGAGAAAGAGACATCAGAGCGACAGGATGGCAGCCAGGACGACGCGTCAATCTATGGTACTCCGGCGGACGACGACGACGACGACGAATCGATTTACGCAACGCCCGCGACAACTCTTCGTCCCACTCTTCGTGGTTCCGCACGGCCAACTCCCGCATCTGTCACACCCAAACCCCGTGGTCGAGCTGCAAGAAACACGCCCTCGAAGCCGTCCAGATTGATATCTTCTCAGACCATTGATGAGGGTGAGGAGGAGAAGGACCCCAAGCCTGAGCCCTCCAAGGAGGCAAACAAACCCAGAATTATTCGCTTTGGAAGCGAGGATCCTCCAGCGGTCTCAGAGCCAGCGCCGGAACCGCCAAAGAAGACTGAGATTCCGTCGTCCTCTGCGGATGAGGACAGTGACGATGAGGCTCCAGAAGCCGTCACTGCTAGCTCTGCACGCGAACAAGCTCGCGCCGCAGAGGAGGATGCGACCAAAGCCGTCAAAGAGTATGTTGTCCCAAACTCGTCTGAAATCCAGCTCGCTGACATTATACTAGACAAGAGGCCGCCGCTAAGCGGAAACGCCAGGAGCGTGAAGCTCGTCTGCGAGAACAAGCCGCAGCCTCCAAGCGCCGGAAGCAGAAGGAAACTGAATCGAAGCTTGACCCCGAAGACGTTAGCCCTTCCGCCGACGTCGCTTCCAGCACCACAATTACGGCCTCCAATCCTGCCGCCTTGTCCAAGCCTGCTTACAATCTGCAAAATATCCCCGATCTGCTTCCCGATGAGTTGCTCGCGGCCGCCCCTGCTGTGAGGCCGCCTACCCCTGAACCGGCGGAGCGCGGGACAGGCCTGGGTCAAAAGGAGGGTGAGAGGAAGAAACTCAACAAACACTTGAAGTTCTTGGACGAGAAGCCTGCGAAGGATATCAAGAAAGGTCCGGTCAGACTGCACGTGCTGGAGAAGGGCAACAAGAAACTGCCGCCCAAGGTCAACAATCAGAGCAAGAACATGAGGGACCAGTGGTTGGCGGGTAGAAGAGTCCAACCAGCCAAGGGAAAGAAGGGCTTTGGTGGCCCGGAAAGGAAGAAGACTGGAGGCGGATTTCTGAGAAACTAGGGGGCAAAGGGGGAATCGTTATAGGAGTTTCGGTGGACGTTCAAGCGACATGGGCCATGTGCAAGCTATGTGGTATGGGATCAGCTGAGTTTCGCAGAAAAAGTGGGGATATGTATCCAATGGCTGTAATTGTGGCCCATGAAGCTCAATGTTAAAGGAGACCAACCTGCGCCTTTCGAGGGAATTTTTTCGAGAGTGGCCTAGAGAGTGATCTTCTCTACTTTCGCCGCTTCCAACCAAGTCGGTTTCCCCTCCAAGGTCTCCTTCCGAATGGCATAAAGCTCATCCAAAAACGCCGGGACAAAGGTACCAGGGCCTCTGACATCCTCCCTCTTCGCTGCCCTCTCCGCCGCAATCTCAAAGACCAACACACCAGCCAGCGCAGCCACAATCTTCTGCTCCTTGCCCACAACCAAAAACGCCGCGACGGTCGTTCCCAGCGTACAACCACTGCCCGTGATGGCGCCCAAATACTCGTGCCCGTTCCCAATCGCCAGCGTCAGCTCCCCATCCGAAAGCACATCCGTCGCGCCCGTCATGAGTACCAAATTGCGCTCTCTACGAGCCAAGTCGCGCACGAGGGCAGCACGCTCGCGCAGGCCCATCGTGCTGGCGCCGCTGTCGACGCCGCGCTGCTGGACATCGCCAGCGGTGCCGGCCACGGTACGGATCTCGTTTTCGTTGCCCTTGATCAGGTCGAAGTAGCCGCCGGCCAGCAGCGTGCGCACGGCGGCGCGGCGCTGCGTCGTAGCGCCCGCGCCGACGGGGTCGAAGACGACGGGTCCGCCGACGCTATTGTATGCGCGGAGGGCAGAGAGGTAGCTTTTCAGGCCCTCTTCCGTCACGGTGCCCATGTTGATGACGAGGGCGCCGGCGAGGCGGGCGAGGTCGGGCGCTTCCGAGCCGTTGTTGGACATGATTGGAGAGGCTCCGCTGGGAAAAGGGGGTCAGTGAGAAGTTTTGTACAAGCAGTAGAGCTCGGGGTTTTTGGAACTCAAGACGATAGGCTCGAGAAAGGGGGACGAGATTTCCATGTCTTTCTCGCCCAGCGTCAATTAAGAAGACTCAATGCAGTAGACTTACATGCACAAAGCCACATTGGCAGCATAGTTTTGCACCACCATGTTCGTCATATTATGGCAGAGAGGTGTCAGATCAGCCAGAGCCTTGATGACTGGAGGAATCTCCATCCGTATGACATCCGGTTTCTCTAAGCCTGAAGGCGTCTTTTGCTCGACAGCAAATGCTGGCGGCGTCTCAACCAGGCGCTTCAACTCATGCGCCGCCTTGAACGGATCATCAGCCCCAATGATCGCACTCACAACCGCAACGCCGTCGAGTTGCTTCGAGGGCGCGGCAGACTGATACAACACCCGCTGCGTGTTGGAGGCGTTGATGCCGCCAATGCAGACGGTTGAGACGGAAGGGACGGTGCAGGTCGACAGCGCAGAGAGCATTTCGCGCAAGCCGGCCGTACCGACAATGGACTTTGTGTTTCCTTTCGTGGAGGTTGAAAAGACGGTGCCCAATCCGAGATAGTCTGCTCCTCCTTCGGCCGCCGTGACGGCTTCTTGAATCGAGTTGGCCGTGACGCCTATGACTGCATCTGGGCCTAGGAGCCTTCGAGCACTGGCGAGGTCTGGGTGTGAAAAGAATCATGTGGTCAGATATGTGGAAGAGCAATTTGAAGAGACCTTGTCTTTGTCTTGAGGAATTGACTTTGAAAAACTGGAAAGAATCCAAAATGTGAAGAATGTCGACAAGGGGAGAAGCTCACCAATATCATCCTGCCCAATGTGCACACCCTCGACTCCAGCAGCCAAGGCAACGTCGACACGGTCATTGATGAGAAGAGGAACGTTCCGCGCTCTCGTGACCTCGTGCAGCTGTTTGGCGATCCGGATGAGGTCCCCCGTGTCGCTTGTCTTGTCGCGCAGCTGGACAATGGTAACACCTGCCCGACCATCAAATCAGCTCATTCCATACCACCTCATTTTCATCTTTATGCCTGACCCACCTCCCTCAACTGCAGCTTTTACAATGGCGACCAAGTCTCTGCCACGCAGGATTGCGGGCGTGTTGTCCGTAACGAGATAGACCGAATAGTCGACCGCCATATTGCTTGGTGTGCAGATTTTTGTTTTCTTTTACCGCCTGTTTGCTGCGGCTGAATTGGTGGTATGAGCAATGCCTGGTTGCTGCTACCATAGTGAATTCGTCATGAGATGCCGGTTTCGGTGGGGCAAACACGGCTCGCCTTGGGCTCCGGTCACGACTTCCAGTTCTCCCCACACGTCTTGACTGACAACATTGGAAAGTTGTCGTGTGAGGTATTGTTTCATGAATTAAAAGGTAATACAGTCAATTTGATCCACAGTGAGACTTCGAGAGCTCTCGTAAATCGCATTATCATTCATTGAATGGATAGAGACCATAATCATTATCTTTCAGTCCAGGTATGCAGTAGACCAATACGAAGTCTTTTCTGATCAAGGCTACAATCATCTGCTATTCTCACGGCGTTAGAGGATGACTTCGATGCCCTAATGACATTCAAGTATTGGCGAATGATCACTGCGACGGGCTGCTGATGTTGTTCGGTAGCACTTCGTTCAATGGCTTTGGGAGTCGACGACCAGTCTCATAAAGATCACTAGTTGGTAAAGCGTTGATTTGTCTCAATCGAACCACGAGGAAATCATCCCAATCAGTTTTGATACGCCTGACCATCCATGCCCTGCTTGACGCAAAGTTCTTGCCCATTGTCTCACCAACACACCAGTCCATGCCCCACCCGAATCCCACCCTGGTAGCCAAACCTTTTTTAAACTATTAATCCTACAATACTGAGAGCTGAAAGCCGGGAAGAAGAGAAAGTTTGGGATCTGGGCGTCATTCTGGGCGCAGAGAAAACTCCACCAAATCCGATATCAAAATTTTTTTTTTTTTTTTTTTTTTGAAGAAAAAACCAATCTACCGCCCCGGAAAGGGGGGTGAGCTTTTTCTTACCTAGTCGTAGAAAACAGCTTCAAATCCGTAGATGAAGCCAAAGACCAGGAACGCAAATGCACCGCCGAGGGTCACTTTAGATCAAGTCAGCTTGGAACGATGGAGTTTGGAGCTTGTTGGTGTGATACTCACCCACTCTCATGCTCACGCGACCCGCGATTGCTTTACCTCCCACAACCGCGACTCCAGTGCAGACAGCATGACCACTGATGGCTCCACCAGTGACCCACCAATAGTCTTGACCAGCTGCCATTGCAATGGTTGCAATTTGACTCCGATCGCCCCATTCACCGAGGAAAGTCATCACAAACGTCTGTACCCACGCCGGGCTGAGTAGCAACGAAAAGAGGTTGTTGAGTCCGCCAAGAACGCGTTCCATTGACGCTCCCGAGGGGGAGTTAGAGGGAGAGCGTGAAGATGACGGGCTGCGGTGCGTCGGAAGACGGCTTCGGGAGCGAGATTGGCGCCCGCGTCCGGCTTCCAACATATTGGGACTCACTGACGATCGTCGCCGCTTGCTTGCAACCTGTTCCTTTTCCTCGAGCTCTGCTTCAACTTCTTGCATTTCTTCCCCGACTCCTTCTTCTGGACTCATGGCGAAACCCTCGCGGAGAAGTTTTGCACCAAAGATAAAGAACAACAGAGCTGCTGCGACGCTAGTGAGCTTCTTCGGGAGCAGTGTCGGCACTGCATGACCAAGGACAGCAGAAAGAACAGTCATGGCGATGAGAGCGGAAAAGGCTGCGGAAAAGACCAGGACGCGCGGATGGCGCATGGCCATGAGGGCAGCCACAAGAAACGTCTTGTCGCCAACTTCTGAGAACAGAATCATTGTGAAGGAAAGTAAGAACGAGTCTCCAGGATGGATGATCGTTTCCTCTTCGGGCTCAGAGCCACTCGAACTAAGTTTGGAGGCTTTTTGTTTGGATCCAGCACTGTCGTCCTTGGGCATGCTCGGAATGACCGGGTTTGAAGAACCGCTGTCGCCGTGAGGACTATCAGGGAGGTCCGATGGTTTCTGCCATGCATTATTAGCCTGAGCTCAGTGCCATATTGGACTGAATCATAATGTACCTGAATGCCGACAGCGCCCTTGGCCTTGGATTCCGATGTGGAGGAGGCATCCAGCTCCTCGTCAACCACCTCCACACCCAGACGCTCCTGCTCTTCGGTAGACATGGGTCTCGCCTCGTCTGGAGAAACGGGAACCTTTTCGAGCTTTCCTCCCAGCTCCTTTTCAAGCGCCTTGTGCTTCTTGTTCCTTTCCGATACTCCACCCTCAGTGCCTGTTGTGCCCTTCTTAGGACCCACATGGTCAGGGTCGTCCATGACGCTGTCCTTTCCCGCGGCGATATCTGACGATACTTCTTTCTGGTCTCCGAGCACGCTGTCGCTGAGGCTATCGGAGCTTCCCTTGGAGCCAACGTCTACGACACCGGGCGACATCTTCTTCGGCTTGTCCTTGTCCGAAACAAAAGGCCCCCATTGCGGGCGGCCATCTTCGGCTGGCTTGACGCTGTCCGCGACATCGACTTTTCCGGGGGCGAGAGAGCCGGTTTTGGCAGTACCGCCACGTAGGTTCAGGTTGGTATCCTCATCGGTTGCACCAATGGCGGCAGCGGACGACAGTGCGGGCAGGAGCAGCAACAGCCAGCCAACTTGGCTCTTCCTCAAAATCATGCTGGATTGTGCGAATGATGGTTTCCGGTAGAAGCGAGGCTTGGTAAGGGGGAGAATGTTGAAGAGTCGGCTTTCGTCGCTGACGTAACTGTGCCGCGCGCAAGCTCAAACAACGGACGACGAAGAGTGGCAGGGCAGGATGGACTAAAGGAGCGGACGTCAGTCGGAGTCTCTGACAGAGGCAAAAGACGAATGTTGAGAGCCTTCGACGGCGGGTTGGTGTGGCATTGAGGTTTGGACAGCGGGCTAGGTGGTTTTGGCCGTGGACGAATGGGCTCGTGAGGCGGTGCAGGGGCTTACACGTAACGTCTAGGCCATGGTGCGCAAGGGGCTGCTGAAAGTGATTGAGCTCAGGCCTGCCCGCACCTGGTGAGCGCTCTCAATGACGGTCGGGGAATTAGAGTTGCTGGCCTGGCGCCAGGTGTTGTTTGCCCACCTTACCACCGCGCCGGCTGTCCATGGGCGTGGCTTGACCTGAGTCCCCGTCCCGTCCTTGGTTCCTGAGGCAAAACGTCATCACGTGCACCGTTGCCGGGCGACGACGTGAGTTTATCTCACGAGTCAGTTTGGTCGTCGCCAAGCAACTCCACCAAAGAGGCCTCCCCGCGACATTCCCTTTGCGCCCAACTACATACTCACGACATCTTGAATGCGACAAATCTGAAATCATGGTCGTCGAGGCCAGAGGACTGCGCTCTTCGAGCCGCCGCACGCAGCCGACCTCAGCCGTCGCCGCCAACGCCAGCCCGCGTGCCATGCGAGCCAATAGCCAGGACATCAATCCCACGCGACAAGCGTCGCCGCCTCAAAGGACAACGCGCGGACAAGCGCGCGCTGCCAGCCTCGAAAGCACCCTGAGCACCGATGGCGCGTCCCGAGCTTCTCGAAGAACGGCCAAGCAAGCTGGTGCAGTGCGCGGTGAGTGCTTGAGAGCTGCAATAGCATCACAACATGCTTCAGTCTACCATCCGATCGGCATCAGTCGCAACCGGTTCATGGCTGACTAGACGGCAACAGAGCTACCAACGGTCGAAGAGGATGCAGGGTTCCAACAACGGGGCCTTGCGGAACTACCGGCTACTGAAGACCACCCCGACCGCGAGGAAATCCAAATCTTTCAATCCGCGGCCGATTATCAAGCAGAGGGATCGCCAGGTACAGCCTCCATCGCCTCAACATCCGCCGAAACACTTCATCCTCCTTCCGACCTGGACGTGTTGCTCATGGTCGATTCTCTCGGAGACTTGTACACAGACGCAAACAAGGTTCTTGAAAAGATTGCCCCGGAAAATGCCTCCCGAGCCGAACTGCGCAATCTCTACTCTGATTTCAGGAAACCAGGCTCCGCTGTGAATCGGGTACTATCCAAGCGCATCGAACGATTTGAAAGATCGTGCGAGATCTTTGGGGCGGAAGAGTATGTCAGGAGTGACGTTGTGAAAGCTGCCTTTGCCGGACAAACACCTGCTCCAAACACCGGAAAACCTCTCCCTCTCCGGGTTGATCCAATCTTGCAAAAGGCAAATCTAGCCCTGCTGGCACTACGAATGAGAGACATTGAGCGCGAGACAAGTAGGACATATGACATTCTACGTCTGCTAGACGACACTTTCCCGCGCGATTTCGTTTCCAGCGATGAAGTTGGCGCAGACGATGGTTCCATGACGCGGGCAAATGATGCTTTATATGAACTTGGTCTCGAAATCAGAACTCAGTGCGCAATTCGCGTCATGTTTGAGAATCAAGACAAGAAAGACTTCTGGCCCCAACAAGACATCTTGGAAACTTTTTTCTTAGCAAATGGAGAAGGTTACGGCGTTGACGCCGAGCACCGTTCTTTGCGCGGATGGGAGGTGCTCGGTCTCGACTCAACCGAGGAGGGATTACCAAAGGCGGTGGAGGATTTGGTCCACAAACGAGTCGATGAATTCCGCGCCTGTCTACCGGAGTCAGACACTGCAGAAGATGTCGATTTTGAACAATTAGAAGCCAAGTTCCCGTGGAGTCGGTTCATCACCCAGCTCCTTGAATGGGTCTCAAGGCGCAATGAGGAGATTGAGACCGAAATCTCACATTTCGGAGGGATAAGAGCAATCCAAAGCGCTCTACAAGAACACGTCGACCCAGTTGACAGGCACCCAACACAAACTTCCAATATCGCTCCTCTGACCCAGCCTGCGGACCCAGAGCCTCCACCACAACAAAAGAGCCAATTTGCCTCCACAGCTCCAGGCGTGATATCGGTTTTGAAGAAATTGAAGCAAAAGGTCGATCGGTTGTCAGGGGGTGGAGCGAGAGAAGAAGCCGCAGCTGCCGCCGAAACCCGCCAGCCCCGCGCGCCGCGTGCTGAGGAAATTGAAGACGAGTGGCAGCTCATTGCCAACGAAGAAGAGGACATCTCTGCGACCGCCGTAGAAATACAAGAGCCGCCACCATACGCCGCAAAGCAAGTCTTCATGGACCAGATCCGTCTGATGGAGAGGCAAAACAAGGAGAACATCAATCGGGTCCAGAGCGAAAAGGAAAAGACAAAATCGATATTCGACCGCCAGCCAGACGCCCACAAGGTCTCATTTGACGAGGATGTAATCGGACAATCCCCTGCCAAAAGGCCCGGGGCGCCCAGCACTTCTCCAGCGAAAAGACGGCGCGCTGCTGATGAAGTGGAAGAAGAGGAAGAAGACGACGAATTCCAGACAGACCCGCGGCAAACAGCCGCCCGTCGGAGACAAGAAGCACCCGCGAAGCGTCGACGTATCATGCGCGCCCCGCGACGAGCTACGAGTCTCGCATCGACACGGGGGCAGACCGACGGCAACGAGGACAACGGGGACGAGACGGTCGTGGAGGACGTCGACGTCGTCAGCCGCCTGGCGCGTCGGCAGGGCACGGCGTTGCCTCCAGTAACCGCCGCAGGCAACAAGAGGAAACGCTTCCCGTGGACGGAGCAAGAAGATAAGCAGCTCATCGCTCTGTTCCGCATCTATGGCGGAGGCAAGCAGCCTTGGAAGCGCATCAAGGAGGCGGACGAGGCCGACCTCGATATCTTGCACCGCCGCGACCCCGTGGCGCTCAAGGACAGAGTGAGGACTTTGTGCTTCATCTATGACAAGTACGATCGCCTGCGCCCCCCACCAATATTCTTTGAAAGAGACGAAGCTAACCAGTATTTTCCAACAGGGCAAATACCGGCCGTCCCGACGTCTTCGAGGGCCTGGAAATCGGCGACTTTTACAAGCGCAAGGTCGACCAGAAGCTGGGCCGCCTGCCGAGCGAGGTGCCCGCAGAGTAGCCGCCCGCGGACCTGCATTGTACTGTACTTTCCTAGCTTTACGATTTAGAATCTGGGTTCTGGTGCGATGGCCGGCGGCTTCATTCATTGCTCGGGCGTCCAGTGGCTTGCACTTGGTTGGTATGGGTAAAGAGCAAGGATTCAATCAAAACTATGACGGACGGGGGCGCGAGTGGCACTCGTCTTCTCCCGGCACCCACTAGGCAGGCGTTTACGGTTAGGAGGGAGGCCAAAGGCGACGGCGCGTCAGCGGTTTCTTGGGCTCGTTCATTCCAGGCGTCGATGTGGTGGTGATCTTCTTGCTACATACCTAGATAGATAGATGGTTACCACCGTACGGTAACCAGCCTTCTTTGGCCGATGGAGCAATTCTTACGATGGTCTGTTCCTTACTCTTTACTGACTCCGGCCTCGCTCTCTCTGTAGCTTTGTCGTTGAACTGAGGCCCAATAGTGGAGAAAGCGCTAGACGGCCACAATTTCAGCCACAATTGACAGACTCCATTGCTTATATCTGGGGAAAGGAGAGTGAGGATTGTCTCTGCGCCTAAATCTCCAGAGCACACGCAACTTAATTGATCCAGAAAGAGTTTGATTTGGATAGAATTGAGCTGAACAGCGTGGTGGGCCAGAAAGCCATGCCAGCGACCCCAAATTCCCGTGTTGTACCATCCTGTCCATTATTTCCAGTTCTCATGTTTTCAGCCGCTGCACTGTTGCTACATACATGCCCGAGCTGATCTCGACTCTAGACAGAGAGCGAAACCTCATGGCACGATCTGGTCATCCATAGTTCCCGCCATCACCACCACCACCATGGCCACTCAAAGAAATCTCCACGCGACAAGGCCGACGACCGCTAGGCGAAGAGCAAAAAGCAACGACAAGAAAAAGGGGGAGGATTTTGAAGCGGGGGAGAGGAAGAAAGTTCAAGAAGAAGAAACCAGAGAAGGGGATCGCTGCCTCCCCAATATTAGGGTCCCCTCTCGGTCCGTGGTATCTAAACGCGCAAAGTAACAAACAATGCCTCGAGAGCTGTGAAAAGAGAAAAGGCCGCTGAGGCCTACGTCGATGCCAAGGTCGCTGTTTGCCAGTACGCTGCAATCACGCTGCATGATTCATGCGGCATGCGGCAAGTGTCTTGTGGATGGATCGTCGCTGGGAGCAGCTCATTCCAGAAGCGTCTGCTCAGCAACGTCGTTGAGCGTACCGGCCTTGCCGCCATAGACCTCGGGTACACCGTCACCGAGCTGAGCGGCGAGTTGGTTGCCATAGCTGAGGACGGTAAACTTCTTGACAGTCTCCTTGGGAAGGAGGACCTTCATGGCTGTGAACATCCAGCCCATGACGACGGGCACGTTGACGAAGAACTTGCGCGACAGCGTCTCTGGGTAGACCTTGGAAAAGAGCTCAATGGTGCGCTTCGAGGCGGCCTTGACGTGAGGGTCCTGGCGAAGAAAAGAGACGCTCAGATAGTCGTGCACCTGGATGCCTTGGTAAGGGTCAGGCCCCTGGTTGAAGTCTGGGATGGGCACGGTAGCCTCTTTCAGCTTGAGCTTTGCGATTCCCTTCTCCATGAGAGCGACGCGCCAGCGAATGAATCTGTAGACACGGATAACCATTAGCGACGCCGGTTCTCAAAAGAAAGAAGAACTTATCCACTGCGTGTAAGCTTTCCCGATTCCAAAGCCACGGAAGTAGACCTTCCAACTAAGGAATCTAGGAAGCCCGTAAGTGCGATATTGGTTCTAAGCAAAAAACTTGCGACTCACCCTTCGAGGTTGCCAAAGGTGGCCTTCTTGTCCTCAACAGCTCCGTACACGTTGAAGGTGACGATGTCCTTCTTGTTCGTGCTCTCCGGGACGCCCTCAATCTCCATAATGTAGCCCAGACCGTTGAAGATGTTCTTGTCGAAGCCAGCCTTCATGGCCTCGAGGGGCTGGAACTCGCGACGCCATTCGAGAGTCTCCCTCAACTGATCCTTGGCTTTGTCGATGTTGTTTGAGTTTGCGCGCAAGAACTTTTGGAGGATGAGCTTGGTGTGAAAGTCGCCAGATTCTTTGAGCGTGATGCCGTAGACCTCGTCGTACTGGGTGGATTTGAGAAGTTCAGGCAAGTCGGCGAGAAGCTTCGAGAGAGGGTGGTCGGCAGCGAGTTCAGGCCAGACAGGGCCAGTAGCCACAGGCGCGTCGGTCTTGGATTCTTCGACACCGGCAGCAGCTTCAGCTGCAGGCTTGTCTTCCGCCTTGGGCTCCTCAGCCTTGGATTCACCGGTCTTGGACTCTTCCGCTTTGGGCTCTCCGGGCTTGACGTCGCCAGCGGAAGCTCCCTCGGTCTTGATTGGCTCAGCTTCTTCCTTCTTTTCACCCTCAGTAGAAGCTGTAGGGGCTTCGGTGGTGGGCTTCTCGGAAGTCTCATCCTTCTTGTCGGTCGTGGCGGGCGTGTCGTCCTTCTTTTCATCAGACGTGATCGTAGCAGCCGACGCGTTGGTCATGTCCGTGATGACGGGAGCAGTAGATTCGGCGGCAGCCATTGTCTCTGCAGGCTTGCTGGCGGCGACTTTGTCTTCGGGTTGAGAGTCCATTTTCGCAGCGAGAGGATGTCAGGACGAAGATGAAAGGCGTCAGGCAAGGAGCTTATAGATTAGAGCTTTGGAAGCTCGGGGACGCGAGACAAGCGCGGCGGCCATCCATGACTCGTACGATTACTCAGCCGCACGGGCCTCAATGCTCGGATGCGGCGACCCGTACCGCAGGACGGGGACTGGACCTTACCTCAGGATCTCTATGTACCTAGATCCAACCAAGGCCAAGTCCGATCCAATGCCACCATCCAGATCTGTTGTCAATATCCGTCTGCATCTCTTCCTCAGTCAGTTCTCTCGTCACCCATTGGCGCCTCCAGCAGTCGACTCCGAATGTTCCAAAGGCCTAGGACAAATTTCCGGCCTCCGACGAATTTCCGTCAACACCCTCTCAAAGGGATCTGCACGAGTCTGAGCGTGCAATCTGGGCTGGAATAGGAGGCACGCGCATATCAATGCAAACAAGGGCTACACAACGTGAACCGCCCATTGGCTGGCGCCAGTCGAAGCCGCCCGGCAGAAAACCGGCCTCCATCACTGACCCTCGATATCGGCTAATCGTGACGAGACGATGCTATTCCACGGTGCAAGAGAAGACTGGACCCGTCACATCTTTATTCGAGCAGAGCGCCTATGTGCAGGCTCCCCTATCTCTCACCATCCACCCTCTTCTTCTGCTTTCCAGGCCCGAGATTCTGTTTTCGCGGCCCGGGACCTTTTGCGGTCAATGATATCCTGCCTTTGGCTCTTTTGAGGATCTGCCTTCCAATCCTCACGTTGGTACGGTCGCGGTTCCCCCCTGAACGCTGGCTTCTCCGCCTTTACGACTCCTTGCTTGAGCCGCTGCTTCCCTATTCTTTCTTGTTCCTTTTCCCTTCTCCGCTCCTTGACGAGCTCAGGGTCCATCCCTCTCCTGACCATTTGCTTGTCAAAGGCTCTGGTAAGAAACGCTGAGATTTCTGCCTTCCTGCTCGACAACTCCGAGAACTTCTCCCGAGGGACTCCGACTCCGTTGATGAGCCTGTCGTGGCAAGCAACCATGCGCTTCAATACATCGAATGCGGCCTGCCTTTTTGGTTCGTCCATACTGGATCCCTTGTACTTGCCGTAGGTCAACATACTTCGTATATCGCGATATATGGGCTCAACTCGCTCGAGTCCCTTGAGCACGTCGATGCCTTCCTCTGCATCAAAGACTCGCGACATGTAGATGCCAACAGTGGTGATGTCAGCATCAGGCAACATCCGTTCCATCAACTGCAAAAGCTCTGTGGCATAATCAAGGCTATTCTGGTTTTTTGCGTCGCGTGTGCACGCGCTCATAGCGATGCGGAAGATGGCGGGCGTGATTTTCAAGTTGCCGTCGACAAAGTGTGTCTTGACGAGTTGAAGAGCGTCTGCCGACGACCTGAAAACCCTCAAAACCCGCAAGTAACCGCGAATCGATGGCTCGTCTGGCTCAATTTCATGGGTTTCTGGACTGGTCAGAATGCTCCAATAGTTGTCGGCCGCCTGCTTGGACATGGTCTTCAGGCTGGCTTCCATGAGCAGTGTGAGGGTGATGTTGCTGGGCTTGACGTAGTGGTCTCCTTGTCTCCCTCCAACAGTCCTAGGCGGGCTCACGGAATCAAACTCGTGGCCCGGAGCGATGCTATGCTTGGGCGTGCCATTTAGAGGCACGTTGAAAGCACCAATCGCCCTCATCTGTGCAGGATCTGGCTCGGAAGAAATACGAGGCGTCATGCGGGGAATTCCCATTGTCTGCTCGACAAGTGAGAACAGCTCGTCGTGATATCGAGGCCGAGATCCACTCAGAAGGATTTTGGCCATGGCCAAGACCAAAGCTTCGTCCATTTGCAATTCATGTGCTCGCCACTTGGACACAACGTCCGCCCAAATCCTTCGAGAATCAAGAATTGCCTGGTCCCGCCTCCTCTGGCCTTCTTCTGTGCTCTCGTCGATTATCGTGCTCTCCGATTCGGCCTTCAATGCGTTCAGGATGATTGAGTACGTAGCACCGTCTGCCGCGCCAGGTCCGCTGTCAGGAATCTGACCTGCAACGGCCCAGAGCTGGTCAAAGGCTTTGGCCTTGGCGCAGACCTTGAGGAAGAGGTTGGTGTGGAGGATGGTTGGTTTTTTGGGCGAATTCGGAGCAGACATGGAGTAGTAGACTGCCATAGCGTTGGTCAGGGCTTGGGGCTTATCCATGTTGTTGGAGATGCCGATGAGGACGAGGGAATAGGTATAATAGTCTGGTTTCTGTCCACGTTTCTTCATCTGAAAGTAGCCGTAATGTTAGCCAATGAAGTCGCAAAAAGCTGTGGTGGTGGTCGCAAACCTCGTTAAAGACTTTGAGGGCGAGCTTGTCAAAGCTCTTTCTCATGAAGTGGTTGATGATGTGATTCCACGCTACCACACATTCCATCTTCGAACTCGTCTCACGCACAGTCATTAGGGCCTTTTCCTCTTCTCCGCGTCTCAATTGCTTCAAAACATGATCTGCTACCTTTTTGGGGTCTTCGCTCAGCCACGCCAATTCTTTTTTCAGATTTTTCCGCACAGTGTCGCTGACTGGTCCATTGTAGTTGAACTCTTTTTCGGCGCCTTCCAATCTGATCCTCATTGGTGTTCTCTTGACTTTGTCCGGATCTGCATCGTCGTCTAGCGCCTCTTCGTCGATGTCTTTGGCTACCTCGTCCTTCGCATAGGCGTGCCAGTTCTCCTCGTAGTCCTTCGGGGGAGAATAGTTATAGGTGCTCGGTTCCTGAGCATAGCCGCGGCGGTTGGACGTGGAGAGGACTAGTCGAGGAAGACGGCGGTTGCGGACAAGAGCGGTCGGTTGCGCGAGAAGAGGTCGATGTGCTATAGCGCGGAGGCAGGGCCAGAGGCAAGAATGACAGCTCAACAAGTTACGCATCGAGAGCGATGGCGACGTGGGATTAGGGAATAGCACCGGGAATGGTTTTTGTGGGAGGTAATTTGCCGCGGCGGCGCCAAATGGAAACGCGACGGCGCGGAGCGGAAGATACGGTCACGTGACAACGCATTAATGCCTGAGGCTGGCCAAGGAGATGTACGGCCACAGCGGCGGGCAGTCAAGAGTCAAGAGAAGCGAAGCCACCCAAGGCTAAGCATGCATCCGTGGCGGCAAACAGTGGGCCTGGGGTGCGGACAGAGAGACCATTCCTCGAACAGTTTAAGGCCAGATCTGGACGCTTGCTCGAGGCTTGGAGATCTGCGGCTAACTGGTTGCTGTCTGGCTCGAAAATAAAATTGAAAAAACAAACTGAATCGCATGCGTCAAATGTAGTGCAACACCAACGTCAATGACCGGGTTCCTAGCCTAGCCTTCGGGTGCAAGCATCATGGTGTCGGTCAACCTTTGCTAGCGCACTGTGGCTTCCAAACGCTGTTTTGACGACAGAGCAACTCCCTCGACCTCTTCCTCTCCACTCCACTCCAGCGTGGCGTTCGCTGCCTTTGCTGTGTCATGGATGTGCCGAGTTGACAATTTATTCTCGCCGTGCATTCCTGCCGCTTGTGTAATATGACAAAAGACAGCCAACCACTGCAAAACACCTCGACACGACAAGACGACGTACAGCTCCACGCATCATGTCACAACGCCCCATAGCGCCGCTTCTGCTATTCAAAGGCAGGGTTCCGGTCCAACTCCACGCCGTGTCACCTCCGTCGGCCGGACAGGTGGAAGCTTTTCGTCCACTCACGCATCCCGGCGCCATGTCCAAATGTCATCCACCTCCTCAGCTGTACGCACATGCGTTCCCGGGCTTCGAGGACATCATAGCACTCTCTGTCACGAGCCCAGCCGCCGGCGTCTCCACGTGCTGGATGTCAGGGCCACTGGCCGTCAGCAAAACCACTTTCAACGTGAATAAATGGCCAGGTCGACCGACACCCGAGAGCTATGCCCACCGAAACACGACATTCAAAGTAGTATCAGATGCTGTGTACCGTTTGATGACGAACCGCCAACCGCAACACCCAGCACGCACTCCCCATCTGGATACGGACGCCAACGCACCGTACCGCACCTATGTAGGTACATGCACGATGGACGGGAGCCACGTCGTCAGACGTCCATCTGCCACGGCCAGGCCGCCGCCTTGATCGGACGGTCCAACCAACCATTGGCAACATCTTTACTCCCTCAGGACACCGGGCGGGTACGGCTCACAAGTATTGTGGGTGCAGTACGGCGGGGGAACGGAAAACGCCACCAGCCCGGCGGGCCATGACTCGGGATCGACCTCTGGACCTCTCAGTCGAGTCTCAGCTGGGCTGCACACGCTGTGCCGTTATCCGCGTGCGCACTCAGGCCGATGATTTGAAGGACGGGAACATGTCCATTCCTCGTCTGCTGGTCCGCTCTGATCCATGCGTTTCGGCGGGGGAAAAAAATCTTATACTCGCCATCCCCTGCTCATCGCACGCTTTTTGGAAAGCAATAATCTGCTTGACTGACGGTCGATAGGATTTCTGCCCAACCAAGGTGGCGGCGGAGAAGCATTCGCGAGACAGCGAGAGCGAAAGAGAGGGAAGAGACACGGCCAACAAGTCACTACCGTACCACTCACCCCACCACACTCCACCCCACCCCGGCCGCCCAAGCGAGAGCGGGCAGGGCAGGGCAATGTAAGCCAGCACGTCCAGCAGATACCAAGGGCAAGCAAAAACGAGGGCGAAAAAAAAAAGGAAGTCCACAGGGCTTGCACGTCCACGCCCACCACACGCACGCTACACCGCACGTCCCTCTGGTCTCTGCTTTCCTCGTGTGGGACCCTGGACTGGTGGGCAGTGGCCAGTGGGTTGCTGAGGTGCATTTTGGCCTTGCCCTCCTGCCCTGTGCCTTTCAACAACCACAGACCATCCTAGGGTCGCACTGCCCTCGGCCTGGCGGGCACGTCCGCGAGCACGCACGTCGCACGCGCGCACGCACGCACACCGATGAGCAGGTAGCTAGTGGCGGAAACCAACAAAGATCACGTCTGGCGGGCGGGTCGTTGGGAATCCACCCACAAGAGCAGGCACCAAAAAGCAATGCAACTGGGGGACAGTATATGCCTCGCTCTTCGCTGCCAAACATACACACAGTAATGATGACTGACAATAATGACAACAACGTACCGCGTCTCGCTCCCGGATCGAGCTGCTCCCTGCAACTGCTGCACAGCAAGCAGGGTGAGGGTCGACATGCAGCCCTGTCTGTCTGTCTGCTGGACTCTCATCATCCCAGTGATCGAGTAAATTAATATTGATCGACAAACACCGCGGAGCTGAAAGGCAAGAAACACGACCGTCGACCACCAACCGAGAGAGAGAGAGAAAATGTGATCTATCTCTTTTTTCCTTTCCTTCACTTTCTCTTGTCCTCCTGCCTCTCGTTTCTTGCTTTTCGATTGCTGCCTCGGTTGATGTCTCTTTGGCTCGCACGCGGTCGCGCGGTCTTTGGCTAGTTTGGCTCTGCTTGTGCGGCGAGGAAATTGGAATTGGTTTCCAGAAAGTTGTTGGATGGATGGGACGAAAAGTACATGCGACGATGGATATGATAGCCGTCCTTGTGCAATCATAGTACACACTAGCTACATAGCGGTTCGAGACCCTCTTTCAGCCAATCATGGGCTCGAAGAACGAGACAGAAGAGTGAGAAAGAGAGAGAGAAATGCAAGTCAGGACATCAACATCTGAACATTCAACGAATGGCGAGACAGACACACTAGTCTTCCACCGTACGGGCATGGAGTGGTCCACGCCAGGTACTAGACTAGGTGCGTCCGTCTACTTGATGCTTGCCTGCTACATGCCCGCTCGCGCTTACCGTCGTCTACCGTTAGACGTGGGCTCGCCCGCCCTATTAGCCGCGTAGGCCAACGGACATGGCGTCTGCAAGCGTTGACTGCTGTCGTCCATCTTCTCTGCTAGCGCTCGGCACGTTGCGAGGATGAGGCAGGGTTGGATGGGCAGGTGCTGTGCTGACAGCTGAGACAAGAAACGTAGATGGAGAAAGAGAATGAGACAATGAGAGAGGGAGATTTTGTATGTATGTGTTTGAAAGGGCAGACCAAGATTGCATGTTTGTATGTGTATGATGTGTACTCGTACAGAAGTTTGAAGTTTTGCGAAAAGAATTTTCTCTCCGCCGTGGAAGTTGTTCAGTTCAGTGCAGCCCACGCCGTCATCCGTCAGAGCCAGTCATCCCTCTCGACCAACCCACCAACTAAATGCGGCGATGGGAAAGGCAGTCGTATGGCGTGAGGAAGAGCGGAGGGACAAGGACGAGGTTGGGATGGCTGGATGCGAGATGTAGTTCTCTAAACATCCCTATCCATCCATCCATCCATCCATCCACCTGTCCGTCCAGCTGCCACCGGATTTCCTTTCGCTCTTTTCCCAAAAGCCTTCGTCCCATGCCATCGCCTTCATCGACACACCACAACAACATCATTCTCCTCGTGGTGACGCAAAATCATGCATTGCCCTTTCAACCATACGTTCAACAACACATCTTTGCTCTTCCATCCATCCATCCATCCGTCGAGGCCGGGAACGCCTTCCTCCCTCCCACGACCAGCCGTGAAGCCAGACCTTTGGCGTCCCCAAGCCACCGCCACCACCAAGCCCTAGATGGATCCTTCGGGCCTCGCCCCTTTCAACCCCTTCGCAACCCCTTTCCATTACACATAAAAATCTCCAGCCACCAAAATCCCCGCCGCCTTCGGCTTCTCGGCCCAGTCCACTGCCGTTTCATTCGCACTCACACACAGCCTTGTAGTAGAAACAGGGGAAGAGAAAAAGTGGACGATCAAACAACACAGGCAGCATGAATTGAACAAGAGCAAGAATGAAAGAGAGGAAACCAGAAAAGGGATTGAAAAAAACCAGAATTGTTTCATAGACGCCGGGACTGTATGCACGTCTCTAGAAAGAAACTCCTGAGTCGACGGATGGAATTTTTGTGGTGTGGATTTGGAGAGGAGAGAAAGTACTTCTTGTTGTTGTAACAGCCGGCTGGAGACTTTTCCAGGTGGTGAACATGTTGATTTTCCCTGCCGCACAAGCTCTTGCTCCTTCCACACACCACAGGACTCTGTTCAAAGAGGACGCACCAGTAGTTTTGAGTGCTTCCAAGTGAGAGGATTTTGATGAGCGAGAGCCGAAGAGTGTAGAGGTCGTCCAGTCCAAGTACTCCTGAAAGAGTTTTTCGCTTTTTTGCTTTTCCGGGCCCAATGGAGGAGACAGAACCGTAGAGGTTGTGAAGCCGGTTGGTTGAAACCTGAGCGCCAGGCTTTCTCGAGAAGCTGCTGAATGCCGCCGTTGTCGTATTTCCGAAACCGGTAGGGGACAGGCCGGGCATCGTCGACCAGAGAGCTGGGGCGCGACCGACCGTCAAGTCGTCATTATCGTAGATTCGCTGTATCCCCGAAATTCGTGTGACCGCAGCACCCCGAAAAAAATGGAGCCACCCCCGCGCGAAAATGCATAACACGAACCGAACGCAAATGCAATCATGCTGCGCAGACAAAACAGGAACGGCAAACGGCTGACGAATGGTAAGAACTCGAGAATGACTCTATTGCTGGAATGTGGCCGATCCGTTGTCGGTTGCTGGAGAGTGGTCAGCATGTATATGCAGGCATGGCGGGGGGAGGGGTCGGTTTACGTTGTTGGTACATCTGCTGACCTTGAGCGTAGGGCGACTGAGGGTAGCTGCTGCTCGCATTAGACGCACCGCCATACAGCTGTGGGTTTGCGGCAGCATACTGGGCCATGTCTCCAATTGCACCTGGGCTCTGAGTGCCGTACTGTGTCGTCGTCTGGCCCGTAGCGCCAGCGGGGGCATAACCAATGGGCGGCAGTTGAGGACCACCCATCTGCGCCGACTGACCCATCTGGCGGTCGCCATAGATGGGGCCTTCAGCATTGCTGTTCTCCTGGCTGCGAGCCTCTTGCTGGCGCCGTCGCTCCTCGTCGGCCTTGCGCTGAGCCTCCTCCTCCTTCTTCTTGGCCTTCCACTCCTTCCGAATCTCTTTGAACTCTGCGTCGTGATGATAGTCAGCTACCATTACACAAGGATTTAGTGTAGACATGGCGGCGCGTTTGGTGTCGAGACTAGACAGGGCATGGGTGGGCTTGTGCTAGCCTCCGAGCATCACCAAAGCGATTCGAGTCCGACCGAGCGGGAACCACCAAAATAGCCCGCGACACCAAACACGCCTCGAGCAAGTACCCTGACCCGCGATGGCGCGTTGCGCTTGGAACGCGCCGTTGCGGCTAACCACAAAAAATTTCAGACGTACCTTCCGGTGTGCGTTTTTGACCGTGCGATTGCATCGTGACATGCGCATTGAGGTGGTTCAGCGTGCCGTAGGCCTTTTCACACCCGTTCCAGCCACACTTGTACATGCGTTCAATTTCTTCGTAGCGCCTGCGTGGCCGCTTATGCTGCTGAGCGCCGGGGATGGGGACGAACGAGTAAACGGTCGAGAGAGGATGGCCGCCCTGTAAGGTCGTCAGAATGGAGCAAGACGAGGTTCGCGGCAAAGCGCTTACCCCGGGAGGACGCTGGACGGGCGAGACCATGGAGGGCGCAGGCGCGCCGGTTGAGACGGGCCCGTGGCCGTACATGTGAGGGTATTGCGCCCAGTCGGGGCGCGCAGCGTAGACGGGCGTGCCCGGGTGACCGCCATACTGTTGCATATGGGGCTCCGGAGGATAAGGTGAGTATTGATTGTGAGGCGGGTAGGTTGGAGAGGTGGCGGCGGCAATGGAGGGATCTATAGGGACATCGGGGTCAGACTTGTTGCTTTGCGCGAGGTCATTGTTGGTGGCAGCATTGCCATCGGACAGAGGCAAAGACGGACTTGTTGCTTGGGCCATGTTTGCAGCTGCGGGAGGCTGGCCCGGCGGGTACTGTCCTCGTTGAACGTATTCTGGGAAGGAGCCCGAGCGGGCGGAGGAGGGATTGATGCCGTAGTCTGAGGTCGGAGTGGCAGACGAGGAAAAGGTGGACGAGCGAGGGTCGGATCCTTGGTATTGCGCAGCAGACGCTTGATCTGGGTTGGCGAGATGTTCAGAGTTGTTGTCGGCGACGAGGTAAGGATCGGTGGTGATACCTGACTGCGGGTAGTCGTTTTGTCTACCGTCCATAGACTGCGCGTGTCCGACGTTCAAGTGCTGAGCGAGCTTTTGACTCGGCGACAAAGGGCTCTCGGATGATGTAGGATGGGGAGTGGGATAGCTAGCGGACATGTCACGCTTATTTTGCAAGCGTCGGCGGATGATTCGCCGCTTGGGCAACGAACGAACGAGCGGACGAGGAGAGGGCGGACAGGACTGGACAGGCAGCGCTCGAGTGGATGGACGAATTGATTTAGGCCGTGCGGGACCGAGGCTGGGATCCAACAGCTGACGGTGGGAGGCGGTAGTTGAGATAGCGTGCAACTTAGACGCGGGTGATGCGCAGGCCGGTCTCTTTGAGTGCAGGCTACTCGGCTAGGGTGTCCGAGCGCCCGCTGGCGGAGTGCGAGTGGGAGGGAGAGTCGACGGAGGAGCAGGCGGAGACGTGGAGGGGCTTTTGGTGGTGGGCGTCGCCAGTGGATGGGTGGTTGCTGGTCGGCGGTAAGGTAGCGCGCCGGTCGAGGCTTGGGGGGAGGTTGCGGAGATGGGACGAGAAGATGGATCGTGGTGTGGTATGGTAGGGTAGGGTAGCCAGGCTGGTAGGGGTTTGGTGGCGGACTTGGGACTTGGGACTTGGAGAGGCCCTGTGAAGATTGCGGCACCAGGAGCGGATTTGGCCTTAGCTCAGGGAGTGAGGTAATGGCGCCGAGCGGACGACGTCTCGAAGCTAGGCGTTAGTGCTGTGGTGTTGGGGGGAGACTGGGCAGTAAAATGTGGAAAGGCGCGACGACCTCGGTACCCAGCTAGCCCGCCGCCATGAAACCACGGTGAAAGCCCAGGGCCAGACTGCCCAGTAGGAGGCCCCGGACCGCTCCTGGCTTAGTCGGCCCTTATGCTTTTAACTTTGCTGGGTCCAATCTGGGCGTTCCCGGCAAAGGACGCTCGCTGCTGTGCGTGCGTGCGGAAGCCTGTGCTGCGAGAGAGAGGTGTGTGGTGTGTGGTGGTGTGTGGTGGTGTGTGTGCTGTGTGTGCTGTGCTGGGCTGGGCTGCAACAGGCACAGAGGGAGGGGAGGGGAGGAGAGGAGAGGGAGCGTGGTACTGGGTATGGGCACATGTAGTCACACTGTGCGGGCAGACAGGCTCTCTCTCTCTCTCTTTCTTTTTTTTCCCTTTTTTCTTTCTTTTTTTTTTCTGCCTCGCTATGTTTTTTTAACACCATCCATCACCGTCGCGTCTGGTGTTGACGACGGCCTGCCATCAACCGTCGACGGCGGCCGTTGCAACACTCTCCACCCAGTCGACGGCAATGAATCCTCTCTCTTGCACGTGTTGGACGCACGCGGCCACCTCAGCCCTCAGATCGTCAACATTTCAGCGGCTGTCGAATCAAGCTCCATGTCCAGGTCCATGTCCAGGTCCATGTCCCTCTCGCCGGCCTGCCAAGCCGCCCGCGGCCTAGCTCGAGGCTTGTCTGCGAATGAGGCTGACGGCTACCAATTCTCCTCCCTCCTCCCTCCACCCATGGTCCCTCACCGACTGCCTGTGCTCTGCTCTGCTCTGCTCGCTCTGCTCTGCTCGCTCTGCTCTGCTCCGCTCCGTAGAATACAACCCTGGAACATACTGTATGATTTGCGTCGACGTTACATGGGCTCGACATGGACGGCTGGTCCTCATCAAGTCACGTCGGCCGGAGCAACCTCCTCGCCCACAGCCACTGGGCTGATGGCGTCCTTTGTCGTGCGCCTCACGTCCCGGGGACAGCTCCGCCGTCTCTCACTCCACCTCCCAGGAATGCGCTCTCTGATTGCGATCTGCCGCAAATGCAAATGCAAATGCTCCTCCTCTGTTTGCTCGCAGCCACCGCCCACGTTCCTTTGCGACTGTAACCTCTCAAAGTCGAAAATGACCATGATTCTGCCTCGACCTCGAGTTATTGCTGCAGCCAACATCCCTTGGCCCGTTTGCATGATCCCGTCAGTTTCGCTCTGCGGGCCCGGCCGCTTGCAATGCACCCTGTCCATGAGTATACCTTGCCGGCTGCTTGTCTTGCTTGACCTGTGCGTTCTCATCCATTATTCACTCTGGCCGCACCAGTGCACCCCGTACCAAACGTCGGCACATCCAAGAGGGGAGCCGGAAGCAGACCGGCCAACGACGTCACTGGTCGCGTCCTCTTCCCGATGAGGTGGCGTTTGACGAACCTCGTCTGGGGCGCGGCCATGGCCAAATTTGGAAGCTGGCCACATGTGCGCTCTTTAATTCCTGATCGCATTGGTCTTTGACGAAATGGGAGGGCTGGAGAGTGGAATTGCGAGTGCCACGGCCTCTTGAATTCAAATCATTGCCAGATGCTTGTGCGTGGAAAGTGAGAACCAGATCTCGCTCACAACCTCTTCGTCACCTCACCTCCCTGTCGCAAATCCGATCCTTGTGGCGGTCCCCGCGAAGGCTTTCTGCTCACCCTGTGGCTGACAGGGCAAAAACGAAGAGGCCATAGGCCAGGCCTCGTTCTCCCCTGACTCGGCGAGGCGTTCTTGGGGACGGGAATCAATTCGTGGCCGCAGCAGGCAAAGATGAGGGCGTCAGCTTAGCCCATCTCAGCTTGTCTTGATTGGTCGACAAGACGCGCGCGTTGTAGGCGGCATGTTTGGTCCTCATTCCCTTCGCGAGCCATTCTTGGTCGAGCAAGCGACCCATGGTTAGACCCGGCTCTCGAACTCGAGTGTTCACCGTGTGGGGCTGGCTGTGTGCTCTGGCGAGGCTCAAGGATCTTGTCGACAGGGCTTGCTTGAGGAGGGCAAAGGCCAAGAGGCTGACACAGGTACCGCACGCACGCACGCACGCACTCTTCACGTCGTCTTCTCCTCTCGTCCCGCCTCTCGCCTCATCCTTGGCTTCGGGCTTACGGATACGGCTCTTTGATTCGGTCTTCGAAACAGAACATGTCTGGCCTTTTTTGCGCAGGCAGAGAAGGGGGAGCGATAAACAACGCAGAAACGCCATGTACGCCAAGTCGGTCGAGGTTTGCGCAATGATCGTCACATCACGTCTGTGCTGCAGAGTCGATGCCATGTCTTTGACGTGAGGGCTAGACATCGAATTAAAGCTCATGACTAAGGCTCGCTCAGGCTGTCGGTTCGCGGTGGGTGCGGATCTCTCCTGGTCGTCGGTCAGTTTAGCCCGCCCGTGGCTGCTCGCTTCTCTGCAACTTCCCAGCACCCTCGCACCCACCCTATCCTGACGACGCTCCAAACTGCCCACAACTCCCGCTCGTCTTCCATCTCTCTACGAGTGTGCGCATCGGCCTTGTTTTGCTCGCCAAGCCTTTCCCTAGGGTCTCCCGTCTACCACACGACCGACCTTTGCCACTCGACCTGCCCAGCGTCGTCACCGCTCGTCGGACCCCAACAGGGACCTTCCCGTCAGCGGCACGTCTTCGAAAATGGCCACTCAGCTGCCCAGACCACTGACCGGCCAATGGCATGCACCTTGGCTAGTGAGGCTTCACGTGGGCAGTTCTTGCAGCACACACTACAGCAATGAGACCTGTCGTCTGCCTGCAAACGATGGTTGATGCCTGAAAACGTGGGACAAGAGGGTAGCAACAGGCGGAGGCACGCAGCTCCTATGACGCAGCGACGGCATTGCCAGCTGCGTGCACATGCGAGGAGAACGAAAGAGAAGAACAAAAATTAAGAATCGCATCTTTACTCAACAGCGCAAAGTTGGATCCTGATGCTGAGTGGCTGAGCAGAGGGCAGCCAAACAGCGTGTGCAACCCAAGGCCGCCGTCTCCCAGGATGCTCTCTTCAGGCCATCCGAAAGGAGCCTCCCGGCGGTCTCATTGCCGGTCTCCGTTCGCTGTCGATATCGACGCAGGCGCATGCACGCTGCAACCTGCCTGCATCAACCCTCGACCGCATCTTACCGCCCCCTCAAGCGAGAGCATCGTGTCGAGAGAATGAGGGTATGCGCGCCGCCTTGCATCAGTCTGGGCCCTCTTCTGTTGCTCCGCTATCCGATTGATGACCCTCTTTCTGCCGCGTCCCTGCCAATCCTTCTACCCCAGTCCCGAACATGTACTGTACCATGTACATCTTGCTGCTCCCTCTCTGATTCAGATCGGATCCTTGGGCCTACACGCAGTTAGTCCAAGTCGTGTCCCTGCACACGCCTCCTCCTCCTCCCCCTCCTACTCCTCATCCTCCTCCTCCTTCTTGCCCCCCCCCCCCCCCCCCCCCCCCCGGAAAGCCTCGCTGCTCCAATGGGACGCGCCCGCCAACAACCCCTATCCCAGCAATTTTCAATAGCACTGCCTGCCTCCAATATCATGATGCCGATCAAGTAATGCCGCCCCGTTCCCCGATCCTTTAATCGACAAGCAACCTCCTCGTAAATCTTGTCCAGCTACTGGCGCTGGTGGTTCCGCTCGTTGCAAAGAGGCAGTAGTCGCACGCAACGTTCCGCCGCTAGAGCATTCGTTAGGCCCATCCATCTCCATGTTCAGACGCACATCATCACCCTCATCCCATCGTTATCATCAGACAACAGCAAAAGGGCGCACAACACGTGTGCCGTTGCAGGACGAGCGGACGCGCGGTTTCTTTGGCACACCAACGATGTTCCAAAAACAGCAATACGAGCTATCGCGCGCGATGCTCCTTACCAGCGGCATTTAGGCTTTTTTTCACTTCTCTTTGCGCCGCTTGTCGTCTTTTTAAGGGGAGAGGGAAAAGAAGGACGAGAGCGAGGAAGGAAATCAATGTCGCTGCACACACCACGGCCGCCTGCCCGCCCCCGCAAAGGCAAGGCCACAAAGACAAGAAGGGATGCGCATCCATTGCATCATGGATGTGCAGCGCTGCGCTGGGACCCCCTGCGTTTGACAGACGAAGGCCCGCTCATCCTCTCGCCTCGCTACCCTCCAGTCGCTACCAACTGACCTACCTGACCCGTGTGTGTGGTTGGTCAAGGTCTCGCTCACGTCGTCTCGTCTCGTCTCGTCTCGTCGGTCTGGCTCCTTGTCATTCGACATTGTCGTCGTTGTCGCTGGTCGAGATCATCATCATCCCTCAGAATAGTCAGCCAGCCAACCAGCAGTGCGGGATGAGGCAGCGCCCTGGATCTCTTTCTCGCGCTCTCTTCCATCCGCTGTTGTCGCTGGGTATTGCTTCCCTTGTCCAGGGTGCTTGCGTGCCCTGGCTTGCCCTGCCCTGCCCTTCTCTTTGCCTGGGCGCTGGACGACGCTAGTAGCGAGCTACCCATCTACCTACCTTGCCTTGCCTTGCCCTTTTCCTTTCTTGCCCACCACCACCGCCACCTGCCTACTTGCCTCTTGCCTGCGAGCGAGCCTACTGCCTACTACTGCTCCAACTAATGCGCTGCACGGACGTTGATCTACCCCAGCTACCCTACATGCAGCTAGTGAGGTGGCTAACTCACGAACCAAGCATGTGCAGTATTGGCTGCTGCGATGTCGAAACGACAACAGCAGCAACATCTGAGCCTTGCCTTTTTATGTCATTGTTGTTGTTATTGTTGTTGTCATGAATGACGTTGTTGAGACTTGAGGCTGTGTCGTCGCCATGGTGTGATGATGATGATGATGATGGTGATGAGCGGGCGGCTGGGGCGCATGCAAGCACGCATGCACGAGCTCATACTCCTCGCTCTCTGCACGCATGTAGGTAGCCTTCTCGATGGGGACACGAAGGCTCGAGCTCGAGTTCTTTCTCTGCCATTTTCCTTTCTGCTGTATGATGCCGCCTTCTTCTTTCTTCTTCCATCTTCTGGACGGTCCTTCAAAACATGGCCATGGTAGACGCAACAATCTGGGAGGGAGGGTCTTCTTGGCCCAGTGGCTCGTCTTCCCAACAAAAAGATTGGAAAACTGGCATTGGGTGCATGGGAGGGGTCTTGTCCGAACCAAGATTCCAAGATATGCATATTTCAATGCGGACCCAATTTTTGTCTGTTCAACGAAAAGAGAGGGAAACTTGGCGCAGGGTCAATGGGGGTCGTCTCCAAACCAAAATTTACAAGATAAGCTTAATGAACCCAAATCCAAAGTTTTCATCTGTTTTTTTTGAAAGGGTCGTGAACCATTGTTCATTTAATTTTTCAATACTCCATCCCCCTTTTCCTTTCTCTACACCGCCCGAGTCCACCGCCAGGTTGGTGGGTTCGTCTCCAAAGCAAGATTCAAGACGAGCTTCATGAATCCAAATCCAATGTTTGTCTGCATTTGAGGGTCATGATCCATTGTTTATGTTTTCCAGTACTCCATCCCCCCCTTTCCCCCTTCTCACGACACTCGGAATCTATGTATGGCCCTCAATATTGAAAATCCCCGCCCGGAATAGCAGTCGTCTTCCCTTTTGTGCTCTCAAAATAGATACAACCACTATCTGTCTTTCTTGAACTAGGAAGCCATGGTTCCAATGACCAGAGAAGAAAAAGAGACGAGAGCAAGAATGACTCCCAATAGCTCAAAACCACGAACATGGACACGAAGACGAGAGAAGTCCCCCTTCGAGCGGTGATTATTCTTTCGCATTCCAATCGCTTCGATCCTTTCTTTGCGGCTCCGCCCGTTTGTGGACACCTCCTGTGTTCCCTTCCATCTCCAGGTATGGCGCGCTCGCTTCCCGCGCGAGGGTCGTTGTTGGGATTTTTTTGTTCGACTGGATTTGTTGGATACCGAGTGTGGGATGCGTGCGAAGCGGGAAGCAGGAGAGCAGGAGAGTAGGGGGGCTGGCTGCTTGCTTGAGAGAGAGAATGCTTTCGTTTTGCTTTGGGCGGCTTATGTGCGGCGGTGAGATGATGTAGTGCTCGCGGGACGCGTTTCTATACTGGGTGTATCGCAACCCCTGAAAAGTTGGCGAGTACACAGATGGTCTCTTCCTTGTGCGTCTCGAATCCTTTGTTGGCGACCTTCTTTAGCTGGTAGAGAATATGTTTGCGATGGGTTGTTTGTGCGGCTTTAATTGAAGCATCAAACAAATCGCAAAGCTGACGAGACTCGGGATGGATTTCAGACCAATCCGCTTCTGTGACGGAGATGACCCTTCTCCTATAAACACGCCCTTCCCGTTGGTGGTAGATGTATTTCTTTCCCACCGCACAAGGACAGCCGTGCGTGCTTCTGTCACTTTCTGCTGGCCATTGCAGCTCAGACATCCTCCACTCGATTCTACGGCTTCCTTTGCTCTGGCTGACTCTTTCCCTCGCCCCTCGCCTGTTCAAAGTTCAGCTAGAATGCTCCAGGGAGCAGACATTTGTTGTGATGCCATCTCTCCGTCTCCTCGAGTAGCAGCAAAGCAGATAAAGTGCAACGCGCGTCAGCAGAACAGCAAAGAGCTGCGCCCCTCACCTTTGTCGGTACTCATCACCGCTGCTGCTTCAAGCCACGGAGAGAATCCAATCTTGTCGATCACTTGCTGCCGCTTTGTAGCGTAGTGGTCATTGTTCGAAAAAGCTTGTTTTCTCGCGAGCCTCTCTTCCTTCTCGGGGCGGTCAGCTCGACTGATTTCCTGCACTGCAGCCAGCGCCTTCATCTCAGAGAGTTGCTGGCTCTGACATGAGATTGCGCTGGGTGCACACGTTGATGGCGAACATCGCACCTGGCTATGCTCACCTCTTCAATCTCTTCACAGTGTGGCCGGCAAGGGACAGAGCGGGTTGATTGCTCAACGTAGATTAAATCGAGAAGATGCTTTGGGTCGAAATACGCAATTAATGAAAGCGTCCAAGTTTGGACGTGGTAAACAGACTGTGAAATGCATTGCCCAGGAATTCGGCAGAATAGGGACAAGGGGTGCTGGGATTTGATAGCAGCAAAGAGACCTTTCGTCCTCAACCCACCGACCGCAAAGGCATAGGAAAGAGATGGTTTGTTGTTTGAACGAAGCAAGCCCAACTATTGCTTGCAGCATGCCACTCGTGGGAGAGGCGTAAATGTTGGACCTCGGGCATTTTCTCTTGCGGCACCATGTTTGAATGGCCCCATCTTGAATGTGCCCCTCGTTGACCAAGACGTTTGACACTGGGCTCCAGTATTTCCTTTTTCGTCAACCATCAAGTCAACGAGGCGGCACTTTCTTGACCCCCAAAACATTGAAAGGCTGTGAGCACGGGGGTCAGTGTTGACTGGTTGGATGTGGCAAGTCTCCATGATCATTCGTCTATACATTTGAGACTGATCGGAGCCGTACGTGAAGTCTCAGTGAGGAAGCTGAGGAATGATTGACCCCTTGGCTGAATCGTCACATTATTTGTCCACCCTGTGTTGCTGACTGTTGGGTATCTTAGTCGGAGTTGATTGAATGAGGCATGCTCAAGCCGATGGACCAACCTGCGTTCAGTAACGAGAGTCCATATCCTCAATGTCAGCCTCCTCTTCTGATTCCTCCTCTTGCTCCACATTGCCGACCCCGTGGTCCGGTTTTGTGAGCTTCTTCAGCTGTCCTGCGTCGCTGATGACGACATCCTCCGACAATCCCAAGTTCTTCTTTTGATCGGCCGTCAACTCGACCATGGTGGGCGCATACTCGCCAGTCTCGTCATCTTCGTCGTAGCCACCAACATCCATCTCAACCTGCTCGCCGTCTTCGAGCTCCAACATGCCTCGCCGCACAAAGGCATCATCCAGCTGCCAACCGTATTCGGATTTGAGAAACTCTTCCAAGTCGTCTAGTTCGTCCAGCACGTCGGCCTTTTGCGCGCCCTGTAGCTCGTCAAGGCCCTTTCTGAACCTTCTTAGCAGACTCTTCAGCAGGCTTGCGCCGTCCTCGCTCAAGTCGAATAGCCCTCCTTCGGCATCTTGGGTCCTCTTGAGCTGTAGTCGCAGCAATTGCAAAAGTTTGATGTAGAGCCCTGGTCTGGACACCACTGCTCTTTTGCAGGTAAACAGCAACTCCAGGATTCTTCTCCATTGCTCCAGGCAAGAATTGTTGTTCAGCGTCAGCACCATCAGAAAGGCAAATTGCATCTCTCCAAGAATTTCGTCCTCCTCTTGACGCGCGCAATGCTGCTCGACCAGCTCGCCCAAGGCCCACGAACGATCCCTCGCCGCCTCGGTGCGCTCCCTCCCCGTTGCGCCCTCGCGCCACGTTTGCTTCAAATCGACTGGCAAGAAGTGCAGCTCGCGGTCAGGCTGGAAGGCGCTCTGCTCCTTGGACAAGCCGGGGATGTCGTCCATGTCGCGCGCAGCCGAGCTGGCAGATGTCAAGGCCCAGTGGTCGGGCGTGGCGTCATCGCCGAGGATGCGGAAGAGCATGTCGGCGGAAATGCAGTCGGTCAGATTGCGCCAGTCGCCCTCGCGGTCCTCTTGCTCCTCGCCGTCTTTGGACGCGCTCTGCCGGTACGGCGTCAGGCCTTCGCGCCACACGGCGCCGAGGTTGGCGCGCCATCGCAGCGTCTCGGCCTCGTCTGTCTCTGCGATGAGCTCTTCGGCCGCTGCGTCCCATTTTTTGATGAATACTTGCGGCGGCGCGCCTGGCGTGTTGTTTACCCGGAACCATGCTCCATGGCGCACGGAGAGCGAAGATGTGCTGCTGGTGAAGACGAAATGCCAGCCGCTCGGCAGCTCTTTGACGCCCTTGAAGCGGTCTGTGGTGGTGAAGGAGAGGAGATTGATGCCGCCGAGAGCACCGGGTGGGAGGTTGAGGAGCAGCACGCAGGCTTTGTTGGTGTCCATGGTAGGCCTGTATCTTTACGGACTTGACGCTTTTCGACGATACATTTCCTTTCAAATTTCGGGGTGGTCGAGTTTTGAGGGAAATTGATGTCATGGGACGTCGCGACGCGCAGTAAAGGGTCCGCGCCAGATCCCAGTCGCGCTACCAACTTTGGTGACCAATCACACATCTCTCATCAAGATATTCAAGATTTCATAACAGGACAAAGACACAGAATCACAATGTCGCGGCAATATTTAGGCACCATTCTCATTACGAGCTGCAATAGACTTCCGAAGAAGCTGTTCCATCACATTCTATCTGGGCTGCCATTATTCGGGTATGCTGGCCAGTACACGCCTGAAAAGACCGAGATCAAAACAGGGAGACCAGCCAGAGGATGAGGACCAGGCATTTGACGCCGTTCCTCGCGTATTCGTTACCAATCCCATATACCTCGAGCGCACACCCAAAGCCACCAGCACCAATCTAGAGACGGCGACCACGGCGACCACCCTTTCTGCGGGTAGAGTCGGAGGGCGTAGGGGTAACGTCCTCGATGCGGCCGATCTTCATGCCGGAACGGGCGAGCGCACGGAGGGCAGACTGAGCACCGGGACCGGGGGTCTTGGTGCCGTTACCTGTGGACGTTGTGAGAATCCCGACTTTGTTCGTTTCAGCGCCAAAACATACCACCGGTGGCCCTGATCTTGACGTGGAGGGCGGTGATGCCGAGCTCCTTGCAGCGGGTGGCGACGTCCTGGGCAGCCAACATGGCGGCGTAGGGGGAGGACTCGTCACGGTCGGCCTTGACCTTCATGCCACCAGTGACACGGGCAATGGTCTCGCGGCCAGACAGATCAGTCACGTGGACGAAGGTGTCGTTGAACGAGGCGAAGATGCGGGCAACGCCGACTTTGGGCGGCGTTAGCGACGGTCGGTCGGTTCAGAGGTGGCTGTTCGACAACTTACAGACGAGCTCGCCCTCGCGCTGCGTACTGTTAGCTTCAAATCTTGGCCGAAAAGTCGCGAGTCCAAACTTACGGCATTGGGGCCGAGGGAGATGTTCTCCTGGGGGGCGCGCTGGACCTGCTTCTTAGGGGCCATGGTGGACGAATGTGATCGAGGTTGACGGGATGGTCTGTCGCGAATGGAGAGCGGAGGTCGGGTGGCAGAAAAATGGATGGTTTTGCTGTGCGGTCTGCCAAGAATTCTCCCGAGGTGATGCCGCCCTCGCTTAGATTTTTCCGACGACTACTTCAACCTTTCCTCTCGCCCGCCTCTTCTCCTCCCCATCTTCTTCACGACTTCAACCCAGCACCATGGACGCCACTGAGAAGACGGTTGGCATCATTGGCATGGGCGACATGGGCGCCATGTACGCCAAGAAGCTCAGCGACGCTGGATGGAGGTAGGTGGCCTTTCTACGCTGTAGTTGGGTCACGCGCGCATACGAGGTAAGCAACTCCAACTTTTCTCCTTCCCTCACCACCCGACAATGATGACCGTGAGTGCATTTGGCTCGAGTATGACCCTCTGTTCCGATGCGCCATTCTGGATGCTGAGGAACGGGGGGTCGTCGATGATGTAAAAACCACGCTACCTTATTTCTTTTTGTCTGAAAGTCGTCTCATCGCACAATTCAAGTCTCATTCTCTCTCGAACCAAAAGCTGACTTGTCCAAGCCTTGTAGATTTTCCTCGTACTCGCCGTGACTTGCCCACTTGCAATGACCTGCTCAATGGCCGCTCTGACGCCAACTCGGCAGAATCAATGCATGCGATGCTCCGCACAAATTTGACAAACTCAAGGAAGCCTATGCTGGAAATGTAGGACGCGTGTACCCACGTCCAGCGGAGCGGCTAGCTGAGGCTATGATAGAATAATATACACATTTATCTCGACGGTCATCTCGTCTCCAGATGTAGTGATTTCATCATCTACAGCGTGCCGGCTGAACACATCGGCTCGATTGTCGCCAAATATGGGCAGTGTATGCAAGTGGGACGCCCCGCAAACGTGACGGCCGTCGACTGATGCGGATACTGTCCAGCAACCAAGCTTGGTGCCGTCGTGGGTGGACAGACGTCGTGTAAAGCCCCAGAAGTCGCTGCATTCGAGAAACACTTGCCCTCCGACGTCGACATTGTGCCCATCCATTCGCTCCACGGTCCTGGTGTTGACCCCAAAGGTCAGCCTCTGGTGCTCATCAGGCATCGTGCCAGCGACGCGTCGTTCAACCTCGTCGAGCGCGTGTTGTCCTGTCTGCAGTCCAAGAAGGTCTACCTCACGGCCGCCGAGCACGACCGCATCACGGCAGACACGCAGGCCGTGACGCACGCCGCCTTCCTTTCCATGGGCGCCGCCTGGGCCGCCAACAGGCAGTTTCCGTGGGAGAACCCGCGCTACATTGGCGGCATCGAGAACGTCAAGATCAACGTGACGCTGCGCATCTACGCCAACAAGTGGCACGTGTACGCCGGACTGGCCATTCTGAACCCATACGCGCAGCAGCAGATTGCACAGTACGCGAAGTCGGTGACGGAGCTGTTCAAGCTGATGCTGGGCGGCCACAAGCAGGAGCTCTCGGAGCGCATCAAGAAGGCCAGCGCCGCCGTCTTCCGGACCAGGCAGTCTGACGCCGACCTGCTGCTCAAGGACCAGGTCCTGGATCGCTTCAGCCTGGGCGAGCTGCCGCCCGAGCGCGTCAAGAACAATCACCTGAGCCTGCTGGCCATGGTCGACAGCTGGTGGAAGCTGGGAATCAATCCCTACGACCACATGATTTGCTCGACGCCGGTACGTGTGTGCTCCATCTTGAGCGATATTCAAGCTAACAAGCGATCTACCGTCAGCTCTTTCGCCTGTGGCTCGGCGCCACCGAGTACCTCTACCGTCGCCCGGACCTGCTCGACGAATGCATCGAGACGGCCATCACGGACAACACGTTCCGCGCAGACGACCTCGAGTTTACCTTTGCCGCAAGGGTACGCGATCAACATCTCCCTACCCCCTTCTCCACGGCCCATCAGCGCACAATGCTAACGAAGACACAAGGACTGGAGCGAGCGCGTCAGCCTGGGCAACATGGAGGCCTACCGCGAAAAGTTCGAGACGATTCAGTCCTACTTTGAGCCGCGATTCCCCGAGGCCACGCGCGTCGGCAACGAGATGGTCAAGACCATCCTGGCCAAGACGACGAGCTCGTGAGATGGAGGATTGCCGAGTTGAGATGGTGGGTGGGAAGTGACTTTTTTCTCTTTGCCGCAGCGAGGAATTCTGAGCGACGTCAGTGGCGACTGGCGGGTCGAGTGAATGTCCCTGGCTCTCCGATAGCTCTTCGGGTAATAGTGCAGTCAACTTCACGGAGCAATGGATACAGGACACAGTCGCCGGTTCGATTGTTGGTAGACATAGAAGCAATTGCGTCCCTTCTCACTTGGCACTCGTGGGCACCTTGAACGTATCCAGCCGCTCGAAACAATCGCTCTCCGACTCCATGTCGTCTGTGGAAATATCCCCTTGACCATTACCCACGCATCCTTCATGCCTCACAGCGATCCCCCATTCCCATGCTACACAGTCGGATAGGCAACGATGACGACGGGGAAACGAGCAATGGTGTGATTCTCCCGACCATTTACTACAGCACGACGAGATTCATCGACAAAATTCACGCAAACACGCTTTGGGCCGTCATGCCATTCCTCATACGGCCGCATTCCATTCACTGTCCATCCTACCCCTGTGCTTCCTTCGCTGCATCCTGCACGCCCGATGAGTCGTGAACGGACACGGACGGACGATTCAATGAGTTGGCATTGTAATTGGGACATGCAGGCAACATGGCAGTAGCAGTAGCAGCAAACAGCCATGGGGAACCACAAGAAGATTCTGTATCATCCCGTATTCAAAGTAGATGAATGGCACTACTCCTACACATTCATATGACCAGCGAGCGCCTGCCAAATACTCAGTCCCCATTACCCAAACTAACGAATCAATCCTACTGCTTGTTCGGGGGTATACATATTGCCGTTACCAATCATCCAACTCGCGCAACAAACCACCAGAAAAAAGAAACGAGGGAAGAGAGGGCTCGGGGGGGAACGCATCAAGGATGGAGAGTCTGCTAAAATCGGCCTTGCCCAGAGACGACCCGCGGGCGACTTTTTTTTCTTCCTGCTCCTTGTCTCCTTCCGTGCTGACCTGGCCGATGATCTCGGAGCCATGGCGCCTCGAAGCGCTGACCTTCAGGACATCAACACGCCTGTTCTTTATACCCGGCCCATCCACGCCTGCGTTCATTCGTTATGTCAGCGAGGCAATACCCGGAAGATGTAACAACGCCAGCCGCCCCGAGTAACCACGGAAGAAGGAGGACGAGCGAGGGAAGGTGCGGACAGTACAGTACGCAAGGGTCGAATGTGAAAAGAAAGTGATAGGCGTGGAAAGAAACCGCCGGCCCAAGAACAAACCAGACAGTCCCAGACCTAGCCGGACGCACACAAGAACCGGGAGCCAACCATCTCATTCTCTCAACGTGACGTGAGGTTTAGACGTTCTTTTTCCTTTAGAGCCAGTTCGGCCAGCCAGCGTATCAACCCAATCCGCGCCGCCGATGAAGACGAAGGAGAAAGAGAGGGACAAGAAAGGCGTGTCTCGCAACGGCGTTGATTCATCATCCGTTCCCACAACGCAGCCGTAGCCGCGTTTTCAATCAACGAAGCCAAACCGAGCACTGTGAGAAGATTCCATCCACCCCACGTGTAGCCGGACAAGGAGACTACTAGATGGAAAGAAGAGGAGAGGCGACTTTAAACCGAGAGGGACGCTAGTAGGTAGGGAGATAGGTAGGTAGGTAGGTAATAGGGGTAGTAATAGAAGCAACACACACCGACAAAGACTCGCAAAAAAAGAGACGAGGAAAAATCATTAGCTCCCGCACCCTTACACAACCCGCGCGCGCGCACCCGTTTCCTGCAACCAGTAGTACCCAGAACCAGACCAGAACCTAGAACCCTAGAACCCACAGTCCTGTCGCACCGCCTGCACCACATCAAATGTTGGTAACGGCAAGAAAAACTCCTCCCGAAGCAAAAGCCAAAAAAACAAAAAGATCCCGTTTGTTTCCCCCGTCCGCCCGTGTGCGCACCTAACCAGCTCCAGTTTGTCCCGCAACCCCAGCAACCCGAACCCAGTTTCATTTCGTGTCTTTTGCCTGCCTTTCCTTTTCCCTTGAAAGAGAAACAAAACAAGCGCCCCTGTTGGTGGTCATGGAAAGCAAAACCAAAAAACCTTCGCCGTCATGACCTGTGAATGTAGATAAGGAGACAAGGAAAGAAAACGACGGGGGGGAATCAATCTTTTTTTTGTTCGTGTCAAGTGACGAAAACGCCAGAGGAGGAAAGCGTGGGGGGGATATCAATCCGAAAAAGACAGATGCCAGCGCCGTGCTCCCCTTGTGTTTTTGTTGTAAAAAAGCCCGTCCCGAACGAGGGCAGCAGCAATGGCATGCATGCTTATGCTTTTTTTTTGTTTTTTTTTTGGGGGGGTTTTTGCAATTCATCAACCCCAAACCGAAGCCTGGACGCCGAGCGAACCCTTGGAAGATCCCCAAACGCTGCTGTTGCTTCCCCAGCCAAGTCCCGAGACGGTGGCGGCGGTGTTCTTCTCCGCGGCGCTGGAGGGGTTGGAGGCAGCCGATGCGTCGGCGGCAGCAGCGGCAGCGGCAGCGGCTTGGTGTTGGTCGCTGGCCGTGAAGCCGTAGCTCAATGGCGAGGGCAACGGCGTGGTGGAGCGCTTGCTCAGAGCCGGGTTCGCGGCCTGGCCTGAGGGCTGAACCGGACGAGTGCCGATCGGCGCAACGCCCGCAGATCCGGGCGCTTTGATGGCAACGCCGCCCTGGCGAGGCGGCGAGCCGCCCGTGGGCGAAGAGTTGGAGGTACGGCTCGACTGCTGGGCCGTCTCGAAGAGGCTGAAGGAGGCAGCCTGGTTGGAGGCGGGAGACGAGGTGCTGTTGGCACGCGAACGTTGAGCGCCGACGCCGGCATCCTTGCCATCACGCGGCGGCATCTGGACGGGCGGCTCACCGCCTGGCTTGGTCGGAGCCGACATGCCGAAGGGGTCAAAGGCCAGCGGCGAAGTGCCGCGTCCAGCAAGGGAGGTCTGCACTCGGACGTCCTGGCTCGGCTGGCGCGAGTCGGGATACAATGTGGAGTTTTCGCCGTACAGGGCGCGGTGCTGGCGCGCAATGAGCTCACGGCGTTCTTCCTCACTCATGGCATTTGGAGACATTGAACGGTCGGACTTGGCTCCCGAGATATCTGAAAGAACACCTAATGGGTTAACCATTGTTTCCTACTCTATTGTCCATTCTCGATCTCCTTACTCCTGTTGTATTGCTGCTCCTGGTGGTAGTTGCGCAGCTCCCGTTCCCGCTGAGCAGCCATGCGCCGCTTTGCCTGCATCATCTGGTCGGCTTCGTTTGGGCGAGGCGCGAAGCGCTGGTTGGCGTAGTATCCCTGGAGGTTCTGCGCCGAGTGCGAGCGGATGCCGTCGTAGTCGCTGACCGAGTGGTGGCGCTGCTGGGAGTTCATGCTGCGAGGGTCTGTCACTGGAGTCAGTACTGCGACGCTTGAGGCTGGCGACGAGACGTTGCTGCAGGTTGGCGTGCAACACTTACCATAACCTTCGCCGCCGCCGCCGCCGCCGCCGTACGCACGGCCCATGGGAGGCATCGAGTCCCGGCGCGGCACGCCAGGGGCGCCAAAATAAGGCATCTTGCCGCTCTTGTAGAGGTTGTCGATGGCGCGGTCAACCTCTGGTAGAATGTTAGCGCAGGGTCTTGCAGGGCTGGTGGTTGACGTGACGAAAATGGTACGACGGCAGCGGTTGTGGAGCCTTCCGCTGGAATTTCGGGCATTTGGGAACACCTGGCAGGTGTGCAGGCAAAAGGATACTGACCTTCTATTTGAGAGAGGAACGCATTGGGTTCCTCGCGCTGCACCGTCGAACTTGTGCCTGTATACGATTGTTACTCTTGTGCGGTTGGGTAGAAAGACGGCTGCTCAGCGGGCAAGGGCATACCAGATCGCGACGGAGGGGCGGGGGCCTCCCAGGACGGCTGGCGTCCAGCAGACCAAGCGGCGGATTCGTAGTAGGCAGACATGACCGTCTCGGAGTGGCGATGGGTCGGGAGCGGTGCGGGCGAGGAGGAGGAGGGCTCTCGTCGACAGGTCGCAAGGGCAGCAGGGTCTGTGTGCGAAATGTCGGACTGTGTAGGGGAGGATTAGAGATTAGCTGGACAATGCCAAGCTCTTGAATTTGGCACGAGGCAAGGCGGTGACGGAGACGGAGATGGTTATGTACAGGCGAAGCGGTAGTGGTGGTGTTGGGACGGGGCGTGCGGTGCTGGAGCGGATGGGATGGGACGATGGGGGTGGGTGGGCGGTTGAAAGGTGGGTGCACGCAAAAAGATTTCGTGGGAGTCGCGCGGAGATGATTGGGCTGCGCACACACACCTTGCCGAGGAATGCTCTCAGACTTTTTTTGTATTTTATTTTTTATTTTTGCCGCGATCCGCAGGGCAGGGCAGGGCAGGGCAGGGCAGGGCAGGGCAGGGCAGAGCAGACTGGAGACGACGTGAGAGCGGCGCAGGGCGCAGGGCGGGCGCAGGGCAAAGGAGCGACCGAGGGCAGAGAGCTGGAGAGTCGCGAGGGTGTTTGGGGTCGAGAGGAGAGCAAGATGTTGATTTGCAGGTGTTGAGGGAATGGTAAATTAATGCCCGTGATGGGTCCGCCGACGCTAGGCCACTCTCATTTCCGGCCCGTGGGCAGAGACGCGGCGGTGCGAAGACTGGACTCGACCCAGGGAGGGGAGCTGCCCGGCTACAGTACCTACATCTGGCGACCATCTACACTTCCTACTGCGCGCCATCGATGCTCAGCCGTCATCGAAGAAGGAAAAAATAAAAAATAAAAGTCTTCCTGGCCGCGCGCGCATGCATAAATGACGTTTCGTCCAGTCCGGCTTACGCGGGGCCCAGCGACCTACCTGCCTATCCGGTATCCATATTGGGCGACGCTGCTGCTACTGCTGCTTCAATGTCTGGTACGACTCCTCTCTCCCTCTTCCTCTCCCTCTTCCTCTCCCTCTTCCTCTCCCTCTTCCTCTCCCTCTTCCTCTCCCTCTTCCTCTCCCTCTCCCTCTTTCTCTCCACACCCACCATATCCATGCACCCCCGCCCCCAAAACCCTCCCAATAGCCACCCGCGCCATCCGGGATAGCTGCTGCTTCCCACTCGCCGCGCCACACCTGCATGCCAAGTGCCCAAGCTCCCTCCCGTCCTGCCTGTGCCTCTTTCGTCAGCAGACTGCCACCCACCTTTAAAACTCCGTCAGTCACATGGCGCTATTCCCTACCCATCCTTCACATCGCTCGCCCGCTCAAGTCCGTCCTTCGCCTTTGCCGCCCAAGTCCGAGTCCGAGTCTGTCGTCGTCCCGACATGGAGGAAATTATCAACCCTCAAGTAAGCATCTTGCCCGTTGACGACGACCTCTGATTCACCCGTCACAGGATGATCCATCTCGCTCGCGCCAAGCTCCATTATACTCGTTACGGCCTGGGTGCGAAAATCCTCAGGCAGAGGTACCGCCAGTTTCAGACCGCAATATTAAGGTTGTTTGAGCTGGGGCCCGCGCCTGCCGTCGCCCGTTGTTATGCTTAACCCGCTAGGTCGTCCTTTTGTCGCCTGCTGCCCTACTCTTCTTTTCTGCCCTGGCCCGACCAATAACAGCCGTCTCCGTCGTCCATTCTCATGGTGCGACCCAACGTTCAGCTATTTTCTTCTACTAGTCTCCATCTTTTCCCAGGCTTTTTCAACTAATTCGTTTGCAATAGATGACCGTGCACCCGCAGGCCTGCTGCAGCTAACCGTTGGCTGCGGGAGACGTCAGTCACATCCAACAGCCACCCCCCCATCCACGTGCTTTGCTCGTCAGTAGCCACCATCGACCGTTAGCCCCTTTCGCATCACCGGACGAGCGCCAATCTTCTCACGTGCAGTCCATCTGGCAGTAGGACGCGCCCATTTTAACCTCCGCATGCCACCATACGCGTACCTAGGACCCTGAATATTGGGGCGACTACAGTTAGTCACTAGCAGTTCATGTAAACCACTCGCAAGCGTGCACCACCGCCGTGAAACGACCATTGACAATTTCCTCGCGTTTCTTTGGCGCGACTGCCGTTGTACACATCCGGTATCAAGTTTTGTCAAATAGCGTCCAGGCTTCCGCTCAGTTGCCAGCCCTAAGCGTCATTTCTGTGCAGTCAATAGTCATCTGAGGACCAGAGCCGAGTTCAAGTATTGAATCATTAAATAGCTGACGGTCCTGTCTGTCCAGCTGGTCTGCTCAGTACGAGGAGGACCGTTGACTCTTTTCCAAGGTCAGTTACGGTGGCTGCGGAACCTACCAGTCCTTTTGACTGGCTCGCCTTTGTACCTGACGCTACGACGCCCCAATGGCTGAGGTTGGTCGACGGCGATGCCACCACGAAGCTGACATGTTTGGCGTACAGTTTCCCCATCTTGATAACCGCGCGCCTTGGGTCTTCATCACCCGGGCGCCAAACTCCGAAACCGTATGTGGAGGCCCTGGTCGTTATCGATTTACTGCGCCGCATGTCGCGCCTAGTCGAACATATATCAAGGAGACAAAAACAAAATCCAAATTCAAGTCTTTCATACATTCGACAATTCAAATCGTCGAAAAAAGTCTTGTTGCACCCAAAGCCATGACGGCTCCGGCTCAATCAGCGAGCACTGTACCCCTGAGCACAACACCCCCTGACCGTTCCAGCCCACCGGTACCGCCCCTCCTTCGCCTCCCTCTCGAACTCCATCACCTCGTCGCTGCACAACTGTCTCTACCGGGCCACCTCGCGCTCCGTCTGACGCACCCATACTTGTACAACGCGCTCGCCGCGCCATTCCCCGCGCCATCGCTCAGGAACCTCGACTCGTGCGCTCGACTAGCAGTGCGGACATATCTTTCGCCGTACTTTGCCGGCTGCACCGGAGAGTCGAAGCGGACGTCGCTGGAAGACGAGAAGAACCAAACGATAAAAACTGCAACCAAGGCACCGGCACGAGAAAAAGCTAGATCGCAGCCCAAAACCACATCGACACACTGCCTCCTCTGCGCCGCACCCTACGCCCCACGCCTCTTCAAAAGCACATCCAGCCCTGCCGTCGACGCAGCGGACCACGGCATCCCAATCACGACGTCCCCACTCCTCTCGTCTGCCGCCGCCAGAACGTCATCTTTCTCCTCGCTACCGGTACCCCTGGCCGACAGCAGCAATGTGCCGCCAGCAGTCGAGCAAGGCAGACAAAAGCTGCCGCGCTCGCATCCGGACTGGGAAGTGCTGGCGCTGCCCGATGGCGTCTGCGCGTGGCATGTGAGTCGGTTTGCGCGCGTCGTTCGCGAGTGGCCGGCCGGCCTGCCGCGCCCAACCTCTGCAGCAGACGACAGTCACAGTCATAGTTCAGATGCCAGCAGCGCCGAGAGATGCCAAAGCGACGCAGAGCAGCACCAGCAGCAGTGGAGCTGGCTCGCCTTCACCTCGACCCTGTGTCCGCACTGCGGCGCCGTAGCCGCTTTTCGCGCCTGCACCTGCTGCACCCCTACATCCATCACGTCCACTTCGACGTGGACTTGCGGTGCGCCGCGCAGCGACATCTCCTCGTCTCCTCCTCACGCCGCTGCTGTCACCGCCGACACGCACAGTCGCACGCACGTCATTGACTGCGAGGCGTTGGCGACGAGTGCGCCACGGCGACGCAGCGGGGCTGGTGACGGAAACGCCACCACCACCACTTCCTCAATGGCGGGTACCACCAACATCGCGGGAACCGTGGCGTCGTCTACCACCGCCACACCCGTCACGCCTGGCGGCGACGACGACAGCGGCAGACACTGCCAGACGTGCGCCCTCCGCCCCGTCACGGTGTACGTGCGCTACCTGCCCACCATCAACGACAACGACAACGACAGCGCAGCACCTACACGGCAGAACCAAGCGTGGAATGTCTCCTCGTACCGCTTCTGGCGTGATGCCCGCGACATGCTGTGGGTGCGGGAGGAAGGCTTCGCTTCGTCGTCTGGCGTCAAGGCAGGAGATGTTGGCGTCGACGACGTCGGAAGGTGGACGTGGGGCGCGAGAAGCATGTGGGCGTGGGCGTGGGCGTGGGCGTGGGGACGCGGGGCGGGATGCGGGAGGCAAGGGGAATGGGGATCAGCGGCAGCAGCGGGGACGAGGCGAGAGAGGAGAGGGGAGAAGAAGGTCGTCGATGTTCCGGTCCAGTGGGTTGCGGGCTTGTAGGTGCTCAGGAAGGGAGGGCCAGGAGGGGCAAAGGCAGTGGGCAGTGGTGTCTCCGTCTGATCGATTGGCATACTCTCATCGCCGAGGGGTGATGTGAGATGACGAAGACTGAGGTGGATGCTGGACAGATTTTGGATCCGTTTGATGGGCCGAAGTCGTCGTCGACTGTTGGCATAAAGTTGAAGAACAGGTACTTTAGATGCAATAGTGCAGACTGACAATCAGGAAAGCGTGCGGGTTCATAGGAATGACTTTATACCTCCAAAGAAACCGGACAAGAGCAAGAGGAGGAGCCGGTGAAGACTTCAAATTCTTCTCCCTAACTCGACTGGGTCCACAATCAAACGAGTGAGTTAACGGAGAAACATTGCCAACACGCTTCAGGCAAAGCACATCCAAAACCTACAGTCTTCTCACCGCAAAACCACCTTCTATCCACTCACCGAATCGCCTTTCGCCATCTTCCCTGCTCTCGAACCGTTACATTACGCTCGCCCGCCCGTTCTATTTTTGTCGAGAAACGCCATCAATTTAACCCACGAGATTGGAGACATGGGGGGGGGCGGACGATAAGGTTCACTAGGTCCCGCGCGCGCAGCAGGCAAGCATGCAGCCAGATACCTGGTGGCCGCTTGGTGGTTGTCTGCGCTTGCTTGCGCGCGGCTCTTGTGGTCTACCAGGGACAGGAAGAACTGGGGGAGGACGAGAAGGAGTGATTTCTGCGTAGCAATGGAAGACTGGAAGAAGATGGAAGACGAAAGGAAGAAAAAGGCAAAAATGAACAGGAAAAAGGAAGAGCGAACCTACACTTCGCGGCAAAGCAAGCCCCATGCCGCACACGACAAGCGGTACATCGAAAGTGTACATACGGTGGACGGTAGCACATGTCGCCGAATCGACACGGCACACCACCAGAGTATCGAACCGAATAGCGCCATACGCGACGCTACCATATCATCGCACGCACGTGTCGGCACATGCAGCGGCACGGCACTGTCGTTGGAGTTGATCAGGGAGGTTGGGATTGTTGGGGAGGTGAGGCGAAAGAGGCGGTTCCGATCCAGTTCCTGGGATTGCGACAGAGCTCATTTGGGAAGAGCGCTGTTTTGCAGAGCGGTCGGGATGTTCCTGGTCATTTTGTCTTTTGGCAGATTGACTCTAATGCGTCGTGCACTTCACGCTGGGCGATGCGGTTGCTGCAAAATCGATGATGTTGTCGGATTGGGGTCGCAATGGCGAGTCTGGGGTAAGCAAGGACATGTTTGGTAAGCAGATGCAGATGCAGATGATGGATTAGTCAAGGGGAAGAAAAAAAAGAGGGGTGCGTCGGGTTCGCAGCAGGTGGAGTGCTAATGGTGTTCGCATGGTTGCATCCAATTTTTTGTGCATGCGCACAGCCGATGCAGGACGCGGGGTCCGGTGAGCGGATTGCGAGGATGAGGTGGATGAGGGCGGTGATGCAAGGTCTCGAGTTTCGACACATTCGACGCGGGCGAGCGGTGGAAACAAAGGCAAGTCACGGCGAGCGACGGTGCCACGGTCGACGCGCTCTGGTGCTTCATCAGATGCTTCAGCACGCATGCTCCGGAGCTCGCGGAAGAGCGACGAGGGGAAGCGGAGGAAGGGCTTGTGCGCGTGACTGCAGTGCCTACCGGTGGTGTTGACGATGATGGATGACGATGCTCAGGTGCCGACGATTCGGCAGACGCAGACGGGCGCAACCGCGTCGATTGCCAGCGCTAACTAGCAACGCCCTGTCAGATCACCGTCTGACGTGAAAATCTGGAAACGGACCGGTCCCGGCAAGGCGGCCCAGGAGCAGGAAAAAGATGGGTTTTCTTTTCTCTTTTGTGCTTCTCCAGCTGCGGAAGCCGGGGTAGCCCACGGTATTCCGAGTTTCCGACGCCCGGGAGCGAAGCACGCGGGACGACGCGCCGGACGGAGTTAGGCACTACCTAATGCCTTGTGGCGCTCTCTGTTCGGTCTTCGATCCATCACACCAGCCTTTGCAGATGGCCGTCAAGGGCAAGCTGATGGTTTGGCGTTTGCTGACAAGGACACCAGTAGGCCAGCCACCGAGTGTCGACAGGAATGCTGAAAAGGCTCAGGCTGACCAAGCGAGTGCAGTCGACATGACATGGAGCCGAGTTCGGGACGTGCGCATCGCGTCGCATCGGAGAGAAGAGCATGATCTCATGGCTGCAAACGAGGCGCTGGTGCCGGCGCCCTCTGCAGACAATGGCTGGCGACGGGAGAGACGTGTGCCAGCTGGGTGGAAGGGGCTGCATCATAAGCTTTGCCGCCATCAATAAGACGACCCAGCCAAGCAGTCGACCGGGGAGCAACAGCTAAGTAAATGTAGATGGATGGAGTGACTGGTGGCGCCGGCGGCGGGAGTGCCGGGTCTGTGTCTGTGCTCCAGGAATGCACAAGATCAAGACCAGAGCTCCCTCCACCGGCAGGGCAGCCGCGCTACCAACTCACTACTTACATGCCTCACTCCTCTTCTCTCTCTTCTCATCACTCTCCCTCTCTCTCGAAACCATCTTCAACTCTCTCCCCCTCCAATCTCATTCCAATCGCTCGCTCAACAGGGGAGCGGTCCGCCACCCGCTGCGGCTCGCAACACAGCCAACAAGCTTAATTCCGCTTCCAGCACCCACCTACCCTGTCGCTTTGTCTGCCGCCCACCAACATGCCTGTCGACAACAATGCTGGCGAACGGTACGTCCATGTTTGTTTTCTATTCTCAGTCTGCCTGCTAGACGACATAAAACCAAACGTTTCTCTTCGTTTTCCTCTCCACAACCAATCTCGCTGACCATGACCCCTGCTCGATGCGGCTACAGCCACCTCACCATCGCCTTCAGCTCTTTCATGCTGTTCTTCAACGCAACATTGCTAGCCTGCGTCGCATACTTTTCGAGCCAGCTTCCCTTTGGCATCTCTGGCTCCTTCATTGCCTACTTCTCCGTCGCCAGCGCCCTGTGCCTGCTTGGCCTGGTTGGCAGCGTCAAGGTGCGTTCGTGCGTCATCATGACTGGATTTCCTCAGGTCCCAGCGTCACGTCCTTGCTTCGATCCCCTGCCTCACCCCTACCTGATGAAACGCCGTCACAGCACGCGTTTGCCAACGAAACGCAAAAATTGCAAAAATTCACACATTCTCCTTGGACGACGTTGCACCACCACTGTGGCACTTTGCTAACTGCCATACAGCGCGTCGAGCCCTTTGTGTCGATTTTCGCCAATCACGTCCTTCTCGACGCCATCCTCCTGACCATTCCGCGCATCGCCTTCCTCGCTTTTCTCTCCACCCTCCCAACTAGCATCTGCAGCGCCTCCGACTTTCCCAACTTTTTCCTCCCGCCCACGTCACCCACCCTACCCGGCACAGACACGACCCGCATCCATGCCTACGCAGGCTCTTATGGCGGCGCTGCCACGTCCAATGGCCACTTTTGGAGCGAAAACCGCGACCAATGTTTTGTCGTGGTCAATACGCTGATGGGAGTCGCCGCGTGCTTGGCTGTCATGACGGGCGTGGCACAATGGTGCGTTGCGCTGCGGGTGAGGAAGTTTGCTCAGGCCCTGCGGAGACAGAGCCTCGTGGAGCAGGCCGTGGAAGGCGACCAAGTGGTGGTTGTGACTGTGGATGAAAAAAGGGGCCTGGAAAAGGTGTGAAGTACCAAAAGCCATGGCACCCAAAAGACACAAGTAAGGAGCGCAACGTCGCGCTGTCCAGTCGCGGCGTCGACAGCCCCGAAAATGCTATCGCCTGCATCGTTTGAGCCAACGCATATCCAACGCGCATGGAACGCACAAAGACGAGACGAGACGAGATGCGAATTATACCCCTACCGGCACGGCTCCAGGTATCTTTTTTCCCTTTGGTATTTTTTCTTCCTATCATGACCTGGTGGTGCTACGGATACGACCAACACATTACAAAGCATGACACGGTTTGGATTTTGGGTTTTGGGTTTCTATTTGGTTTGGCAAGTGGAGCATCGCGTGGCATCACATGCTGGACTGCCCGTGGGGTGGAGGAGGAATTGCAAAGACGCAAGCACGGATTTGGAGTTGTAGAGAACGACACAATGATGGAATGGCATGGGTTCGGTTTAGTGGCAGGGACCTGAGGTTGTGCGTGGGACAAGAGTGAAGCATGTGAAGTCGAGGGGCGGAGAGCGACGACGGCCCAAGGCACTCCCGTCTGCGCGCGGGAGATCAGCGACGCGGAATAGTGACAAGGGGTAGCAATGACTTCATGCGAAGAAACGAAAACGAGCACCACCTGCACCTGTGACATCAGAGGTAGTCGATGAGCATCATCGCGTTCAAGTCAACTCCACAGCGCGATTTGGATCACGACATCGCAACCCCAGATCTACGCCACCGTCCGCGCTAGCTACATAGTCGACTCACCCCACCCACCACCCCCTGGAATTCTACTCGTCGATCGCTACCCCTCGCCTCGCTTAGCTGACCCCCCTGGCCGCCGTGTACAGACGTCTACCCATTTATCGTTGCCCTTCCCTCCGTCCTCTCAACACTCCAACTTGCCTCCCTCATACCCGCTCCAGTGACCAAAATTGTTACTTAACTGCGCTTTCGGAGCAAGCAAGCAGACAAACAACAGCATTTGAGAAGGAAGCACTACTTTTTCAGAATTGATTACAAGATTTTGTTGTTTAGTCCCAACTGACTCAACTATTGTAGAGTAGAAGTAGGACGAACGGCAGAGATTTCTTGCTTTCACGCCTGATGTAAACGCCCGTCTGTCTCTGCTGTGGTCGGTTTAAAAATCGACGACCAAATCAGATCACCTTCTTGATTCTCTCTCTTCGTTTTTCTTGTTCTTTTCTTCGGCTTCGCCTTGTCTTCAAGGCTTATTGGTAGATCGCCGGAAAGCCATCCAATGTGTGCGAATGGTGACCAACACGGACGGCTTGGAAGACTCGCGCATGGCTTCGGCCAACTGCACTATGCCAACCACACTTACTTACAGCGGTTATGCATCATGAAACTCGACCTCATCCCGTACTCGCATCCGCTCGTGTATGCTGCGTCGCTCGCTTCTCTCTCCCGCCAACTCTCCGCTTCCCTTCCGTCTACTTGCCTCACTCACCTCACCCGTCGTCGAAAAGCACTTCTTTAGCCGGCGTAGTAGCGCACCACGTCGTCGCCGTACCACCGTCTGCCGACGTCCTCGTGGCTGCGGATCCACTTGCGCAGCTGCGACTCGCCAAGAGCGTCCCAGCGCGCGTCGAGGAAGCTGGACACCGTGTCTGCCGGTTTGGGTCTTGCTGTCGGGTCGTTCTTTCCAGTACCTTTTGCTGCGTCCTTTTGGTTGTTTTGACTGTCGTGCTTGGAGTGGGTGTCTTGCTGTCGACGCAGGGTCCGCACAGATAGCGGCATGTAGGAGCGAATCTCCGACACGGTCATGTCCAAGGGGAGGCCTTGGAAGAAGGGGATGCTGTAGCGGGCGGGTGAGGATGGTAGGGGTGCCTGCGTGTGTCAGGGGATTGTTTCGCGGCAAGAGGGTGTAGGAGCATGGTATTGGTCGAGACATGAGCATCGTGCAGATGGAGCAACGATACAAAGGTGGTAGACTTGGACATCAAAGAGAAGCGGTGGGACATGAGACAGAGGTTGGCCGACACGTGATATCAAGCTGAGCTACAGGCAGGTCGTATGGCAGGCAATGTGAACAATGGGAACGAACTCACCGTTACTCTGTGTACTGTGGCCTTGACTGCCCCCTCAGTCGCGGCTTCAAAAGCATTTCCAAAGTTGACGACAAAGGTATCATCAATTGGCGGAGCGGATATCCAAGTCTCGCCATCGGCGGCCAGCACCTCAAGGCCGGCTTCCCGGCCAATCTGCAAGAGGAAGGTGAGCCAGCCGCTCGAGTCCTTGTGGGGGCCAACCCCTTGACCGCAATTCGTGCTGTTGGGCGGGTACTTGAGAAGCTTGATGCGGTGCTGAGGGGGCAGGTACGTCAGCCTGGTGGTTGTCGGCTTGTCCGAAACGAGGCGCGGGTCGTCCGAAATGGACCTGTTGTCGGAGCGAAAGAATTGATCAAACGTGCCCACGGGGATTCCAAAGGCCTCCTCGACCAGGTGCACAAAGCGGTACGAGAGGGCCTGCAGCGCATCGTGATAGGTCTCGAGGGCCTGCCGGAAGCCGGGCAGCAGGGCCTCGGGCGGCCATTGATTGGGTCCGCGCAGTCGCCAGTACAGCTGGGAAAAGTCGCGCGAGGAGCCCGCGTTGCTGTTGGACGAGGCAGCGCTGTTTCTTCTGCCTTCAGCCGGCTTGTACGCGACGGGCAGCTCGGTTGCAAAGTCGAATTGCTCGCGGAGGTCCTTTTGGCCAAGAGTCGTCTCTTCGGCGAAGCCACTGTAGCCGAGGAAGTGCGGCGAGTTGAGCTTGGACAAGTCGGCCTTGATGTCAGTGGGCAGGTCGAACAGGGCCGGCAGGCGGCTGGTCAAGTGGGATACGGTAGAGCTGGCAACGCCGTGGTTCTTGATGTATAAAAAGCCCACGTCGAACAAGGCCTCGCGCAGCTGGCCAAGCAGAGCGGGGCGCTGGGCCGGGTCGTCTGCCAGAGCCAAGTCGAGGATTGGGAGATGAGCCGGGACAGATGAACCCATTGTGAGATGACGAGGCTAGAACGGTTGACGCTGAGGCGTGGCTGGCCCTCTATATGGTGGTAGTCAAGGAAAAGGAACTGGAAAGCAGCCATCCATGGCTATGACGTGCTTGGACAAAGACTGGGCTCTGCTAGCACTGAGTGGTCTTGATGATGCAGCGGAGGGACAGGCCAGGTCGTTCCGTCCGCCTCGCCTCGTCCCCAACAAAACCAAGTCGGTCACATCGCGACTGAGACGCCAAGCGGGAGTGACTTTTGTATCTGAGCTGCTGACTCTCATTCGGTCCTCACAGGGATCATGTCTGTCAGGTCGTCAGGACGTCATGGCTAGGTCATGTGAGCTAGCCCGTCACGTCACGTGTGATAAGAAAGTCCACCTGCCCGTGGTGCCACTATCACGACCCCGGTCACCGCCCAGACTCCACAGCTCCTTGACCACCACCTACGACCATCTCCCGTCACCTCTCTCAACCTCCCTCACCCACTCGCTCTGACTCGCCCACATCCTCCGCGACATTCATCCCCACATCCCACAAGTTGACGCCACCAACATCATCATCTCTTGCGAAGCTCAAGTCTTGCGCTCGAGTGCTGCAGCAACAACCAATCCACCTCCGCATCAACGGTTGAGCAGTCAGCCCCACATATCCGCCCAACCATGCAGTACATTCGCAGTACCCTCAACACGCTGCGCGACACGTATGCGCCCATAACTCACACCTCGACCTTTCGTGCCACGGGCCAAATCACCCCCGAGGAGTTTGTTGCCGCTGGCGACTTTCTCGTTTACAAGTTTCCCTCGTGGAGCTGGTCCGACGCAGCACACCCCAGCAAGCGCGTCTCCTACCTACCGCCTGGCAAGCAATTTCTAGTCACTCGCGGCGTGCCATGCCACCGACGCCTGGACGACAACTTTGCCGGCGACGGCGGAGATGAGGGCACCGTCGTTGGCGATGGCTTTGCTGGAGGCAGCGGCGGAGACGACGGCGACGACGGCTGGTTGAGGACCGGAGGCGGTCCCGGAATGGGTGCTAGCCAGGAACGAGCCGCCCGCGACGTTAGGACCGTTGACGACAAGGGCGAGCTGAGCGACGCTGCTGAAGAGGAAGAGATTCCAGACATGGAAGACGACGAGGACGACGAAGAGGCAATCATCCGCGACCCAAAGGCTGGCACGGGGACGACAGCGTAGGTGCTTCGGCAAAGTGTGTCCAAAGCTTGTACTGACCCAAGACAGCCCGCTTCGTACATACACGCTCTACATTACCTACACGCCTTACTACCGCACCCCGCGCCTCTACCTTAGCGGATATGTCTCCCCAAGCGAACCCCTTCCCCCTCACCTAATGATGGAGGACATTGTTGGAGATTACAAAGACAAGACCGTCACGCTTGAGGACTTTCCCTTTTTCGACGCTGGCATCAAGATGGCCTCGGTACACCCCTGCAAGCACGCTTCGGTCATGAAAGTATTGCTGGACCGCGCAGATGCTGCCCTGAAGCTGCGTCTGGCCAAGCTCAAGGCGGGTCAAGATGCTCAAGACGTTGGCAAGGAGTTGGGCATGGAGGGCCTCACTGAGCAGCTACAGGGCGTAAAGATTGAAAAGAAGGACTCGGACAAGAAGGACGGCGACGAATGGGAGGTGCTCGATCAGGCAAGTGCGCCGTCAGAGGAAGAAGAGGTGGCCATTCGAGTGGATCAGTACCTGGTCGTGTTCCTCAAGTTCATGGCGAGTGTCACACCAGGCATTGAGCACGACTTCACCATGGGCGTGTGAGGACGCGATCTTATCTGCAACGTTTGCCGTCTTCACGCCATTTCTTTCGATACGATACTTATGAGTCAGCGGGTTGAACGGCGTTCAATGGGTGGCACGGCCACTAATGTCTCCGAGCGTGATGGATTTGCCACGTTCAGGGTAATGGGAAAGGCGTTCAGCCGGCGAAATGGCATTCGAGCAAGTAGAGGTCGAGCCAGCGGATAGCACGGGACAGTCAGGGCATTCGAGTAAGCGTTTATGATGATCCCAGAATAGATATGCTTTCAAGTCGATATAGGCCCTACCAGTTCCATCTCTTATTTAAGCCACTGTTCATTCAGGCCGGGTCCAGCTTCAATACCATCAGTAAAAAGCCTCGACGCCTCGACGCCCTGAACGCTTCCTTTCAACTCCACGCTCTACTGCTCCATCACATACTCCGTGACCCCAAGCAGGTACCAAATCTCATCATTTTCATATCAGAAAGAGGCCGTCAAGTGCCATTAAAGTAATTCATCGTCGTGTCATCATCGTAACGGCGTGACTCATACCGGGGGCGTCTTCCGCCACCACGGGACAAGGATCAAGGCACAAAGGGACAACCTTCATGTCCTCAACCATTTCGTTCCACTTTTTTCAACCCTCGCTCAGATGGGCGCTCGTTCCATGGACAGGTATCTCCAACTTTCAGTTGAGATTGCCCAGGAAAACCACCAGCACGGCACAATATCTGCGGATCAAGGTTTGTCAGGCGCAGGCTCATCATGATGCAGAGGAGATTGCAAACGAGTGACTGATTGACTGACTGCTTCTTCCGCCGATAGGGACAGACTTGACGAGTGGATGTACAAATGATGCTCGCCGGCTACATGGAACGGAAATATGTATGGAAGGAAACTAGAGAAGACCGTGGGGTCAAGATTTCTGAGGGGTTGTCCCTTTTTTCTTTGCTCGTATAGAGACAGACGATAGGCAAGGGGAAGGACAGTATTGACAACAGAAAACGGAAGCCCATCAACACGTACAGAACATCGGCACACGAGACATACACACGGCAAGAAAGAAAACAAACACGCGACTTACGCTGCAGTAGCGGCAAACACCTCGTGGCGCTTCGCCTTTGTAAAGACAGACAGGGCTGCCGAGAAGACGAGGGTAAATGCCAGAATGACGAGGATCTTGGCCGTGCCCGACTCCTCCTGCAGGAAGAGCACGACGACGGGCGCCATGAGCAGCACCACGGCCACCATGGTGATGAGGATGCGCGCGAACGTGTCGACTCGGTGCTTCGAGTAGAGCTTGGTCTCCTTGTTGGCCGTGCTGCGCCGCTGCGCCGGGTCTGAAAAGGCGAGCTGTGGAGGACATGGCGTTAGTCAAAAGGACTGAAATCGAGCCAAGGGTAAGACTGCATTACCCTCGTAAGGCGATCCGGCAACATGGGCAAGAAGTAATCTTCAATGAAGGCGTCGAACCAGCCGCCTTCCTTGGGGTCGACCAGCGCCACGAGGTCCTGCTCGGCCATGATGAATCCGTTCTCTGGCTCGTAGAGCGGTTTCTTGTTATGCATCCAGTTGGACACGGAAGTAAAGTTACGGTGTGTGGCTTGAGGCAGTGAGGCCATTCGCCTTGCGCGAATCACCGCGTCGTCTGGATTTTGCCAATGTGTCAGTGAGGGAGTCCTGCTTGCTATCATGCCTCTTCTGGACAGTTTCAGCAACTACGCACCATACTCTCTGAGCTTGTCGTCAATCTCTCGAATCAGATTCGCCCTCACGTCAGACCGCGAATCATCGGACTCGCGGGATTTGAGGAAGCGATCATTCCCATCTCTGATGTCCATCTTGTCCAGCGCGAGCAGTTTGGATTCCAGCGCTCGCAGCTCATCTTGCCGGTACAACAGCACTCTGTTGTGGAGGAAGCCGTAGCGCCGACACATCATGAAATTCTCGTCACTGTTGAGCATAGCAGCGAGCATCGGGTAGCCCTGGGGATGATAGTCGATGCAGTGCATGTCTAGCTCGCTCTTCTTTCTCTTCTTTGGGTTCTCGAGGCCCGTCGCCCTTCTGAATCTGTGCCAGGCATTTGGTCTTGGACCGTTGTTTCCATTGTCTGCCGGTTGTCAACGAGGAAATGAGCTTAGAGTCAAGGAAGTGTCAACGCACTTGCTTCGAGGTCCTCAGAGACATTGTTTTCCTCGAATTCCTCTTCGAACTCGATGACCTCTTCGAACTCGATGACTCATCCTCCTGGGAATTCGTCTCGACGCAAGTATCTTCCGTATCAACGGTATCGTGCCTGTCGTTTGGTGGCTTCTCTGGATCCCTTGTCTTCGTATAATCCGAGGTAAAAGATGATGAGGCTGAGGGAGACGCCGGCTCAGGTGACTCTAAAAGTGGGGGCTGTGTCTGCGGAGGCGTGACGATTGACGACATGGTCAGCGCAAGAGAGGCAGATGGGGCCGTATCAGAAGGATCAAATGTCCAATGCCATGGATCAGGTCGGAATGAAATGGAAGATTGCAAAGGCATATAACTGGAGTTGAGGGGACGCCGAACTCCATAAGCATAGCCTCGATTCGTGCAGATTGTTGACAAGGCTTGAGGCACAGCCTTGTGCAACGTTTGAGGGCGGAGTTGCCAGCCCATGATTTGTCCGCGCACCCTATCACAGGATAAGCGCCCTGGAAGCCACACGGCATGTTCTAGCCACTTGGTTCAGAAGAAACGGACAGGCTAGACAATCGATTTCCTCTATTGAGGACTAATAAGTCACACCTCCCAAAAACCGATAGAGCTGCATTGGCCACTGATCAGGATATTTTTTTCCAGCCGAACGTACTTCTCAGGCACCGCCTTGACCAGTGACTTGCCCTTCTTCAGATTGTAGACCGTTTTCCCATTTTTGTCTTTGGAGATTTCGTGTACTGTGAAGCCCTTTTGCTCCTGGAGCTCATTACCACCCTTGAGGTAAGATACATTGTCTCCTTTCTCAAAAAGAGTCGGTGCCTGGCGGCAAGTCAAACATCTGATCCGTGTTGGGGAGCATTCAAAAATACGCACCGTGTCTACGACCTTGGCTTTTACGACGCGCGACCTGAGGTCGGGAGCATCATCCAGATTCGCCTCTTCGTCCAAGCTGAAAAATGTGACCGTCTCCTGAGGATCGTTCTCCATCTCGTCAAATGTCAGCAGCAAGCAGGAGCCACAGGTGGCGAGAAGCCTTACGATGTCAAGGTTCTGGTTCGACTCGGACATGCTGGATCGACGCGAAAGCGGGCAACCGGCCTTGTTCAACTATGCCGCACCGTCTAACGTCTTGAAGGCTTTATATGCAGTTTGGAGAGCCTCATGGACGGCGACAAGCCCAATTGTTGGATTGATGCGATTGCAAGAATGCTTCTTAAGCGCGAGGCTGAAAGCTGGCAATAAGCGTGTCGGCCCCCAAACGCAAGGCAAACGTGGTGGTGGCTAGCAGATGCCGGTTATGTCCGTGATGTGGCATCCACACGCCATACTCGGTGCGTGGAGCGTGTGGCTTTCGGCAAAGCACCACTGCCGCCCCCATTGTTATCTGCGACCGGTTCTCGAGTCTTCAAAGCCCCCCATTGCAAAATTTGCATTTGCCAATCACCAGACAGTTGTCATTTGAGGATCAAACAGCCTTCCCATTTCATGGTAAGCCGCCATAAGCAATAGCTGATTACTGATTGAGTATCCAGAAGCCCAAGATCGAATCAAAGACACGTGCAATCCGCCAATGCGCTCAACTTGCTGGAAAGCAGACACCACTCGTCAAAAGCAAGCTCGGAGGATGTAGACAAAAACCATTGATAAAGGAAAAGGAGACGAGGCTGGAGCGTGAGATCGGACCCAATCACGCATGCCGTGGCCTCTTCAGGCGAGATTCGTCTAGATCCAGCGCCACTGGATGGCTGTCTCGTTTCCTTTTGACCGGGCTCGCCTTTGTTGAATCCGAAGTTTCTGCCTCAGATATGGCTGCGAGGGGCGATGACGATCTTCTGCGTCGAGTTGGACTGACGAAAGGTTCCTGAGGCCTCGAGCCATTAGGCGTGCTGGGTGCAATAGGATTCAAGCGCAGAGTCTGGGATGTTTCTTCTTTTGCGGCTTCTGGTCTTTCGTAATTGTTCCAGTCATGCAGCTCGGAGTTGCGCCGCGACAATGGCCCAAACGAATTTTGTTGCTGAGTTTGACTGATGCTCATCCCGTCTTCTTTCTGCTTGCTTAGGCGCGTCTTCTCTCTCTTCATGCGGATTTTATTCAGCAACGGCTTGATCATTTAAACTCTGTTTACAGATTCGACAAAGTCATCAATCTGTGCCGCGGGTGCGACGAGGTTCGTGAATTTCATCTCTTGCACATATGGGACGTACTGCATGTGCGATGCCAGTTCTGTCATGATGCCTGGATTGGGAAGCTCTGAGAGTTGAAATCGCAAATCCACAAATATGGGAGAAGATTTTGGAGGTTCTGGCATCGTTTGGGGCGAGCTTGATCTTGGAGCAAATGGGATGATCCTGATATAGCCAAAGTTTTTCGAAGAGCAGTCGAACAGGAACGGCTTCTTTGACAGAGGAGATGCAAAGTAGACCTCGCGATACAGGTCGGAAGTGGTGAATCCTTTAAAGCCATGCTCCTTTCGAAGAGCACTGAGTGCCCGCGTGAGTCCGCCCGAGAACGAGGACGCGTGAGTTGGTCCAAGTGCTTCCTCTTCAGGGGGAACGCAGCTCAAGAGTTCGAATTTTCTCTTCCCACACCTGTTTTCGGGAAAGGCATGAGCAGCGTAACAGCAGTCAACAATGACAAGCGTGTCGGTATCCTTCGCCTTCAGGGGTCGGAGAAGTCCGTCAGCCTTGAAAAATGCTCCAGCTTTGGAGCTGACCATGTATTTGATTAGTGAATTGATGAGAATGCCAATTGAAGATGTACGCACCTGATGTTCATCGAGTGGCCATCTTTTTCACCATGGCCTCCGTAGTAGATGATGCTTAACTTGTCCGGGCCCTCATACTCATTGGCCCACTCTTCCAACCGCACCTCGAGTTCCTTGGCTGAACGAGCTGGTGTATCTGGGAACAATGGAATGGCATATCGCTCTGTGTAGAAGCCAAACTGCTCTCTAAACACGGCTTCGAGATGCATCGCCTGCATACAGTTAGTAACATGACCGCAAAAGAATACATGACTGCCTACTTCGCGCTCAAAACTCTTGTTGTCGCCTTCCCAGTAGATAAGCAAAACGCCAACCTTGGAATAGCCCGTCGGTCCGTTCCCATAACGACCATGCAGAGTCTTTTTGAAGTTTAACTTGGCTTCTTTTCGCCGAATCCAACCGTCGTGGTCTGACTCTTGTGTGGCCGTTCGTTCTGGAATGGGTGCTTCTGAGACTGGGGTTGCAGGTGCCGGAGCACTGTCCGAAGGAAGCGAAGACACCATGATAGACCGAAAAAGCAAGTGTGCCTGGCAGTCAAGCTGTAGAGCAAAAGAATCCGGACTGAGGGAATTGCCTGGATTTGAGGCTTCGCGAGGAGGAGCCGGACGCTTTTGGTTTGAACAAACGAAGAGCAGAGAGGCTTTTGCCAGAAACGCCAACAATGGAGGTATATCTAGAAGAAGCTGATTGCAAAGTACAAACATAGCGTCGGGCGAAGCCGCGGTGGGCAGTGCGGCGGGCTGCTGACATGCGCCATTGGGGGCGACAATGTTTACAATGTGGAGGGCGAGCGGAGGCTGACAGCCTTCACAACCCCATCCACGTTCGGGCGCCAACTCAATCGGGTCCTTGCGGCCGTGAAGCGAGCTTGATTCGTGTCTGATTTCTTCATTGACGGCTTTGGCTGGCCAAGACCTTCTGGGCGAGTGATTGAGGGTGGTGGTGGTGAGGAGTGGAGATGGTGAACAGGGAAGAAGGAAAGTCGGCAGCTTATCTCCATAATATCGGAAGTGCGACCAGGATACGTCAGTGCATGAACACGGCTAGACTAACCAAATGAGGATGTGGCATGAAGTGGAAGGTCTTTCGATTTTCCTCCGTCTTAACCTTATTTCTACCATGCATCCGAATATTTTCGGCTGCACCTTTCTCTACCTCAGATCTGGTATTCGGCCGCGCTCACATTTTGATGTCGTTGAAGATTGCTCTCTTGGTGAAGGGTGGACATGTTAAATTCATGGCTTTGAAAAATGCATATGTGATAGTACATGCTTTTGAAGGAGCGTCCCAACCATTGGAGTTCCCTGCGAAGTGCGTTCACCAGCACTCGCAAATATTTACTGTCGATCAATATTGACAAACCGCCGACTTTTCCTTGTCCGTTCATGGACGCTTCCAGAACAAAACACATTAAGCATTACCCGTAGAGACTGTCGCAGTTGGGCTGATTCTACTGATCGAACCCTGCGATCCCAAAACCGAGAGAGCGTCGTGTAAAGAGTGTCGTGGTATCATAATCATAAACCGTCTCTTTCCTCCTCGATTACCGCGAGGCCAGCCGACCCAAACGTCAACGAGCGGAGCCGTCAACGCCGATGCATGCAAAAGGCAATTGTGTTGTCATGCAAACAGAAAAGATGATGCGAAGTCGAAGAAAGAGATGCCTAGGGGCAGTTTGTGCACTTCTGGCAAAGGAACGACGTCATATTGCTGTAGTCGATGCCGTTGTAGTTGTCGAACTGGGTGGAGCCGGGATACTGGATGAAGAGATCGCCGTGAGTGGTGCAAGAATTTTGCGAACTGATTAAGAAGCATTGTCAGCGCATGGAAAATGAGTGCAGACAGCGTGGGAGATTCGTACTTTGTGACACGGCACAGAATTTGGCGGCCGGGGGCAAAAGTGAGGACGTTCTGGTAGTAGGGTGCGGGGAGGATGTTGCATTCGTTGGATTTGTACGTCTTGGTGTAGCAGTCTCCGGAATTGTTGGCGCCCGTGCAAATTATTACCTATGGGCAGTGAGTCAGTGGCTTGGTTTTGGCCTTTGAAGTCGGTCGTCAACTTACTTGACCTGCTTCGATGTCCACATCCTGACGCTTCTCAATGGTGGGTGCGGCAGCGGAGAGGGAGACGATGGAGACGAGAGCAGCGGCGACGGTGAAGGCGTGCATTTTGTGTGATTGAACGGTGTCGATGCGACAAAGAGGAGGGCGGAGATGGGTGGATGGTGATGAATGATCTCGGGTGGTTGATTATTGATTAAATGGTAATGGGACGATGGATGATTGACTTTGGAGGGAGAAGAGTAGACTTTTAAGTATGAGCAATTGGAAAAATAGGAACAACCAAACGGGCAATGACGTCCCGGTAGCAAGGTAACGGCAGCAGCCGCCTGGGTCAGAATGTGCGCTAGTGGAGTGCGGGTACGATTGACAAGGGTCGAGGACAAGCAGTCTTGGCTCCATGACCGTGCTGTAGCAACGATGGATTGTGGTGGTGACTGAGGTGGCGTCCGTGAGCAGTACGACGTAGGATCAGAGGATGGACTGGGCTGCCAAAAGTTGAGGCACACGCCGTTCCGCTTGACTGCTCCCTAAAGTCATCCTTCTGAAGAGCTTGAATGCTCCTTAGGTTTCATGTCTCCGGCAATTTGATGGCTCCCCTTGTCTTCTGTGATCAGGGGCTCAAATAATCGATATTGATCCCCTTTGAAGATATGGATTCCCGGTGCTCACCCGCTTTCCGTCTTCCGTGTGCCGTGAGTTTTGGCAGCACGCCTGGTCCCTCACTAAAGCACTAGAAAAGCCGACCCGATGACCATGATGCCCCCTCAATTCCTGTTGTGGTAAGGAGGGTCGAAGCGAAAAGGCGGGGAATTCGCGTGTGGCTGCAGCGCCTGGCTGCAAAACGTCCCTCGATGCTGACCGTAGAGTTCCATCGCGGCAATAACAAGAGACCAGGCAATTGAAAATTCCAGAGCGACACGGCAGTGACCTTGCATCCTTCCGTAACACAGTCTAGAAGGCTCTTTCAGCTCATGTACGCGTGAATGCACAGAAAGCCGCACCCGACGGCAACGGCGACACCCCTGCACACCGCCAATGAGCAAAGGGAAGATGCAAGGAATATTGAGGCATCCCGCATCCTCAAGGTTGAACGTTCGGCGAGCTGCTTCCGAAAATCTTCTTCCTGCTTCGTCGTGTCCCGGTCCTTGACCCCGTGGACAAATATAGGATCCATGATCATCCGACCGGGCGCCTGTCTTGCCATTCTCGCTTTAGCTCCAATGCTTAGTTGCACCTTGCCTGTAGCTGCACCTGCAGTAGTCCGTACCTCAGCACGTATATCGACAACCAATCGCTTGTTCTGACCGTAAAACAGGTCAGCACGATAGACTCCGGGGGGCTGTACATGTCGCACTCAGCCTTTCATACGCAAGACAACAACTCGCTGTTTCCACTCGTCAACTCCGCACGTGTCTGCAGACCGGTATGTTGTAAAAGCGACTCACTTGATCGAGAGGCTGTGTAACCGTTTGCCCTGCGTTGCCCACCGTCTGCTGTGTCTCGACCCTTCAGCCGCGCTGGTCGGCGGACGCCTTGCCGCCGCCTCGCTGCCATGTGGCTGGCCAGAAGCTGCGGGCGCGGATGGCACTTGAACGAAGTACGGAATGCGGTCATGGTGGCGGCCTACCAAGCTCGGAAAGGACGCGCGAATTCGTCGGGAGGTACGGCAACCATCTTGAACGTATTTGAGTCCTGGTCTCTCGTACGTGCTTGCCCAGCATGTTCCAATGGCGCCTGTGCGCACACAATAAAAGTGGCCTCACAAGTTGCTATAGCAGGCATTCATTATTGATACCGAGACCGTTCGGCCGAATCCCAGATGTTAGAGACAGAGCGATCTTGCTGTCCCGACACTCGCTATTACTGAACTTGAGTGGTCCGAGGATTATAAGCCAGTAACGGGAAACCACGCGAGGCGCTGGAAGAGGAGCGCCGCCACGCTGTCATGCAAGTGTCTCGCGCCGTGCTCGATCAGAATCGACGTGTCGGTGGCTTCAGACGCAGGAAACGCCATACGGATGGCGAGTACATCAGGATACAATCACGGAACGCGTAATCGGGGACAACTCGTAAGTTGCGAGCTGTGGAATCTAGACAGTAATGAGCCGGCGGTCGCGGAACTGGACAGAATGACAGGTTAGACTGCAACCAACACGATGCTGCAGGTGCCATGTGCTTGCGAGAATCCTCGATGCATGCCGTTACGAAAAGAGCAATTTGGACAATCATCCCATCTGATACGCTCCAGCTGGGTATCCGCCAGCCGTGAAAAATCGCTGTCCACAAATCCACCAAACCGGTTCCTCCCAAGAACCCAAAACCCCAGAAAACGCCAATCGTGAACGGTTTGCAGACGACGTAGAAGACCAGCGCCGTGTCCAAACGTCGAATGAGAGCTTTACATGTAGCCTTCTTGAAATCTCTCCATCCCCTTGCGTATTTCTGCCACGATCTCTGTTGCTTCCTCGCGACTCTGGCATTCAAAGTCATACCGCTTGCTTTCGCGCTCGCGATAAACCACGACTCGAAAGCTCTTTGGGTGTTTGCTACTGACTTTGCTCCCAACCACACTGCTGAAATGCACTGTCGTCGTCTTGCCAGTCCCGGCCACCTTGTTCGTTGCGCCGTTTGCAATCGTCGTATCTGCTGGCATTATGTGCATGTACTCGCCATCCATGGCTAGCACGCGTGTCGACGAAGAGGTAAATGACATTGGTTGCTTTCGCGTTACGACGTAGCGCTTGTACGGAGTGTTTGACGTCGTCAGTGAGAGCAAAGCGTCTTGCTTTTGAGCAAGGGGATGTAACAGTCCTGTCGACGACGCGGCCGCAGCAGTGGCCTTCTTGCCCTTTTTGGGCGTCCCGCCAGTGCTAATGAGCAATGGAGCGTTCGGACTGGAGCTACCAGGAGACCCTGAAAGTCCAAATGCACCGTCGCCGACGAAACGGCGCCGCGCAAGGTCTAGCTCGGTGCGGGTGCCCAGAGCCTCGACAGTGCGGTCCAACGGCGCAACTGTAGCTGTACCAGACACTTTAAGGACGTATAGAGCTTTGTCGACATTTAGATCTCGGCAGACCCTGTCAAAAACTTCGGCGATGTACGTATCTGTCGTGAACTCAAGACGCGAGGTGCGCGAGGTGAAATCATCGGAAATATAATGGATTGTCAGTGTTCGCGGAGCTCCTGTTCGTGGAGTGGCATGGGACACGGGTATTGCCGGAGCATCGAGAAGGTTGTTGCTATCTTTTCTTGGTCCGCTTGGAGCAAAGGATGGACCTGTGATGGGATTCTGCTGAGGCCCAAGGAGTATTGCCGACGTTGGATTTGAAGAAGGCAGGAGCCCAGAGTTTGAAGTTGGCGTTGGAGATGGAATTTTTTGCAGGTCATTGGGACCGCCGGCCTGAGCTTCGGCAGCTTCTTTACTGTACTCTGGCGTGGTTCTTTCGTTGTCTGCAAATTCTTCAGGCGAGGCCTGGACAAGAGCAAACTCATCCCATGGTTTGTCGCGAGACCTTCCCCGCTGAGGCCTGTTGTTGGTTGACGTAAAATCCTGGATTGGACGAGTCCGAGCGAAAGCAGGAAATTCGTAGTCGACCTCCTCGTCCTCAATCATCCTCAGCACCCAGCAGTTGACGTTTCTCTTCTCGGGGGGAATCTGGGACTCCAGGCCTTCATCCTGGTATTTGAAAAGCGCGAAACCAATCGCCTCGGCGACTATCACTTTCGTGCCTTCGTCAACGGTCTTGCGAAGCAGAATCTCATAGGGCTTGTGAGGCCTGCTAGACCACGGTGCGTAGATTTTGATGTACAGTGGATTCGGTTCTCCTTCGCCAGACAAGGTACCAAATCTCTGCAGAGGATCCGCGGGCTTGTTGGACTTGGCTTTGAGGGCTTGAGTCAGCGCGCTCACAGGCTGCACCATGCTGATTGGTCTCGCAGGAGGTAAAGTTGGCAACGCTGATTGTGCCTGTTTAGTTCGCTTGTTGGGTGACGAATTGTGCGGTGTGATGGCCGGAGGAATGTTTGTTGGTTTGGGCAGAGGCGTCGAGCCCAATGGATCAGCCTCAACACCCAGAAGCGAATTAGAATCCGCTGTTCCTGCTGCAAAATCCGAGTCCAGGTCGCTATCATCGGACTCGGAGCCGTCAATGTCCTCCCCTTCGTCTTCCTGGATCTTTTCGGCCAACAAATTGGTGGCCTGAGTAGCCCTGCGGGCATTTATTTGTTTCCTCTTGAAGACAGAGGGGTCAAGCTCATTCTCGGATGACATCTCACTGCTTGTGACGGTATCCCTCCGAGACCTTTCCTTGACAGACTCGAGCGCGCTCAGCGAGCCCCTTCTCGGTGGAGCGGCTGAGTCCGGTGGTTTCGACGGCGAAGTTACCATTATCATGTCCGGACCTTCCGCCATACTGGTTTTTTGCAACGGCGAGGATCCTGCCCTCGTCCGTACTGGCATCTTGGTAAACTTGATCTGCTGCGCTGCTCGTTGCCCATCCCCTTCGTCGTCGCTGTCATCACTGAGATCGCTGCTGTCCTCTTCCTCCAATTGTTCTTTCCTTCTCTTCCTCCTGGCGTGCATGCCTGGCCCTACAGTCTCATTGCTTCCGCCTCCACCTGTTACCATGCCGCCTTCTTCATCGTCATCTCCGAATGCCGGCCCAGTGAGTCCTGCTGATCGAGGCGCTTGGAAGTAGTCGGATGCGATGGCGGTAGGAATTGGGGGCGAGTATGTGCGCTTGATGTCGGAGGTATTTGGTAGCCAGCCAGCAGCTCGAAAAGCCGGGTTGTTCAGGACCGAAGTGTTTACGCCGATAAGTCGCTCGCCAACGCCGTCTTTGATGTGTGAGAGGTAAGCGGTGCGCAGCTGGTAGAGGACAAAGCTGTGGAGCAGTCAGTCAAAGCCAATCTTCAAGTGGTGTAGGGGAAGTCCCCCTGAATTCGAAGTGCGCTGTTGTGTACGCAACTGATTGCGTGAGATAAACTTACTCCTCGTTCTGAAGCAGCGACATAGATGGCAATGAGATTATGAGGCGAAGCAACAAGACATCATGAAGCAGGCTGACAGACAGATACCACTCGATAAGAAGGCGAGGGTGGAGAATTGGTTGCGAACAAGAATTGTGCTGAGACGGAGGGGTATTGGGTACACGCCGGCGGGTTGCGGCGGCGCGCGGACGTCAGCCTTAGCGCGAGACGCTGCTGTGGGGGAACAACCATGCCGCAGATCGTCGATGCGACTTTGTCGTCCACGCCTCTGCCAACACGCCTACCATACACTCATCGGCCCCGAAACCACATCCTGTTCTCCGCATCATGAACCTCGTGCAATATTCAGACTCCGAAGGCTCTGACGTCGAAGCGCCATCGACCGCTCATCCAGCGCCCAAGCCCGCCGTCAACTCGAAACCCGCCTTCCAGAAGGTCGTTGACCGATCAAAGCCAAACAAAATCCGCGTAAACCTGCCCTCGACCGCCGGAGACGAAGAGACAAAAGGAGATGAACCTCCCGCGAAGAAGGCACGAATGGGTGGTGGAACCTTCAGCGGATTCAATTCATTTCTTCCGGCACCAAAGCGCGCAGGAGAGGCAGCGGCCAAGAAAGCTGCTGGGAGCGGGCTTGCGAAGGGCGTCAGTCTGAAAACCAGTGGTGCGGCAGCATTCAGTAGGCAGACCCAAGAGGAAGAGGGTCCCGCAGATGATTACGGGACAAACGGCGCGAGTGAAGAACACCCGTCGAAGACTGCTACCGAACCAGCAGAAGCAGAAAAGCCCGAGGAAGAAGTGAAACTCGTTGGCAAGCCAATGATGTTCAAGCCCTTGTCTGTCGCCAACAGCCAAAAGAAAAAGAAGAAGGCTACATCGGCTACAACAGTTTCCAAGCCGGCATCGCCAGCGTTGGGAGCTTCACAACCAGCTATCAAAGAAACGAACGCCACGCCGGCGCCCCCGAAACCCAAGCCAAAGGTCTCTCTGTTTTCAATATCCCAGGAAGAGACAGTACCTGCGCCGAGTACCTCCGGCGGCGACTACCAACCCATGCTATACTCGAGCAACCAAACAAGTACAAAAGTAGAGGGAGGCAACGGAGAAGGCGAGAAGACAGACGACTACCAACAATACCAATCCTACAGTACCCCACAGCCTACATCCTCCCAGGCTGCCCCCAGCGCCAACTCCCTGACCTCAATCGCGGCGGACCTCAACCTCACTGCCGCAGAGCGGCGCCAGCTCTTCGGGCGACAGCGCGGCAAAAACCGGGACGATATGCCGGCCGTTAACGTCGTCAACTTCAACACAGATGCAGAGTACAAGGCTAACGAAGAGCTGCGCGCCGCCGGCGAAACGGTGCAGCACAACCCCGTCCGGGCCATTGCTCCGGGCAAGCACAGTCTGAAGCAGCTCGTATCCGCGGCGAGCACCCAAAAAGATGCGCTCGAAGAACACTTTGCAGCTGGAAGGAGGAACAAAAAGGAGGCTGGAAGCAAGTATGGTTGGTGAGCTACGTAAGCACATGGTATTATTGTTGCTGGGTTAGCAGTGATACGAGCGCACAGCTTGCTCTTTTACGACCGAGTACACTAGTCGACGACGAGCAAGATTCGTCCTTTTCATTTGAATCCAGGAAGGCAAGCGAGTCGAGGCATTTCACGCGGGACTGAGGACAAGTACATATAGACCAACACAAGATACCCGCATCGGCGTCCAGAGCCCTGTTCACAATTGCACACGGCTTCGAGTATCTCCGTTCACCCGGGACAAGTCTCCCAATGTCTCTTCAACTCGAAATGCCGACATTCTCACCACACGCAAGGCCTAAATGTACACGCCACCCCCGACGCCCCAAAAAGAAATCTTTCAATCGACTTCAACTTGAAACCCGTTGACCTCACCTCTCCCATCCCTGATTCTGTTGATCTTTGATGACGAGAAGAAGGACCCACACCAGTGGAGTTGCAAAAGCCACGACTTCCACGCCAACGAGCTGTCTAATGATTCATGGACATCAGGCCAAGCAAATCATCAACCATCGACCGCGCCGACGAAGACGACGAAAACTTGGGCAGTTGGTCTATGGGGCGGTCCAATACAGCCAAAGGCCCAAGATTGCCTGCTCCGAGTCAACGAGGCTGTGCTGTGCTTAATGTGCTGCGTTCGGCCGGACGCGCATACGCCCAGCTCGCACCAAGGCGAGAGGGGTAGCGGCAACCGTAGTATCATTAAAGTGCGATAGTGGAAGTATACATTGATGTCTGATTAAAATGCTTATCGGCCCCCTTCTGGGAGTGGATACCGATGAATGATTATCTGTCAGGGTATATAGATGAGTATATACGCTTCGCTTTATTGACAAGAAGGAAGGAAGAGGTTCGGACTGATGGAGAGATCGAGAGAGAACGCGCTGGCCATCGTCGTCATCTTCGTCACCGGGGGCCGTCGTCGTCGCCGCCGCCGCCGTTGCCGTCGCTCAAAAAATCGAATCGCTACATCTGCTACCGCTACTGCTGCGCCGACTGCTTACACTGAGCCAGCTGGGCAAACTGAGCCAAGCTTCCGAAGCCCCTGCGCTTCTACGCCGGCTAACCAGCAGAACTCCAAGAGAGAAGATGAAATAAAAGTGTGATGAAAGATCAAACGCCAGCCCCAGTCCCACATGTGTACTAAGGTAATGGATGGAGAGCTATATACGTGAGCTCTGTTTCTGGGCCTTCCTCGATGATGTAGATACATCGGAAAAAACAGGAGGAAGGCAGATGCCGGGTAGTTAGTTGAGAGACAGGGAAGGGCAAAGTGACTTCTTGGTGCTGGTCTGATAGGCATCTCACATGCTACAGAAAGAACGTAATAAGAAGCCACGAGCCAATCACCACCCAAGCTCGTAACGAGCGACTACCACCGGGCCCGAAAGACCGGGGCGTCGAGGCCAAAAGGGGGAGGGAGACGACCAAAAAAGCAAGTCAGCCTTTTCCCCACATGATGAGGCACTGTTTGTGTAGAGCAGCGTGTCTCTAGTTGAAGACACATGGGCCGGCGAGTTGTGCGGTGATGGGGCGACACGATTGCCCAACCCGTGCCATGCTCCGAGACATGTCGAACACACCCCGACGAGTGAGGGCCACGGCCGCTTGGGCGCGGCAAGCTGCATATATGCAGACAGGCTCCAACCCAGACGTAATTAAGCAAACACTTTTGGTCCCAGGTTCCTTCACGCCTATAATTCCAGTTCACCGATGAAGCCGTCGTCTTCTTGATCCGCAAGGCTCTTGATGGCCCCGGAGTTTGCCATCTGTTGCCGCTTCTCCTGGATTCTCTTCGCAATCGGGTCGCCCTTCATTCCTTTGAGGTGATCGTTGTCAGCCTCTTCGTCACTCTCTTCGCGAAGAATCTGTTGCTGCTGAAGCTGCCTCCTCCTTTCCGTTTCTTCCTTTTTCATCTTCTCCTCTTTTTCAGCCATTCTTCGGGAAAAATTGAGCGCCATGTACGATTCGCCTAGGCTCGAATATCCCATGGTACTGTCATAAGTCGGAGACGGACTTCCACTGCTGAAACCACCAACGGGGAGAGGGACGTCGACTGCTTCCAGGTCTTCTTCAGTGGGGCGGAGCGGGCTGGGCGGTGGCCTGGACTTTGTGGGATAGAAAAGACCTGTGTTGTTTGCATCTGCAAATGAGCTGGAAAGAAGGACAGAAGAAGACGGGTGGTTTGGAATGGATGGATTCCCGCCTGAAAGTGCAATACTACGGCTTGCTGGGACATCGACCTCGGGTGATTTTGACGTTAGAGCTGTTGTAGCAGTCGATCGAGAAGGATTCAACGCAGGCGCAGACGCAAAACGCGCCTTGTCCTTTTTCTTCTTCTTCCTCTTCTGGTCCTTGGGGAGAGCCTTGACCTCCTCCGAAATCGACGAGCGACGACCTTGATAATCGGCGAGCTGCTGGGCTACGTCTCCCTTGGAAAAATGGATGGGGCTTGCTGCCGAAGGTGGCTGCTTCTTTGGTGGCGAAAGGATCTTCTCAGCCGCGCTGTCTTCTACAGGATCTCCTGACGGTTCACTCTGATTGCTGGCCTCCGAGGATAACGAAGCAGAGCCTTCTAGCTTTCCTGGAGCTGCAACCTTTTCCCCGGTCGGGATGTGGATTTCCGCAGACCCAGGTGCCATTAGTTCTTCGTCAGGGATCCTCTCGTGGTACGTCCTCCTCGGCTCAGCATCCCACTTGCCGCCCAAGTCCTGCGTCGTCTGAGGAGCTTCCGCATCCGCAGACTTTGGAGATTCTGCATGAGAGCTCAACGGGCGGTCGTCCGGGGGCGATTGGGTGGGTGTCACGATCCTGGGACCAAGACTCAACCTTACGGCTTTACGAGCACTTCCTGGCCGATCCCCATTCGACGCCTGCTTCAGTGACGACCGCCTGGGTTGAGCTGCCCGCGGGTGGATTGATGGAGCAGGCACGGTGCATGAGCGGATCAGTTGCGACCTTGGGTCTTCTGATACGTCCGGGACTCGATCGTTAGTCACAGGAGCAGAGCTGCTAAGCGCAGCTTGCTGGTCTAGCAGAGGTAAGAATCCGGGGAGGAGTTGGAAAATCTCAGAGTCCCGTTCCCTCACATTTCCCAGCGCGTGTGCCGGACTTTGGCGAGCACTCTTTGACGTCGGCTCGGCTTGCGTAGAAACCTCTTCCGAAACCTTGGCAGCTCTTTGCCGCGCATCTTCCTCGCGCTGCTTTTTTGTAAAGCGCGTCATGTCATCCTCACCTTCAATAGACGCGACATTTTTCTTTTCGGCGCCCGACTCTTCAATCCTTTCATCAATTTGGTGTTGGCGATGGCCGTGGTGTCGGCGTCGGCGCTCCTCGGCGCGGTGTTCGTACCGTCGGTTCTTCTCGGCCACACAGTCGTCGAATTGGCCCTGCTTCTTTGCAATGTAGCGTGCCACCTTGGCGTCGAGCTCCTGGCGCTTCTGGTCGAGACTCTGGACCAATGCCTCGTCAAACTCGGGCGGATCCTTCTGGTTTATCCAACTCAGATCAGGCAGATGGATGTAACGGTAACTGTTCCTCGCAGGGTCGTGCCAGTGTTCAGCCGGCGGTGCCGAACGATCTTGGTGGGAAGCCATTGTGGAGCGGGGTTCTCGGTCAGGTCACGCCGGGAGCCGGAAGGATATCTCTGTCAAGGAAGATCGATAACGAGCGTCAAGCCGCACAACGGCAGCAGCGGAGAGAGGCGAGAGAGCTGGCGAGGGGCTCGACGAGTACACTCGCTCTTGGGGCGTTAGGATAGAGGTCTGGTGGGCGGGAGCGCAGCGAGGCGGTCAACGACTGCAGCTGCACGACGGGCGGAGGGCGGCAGATGGAGTGGCAGACGGCGCATCAGCAGCGAGGGACAGAGCACGGCGCAGCAGTGTTCGGGGCAGAAGGCGGCGGAGGCGGCTGGGTCATGGCGATGCAGACAGCGCGGCGGTCGTCGAGAGGATCGTGAGGTGAGGAGGTGTAAACGGAGTCACTCTTTGGAACCAGCTCAGGTCGGGTTGGGCGTGGAGTGTGCGTCGCCGGCGCAGGCGGAAATGGGCCGTAGGGCTGAAGAACGGAGTGCGCGAAGCTAGCCGAGGCTGCTCAGAGCATCCCATCAACCGTCAACAACAACTCCGGTCGTCCTCTTCTTCGTGGGCTGCGTGCGGCACTGCCCTTTGCGTCTATCCCGACTTGACACCATCTGACCATTGGAGCTTACTCGCGCACTCTCCTCATCCTCGACTCGACCACTTCACCCGGCGTCCGTCTCACAACGGCCTGCCCTGCTGATCCTCGCCAATCACGGCCGCTACGCCAAATCTCTTGCATGGCCTGGCTCTTTTGGCACGGGCAGATGATCGGAGAATTCGTATGACCGTCTAGACCATGGCGACTCTGCTGACACGCGCCCACGCCTGCGAGCCTATCATCATCTCTACCTTTTGCCAGCAAACCTTGACCAGCCAAGCGCCCCTCGTCGGCCTGCCGTCCATGGCATGGTGTGAATGTGTGGCACTGTGAAATAGAACAGACCGGTGTGGATCTACATCAGCAGAGGCTTTGGCGCCACGCTGTGGCTGAAGTTGATGAACCACACAGCAAAGCCTTGACTGAATATGCGCACCACCAGACCACTCTACAACAGCATCCCTCATTGCACCATCTGAATGTCGAGTCCACGTTGCAATGCCGAGGCAGTCGAGACGAAAGCCCAAGTCCTTGGTCAACCACACACAAATGCACAGGTCGGCTCGAGAATGGTTGCTACCATGGTCTATTTCCTGCGTCCATCAGATATTCTGGGGACCCGTGACATCATTCTCGATTAAACGAATGGACATGGTTCGCGGGATAAACTTTTGGACACTTCGCCCTGCATCGCAACCTCAATGGTCAAGCTCACCTAAGCATCTCTCTGGCTGGCGCGGACCAATTCCGCATTTGCGAGGCCGGAGTCACTTCCGGCCCACGAACTGAAGGGATATCATGAGTTTGGACGTCCATTTCACTTGGGCGCAAGAAAGGGTTTGGATGATTCGGACGCTGGTAACGTCAACAACAAAGCCAATTGCGCAAAACATCCCCCGGCCGGGTCAACAGGCAAGTCACGTGGGAAATACATGGTATGCCTGCGGAAGCCATGCACCCGTAAAGGCGTTCAATCGCGCTAGACGACTCCACTGCACGTGCTCAATATCAACAGGGTATTAAATCCTCTAAAAACTTAGAGAGGCATAGTATTAATTGTATAATAAATAAATAGTGAAGTAGATTTATAATTACCTAATTCTAACCTATGTAAGTAGTTATAAGAATAGATACTTAAATAGATAAGATAATTTCCCCTCATTATATAATCCATTATATATATAGATAACCAACTTTATCTATGATTCGTTCACGGTTTGTAACGTAGGTCAAGCCCTAGAGAACTCGTTCAATATCGGTGCAACCCGCTGGTGGGCTTGAATGGAATCAGCCAACCCGATTCGCATTCCTTGGAATTCAATTGGTTCTTCCCTGCAAACGAATTGGGGCTGCACTGAATTTACAAAAGACGTCTTTGCAACACGGCCGGAAAGACTTATCTGTCGCAAAATGTAGGGTCCTCTTTGGCGCTGTTCAAGAAAGCCGAAATTCTGGCTCTCTCCAAGGCTGCGCAAATCTCATGGCGCCCAGTACGTCCGATTAACAGCGGGAGTGACATGTACCTGCATGCGGTCAAAGTTTTTTTTTGGTCTGAGGTCGCTGAGGTACGCAAGTGCCCGTCTGGCAACGAAGCTAGACTAGTTTCTCCCTTCTCGAGTGCTCTTCGCGTTGTTGCAGTTGCTGAAGCGTCCATCAAAACCAATCCGAATCTCGCCTACTTGGTCATTGGTTTCCTCGAAGTGTCTGTCAGTATCAGCCTTGGTCAATGACGAGAGGCTCGACAGCAATCCGCCACCTCACATTCTTCAGAAAGGTGAGATGCCCTCCTCTGATAGAGCTGGTAATTTCTCATTTCCCAGGGCAAGCGAATGACATCTGCCAAGCTTTGGAGTACGAAAAGGTCCATTCGCGCAGCGAGCGATCAGCCAGAAAAGAGGCCTCTTGCGGAGAATTGGTCTTTGGTAATTGTTGCTGTAAAATATGGGTGAACTAAGCAAAGAGAAGTCAATACATGCAATGCTCGTCCATCACCACCGTTCCAAAAATTTCTTCGTCGAATCGAAAAGATCAGAAGTTGCTGAACGCTAGGGTTTTGCAAGGAGAATCGTGGGCCAGGAAGTATCGGACATCAAAGTTGAGGGAGAAGCCCATTGAGGGAAAGAAAAACCAAGTCAACCGAGGAAACCGCGGCAGGGGGATGCGGCCTCTGAACGCCAGACCAAACGGCATCCATGCATAAGCCAGCCCTCACCGACAACTCCCGAATGAAGGATCAGAAGAGCCGAGGTCAAAATCCACCACAACACGCAATTGAAGGCCTAACGGGACCAGCGAAACGGAATGCGCAGTATGCAGATCACCAGGTCTCAACCAGACAGTACATGCCAAATGACGCCATCGCTGGTCGAACTCTGCCGCTGGCAGATTCTGTGCTGGTATTAGGGACTGCTTCCTCCATGATGCTGTTCTCTTCGAGTCTGACCGTCCTGGTGCCTTTCCTCGCTTCCATTGCTGACAACGACGAGGGAAATGCAGGATTCCGCAACCCCACCCTGTACAATCCTCTACACCGCCGTAGCACAAATGTGTGGAACAGCATCCCGGAACAAAGGCTCGAGAATCGTCCAGCTCCAGCTTGCGATAGCATCGATCTCGCGCGCATCGGCAATCCATTCGAGCATGTACTGCACTGTCATCATCAACTCCGTCTGATCGATCTCTCGCCGGCAAACCTCGGCCAAGACACTGGGTATGGTCGTCATGCGAAGAATGAGCAGAATCCCAAGGAAGTTTTGCGTCCAGGCAAACGGGTACGGGACCAGTCGCTTGCGGTTCTTTGGCGGAGCCAGCGCGATTGGCCACATCAAAGTCGACTTGATGCACATGGCGAGAAGCATCCGATCTTCTTGCGTTACGAGCTCTGGGAAATGCAGCGCCTTGAAGACGAAAGGCCGATATATTATGAACCGACACTGGTAGTAGCAGCTACGGAGCTGCGCGGCGAGCAGGTCCTCGGCGCTCTGTTGATGCAGGGGCACAGTGCTGTTCGGCAAGCCCGACGAGAAAGTATTCGTGTGGAAGGTCTTCTCCAGGCCAGGAGATCCATAGTGGAATCGAGCCTCGGGCGGATCGTCCGACCACTGGAGAGGTTGAGGAAGCATGGTGCGCCAAGACTCCAGCTGTCGAGCGAGCTCGCGAATCACGTGCGTGGAAGGTCCGCCATAACCTTCGGATGACTCTGCCGAGGAGTTTGTTGCTGATAGGGTTGGATATTAGCAAGGGGGACCACGATCAGGTGGACTTTTGGCAGCTCGGAAAGAAAAGGGTTCATCACCGAGTCCCGATTCTGACCAAGCGGAGGACCCGCCGACTCCCCGATCGCGCAACTGGCGCCACCAGAACTCTTTTTTGATGCCAAACTCACCTTCAAACAGTGTCCCATGCACCCTCGTCATCAAGCGCCGCAGTTCTATCATCGCCAAGAAGTGCATCATCGCCTGCTGTTCTTCTGCCGTTGCTTGTTCGAGCAGTTCGCCAGGCAGGGGAACTTCGTCATCGCTTTCGACCATGCCGGTCCGCGGGAGATCGAGATCGAAATGATACCAACTGTGAAGAAGATGAGCCCCAGATGTCACCTCGACCATGGTACGGGGGACAGTACTTTCCCATGAGATTGCAGGTCCAATACAATCTCTTGACCAAGCTGCCTTGCTCGGTAAACCAGTCAAGCGGAGTGCTTCGCAAAGTAGGTTAGCAAACGTCCTTCAGATATGGAACGCCATCGTCCGCCCAGGAGGGGCTATCTTCTTAGGAACGTCCGTACGTACCATTTGATGAGGACTTGAAATGCTGCTGATGCTGCCGAAGCGGCTCGCCAAAATTCCTGGACCTAGTGTCAGCACAGGAGACAACTCTTGCCGAGTTCGTCATGACATACCAAATGTCTTCCACACGATTCGAAGTATATACTGAAAGCTTCCGGTCAGCGAACCTCCCACCCGTCGTCAATTTACCATTCGAATGGCCTTACCCAGTTAGAAGTAAAATCTGGATGTTCTCGACAGAGGACCTGTATGCGACGAACCCAGTCCTCCTTCTGGCTTCATTAAAGAAGTCCAAGCCCGGCGGTCGATCCTTGGTACCTCCCTTGAGGCCGCTTGCGAAGTTCATTCCATTTTCCAGAGGAGTGGACCACGTTCCCTCGAATGCAACCTTTCCCAGGGAAAGAACAAGCAATGCAATTATGGAATTCTCGTCGCCCTCTCCGAACCCTCGCCTGGCAACATAAGGCAGTACTGTGTTCATAAAGCTTGCTCGGTCCAGGATGAGGTAGAGCATATTGAAAGTATCGAAGTAGTGGGTCGCGTATGTCCTCATTTCTTCGTATGAAAGATCGGGAAATCTTGCTCTGGGCATGCCGTCCGGGTTGGTCAAGTCCTGCACCTGCTCAGACTTCGGATTCACGTTGCAAGGCAGGATATCCGGATGTTTTTTAGCGTCCTGCCTTAGGACCCACGGTGTTCCTCCTTGGAACAGAGCCTGGATATCCCCAGCCGCGTCCACACTGAACTCCTCCAGACGAGAGCGAATAAAAGGCCACAAAAGGATCCGATGGGGCGTCGTTATGTGTACCGGTACATTCGGGGAGCCAGAGCCCTTGATGGCTATCGGTGGGGGACGAGTCTGGATTTGTTGTTTCGTGTGCTGATGAACATCTCCGACCGACTTGTCCTGTTCAGTGCAACCGCCGCCGATGGAAGAAGGACGCCCTGATAGACCTGAGAAATGAGACGCAACATCCAAAACGCTACCATCAGGATCAAACACCTTGCCAATCTGGTCAACCTTTCCCTCGATCCTTTGAAGCGCGTCTAGCATGAAGAGCATGGTCTTGTCCTTTCTGGAGAGCGTTTGTCAGTCACACGAGCCTCGGCGCACGGTAGGCGGGCTAGACCCGCGTTCGGTCATTGTAAAAACCTACTTGGTGGGCAGGGGCTCCCGATATCGACACTCTGCTCCTAGGCGCTGGCAAAGGCCACATTTTGGCCGCTTCTCGTCGCACTTGGACTTTCTGGCTCTGCAGGTTTCGCAGGCCTGGGCAGCGATTGCAGCGCGTTCTCGTCGTTGCGAACCGTCGACTGAGCCTTCGCCGGGCGAAGGACCAGCCGATCCGGCGGGCGAGAACGCACTCATGGCCTCAGGCAGCCCTGTCGATGTCGCCGCCGGAAAATGGCAGACGCCCTGGAAATGAGGGATTCAGGGCCGACCAATTGTTGAGGAGTGTCCCTTCAAGTCGGGAGTGTTGTCGACGCGTGGGATCGAGGACCGAGAAGATGCAGGTGGTTGTTGAGAGTGGCGACCTGACGGCGGCAGAATGGCAGTTGGAGAGCGATCCGGAAATGTCGAGGTAAGCGTTGTGGGTCGCCGTCGGGTCCTTTGGGAAGCGTTCTCGAAGTTCTTTTACCCCCAGGTGCCCCAAGTGGCGCGTGAAACTCTCTTATCGGCGAGGACGTCCCCGTTTCCGACGTTTTGAGGTCGCCTGGAACCAGTCTTTGTTGTAACTTTCGAAGCAGATGTAGGCACTAGCTGACGCGCCGGGCTGAGCCTGCCAATGGGCAGCTGCGCGGATGGAAGCTCCAAATTGAGGGCACGCGTCTGCACGTAACCGCGTGGTCGGGATCCACTCCGACTTGACTTCAATTCCCAGCCGTGTTGTTGGGTAGTCAGCAAGATGGCCCTCTCCGGAACTGTTCGAAACTGCTCGATGCGACGCAGGGACGAAGCATGTTACCGGTCTGCAAAAACCCTACCAGCACAACCCTCGGACCAATTTCCGACCTATCAAAACAGCCTCCTTGCCCCTGCCGTCACGCACCTCCAACGGCTTTGACTGCCCCCCGCGAAATGGGTCATTCAGCTACGACTGCCATCCATCATCCAAGAGTCGGGCACGGGTACAGACTTCTATCGAAACAGCTACAAACCGCTGTGTACAGTACATTCACCATGAGACACCAACGATGGCGGCGACGGTCGCGCCGTCTGCCCGGGCCCCTTATCAGTCATGGCCCGATGGCTTTCAGGAAATGCCTTCTCCCGTGTCCGGACCTAGTCACTTCGACTGGATCAAGCACATGTTTTACCATTCCTCCGCAGGCAAAAAGGGTGTGACGAAAAGAAAATAAAGCCCCAGGGGTGTTTCTGTTCACGTCAGCCAGACCGCGTTGAACAGAGTCTACAAAAGACTGCTTTCAATCTATTGAAAACTCCTATAGCGCAGGTTGTGTCTATAATGCTCAACAGCCGCTAGTCCCCGCCGTCTCGACCCATTTAGACGGCAGGAGGAACAGGCCGAGGTTACGTCATCATTTCGACACCACCTGTGAATTCAAAATGGTCGGCATGGCCGAACCGGCCGGCGGCGGGCCGTTCGGAGGCGCCTCCGAACTCCCCTACGACGACCCCGGGAATATCGTATTTCCTGCCGTCGTTCACCATCAACCCTCTACCTTCCCGTGTTTGCCTCTACGTTGTCGATTCCGATCCGGCTTTTCCTGCCTTGTCTTTGATTTTTGTTGACATTTCCAAATGTATCTTTCCGGCATAGGAGTGACATCAGAGATGCATGCCCCATCTCTGCGTGTACTGAAAGAGTGCTTCAACGATCGTGGATTATTGGGAACTGGTCATCATGACGTCGCTCCATGCAGGGAAAGAGAGATATCGAAAGAAAGGTTCGAGTTTTACTCCAAACTTCTTCCCCTCACATGCTGATCCGCCCCGGCTAACCACATAGCGACAGTGTTTCCTCCTTTGGCAGGGTCTGACAGCTATATCCTGCACCTTGAAATCATCAGCCGAAGTCCAGCCTCCATACTGCTCACTGCCTAGTTGCCATTCCGATCCTCGAGCTGTCTGCCGCTTAGCCAGTACTTTAAGGTGTGGTATCCTCCTAGGGCTCAATTTGCCTCGCGAAAATAATTTCTATGCCTCTGTACATGGTTTTCGTGGGAAGACTACTCAATCTTCGCTGAATTCAGTGATCAAACCCCAGCATCCTGGACAGTTGTGCATTAAACGTGTGCGGTGGCCTCCTTCGTTCGGCATGTCTTCAATTATGCCAAGGCCTGCTGTCATGATCCCCATCTGCGCCAAACGCAAAACTCCGAGCATGATGTTTCGCCGACACTGTATTTCTTGTTGTCCACATTCCAGAAAGACTTGATCGAGGCTATCTTGCATAAGAGTGCGGCTACCGAGAGAATTAATACGTCATCGACGTAAAGAAGGAAAACTCACCGCCTCTTTTGGTTCACTGTCGGCTTTCGGGCGATGCCTTCCAGCTGTGCTTGGGTATCAATGAACAGACATCTGCATTGTCCTTGCCTCCAGAACAACCTGCTAAAGCAAAACGAAGCCGGAGATTCATCAAGTTCAGGCTGTGGGACAGCCGAGTCAAGTGCCAAGTTTCTCAGCATTCGAAGTGTGAGGATATGGAATGACAGCCGTTAACCAAGACTGACCGGTCGGGTGTTGTCTGTTTTAAGACTTGGTGACCGTCCGAGGTTGCTTCTCTACTTACCGTATATGAACCTAACCTAGCACTCAGCCGAGTTAGACCACCACCGTGCCTTGTCACTCGAGCTTTAACCTTCAACTGGCGGCATCTCACAGAAGCGCTCTGTCGAGTCTCGACGTGGTGTACCGGTAGTAGTAGTAGACAAGCCAAAGATCCGACTTCATGCTTATTTCGATCATTCGGGCCGTCGGTCCAATCGGCATAACACACGAAGGTACGGTTGAACCGGAGCTTGATCCATGTCATTTCATCCCAGCAGCGGTTTGCGACTCGGTTTCAACTTCAGGATTGCGAATAGAGGCTGACTCTACCAACTAGCCTTCACGTACAAACTGACAAAGCAATTCATGGTTCAGATTGGCAGGATAATTCATGGCTCTCGACTTTTGATTGCGCTCGGACGCGAACAAGAACAACTGTGAAAGGTTTGTAAAGCAACCGCGTCACTCTGAGGGCATCTTTTAAGAGATGAGCCGGACTGTCGTCATCCCTGCTTAGCCGGAGCAAAAATAAAGCCGCCCACATGGCATTCAAGGGGAGCTAGTTCAAGGACTTCCCGTCTCTCTTGACGACTGACCTCAGAACATCGCATGCGGCACAACCACCCAATTGATTTGGAAGCCCACTCGAAAGTTGTTTCCGTACACAGACACTTCAGATGTTACCCGGTCAATCAAAATGGAGCCAGTCGCCAATATTTTGCTGCCCGTTACTCATTGCACGTGCGACAGAAGCTGACTCCTCTGCTGATCACCCGAGTGTGGGTCCGGGAAACGGATAACGACAGCCTTTCGGAAAGTTCCCATTGGCTCTCTTGTTAAAAGTGTCCCTTATCCCATACCATAACGTTTGAGCAACTAATGCTCCAGGATCTCGCGTCGGCCGGGGCCGACAACATGACGCAAAGGCTCGAAACGCAGTCGACAAGCGCACGCTAGGTCGGAATATGTGTTTGGCTCCCAAGAGTCCTACAGATCCATCCACTCACCTTTTTGAAGATCTGGGCTGGCAAGGCGCGGTAGCACATGCGAAAATGCATTGCGACCTGGCGCGAAAGAGTGAGAGTCATGAAGCTGCTCCATCGCCAACGCGACCTCTTCGGGAGATACCAGCAGTCGAAGGTTTAGACTTTCCAGGTAAGATGAGAAAAGTGCTAGGCACGCGGTCAAGTCATGAGCGTTTAAAAGGCCTCGCAGCCCTAGACATTGAAAAGCTCAGCTACAACCGCGCATAGCGCACAGCCCAAGCCGCTCCCCGCCTTGGTTTTCAGCTTTCTACGCAATATTGCATGGCGGACCTGAGCGGAAAACAGCGAGGCAATAGGCGGAGCTTCCTGTCAAAAATTCGGGGCATGCCCGTCCATCCCCCTGAATATGGACTCGGTAGTTGCGGCACTTGTCGCAAGGGCAAACCCAGTCGAGTTGGTACCTGAACCGAAGAACTTCAACACAGAAGCTTAGTTTCGTTGCTTTGTTTCACTCCCGTTTTGGCAGGTCGACGCCAGCGAAGCGGGACTTGACGCTGACAACCGGACTGCTCTCCGGTCCTCATCCATTTGGGAACCGTCGGGAATGCGCGCGGCCATGTCCGCCTTCCCCCCTCAACAGTCTTTGACCACCGTCATTCAAACCAACAGAGTACTACCCATGGACCGATCCGACGTCGAGACGAAGGCCAACTCGTGGGGTGATATGGCTGCCGAGCCGTCAACCCTTTCCGGAGCCATGGCAGCTTGGTACGGAAAGGCTATTCTTTGCAGCAAGAAAGCAGCAAGAAGAATTTGCAAACCCGCAAAATGAGGAGAATCAATGGCCAAAGGAAACAGGCACAAAGAAGGGAGTGCGATCGACGTCGAAGGACTTTGTCTGCGCGTACCTCTGTGCATCATTCACATCTGGAATCTACAAACCTTTGACCTATAGCATCGTTCGAGCGGACCAGATGTCGTCTTGCAAATGCAACGCCGCATGTCCCGACGCCATGTCCGCGGAAATAAATGGTCCTTGGTAATCCATCGTCAGAAGCTCTCGGTAATCACTTTCTCCCCCGCAAAGTATTGCACAAGAGAAAAGTAAAATCACCCCGGTCTCCTTATTTAGACACCGGACAGGTAGGAACCGCCTCGACACGGACCACGCGCTCAGAAATCCCACGCGCTCAAAGTTCGCGCCGACGGCTATCGCGCCACGTGGATAGCACCGAGCACCCAACCTCAACTGATTGTTCGAAATCGATATTCCGGACGCTGGTCTCCGTCTCCTACACCCTCTGCTGTTTGGACACGCGAAAGCTTCCTTGCGTTCGGCGGCGCCACTGGCGTCACTGTGCCGGCGTACAAGTCATGACACCGGCCTGCGTTTTCTTGATGTCTGCCGCTGGATGTACGGCACATCCGCTGCACCTGGCCAAAGGAAAAGGGATCTTCGCAGAAGGAGACACTTGGATGACGTATCAGTACCTTCGCTTCCTTCATACCTACCGACGCAGCTTTCCCCCTTCTCGCGCTCACGCGTTGATAGAACCTCGAGCGCAAGCTGGCCTGACCTCACTTGGGTATCTGGTCGAAGAAAGAAAGACTCCATGGAAAAGTCCTCCATGCGTAGACAGAACTGGCGCCGGGCGATTGACTTGCACAGTACAAGCGTCTTGGATGCATGATGTCGACATTCTGCACTTCAGCCGTCCTCCTGGTCCAACAAAGTTCTCGTTTCCGCGGTCATACAGGCTCAGGGTTGAATTGAAGAGACGGGCTTTGAAAGAAGCTGAGGCAAGAAGAGGACTGACGCACGACCAGGCCTGCTTGCAGCAGTAGCAGCTGCCACGACGACATCGACTGAATCGACATCAACTGGATCGACGACGACTGAAACAACGACTACAGCGACTTCAACGAGACTACTTTGAGACACAGCATCCTGAGTCCTCAAGACGGTCAAGCAACTCACACAACTCTCGGGCGACGAAAGCGGGATCGTCCTGCTGGATGAAGTGGCCGCACTTGGGGGCAATGATGGGGCCTTTGACGTGGTTGCAATCAGCAATTTCCACAAGGTCGGAGTTGTAAGCTTGCCAGGCTGGATTGACGTAAGCATTGGTAAGGGCGACGGGTATGGAGAGACTGCCCTTTTGGGGACGGTCAGCCGGGGCGCATGGCACGACGAACGCAGAAGGAGGGTGGTGGTACCGTCAGGCCTTGGGTCGCAAACTCATCTGGATCATGGCCTACGACGGTCAGACGCGGTCCTTGTCGGCCGGGGCCGAGGGGCAGCTTCGAGGCGTGGGCGTGAGGGAGCAAGGCGGGGAGATTGCGGCGGTCGAGGCGCTCGCGGTTGGGCACAGTGGGATGGAACATGGCGCGGTACTTTTGGATGGTGTCGCGGAGGTCATCAACGGACGTGTTGGCAGGCAGGGTGGTCGGGTCAAAGAGTGGGCTGTCGGGATCGGGGAACAGCGAGACAAAGTCCGCGTTGGCCATCATCGAGTCGAGAAACAGCAGGCCAGCAACGGACCCCGGATGGAGCGCCGCGTAGAGACGGGCGATTGGACAGCCGATAGAGTTGGCAACGAACAACAAGCGCATGCCATGCAGCGGCACGGACAGGTCGTCGGCGATGAGGCGCGTCAGCAGCTGATGCAAGTCGTCGACGACGGCGCGGGCATCGTGGCCATAGGGCGTGTCTGGGTCGTCTGTAGGATCGGGATCCGAGTCGCCTTGGCCGTAGCGGTCATAGGTGACGAGAGCGGGCAGATGTCGTGTTTGCTGAGGTTGTAGGTTGTCGATGGTCTCTGCCCATGACGTCTGGGGTAGCAGGAGGCCATTGAGGAAGACGACGACGGTGGCAGCGAGCGGGCCGTGGGGCGGAGATGGCGGGGGGCAAGGGAGCAGCGGAGAGCAGCGCCAGGCTTGGACGACAGAACGACGGACAGGGCCATTTGAAGATGGAGAGCTGAAGAGTTGCACGGCGTCAGACGCAATGGCATGTGAAGAAAGACGGATGACTTGTTGGGCTGCAGGCACATCCAGGAACCTTGGCGGGTCGACGCGGCCGCTGCGCTGCGGTGCGGTGCGGTGCGGGACGCCCTGGGCCCTGACGGCATGCATGCGATGCGACCAACTCTCACCTCTGCTCTGGCCCTGCTTTTCCTTCTTTCCCCTCCGCATTGCGCCCCTCTGCTGCCTCCGAATCAACCTCCTCGTCTTCACTGCTCACTGCTCCCTGCTCCTCTGCCTTCTCGCCCGCAATGGCAGCAGCCCTCTCCCCGGACGGCGCTGCCTTGACAGACACCGGTATTCTCTCCCGACCGCTCCAATTCGTCGCCTGTCTGGCCTGACCACCAAAGCAGTCTCCCCTCCACTCTCGTCCATCAATCACCAGCCGAAAAAGTCTCCTCCCACCGCCTTCCAACCCACCCCAAACGACGCTCTCTACATGTCTCTGTCATCACTCCCGCCCCCGATTTTCCCGATGCCCACGACTGTTCCTGTCCGCGAGAGCATACCTTCAGCGAGCCAGCTGCCCTCCAATGCCTCGTCCCGACAACCATCATCCATGGTCCGCTCTCCGCTCACTCCTCCAGACCACGGCATGGTCGCTTCCATCCACACCACCACTTCCCAGCTCGGCCTGAACTCAACCTCGGTCGAAGAGTGGAGGAGTCTGCTCGAAGATGCCCGCGGAGGCTTTGAAAAGGAAAGGCAGACGTGGGATCAGGAGCGGAGGCTGTACCAACGCGAGATATCTATGCTGCGACAACAAATGGAGGCCAAAGAGTCCGAGTTGCTCGTCATCAAGACCAAGTTAAAACAAGCCGAGTTGGCTGTCGAGGACCCAGTCGGTTTCCATCGCCAGATTGTCTCTCCTCCATCAGCAAACGGGACTGGCACTGCAACAAGAGTGTCACCAATCAAAAGCCCGCCGATCGTGGAGGCGCCTCGCCCCTCGTTGGCAGTGCCTGCAGATCAGCCCAGTGTACCAAGCACGGGCAAGGCGCGCGTTCCGACGTTCGACTTTGCGCATCACGGCACTGGCGAAATCAGCTGTAAGTTGATTCAAGTGGGTCCGCGTCACATTTCCCGCATAAGCTGACATGGCTCAGCATCTGCTGTGACCCAGCAAACAGGGCTCAATTTCGAGGAAGACCCTCCTTCGCCTGCAACCACCGCGGCGAACCTTTCACCGGCACCAGAGTCCTATCGTTGGCACGCCGGACACACCCCTGGTAAGCCAGGGACAGGCTCGTTCAGCGCTTTCCAGACGCCTGGCGAAAAGACTCCCAAGGCCCATGAGTATGTGCCCCCTGTGGATGACCAAGCATCCGTTCAAACAGACGGTAGCGAAGAAGGAGACATTGCGCTGCAAGAACCTCTGTTCTTACCCCCCAACCCTGAAAGGTCCGAAGGCAGCATGATGCTTGGCGCACTGCAGGAAAAGCTTGCTTCGATAAGCGAAAATCCCGACGAAGCTAGGCCGGCAGTCTTGCAAGGGGCTCCGCCTTCCGATACGACCGCATCCGAAATCGACGCAATGGAGCCACCTGCCTCTTTGCCTTCTGATGTGGAAGAGGTGCCAGGAACGGGCGATCATGAGGTCCCTGGCATCAAGCTCAAGAAGAAGCGGAGCTGCAATTTCGGAGCGCCGATAGGGACCATGCCCAGGTACAGGAACCAGTCGGATTTTTGACAATTACTAGCCTTTTGATACCCCTCGCTCGAGGCGTTGAGCGGAGCTTGAACCATGGTCGGTGGGATTCCTGACCACTTGCATGCGACGAATTTCCTTCACTTTTCCACGGCTGGCTGGAGCGAAAAGATAGATTTCTATTCACCAAACACGGATGATCAGGGTACCAAAAAGCGAGTTCTGGACATAGCTCGACACGAATCAACGATAGATGGAGTTGCAGGCCACACTTTCGGTTATACTCAAAAGTCTTGTGACTGGCTGACTACGGGCTGCCAAAAGGTGAAACACATTTTTCGGGCTCTCAAGCCGAAATCAATGGCGCACAAAAGGGGTTGGATGGAGCTGTGAGGTGGCGCGCTCCACATTCTTCGCGCAACAGCGAAGATTGGAAAGTCAGACAGGTCGACCGGAGGACAATAAAGTGTATCGTAAGAAAACCGTTGCCGGATTGAAGATATTTCTCATGCACGTCGCCTAGTGAGGTTGCCAATTGTCTGCGTTTGTTAGCTGACGAAGCAGTAGACGTGCCCGCAAAAATCATCCCTTGCATCTTGACCGGACCTCTGTCCAGATGATACCCACTCTCCACACATACCTTTCTACGCGCGTCGCGCCCTTTCACGTCCATCATCTCCTCGATCTGTGGAAGAGGGAGGTCAGCAGCCATGGCTCCTCGCCACATGCTCCCAAGGAGACGCCAGAGACAACCTTCGCTGCAGTTCCTTGCGTCACATATTAGCTCCAGACACGACACCGTGAATCTCGGCCTCTATTCCTGACATGCAGTCCCTCTTGCGATGGGCGTTCCAATCAATTGTCTCACATGAGCTAGGAAATGAAGGTATAAGTTTGTCATGACTATCCACAGAGAGATGGGAGCAAGCAGGCAAGTACGAGACGACGAGCAAGCTTTTTGCCGCTCGACACAAGCCTCGCTGTCATTATCGTCTCTATCTCATTACTGTCGCTCACTTGTACTCAATCGTCTTACTACGGCAAGGCCGTCGCTCCCTTCGTCCTTTCCCCACCCACTTCATTCCAAAAGCGCGTGCGTCCACGCGTGTACGCAACGGGACGACGCCGATCCAGCGCGTCACTCCTGTCCTGCCTGCCCTACCTACTTCGGGGCCGTACAGTGCTTACTCGAGGCACTCTATATCATCGAGACCACTCGCTGTACCAGAGAGCCTTTCTGTCTATCCGGTCTCTCCTTCAGTCTTTTGACCTCGAACGCACTCGTTGTTTGAACAAACGGGGCTCGATACGATGAAGCTCTTCAACGTCATTCTTTTTGCGGCTACGGCCACCGCTGTCGCTATCCCCATGCCTCTTAGTGAGGCTGATTTGGAAGCTCTGCGGGCTCGCGGAGTTAGTGAGGTATGTTGTGATCTTTCATTCTTCTGCACCCTTCTCTTTTCCTGCTAGGGAATTTTCTTACCCTCAGTCGCTTTGCTTCTTGTCTCCTTGTACAATCATAATGTCCACATGTACCTAGTAAGCCACTTACTAACCAACATCCACAGTCCGACATTGCGCACGCTCTGCAGCCATCGCCATCGAACCCCGTGGCGTCGTTGCTCCGCCGCAACATCGACGCCGACGCCGAAGTGCGCCCCGCCTTCTACTCGTCGCCGCACCCGCAGCTGACGCGGCGCTGGGACTCGGCGGCGAGCGACAGCGACATGCGCGCCGTTCAGGGCGACACCAGTCTGTCCGATGACCACAAGTCGCACCGCCTCGCCATCCTGCGCTTCATGGATAGTCTGGCCAAGGGCCACTTGTCCAGCATTGCTGTTGGCCAGGGCGGGACGGCTCTCAAGAAGCGCGAGGACGCCGGCGAGGAGAAGAAGAGGAGCTACGTCGGCGGGAACGGCAATTGGCATTTCGGTGCCATGAACATGGGCGTGCCGAGCCGCTGGAGCTGGAAGCATAAACCGGGCAGTGCTGCTGCTGTCAACAGCAGCAGCAACAGCAACGCAAACGCCAACTCCAACTCGGCGAACACCAAGGCCTTGACGACGACGACAACCACGGCGAACAAGGCCAGCACGGTGGGCAAGGGAGCGCGCGACCCCGAGGCTGCCGAGCTGACTCGGCCTGAGAGGTGGGTGTATCGGTGGTGAGGAGGAGGAGGAGGAGGAAGAGCTCCGTCCGCCCTTCTCGCTTTCCTCTGTCTTTCCCCTCCGATAACAAAGAGCTAAGGATGTCCTCGGGGAGACTGCAGCAGTCTTAGCCTTTCGCCGTCGTCTTCGTCCTCGTCTGCAGCATCAGCCTCGGAATTTATGAGAGACCATTCTCGCTACCATCAATCTTCTCACCATCACCATTCCACTGGCGCCAACAACAACGTCGATAACAACAGCAAGGGCAGTGACCATGGTCGGCAGCGATTTAGAGGCGGGAAAGTGGCCGCCGCTTTGCCTGGATGGGTCAGGATCTGGTAATGTGTTTCGTGTGTGATGGTTCATCTCGCTCCCTCACGCTGTTGTTCTGATGTGGATTGGCAAGCTTGCGTGTGTAGCTTTGAGCTGAGAGAAGGAGAAAGAAAACAGAAAAGAGACATCGGGGCGGCAGGAGAGTCGGGGAAGTTGACAGGCCATCTCCTTCGTTCGCCTTTTTCACTTCTCGCACTCGTTGGCCCCTCATTTCGGACTTTTGTTTTGGTGATGGTGATTGAGGGAGGTAAGTAAGACAGTGTGCTGTGTGTTCAGTGTATCCCTTGTTATCTGCTTGTCTAGCATCAATCTACCTATTTTGCCTGCCCATGATGAGTGCGATGCTGCTTTGAGGTACCTTTTTAGTATCCATGTGGAGTAGCAAATGCGTTGTCAGACCGGTGCAGTAGTAAAAGTTAAGTGGCTAAATGTACGAATCATCGAGCTTTTCGAACCAAGAGCATTAGAGAGCGCTCAAGGCAGACAAGGTCAAGTGAGCAGCTGGTCAAGTGAGCCGTCTTATTCCCCCGTTCCCCGTAAACGTGAGACCTGTGGCGATTCTTGAAGGGGGAGCGGATCCCAAAGCTTCCGAGGACTGCATACGGGGGAGTGGCAATCCAGAACGCACATCTCTCTCGAGAAAAAGGGAATATCCAAAGGAGCAAATCTCCATCGCGCCGAGCAAAAGAAGCGAAGCGATTGGAAACTCCACTCGACAACAAGTTACGGCTCTCAACAAAAGCTCGGCGAGAGGTCGCAGCAGGCCAAGGTGGAGGACGACAGCCAACCAAATGATGGCCCGTCAAGCCCTGGAGCAAGTTTCCGCGAGACCATCATCTGAACGATGGAAAATGGGCGCGCGCGTCTTCGGAGAGCTTTCCACCGGCCCCACAGTGGTATTTGCAGTGAGTGGCGCGCTGGGGGAACCGCCTGCTTTTCCCAACCCCACCCCTCAACCCCTGGATACCCCGCATGTATACCCCGCACTGCTGCGCTGTGTACGGGCGGAGGCGGATAGCCCCACAACTGCGCGGCGCCTGGCTTGACGTCAAGCAGTGCAAGGCGCAATTGAGACGTTCAGCGAGCTGCTCTTTGTTGGTTTTGGCCAAGCTGAGAGGCGGGCGGATTTCTGCCTCAGCTGTTTTGGTCACTTCAACTCGTCTAGGACAGGTAGCCATTAGCGTGTCAGGAGACGGGCCGCACAAGGCTTGTGAAAATTTGGAGTGAGTAATGAGGTGATTGTGGAGTGGACATGGACGCTATTTCGAGGGGGAGATCTCGGGCTGGCGGAGTATACCTGCGCGCTTCGTCATACACGTATCCTGTGGGCTGGCTGCAGAGATGCATGGCCAGGACGCATCAGTGACAACAGTCCCTCTTTGTACGGATGCGCAGGTCCCGCTATCAGTCTCTCCGCCAGCGGCTTATTTCCGCGCCTGTGGGGGTCGTCTTTCTCCATTTCAGCGCAGCTACCGCGCAGCAGCCTCCGGGGACGAAAGACAGTAATTGATAGGCGCGGTAATGGGCATTCCACTAGTGGACCAGATGGTACTCTTACAAGAAACAAGTTGGGCCCATGAAGCAGAGTGAGCGATGGCTGACGCACCTGGTGTTTGAGGTCCACGTCCATTGCCGCTGCACGCCAGACCCTTAACCCTGGGGCGATTCGGATGTCCTATTCTGTGTATTCCTGAAGCAGACATCCCGTTGCCCCGAACATGCTGTTAGAAAGGTCTGACGTATAAAATCTGGGCGAGTTCCGGAGTATTTGGAGGGCCAAGGAAAAATTGACGCCCCGAAAGACTCTGAACAGATTTTGTGTTTTTCGATCAATCGCAAAATAGATTTGAAACTTGCAGTCCCTGGGTAAGCTATGCATTTTCAAACAGAAATGGCAGATGGCGAAGGCCTCCACGCGAGTGTAACCAATGGCTTCAAAGCGGACCTTGAAACAGACATCATCGTTGTTGGTGCCGGCTTCGGCGGTATATATTTGCTTCACAAGTTGAGGGATGAATACGGTTACGACGTCAAGATATTCGAGGCTGGAGAGGAGCTGGGTGGTGTTTGGTAAGCCCTCAGAGCATCCTGGTGATTCGAACATGCCATTGACGTTTTCAGGCATTGGAACTGCTATCCAGGCGCGCGAGTGGATTCCATGGTCCCCGTTTACGAGTTGAGCATTGAGAAGCTCTGGAGGGTAATAAGGCCACACCATATCCGAGGAAGTAGTCGATTTGCTGACGCTCGCACAAGAATTGGAACTGGACAGAAAAGTATCCCGACTACACGGAGCTCCGGAAGTACTTCGAATACGCTGAAGAGCAACTCGATATCAAGAAGGATGTCTTTTTCCGGTCCAAGGTGGTGCACGCACAGTTTGACAAGCCTTCGGCCAGATGGATTGTCAAGACCGAGGATGGCAGAATCGCGCGCTCCAAGTTCTTCATTTGCTGCACGGGATTTGCAGCCAAGAGATACTTTCCCGACTGGCCTGGCCTCGAGAAATTCCAAGGGGCCATGCATCATTCTTCGTTCTGGCCTAACGAGGGCGTCGACGTTACTGGCAAGCGCGTGGCAGTCATCGGAACAGGCTCCACGGGTATCCAAATCGCACAGGAGACGGCAAAGACGGCAAAGTCGGTGACGGTTTTCCAACGCACACCGAATCTGTGTCTTCCTATGAGACAACAAAAGTTGACCGTGGAAGAGCAAGAAGCGAACAAAACGCATTACCCGGAACTGTATAATTACCGTCTTACCACCTTTTCCGGCTTCCCCATGGACTTTGTCCATAGGAAAACATTTGACGACACGCCTGAGGCAAGAGAAAAGTTCTTTGAGGATCTTTGGTCGAAAGGAGGGTTCCATTTTTGGCTAGGAACATACAAGGTGAGTGACGCTGTTGCCCGTGTTTGAGCGCTTTGCTAAGAACTCCCAGGACATGCTTTTTGATGAAAAGGCTAACGATGAGGCTTGGAATTTCTGGTTGAAGAAGACTCGGGCCCGCATCACCGATCCCAACAAGCGGGAGCTGCTGGCTCCTCTACAGAAGCCGCACCCTTGGGGTACCAAGCGCCCGTCGCTCGAGCAAAACTTTTACGAGATGATGGACCAGCCGCAGAACGAGATTGTCGATGCGAAGAAGACTCCGGTTGTGGAAGTAACCGAAAAGGGCCTCAAGACGTCCGATGGCCAGGAACGAGAGTTCGACGTCATCGCATTGGCGACAGGCTTTGACGGCGTGACGGGCGGCATGAAAAACATGGGATTGGTGGATGTCGATGGGAAAGACATCAACGAGAAATGGAAAAACGGACTTTACACAGGTCTTGGGATGACTCTCTCCGGGTTCCCCAACTTTTTCTACCTCTACGGCGCCCACGGACCTACGGCTTTCAGCAATGGACCCAGCTGCGTCGAGTGTCAAGCCGATTGGATCATCGATGCGTTGGCGAAGATGAAACGAGAGGGAATCAGCTACCTAGATCCCACGAAAGAAAGCGAGAAGCGGTGGAGGGAAAAGATTGAGGAGTTGAGCAAGGCCACACTGTTCCACAGCGTGGACAGTTGGTACATGGGAGCAAATATTCCCGGAAAGGTCAGAGAGCAGCTGAGCTTCGCTGGCGGGTTTCCGATGTATATCCAGGAGATTTCGAAGTCGCTGCACAACGGATTCGAGGGGTTTATCACGGCGTAGATGAGGATTCGAGTAGATGAATGGAGAAAGCTGCTTGTTGATGATGGACGCGTCGCAGGAGCGTGTCGTGAGATGGTCGGCCGAAGTCGCGCACCCCTGTCCCAAAGCGGTAAAGTCCCGGCCCGGCCAGAACCGCCATCAGGACGTCATCACCCAGGTCGAGTGCCTTCCAATCCAGCGCCCAGCTTATCCGTACCTACATTACCTTACTCTCAGCCTTCTTCCGTCTCCCCTCATGGCTCCACCTCGTCCCTCATAGTACCATCCCAGGACCTGAAGACTATGAGGTCGGTCCTTTTGTTCGGCCGCCAATGCCTACACAACCATCTCCGTTCCAGCGCTTTGCGCGCCGCAAATGGTAGCGCGCGCCGCACCTTCACAACCTCCCGACCCTCTCCTTCCCGATTACTGCGGTACCTCCGTGCTCCACCCAAGAAAGCTGGACAAAAGATACTTCTCTGCGGAAGTCTTACTCCAGCGGCCTTTGTCGCCTTGCTGCAAGACGGCCATGACGACGATGAACGCACGGGAGAGCAGCTGATGCTCGAAGCCTCGCGGGCCGAGCTCAACGAGCAACTGCCCCGAGCCCTACAGCACTCTAGAGGCTTCCGTAAAAAGTTCTATCTATTTGTGGACAAGTACATCTGGGAGCCAATCGCAACGGGGTTTCGGCTTCTCCATTTGGTCATCATATTCGCCCCCGTAATATTGGCCGTACCCGTCATCTGGATCGGAAGACGCGTGCCAGACAGGGACAACGAGCGGACAGGAACCTTGTGGTGGTATGGGTTCCTGGTCAGAGGCATGGAGAGGGCGGGAGCAGCCTTCATAAAGGTAGGCATCGCGGCGTTTGACCCAAATAAAGTTGCTGACCCAAGGTCATATAGCTCGGCCAGTGGGCAGCTTCTCGAACAGATATTTTCCCTACAGAAATGTGCAGCATAATGTCCTCTCTCCACTCCAATGCCCCAGCCCACTCCATGGTCAACACCAGAAAAATCGTTGAGCGAGCTTTTGACGGCCGAAAGTTTGAGGACATCTTCGAGGAGTTTGACGAAAGGCCACTGGGGGTTGGTGCCATTGCTCAAGTCTACAAAGCAAAGCTCAAACCGAGCCTGGCTACACCGACCGATCCCACCCTTGAAGAACCCCAGAATCTGCGGAGACAGCTGAGGAAGAATGTCGACGCAACTCTCAAAAGTATACCTCGCCGGGTGCCGTCTTCTCACGTGGCGGTCAAAGTCCTCCACCCATTTGTAGACAGGATCGTGCGGCGCGACTTGCGAATAATGGCCTTCTTTGCGGCTATAATCAATGCCGTTCCGACAATGGAGTGGCTGTCGTTCCCTGACGAGGTCAAGCAGTTCGCAGAAATGATGAAACTACAACTCGACCTCCGGATTGAAGGCGCCAATTTGACAGTCTTCCGTCGCCACTTCAAAGACAGAACGACTGCCTGGTTTCCATTTCCATACAACGAATATACCACCCGCCAGGTGCTCGTGGAAGAGTTCGCCCAAGGAATCCACCTCGAAGACTTTTTGGAAAATGGCGGTGGTGTATACCAAAAGGAAATCGCTGACGAGGGTCTCGACGCCTTTTTACACATGGTGCTGATTGACAACTTTATCCACGCTGATTTGCACCCGGGAAACATAATGGTGCGATTCTACAAGCCACAACAACCACAGGTGCCCTCGATCAGGCTGAAAAAGACGACCGAAACGATTGAAAAATCGACCGACGTCACCGAGGAAGTTCTCCAACGCCTGCGGCCTTTGAGAAAGAACAAGCAGGCTTGGACCGCACAGCTCGAACAATTGGACGCAGAGGGTTATCGTCCTCAGCTGATCTTCATCGACACGGGGCTCGTGACGGAGCTGAATCATGTCAACCGGACCAACTTTCTCGATTTGTTCAAAGCTGTCGCAGAATTTGACGGCTATAAGGCGGGCACATTGATGGTGGAACGGTGCCGACAGCCAGATGCTGTCATCGACAAGGAGGTTTTTGCCCTGAAAATGCAACACCTCGTGCTCAGCGTCAAGAGTCGCACGTTTGCGCTAGGAAATATCAAGATTGGGGACATTTTGAATCAGGTGTTGACAATGGTTAGACAACATCACGTCAGACTAGAGGGTGATTTTGTCAATGTTGTTTTGAGTATCCTGTTACTCGAGGGCATTGGCAGACACCTGGATGCAGATTTGGATCTCTTCGCAGGGTGAGTCGGATGCTGGCAATCTGAAGGGACTAACCCGGATACTGATGAGAGTGTCGCAGGGCCTTACCGATCCTGCGCCAGCTCGGTGCAAAGAGCAGCAAAGACCTCATGCGCGGTGCTGATTTCTCGATGCTCAAGGTGTGGGCAGGTCTCGAGGCTCGAAGTTTCCTTCGTGCCTCTGTGGAAAGGGTGAGTTAGCTCCGAGACAGGTTGCAATATGGCTTCGTGGCTAAACTCCAGCAGGTCGAGGCTTGCGTCAAATATGACATGCTGTCGCCCAATATTTGAATTTGTAAAGGTTTTGGGAGCTTGGCGTGAGTAGACGAGCATTTGTTGTTGTAGACCAGAATTCATGGCATCAATTACCCGTGTAGTTGCCTGTCGTGCGTGTTGATGCGATGCACGGATGTTGGAAGGCTACACAAAAGGGAGCGATGTGTCGCCACGCATTCCTGGTAGCCAAAGCCGCTGACGTCGTTTGTGGTCGGGCGCGCAACAAGTCCAACACCACCAGGTCGAATGACTATCGCGAGGTAAGCTATTTCTGATGGCGGCCATGTCCAGCCGCACAAGAGGGCTCAAGCGCCGCATGGCGGGCATCCATCATAAGCCCACGATCTGCTTGGCCAGCCTCATGCTCCGGTCGTGTGGTGCGCATGCATGCATCTTGGCTCTTTCCCTTTGCTTTGATTTATTCAACTTTTAGCCATAATGACGGACCAAGAAAGATCAACCACCTCCTCGTCCGCCAAATCCCCCAGCAAGCGCCTCGTCGACCTTCTTCCCACCCCAGCTGTCTCCGATCCTACCAAAACCGACCAAGCAGAAATACTCAGCGACAAGCCTACCCTTTCGCATGCTCTAGCCATGGACAATCATGCCGCCGAAAAAGGCCTCGCGCAACAGGCCTTCCAGCGCCAACACGAAAAGGATATCATGGATTTGGGCTGGAATGAAAGTGAAGATGAGATTGCGGATCCGCTCGTTGGTGGATTGGAAAACGAAGAGCTGTGGCTGTTGGTCCGCAGGTTTAACAAGGTGAGGCTCTGCGCATTGTGACCTCTGAATGGCACTGACTAGTAGTGCGTACAGCAAGTATACCATGTCAAGTCCTCACAACATCCAGTGCCGGGAAACCTGGACATGTACATTGCAGACGAGGAGAACTTCTCTCCAGACAAATTGCGGGCCAGCATCGAACGGTTGTACATGACAATTATCGTCGGAATCCTGGCGGCTTGGAAACACATTACGCGCATACGATCTTGGAGAGAGAGAAGAAGGACAGCATGCTTTTGCTTTGTAAGAAGGACAGGAAATTTTGCGCACTTCAAATTGCTGAGGATTTGCAGGCATACTACGCCGCATGGGCGTTCGACATGCTGGTCCCGTTACACGGCCTGACGCTCATAGGCCTGATTCTCTTTCCGCCACTGCGAGAAATGATGTTCCCACCGGCGCCAATGGCTCTCGTCGACGCGAAGACAGGGAACTTGCAGAAGCCAGAGGCTGGCCTGCTGGGTAGCTACGACAGCGTGACAGGGGCCTCCGAGAACTACAAGGGCGAAGCTGTCGAGCAAGAGGCCAGAAATTTTGTTAACAGCATTGCTTCCATTGCGCTCAGCAGTGCCTCTGGGAAGCATTCGGAAAAGGATTCTCACTCTGACTCTGAAGATGGAAGTCCTCAGGATGCTACCCCGGATCCCACTGCGATCGCTGTTGGCGCGGCGGACGCGAAAAGCAAGGCGTCTGGCGCAGTGCCGGCGGCCGATTACGACAAGACAAAGGTTCCAATGGACACTATGTTATGGAGGAACATGAGACCGACAATGTTCATCATTGTCAGTCTGACGGATGCTTGGGAGAGGGTAGCCAAGTACGTGTCTGACCCAGTCGATATCATAGAGAACTGCAAAAGCTCATCGAAGGAACAGTGCTTTATCACCTACGCCGCCATTTCCAAGCGATACGTACCGACTGAGATTGGCAGCACTGGTTGTTCCACCTCTTGCTGTATCGCTCTTTTTCAGCTCATACATGTTTGCAAAGACAGTCACCTTTGGCATCGGGTTACTCTTTTTTGGTCAGCCCATCATATCCCGTGCCGTATGTCGGCTCAATCGAAAATATCCACACTGGCAGAGGATCCTCGAGCTTCGCAAGTCAGTGGCCTACCATATCCAAAGGAGACACCTGCTAAATCCTTCCTTTTTGACAGCACTGTACTCAAAGGCGTACCGACTAACGCCCAGCTCACGATAACACTGCTACGTATTGGCGAAGCAAACCATGCACCATTACCCCCTCCGCCTCGCAGTACGTCCCCGCCCCCACTGGAGCCAGCGGCCCTCACCCCCGCTCACCTACGTGCCACAGGCGACGACACCCCTCTCAATGCATCGCCCGAAGAGCTCGCATCAGCCATCTCTCCCGACCCAGCAGCACCTGACGACAACGCCACGACGGGAGCCGCAGACGTAGACGCCGCCAAAGCGCCCCGGCACGGACGGCGCGGGAGCAGGCTTCTCGGCTTCTTCAAAGGCACGACCAAGACGGTCGTCGAGACGACCCTCAGCGCGGACAAGGTCAAGGCCAAGACGGGTTCGATGCGCGCCAAAGATCGTCTGGGCGCCGTGCCACCTTCAGGCCCGGAGCACCGGCGCAGCGGGCCCGTCGCCTTCAAGGCGCGATACCGCGGGCGCAAAGGCTTCGTCGTGCTGAAGCCGCAGAGCGACATGCAAGGGCCCGGCCCGGCGCCCGTCGTCGGCTTCGTGCTGGGCAAGGACGCGGCGGCCGCGTGCGAGGCCGAGGGCGTCGGGGGTGGAGAATCGGGCCTCAAGGCGTCGTGGAGCCTGCCCGTGTCGCGCGTCGACGAGCTGCGCAAGGTTGGCGGCTTTGGCTGGAAGGCCAAGCTCGTCGTCGGGTGGGCGTTGGAGAGGGAGGTGGCGGATGGGCTCGAGATTGTCGAGCGCGAGACGGGCGCGAGGTGGAAGGTCACGGCTTGTCCGAGAAGAGACGAGCTGTTTAACCGACTCGTGGCTGTTGGCGGGCAGCGGTGGGTGAGCATGTGAGGGCGGTTTTGCTTCTTCTTTTTGGTGTAGTCCTCATCGATGACGATGATTAGCGTGAACGACAACGACTGATGATTACGACGATTCATTACAGCGAAGATAGGTCTAGCCATGAGGTACGAGGTACAAACTTAGACAGTCTGACATGATAATTTTAAAGTCAATGGTGGAAAGAAATGACTTCGGAAATGAGTATTCAATTACTTGAGGGAGTAGATGGAAGCAGTGCAAGGCGTGCTACAACACAAAAGCAGCGTTAGCTGGCAGTCGGAACCGAACTGAGAACGCATCAAACTTTTGGCTATTTTCGTATGGCCTTTTCTATCTTGCCATCCAAACCCACTGCGCGCGTGCTCTACCAATGCCGCAGCAGGAGGCATGTGGACATCAACGCAGCTGGCTATCTTTTGACAAAGCTGGGGCAAGCTGGGTAACAGGTCGAAAATCATGAAAAGAAGGAACGGCGAGACAGCATCGCCCAACCGGGATGACGGCGAAAAGGGCAGTCGTAAGCAAAAAGCGTACATAGCATTTCGTAGAACCCAAACATGTCCCAGAGCAACGAAGCTCAACACGGGCGGCGCAATCGCTGCGTGCTTCTTTGATCTTCTCACTCACGACTCCTCGGCACCGTCAGCAGCCACCTCGGCCGCGTCGTTGGCCTCGACGGCTTCGACATCCTCCAGGTCGTTCTCCTTGGGCACGTCGGCCCCCTTGTGTGCTTTGGCCGCCTCCGCAGGGCCTCCCTTCTCCGCCGTGTCGGCCGCGTCCTCGTCTTGAGCGTCCTCATCATCAGCAGCCTCGGCCTCGGGTTCGCCGTTGCCTTCGGGCTCCTCAGGCTCGCCCTCGGATTCCCCGTCGCCGGCTGCTTCGGGATCCCCCTCTTCGTCCTCTACGCCATCTTCTTCGGTCGCGGGCGCCTTTGCGTCTTTGTCCAATCTGCGCCTCTTGTTCTGAGGGACAGCTAATCGAGAAGCCGAGTCAGCAGACTGGCGCAAGACCATCCAGATGATGGACGGACGGCAGATCGCATCAAATCATAGGTCATTGGACACAACCTACCTTCTTTCTCTTCTTCCGACCCTTCCTCGTCTTCAAAGGAACCCTCGGAGTCTTCGTACCTGGCACGCGCGACCGGTCAGCCTTGCGGGAAATGGCTGTTGGAAAGGACGAGCGGAGCAAGCGAGGATGACTGCGACGAAGAAATGACGCATCGAGCAAAACGAATGAAAGGCGACATGAAGCTTCAATTCCCATCCATGGTCGCAGGTGCAGGCCGATGCTGCCGCCTGGCGCGACATTGGGTAGCTCCAGCATCTTGCCGTCGCTCGACGCAGCACCTCAAAGACCCGATGGGTAAACAATCGAAGGCCATAGGAATAGTCGCATAATGAAAGCGATGGCCATTGGTGACGGAACAGAACGGCGCGACGTAATTGGGCAGTGATGTCGACCGTGGACTTACTCCTCTTCTTCTTCTCCCTCATCGTCTGAAGGAAGGGCAATGAGCTCCTCGTCCTCCTCGGCGTCTTGCTTCCTCTTGCGGGTGGCGGCGGACATGATGGGTGGTAGATGCAGGAGTGGGGAGGTGGACGTGGTTGACTGTGAGAGGCGGATGGAGGAGAGAGGTCAAGGGAGAGATGTAGGTGTAAGCTGCGACGACGGGGCGGCAGCAAAAGAGACTGGGGGCTGGGGGCTGCGCGGAGATTGTTGGAGCAAGCCCAATTGGGGGAGGTCCAGTGTCCAGGTCCGGGGCTGGTGAGCGAGCAAGCTTGCGAGCTGGGGAGCTGGGGAGCTGCCGTGGGGGACGAGGTAGCTTGGGGACTCGCAGAGGCGGAACCCAAGCAAGGGATCGGTCGGCTGCCGCCCAACCACCGACCCGTACACCAGCAAATCCCTTGTACCAGTCGCCGTGCCGGCCCCTCTTCCTTGCCGTTCCTGTGTGCCTGTCTCGCCTCTCCTGACGTGCTGTGGTTTGGCCTTGACGGAGCTGCTCGGCTAGGAGTAGCCTCACCATGGTCGATTCTCGTTGTTTCCTCGATGGACGCTTTGGCCGTGTTCGCAAGCCTTGAAAGTCAGGATATTCGTCTGGGAATTGGCTTCATGGCTACCTTTGCAACCGACAGTCTTGTAAGCACGCGCAGACGAGGGAAGCTGGCCGACGGGTGCCACTGGAACAGAAACGCTTTAGGGTTAGCCCGCTTGTCGTTGTCGAACCATCATGGCCGTGACATCATCATCTTTGTCGGAGGCGATTGGTCTTTTGCGCAGTTGATCCATCTTGGTAATGGATGGTCAAGTTCCTTGCGGGGAAGACGTGGACAGACGACATGGAAGGGACCGACATGGGTGTGGCTTTGTAATGCACTGTTCTTTACCGCGGCCAGCCGGACGTTTGCCGTTTCAGGTCAAGCCATTACCGTCAATGTACCAATCTCTTGACTCTCAACCAGGAAACCACGAAGAATGCTCCTTTAAAGGGTGAAGTGCCGGCTCCATGGACGACCGACTGTCTCTTGCGGGGAGGGGGCGCAAAAGGCGCTTTCGTCAACACACGTACGGAATACGCTGGTTCTCTGTCTCTTCAACATCATCTCTGTTCGGCACCTCCAGGCCAAAACCATGTCAGTAGTCCAGTCTCCGAATGATGACGCAGACGGTCCTCCTCCACAGAGTCCAGAGTATTCTGAAGACGTGCAGACCTATCTTCCAGGAAGTCAAGTCTTCAGCTCCACTGGAGATGTCATCCTTGTACTCCAGGACGACTCGAAGCTCCGAGTCCAAGCCTCCATCCTAAGGAATGCTTCAGAAACCTTCAGGGCCATGCTCGGTCCTCATTTCAATGAAGGGCAAAACCTAAGCTGCGAAAATCCCAAGGAAATTCCACTGCCTGAGGACAATTCATCGGCCATGAAATTGCTTTGTGCAATTTTGCACCATCGTTTTGAACCAGAAAAAACGCCTTAATTCAAACTCATACAGATACTCGCCGAAGCAGTCGACAAATACCTCTGTGTACCCATCACAAAAGCCATCACCACCGTGTGGATCCATGATATCTTGGCTACGTGTTGGAAATGGAGTTTCCCGCAGCTTGCGGAGCTCCTTGCGGCGTCTTGCCTGTTGAAAAGCGACTCGGCCTTCCACGAGACATATAAAAAAAAAAAAATAAAAAAAAAAAAGATGGCCGAGAGTTACATTTCAACACTCACTCTTGACTTTCATTACGCAATGACGCAACTGCCCTGGAAAACCACGGGTAAGACCTCTGTCCTCTCTCCTACACAACGGAAAAGCCATGGATCGCTAACGTAAATGAGAAGTCGTCATTGGAGAGCAAAAGAACATGTTCGAGATAGAAATTTTCCATGTAGTTCTCGAAATAGTTTTCCGCTACATGGATAAACACCGGTTTAGAGTCTCCGAAGACTGCGAAAGAGACGATCCAAAACGCTGCAGTCAACACATGTTAGATTTTCTTGGGCTCCCAAGATCGAAACTTATCCCTCCAAGAGGCAGCAGCCTGGAAGAGCACTTCCGGCACTTGTATTGCGACAAACCCTGTGATGAGAACGGGGCGGAGTTCGGAGAGTCGGCCTTTGAGGCTGCTTTGAGAACAGATAGGTCGGCTCGACGGATGTGCGAATCGTGCCGATACGAGCTCCGGGTCGACCTTTCTGAAGAAATGGACAGTTTTTTGAGAAAATATTGAGGGCCGATATCGACGAAAGGTCTGGTCTCTGCCTTGGTTGCACGGTCGAGAATGATGAGTTGCCATCGAGGTGCCACAAAGGCAAGCATTTTCGGTCGTCGAAGAAGCAACGCACGAGCTAGGAGTTGTTTGGAGGAGAAGGTTTGGCCATGGAAGATTGCTCCGTGGACACGAACACACGAACTCTGTGGAGGTGTCTACGAAGGGAGTTATTCAGGGTCAAAGCGCATTTACGAGGCAGGGTCACCGGCATTGCTTCATCCTAGCATGGTTGTTTTTCCCAGAGAACATGTATAGGGATTGACGAAACCGTCAAGGAAGTGGTTTGGCACTGAGCTTCTTCGACCTGCAAATATATCAGTCTATTCAATCATGCATGTGATCAACAGAGCAATCTCCATCAAAAGCCCGCCGCCTTATTTCCATCTTTCAGCTCAATGGCTGACCTACCAGCCTCCAAGGCATGGTCGCTAGAGCAGTGCCTCACAATAACATCAGGGGCCAGTCTCAGAGTACCACACGCCTCAACAGACGTCCGGTAGGAGCATTCGTATCACCCTAGACCAGAGTACGTGCTCGGGAGCATTCGAGCCCTGATTTGCAGAACCCCTCAGACCTATGTGCCATGGCTTTTCCTACCAAGCCTTGCTCTGTAATACCTTTTGCGAACCAACCCATTGCTGCCAAAACCTGTGGAAGTGACCATGAACCTGTGAGTATACATCGAAGCGATGGCGCAGCTGATTCGGAAATAGCCTCATAACCAACGCTCCGTACCGGTTATAAGGCGGGCCAGTCAGTGCGGAAGCGAAGCCCTCTGCTTCTGTGCATCTCAAGTAGTAAGGAGCATAGTAAGCCCACGTGTGCCAGTAAACCATGTGAAGAGACTCTCGGCGAAGTGCTTGTAGAATTAAATTATGGTCACCTAACGGATGCATATTTCAAACCAAGTCACCATTCATCCATCCGCCCGCTAAACGCCTCAAGCCCCGTTGTGACCACCTGGTATCACCATGCGTACGAGTTTCCCATGTCGTGCTCCTGTTCATCACGTTAGCTATATCCTCATCGACGCGAGAAGAGGGAAAAAATACCTTGATGTAATCCGGGCCCTTCTCCTGCCACTCTGCACGGGTAACCCACGCCTTCTTACTCTGCTCGCTGCCCGCCCACCTGGCCGCGCCCCTCCAAGCGTCGAGAACGGGGTCCTTTGCCTTGCGGACGACGAGCGGCGTGCCGACGGGCAAGCACGCGCGAAGCTCGTCGCGGACCCGCTCCTCGAAACCCTTGAACAGCGTGTTGCCGCCCGTCAAGAAGACGTCCTTCAAGACGTCCTTCTGGCGCGGGTGGTCCGCCAGGCGCTCCGTCAGAATCGACGAGGCGATCTCGATCAGGCCCGCCTGGTCGAGTCCCGCAATGGAAGGTTGGAATACGACTTCTGGGACGCGGATGCGCTCGACGTTTAGGTGTAGCTGGTGGACTTCGCGTTGGCTCTCGGGATCGAAAGGGTATGGGCCACGAGTGAAGGCGTGGACCAGACTTTTAGTCCAGTCCGTTTGCGCTTCGCGCGTGCTGTCTTCTGTAAAGTTGGGGTCGTGCTTGAGGAGCTGCGCTTCAACCGCCTTCAGAGCAGATTGGAGGTCTTCTTCTTCTTCGTCGTCCGAGCCCTCGCCCGTTGCTATCGTGCGATAGACTCCCCAGTCGGCGTCGTCGGCGCCAAAAGTGTCTTCATCTCCGCCGCGCCGACGCTTTTTGGTCGGATTGTCCGACGCGAGGTTTGCGATGGACTTCATCCGCATCTGAGCAGCGAGTGATTTGCGGTTACCGAGGTCGGCCTTCAAGCGCTCGCGGTCTTTCATTTTTTGAATGATTGCCTATCCCTTGTTAGCTTCGTCGTCATGCCAAGTCTTCGATGGTTCTTACCGAGCGAGCTACTCTTCGCTCCTCTATCCACGTTTCAGGATCCTTCTCTCGTCTTTCATTGTCTAGTCGTTCCTCTTCAGCTTTCCTGGCTTTCTCCAACTCCTTCTCAGCCTTGGCACGTTGCCTTGCCTCGTGGTTGGATTTCATCAGCCGTTGCTGGCGCTTCTGCTTCAATTGCTCTTCATCCAGTTGATCGTCAGGGACTTCGAGTAGAGGGAATGTTGGAGGCTCGTTGTCTTCCCCCTCCACATCACCAACGTCCTTGTTTCGTGCCTTGCGAATAGACTTGTCCAGTTCCTTGACTCTCTTCTCCAACTGACCCTCGTCATCAAAGTCGTCTGACTCGAGCATTCGTTTTGCTTCCTTCTTTGTGACATCTTGAAGCCTGACTTGCAGTTCTTTGTAGTACTGCAGCTCTTGCTCCTTTTGTATTAGCTTCTCAAGACGCATCTTCGCAGCCTGCTCTTGTAATCTTCGACCGCTCTCCTTGCGCTTTTCAGCTGCTCTTGCTAGTTCCTCTTCGGTCTTCTGGACGACCACTTGCTCAGTGTAGGGGAACTGAACAACATGATTCCTGTCCTCCAGCCCAGTCCAATCTAGGAATTTGCTGATCTCACTGCCGTAATCTTGGCTCACGTAGCAGTGCTCTTTCACAAGATCCTCAGCCTGGATGTCTGTGAGCTTGCCAGGGAACATGGGGTATTTGAGCCGCAGCAGCTTCTGCAGGAATTCGGCGCTTTGGTAACGTCCCCAATTAATCCGGGTTGCATGGGCCAACATGGCCTTGGACTCGACGACGGGTATCAGATGTGTGCTAGTGTGAGAAGAAGAGACGACCAGGCCATTGCGCCCATTGTTGTAGTTGTAGGAGAACAAGGAATCAATGCCGTAGGCAACTGACGGTGCACCGTAAAGCTCGAACAAGATCTCCGTCATTGCTACGTGAAGTCAGACTGACCGTCCTAGCAGACAGGAAGTTGGACCACTCACTTCTCCTTGGATATGCCATGTTTGCGACAGGTTCTGTCATAAGGACCGGACGGTTGATGCCTCCGCTTGAACCGTCCACGCCCAGTTTTGTGAAGACGTAGTCCAGAACGCCTTCCATCGCGTCCCAATTGTTTATAATGTTCGTTCCGGGCTCATAGACGGGTTTCGACTGGCCGCGGGCCGTGCCATCTGCGTACACTTCGTTGCCAATGAATTGGAAGGTGGTATTGAGCTTGCGATCTCTATAACGCGCCATTTGAGGCGACACTTGGAGACGAGGATTCTGATCGAACGCCCATCCGGCGCGGACGGAAGAGGAACCTGTGGGAGTTGTCAGCGGCGCTCAACCAAGCCTCCAGTCTGCCAGGGAACCAGAAAGGGTCGTCGACGAGATCGGGCTTCTAGTACCATTGTCTATGACGATAGCCGTGCTTGAATTGCTGCGCTTGTAACCCTCTGTGTCCACCTCACGGATGCCTTCAAAGGGAGGCTCCTTGACGCTCCACACTTTCTTCGGCGCGGGTTTGGCGTCGCGCGCCGCATCGTTGGAACTTGGCTGGACCATGACGGAGGACGCAGGGGACAGGCGACACGTTTTCAGATGATAAAGATCATGGGATTGTTGGAAGGATGCAGGATGAGCAGAGAAACTCGAAGATTGATCGGTGGTTATAGTGTGGTGAATTGGTTCGAAGTATCGCAAGCTAAAGTCCGGAGTTGCTCCACAAGCTGCGGCGATCGCTAAAGCTGGAACTGTGGTCCAAGCGCCTCTGTTGTCACTGAAATCCACTCGCATGAAAATCCCCAACGCCGTCCAAATTCCGTCTTCTACACTGTCGAGAGTTGTTGCATTCAACAGCCACTGTCTCCCTTCATCTCGTGCCGAAAGCTCCCCCGTTACGCGGGCTCCTTTAGGCTGTCCGTTGCTACCAAGAGCATGAGCTCACGAATGCATGGTTACTTAAGATGTCGAAAACATACCCTCGAGATGGAAAAGAACATTTGACTGGTAGTTCTTGAACATCTGAGCAACGAGCTCGACATTCATGTTCTGAATGTTGATTTCCTGGGGTTGAAATCATCAGACAGCAGCATTAGCGATCCCGTCTGGCACATTACCTGCAGCTGCTTGTTTAGGACCATTACGGCCTCGTTGAGCTTCTCCTACAGTAGTTTATCAGTCTACATACACAAATGAGTATATGTCTGCAGATTACGCACAACATTGGTGATGATGCGGCCGAGAAGAAGACTTTGTTGATGCTCGTGAGGGCTCTCCTGTTCTGAGAATCAGCATCAACACCACTGTGTCTGCAGAATCAAGAGCTCTGAATACCATTCTGACGGGGTTTGCTGTCGATTATCTGACCTGTTCGAGTCGGAGTGGTGGGCACTGACAGTGTTTACTGGATGCTTTCTTCAGCCCTATGGTCAGGACATCAACTCCGGCTGCCCCAAGCTAACCCAAATCGGCCCTGGCCCGCCGCGTCCTAGGTGAGCTTCGTTCCAAGCTCCATCTCACCCTTCCACCTACCAACTGCACCCACAAGCCGCAAAGAATCTTCACCATGGCACCTCTATCGCACAACCGAACCGAGTATGATCACAACGCTCTCCTCGAGAAGCTCGACATGTTCCGCGTGCGCAAGCCGTTCCGCAACCCCAACTGGAAGCCCCCTCAGCGCCGCAACAAGAACATCAAGCAAATCATCTCCGAAGCTCAGCGAAAGGAAGCCTCCGTCATGGCGACTCAGAACAACTCCGGATCTTCGACTCCTGCAGTCAACCTCGGCACGAACAACGGAGGGACGGGCGCGGGTACGCCTGCCAACGGCGCGAACGCCAACATTGCGCAGGCAGCACAGAACCTATCGGCAATGGTAGCCAAAGGTGGCAATGTGTCCAACGGACCTGCCGTCACGTATACGAATGTCGAGGCGCCGCCGAGCTTGCAGGTTAAGCGAAAGTATTGCGACATTACGGGCCTGCCGTCCAAATACACAGACCCAAAGACTAGGCTGCGATATCACAACTCGGAGGTCTTTGGAATTATCAGAACAATGGGCCAGTCTGTTACGGAAAACTACCTTGCGGCAAGAGGAGCACACACAGTGTTGAAATGAAGGACATATTCCGGAGATCCACGCCGCACCCAGCCGACAAAGGAAGCACTATGGCTGGGCTATGACTGCCGCCTCACATCTGGAAGCTCGCCGGACTGTTCACGCCCTTGTCAAATCTTGAGAAGCGCCTGCTCTGAAACAGACAGATTGTATTACTACGGATATGTTCGACCCTCTAAGTCAAGCCTCTTCCACCCGCCCTGCCCCTCTCGAGACAGGGTTCAAGAAGACGCTCCGGCTTATTTGGGATCATCATGGGTTGGTCTTCGCCAAAGAGCAGAGTACCGAGACCTCATTGTGAGAGGGGCCAGTTACAGAGGAAACAGAGTTCCAGCTGTTGCTCAGGCGGGCAAAACAAGTATGCTATGGCTGGATACGTGCAAGTTTGCAGAAATAGAAAGCTTGAAGTCAGTACTCATGCATTGATTGAACCTGTCATCCCTTGCGTGATTTGCCAACGAGGATCAATCTTCCAAATCCTACGGGAAGCCTGTCCACAGGAGTGGAGAACCACTCGAGAATATACAGGTGATGGCTGTCATCAAGCCTCACTGTGAGATTGCAGTTCCAAGCGTTTCAAGTTGGTCTGATGTGGGCAGCAGATGCACAGCCAGGAGAGAAGCTGGGCTGCAGCACCATGGGTGCGCCGGCGGTGTTGGGAATGCGTAGAGGGTGGTTGATCATAAGTTCGTCGATTTCTTGAGTCAAGCTGGGAGTTGGCGGTGCGATAGGAGGCTGGCAGCTCGCGTTTTTTTTTGTCTCGGTAGCCGGCCGGCCAAGACTTTATGGCCGAGCACATGAACGCGTGCTCTTAGCGCAACCTGGGAAGTGGCCTCTGCCGCGGAGCACCGACCACCATCAGCCAAACTTCCTACAGCTGCCGTTGAACCAGCTCCGGTCGATCTTCCATTATTGTACACAAACAACTCGACCTTGAACTGCCCTACGCCGACACGACGACCCCCGCCTCAGTTCCAAATCCTTCTACCCATTGAAGAATCCTCTCGACACCAGCATCGATTCAAGTCAACACCATGCCGACCTTTTGGCTCAGTGATTCGCAGAGTACGCCGCCGTCCTCCGCATCCCGATATGCCGTCACTGACTTGATTGCTGTTGACAGAAATCGGAGTCGCCTTCTGCTCAGGGGGTAGGTACGACAAGCATCCCTAGGCGCAACCAGAAGGCGTTGCATCTCTTGCTCGCAGAAACCAGCACACTGACGCCATGGATTGCACCGCACAGGCGGCTTTTTCCTCCTGGCGGGAGTGATGATGTTCTTCGATAGAGCACTGTAAGTTCCCCAATCTTTGAATGCTTTGGCGCAACGGAAAGGACAGGGAAGACTGACAGATAGGTTAGGCTTGCAATGGGTAACGTACGTCCGACTTTCCAACCTCGCGAGACAGCCGCACCTGTCTAATAGCTCGGACGTCGACAGATCCTGTTCATCTGCGGCCTCACGCTGCTCATCGGCCTACAAAAGACGCTCCTCTTCTTCGCCCGCCGCCAGAAGATCGCCGGCACCGCCTCGTTCATCGCGGGCATCGTGCTCATCCTTCTCCGCTGGCCACTGATTGGATTCGTTGTCGAGCTGTACGGCATATTCGTCTTGTTTGGAGACTTCTTCGCCACGATCGCCGGATTCATACGCCCCGTGCCGTACATTGGACCATATGTCGCAACGGCGCTTGAGAAGATCAGTGGCGGAAGAAGGAATGCGGAACTGCCCGTATAAGCGGGTACACCTGGTGAGGTGAAGAACGAATGACGAAAAGAGAGATGACAACAAAAAAATTGTCCGTCTGGGTTGGTAGCAGATTTCAACTGTCAACGCGTTACGGCTTGGAAGCGGGAGTTGCGGGACGGCATTTTAGGGCGCAAGACTTTTGTATCGACTGGCGCTGGCCGGAGGAGAGACACTGTATTCAGACCAGGACGGTCAAGCAGGCCTTTGTGCCTTGCGTTTTAGGGGTCCAGGACCCTGCGTAAGGAAAAGATGAAGCTTGCTAGGAGCAAGCCGCCAAACGGCAGGGGAGAAGTGCCTCTTGGCGTCACATGGCCAGGATTTATTCTCCGCGTCAATTGTACGAAGAATGTCAAGCTTCAAAAAAGTACGCTGTTCGTGTACAAGGACATGGACCGGCGCCACACTGACGACATCCCTGCTGACGCGGTAGCCAATCACGAACAGGCTGTTGGCTTTTACCAAGGCCAAGCGCACGTCCACTGGAGGAAAATAGTCTGCCCTTCGAAGCATTCGCTGGTGACCTGACATTTTGCTATTTTTGCGGCCAAATCCTAGGATACAAGTCTTGTAAATGCAGATTGCCCGCATTGGGCATGTCGCCGGCCGCAGCAACGACAAAGCGGGAAGGAGGAACAATATGAAGAACGCCACTTTGTTCTCAATTGGACACCCAAGACATCTACTTGTATACAGATTGAAAACCCTTTGATTTGCCCTAGCCCCATGCATAAGTGTCGTCGGTATTGCGCTGAATTAAAAGGAAGAGACCCCAAAAGAAGAAATTTATCTGACATGAACATGACCGTGAGCCGGTGGAAGCGCCAAACTCGAGAGGTTCGTCCGTTCCACAATGAATGTGGCATGAGAATTGGCCCCAACTTTTTCCAAATTTTCTCACCTCCGAAAGAACTTTTCAATGCACACCGTTGGAGGCGGTGGCAGCCTTCTCCCTGCGCTCCCTGACGGCCGCGGCGAGGTTCTCCAGAACGCCCACGGTAGTATCCCAGTCAATGCAAGCGTCGGTGATGGAGACGCCCTTCTGGAGGGCAGACGGGCCCTCGGCGGGGACCTTTTGGTTGCCCTCGTGGATGTTGGACTCGATCATGATGCCAACAATGGCCGTCTCGCCATTGCGGATTTGGTTGGCAATGTCGCTGGCCACGAGGGGCTGGTTGCGGTGGTTCTTGCTCGAGTTGCCTGCAGGGGAGTTGAAACGTTAGCGAACCGCAATTGGCACCGTGCTTGGATTTGCATCTTAAACATCAAACGTACCGTGGGAGCAGTCAACCATGAGGGCCTCCTTCAGGCCCTTCTTTTGAAGCGCCGCCTTGGCCTCTTGAACGCTGTCGTGGTCGAAGTTGGTACCGCGGTTGCCTCCGCGCAGAATGACGAAGCAGTGCTCGTTGCCAGACGTCCTGGTAATGGCGGCGAGACCCTGCTTTGTCACACCCATGAAGTGGTGCTTGGCGGCGGCGGCACCAATGGCGTCCACGGCGACCGTCAGATTACCGTCGGTGCCGTTCTTGAAACCAATGGGGAAAGAAAGACCGGAGGCGAGCTCACGGTGGAGCTGGGACTCGGTGGTACGAGCGCCAATGGCACCAAGCGAGATCAGGTCAGCGAGGAACTGGGGGGAGATGGTGTCGAGCATCTCGCTGGCGATGGGCATGCCCTGGGATGTCAAGTCGCAGTAGAGCTTGCGCGAGACGCGGAGGCCCTTGTTGATCTTGTAGGACTCGTCAATGTCCGGGTCGTTGATCAGACCCTTCCAGCCGACAGTGGTACGAGGCTTCTCGAGGTAAGCGCGCATGATGATGCACAGGTCTTTGTCCAGCTTTTCGGCCAAGGCCTTCAGGCGCTGGCAGTATTCCACAGCGGTTGCGGGGTCGTGGATAGAGCAGGGGCCGACCATGACGAGGAGACGGTCATCCTCCTTGGCGACGATGTTGGCAGCTTCGCGACGGCCGCGGACGACGGTCTCTCTGGAGACATCGCCGACGGGGAGCTCAGAGGCAAGCAGTTGAGGGGGAATGAGAGGGTCGTATCCAAGGACTTTTGTTTGTCAGTAAGAGATTAGAGGGATTCAGAGCTGCAACAAGTACAACTTACCGCGAACGTCGTCGGCGAGCTCGATCTGGCCAGACATTGTGGTGGAGGAAGAGCGGATGGTGGGGAGGTGAGGGCAACGAGCAGAGAAGCTAGTCGAAGAGCTAGGGGAGTTTATAGAAGCAAGAAAAGGGCCGGATAGTGGGAGCGCAATTGATTGCGGTGACCGAGTTGCAAAGTTGAAGTGAGACAGTCAACCTGAGGTGTGGTCAGCGAAAGGGCTCGGCTTTGTGAAAGCGAAGGCATGATTTGGCACTGGCCATTATTTTTTTGGCCCGACTAGAAATGACTCCACTGCAGGACTGGGAAGCTCACTGCTGATCTAATCTGATCTCTGGACGTCGACTGCCGGAGAAGCGCCACACTTCCCTGTGCTGTCATCAGTGGCGGTGCCTCTTCACTTCACAACACCACGACCTCCCACTGTTGTCGTCTCTTTCGGTATTCGACCCTCAGCTCTTCACCGCCTTGCTCGACCTTGCTCGATCTTTATCACCCCCACGACGACCCCTCCCATCAGCGCACCCACAACTACGCGCCGTCTCGGCCAGGCGCCCTGGCGCTTGCTTCCCGTTTGACAGCCGCAGCAGGGGCCCCTCAGGCCAGGACGCGGCCGGAGACGGCGGGCGGTTGGTTTCAGTGCCGCTTGCCCCAATCCACCTTCAACACCTGCAACGCAGCGTGCATTTCCTCCGTTATTTGCTGAAACCCGGTCCCATGCCGCTTCGGCTCTGGAGACCCGCCTCTCTTGTCGTCACCCACGCCTCTTGTGCCTTCTAGCTCTGCAATGCTGCACGTCAACGTCGCTTGAACCTTCGATCATGACTCTGACTTCTGGTCCGGCGGTCCCCCACCTATTTGCCTTATCCGGATCTGTCCTCCCTCACGCCAATACCTTCCGCTCGCTTTCGCCTCGCCAGACCGCCGTGTCCCACCTGTCTCGACCCACCGCCATGAAGCGTGAGCGAGATTCCGAAGATCCTCAAACAGGTCCCAGCCGCGCCGAAAAGGTATTTCAGTCATGATCGACATTCTCTTCACGACCAATCTGTAACCGAGCTTCCAGAGATTCCGCGCCGCTCCCCCGCCCGCTCTTCAGCAACCACACAATGCCTCATCGACTTCTGGAGGCCCTTTCCAAAACCCCAACGCATCACCTTGTCTTCCAGCGTTGACGCCTGGTCACTCGGACGATTCGAGCTGCGACTCGCCTGAGCTACCCTCGTACATGAACTCGGCTGCGGGAGATACGGAAATGCGCGACTACCCCGAAGACGACTTTGCCATTACAAGATCTCATCCAAGCTCGCCGGCGCTCCCATTTGCACTGCCGGAACGGCTCAATCCACGCCCACAAGAGGATCCCAGCACAGGCAGGATTCCCACGCCGATATACGGTTCTTTTCCGCCCAAAGTCATCACCAATCGTGGTAGTGATCCTAGCTTTATGGAAGTGGAAGAGTCGTCACAGACAGACCACCGCTACCCACCGAACAACCGCAAAACCCATCGAATACCTTCTCCTATCAGCGAGGACGAGATGGCCATGACCCCCACGACTGTGGCAGGAACACGACTCTCACGGCTGCAAGTGGCGAGCAACGAAAACATGGAGATGGACATGACTGGTTCTGACAATTTGGGAAAATCATCTGCTGCCAGGGGCGTCAAAGCAAGAAGCGGAGCAATGTGCAAGAAAAAGTTCTACATGGGTTACAGGGATGACTGCCCGAAATGCCAGGCCAAAGTGCCAGGTCACAACGCACACTTTCTCCCTCTCTAACGAAGAAATGATGATGTCAGAGACAGACTGCAGATAACGACGGGATGGGGCGTATTTTGGTACGTACAGAGTGGGCAATTATAAGGGAAGGTTAAGACCTTTTGCTTCAAACAACAAGACGCAACGACACATGCTATGGCATAGCTCCGGGTTTCGAGCAACGATCGCCTCAACAGCCTGCCATCAGCTTCTCTTCTTCGTCGAGGTTTCCAAAAATCCACGTGAAATCTTCCAATACATTCTTTCCGTCTATCGATTATGATCAAGTCAACGCTTCAGAGTGTACTGGTCCTCCTCTATTTCAAATATATGTTCGCAAGAATTCGCCAAGCGCCATGATCCCCATCGCTTGTCCGTACGGCATGCTCGTCCTTTCAATGTCAATGTAGTGTTGCAGGTCACTACCCATGCCCGTACCGAAACTTGTGTCTACCAGCTCTCCGTCTTCGCTAATCTTGGCCAGCACCGCATGTACAGCCTGAACACCAACCGTTTCAAACTCTTTGGGAATATATCGCTTGCGGACTGCCTTCAAAATTCCGTACGCGAACCCGGCTGTTGCGCTGGACTCCACATACGACCCGGCTGCCTCAGGGAGATCAAGAAGGGTGCACCAGAGCCCGCTTGGCGTTTGCAATGATGCAAGAGCCAAGCACTGTGCTTTGAGCACATCGAGGAGATATTGGCGCAGTGGGTCCGTCGGCGGCAAGTCGAGAAGCTCAATGAAATCAGGAATCACTATCGTAATCCAGGAGTTCCCTCGAGCCCATCTCGCCTTGGCGAAATTGTGACCGCTGACTCCGTCGGTGTTGAATTGCCAGCCATGGAAGAACAATCCAGTATCCCGGTCAAACAAGAATTGCATGTGGACCATGAATTGGCGCTTGGCCTCTTCCACATACTCGGGTCGATTCAGAACAAGGCCAATTTTCGCCAGCGGCATGACAGTCATCATGAGGGTGTCATCCCACAACTGGTCCTTGTTCTCTTCGAGATATGTTTGGTGCTGCATGCCACCAAAGGGTGTTCTTGGCAACTCATGCATCGCCCACTCGGCCCAAGCCTCCAGCCACGGCTGCCAGCACTCGTTTCGTGTCTGAGGATTCTCGTAGAGGTAGGCGAGAGTCAAGAACGGACTCATTGTGTTGATGTTCTTGGTCGTCCCTTCGGCCAACCGCCCCTTGAACCATTCCAGGATGATCGCAAGACTCTCCGGCGACCCGGTCAGTTGGTGATACAGGTACAGCCCGTACAGACCAACGCCGTGGGTCCATTCCCAGTCATTCCATCCTTTGGTGTCGATTATGCGACCGTCTGGAAGCCGGAGAAGAAAGTGTCCACTGGTGTCTTGAATGTTGACAAGATTGTTGGTGAGCTTCTGGATGGCAGTATGGACGATGGGGCTTGTAAGCCCATGAGACGTAAGAGGGGTAGGCATGGTGGTAGGTGGCCAATTGATGCAACGCCAAATTTCCGAGTAACAAGACGAAGCAGTTGGGACTGTTGGTGGCTTCTTGAAAGCTCCTGACCTTTGGCCAAATTCTGGAAGAGGTAGGAAAAGAGACGGCAAAACAATGGTTCGAGACCTTGGATTGACCCCCACGTCAGCAAAGGCGGGCCCTGCCCAGCCCTGCATCAACAACAGAGCACCAATTCGTATGCATCAGGCGTTCGTCTATTGCCCCCGTGGTCTACGCCGCACGACCCCGCCGGCGTTCAATATTCCGAAAACCGAGGCCTGCCATTGGCGGAAGCGTAGCGAGGTTGGACAGGCAGACCTCTTTCCTAGCGCTTTCCCCGGCTTTGCACTCCGCATTTTACCCCAGTTCTCCGGCTTGCCCCCAGGTTTCGGTACACATGCCCACGGCTTCTCCGCATGTAGCATGTCCCGGGACAATCTTTTTTGGGGAAAGCCGCTTTCGAGACTCTCACAGAAATACCTGAATTGAGGATCCTGCCCCGTGGTGAATCCTTCCAAAACCACGTCTTCTCAACGTGTTTGACCATATGCTGTTCTGTCTCTCAATTTCTCCGCCGTCGTTCATCCATTGAGTCGAGGAAAGATTCCATCCCCTTATCCTCTTATCCGGTGGCGTCTGCAGTGGCGGCCTGTCACCAGCGCTGAAAGGACGGAAATAATCACCAAGACACGTGCGATCTGCTCGGGTGGGATTCCGCCGCCGTGAGGTATTGGTAGGTCGTAGGTGGTATCTCGGCAGTCTTCGGACTCGATATATTCTGTTGAGCGTCGTTCTTTAAGGCCCTCAGCGCTTGTCCTCGCCGTTCGACCACAAACTCCTTTCGACATGACCGGAACTCCAGAAATGCGGCATCGGTCCGCCAACAGTGCACAACACGCAGCAGGCGCTCCCGACGTTGACAAGAACGATGTTGCGCACGTCGAGAGAGTTCTCTCAGGGGGAGATCCTGAGCTCGAGAAGGAGCATATCAACTACGACCGCATCGACAAGGAGGTTGCAAAATATGCCACGATGGGCCACATCGAGATCAGCGAGGAAGAGAACAAGAGGCTCAAGAGGCTGATTGACAGAAGAGTTCTCCCAATCATGGTGTTTACATACTTCCTGCAAGCATTGGACAAAGGCACCATGTCCTTCGCCAGCATCATGGGAATCAAGGACGACTTGCACTTGGTCAACCAAGAGGTTTGTCATCGCTCACTCGGTCAAGATGATGATGCTAACAACCATTACAGTACTCCTGGCTCACGACATGTATCTACATTGCCGTCTTGATCGTCGAGTACCCAACCAACTGGATCATCCAACGGGTGCCCATCGCCAAGTATCTCTCCGCGAACATCATGATTTGGGGCGCTGTGCTCGCTCTTCATGCGGCTTGTAATAACTTCACCACAAGTGAGTTTATTCTGCTGTTCAAAATGCATGACGCTTATTGTGGCAGTCGTCACCGTCCGCACACTCCTGGGTATATTCGAAGCCGTGTGTCAGCCTGCTTTTCTGCTCATGTCCAGCATGTGGTACAAGCGCTCAGAACAGGCCCAGATTGTTACTTACTGGTACATGGTAAGCCGGAGTCCCTGATATGAAATCAATTCTTGAGAGTTTATATTGACATACTGGTCTTCAAGATGAACGGCGGCCAGCAAATCGTTGGTGGCATTTTGGCATACTGCTTTACACTCATCGGAAGAGACGGTCCAATCAAGTCCTGGCAAGCCATCTTCATCGCATACGGATCCTTTTCCGTACTCTGGGGTGTCTTTGTGCTCTTCTGGCTGCCAGACAGCCCCATGCGAGCCAAGTGCTACTCCGAGGAAGACAAGGCACTAATGGTGGAGCGGGTGCGAACCAACCAGACGGGTCTCCAAAATAAGACGTTCCGGATGGCGCACGTCAAAGAGGCGTTTCGCGACCCGCAGATGTACTGCTACTGCCTCATCGCCGTCTGCACGACTCTCCCCACCAGCGGACTTGGTGCTTTCGCAAACATCATCATCACCAGCTTCAACTTCACGATCCTCGAGACGCAGCTTCTGTCCATGGTCCTCGGAGCATTCATCATCGTCGTCTTGCTTGGTAGCACATATCTTGTCCGAAAGACAGGCCAGAACTGCCTCATCATGGGACTCTTCGTGATTCCGTAAGTCCACGCTTCTCACGAGTGTTTCCCAATCTTTCCAACTGACATTTCGCACAGCTCTTTTGCCGGCACCATCGTGTTGATGTCGGTCGAAAACAAGGACACGGCCACCAAAGCCGGCCTCCTCTTCTCCTACTACATCGTGCTCTCCTTCTGGGCCGCCCAAAACCTGGCCATGTCCATGATCAGCCGCAACGTCGCGGGGCAAACGAAAAAGTCGATCGTCGTGGCGGCAAACTTTGTCTCGTGGGCCGCCGGCAACGCCATTGGGCCGCAGGTCTTCCTCGACTACGACGCCCCGCGCTACTTCATCGCCTTCGCCACGCACATGGGCTGCTACGTGCTGCTGGTCATTGTCATTGTGTTTTTGAGGTGGTGGCTGCGCCGGGAGAACAGGCGGAAGGACGAGCTGGCTGGCCACGGCGTTGGCGAGGCGAGCGATACCAATTACACCCACGCTTGGGAAGATTTGACTGATAGAGAGAACGCGAACTTTAGGTACATTTACTAGGGAGCGGCGTGAGGTTGTGATTTGGACTGGATATATCTATACCCCTGTTGTTACAGATTTCCGCTTGTAGCAATGAAGTATCTGCTCAAATTGCCCCTGAGTGTGTCCTCGTGCCAGTGTAACACTCACAGTCAAGCATGGAAATCGGGAATCCTGAACTTCATCGTTTCGATGGTCTTGTCTTTTCTATCTATGCTTTCAATACAGGGGCTTGATGCAAGCATCCAGGTGGTTGGGGACTCCTCGTTTGCACCTTGAACAAATCAACGCTCTCTGCCTTACGCATCCACCGCACTCGCCTTCTTCTTGCTGTCGTCTTCGACAACCTTTGGCACAGGCGGTACCTCGACACCCTCAACCTTCCACTCCATGCCGATGTAGCCATCGCTCACCACGCGTACATTCACCTTCCTCTCAACATCGCTCTCCGGCAGCTTGATCTTGACGTTGGTGTTCGGCCTTGCACCACCAGCACCGCCGCCCCTTCTAGACCCGTTGGCATTGATGGCAGGCCAGCTAACCCGCTTCAGTGCCACCACCTCGTCCGTCCCGGGCATCGACACAATGACGAAGAAGCCTTCGGTCTGAGGCTTGGGGAAGCGTGGTGCGTACATGCGGTACTCGCGGTTCGGCGCCGGGTTGGCGCGCGCAACGTGGAGCGTCATGCCCAGCGCATTCACTTGCGGCACCGTGACCTTCAAGTCTGGCAGTGAGCCGAGTGGCTTCATGAAGCGGCCCACGTTCGGGTTGGGGATGCCCAGCTTCCTGGCTGCCTTCTCGAGGGTGGCGCGAGGCGCCGTGACGGCCTCGACGAGCGACTTGGGCGCCGCGTTGACGTCCTTGAGGCGCTTCTGCTCCGTTTCGGGCTCCACGCCGGGGAGGATGGAAAGCGGACCGTCGGTGGGCCAGCGCGCGCTCTTGACGCACTGCAACAGCGTCATCATCATTCGCGCACTGCTCTCGTAGCCAAGCTCGGCCAGCACGTCAATGCTTGCCTGGATGATACGGATTGCCTGGTCGAGAACGCTGGTCTGATCGCCGACATAGTCGCTGATAGGAAGATCAAGGCGCGAAAAGTGCGCTTGAAGCAAGAGGAATGCTTTGACGTGCGGATCCCACATGGGCAGGCCAAAGTTTTCGGCCTTGAGGGGAAGAGCAGAGGAGAGCTCGACGTTGATGAGGTCCTCGTTGTGACGGACTGGCAGCTCGTCATACTCGCTTGCCGAAGACATCCAGGACAGGACGTCCTCGAAAGTGGCATCCGGCTTAGCGTGGCGGACGAGGTGCCTGATGGTCTTGTGGGACAGGTAGTAGTAGGACATGATCTTGCCCAGAGGTGTGGAGTCGACATCGCCATTCGAATGGACAGCGATACACTGAGAGTCGGCCAACTCTGTAAGGGACTGGTCGACCAACTCAATCATGTAGTCATTGGCCAATTGTTGTGCCGCAGTCGTGTTGTGTTCCTCGGCCGAAATCTCTAGACCGTAGTAAGAGGGATTCTTGTGCAGTCTGCGGAAGAAGAATGTCCACGTCAGGTAGTCAAGGGCATCCTGCTTCGTTGCTATGGTCCCGGCAGAAACTTCGGCACCCAAGTGGTTGTCCAAGACTTTGTGAAGAGTCGATTCAACGGGGAATCCAGTATGGAGGAAATGCTTGTAAAAGTCCTTCTTGGAGTCTTGGGTAAAGATGCGCGCAATACCGGTCGAGTCGAACTGTGGACGGCCGGCACGACCCAACATTTGGAGTACGTCGGTCAAATCCATGTCTCTGTAAGCTTCAATCTTGGCGTCGAAGTACTGCGTGCCCTTGACAACGACAAGATGGGCTGGCAAGTTGACACCCCAAGCAAGAGTGCTGGTGGCAACCAGAATCTGGATTTTGTTGTTCGCAAACAGCTCTTCTGAGAGCTGACGATCAGATTCGACGAGACCGGCATGGTGAAGGCCAATTCCAAACGTCAAAGCTTCGCGTAGAGCATCATCCTTGACGCGGTCCAAATTCAGGGTCAGATCATCGTCGGACATGTGCACAAAACGCCTAGGATTGTCTTCCATGCCACAGTAATTGATGAGGTCCCTTGCAGTAAGTCTTGTCTGTCTTCTCGACGCAACAAACACAATGACTGGTTGGTCTGGTGAGTGAGCCTTGATTGCCAGAAAGGTGGGCCGATTCATGCTTTGCATCAAGGGACAGAAGCCGCGCTGCTCTGGGAATCCGTCGATGTAGATTTCCAACGGTACTGGACGAACTGAGTGACGGAAGTTGAACAGCCCCTGCTTGACACCAAGCCAGTTACCCAAGTCCGTAGCGTTTGCACAAGCGGTTGACATGCCCATCAAGCGGACAGACCCTTTCTTTTGCGAGGCGATGTAGTTCATACGAGAAACGATGATTTCCAGAATGGGACCACGGTCACCGCCGAGAAGATGGATTTCGTCGATGATTACGAGACTGACTTGCCGAACATAGTCACGAGTCTGCCAGCTACGAGAGATACCGTCCCATTTTTCGGGAGTCGTGATGATGATGTCAGCGTCTCTGATGGATCTGGTGTCTGGCGTGTTGTCACCAGTCAACTCCACCAACTTGAGACCCATTGGTCCAGTCAGACGTGCACCCCAGTCCTGGACTCGTTCGCGCACAAGGGCTTTCATGGGAGCGATGTAGACAATCTTGGAGCCAGGGTTCTCGCGGAAAGCCCACCACATGGCCAACTCACAAGCCACTGTCTTGCCAGAACCGGTGGGCGAGCCGAGCAGAACGTTGGCTGAAGTGTGGTACAGGCAGTGAAAGAGCTGCGTCTGCATTGGGTTGAAGAACTGGAAACGCTTGCCATAGATCTCCTCAAGCAAAGGATTCTTTAGAGCGGTGATGGGTAGTGGCTGGAGGTTGAGCAAGTCCGTGTACACACTCTCCGTGTCTGGCCTGATGAGATGCTGGAAAGAGACCGGCGTGACCGTCTCGGCTCCAAGCCAGCGGTCTGACACGGCCCTAACGTAGATCTGAGAAGGCAGTGGATCCGACAAGGGAATGGTGAAGTTGAGCTCGTGGTCATCGTAGAGCTTCTTCCGGGAGAGAATGAAATACTCGTGATGATATATTTCTGATGTCTCAGAGTTCTCTACCCAGATCCAGAAGGGCTCAGAATTGCCATGGTGGCGGTCGTGCCAACGGAATTCCGGGCTGATGTAGAGACGAATCCGCAAAACATCGCGGTTCAGAGGAGCGATTTCCGCCTCAACCGAGACTGTGGGGAAATTGTCGAGGAGCTTGGAAATGACACCGCCCATTTTGTTGTTGTGGACCAGTTGTCCAATTTCGGCCGGCTCCATGTCCCTCATTGATTCAATGGCCGTCACGCTCCGTTTCTCATCTAGGTTCCGGAGCACTGGCTGTGGCAAATCGAATTGGTGAAAAGGGTGCTGGAAAGGCCATATCTGCTTTTCGATCGACTTGCACAGAGTCAACAAAACCAGACACAAATGGCCCCAGCGTCTGTTCAATGCAATCATGAAAAGCGCTCGACAGATACGAGTCGCATTTTGCGCAACATAGGCAGTATCTGATACAAGCGTGAAGTCGTCAAGACGAGCCCTTGATATGTGGCCCTGAAGCAACACATTGGTCTTTGAGTGAGGGGTACCAATGCCTCCATGGATATCACATGGAACAATGTCTTCGTTATCCTTCAAGCGCACAAGCTCTTTCTCTTCGCTGTCACGGAATTGGATGTTATCGAACTCCCCGCTCATGCTGATCATTCGGAGAACATCGGCTTCCGAAGCGTGAGGGTGCATCATGGTGTTGAAGATTTCAACACTAGTTTGAAGGACGTAGTATTGACTCGCGATGCGGCCAACGTCCTTGGCCTTGAGCTCCTCGGTGGTTTCGTTGAAAATCATCATCTGGCTCTGCTGCAATACTCTTGCGGCGTCTATGATGAGCTTTCTGCGGCGCAGAACCAGCTGGGGGTCGTCCTGGGCTTCTGCCCACTCAATTCCATATGAGATCGGGTTGCGCTGCATGCGAACAAAGAGATAAGAGTACCCAAGCCACTGGACGGCCTCGGACACCGACGTGACCGTACCAAGAGAGACTTCGGCGTTGAGGTTGTCGACGAGCCGTTTCGAGAAGTTGGACTCAATGGGTTGCTGCTGGGTGACGGTAGTGAGGTAATGCTGGAGCTTGTCGTGAGTTGTGCAAATGTAACCTATTCCGGTGTCTTGGAATTGCGGACGACCAGCACGCCCGAAAATCTGCAAGACGTCGAGGATGCCGAGATCGACGAATTTACCCTCCTGGGCGCTGTATAGTTGAGTTCCCTTGATAACGACAGCAGCAGCCGGCAAGTTGACACCCCATGCCAAAGTAGCCGTACAACACAGCACTTTGACCACTCCGTCAGCGAAGAGGCGCTCGACCAGGTTCCTGTCAGATCTAGGCATGCCCGCATGGTGCGTGCTCAAGCCTTTGGGAAGCAACTCTCGCAATTCACGGGCGCGGGAAGACTTCATGTCTCGAACTGCCAGGTCGTAGTTTGGATGGCCAGCTGGGTCGAACAAATCCGTCGAGGCATCTTCCATGGCCTTCTCATATAAAGTCTTTGCGGTCTTGAACGTATCCTTTCTCGAGTGGACGAATACCATGACTTGGTGGCCCCTCGACAGCATCTCTTTGACCTTCTCGAACGCAACTTGGTCTAAGTTTTCTCTTGATTTGACCGTACCAGCCTTCCCTTTTACGCCCACAAAGTGCTGCTCCAATGGCACAGGTCGGAATGAAGCGTCGAAGTAAAAGAGTCCAGCCATGCGGTTGACCTTGAGAAAATCGGCCACGTCGATGTAGTTGGGCAGAGTTGCAGATAGTCCAACGATTCGGATGAGAGACTGTGTGCTCTCGACTTGGCGTTGTGTACGAGCGACTAGGGATTCCAGGACGGCACCTCGCTCGTCGTGTAGCATGTGGACTTCGTCAATGATCAAAAGGCGGACCTTTTGAACCAACTCAGTGTCTCCCGTGCTCTTGCGTGTCACCACATCCCACTTCTCAGGGGTGGTAACAATGATTTGTGTTTGCAAGATCTCCGCCTTGGTGAGGTGCATGTCACCTGTCAACTCGCGAACCTGGACGCCGAGCCATGCTAACCGCTTCCCAAGCTTTTCCACAATCTCTGCGGCCAAAGCTTTCATTGGTGCCACATACACGATCTTGAAGTTGTCGGCCTGAAGGATGAATTCGTCGGAGTCCGGCTCCTCCCAAGGACTGGGAATGATGTTCTTTGCAATAATGTTCAGAACAGTCAACATTGCAGCATCTGTCTTACCGGCACCGGTGGGAGCACAAATGAGCATGTTCTCGCTCGTCTTGTAGGCCACCGGGTAAACGAGACTCTGCATGCGATTGAGTGCCTTGTATCCTTTGAAGGTCCTTTTGCAGAGCCCGTCCAGATCCTTGATTTCAACAAGAGACTGGCCCACACCAAGAGTTCCGACTTTCGCAGCGGGAATGGAGAATTCTTCAAACAGGTTGTTGTCGTCTCTGATGGTGCCATGTGGGAGGGCGTATTTCGAACCGAAGGCGGACAAGGTGTTGCCAGCCTGATGAGCCTTATAGACATTAGGGTATTGATCACCGCCTCGTTTGACACTGGGTGCAAGCGCGGAATTTTTGTGTTCGTAATCGGCACGCCGGAGAGCTTCCTCTCTCTCGGCCTTGGTCTGAAGACGGATTCCGCCACCTTCGTCGGCGCTCTTCAGAGCTTTGGTGATTTCTTGCCGATGGCTTATCAATTCAGCAACAAAGTCCAGCTCTCCAAAGCCCACAATGTCAGCAAGCATCATCTGGAGTTCTTCATCATTGCTATCAGAAGATAGAATCGCCACAATCTGCTCGTGCAAAGCTTGAGCATCTAAGCCAGAGCCCCTTTGCGCAACTCCATGACATTGATCGAAAAGCCATTCCGGGCCATACTGAAAGACTTCTGGCGGCTGATCCAGGGGGAAATCGTCGTAGACAGCAGCGTCGTCGCCACTGTAATCGTCTTCGTCGCTAACGAGATCCCAGATATCATCACCGCTCGCGGTCCCGGATAGATCTTCGTCGTCCACGTTCCAGTCGTCTCCATATTCTGGAACTTCGCCATTCTTTTGAGGTAGATTGAGATCTGCTATGGCTGCGCGCATCTCAGCCAACTGCGCGAGCCACAGCGACTCGGCAGTTTCCAAGGATGGGGACATGCTGGTGATTGAAAACCGGAAGAACAGATGGCTGGGGTTTGAAAAGAAGGATGCTCGGCAGTCTTTGACAGAGCACAGTTGATGAAAGAACCATGGGCTGGATCGTGTGTGTCATCCGCGCCGAGACGATCCCCCGCCGCCTCCTCTCCTTGACCGCCTTCGCGCCCTGATCGGTGCAGCGAACGACGGACCTACAACCCACTTCATACACCCTCGTTTCAGAGCTGCACATCTTCCTCCCTTGATACCCGACTCGTCTGTCTCCGGAACCTTTCCTCACTTCTTCAACACATCGCAGCTGAAGCCCCTCCTTGCAGCCATGAAGATTCTCTACATCGGGGTACGTCTCTCGCCTCAGGAACCCGGCTGGCCCCCGCTGACGTCGCCCGAACAGATCCTCAAGAACGAGCAGCAGCCTGCTGTCGAGCTATGCGCCGAACGGGAGCTCTCCACCTACTCGCGCTTCACGCGCTCTAGGCACGCCTCTCTTTGTTAAACTACTCCGCTAGGACATGTGCTTACCGTCTTATCAGCGTCGGCGAGTTCATGACCATGTTCAGCAAGACTGTCGCCGAGAGAACGAAGCCGGGCCAGCGCCAGGACATCGAGGAGCAATGTAAACGACGAAAGTCTGTCAGTCAGGAAGTGGATCGCTGATTCGCGCTCTAGCATACACCTTCCACGCCTACGGCCGCACCGAAGGCATCTGCGGCATCATCATTTCCGACCACGAATACCCCGTCCTTGTCGCCCACCAGCTCCTCTCCAAGGTAGTCGACGAATTCCTCAGCAAATACCCGCGAAACGTCTTCACGGCTTCCAACGCCGAATGCCCGTTCCCGGAGCTCAAGGAGTACATCGTCAAATACCAAGACCCGCAACAGGCGGACAGCATCATGAAGATTCAAAAGGAGCTGGATGAGACGAAGATTGTGTTACACAAGACTATCGAGAGTGTGTTGGAGCGTGGAGAGAAGATTGACAACCTGGTAGCAAAGAGCGACGGTCTCAGCGCGCAGAGCAAAATGTTCTACACTCAGGTGGGTGGATCACCCCTTTTGGACGGTCTTGATTGCTGTGGATGCTCGCTGACACGAGAGTCGACTCCCAGGCCAAGAAGCAAAACTCTTGCTGTCTCATCATGTAACCTCTTTCTCCGCCACACATTTCGAGGAGCACGGATTCGGTTTGGGTTGATTGGCATCACGATTACTGTTAATGATATTTCGAGAACACATACCCAGTTTGAACACTTCAATCGGACTTGCAACCAGACGAAAAGTGAACCTGTTCTCGAATGTCTGCAGCAGGGCAGACCATGACACCGCGATGAACGAGCACACTCAACAAGGGGAAAATGGAAGCGGGAGATCACAATGGTTGTGGACAGAGTACTCACTCGGGGAACTTCTTTTCAACGGAATCAAGGTCTTTGGCTTGTGGACAGATGTCGGTTGCTCTGGTCCTTAGCCTGACGCAACTCACTTGACGAAGCCTGAAACTGCTCATTCACACCATTCATTCCAAAATCAAGATTGGCAATCCAAATGGCTCTGAAATACAACCCATGGAATCATTCAATTCGCTAAGGAAATGCTGCTCTTTGTTGTATTATACGCTTAAAGCCTAGTGAAGAAGGCGAAGAACCTTGAACAAATCACCAGAAACACCCATGGCGGTAACATCACCACCAGCGCCAGCGCCTTGGATGATGAGCGGCTTGTCACCGTAGCGTTTGGTGTAAAAGTTGATGATGTTGTCGCTACCCTTGAGAGCGGCAATGGGGTGCGAGTGGTCAAACCTGCGTCAGGGTTAGCGCAAATCCTTCCGATTTCTCCAATAGCAAAACACTTACTTCTCCAAGCCGACCTTGACCTGCTTGGACGGCACGTCAATGCTACCCACGAAGCGCACGACCTTGCCCTCCTTCTCGGCCTCGGCCTTGATCTTGTCCATGTCGGCGTCAAACTCGGGCAACCGGGCCAAGAACTCGTCGCCGGTGGCCACGGACTCGAGCTCCTTGGGAATCAAGCTCTGGACGGGGAAAGAGGTGGGGTTCTCGATGGGCAGACCGGACAGACGGGCGAGGATGGTCAGTTTGCGGGCAACGTCGAGGCCGTTAAGGTCGTCGCGGGGGTCGGGCTCGGTGAAGCCCAGATCCTTTGCCTTCTTGACTTCGGCGCTGAACTTGCCGCCGCCGCCGGCGACGGGCTGGAAGCTGTTGAAGAGGAAGGACATGGTGCCGGAGAAGACGCCCTCGACGCGGCGGACCTCATCGCCCGTCTCGACCAGCTCCTTAAGCGTGCTGATGACGGGGAGACCCGCGCCGACGGACGACTCGTGAAAGACGTAGCCGCCGGCGCCGTAGCCGTTGGCCGCTGCGCCGTAGATGGCCTGCCACAGGCTGTAGCTGCCGCTGAAGCCCTTCTTGTTAGGCGTCACGACGCTGATGCCCTTCTTGAGGAACAGCGGGTACGCGTCGGCCACGTCCTGGTTGGAGGTGTTGTCGACGAGCACCACCTTGCTCGGGGCGGCGGCCAGGTAGTCGGCGATTTCGGACGGTGAGAGCGGCCCCGCGGACGAGGCGCTCAGGTCGGATTCCCAGCTGCTGAGCTTGATGGGGGCATAGTTGGCGTGGCGGAGGACCTTGGAGCTGCGGGCGAGCAGGATCAGGGACAGGTAGATGGGAGCTTGGGCGTTTTGCGAGAGGCGTCCGGCGATTTCTTGGACCTGGTTGAGGAAGCACTTTCCAACACCACCGGTGCCTGGTATCGTAGGTCGGTCAGGTCAGGGACAACTCGGGGTGACTCAATGCCAAGCAGAGGACAGGATTCGTCTAGGAGGTGGGATGACTATACCGATGACAGCAAGGAAGATTTGGCGGGGGGCAGGCATTGTGAATGAATTGATGGCGCAAACAAGTCTCGTGGAAGTTGGACTGTGAAGCTTGAGACAGGAGAATACGGGAGTTAGGATATTTGAAGCTCAACCCCTCCAATTGCGTCAGCCAGGTGGAGCGAGCGTTTTTGCTTGACGTGGGGTCATAACACTGAGCGAGCTCTGACGGTGTTGATTATTCTCGGCCCCGCCAGACAGGGATCCCGCAGTCCCGCGTCGGAAGTCTTGCCGGCCCAAGGGAACTTCCATCAACCTCAACACTACAAACAACCTCTGCTCTCCCACGTCGACCCTCCGTGCCACCATGGCGTCCAAGGACAACTCGCTTTACGGAGTTCCTCGCCCGAAGAAGAACTCCGGCAAAGAACTCAGCTCCTCGACGAACCTCGCCTTCGCGTCACAGCTCTCGAGCCTCATCGCATCCTCGTCCTCCAACGCAAGCTCCAAAGACACGTCTGCGAAACCGCGCCCGCGCCCACGCGATCGCGACGACATCTTCACGCAGCACAATCGCAATAGCCGCAAGCGCGCGCTAGCCGACATCTCGAACGACGAGAACCCCGCCTTTGCCCAGCGCCACAGCACCCACAGCGAAGCCGTTGACGAAGCAACATGGCGGCGGAGCAGGCGCAAGATGGAGGAGAAGGCGCGTCTGTACGCCGCTATGAAACGCGGTGACGTGGAGGACGACGACGAGCGCTTCGCCGTCGACTTTGACCGCAAGTGGGCCGAGGCGCATCCGGAGGGCGAGGGCGGGGGCGGGGGCGGGGAGGATGATACTTCGTCTGGTGATGACGACGATGGCGACGATGATGGCGAGGAGGAGGTCGAATACGAGGACGAATTTGGGCGCACGAGGAAGGGCACACGCGCGGCAGCTGCGCGCGCCGAGCGCTTGAAGACGCAGGCAACGCGGGAGCCAGAGGGCGAAGCGGCGCGTCCGACCATGCCTTCGAATCTCATCTACGGCGACACGATTCAGTCGGCGGCATTCAATCTCGACGAGGGCCTGGCGCAACGTGAATTTTCGCCGCCGCCGCAGGCGCATTTCGACGCGGACAAGGAGATTCGTACAAAGGGCGTTGCATTCTTCCAGTTCAGCAAGGATGAGGAGGAGAGGAAGAAGCAGATGGAGGCGCTTGAAAAGGAGCGGGGGGAGACGGAGCGAAGGAGAATCCAGAGGGAGCAGAAGATGGAGGAGCGCAAGAGGCAGGTCGAAGAGAGGAGGAAAGTGTTGAGAGAGAAGAGGACAGCTGCAACAGCGGATCGCTTCCTGGATGGGTTGATGAACGAGATGGGGAGCTTACCTGAGGAGGGAGTTTCAACAAAAGATGCAGCAAAGAGCGAAGAGTCCAAGGGGGAGACCGTGCCCGACGAAGATGCTGGAAAGAAGCAGACTGACGGAGTATCACTTGAAGACAAGTGAAGCAGTCGTCTTGATTCCGCAGAGGGAAGAACACAAAGGTCTGCTGCGCTGGAGCATTCTGTTGGATTACTGCCGCATTCGATCTGCGCACAACCAATATCGCAGCAGCTATGGCCTCACTCGCTCGAATTGCCTCTATCGAGGCTCGTCCTCGAAGCGCACGCCACTACATCCACAGAGGGGTTCAGAGACACTCCACCGACGGTCCAGCTCTCTGTACGCAGCCAGAACCATGATCGGGCATGCGAAGCGCTCTCTCAAGCTAGATGCATCATATTCGACACGCATTAACCAGCGGACGAGCATCGTGGAGAGAAGAGGTCATGGGAGCGGTCGTACTTGATACCAAGGATGACCAAGAGGTCCAACCTCGCACCTCGGCCAAATAAGAGGCCGCAAACAGGGAGTAGGTAGAAGCAGGAGCAGCCAGCAGCAGTGACCCAAGCCTTCTAAACATGCAAAGCGAAGAATCCGCTCTCACGAAAGGATGGTCTACCGCGCTGGCATTGCCGAAAATTGGAAAAATTTCCACGCTAGACATGCTGAGGGCTACGCAGAAACCAAACGCCAAAGGCCACAAACAGCCCAATGGGCAATCCATGAAACCTGAAAACCCTACACTAGTGAAGGCCCAGGGTCCAGCCCAGTGCAGGTCGACAAGAATAGGCACAGTTGACACCCAGCGCGTTTGCGCCGAAACAAAAAAGAGAGAGCCGCCTGGCGCCGGCGACAAATGACGTTTGCAGGCGGTGCTTGCAGCAGACGACGATGCTGTACAAGGAATGGCAGCACTATTATAAGGGCGTCGACAGGCTAGACCTGAGCGGCATGGGCCGGACAGGTCAACGATTGCTTTGCTAGCCAGGGAGAGCTGGTTTACAAGGCGCAGTGCACGTGTTCTGATTGGTGTGTAAGTCGGACAGGGACCAGGCGTGTTGATGGTCTTGAAAGGTGAAACACTGGAGAGGAGAGCAGCCAAGCGAGCAAGCAAGATGGGGAGGGAAGGGGTTTGCTCAATTGCTTGGAAAGTCGGCCCTGCGAAAGGGGAAAGGACTTGAGATCTAGCGGGTTCTCTTCGTCTGCACTGCGCGCTGCGCTGAGAGTTTACGGTGACGTGAAAGAACGGGAAGCTCTAGCTACCTTCGTCGTGGTAGGCGTCGGGGAATGACCGCATGGAAACAAGATTTGAAACTTTGAAATGTCAATTTTAGTGTACACGGCGGTCGTTGGTACCTACAACTTTAGGGCCAGCCTGAAAACTGTCGTGCTGCGGTCTCGATGATGCCGTGTCGTCGCTGTCTGCGCAGACACGGTCACACCACATCCAGCAGCGCGCATGAATTCCTGGACCCCGAAGCTTTCAAAAGATGGAAGACGAAATGAAAAAAAGACACAAATCCTAGGCCTTGAAATTGAGGAGATTGTATGTTGACCTGGATTATTTGAAAGGCCGCAAGCTCAGGCAACACTTGGGCCGGTTTTTGGACTCATCTTGCTCTTCCAGTACGTGCTTTGATTGTGTGACAAGGGAAGTGGAGACGGAGGTTGCAAAGCTTGCCGACAGATAAAAAAGAGGTGAGACCTTAGGGTCTTCGGCTGGAGAGATGGTAGGAACACTGTACGCAGTTCCCTGGGGCAAAGCCAGGAGCGCACACGCTAAGTCATTCTGAAACTTTCAACACTGCGAATTGCTCCGAGGGTATAATGAATCCAAAAAACGATGAAAGCCAAAATGAAGTTAAGGAAATAATGTGTTAAGGTGGAGGAAGTCGCTTCCGGTCCCTGGGTACGATTGTTTCGACCCGACAAAGTTCGCTGCGATGCCTTGGTGGTGTTACAGGACGCCCGCTGATCGGACGTGATGTCGGTTCAGCCCAGCGATGCTTCTGCTCTAGAACCTCGCGGCCATTGTCTTTATGCTCAGCACCTATTTGATGTTCTTGAACATGTCGTCGCCGTCGAACGCGCCTCCGTCCATACCCGAACCTAATTTGTGCAATTCCGGCAACGTTGGCGGTGGCGGACCTTTTTTCTGGGGCAGCTCGGGGGGTTGCCCCTTTGTGGTGGTGGTGGTGGTGATGGGTGGATTGTTGTCCGAGTCGCCGTTGGGAAGATAGCCTTCGGGAAGACTGCCAATGCCAAACATGGTGCTCGCGCGTTTGCCGAACCAACTGGCGCTCTTTCTCCTCTCTCGGACACTGGGGCGCGCAGAGGGAGCAAAGGAGCCGCTGGGGCTCTCGGGACGGTTGGCGGGCTGTTTGCTGCGAAGGGAGTCGGCGGAGGAGGCGCTGCGGAAGCCAAGAAAACGGCGGACAGAGGAAGCTCTTTTGCCGGCCGAGCTCTCCGTTTTGCTCACGGTAGGACTAAGCATTGTTTTGTCGTTGGGCGAATCGTGCTTGGAGGTGTTGGTATTGGCGGTGGCTACGCTGACGTTGCGACCGCGCAAATCACCGTTGGCCCCGTTGACGTCGTCCTTTTGGATATTGGGACTGGCGTTTCCCATGGGATCTTCGGGGCTGTCCTGGGGAGAGGTGGGATGGGAAGATAGCGGGCCTCCGCCAGGAGTAGGAGGACGACCTGGAGTTGAGGGCGGCGATTCTTGAGGCTCAGGTATATCGGTGCCTTCGGTCAGGGAGAAACGGATGGGCTTGATTTCGAGGGGGGCGAAGGCAGCTGGTTTTGAATTGGCGGGAGCGGGCGACATGGCGTGCAACACGTCGGGTCCAAGGGTGCGGTTGTGGGGGGCTGGCGGAGCAGGCAGAGGGTGGTACAGAGGTGGACGGCAGCGGGGGGGTGCCGACGCCGACAGGGGAAGCCAGCTTGTGGTCGAGAAGGGGGGAGCAGCGGAGAGTTAGGCTGCTGCAGACGAACAAGAACAAGAAGATGGATTGGTCGGACGAGGACGAGAGAAGGAGCGTGCAGTAGCCGATGGTGCGCAACCCCAGCCCGGCCGCAGCAGGCGCAGTGCCAATGGTGGAGGGAAATGATGGCCATTGACGGGCATGAGATGAGGTGAGCGAAGATTTACGAATTGCGGCACTCACCACCTGCGACCGGGGACGCTGGCCTCGCGGAAGGCGCGCCGCTGGGAACCACTGGCAAGTGGAAAGCAGTCCCCCGTTCCCATTTTTCTCCGGTCGACTTCAGTCTGCTTCTTCCTCCCAGTCCATCCTGACCTGAACCCAGCCCAAGCCAGTCAAGTCAGGTCCAGGGGCCGTGTCCACCTCAATCCACCACACCACCTAACCTTCTGTTCCCATGTCGGCAGCAATTCTCCAAGACGGCCACCACCAGCGCTTCATGCGCGAGGCGCTGCGCATGGCCGAGCTCGCCCTGGCCACCGACGAAACGCCCGTCGGCTGCGTCTTCGTGCATGACGGCAACATCATCGGCCGCGGAATGAACGACACAAACCGTTCCCTAAACGGCACGCGACACGCGGAATTTGTCGCAATCTCTCAGATCCTGGCCCGCTACCCTCCGTCCGTCTTGCGCCAGACCGATCTCTATGTCACCGTTGAGCCGTGCGTCATGTGCGCCTCGGCCCTGAGGCAGTTCAACATTCGCGCCGTCTACTTTGGCTGCTGGAACGACAGGTTTGGCGGCACCGGAGGCGTCCTCCACATCCACGACCAGCATGTCTTCCCGTCCTCCCTTGCTAAACCACGTGTCCCGCTGACCGCCCTGCAGTCCAAGCGTGGACAAGCCCTATCCCGTCTACGGCGGCATCTTTCGCGAAGAGGCCATCATGCTGCTGCGCAAGTTCTACGTCCAGCAAAACACAAAGGGCATGTCGCTCCCCACTTGCTCGCTTTGCCCAATGCTGCTTTTGCTAACCCACCCCAGCCCCAGAGCCCAAGCACAAGGGAACCAGGGTCTTGAAGACTGAGATCCTGCCGCTGGATCCCAAGACCAAAGAGAAGCCCAGCGATTGAGTTCGATTCGCGACATAGATACCCAAACGTCCTTTCTCATTGGCTCCCCAATTCAAACGCCTGTCGAAATAGAATATACCCCAGAGGCCCTAGCCCTTACTCCATAGCATCTGTACCAAATAAAGCTTCAACAATTGTATGCCCTTCAAAGAATCCCGTCGTGTTCGCCAGGAAGTCTCTTGACGCGCTTCTGCTCCCAGTTGTCCAGATCTTTGGCAGCCAACCTCTGCGAACCGTGTGCATCAGTATTCGCGCATTCTCTGCTAGGAGTTTGAGAGCAAAACTAACGTAGTACTCTTCCTTCATGTCCACCCTCCTCCTCTCTTGTCCGAGCCCAAGTTCTTCCTCCTTGCTCATTGTTCGCACTTTTCGGTCGTGTCTCTCATAACGTAGGGCCGTCGCGGGTGTGAGGAAGAAGCTGCCGGCAACCATTGTAGCAAGGAACGGGAGGCCGAAGAGCAGAAACGGGTGCTTTTGCATCAAAACGCGGTACTTTGCCGCGAAGACGTTTTCGCCCGCGGATCCACGGAACTTTCTGGTCTGAAAGACGCCCATGGTGAGGAATTGTTGATGTTGCAAAGTCGAGTGATTCCCGGCGCCGCGATGTTCCTAGACTCATGGGTGCGCGGCGGACGTGGCGTGAGTGGACTTGGTTTGGGGTCCAAAGGCTTGATGAGCGCTGCAATGGAGATCTCGCCCGGTTTGCGCCAGCGGCTTGGCGCCCGCGCTTTGACGGTTTGGTAGAGGTGCTTTATCTTATCACCATGTGACAGCGCGAGAGACGCGACAGGCACTTCTTTCTCCCGGCAACACAGCCTACCTACATCTACCACGACTCTCCATCCACGCACCTCACGCCGGCATGCTCAACACCGATACATGACAGCCAGCCCCCATGGCACGGAGAGCAATCGACATGGGTCACCCGGCGGCCATTGCCGATCTGGTGGCCGGCAGCAATGGAATCCCGCCGCCGTCCACAATTGCCGCCCAGATTGTCAACAACCACTCTAGAGCCAACGAGCAGCAGGAACCGCAAGATAACAGGCTCTTTGGGATGCTACTGCAAGAGTTCTTGGCGGATCCATCTGCGGGAGAAAAGGATGTCAAGCTCAACTTGCAACTCATCTCGGTGGTCGTCGAGGCTGGCCTCAATGTCCTGCTCAAAGAGCGCGAGCCTCTTGGCCAACATGTCATGTTGTCCCAAGCCCGAGATAGCATTTCCGTTATACGAATTTCAGTCGAACGCGATCCAAGCCTTCTTTTTTGTCAAAATCCTGGTGCAGAAGAGCCGATTCTCAACCTGCCGCTCGTTGCTTGGCTCCTCCCCAAGCTATTCTCTTTCCTTACTTGTCCATCTTTGGAAATATTGCAACCATACTTGACCTCCTTGCTCGCCTCGCTCCTTGGCGCGCTTTCACGGCTTTCGCGGAAAGTGCCAGACTCGGAGGCTGAATTTAGAGACTTCTGGAAGGAGGGTCTCCTGCTGCTTGAATTTTATCAGGCGACGATCGACGGTTTGCTATTGCACGACCATCATAACTCTTCCAATACTGACAGTTCTTGCAGCTGTACTTGACGACTTGGAACACTCGATGCACAATACCCTGCTAAAGGGCAGCGGAAAGACACTGACTCTGCCGCCGTCAAGCAGTATTCTGCGCCTTCTTCCAAAGGAGCAACAGCTCCCCACGCTTCCTCGACATTGCCAAGTTGAAATCAAGAGTCTACATCGAGTCTGTATCATTGCATTGTCATTGCTGGCAGCAATCTCGCGTTACTTGTCCTCGTCGAACAGTGCTCTAGCTATCGCGCCAGCTCGTAGTGTCGTTTATGACTGGGTTATTGATCGCGTCCGTCACTTCTGGGAGCTTGCATCCCATTCGACTTTGCTCAAACAATCAAACGAACATGCTGATCGACAAATTTGGCTCCTTTTCCTCGGCAATTTGGACATGCTTTTGTCAAAGCAATTGCAGGAGGGCAAAGGAGCAACAATACTCTATGACATTCTTGGAGACGTAACGGATCATGTTTGCAGATTTCCCCCAGCCTCAGCTGTCCAATTGGAATTGTCCAATGTTCTTCTGCAGTCTCTTTGGCAAATGCGTAAAGAAGGAGACTCTGTCCTTCCCTCCGGAATAGAACTTCTTTTTCGAGATTTGGTCGTTGTGCCTCTCCGTCTTCTAGCGCAGGATTCTTCGCAGCTTGAAGCCCTGGAGAAGGATCTTCAGGTACGTTTCTTACCTTCACAGCAATCGCCTAGCTCACATTTTCACCAGCGTGCAATAATGCTCTGTGGCATAGAGTCGGATGAAACGAACGCGGCTCTGCGCAGCGCTACTTCCCCAACACAATCAGACCAGACTTTTCAGGCATTTGAAGATGAGAGGCTGGCCCAAAAATTTGGAACAATGCTTTTGAGTGGTGCCGAGAACGAATTTCCCGATAATCAACGTCCGCGCAAACGGCAGCGCTTAGATGCAGATTCGGGAGGTACCAGCAAGTCACATTGGAGCAAGCTTGTTTCGAACCTTTACTTTGGTGAAGAAGTTTCATATGAGCTCAAAGGACTCCGTGACACAGTAATGTAAGTTGAGAGCTGAACGAATTGAACCATCTTTCTAACCAACTTAGGGGTCACTTCGAATCGTCCTCCGACCAATCAAAATCCCGATGGCTCTGCCATTTCATGAGACTGCCTTGCGTTGCTGTGGGGACGTTCAAGGCCCGTATCTCAAGTAGCGGCGAGTTCTTGAACATGTCTTGTTCTTGGTGTGATTCTATCGACCTCAAATCAGATGCTGAACAGCCATTTTGGAACGCTTCAGATCGTTCGTCGTCCTCAAAGGAAGCACTTGGAATACTGAGGTCCATCATCGAGATGCCCGGATTTCAGAGTTCCAAAACACCAAGGGTTTGGGCGGCGGCGGCGATTAGGAGTCTGCACAGCCATCTCAATGACTCGGAAGCACTTGATTTACACAACTCGTCTTTGGGAGAATGGTGTATGAAATCTCTCAGGAGTTCGCAGAGAGAGTTGAGAATCGCTGCAGGGTAAGGTTGCAATGGTTCTTGCTCCCTGCACTGCTAATATGTCCCAGGCTTGCCATCCCTGCTTTCCTCCGGAACAACATCAAGGAGGAGATACACCAGAGGAACCGAATAGATGTGCTTGACTATGTCAAGCACGTGTCGAGCAGGGCTACACTTGGCGAATTAGAAACGCTAGTTCTGGCTTGGGGTCAAATTGCGAGGTCAGTCAGTCTCAAATGTCAACAACTTTTACTGACAAGAAACAGAGCTTGCGGTGAGGATGAACTCAATATTGTGCTGCTTCAACTCGTTGATCTTCTTGGTCACACACATCCACTGATTTGTGGAGTGGCCTACAACGAGGTAAGCAAAGAGAAATCATACAAGACTGCCAAAAGCTAACGAGATCCAGCTAGTATCCTTGTGCGAGCACTTCAAATTGACTCCCTTGGAACTACTCAAACCGTTCTGGCGGAACATCAGCTTCGAGGTGTTCAAGGACCTTCACAGCTGCCCACAAAAGGCCCAGCAGCTCTCCGATTTCCTCGAGATGGGCATTGACAAGTTGCTCATTCTCATCCAGACAGACTTGCTGCCTTATCTGGTCCTGACTAAGAGAAGAGACATTCTGGAAAGAGTCGCGGCTGCGCGCAAAACAAATGTTCAGGATGTCTGCGTGCAGCCAAAAGCCAACATGGCTTCTATTCTGACCATCCTCTTCTTACACGCCGCAGATGACGTAGGAACTGAGGACATTGAGAGCAGCGCGATGGACCTCCTATGCGAATCGGTGCCAGAATTCCAGACGACAGACCTACAAACCTTGATTAAGCAGGATCCTACCCTCATTGCGTTCAATCTTCTCAAAGCCTCCGCTATCGAAGAAGCCCCAAAAAAAGAAAGGGTAAGCAAACAGTGATTCTTTCATCTGCATGGCTAATCTACCGACAGATCCACGAGGTTTTCCGAAAGTACGCGGTCATTGCAGAACGGAGCACCAGGAACACCAAGGCGAACACAAGAGCAAATCCATCCAAGATGATAGCTGAGTTCTTCCACAATCATATTCTGGGAATCATGGCCTACTTTTCAGACATGATCGACAACCCAAAAGACCCAAAACCGATATCAGAACGAATCAAATGTTTGGGTGCTTTGGAGGAAATGATTTCTCTTGCTGGAAGCTCAGTCAGCGTCGGATTGCCTCAGGCAAGTATGTTTGAAAAGCTTGCTGCCGACGTGCTAATGCCCCATTTCCAGATCCGTGCATGCTTGCAGTCAGCCTCTGAGATACCTGAGTTGTGTGACAAGGCTTTCTCGGCGTGGTCGACCCTCCTGGACGTTGTGGATGACGAAGATGTCGAATTTCTGATTGACCAGACTTTTTCAATCGTCGAACAGAATTGGGAATCCTTTAGCCCAGCCGGCCAAGCAAAGGCTCACGACGTCGTAGCAGGTCTAGTCAACGGTCACAAAGTTGCGGTGCAAGAAAGGGTCAACATGCTACCTTCTTTTGATTCGATTCCGGTCATGAGCAAAATCAGCGCACAGATCAATCGGTTCAGGGCGCACTCCGTTGATGAACTTTGCCAGGCCTTCAGCAAGCGGTGTCGCGATGAGAGCGCGATCGTTGTAACTCAAGCTTTGAAAGAGCTGATTCCATTCCTGGAAGACAATCAGCAGTTCATTCACGACTCCACCATCAATCAGCACCCAAGTCCAGTGGTGATGGACTTGTGCCGGTCCATTCTGGATGCCAGTACGAGATTCACCGAAAGCCACCCAAAAGTCGCCAATCTATCGGCGCAGTGTCTCGGGGTATTTGGAGCCCTCGATCCTTCTAGAGCAGAGACAATCCGACCTCGGCGGGAGATTCTGATGATGTCAAACTTCACTCGCCTGGACGAGTCCAACGAATTTGTCGCCTTTATGCTTGAAACCGTTCTGGCCAAATCATTCCATTCTGCGACCAATGCAAAGTCGCAAGCCTTCATTGCGTATGCAATGCAGGAATGTCTCAAGTTTTGCGGCCTGGATCAGGATGTTTTATCCTACCGCCCACGTGCGTCACAGGCTAGTCCTGCCCACCAGCTTTGGATCCGCATGCCCGAGAGCGTCCGGAGCACCCTTACACCTTTTTTGAGCTCCAAATACAGCACTGACAGTGTCAGACCTGTCAATCGACTGCCTCAAAAGTATCCAATATTCTCCCCTGACTTGGGGCACTCGAAGTGGTTGAAGCAGTTTGTGTACGACATGTTGCTGAACGGCAAAGGGGAAAATCCACAGATTGTCTTTCCCGTGCTGGCGAAGATCATCAGATCCCACGATGTGGCAATCGCTACGTTCTTGTTGCCTTTTACCGTCGTCAACATTGCTTTGGGTGGAACAGAGCGGGAGATCCAAAACATTATCGACGAGTTTCTCCTGATTTTGGACTCGGAGATTACAGGTCCCGGTCCTGAAGCCGACAACATCAAACGCTGTAGCGAGGTATGTTGGAAGTGGTCATGTGGAAGTGGTCATGTTCACAGTTCCCTGGCTGACCCAAAAAAGAACGTCTTTCAAGTACTAGATTACATGTCGAAATGGCTCCAAGAAAAACGGAAAAGGCTGGCAGAGGCCCGTGTGCTAGTTCTTCGCGGCCATTACCCGGAGCTGGATGAGATTACAGAGACCGCTCAGATTAGCAGCATCGAGCGTGTTCTCTCCGCAATTCCTGCCGAAGTAATTTCTCGTCGCGCTGTCGAATGTCGATCCTTCGCTCGCGCACTCTTTCATTGGGAACAGTACATGCGCCAATGTACAGCCATGGTTGATATCTCGGCCCAAAACACAGACCAGCAAGGTCTATACCAACACCTCCAGTACATCTATGCCCAGATTGACGAACCGGATTGCATAGAGGGCATTTCGGCACACCTTCAAATTTTGGATCCGGAACAGCAAATTCTCGAGCACAAAAAGGCTGGAAGATGGACGGCCGTCCAGAGCTGGTACGAAATGTCCCTGGCGGAGAAACCAGACGATTCAGAAGTCCAGTACCAGCTAGCAACCTGTTTGCGGGAATCGGGCCAATATAGTAAGTCTTTATCAGTCGGCGAGGGGGCCGCGCTAATCTGCCACAGACTCAATGCTGGCCCAAGTAAAGGAGTTCCAAAGTACTACAACCATCACCAACCCCAAGTTACTGTCTCTGGCTGCAGAGGCGTCTTGGATGACTGGAAAATGGCACGCTTTGGAGGAGCTTCTCTCGACGGCGCCAGCAGGACTGCAAGAGTTCAATATTGGCATCGGCAAAGCCTTTCTATCCTTGCGCGATGGTGACGACGAAAGATTTTCCACTACAATCGGCGAGCTACGAGAAGGAATCGCCAGAGGATTGTCCCCCGCATCTACCGCTTCACTCCAAGCCTGCCATGACCAAATGCTCAAACTCCACGTGCTTTATGAGATTGACAGTATCAGTCGCGGAACGGAAACGTCGGACGGCACGCGCTCAGACTTTTTGACTTCACTCGATAGGCGCCTGGATATGTTGGGCGCTTTGACATCAGAAAAGCAGTACATTCTTGGTCTGCGAAGAGCCGCAATGCAGCTTTCCCGTCGAGCCTTCACAAACCTCGACGTCGCCTCGACTTGGGTGACCACCTCGCGCCTTGCACGGAAGACAAATGTGACCAGCACAGCCTTTGATGCAGTTCACCACGCGTCTCGTTTGGGCGATGACGAGGCCATCATCGACCACGCTCGTCTACTATGGAAAGAAGGCCATCACCGGAAGGCAATTCAGAACCTCGAGGGAGCTCTCAACTCGAATGCATTTGGCGCTCACGACACTTGGGTTCGGGCGAACAAGCAGTCAAGCCATACCACGAACGACGATGGGCCTGAACTTCGACAGGAGAATAAAGTTGCTGCTCGTGCCTGGCTTTTCAAGGCAAAATGGATTGATTCAGCTGGGCAGACGTCTTTCGACAAGACCCGGGTCTGCTACACCACGGCAGTCAGGCTTTTCCCGAAGTGGGAAAAGGGCCACTACTATCTTGGCAAATACTATGCGAAGCAAAGCAGTGCAGAGATGGCGCAACCAGAGTTCAGAAGAAGTCAAGCATTCAGGGCTGGTGAGTACAAGAGGTTGGTGATTGAGAATTATTTGCGAAGCGTCGCCTATGGTACAAAGCATCTGTACGAAACGGTGCCAAAACTGCTCACTCTTTGGCTGGAGCTGGCTACGGAAGTTCAGACCGATCAACCAAGTCAAAGAACAAATGATCTACAGTAAGCAGCAACAGTTTCGCCATATTCCGGCTTTGGCTGATTTGCAAATCACAGGAGAATTCTGTCCCAGAAGCGAAAGGAGATGCTCAAAAAGGTCGAGGACCATTTGGACAGGTATGCCATCCAGAGGCTACCGGCGTTCATCTTCTACACGGCTCTTCCACAGATGATTACTCGAATCTGTCATACACGTCAAGCCACTTATGAGCTACTCGCGCGTATCATCGTCAAGGTCGTGGGCGAGCACCCTCGACAAGCGCTTTGGGGTTTGCTGGCGGTCGTCAAGTCAACAAACACTTCGAGATCCAACAGGGGCATGGCCGTGTTGACCAAAGTCAAAGTGAGTCATGTCTCATGAACCATACGTGGCTACCATACTAATGATCAGCAGGAATACAAGAAGAGTAAACACGGCGCATCAAGCGGGCCAGATCTTAAGCTCCTTGTCAGCCAAGGGCAAAAGCTTTCAGAGGCACTATTGCATGCCTGCGATGCTCAGGTAGAGCCTCGTGCGACACGTGTGAGTCTTTCGCGAGACTTGGGGTTCAATCACAAACTCGCCCCATGTCCTCTGGTGGTTCCGGTGGAGACGACTCTTGTGGCAAGCTTGCCCACTGGATCTTCTTACCCCGATGTTCAATACAAGCACCACAAGGCTTTTCAAGACATCGTGCCCACAATCTCGAGCTTTTTGGACGACGTTTCAGTGCTGCCTTCTCTCCAACGACCGCGCAAGCTCGTGGTCAGAGGATCGGACGGACGCAACTATGGTCTCTTGATCAAACCCAAGGATGACCTCCGCAAGGACCAACGGCTGATGGAGTTCAACACTATGATCAACCGCGCGCTCCTGCGAGACGTCGAGTCTAGCAAAAGACGTCTCAACATCAAGACATACGCCGTGACACCACTCAACGAGGAATGCGGAGCCATTGAATGGGTCGAGGGACTCAAAGCCATGCGAGACATAATCATCAAACTTTACCGCGAGAAGAACATTCCAATCGACTACACCGCTACAAGAGTCATTCTGGACCAAGCTGCTGGCGTACCAGCCAAAAATGGCGACCCTGGGAAGCCGGAGCAGCTGGACATGTTCACCGACCTAATTACACAACACTTCAAACCCGTTCTCCACGAGTGGTTTATTGAAACGTTTCCGGAGCCCGAAGCGTGGTTTGCGGCACGCCTCAAATACACGCGCTCTTGCGCCGTCATGTCCATAGTCGGGCACACGTTGGGCTTGGGAGACCGACACGGCGAAAACGTATTGTTGGTAGAACATGACGGCGGCGTCTTCCACGTCGACTTCAACTGCCTCTTCGAGAAGGGTCTGACATTCGAGAAGCCCGAGCTCGTGCCGTTCCGGCTGACGCACAACATGGTCGACGCCATGGGGCCGTATGGGGTCGACGGGCCTTTCCGCACGGCGGCGCAGCTCACGCTGCGACAGTTGCAGCAGAGCCTCGACACGCTCATGACAATTCTCGAGACCTTTCTGTACGACCCCACGGCCGACTTTATCGGCAAGAAGCGCAAATCCGTCATGGGTGTGCCGACGACGCCAGAGGAGGTGCTCGAGAGCGTCAGTAGCAAGGTCAGGGGCTACTTGAAGGAGGAGACGGCGCAGTTGAGTGTGGAGGGTTGTGTTGATATGCTGATTTCTGCGGCCACGGACCCGAAGAACTTGGCCAAGATGTACATCGGTTGGTGCGCGTTCTTTTAGTTGGTGACAGGGTCGTTGGCGATTCCCGTTGTTGGTCAACACGAATAATGTGGGGAAGGCGGCGTTGGAAGACTCCTAGGAGATTTGACTGAATTGCGAGATGAAAATGCCTTCGTTTGTCTTTGTATTCAACAAGTGATGATCTCCAGGACCTAAATAGGTTTTCACTTTCTCCTCTCTCTATTTCTTTCTCCTGTCCTCATGTCGTCTCGACCCCAACAGCATCTCTCAAAAACTCGACTAAGTCATCAATCTGCTCGGGCTCCTTCCACCAGCGCTCCTCATCGTACTCCTCCCACTTCACATCGCAGCCCAGATCCACGAGCACATCGCCTGCCTGGGCACCCAGCCGCATCTCAACGTGCCTGTCGTGCTCGCCGTGGCCCAAGAAGACGGGCGTGCGTGCAAAGGCAGGCGACTCTTGCGACTCCAAACTGAGCGGCGGGAGAGAAGTGATGGCTCTCGCCACGTTGGCTGCTTTGGCCTGTCGTTGCGGCATCCACTCGTCACCTCCCATCTCCTGATCGGCAGCAGCGCTCTCCCCTTCTCGATCCCGCCACGTCGAGAGGTCCAGCTCGTCAGCAAACGGCAGCCACCCGGACAAGCCAAAGAAGCCGCCCAACGCCTCGACATCCTTTTCACCTTCTTCCCCCCCTGCTTCTCCTTCGCCATCGTCGTAACCGTGGGAGCCCAGGAAAAACACCAGCGCCGCCGCACATCCCTGGCTCAGGCCGCCGAGGACTACGCGGTCGAGTCCGCCGACCAGGCGGGCCAGCAACGAGGCCGTCGTCGCCAGCCCCGCGCGCTGCGGCTCCTTGCGCTGCGTCATGCTGAAGTTGTCGTACCACTGGGTGAGCCCCGCGGCGGCGGAGACGAGCGGCGCCGTGGGGAAGACGAAGCGCGTCGTGCGAAGGTGCTCGGCCAGGCGTTTCTTCTTGCTGGTGGTGTAGGATAAGGAGGAGGTGCGCGCGCTGACGAGGCCGGATCCGAATTGCGATCCTGTGTCGCCGCGGCCGTGCAGGACGATGACGGTGTGCGTGTGGCGGCCGGTCGGATGCGATGGGGGGATGACGAAGGGCTTTGTTGGCGTCCATCGTGGTTGTGCCTTTGGGGGCCGCTATCGAAGAAGGACTGATGTGACGCTTTGCTTTCGTGAGCCATTGCTTTGCGGCGTGCGGCTGTTATTGGGCCGGATTGGTGCGATGGGGGAAGGTGTATGGCTGAGTCTTTCTTTCTGGTTGCATAACGCTCGAGACGGAGACCATGGTCGGCTCGGTTGCGTGCTGGATTGATAAGCGCGCGGTTGCCTACGTGCTATCCGCAGGGCGGCGCATGAGATCCAATGGAAATCAAACACTTTATCAAAGGCTCTGCCGGAAGTTAGGCAGCAATGCACGTGTGAAATGACTTGATGAAAAGGGGACAGCGGCAGAGACATTTTGGCTTTGAGAAAAAGAAATAGCGAAGAGACGAAGGCGTTGACCGGATCGGACAGTTGGGTCCCAGCCAGGAAAATTTCTGACTCCTTCTCTTGATTGTGAGTTGAGAGAAAATTCTTTTGCCTGGCCGCAGAACAAGTGATGATGAGGTAGCGGAAAAGGATCGGGGCGGTCGAAACAATTTTGGGCACAACGGAGCTTCCAATGCAGTGAGGAGCAAAGAATGAGGATAAAACCCATTCAGACTCTGGTCCACTGAGGATTAGAAGCATTCAACCCGACCGGGTAACTGCAAGTTCCAATTCCCCAGCTACTTGGAGAGAAAAAAAAAAGAAGCAACAGGAAAAAGAAATACCAAGACACATCTCGCAGGGGCATCAAGCTCTTTGGTAAGCGGGGGGCAGCAAAAACGCAAAAACTCCATTGCTTCCACCGCCCAATCCGGAACGGAAGAGAGCTGATGCAAGTCTAGGCCCCTCTTCGCCTACCATCGGACAACGTGCTTCCAGAAACGCAGCACCTTTTCAGCTGAAGCTGGAGCTGGAGCTGGATCGGATGGATAGCCGTGCGGCGTACATGCATGCACGCATGCGTACATGCATGTACTTACGCGTGCCTGGTGTGGCACAGCAGCGCCAGCGCAAGCACTGTATCTTTGCGGCGTTGGCATGATGATGTGTGGTACGCCGTGCATATGGCGTGTGCGACGAAGATTGAGATGAATGGAACGATGGAAGCTGGAAGAGGAGAGAGACATGACTGGAATGAAAGAGAAATTGAGTGGGTGATGTGCAACATTTGCAACCCAGACACTGCTAACAAGAAGCCTTGTCTTGACCACCAGTCAACATGTCTCGAATGTTCAAGAGGGAGAGTTGCGCTGCGATGCCTCCAAGGCAGGCAACAGAAAGAAAGGGGACAGGAGGGCGCAAGCAAGCAAGCAAGCAAGCAAGCAAGCAAGGAGGCGCGCCACCACACACCCCTGACGTCCTCTCCCCCTCCCTCTCTTCCATCAACATTTCCTCCGACAGCCTGATCTCGCCACAACCACGCGCCCGACGCGACACAACGCGCCCGACAAACGCGATCAATCACGTCCGCATCGACTGACCCTGACCTCACGTCACCTCCCCTTTCCGTGCCTTTCCAGGTTTTCCGTCGCGGGCTTGGCAGTGCTACACGACATCATGTATGCCGCTCGCCCGTTTGAGCGGTCGCTGCTGCGTGGGCAGATGTATGGATGCAAGTCTCTTCTCCTGTGCCAAGTCTTTTAGATTGCCAACGGTCGTGCCTACATGAATGTATGTGTAGTTATGCAACTGTGCAGTTGTGGCTGCGGTCGGTTACGGTGGTGTAAGAGTCGCTTCTACACTTATGACATTAGTCTACGCGACCACGTGGGATTGTGATTGGTCTGTCGCGCGCTCAAACGGGTTAACGCAAAGGAAACAAAGCACGCAAAATAATTGGCAGAGAGTGGCAGAGTCAGCGGAGCATCGGGGCGGAGCGGGACGGAGCGGAGCGGTGCAGCGGGCGGGAGCATTGCCGAACCCAGTGCGACGAAGAGGGATCGTAAATAAAGGAATCTTGAGAGCGGGCAACCAAAGCTGAACTCTCCTAAATTGAATATACATCTCTGGAATTGGGTGGTGGGAAGAGAGAGGGATGATGCCCAAGCGGCAACGCTGGTACACGGATTGTCAGGGAAGTCGATGAGGTTGGTCGACTACCTGGTTGCTAGGGGGTTGTGGGTGGCCTGGAGTACAAATTTTACGCGTAAGTACTTGCCGTCAAGGACGAGAGTATTTTCTTTGCCACAGCCCAAGTTAGCAGACCTAAAAATCAAAGCTACAGAGCGGAGTGGGAAGCGGGGCGGGGCGGGTAAAAGCGTTTACAACGGACGCGGCGGAAGAATAGCACGTTGCGACCCAACTCAGTCTATCTTACCTCCTCAACCCCTCACGATTCGTGAAGTCAAGCGCGTGCCACTGGGTCGGTGATAATGTTGGTAAGTAGTGGCGAGCAGTCCGGCCGCATCAACAACCGTTCATCATCTCCTCCGCGTCTATGTGGAGGAGGAGCTCCGCGTCGCCGCGTCGGGGGATTTTCTTTCGTGTCGACGCTTTCGGCGGGTTTGCCATTCCAAGGAAGGCTTTCAAGGTGCGCGCTATTGCCTTTGTCGATGCGCAATCTCATCTCCACAACGCCTTCACCGCGAGACGAGCACTTGCGGGAACTTGCAATTATCGGGAAGTCCATTTACCTACGTGTTTGGAAGTACCGTACTTGTAGTTTCCAACAAGACATCGTCCTAGCTGCGGCCAGTCAGTGAATGGTCACGAGGACACATTTCACACGTCCAGAGCCAACTGAGACCCTCCACTCCGTCATTCGTGTGGCGCGGTCGCCTGAACAGGCACTGAATCGTCGTGATCCCTTCGCCAGCGCGATACTCACCCACGATACGATCAATATAGAGAAGAAGCGCCACAGGCCCATCTCCTTGTCGATGTCTTCTCCACACTCTTCCCCACTGGCATTAGCCGGCCCGTTTTCCTCTCCTCTCCGCTCTCCTCCCCCCCCCCCCCCCCCCTTTCAAAGTCTCCGCCCAGGCATCCCGCCGTACCACACCACCGCGCTCGCGCTGGTTGGTCGCCTGAGTGACGGTGACAGCAACTGTCACTGTCACCGTCACCGCAATGTGCCACAGCGCCACGCAGCGACTCGTCACTGACACACTGCTCAACCAAGTGACTGTTTGAAAAAGTCCGCTGATCAATCGCGACTCAGACAGCCTATTGCGCCGATTTGGTTTGAGCCGGAGAAATGAGGAAATGGAGAAGTGGATCAACGGATGGGATTGCGCTTGTTTGGCATGTCTGTTGAGTGCACGGGCAGCGAAATCCGGGCGAGCGGCTCTGCGTTTGAGGATAGGGATATGGATTTTGGGGACCATGGAAAAAGAAGGCAAAATGGAAGAGGCAGGGGACGGGACACAGCGGCCGGGGCCGGCAGGTACGGCACGTGCGCTGTTGCGCTCGTGGACGGGAGATTCAATCTGCTGCTTGTCTCACTTGATCGGGCCGGGATGAAGAAGCAGATGGGAGAGAAAGGGGGGGGAGCTTGTGTTAGCTTGGACCTCTTCGCGATTGCATCAATGAGCGCGATGACGATTGACCTCAATGGACGCTGTAGCGTTGGTTGGAACCACATTGGTGAAGACACAGAGCCGGGTTCTGAACCTGCAGGCGTTTGGAAGATGGATTGGCCTGGTGTGAGAACGCAAGAGCATCGGAGACTTCACCACCGCAACTTCGTCAACTTACGCACGCGGATGGGATCCTCATCCGCAGCCCCGCCGCACCCCGCGGCTGCTGCGATTGCGGGACAGCACGGCCGGAGCGGAGAGAACACTGGAATCGCGCGGGAAGACGTCCTGGGTACTGCAGTGGAAGAGCACCAAGCCAAGCGGATGCGCGGCGCGGGGATACTTTGGCGGATGTATCGATTCGCATGCTCCACAGAGAAGGGACGTCCGGAAGATGCTCACCGGTCCTCAACTCTACAACCTGTATGCAGACCGAGTAAGTGAATTTCCATAGGACTGGATTTGAGGATGCACGCTGGGTATTCCAAACGCTCCGAGAGACCGAATCCACGACGCAGGCGCAGAGTCAGGTCGAGCAGAAGAGATCGGACCAAAGGGACATGTGCGGTATCTGGTGTAGTCTGTGAGTAGTCCGGGGACTGTACCGGTCATGCAGGGACGTGAGTCGTGAGTCTTGTGCCCAAGCGTCGCCGTCCAGACTTGTCGATTTGCGTTTTTGGCTGCGACTGATCGGAACACCTTGTTGCCAAAGTAGCCCCGCCCGCTTCTGTCTGCACGACAAGACTTGCTCCTCCTCTTTGCCGGCAGTCTTGGGAGCAGAGAGGCAGTGCAGCGTTGCAGCGCGACGCTCCGGATGTGCGGCGATGAGAGTCTGGTGATAATGATGGCGATGATGAAGCTCGGCAGTCGCCCAGAGGTCTGGCAGGCAAGCGAGCAAGCAGGCTGTGTACAATGGCCATGGCAGTCGTCGCCCAAGAACGCCTCTGACGAAAACGATGGCGAGAGCAGCGCAGCGCAAGCTCTTCGCCTGACGCGGTGCCTGTTGCAGAGCGGAGATCAGGAGGCAGATCAGCCGGGCGCACCGCCGCGGGGCCCCAGGTTGTTCAGGCGGCTCGCGAGAGAGTCGAGTTTGGCGACAAGAGGTTGTTCAGGGAGCGGCCGCGTTGGACGGGGATATCCTTGTCACTGACGTCGGGTCCACGAGGCGAGTGAACGCCCGACCGCCGGAGCATATGACGCCGCGTCGAATTATCATCGTCGAGGCGCTTGTTGGTAGATTGTCGATCCTGTTGCTGTGACATCTACCTGCCGGCTGGGTAAAAGGCGCCATTGGAAGCCCGCGTCGACGATGATGACCAGTTGCTGGTTGCCGTCATGTCGGACCATTAAAGTTAAGCTGTGGTCGGTGCTGAGCTCGTCAGCACAGCCAAGTCCCTGTCTCGCCCGCCGCCGCGACGAGCAATGAAGGCGATTGATGGCCTTGGGCCGTGTCGCTCGAGCCACGGCCCGCATGCCTGTGGCTGGCGCCCGTTGCCGAGAGAGAGAGAGACTGTCGGGCACCAAGGCCGAAGGATGCACAGGGAGGGAGCAGACACAATCAACAATTTGAGACGCAAAAGATGGAATTGAGAGGAGCCTGTGGCCATCCTCGAAGCCTGAGCCGGCCGCGGGTATCATGTCCAAGTGAGTAACCGTACAGAAGCGGAGAGGAAGAGGAAGAGCAAAGAAAGAACTCGCAACCGAACGCTCCTTTATCCGAGCCGAAAAACAAAAACTCCAGACGTCGTTCGCCAGTGAAGCGACCGAGATATTTTGACCGAGAGACTGAAAAGGCAACCCAATTGACCCGCATCCGTTTAAAATTTTGAACCTGACCCGGACCCATGATTTCGCCGTGAACCGCGGAGAGAAAAAGACAAGCAATTGTGGTGATGCTGGCGTGATGCTGCGCAGGGAGGTGTCGAGTGGTGGCCCAGCTTCGACAGCGGTGACCGACCCTGACGGCTGACCTGACACGTCCAGCAGAGCAGAGCAGCGCAGAGCGAGAGGCTCTGGGAGTGGAGTGGTGGGTGTGACTCGTGCGAGGCGAGTCGAGTGGGCTGGAGGCTGTGCTGCTCAACCCAGGCTCAACCCGCACATTTTCCCGAAGGCGCAGAGTCGGAGTCGCGAGCGGAAAGAGCCGAATCCCTCTTTGTACACCGCCGCGACCCGAGTAGTACCGTACGGCGTGACGGACCTCCGTGTCCCATGCCCTCGGTCCAAGTCCGGTAGTCCAGTGTATGAACGCTCCCCCGGTTGGTTACTTGAAAATGGTGCGGCTGAGTCTCTTGCTGCTCCGCCACCCCTTCTTGAGTATGCTGTCCCGGCGCTTCAAAGGCGCGCCAGCGACCTGGGCGTCCACCCTGGACATGACGTCACCCTCGACGGGACTGGGAGGCTGCGTGCTCGACTGCTCGTCCTCATCCGACGTCTCGCCTCCCGACTTGCTTTCCTTGCGATCCGGGTGCTTGCCCAGATAGGCATCCAGGCGAGCAGTAATGGCACGGTTTCGCTCGCCCGTCCTCTCGAGCACGCTCACGCTAGGCATGGCTATGCTGCTAGAGCTGTCGGTACGCGCGAGTGAGGCGCGACGGCTGTCTCGTCTTGCCGAGGTGAGGGTGGTGGTCGAGCTGTAGGAAATGGACGGCGAGCGCGAGAGGCCGCCAACTGAAGGACTCCGGTCGTTGCCGACGAGGCGGTATTCGGTGGACGAAAGGTTCCAGGTGCTGCAGTAGGGGCAATAGTCGCATTTTGTTTCCCATCCCTCGAGGCCGAGCTTGTTTTTGCAGTTGGACAGATTCGAGGTTGGCGAGCAAGGTCGCAGGAGGTGGTACCAGCGGTGGCGGCAGGGAAGAAGAGAGACGTTGAGCTCGGCGACGCACATGATGGGTGTGGAGGATGGAGCTTGGAGGCGTTTGGTGTGTGGTCGGAGGTGGTGGCAATGAAGATATAGCGGGACAGTCGGCAATGAGGCTGACGTCAAGGTTGGGTCTGGGTGAGACGAGACGTGTTTCGATGTTTCGACTGGCAAGACCAAACGAAGGCAAGATGTTCCTGCGGAAGGTAGAGGGGACGCGGACGGGTTGCACAGCAGGAGCGTCGTGCAACGGCGGTGGCGTGAAGGCAGAGCGCACGTGTAGAAGGGGGAAGGAGATGGTTGGTCGACGGCGGTAGAGACGCGGAGATGGAGCAGCGTGTGGTGAATAGTGGCAGGGCGTGTAGTGTAGCCAGGGGGTGAAGGAGGGCGGGAGGAGGAGGATAGAGTGATGATGGCAGAGGCGGAGCGCTGACTTTTTTTTTATTTATTATCTGGACAGGACCCAAGGTACCGTACCGCAGCGCAACGCACTGGACCCAGCCCAGCATGGACAAGGACGTGGGACGTGGACGTGGATGTGGATGTGGATGTGGATGTGGACGTGCTGGGCAGGCTAGATCCCTGCTGACCGCTCCCCTCCCCCTGTCGCCCGCCTCTGTCACCGGCGCCCCGATAGCCCACGGCTCCCGAGCGCTGCAATGGATGAAACACGCGTCCATGCGAGATGAGATGAGAGATGGCCATGTGACGGGCACACAGAAGCAACATCGAGAGAACAAAACACACAGTGTCATGTCATGCCAGGCTGTTGTCACCGGCCGTTGGACACCCCAGGTGGGCCTGCACCTGCACCTGCACCTGCACCTGCGCCTGGTCCTGGTGCCCGACCCGCATGCAGCCTCGACCCCCGACGAAGAAGAAACGCAGAGAAACATCAGCAACATATTGTCTTGCTCCCACACGGCACCAGCTGGCACCGGCCACACCAGGCTGCAAAATGAAACCGCACACGTCTGCTGTCTGGTGCTGCCCAACTTCAGCCCTGTGCTCTGCAACAATAGAATCATCTCCGACGACGATCAAAAGAAACGCAACACCAACGTATCATACCACCCGACCGGGAGCCGCTCTAGAACAAAGCCAGCCAGCCAGCGTGAACATGCAGACCTCACGCAGGGCTCGCCAAGACAGACGCAGTCAGCACCTCAGCCTCAGCAGCCGGGCGGGCGTGTTCGGCCAAGACGTCCGCTCCGTGCCAAGCAACTCTCCCATTGCTTGTCTGTGAGTTTGACGACGAGCCCCCTTTTGCTTCCTTCGTTCGCATCCTCATCTCGCCGAGTCGCTTTTTTCATCTTGTTTTTTTCCTTCCTGTCGCGTGGCCGCTGACTCCAGTTTAGCGTCCGCAGTGGAGCTGCCGGTCAGTCGGCCTGGCCAGGGGCGAGGAGGCAGAACGTCACGATGCCGGGCCGGGCAGTCCAGTAGGAGCCCTCTCTACTTGCCACTTGGCGCCGACGGACCTCGCTGAGGACGACGTTGTGCTCACCAAGCAAGCTATCGTGATGGAAAACTAATCTGATCCATCGTGCTGTGCTTTACGTCATCCGCAGCCAAGACTGGGGTGGGGCCCATATCGACCACCAACCCCTCCGCATTGCGACTACCCCTCTTCTCCCCATCATCCTCATCTGATCTGCCCGTCAACCCCTCACACCCTCACAATCGTTGCTCCATGCCACCCGCATCGATCTGCTGCGCCGCCAACTGCGGGCCCGACCTCGGCGAACCATCCACCACCTTACTCCAGACTGCATGAACCGCCCACTCACTTCCCCGCTCCCGCATAACGCCTGAGACATTGGGGACCGCGACGGCAGCGAGACCGCGTGCCAGAAGAATCGCCGCTTGGCGTCATCCCGCAGTGCTACACCATGTCTAATCATTTGCTCTTCCGCTGACGCTTGCCAGCGGCGAGAGAGAGAGAGGAAACAGCGCCAGGTAAACACCAACGACGACCATGCAAAGAGGCAATACATGGTAGCCAGCCATCCGGACGGACCTATTCCTCTTCTCTCTATAGCGCCGTCTTATGTCACACCCTGGCTTGCACAGCCCGCTCCCCTTCTGCTCAACCCACTGGTCGACGAAAACGTGCCATATCCCACAAAAGCCTCCTCGCATCACACTCGAAAACGCAAGGCAGTCCACTCCATCATCATCCACCGACGACATGGCTCCTCTGCATGTCGATCTCGCCTCGGATTCCGTTCCTTGCCCAACCAAACACTCGCTCTCGTTGTTCGTCTCGTCCGCTCGCTTCCTTGTTCGCCTGCCAGAGCAATCACATGCCCCGCGTACCGTCACACCTCTATTCGTCCATTATTCAGCTTGCCTACATTTGTCCATCTCACAGAATCGCAACCCGTAAGCACATCCACAACTGCGCCATGCAACTAGGCCAAAGTAGCAACGCACCAGCCCCACGAACAAAGAGAGCGAAAGAGCCAGAACCGCAGCACCTGACCATGTGGCTGCTTCTCCGAATCCCTCGCCTACCTGCCGCGAGTTGGCATCGTCCATGCCAATCGTCAGCTGAAATGGACCTCACATCGCTTGTGCACCCTCTTGCCAAGAAAAAGCTCGGAGAAGGCAGTCTTTGTCGTTGGTGCTGCTGCAGCCATGAAAAGAGTCATATGTGACCATGGCGGTCAAAACAGTGTGCCCCCCAGGACCAGCCATTCGGCGAGCTGGATGGGGTTGCATGGCTATTTTTGAAGTCGAGTGCAAGCGTCGAATTGGTTGGTAACACGGTGAAGCGCCTACCATCGGGCAGGTCCTCCACTTTGTTGCCCGAGGTAGTCTCTCGCTCAGAGATGGTCTTCATGGTCAACTTGGAATATTGATTTGCAACGGACGCTCTACTCCGACTGCTGCTGTCCATCTGCCATCCGACGGCAGAAGATGGAGTCAGCTGCGCCCTTGACTTCTTTCTCCATCAACTGGATGGCGCATTTGTGCAATTTCAAACGTAGCAACCCCACAGGCAACTGTATCGGAGCCACAGGCCCCCAGCTATTCTGCCTAGAAGGCGCTTGCGCAACCTGGAGCATAGCAAGCCTCTTAATGGGATGCCCAGGCAAGCTTCAACGGAATAAGCCTTTTGGAGCACACGAGGTCCCACTCTCCAACCTGTTCCGCACGACAGGCAACTTTGACACGACTGACAACGCGGCAAGCTTTGAGAGCCCACGTCATCTTCGCTGCCCTGTGCTGGTGCAAATTGGACCATGGCGAGCCGTCTCCAGCCAGCTTCATAACTGCCACACTACACCCGACTGACTACTGGGATTCTGCGTCAGGCTGAAAGCATAAACATCTATATCAAGGTATTGAAATTTTTCAATCCCCCCAACGTCAATGTCTGTCCGCGCGAGACATGCCTGTCACCTCCAAGGGAACAAGGAGAAACGAGTGATGCAATCTGCCAAATGCGAGATTACCATGACTTCTTGATTATCATAATCTCGCAGCACTATTGACTGTAGAGATCGTTCAGCGCCCAAATGTCGCGTGGGAGCCAAGTGACGTTGACACGGGTCGTCAACACAACTTTCTCCAGAGCTCGCGAAAGACGGACATCTGCTACCACTCTACCAAGACACCGTGAAAGTGCAGTTGCCTCGATGCCGTCACGGTCGGTTTGAGAACGGAACTCGTCTCCTTTAGAGCTCGATCCTCCGATTCTGCGCGTTGTAACCTCCCCTGGATCTTCAACTGAGCCATCGACATGGATGCTTCTCAACTTCATATTGCTCCTTTTCTCTTAAATCTTTGGGCTCTTCGCAAGCGCCTTCGAGGCCATGAATACACTGCAACAGGTGCTGATGCTGCACACTAATTACAGCGTCTTGCTGGTGCGATCACACAGTGATCGAGTGTGTAAGTGTCTCTTTCTCCAACGAAGTGCTGCGACTCTTCTGAAAGCTCCAAGTGCTCGTCCACCTTCCTCCATTCTGACATTCCCCATCAGTGTTGGATTGATGGTTCCGTCAAATACATGGGCCATGGGCTCAAGTATTGCCCAAGGAGAAGTGGGGCGGTCCTACAGACCTTGTCTGACTCGGCCCGCAACCATCATGTCCCACAAGAAGACGCGACTGACAGTGTTCGCGGAACACTCCCAATACCGTCAACGGAAACATCCAAGACTCGACCAGATCCCAAACAGCACGCAACCTTATGGGCCACAGGCCGGTGTGCCGGCCATGTCGTTCCACGTGGTGCACCACGAGAGCCGCGAGTAGCCGTGGAAGTCCACGGACATGACGGCGTAATCGACGCTGATGGCGACCGTGGTCGGAAACCTGCTGGATGACTGCGATCCGAAGGCGGGGGCTTCGTCATGGCATGTGCGTTCAATGGCAAGCTGAAGTGGGGAGTCCAGGTTCCCCCGTTTCCTCTGCCTGGCCAATCGTCGTGGTGGCTCCACAGTGGGCATCGAAAGAAATGAGACTCCCACGGTCTAGCTACGGCAATGAAAAACTGCTTCTTGAGCACAACTATGGTGGTACATGAATACTCACCTAAGCACAGGCGTCATAGTGAGCGAATGCTCCGTAAGTGCAATCATAAGGACGGATGAACGCTCCCTACACACACCCATATCGCCAGGATGTCCAATTTCTTTCGACACCCACTGTGGCTCCGTACGTCGTCCCTCGTTTCTGGAGGTCATGCCAACCAGCCAGTCAGTCATTGATTGGATTACCTGACGAGGGCTCCGCACAGGTCGCCAACTCTTTCTTAATAGAGCAAGTGTCTTGGCAAGAAGATGCGGACATGTTCGATGATTGGTGTGTAGCCATGGTCTTTAGTGGAGGTGAGCATGATGCATGCCTTGTATATTTACTCCCCGAACGAAGACAGCGGCCGCATTGTTTCCTTTCCTCTCGGCGCTTTTTCTTTTTTCCCTAGTCTTCCATGTCACTAACAATTAATCCTGTAGTATCCTCCCTTCAGGCGCCGCCATGACCGGCATCAGTATCTGAACCATTTGCTCATACACGGTAAACAGAATGCCGCCAGCCATGATGGTCCGGCCCAGACGCATGACGGTGCCCTTCCAAAAGCCCCTGACGCCATGGTCGGCCAGGATACTCGCAAACGCCTCGACGGTGGTGGCGCCGCGCGCGCTCTGGCTGCGCGTCTTGAGCGTGTCGAACGGCTGCGTCGCGTACGTCGTGACGACGCCGGCGACCATGCCGTTGGCAAAGTTTGTGGCCACGCCCTGCTCGATGTTCCGGGTGCGCTCAAAGTCCTTGAGGATGTTGTACGTGCCCATGCGGAACGCCGTGGCGCTGGCCTGCTTGAGCGTCGTCCCGACGAAGCCGCGGTACAGGCCGCCGACGAGGCCGTCCTCGGCCACGACGCACCGCACGCAGTGCAGAGTGCTCGCGAAGCGGCGCGCGCGCCGTGCGTCGTCGATGAGCGCCGTCTTGATGCGCTCCGTCGGCGTCACGGCGCACACGGACGCCACGACGCCCGCGCTCATGCCCGCCAGCATGTTGCGCAGCGGCGTCAGCGTGCCCGTCTGCTTGTCCTTGTACGCGTTCTTGATGGCGTCGAACGACACGAAGCGCACCCCGTCCTTGGCGATGGACCCGACGACCAGGCTGCCGCAGCCTTTGTACAGAGCGCGCGCGCCCTCGTGCCGCACCACGTCGCGCACGACGGCAAAGGGGTTGGGCGCTCGTTGGCGTTTTGCTGCTGCTGTCGAGTGCGATTGCGTGGATGTGCTGCTGGAACTGCTGCTGGTGCTGGCCCGAGAAGAAGGCGAGGACGCTGTAGATGTTGCTTCCTCATTGCGCAGCTGCACGCGCGTCTTTGCGAATTCAAACGGGTACGTCGTTGCGGCTTCGACGGCGCCCGCGATGCCGCCCGCCGCGAGCGAGACACCGGTGGGGATGTTGTTGTTGTGGTTGGCGGCGACGACCATCGCGGGCAAGCTGCACGAAGAAGAGAACGAAACGTAGACGCAAGGGAAATGTGAATTGAACGAGTGGAGGTGCTGGGGAGTGAAGAGTGAGAGAGCGAGAGACTGAGGTCAACACGATTGCGGGGCTGTCCCTTGCCAGCGCCAGATGGTCGTAGCCGAGGGTGACGCAAGACGTGGATTAAGGTTATCGGGAAGATAAGGTAGGGCTGAATAAAAGCAACACCCGCGAGAAACCCACCTGCTTTTTTGAGAACATGCGGTTGGCACTATACCAGTGATGGGCACTTTGGTAGGCGTGCCTATCCTGGTACACAACGTCAGTCAAGTGAAGCTCCTCGATTCGTTGCTACCATCTGAGCAGATCCACTCTATCCAGCCCTTAATGTGTCCCATAAAGCCTGCGCCTGTTCCGTCTACAAACCAGCCGTACAAAATTGGAAGACAGAGAAATGGATACCACGCAACAGCCTTGGGTCAATCTTTGAAGAATCAATTTTTTGCCGCTTGGCAAATGCTCGTGTTGAAAACGTACGGTGCAAGTGTCACCGCACACCAAGACCTCAAGACTCCCAACTCCAAGACAATCCCGAGTGAAATGTGGGTACGTCACACATCGACAACGTATTCCACACAATGTTTTGATTCTGAATCGGATCGAGCTCTTGCTGGAACATCTCACTGTCGGTAAAGTCAGTCCAAGGTGTTTGCACCAGGGTTCGAAAAGTTGACTCACTCCAGGAATGATACCCCCTCATCGGAGCCAGGATTCGTCGATGACGCCCCGCTCGATGTAGTGCTCATGCTCGGCATCTTCGACGATGAAGCATGCGACGCCTGTGGCCGCCCCAAAGCGACCAGATAGCCGTCCGGGCGCTGGACGAGTCCGACGTGCCGGGCAATACGCAGCAAGCGCTCAAGGCACTGCGCGGGCCACTCGACATGCTTGAGAAGATCGAACAGCTCGACACAGCGTCGGAAGCGATCAACGTAGACGTCGCTTTTGCGGAAGTGGTAGAGCAGGAGAATGACGAGCGAGACGAGGAGCAGCACGTCTGTATCTATGTTCATGATGTCAGACAAGATTGAGTTCTTGCTCATCGAGTCCAGGATCCCAAGGCACGCCATGGTCGATTCTTCGCAGCACGAGCTCATCTGGTCAAAAAAGCCAACCTTCTCGAGAGGTATGTCGGCCGCGTGCAGCAGCTGATAGAGCAGGAAACGCCGCGAAGTCGATATCTTGGCGACCCAGTATCGTGAGTGGAGGAGAGCAATGGCCCGCCTGTGGAAAGCTGGCGCCGGGGCGTTGTACTGCAGGTGGAGAGGGAGTTCTGCTTTCCAATTCTCTATCGCAGCGAGGAGCTCCTCGATGTTCTCCTTCTCGGTCGCTCGTGTCGCAGTTGGTCCGCTAGACACAAACATTTTGTTGTGAACTCGTCCGAGTACGAGCTCAAGTGAGGCAGCGTGCTGTGAAAATTCCGCAGGTGTATACGGCCCGTGTGGCATCAACTGGACTTGTCAGCCACATGGGGAGCGTCACAAGAGCAAATGTCAGGGAAAACAGGGAGAATCCGCGCGAGACTGTGAAGGCAGGGACAGGTGAATTCCGGCTTCTCTGAGCTCACGAGTCGGTAGTGATCCTGATCCGTCAAGGGACAAAAACGGGACAAAAAGGAAAAAGGTCGACCACCAGACTTACATTATCATCAGCCAAAGACATGTCATAGCGCGCCTCGTCGATAGCAGAAGGAGCACCATACTTTCTCGCAATGTACTTTTCGGCGTAGTACGTTGTCCACCAGAGTCGACGTCGCTCCATTTGCTCGTAGACGTCATCCTTGATTGCTGTGAATCCTTTGATATGCAAGCCCAGATTGAAGCACAGGCGTGCGGCGATGCTGACCAGTAGGTACGACGCAGTCATGGTTCTTTGCCTCTGAAGAGCAAGAGTCTATCGAGCAGTCAGATACAGTCACGTCCATGAGGAGCCTGTCAGGCTTAATCACCAGCGTCACGACTCCCCTGATCCCGTCCAAGTCTGGATGGTGCAGAATGATTGGCAAAAAGGCCATGGCGAGATTGTAGTATTCGGCGGACGTCAGGGGAAAATTGTCCGTCTGAGTACGTTCCGAAGGAGCAAAAAGCGAGAGCATGGCGTAGAGGAAACAAAACCATGCCGGATTGAGCTGGGCCGGTGCCATGTATGACAACTCGACGCGCTTGCAAAATTCATCTTCGGGAATCAACCAACACACGCATTGTATATCGGTGAAGAACTTTTGAGCAGACGATGTCAGCACAGCTCGAGAGGGCAAGTGTGTGACGCTGAGCGAAGGACGGCCGGGAACCGGCGGGGCTAGAGATGGATTTTCGAAACAATTTGAAGATCCCGTCAGTTGATCGAAGTGGATTGCACCGCTGGCTACGGGTTCCGCTGCCAAGCAAATGGCCACAGCCAGGTTGAATCCCGTCTCGCTGTGGGGAGCGCAGTATTCTTATGCATGATTAGCGGAATGCTCGGATGACCACGGCTGTGGTTTTACGTACTGTATGAGCCGGAGTCGTCGACGAGCACGTTCGCGTAGTCCCCTTCGAGGACCTCCATCTCCGGCGCGAGGTCCACCCGGTTTGATGGATCCGGAGCGGACTCCTGTGGCTTGGCCAGGCCTTGCGAGGTTCTCCGCGTCGCGCTGGATTGCTCCGGCAAGAGTTCCTGCTTCTTGTTCCGCAACCATTGGAGGTCGAGCTTTACGTCGGGCTCATGATGGCGCAATAGCTCGACAATGAGCTCGAACTGCTCTTGAGAGACCTGGTAATAGGGCCTTGCGCGTGCCTCTCTCGACACCTTGCATTCTTGTCCCGCGCGGCTGCACGCAACACATGGGCCAGGAACTGGATCTTGGCATTTGACCTTGCGTCTCTGGCAGCGGTCACAGCTGATAGAAGTACGTTTCCGCTGCATTGGGAGAACCGAAACGATGCTGCCACCAAACCCGATGGACGTTGGATTAGAATGGACGTGAACGTGATTCTTCCCATCTTGGCAAAAGCTAGCGACGAAGGTTTGCACGAATAGAGTTTGAATCACCGATAAGCGAAGCGCTTCCGACGTTCTTTTGCATAAACGAATGGCCATGGAAGTTGGTCTAGGTCACTGTGAAGTAGCGGTTTGTAAACCCAATATGGATGACATCATGAATGCTCCATTTGTGACCACCACGGGCTGGACTGTACTCACCAAACACAGGCGCTATTTTGAAGCGTCTTTACCATTCAATTCCTGCTTGTGGAGGGGCTACGGCCCTGGCCCAACAAAGAGCACATCTACATGACAAGGGCATCGTCGTTGAACAGCCTAGAATCGACCACCGTCGCCTTTCAAATGTCTCATGATTTGGCCAAAGTGTCTCAAACATCATCATGATAGGCCGTCCGGCTCCAGACCAGAATCTGTTCAGGATACGCAATCGCACATCGTTGTACAGCAAAGCGTTCTGAGTCAAAACCTGAGCGAATCATACCTAGGCGAGACCTAGCAGAATAAGTCAGCACTCTTTAATGATAGACCACAGCGTTTCGGGTTGCTTCGGACAAATCCGAGGTGGACGGGTGGGACGCGTTGTGCCGCTCAATAATAGGCAGTCATAGACGAGTCGGCCTCTTGTGCGTCCTTGAAGCCGCCGGACCGTGGGATCCATGTCGATCATACTTCCTGTTTAGGACGACACGGGAATTCGAAGTCGGGGTAGGTTACAGGTTCATGATATAGCATCCCTACATCATGATAGCACTCCGCGATCGTGTTCCTTTTCACAGTCCACTTGGGAAGGATTTCTCAAGACGTTGTTAGTAGCTCTTAACGTCTCAGTGGATGGACATGATCTAATGGCAGGAGTGGTAGTAAATCGCGCCATTGTATAGTGGACTTCCTGGAATGGCCAGTATTTAGTGTTCGAAATGGGGCTCGGTCATTGATGCAAAGCTTTTGCTTGGCAGGTCAATCCCTGGGTTTCGAATCATTCCCAAGCCGTTGAAAAAATCTGCCATCCCGCAAGATGTAGGCTGCCTCGTTACGATACCATGTGAGCCCACTCATGGCGTTTGTCGCCATGCCAATGAGAGGAGCAGCTACGAATAGCGGCGGAAAATATCCAAATTTGGGCTCTTTCGGTTGGATGAATCCGAGAATTGCTCTTCTGAGCGGGTAGGTCCAGTCCTTGGCCTTTTGCGATCGAGTTTCAGGGGCCTAAGTGATGGCGATAAGGATTGGGTTTCAAACTAAAAGGCTTTAGGTGCGTGCGCCATGCGGTTTTCAGACGCCGACTTTCCTGGTCAACCTCCTTGGCGGTAGATGCTGAGCTTCTTCCAGCAAAGTCATGCTGCTCGATAGTGGTGGCTGTAAGTCGTTTTGTTTGTACTGATGTCTCAAGTTGCGGACTTCAGACAGAGGCTCCAAAGAACATGTGGCGAGAAGAGGTGGACGATGTTCAAGGAAGAAAGAGGACGCGGAAAGATTCAGCAGTCGCAGCCAAACCGCCGTAGGGATGAGTCAGCGTCCGACAGGGATGCAGCATCCGACACAGCAAACAAGATTCGGAACCACACAAATACCTCTGCATTTCCAATTCTGAGAGGCTTAGAGGCAGAAGGCCATCAAATATCAGTCGGCAGAACAAGATGTCGGTCGGGAGGATTGCCATCGCAGAACGCGAAAGAACAATCACAACGACAGTGCCCAGCGAACGCGCGTGTCAAGCGATTTCCTTTGGATCAAGTGGACGATTGAAGACCGCCTGACCTTCAGAACGTGTTTGACAAATTGTCCAAACGACGACAGGTACAACACAGGTTCCACAACGTTCCTTTCCCTTCCAACGGACAGACACCATGTCAATGAACCAGAGGAAAGATAAGAAGTCCGTGTAAATCGAGTTCGATTTGTTTTGATATGTCCATGCATCGATCAATCCAAAAGAATTCCGACCCCAAACAATTGCATTCCGTCTTTGCACTTGATGGCAAAACATCGAAGACCCATATGGGTACGCTTAGATCGAGAGCCGCCGCCAACTGTAAGCGCCAGAGAGATTTTTGTAAGACCTTGGCCACCTCGTATCAACTGCAGCTTTTTTCGTTCTTTTTGTTTTCTTTTTCAGCGTGTCATCCGACCCCTTCCATCCTGCTTCGGCGACAAAAGCAGAGGTACTTTTTGTGCAGCTAGGCGAGTCAACTGCGATGAACCTGTGATGGATGTGTCAAAGTTCGTTTGCTCCCTCCGAGAAGTTCGATGCTTAACGCGAGCTGAAAGTGTAAACATGATATGTTGAGCGTCGGCGGTGGAAGAGATTAGACTGCAATTGTTGATGGCTGTGAAGTGGTCGATCTGGAAGCGGCCTGTTTACGACCGGTTCCTTGCGCTGCGCCTGGGCTCGCCCGTCTCGGTAGCGGCCTTCTTGGGCTCACGCTTCTTCTTTGGCTGCGAATCGGCCTTCTTGGGCCTGCCAGGCCTGCCGCGGCCCTTCTTCGCACCACCGTTCTCGCCATCGGCAGCAGCTTTAGTAGTCTTCTGCTTCTTTGCTGTCGGTTCGGCGTCGTCTTGCTTGTCCTCAGACTTGCTGGCCTCTTCCTCCTTGTCGCCATTGGTCTCTTCGGCCTTTCTCTTTTCGCCAGTCTTTGCGTCGCCATTTTCTTTGGCTTCGGTCCTTTCTTCAGACTTGGCGTCGGCTGCCGGCGCGTCCTTCTCTTCTTCCTCCTTGGACGCGTCGTCCTGGTCCGCCTCGGGCGCGCCGTTCTTTTCGGCCTTTTTCTCGGTTTCCGTGTCCTTCTTCTCGGGCTCGGCGTCCTTGTTTGCAGCCTCAGGCTCATCCTCCTTTTCTTCATCGGCCTTGTCGGCCTTCTTGTCCTCATCCGCGGGCTTCGCTTCACCGTCATCCTTCTTCTCGTCATGCGCCTTGTCATCGGCGGTGCCATTGGCCTTCTCCTCCACCTCTAGCTCGCTCGCTTTCTTGACGACGTCATTTCCGGAGCGCTCAACGTGCACGGCCGGGTTATCCGGCTCCGCTTGCTTCGAAATGGTGTTGCCGCGGTGCGTGTCGACCGAGACCTCACCCTCTTGGGCAACCTCGGCGACGGTACCCGAGGGCTTGTTGTCGCCCCATTTCCATGCGACTGTTCAATGAAGGTGCGGCCGTTAGCAGGGGTGTCCGTGGTGTTGAGTCCGGTAACGCGCATACGTCATGGTGCGAGCGCGGTGGAGTGCGGGACGGCGGACGGGGAGGGGAGCGGGGTGGGTAGCGAAGCCTGCGAGCTGGGCGCGGCTAGTTGCGCAACCATTGACGGATCAGACGTACCTTGGTCGCCCTTTTGGATGTCCTGTTGATCGGCCGACATGATGGATGAGATGGAGCGCGCGCGGGGTCAGAGGGATTGTGGCGAAGAAGCGCAATGGCAATTGACAGGCGAGATGGAGCGCGTGGCGAAAGCGACAGTGCGCGATGAAGAGGCAAGATATGCGCTGGTGTAGGGTGGACGTTGGTGGAGGTCGGGTAGGGTAGAAGTGCGAGTGTAAAGGATCGGGAGCTGGAGCTGGCTGCGGAAAGACGGGGAAGGTCTACCTCTGGCTGCAGCAGAGGAGCTTGGGCGATAGGCGGCGCGTGCTTGTATCCATGCTGATTCGCTCGACCGGCACCGGCGTCGTCACCACACGTGATGCTTCGGTTCTCCTCTTCCTGTCCACTTCTTCACCTTGCTAACATTCTGCGTCAGCCTCGCTGGATTACAGTTCGCCCTGTTGCGACAGCCCCTCTCGCGCTTCAGATTGGCGCTGATGTGCCGGGAGCATCCAACTCACTCAGACACCCGCTCACCTTCCCAAGTCCCTTTTGAGCGACATAGACTTTGGTCAAACCTTAACCACCCAATGCCCAATCTAGGGGCAGCAAGCTTAGACTCGAGGCTGATCTTCGTGCCGACCAAACTCCCATCTTCGTCACGTACCGATGAAGCAACAAACATGGAGCATCGGCACTGCGCTACGCTCCGCTGGTACGCTTCGATGACGTCACTGTTTACCGATTCTTGTTTCCAGGAACTTCGGGTTGTTTGACAAAACACTCCACCAAGTCCTGCAGACCATCAATTCCCGCCCAACAGCCTCCGAAGCATCAGCACCTCATGCTTCGTGACATACACCCCGCCTCCCTCCAATCCACCACCTTCTCCAATCGCTCCAAAGTTTTCCCCTTCCAGCTCATCAATCAAACACCTCACCTTGGCACCTTCCCACAATCCCTCGTCGTTGGTCCAAAATACCCTCTTGATGCCGACGTTGTGCATAAACGAGAGGCATCGGTAGCAAGGGCGTGAGGCGCGAATTGTGCAATTCGGGTGCGAATCATCATCTGCAGGGTCGTTTCTCTGAGCAAGACGCGGAGGAGCCTTCTTCAGCGTTGTGAGTTCGTCATGGAGGGAGCCAGTTGACACTACGCTCGAATCCGAATTTGAAGAGTCAAAGGCGACTCCATCCTCGTTCGAAATTGCGTCTGAACAATTGCCCTGTTTTGGAGAGCTCTCACGACTCCGCCTCGGGATGCCTTCTCCAGAATGGCCCAGCCGAGCAACATACAAGTCAGCCCCCACAAGCTTCGGATGCTTCATACGGTCCTTGAGGCTGTGGGTATCATGTCCGGATTGCCCTTTGGGCAGAAGGACACAGTGATTCTTCGGCATCTCCTCGCTGGCCAACGACTGACGTTTGGCTTTTGGCTTGCGTGCATTTGTGGTCCATGAAGCGGACGTCTGATGCTGCTTAACCGCAGACTGATACGAACGGCCTGGCTTCTGACCATGACCAGGGTTCTCGTTCTGGTTCTCGTTCTGGTTCTCGTTCTGGTTCTCGTTCTCGTTCTTCAAATGGTTCGTTGCATCCTTGGACGCTGAGCAGGGCGCGTTCAGGCATGAGCTGTCCAGATGCAGAGGCTTCAAAACGCCACTCGTTCGCTTGGGCCTGGCCGGCGTCTTGTTTTTGTTGCTGTTGTTGTTGGCGCTGCTCTTGTTGAACCGCAAGCAGGGCCTTGCAGACGCGCTCAACATGGGCCTTGACGGCGCTCTGTCGTAGTCGAGATTTGCGTTTGGAAGAACCCGATAGTTTGAAGCACGATTTTTGGTGGGACACGGTGCTGGCGGCCAGGGTGCTGGACGAAGAGAGGGCAGAATGAATGGCCATCATCTCCGAGTGCATGGACATGGGAGTATTGGCGTGATGACCGCCGCCCATGCCACTGACTGTTCCAAACGGAGTAAAGGACTCTGCCGACTTTTTCTTCTCCTTATGCTTGGACTTTCGCTTCAGGTTGGCAATGGCTGGTCCATCGAGAGAGCCAGCGGCAAGGCGGCCCGTCTTGAGGGCACCACCGTCGTATCCTGGGCGGTAGTCGTTGAAGCCCTGGCCGATGACTTTGCCGCCGCGCACGATGATGCAGCCGTGGCGAAAATGCATGGGCGAGAGGGCGGCCTGCTGGAGGCAGAGATTCAGGTAATGATCAGACTTCATGTTGGCGCAGTGTTGTAGCTGGGTCGACTTGGACAATGTCAGGTTTGCTGAGAGGCAATCGAAATGGAGCGTGCGATGACTGGTCTCGGAGTGCTGTCTGTGATGCGGAGAGGGTGGCACCGGGCACGGGAGCGCGCGCACCGCACCAGGCGGGACCGACAGCCTTGGCCTGCCCTGGACGCGACCTGGCCTGGCCCGACGGTTGTTTCCTTGCCAGGATGCCCCGCAGAAAGCATGCTCGCATTTCTGCATCACATCAAAACGCTATTTGTCCAATTTTGACTGCATGCCGAGTCAAAAGAGTCCCAGTGTCGCTCAAAGTCCTAGTGTATGCACCGGCGACTGGCTGAGGTTTGTTTGTTGCGGTTAGATCCAGGTGAAACGGCGCCCCGTGAAGCCTCCCTTTCATCATGGCAAGCAAGCCCTTTCGTTCGCGCAATGCGTCCACTGTTCTGGCCCCCAGCGAGCAGCGTTTCCTCAAGCTCTAGAAATGAGCCTTGGTCCCAACCACGTGCCTTTAAACCCAATATAGCCGGCCCGGGCGGTCCTCTCGGTCCAACGCTTTCCACTTCATTTCATCCCTTTCTCCTGGCTCCCCCGCTCCCTCTCCCTTCACCACCGCCGCTCGAGAGAAGGAAGAAACCCACTGTCCCGCCGTCCGGTACCGTGGCGCAACCAAGGCCTTCCTAGTCTCTCCCCCCCGTCCGGCGCGTCAACCTTCCATGCCATCTATCACCCCGCATATGGCATTGCGCCGAAACAACACTGATCAACCCATCTCGGAGAGCCGCTTTCGCGAGGAGCTGGACCAGACCCCGGACAGCTCGCTATCAGTCGAGAAACACCAACACCCCACCCAGCAGCGAGCACGCCGCTACTCGCTGCCATCCGACGGACAGCCCACGCCCGAAGAAGGAGCAGGAGGTTCGCCGCCGTCGCTCGAAAAGGCCGCGGGCCGCGTCAAGAAGCTGGCGCTGCGAGCCGGCTTCAACAGCATCGAGGCCAGCCAATCCGCACCGCCCAGTCCCGGCGCGGGCAGCAGGTCCCCTCAACCACCACTCAGGAAACCCAAGAACCCAGGCATCATCGTGGCTTCTCCCGGCGAGGACCAAAAGCCCGAGCTAGCCCCGATCCACGAGCGCGATCGGGGCGCTCCGCCGGCTCTCGACCCCATGACGGGCAATGTCAAGAGACCAATGACCAGTCTGCTCCCGGACGCGTCGACCTGGGCCAATCCCGAGCGCGACGGCTCCAACGGGCACCCGCCACGGCCAGCGACCGCGCTGTTCAGCGGGCCCGGGGGCGCAGGATTTGGTGGGGGGCTCGAAAGAGGAGGAGGGCGGCCGCAGGGAAGCGTGCGCGCGCAGGCCATCAACATCCTGATGCGCGACTACTCGGACCTGATGGTGGAGAGCAAGCTGCGGCTGCTGAGCGCGCTCGAGACGGAAGAAAAATGCGAGATCCTGGTCGCCACGCGCGGCGAGTGGCGCCGCATCTACCTGCACGGCCTGATCGTCGAGCAAGCCATGAGCGAAAAGGACGTCGTCATCCAGTCGGCCGTGCGCGGCTTGAAGAAAGGTCCAGATAAGGGAAAGAGCACTTAGATCCCCAGGCCGGCTTTGCTAACCTTTGGTCTCTTTTGTTCCGGCTTGCAGCGGGCTTTTTTCAGGATTCTTCTTCATCGCCCGTGGACGCGCCTCCGCCGCCCAGCCAGTCGCAGCAGCAGCAGCAGCAGCAGCAGCAGCAGCAGCAGCCTCAGACCCAATCGCATCCTCAGAACCAGTCGCAGCAGTCCCGACTTCAGTAGCTCAGGAGAGTCTCGCGTCCTAGAAGCTCGGCGACCGGTGCTGGCAGCGGTTTTCTGGGACGCGCTCGACCTTCCTTCTCGATTCAGTACTTGCTCTTCGTTTGCAGCGGTGGCACAGTCTGTCATTTTGCTTACCAGCCAGGCACATCTGGTCTTGTTTCTGCACCTTCTATTACTCTAGTTCTCGTTGTAAGTTCCTGTCCGGTCGACCAAGGACTGTAACGAGGCAGCCAAGAGGTTCTGATTGTTGAATTTGGCGCAGTATTGCACATAAACCATTTAGAATCACGGCAGGGGCATACGACCCGCCGTCAGGCATCACTTGTTTTACATATCAGAAGGCCAACACAAACAGGCCACATTCAACATCCATCAAATATCAAATATCATTTGCATTTCAACATATTCCGCTTTCTCCTGGCAGAGATATCGCTAATGTACAGTGTAGTAGAAAGAAAAGCCTCATTGCTCACACAACGCATTTCCTTCCCAAACGCGCCATGCAGAGTACTTTCAGGTGTACCGGGGGTATCATTGTTCCCAAAAACAATTCAAAAATAAAACGCCTCGTTGCTCACACGGCTGACCGTCGAGTTGGCGGCCAGCCATGCAGAATCCGCCTCAAAACATGCCTCATTGCTCACACGGCGGGGTGGTGCCGTGCAGAGTACAAAGGAAAAAAATGGTCTACCCGGGGTATCATTTTTCTTTCTTTGGTCATTCGATTTCGTGTCGTTTCGTGGCCTCGTTGCTCACGAGGCGTCCATCCCCTCGACGAGAGTAGGACGCCACGCAGAGTCCGAAAAATTGCGATCACTCGCCAGAAAATAGCAATGGAAAAGAGGAACTAGGAGGAGGAGGCCGCCGGAGCAGTACTGCGCTCGGCGCAGTACTTGGCGACCTCCTTGCCCAGGCTGGTTTGCTGCGAGCGCACAAGCTCCATGATCTCGGCGGTGCCAGGTTCATCGGCGCAGTACTGCTCGACTTCGACCATCTGAGCCAGGACGGCCTGGAGCTGGTTGGGGAGCCACTGCGTCACGCTGTCAGTGAAAAGGATTCGTTGGCGCGGGTCAGTGCTTGCGATTAACTCACAGTGACAATGGGACTGCCGCCGGTGGCCGTTGGGTGCGCCGTGTGCTTGAGAATGTACTCACGCGTGAAGCACCAGTGACGCCAGCGGAACTCGCGCACAAAGTTCACGGCACGCAGATAAAGCAGGGCCGACTGGGGGTCACGCAGGGCAAAATCCTTGAGGTTGGCCATTTCGGCATAGTCCTTGACGGCCTCGAGGAACTCGCGGTGGTTGCCCGGGCGGTACTGGCGGAAGTCCTTGAGGATCTCGGTCAGCGGCGTGTCTGGCATGGAAATCTGAAGCAGATTGTCGCAGAGCGGAATCTATGAAAGACGTGGTCAGCCAGCAAGCCCCAAGAGAAAGAGCTCGGTGACGGAGAATAAATACCATGCTGTCATTGGCTCCAGACTCGCCACGGAACGCCATTGGCTCGTCACTGACGCCTTCGTACACGACGCCGTTGGGGAACATGCTCTGGCTGGTGATGCCAAAGATGAAGGTGCGGAACGTCACGTAGCCACTCGGCTTGCTCTTCTTCCACATGGTGTCCATGACGGCATTGATCTTTTGAAGAGCCTGGAGCATGTCGGCCATGCTGTCGTCGAACTTGGCGCGTTCGCCAGCGAGGGCGCCGTTGAGAGCATCAACGGCACCCTTGACAAGCTTGCCCGAATGCCTGACCATGGCAATGTGCACGAGCACGAAGCCGGCCTCGTCGGACGTCGAGTCGAGCCCCTTTTCAAAGGCCCGGATCAACCGCAGGTTGTCGTACTCGACTCCCTCGGCCGGGTTCTCGAGGCGGTAGTTGTACAGGGCGTAGGAGCCCGCGTACTCCATGAATGGCTTGAAGCCAGCACTGTCAAGCGTCAGTTACCACAAGGCCGATTCGACTTATGATGTTTGGAGTAGGAGGAGAAGGAAAAGAGACGGGAACAAGACGTACATTTCAGCAACTTTGGTCATCGGCTTCGCAATGGCAGCCGGCAGCCGCTGCCTCCCCAGGCCGTAGCCGTCCTCGCCGCGGACGAAGCGCTCATGGCACGGCTCGAGCAAGTACGCGCTCAGCAGGAACGAGTAGTCGCGATACACGGCCGTCATGAGCGCAGCATCGTCACGGTACTTGTCCACCTCGGCGCTCAAGTCGGGCAGCTCATGCTCGACGGCCTCACCCAGCTTGCCCTGGGCCAGCAAGCCTGGGGAGCCGTCGGCCTTGACGATGGGCATGCGCGACAGGAGCGACTCGAGCGGCGCGAAGCCGGCCGGCAGCGTGGCCGGTGGCTCAACGCATGGCAAGAAGCCGCGGTGCGAGGAGACGGTGAAGGGGGGAGTGGAGGCATCAATGGGAGTATGAGGGTTGAGAAGGGGGAAGGGGAAGACAGGGGGGGCAGGGGCCGGGGCCATTGCGAAGCAAGATGCAGTCGATGGGTTTTGTTTGAGATGAACAAGTTGAGGTTCCAAAAGAGCAGAGGAAGTCTGGAATTGTCCGCGGTGCGGTGGAGAGAAGAAAGAAAAAGAGAACTCCAAGCCATGGCGGTGGGGGACTCGAGCTGCATATATAGATCGAGGCCGGAATCAATCCGGCCTCAAAGCACACCAATTCCGGCCTCTCTTGTCAACCGTCCTGCACCCATGAAGATCCCCCGACTCGTATCTACACGCACCCTAGCGGCGCCCTCCCTTCGGTTCCTCTAGGGTAGGGCCCGGTCCGGTCCCTATCCACTCCCAAGTGCCCTCTGTCAGTGGTCCGCCGGCTTGACAGAGACCCGAATCCCAGTGACTGCACCTTTCACGTACGTAATTGCCTGAGCTTGTCCAGCGCCGTTGCCCATCCGTTCTCCCGCCGCTTTTGCTTGATGGACTTGCAGTGGATGACGGTCGTGTCCAACAATTGTGTGTGCACGCTCTTTTGCAGCTTGCTTCCTCTAGTCGCAGGGCTCACACCATCATCGGCGGGAATGCTGCCCGCGCATTGGCTGGTTTGTCCGACTAAAACACCTTGCTTTTGTGCTTATCGCTGCTCGTTGCTCGTTGCTGCCGTCTGATAGCAGCCATCTGTGACGGTGCGTGCGCTCACTTTTCGGGCGACGAAGCTCCAGCGGAATAGCGCGAAGCGTTGAGGACTTTAAATTTCCGCTGGGGGAGCGAGCGGTGCGGGTATTCGTCCCATTGGTTCCGCTTCCACACCGTCGACTCCGCACCGCCGCGCCCGCCGCGCCCGCCGCGTTGGTCCCTGGATGCGATGTGATGCGACGCGTCTTTATCTCGTCTCCGACAAGGCGGTCCCGGGGCACAAGTTGCTGGGCTGCGAGGTCAGCTGGGTGGCTGTGTTGGCAAAGAACAATGGCAGTTCCTCTTCAGGTGTGGTCGCGCCATCCAATCACAGCGCTCCAACTACCGCAGCTCATTACTCAAGTCAAGCCTCTTCTTGTCCACGGAAGCGCCTCAAGCTCGATTCGTCTATTTGCTGTTCAGAGTGTTAGTCATGTCCGCTCCATTCCTTCCAGTAGCGCTGCTTCGGCGACCAGCGGACGAGGAATGCGAGCGAGGCTTGGGCGCTTATCGTCGGCTCTGCTCTGATAAGACCCCGGAATCCGCAAAGCAAACGAACGCTTTGTGATAGGGCAGGAAAATTGCCAGGTCGTGTCCGAGCGACGTGCACGCGCATCTGGAGCGAACGGCCAGAGCGCGGCACTTGTGGTGGATGGTCGAGCCCATGATTGGTCTAAGGGTGTGCAGATGACCGCATGCAATGTATCGTGCAGTGGTGCACCTACATTTCTCTTTGCCGGTCAGATCTGTGTGCCACAGCGTCAAGCGGCAGCATCGCCGGTGAGAAGACGGCACTGGTGTGGTGTTTGACGTGCCATGATTGGTCGGTAGGTTTGGTGTTGAGGATGGTCGTTGGCTGCTTGGCTTGGCTCTGCGGTGGATTGGCGGTACAGAGTCGACTAGATGGTGTTTGACCAGTAGCGGTGTTGGCGAAAAGCGGTCCCCTAGGATGCGAGTAGTCCAACACCAGGCTAGATGTCACAATGTAAGCTCATCGGCTTGCGAGGGCGGGATCCCTAACGGCTCATCATGTCGTGGGCTTGGACCTGCCCGAGGGATGCGGAGGATGACGGCAGGAGTCTGCGTCTTCGCCTATTCCGACAGGTCAAGACTAACTTGGCCGTGTCCTCGGAATCGGATCTGGTAGGCGAATGAGGCTCCAACAGCCCGACCAGCTGTCTCATATTCGGCACGCGAGCCTTCAGCCTTATTTTAGCCACACGATGGGCGGCGTTTCCGGCTTGGTACCAAAGTACCCTGCGCCGGTCAGGAAGTGCTGTCAAAAGAAAGTCATCCCTGCTTCAATGTCACGCACGCACGCACGCACGCACGCATCAACTAACGGTCGGTCTGCTCTACCGACACTAGCGCCGGTGGCTCCCACTCCATCTCGCGTGGCCGCCACGCTGCTCCGCTCATCATGCATGGCGCTACCATCATGATGACCCAGTCGGACATGGTTTAGATGGACCGATGCGCCTCGACGCGACGTGGACGCGAAACAAGTGTAGAATGAGGGACAACAGGGCGGTGCCTTTGTCGCTGGAATGTCTGAAATGTGGAAGGCCTGGGCGACTCCTAGCTCGGTTGGGCTTTTTGGAATGCAGCGAGGCGTTGGCTGGGGTTGGCCACGATGGCCTGTTGCGCAAATCTAGGTCGGGCTTTTGGAGTGGTGACGAAGGAGAAGTGCCGACCAAGCTACTTGAACCCAAATGTATTTTGGTGGTGTTGAAGGTGGTGGAATCATGGAGCAACCCTACCGCGAGCCGAGCAAACGAGAATGGCGCAGGGATTGCGCGGCAACGAGTTAACCTGGCAGGAGGAGGTGTTGAGTTTTGCGGCCAAAGGACCTTTGCGTGCCTCGTCGGGGTTTCCAAGAGGCGAGGTCGAGTTTGGCTCTGGAATGGATCAGGGGCTGGAGGAGGACGTCACGGTGATATCAATCTGTGGCGCCCCAAGGCGGACTGGGATAAGCTTGTTTTTGGCAGCGCGTAGGTGCCGTGGAATATTGGATTGGTGCGGCTGGGCAGTGCTAATGCAGGCGCCACACGACGCGCGAGAGGGCATTGAGGACGAGCTATTGGTGCGCGTCCAAATGAAACGCAAAGGGTTGCGGTCTGCGGGTGGACGACAGGCGGCGATAAGGACAGGTGTGCGTAGGAGCAAAGCCATGGATGGGTGCCGATGCCGCGCCCCCGCAATCGCACATGTGCATGGTCTGGACCCCACGCGTCAGAGTCGCGTTGGGGACGTCAGGCCGGGGGGTGGCGCAGGGAGCACACCGAAGCTTCGGGAAGAGCGGCGGAATGCCCGACACTTTACTGAGTCTGGTCGGGCAGAGAGTCAGAAGGGCGCGCGGCCTAGCCTCCGGGCGCGGGCGCAAGGGCGAAAGGTTAGGTGTCGGTTGCGCGTCGCGTCGGGCAGCGAAAGCGAAAAGCGACAGAAGATAGGTCGGTAGCGGCGGAGCAGTCGGGACATGGAGCAAGGTAGAGGCAGGTCGACGGATGGGCTTGGTGTTTCAGCAGGGTCAGAAAAGCAGCTGCACCGTGGCAGGATCAGCACCGAGGGACGAGGGGCGGATTGGCCGACCGCGCCTTCCCTGCTGGTCTTAGTCGAGCTGTAATCCGTCCACCACGCCTGCCTGCCTGCCTGCCTGCCGGCGGAGCTGCAGCTACAGCTACCGCTACCGCTACCCGGCGAAGCGAAAGAATCAACCATGTCGTTGATTGAGAAGACAACAACGCGACAACTGATACATGCAGTCACAGACGGCGCATGGCCGCAGGCTTTGGCCGGTGGCAGGGCGCCCGTGGTCGACAAAGCGCCGGGTGCATGTGTGGCGCTTTGACTCATGGGGCGTGGGCCCCGGTTCGGGACTAGCGCCTGTCGGGCGAAATGGGGCTGCGCAAGGCCGTCGTGCTTAAATACCTCGCTCCCTCCGCCCTCATCTCTCGCCCGTCTTCCTGAACCTTTCCCCATTTTCGGTTGTTCGACGCCACACCCCCGTCCGTCAGCCGACACCAACTCCACCCCCATCAGTGCACTTGACGATCCTCGATCTGAGAGCTTGCACTCCCATTTGCTTGCCCGACAAAGGTTGCAACTAGCGACTCTTGCGCGCTGCGCCGCTCTCTTGGTACCACCACCGGTCCCGCGACTCTGCGCATCCAGGCCCGCCGCTCGGTCCATCACTCCGCCCTCCCTCACCTCCCTCCACGACACCAGAGGCTTGCTGGCCTCGCTTCTGAACCTGTCGCGACCTCGTTCCTGATACTGCGCCGTCGACGTTGACCCGCTTGCGACCGGCCACCAACTCCATTTGATATCTTGGGCATCGACTGTAGGGGAGGCATTTAGTTGTTCATCTCCCACTCACGGTACGGCACTGCACCTGCTCCAGGACGCCCATCCGCCTCAAGAGCATCCTCGTTCACACCGGCCATTGGTTTCGCCGTTCCGATCGCCTGAATCGACATCGACGCCTCCGCCTCAGCGACAGCGCAACCTCTCCACCCCCACACCTCCACACCCTCCATCTTGTGAAAAGACAACCGCCATCATGGATTCGCTCACTACACACCCATCCAACGCGACCCAGGCCAAGGCCTTCACTGCGCCTGGCAGCTTGTCCTTCCCCGGTGGCGCCGGTGACTTGACTCCTCCCTCTTCGGAGAAGGACGTTCAGCAGAACAAGCCCGCCGACAATGCTGGCAACGCTGGCAATGCTGGCGCAGGCGCGACGCCCGCTACGCCCGCCGCTACCCCCGGTGCCGCTGCCAACGGCGTCTCCGGCATTGTGCCTACGCTCCAGAACATTGTGTAAGTCGGCAACGGGCAAGATCACGGCCAAGCGGCTAACGCAGGCAGCGCCACGGTCAACCTCGATTGCCGCCTTGACCTCAAGACCATCGCTCTTCATGCTCGCAATGCCGAGTACAACCCGAAGGTACTGGCTTCACGTCAGCTTCTTGGTTCTTGATGTCTTACTGAACTTTTGGCTCTAGCGTTTCGCGGCCGTGATCATGCGTATTCGCGAGCCCAAAACGACCGCGCTCATCTTCGCTTCCGGCAAGATGGTGGTGACCGGCGCCAAGTCTGAGGACGACTCGAAGCTTGCCTCGCGCAAGTACGCGCGCATCATTCAGAAGCTCGGCTTCAACGCCAAGTTCACAGACTTCAAGATCCAGAATATCGTGGGCTCTTGCGACATTAAGTTCCCCATTCGTCTGGAAGGCCTCGCCAGCCGCCACCACAACTTCTCGTCCTACGAGCCCGAGCTCTTCCCGGGTCTCATCTACCGCATGATGAAGCCCAAGATCGTCTTGCTCATCTTCGTGTCGGGAAAGATCGTGCTCACCGGCGCCAAAGTCCGTGAAGAGATCTACCAGGCCTTCGAGCTCATCTACCCTGTGCTCTCAGGTAGGTTTCTGCGTTCCTCCGCCTTGACAGGTTCTAATTTCTTTGCCAGACTTCCGCAAGTCCTGAGCGCCTGGCGACTACATCGTCGAGCGTTGCACCTCACCCACAATGACGCGACCCCTGCTATCTGAGATGCTCGCTCTTCGGTTTGTATTAGTATACCACGTCACTGGACGCCCTTCACTTCACTCTTCCTGAACTCTCTCAGAGGGACGGTCACGGTTTCGACTGCTTTTCAACTGCGTCTTCTGCTTCTTTTGCGGCATTGCATGGTGTTATGGTGGGCTCTGCTTTACACCCCTCTGCTTTCACAGGTCTTGCGGGTTCCTGATAAAATTTCCTTCTCGTTGACACTACACGTGCGTCTTAGAGGTTGCAACCCCACATCGGAAGCGACGATGGTACGATAGGGGCATGCAAGGCTTAATTTGATTGTGTTGGCGGGAAATTGAAGGTTTTTCTCCCTGGTCATGAACACGACAGGAGGATGAAAAACTTGATCACAGCGGGTGGGTATGACGACGGATGACTTTTTTGCGCACTTTTCTCTTTCTCTTTCGCTGAGCCTGGGTGTATGGCTGCCGATGAGAAGCCATGGCTCTTGAATTTCTCTTCTTCCTTTGGGTTTCCTCCTACATCAAGCATACGCCCGTCCAGTTGATGATCGATCGTCCTGTTCGGGCGCCGGGGGTTTCCTGAGCGTGAACACTTAGTACACGCCACATCAAAAAAACTGAATACGAAAAGGTCGTGCTCTGGCGGCAATACGCAGAGATAGCTGTGAGGTAGTTTATCAATTGAACAACCTCCGCGACTGAATTTTTTCTCCGATGCAAGTCAATGAATCTCGTCTGCTCGCTGATAAGCAAAGCCACCAGCCGCACCACTGACGAACGTAATTCCCGTCTTCCCTGCCTCTCTTTCCCGTTCCAATCTTTCTCGGTCGTACGCGCGTCCGTATACAAGCAAAATTTTTCCCTGTCCCTGTCCCTGTCCGCCTCCGCCGCCTCCTTTTTCGTTTGGCCTTTTTTCCCTTGCGCTTCCATGCCGGGCCACGCTGCACGCGAGAGCGCCACTGCCCGCCTTCCTTGCATCCATATGGCCATCCATCTGTTTTCCTGTTTCTCTTTGCTTCCTTCGCCCTATGCATGTATACACATACAGTGCAGGATGTACGGAGTGTGTGTGTACCACTCACTTCATGCATCGTACCTACCCATCTACCTTGCATGTCCTCGCATGCATGTTGTTGGCTGTTTGTACGTCCGTTTGTATGGACAGAGATGCGTGTAGGTATGTCGTGTGCCCGCCCGCCCTGCACGTCGTCGCGTCAATCGCATCTCCTTCCCCGTACCTACGCACGCATGCATGTCCGCCATGTCTTCCGATTGTTTTTGCCCATCATTGCGTAGTGGGTGGGTGGCGCCGTTTGTGTGCTTGCCCCTGCATATGTCACATTATTTCGCATGTAGGCGAGTACGTTTGGATACGATCAGGGGACCAATCGAAGAGCAACCCACCACTCCGCTGGTTGGTTGCGCGGAGGGCTTGTTTGTTTGATGGGCGTTGTGGATGATGAACAGGCTAAAGGCAGGCAGGCAGGCAGGCAAACGGATTGGTTGGCTGCCCGCCCCCGCCGCCCCCTTAGACTCGCATACGTGAGGCATGATGATCGCCGCTGCATGACGGCAGAAGGCATATGGTAGGCTGCGGTGACTTGAGTTCATACGTCGCTCTACGGAACGCCGCTGGAGTGCAGACATGCATTGCATGATCCTATGGACGGTCGACCGGTCAGATAAACAGTGAGATAGAGAGAGGGGGGGGGGGGGGGGGGGGGGGGCGAGAGCGCGCAACGTGCTGCGGCATGAGACAAGAGAGTTGTTGAACACCTATGATGCAGTGATGAAGAAGATGCGAGAACAACCACTCTTTCTCTTCCTCTTCCTCTTGCCGATGCAAACATCAGATCCAACCGCTGGATACGGAGAGACTGGAAAACAAAACCTCCCGGCGCAACTTGATGCATGAGCAGTGCATGCAAACGGAACAGGGCAAGAAGCAAGGCAAAGTCAGGGGCGATGCGCAGCAGCGAGCGAGCGGGGAGACGGGAAACGCGAGATGCAGGCCGTACGGGATGCGGCATGTAGGATATCCCATGCGAGCGAGACGAGACGAGACGAGATGCAAAATGCATGACACGCAGCTGCCTGGTTGGCTGGGCTGGTTCAAATCTTGGATTATGGCGGCGTGTCTACGCATCTATGCATATCGGCACGCATGCGCAGGCCAACCAAGCCCTTTCTCAACGTCGGCCTTGACTGTGATGATGGGGAGGCAAAGGGCAAAAAAGAGACAAGGAGTGACGGCGAGAGATGTGCACCAGGACAAGGATCAACAGCAAACGGTCAACCAATCCCAGCACACACCTCGCCGACACCCAATTACGCGCTAGACGGAGCGCGCAGCGAGTAAACGGAGTTCGCCGCCCGGCAAGAAAACTCCCACGGCTCCAGGCGCAGCGGTGGCGCGGCGTGGCGGCAGGGATGGCATCTCGAAAGTGGACAGTCACCACCAGACGGGCATGATGATGCGTGGCGGCCCCGTCTATGGTTGGTTGTTTTTCTTTTTCCTCGTTTTTCCAGACGTTTCTTTTTTCGTCCCTCCAGTCCTTCTAGGGCCTTCTTTCTTTTGCGTCTGGATCCATGTTTCTTCCGAGTCGTTCTTCCTTTGGCGAGAGGCACGAGGGCGAATGGGGTAGCGTGGCTGCACGGCCTAAACGTCTGTGGCGGTGGGCGTGGGTGTCGGGGTGGGCTTGTTGCTTGGACTTGTTGCTTGGACTTGTTGCTTGATTTGTCGAGGCACATGGAGATGACGCCTCGTAGTTGGGTAGGTCAGGACGATCTCGGTGTTTGTCTTGCTGAAGAAACAGCGGTGTCGGCTCGGGTTGGGACAGAACGTCTATGTGTCTAACGCGCTCTGGATGAAGAAGGAAAAGTAATGCTATGCCGCTCAAGTGCGCCGATGCTGTGAAAGTGAAGAAACATCTCCGCCCAAATGTCGAAAGATTGCAAGCTTGTGTTCCGTCCAAAACAGAATCGCCACCTTCCCCTACAACTTCGCCTTCCCAACCTTCTTGTACTCCTCTTCCAAAATCATGCCCTGCGGCCCACCCCGGCTGCCGTCCAAGTCCCACTCCTCCTCTGGCACCCTCCGCTCCGGCCAGTGCCATTTTTGCTTGAACTCGGCCGGCGTCTGGCCCTCGATGCACTGGACAATGATGTCGCCAATGACGGGCATGAACTTGAAGCCGTGGCCGCCGCCGGCCGTGGCGACGAAAAGGCTGCCGTCGTACTCGGGGTGGTAGTCGATGAGGAAGTCGCAGTGCGGCCGGTCAGTGTAGTAGCACATGCGCGTGCCCGCGAATGGCCGCTCAGCAATGGGCAAGGGCGAGAAGGACTTGTCGTGGGGAGCTGCACCAGGGGGATAGAGGGAGGTGCAGAGGCTGCGGAGGGCGGCCGTGGCTTCGGCGGGAAGATGCTCAGGTAGCGGCGGGTCGGTGAGATGCGTGCGCGGGATGGATACGGTGATTGGGTTCTGGTAGGCCTCTTCCAGGGGCAATTCGGGGTGAGGGATGCGTGTTGGGTTGGTGTAGCCGTGACCGTGGCGCGCGAGCTTGATATGGTTGGCAGAAGGGGATATGACGAATAGACCAGTCTCGAGGTTCAGCGCCGTAGGCATCTTCTCGAGGGCGCGCGTCTCAGAGTCGGATATGGTAATGTACCCTACCGTCTGTGCTACTGATCTGGCAATGCCGCGAAGATCAAGCAGCGCCGGCGTCCATGCACCGGTAGCTAGGATGGTGAAGTCGGCAGACAGACAACGCCCATCGTCCAGTAGAGCACCGCGCACCTTTTTGGGCGACGCCGAGTGGTCAATGTCGAGTCGCGAGACGGTTGCGCGCACACACCGCACGCGCTGCGTGCTCGCAACCTTTTGGTTCAAGTAGTGCATGCATGCCTCGGCGTCTCCCCAGCCAGACGACCAGTTGACGTACCCCTGAACGCCATTGATGCCCCCTGTCCCGAGAACGCGGCGCAAGTCGGTCTCGTTCTCCAAAACCTCGATGAGGGGCCTGCCAAAGCCCCTCGACTCTTTTCGCGTCACTTTGGCGTTTGGAGACAGCTTCTTGGCTTCCATATCCAGGACGTTCTTCAGAGACTTGATGCCGTAGTTGGTACCCCCTGCACCCGCCGTCACACAAAGTCCAGTTTCGGTGTAGCGGCCGTCCGCACCCCATTCAGAGGAGCGCCAGAGCTCCTGGGCCTTGTCGGCAAGCGCAGCATAGGCAGGGTCCGCATAGTCGGGACGGATAATACGCGAGGTGTCAATCTGCGGCGCCGCAAGTTAGTTGGTTTCGGAAGCTAGTTGATTGGCCGGGCGCGGGGAGCACTACACTGGAGCTGTCGCGCGAAGGGAAGCTAGAACGATCTACGAGGGTGATAACCGTGTCTTTGTACTTGGGCTTTGTCGCCAGGGCGTAGGCAGTCGACAGGCCAAAGACTCCTGAGCCAATAATCAGGACGGACGAGGGAATAGGCGGCGTAGCAGGCATGGCGGCAGACGAGGAAAAGAAGCGCAAAGACGACAAAAGACACGCCGCGCAGCAGCTCAATTGATTGAAGAAGAAAGATGACGAGAGCAGAGACGGACACGGACATGGGAAACTCACGGACGGCGAATCAGCCGCTCTTCCGGCAGTCGTCTGATATTGCAACGGCCCACAAGTTCTGGGAGCAGGGTTGGTTTGGATTTTTTTTCGCTGTGGAGTAGCCGCGGGGTAGCGTGAGGACAAAAAGGGTGGGAAAAGGGCACGCTGCAACGGCCACCGTCGGCATAGAAATGGCCGATGCCGGTCCGCCAGAGCCTTCTACCACTTTCGTGCATGATTTCCGACGCGACGTGACGCGACTAACTAAACATCTCGAAACCACCAGCGACTCTCCGCCATGGGTGCCAAGTCATCCCCGCCGCCGCGCAAGCAAAATGCCGTCCCTCCAAAACCGCTACCGTTCGCGCCGCGCTCCAAACCCAAGCCCGTTCCACGTCCCACTGTCGCGTCACCGGCCCGCGCGGCCCCCGAGTTGAGCAAGAACGCTCAAAAGTTTCGTCGCTTTGGGCTATGGGGCGCTCTCGCGTGCGCTGCGTTTGGCGGCGCCTACATGGTCCCGCTCGCCGTGTCCATGTTCAATCCCGAGTCGCTACCGTATCCCGTTCCGGAAGACGCCTCAGACCGTTACGACCGCACGGCCAAAACATACGACGAGACAGTGGGCGCATCCGAGAAGAGCATCGGCGTGGATAGACTGCGAAGGAAGCTGGTCGGACAGGCGGAAGGCCACGTACTCGAGGTTAGCGCAGGCACTGGACCAAGCCTGGCGCACTACAACTTCAAGAAGGTGCGCAGTCTGACGCTGCTGGATCAGAGTGCGCCGATGCTCGAAATCGCACGCCAAAAATGGCATGAATTGGAGCAAAGAGATGAGCTTGCGGGCAGAAAGTCGGGCAACGTCGAGTTCAGGGTGCAAAGCGCTTTCGATCCAATTGAAGGACCCAAACACGAAAAGGATGAAAAGGTCGAGGAGCCGGGCAAATTCGACACGGTGGTACAAGCCCACGGGCTGTGTTCGACCGCGCAGCCAGAACGGCTCCTACACCGCCTGGGTCAAGTAGTCAAACGCGATGGCAAGATTCTGCTATTGGAGCACGGGTACAGCTACTTTGGCTGGTTGAACCTTTCTCTAGACCGCAACGCGCCAGTGCGCGCAGACAAGTACGGATGCTGGTGGAACAAGGACATTGGGGCAATTGTGCGGGATAGCGGTCTCGAGATTGTCAAGATCAGTAGACCGTGGTATCACTTGGGAACGACGTGGTGGATTGAGCTGCGTCGCAACGTCGAAGCCGAACAGGAGCAAAGGACACGGGCAGCGGCAGAGGCAGAGGTGCAACCCAAAGAGCAAGTCGTGGCCATGGCTCAACAGCAAGACGCAGGGCAAAAACGCGGACGGTTGTGGTGGTAAGAGCAACAAACGGCCCCTGTAGCATCACGACGACGGGTTTTAGAGTTGCAATGTTCCAGACCGCAAGGCACCGGGTCGAGGCCAAGCTTTTGGTTGTCAAGGAAGGTTGACAACAAAGTATCCGCGGGGATGGAGAGCGGGAAGCAGTCCACGCCCCGTGTTCGTCTGGGGCTTGGCGAGTCGGGGATGGCATTCTGATATCGATGGTGGGTTAAAAGTCGATCTCTGCGGCGAAGACGAGTCAGAGAGACTTCGTGGGCTAACCGGCTTGAGCATGAACGATGTGGATGCGCAGTTCACGCCGCGAGCCTGTTGGAGGAGCAGCGTGCCATCCCTGTCGAGGTGTCAAGTCCGACGTCAAGCTGTACGTCAAGTCGCAGGCGGTGGCGTCATGAAGCTAGCTGAGCCACGACGGAAGAGTTGGGAAGGAAGGACGCAGTATTGGACTCTAGATGGGATGAAAGAGTCATAGCCTGATGGCGTGGCCGTCGCGGCTTGGGGCGAGGGCGGGGAGGGCCAATCAGTTAGTTCAGTGCGAGGGATCCAAGAATGGAGAGGGGAGCACCCACGCTCCCTCTAGCTACCCCAAATTCCCCAAACCCCTAAATTAGGGACCCTTTGTTGCAAGTTGCAGCAGGATGCCATGCAGGCACTCTTTTGGCCTGCATATGCACGTTGCCAGATTCGCCAGCGGCCAGGCCAAGCGAGGGACCATGCATAAGCCCTGACTCATTGCGCAAACCACGTCGATGATTTGACCGGCATGCCATTGGCCGCGACGCAGAGGGCATGAGAGAGCACTGCATGTGCAAAGAGTCACGGCCAACGGCGATGATGATGCTGATGTACGTAGTGCTGATCCTGGGTCGGGCAAAGGGTGGCAAGGGAGGTTTGGCAGGCTGCAGTTTGATGAGGGCCGCCCTGGCTGCCGGTCAGCGGTATCCGTAGACGGTTGGGTTGGTTGACGGGCGCAGGGCCGGGCAGGGCAGGGCAGGGCAACAACAACAACAACAACAACAACAACAACAGTACTTGACATCAAACTTTGCGGCCGTCGTCGCTCGGTTGCCAGGTTTTTTTTTTTGCAGCCACTGAGCATGGGGCCAAGCCAAATTGCACGGCGGCGGAGTGGCTGCTTGGTCTGCTCGGCTCTTTTGCGCTGGCGCTAGAATCGTCTGCCACCACTTGCAGTTCCTTCGATGCGTCTTCGTCGGGCCTTTTTGCGGGCCTGTTTGTCACGCACCCACCCACGCACGGAGCGGTGTCGCCGTCTTTGCTGTCGCCGCGTCAGGTCATGTTGGCCGGGGGGCGCAGGACAGACGAGGACGAGGACGAGCAAAACAAACAAGGGAAAAAGCTTCCGACGACGCAGCTGTATTTACATTTACTTAGCACCAGCGTCAACGGCTTGCCCTCGACCGGACTGCAGGCCAGGCCAGGCCAGGCCAGGCCACCTCATGGATGTTTTTCCTGTCGGAACGTCTCGGGCGACACAGGACCGTGCTCCGGTGCTGAGATTTTGGCCAGCCCCTGCTCGGAGAGGGAGAGGGAGAGAGAGAGAGAGAGAGAGAGAGGAAAAAATAATCCTCGCTTGCGGCCACCAGGGACTAGGCGCTCTACGGCAACCTCTGACGACAGGTCACCGTGGGCCAGCGCTCCCCCCCCCCCCCCCCCCCCCCCCCCCCCTGCTCTCCACTGCACCCACCCAGCTCCAGCCGTTGCTAGGTTGCTTGCTTGTTCATCCTCATCCCGACCCGGGTCCTTCCCCTTCGCCCTCTGCTGCCCTGTGTGTGAGACCTACCCTCCATCTTCCCTCTCACGCCCCTTCAACTCCAACCATACCCAACTCTACCCAACCCAACCCAACCACGATATTTCCCTCGACTTGCTCTCCCTCCACCTCCCCTCTTCCTCCCTCTCCTCGGCATCTTCAGGCTCCGTCTGCGGCTCGCCCGACTTCGCGCCTTGTTTTTGTCTCGAGCTCCTGGTTGTTGGCGACTGCTGTTCGTCCCATTTCCAACCAAGCATTGACGCGCCGTGAGGACCACCTCAGCACCCATCAACACCACCACCACCACCACCACCACCACCACTACCACAACTTCGCATTCAGCTGCGCCGCTATCCCGCTGCAGCCTCTGCTCAAACGGCATCTGATTGCGCATCCGTGTACCACGTCGCACGCGCCCAGGACCATTCAGGCGAGGAGCGTCTCAAGTCGTGCATTCCACGCCCCCTGGTCGCCACCCAATAGGACCCCTTCCACCGCCTCTCTTGCGGCCTCCATTTCTCTGCAATAGCCACAACAAACGCTCCCCCAGCTGCTGAGACCTGTCCGACTTGGAAACATTCTCTACAACATCATGCCTTACAACACCCGAAGGAAGTCCCTCTCGCTGCCGATGCTCGGCATCCAGCTACCAAACAGCTCGCGATCGTCATCGCACCGTTCACCGCCCGCCTCATCAGCCGAGCAACCACCGCAAAAGAAGCAGAAACGCATCCACACGCCCGCCAGCAGCGCGTCACCCTCGCCACAGACCCCGCCCATTTCCAAGGCCCGCACCGACCGCCCCAAACCCGCTGGTCGCGCCGTCGAAAACACGCCGCCACCCTCGCCTGGCTTCGAAGGCGTCCCAAAAATCGACACCGAGGGCATCAACGATGACATAGTCGTTGCCGTCATCAAGCAGTTGGAGGAGACGGGCAATCGCCCCCACCTGTTGAAGGAGCTTGCAGCCGTGCTGTCGACCCAGCTGCCCATCGTCGAGAGGTATGTTTCGGAAAACAGTGCTCCTCTACGTTCGCTAACAGTACGCAGCTCTGCCAACCCCTCCGCCATCATTTCTTCTCGCTTGACGGGCTACATTCGCCGCCCGTGGACCGCACTATCGCCCTGTCCGGTGGGCAAAGAGCTGGTCGGCACCCACCCTAAGCGCATCTACTTCTTCCTCAACACGTGCCCGCACCAGCCGATCCCTGAGCCCAACGAGACGTCAGCGGCGGCTGTTGCTCAGGCGCGCATCATCTCGCCGTCGCTCTCCTCGGCGGCAGACGAGTCTGAGGAGGATGAGCGCGACAGACGTGCCCGCGTCGCAATGTCGCCATCGCCCGAGGTCGACCTCTCATCGCCAGAACTGGATGATGACAGCGACACGACCACGTTTTCTTCTCACGGCTCCCTGGTGCGCGGTGCGTCAACCAGCAACATTGCACACAACCGCCGCGCCGCCAGCCCGCCTCTGGAGCGCGACGAGCGCGAATTCACCGCCACGGCCTCATCACTGCAGAAGCGCAGTCGCAGCCAGGAGCACGAGACAAAACCCGACTTCTCCACCGGTCCACCCTCGTCGTCTTCGAGTAACATCGACGGCGAGGAGAACCTATCAGGAGACGAGCCGGAGAGCGAGGAGAGCGCCGCCGTGCGCAATTCCGAAGCTGCTGCTCTCTTGTTTGGCCACAGCGTCGAGAGTAACGCCTCGATTGCTACGATGGACTTTGAAGTCAGCAGCCCGGTATTCCGGCCAGTTGACCAGGGTCTTGGCGGCAAAACGGACGCCATGGAAGACGTACGCGTGCACGACGACGACACATGGGAATGGTCGGACTGGAAGAGTCCAGAAACGGTTGAGCTCGACGAGCTCGACGACCTCCTCGGCGGCTACTAGCTGCACAATCTGATACATTCTGCTCTCGGGAAAGCGAGGGCGTTTCAAAAGGGGTCTGGTTGACATTTCGGAGTCTTCGTCTCACCCAACTCACCTCCTGATCTTTTGTACACCACCTCTCAAACTGTCATTTCTTTGGCTGTCTCCTTGTTCTCCAATTTTCCGCTTCACGGCCTAGGTACGGGCGGTCGGTGCATGATGTCCGAGTTTTCTGTTTGACAGGCGTTTGCAAGGAGAGACACGATTGCTCCTCTCGCCAATTTTCTGTTGTGGGCGCATGTAAGGAGGGGCGGTCACAAGAAGCAAGCGCTGATTTGTTGTTGTACGAAATGTAAGATTATGAATGCGAAGACGAGGATGGACCATCATGTAGCCTGGCTGGAGGGAGAGCTTGAGCAGCACAGTGTTTAGAATAGGCTGTGGTCATCGACTGGCTAGATACACAAAAGTAAAACAGATTGATTCAAGTGGCTGCTGAGTCTGACCATGGCCGGTTTGGGCGTCAAGGTGCGAAACAGGGCAACCCGCGGCGGCATGGCAAGCATGCACAGCACACGCATGCTAGGGGCAGCGCGGAGACTGAGCGACGGGACCGGGGGATGCGCGTCCTGTAGATGGGGGCGATCTTCAGGAGCTCAGGTCTGTCTGCTTCTCTTGTCCACGTTCAGTCTGCGCTCGCTCGACGCGTCTCGTCGCACGGCATGGAATGAATGTTCAATTGACAGCCACTGCCGCGTCTGCCGCCGGGCGGACAGGGCCGCTGTCGTGTCGGGTACCTGTAAGGAGGTCCTTTTCTTTTCCCATGCCGATGCTGAAACGTACGCCGTTGAGCAGGTTTCGAGTGTGTTCTAAGCCGGGTACATGTAAGCGTAAGCACTGGACTGCAGCCCGCCCAGGAGTCATTGGAAGAGTCAGGCCAAGCACCGCAGTCCAAAGAAAGCGGGAGGCAGGGAGTCCACCTTACGACATGTGACGTCGACATCTCTTGGGTATTCTGCCCTTACGCGCATCTGGCGCGCTTCGATTCCTGCCAGCCTCTCCCGATCGCCTCGGGCCTGCCTGCATGCTCCTCTCCTCAACTCACTGGCCCTGGTGCGACGACGCCTGTTGTTGATGTGAACGACCACCCACCAACCGACCGCATCCACCTGCACGACATTCTGCCAGTCTCCACTGCCGCCGCCTCCAGTTCCACTTCTCCGCATCCAGAAGTGGTCCCAGCCCCCGGCACGGCTGCCGCCTGATCGTCACCATGCCCTCTAACCACTCCTCGCAAGTCTACCGCACTCGCGACCGCTACGACGACCGCGACGCTGACGAGTACGTCGTCGTCGAACGCCCGGGCAGAAGCAGCTCTCACATTCGCTACCGCCATCCCTCGCCGCCAAATCACGTCCCCACCGCAACCCAGTCCATCTCCACTGCCACCAATCCCCGCTCCTCCAACTCCTATTACCGCGAACCGCCCGTCGAATTTGTCCACCGCAACAGCCGCGAACTGCGCTTCGTACGGGGAAAAGATGATGACGAACGCGCAGGTCGCGAGATTCGCTTCGTGCGGGAGAGAGAAGATGACGAGCGGGAAAGTCGCGAGGTTCGCTTCGTGCGGGAGAGAGACGATGACGAGCGGGAAAGTCGCGAGGTTGAAGTCGTGCGCGAGACGACGCGCGAGGAGCGGGACAGTGCGCGGGAGCATGAGAGTGCTCTAGAGTTGGCAAAAGAGACGGGCAAGGAGGTTCAGCTCGTGCGCAGTGTGCGCCACGACTCGGACGACGAGCACAAGGACGAGCATTTTTATACGCGCGACGATGGCGTCCTCGTGGTCAGGGCCGCACCCGAGGAGATTGAGATTGTCGAGCAGGTTGTGCCGGTTCCGGTGAGGTCGGACAGGTCTAGGAGGAAAAGCTTGGACATGCGGGGTGCTGATAGTCCTGCGCCGTACAAGAGATTGATTGTTGCGTGCGACGGTGAGTTGCTTTTCCCTTTTTTATACTCGCTCGTCGACGCAGTGTTGCGTTCATATTGACTGAGCATTTCCTACACTCAACCACACTCTGTTTCTTGTTGTTCAAAAGTTAAAGACGAGACATTTTGTCGTCATATCGCATTCTCCAATGCTAATCCCTGCCCAGGCACATGGCTCAACGCAGACAATGGCATGAACAATGGCGAGCTTGCTATTCCCAGCAACGTCACTCGCTTTTCAAGAGCCATCCGGCCAATCGGTAGGGACGGCATCCCCCAAATCGTCTACTACCACTTTGGCGTAGGATCAAGGGGGAACGTCATCAATCGAGTGGTTGGAGGTAGCACAGGCGGTGGTCTCGAGGAAAACATCCGCGAAAGCTACTCATTCCTCAGCAACAATTACACTCCTGGCGATGAAATTTACCTCGTTGGTTTCTCAAGAGGCGCTTTTACAGCACGCAGCATATCAGGCCTCATTTGCGAGATTGGAATTCTCACAAAAAAGGGGCTGGGTGCCTTTCCTGCCATCTTCCAAGACGTCCATCATCGGCGGGATCCTGAGTACAAGGACAAGAATCCGGACATCCCCTTTCCGAACAAGCCCAACGCCGGTGACCCAACGTATCGGGAAGAGCTCTACCGCAGAGGTCTCACTCGTCTCGATGTGACGGTCAAGGCGATTGGGGTTTGGGATACTGTTGGTGCGCACCTTCTTCGCTCTTTTGCCTACTCTCGAATATCTAACGGTTTGCAGGGGCTCTGGGTACTCCACGCATTGGACTTCTTACTCGAATTGGCCTGCAGCCGACGCAAAACAAAGACTCAATGACGTTTTATGACACCAAGCTCCACAACAATGTTGAACACGCCTTTCAAGCACTGTCCCTGGACGAAAGTCGTTCGGCATTCGCACCAGCAATTTGGGAAAAACCGCGTGGGAACAGGACCATCTTGCGACAGGTATGGTTTCCAGGCGTACATACCAACGTGGGTGGCGGCTACGACGATCAGCAGCTTGCCAACATAACACTTGCCTGGATGGTCTCGCAATTCGAGCCCTTTATCGACTTTCGCATCAAGTACATTCTCGACCAAGACACGCAAAATGCGCGTTGGTATTCTCGACACCGCGAGAAGCCGAGGCCGTGGTCTTTTGGCGAAATCCCCGACAGCAACAAAGGCATCTACGCGCTCGGCGGCAGCACGACTCGCACCCCAGGCCAGTATTACGCCGTCGATCCGCGCACTGGGCGGCCTACATCGCGGCCCCTCCGCGACACCTGCGAATACATGCACCCGTCGGTGCGCACGCGGCTCTGCCTGGGTGGACCAGGTGTCGAGGACAAGGGGCGCTACGATCCGGAAGCACTTGACGACTGGCGTCTGGTGGTGACGTATCCGGATCGACGAGGCAGTCGGAGCCGCAGCCACAGCCATAGCCGCACGCGCCGCGACCCGGACGAAATCATCCAAGACCTGGACGCGCCGCCCGACGTGTTTTGGAAGCTGAGGCGCGGCGACGAGGCGCACGTCTCGACGCGCATCCTGCCCGAGGCGCCGCTGCGCAAGCTCGAGCGCGCCGTGGCCGAGCGCGATCCTCGCACCCTCGACTACGTCATGTGGCCGCCGTCGACGGGTAAAGGAGGCGGCCCCTCGAGGCGCGATGGCGGCCGTGGGCGCAGGAAGAGCGGCGCTGCGTCGGAGAGGGATCGCAAGGAGGGGCGCGAGAGGGCGCGCACTCCGCTCGAGTGGCGGAGAAGTGTGGGGTAGGTGGGGAAGGTGGGGTATCCTGCTGGGGAATGAAGGAGGAAGGGCTGGAGAGGTATGACAATATGGGCGTTGTTTGACTTGGAGCAGCGTTGGGAGAGGCGTGGAGTGGATTGGACTGAATGGACTGCGCATGACGACTGAAACGACGTGGATACAAGCACTATTGGGGCTGGCTTGCTACTTTACTCTACATTGGATGGGTGGATGGTGTGTGGATACAGATCACCTCTTACCTGGGTTATTTATGACGATACGGCTCTCCTCTACAAGCACTAATTCGCCATCAATCAATCAGCCAGCGAATCAATCGACTTATAAATCAGGCTCTCAATATGCAAGACTCCATGAATGCTCCTCCCGCGCGTCCAAATTCTCGTCTGTTTGATGAATCTTCAGATGCTTCGAGTTGTTGGTCGTAATTTCGTCATCAAAGCAGGGAAGCCAAATAATCTATCAAGTCGCTGCATATCGACACGCTTGCTCTACTCCAACGCGCGCTCGGCTGCTCCATGCCCGTACCACTTATGACTCCTCGTTCCCCAGTCACAAGGCAAAACAAAAGGATCAAACAGACCAGCCAACACTCACGTGTCAAGAACAGCACTCACGCGCCATCTCCCAGCTTGCCCGTGCAAGGCACCACATGCACCGACCGTAGTGGACTAGCGTGAGAGCGCCTGCAGTTTTTAAGACTCTCCCCGTCCCCTCTCCCGACACTGCATCGACAACGGGCGGCGCGGCTCATGTTATCAAGGGAGAAAAAGCGAAAAGTGCTCCAGTGCACTCTGCTTTTGGTGGCTTGGACGAGGTTGATCTTGTCCTCTTTTCTCGTGGGTTTGCATGGACCCTTTGGGTTTCGAGCACTGTCTGTCTGCTGTTGACGTCGTCTGGTGGCATTGTGTCTTGATGCTGAAACCCGTCATCAACGTTCTTTTTGCTTTGATGCTGTACACCAGAGTATTTCTCTGAGATGACAATGGGAGCAAGGCAGGACGGCGAAGAGCTGTTAGTATTGCTCCATTTCACGAGATGCGGATAATGAAGATACTGGTGAAAATTGTTGTTTCCTAGACTACTACCCAACTTGGAGTAGTATGGTAGGAAGAGAATAGGAGTAGAGTGTCACGGTAGGAATCAAAAGAAATGGGACCCACTAGCAATATCTAGAGCATTCATTCACTGCTGTAGCTGCACTTAGGGGGGGGGGCATTTAGACCATCACCTTGTTTGTTAAATGTCATCCGACAGATGCAGGCAATGGTGTCGCACCTTGATCATCTGCTGCTGATTTTGCTGCCAGTCGCATACATGCAGGAGAATTCAGGCGCGGTGTCTCTAGATTCTTAACACTTTGTCAAAACAAGAAAAGCATACAAAAAGAAGCAGTCAGGCAGAAAGGCTTGCCTCGAAGAATCAAGGCACTTCGCAATTAGTAACCAGCAAAGGTATCTGGGAACCCCCGAGTTTGGCGCGCATCTTACCTCGCGAGTCTTCTTGGGGCGTGCTCCCTTTCCATAGGCGTGTGTTGTGTCGCGCGATGGATGTGTGGACGCTGAGAGCCCAATAAAGCTGAAAGCTGCGCACAGTGAGCCGCACCATGGAACCAAAGCTTACCACAAGCCGCAAACCATCTGCTCCGTGTTCTTTGATCTCCTCTCTCACGGCTCCGGCCTTTGTTTGCACTTTTCACCTTAAAACCAACCCAAATAGTCCGCTGCGCCCCCACAGCGTCTTCCTTGGCCCAGAGCAAAAGAAAATGATGGAAACTAGTCCCTAGATGGTGGATTGATCTGTGGCGCGTTATACATGCGTATTTGCAACGTATGGAGTCTGCCTGAGGCGTCATTCGTCCGCTATGAACCAAAAACACCCCCAGGCCTCCAGGACCCACCACAACCATCACCACGGCCTGGAACGGTGTAAAAGCAAAAGAAATGACCACGCCAGGGGTCGAACCTGGAATCTCTTGATTCGTAGTCAAGCGCCTTGCCATTGGGCCACGCGGCCAGTCATTGTTGAGCTCCTGAGGGGCTCGGACATCCTACTGGATGTTGTTGGTGAGGAGGCCATCACAAAAGAATATAAACTGCCAGCTGGCTTGTTCCCTGAGCGTCTGAATGCTCCCAGTCAGACTTCGCACCGAGAAAACGCTGCAACAGTGGGTGGAGCCGCTCGGTGCGGCAGAGTTTTCAGCGCCGAAACAACCGCCGGACGCAGTCGTCTGCGTTTTTGGCTGGCGCGTCGCGCGGATGAGCGGCTTTGCGGCCGGGCAACAGGACGACGGGACTGTTCCAGGCCTACTCGCAACTATGCATGCATATGGGCGTTTTAGCTGTCAGCGCGCGAGAATCGGATATGCAAGAGTTTGGGTTGGCGTTCGCAAGTGGAAGTCGCGCAGCGTGGCTGCCTCGTGGTTGGAGCTGTCGGATTGCCTAAATTGGTTAGCTTGCATCAAATGCTCAGGGAAATTGGCTACCGAATGTTGGACGACTGCTCTTTTACGAAGTCTCAGCGGTGAGTAGCAAAACTTGTCTAGAAAGGCACCTCGAGGTAGAGCAATGGAAGATGAGTGATACTGGCCTTCAGCTTCATCCTGGAAAAAAGCACCCCTTCCCGCGCTTTCACATAAGGGGCATTCTCAAGAAAAATTTCGTGTCGACGGTAAGAAATTGAGGGACTTTTGTGCTCCTTACAACCGAACCCCCAACAAGGCAGTCTTCGGCGGCATTGTATTGTTGTGAACAGGTCCATTCTGCAGCGAAGCTTGAAGGATGGAGGAGGTGGTGACGTCCTGGAAGGCTCACATACATGTACCCTGTGCAGACGCTTTCCTTAACCACAGGCGAACTGGGAGCTGTCGTTTCTTTTGGCACCTTGTGATCCTGTGGTGTCCTGGATCGCTCTTGTTTGCCCATCTCTGGACTTGATCTCAAGATATTGAATCACTTGAGTAGTTCATTGTAGAGATATTTGTCTACCGAGAGCCAGTCAGTCGCAGCTCTCCAATCTGCAAATGTCTAGATCTTCTTAGAAAATGGCAAATGTGATTTCATCTCTATCAACCTTGAATGCCGAATGCAGGTCTAGTCAGACCACCATCTATCCGCTGCAGATGACTAAACGTCTACTCACCGTGCCCAACTCTACAAACCAACCTCCATCTTGCCCTGCACATAGCTCCAAAACTCCTCGACAATCTCTTTCTGACCCTCGCCCTTCCTCACAGCCAGATAGCGCCTACCATCGACGCTCTGATCCCAGTTCCCAGGGTTGCCGTCGACGATGAAGCCGCCAGCCTCGCTCAGGATGACCCACCCGGCGCACACGTCCCACGGCCAGCAGCCAGCCTCCCAGTACAAGTCCAGGCCGCCGGCCGCGACGCCGCACAGGTTAAGGGCCGCCGAGCCAAAGCTGCGCAGGCCGTGTACCATGGCGCCGCCCTCGGCCTTGCTCGCGCACAGCTTCTTGAACGTCGCCGTCTTGACCTCGTAATCGTTGCCCGTGCGTTCGCTGCCCCACTCGATGCACACGACGGCGTTGTCCAGCCCGCGCAGCGGCTCGGGCGCGCGCAGCGGCAGCTGCTGCGTTTGGTTGAGGAAGGCGCCGCGGCCCTTGATTGCCGAGTACAGCGTTGGGGTAAAGGGGTTGTAGACGACGCCCACGACGGGCTGTCGGTCGATTGCCAGGCCTAGCGAGATGGAGACGTACGGGTAGGCGTGCACAAAATTTGTTGTGCCGTCAATTGGGTCTTTGGAGCTTTGAATCAGCCGTCGACCACGGACAACGGAACTATGGGTCCACAACACGCACCTACAATGAATGTCGGAGCAGCAGTGAGACTGTCGCCGGGCTTGTACGTCTCCTCGCCCATGAAGCTGCACACGGAATTTCAGCAGAGGTCCGTGGAATCAGAGTGGGCTGTTGGTGTACGAGAAATCGGGGTATTTGTCCTTGAGCGTCGTCGACACCATCTTCTCAACGGCCTGGTCGGTCTCTGTCACCAGATCGGCAGCTGACAGGGTCAGCCAGATACGTAGCAGCTCAGAATCTCCAGACCTACAGTTCTTCTTCTCGCCCGTCTTCGTCGTCGAAGGGCGGGCAGTGGTGATCATCTCCCCCGCCTTCTTCGCAACGGAGATGAGAAAGTCGTGAATCTCCTGCAAGTCATGCTCGGCCATGATGTCTGCTAGTTGATAAGGAATCTGGGAGAAGTAAGAGGTCTGCGTGCAAAGGGTTGTCCTGCAATTGATGGCCACGAGGTTGAAGATAGAACATAGATGCCAGACCTGCCCGAGAGCGAGGCACCGGTATGACGTGGGGCCTTCAATTCCCCTGACCGCCGGCATTGCCCCACCATGAGCGCTAACCAACAGTTCTCTTCCGCGAAACGTGCGCCGGACCATTAAACGATTGGTCTCTGCTTGATCTCCAAAGTGATCGCCATCCTTCCAGTACAGGCCGTCAGAGATTTGCATTTGTCTTCTAGAATATTGTACTATTTGATGTGCCAGCTTCGACCATGGAAATGCCAGACTCATGCTAGTGTTATACTTTTGCCCGTCCACCCTCACCAAGACTGTTTCCAGTCAATCAAGCACCAAACTGCTTGACAAGGCTGGCAACCTTTTGCGCCAGGTCGTCCGCCTCCGTCCTCGTCTCCGCCTCGGCGTACACACGCACCGCATCCTCAGTACCACTGGCGCGGGCGAAAGCTCTGCCCTGCTTGTACTTGCCGACCAGCTTGTCAATCTCGTCCTGAATGCCTGCGGGGCTCTCCAGCTTGCGCTCTGCATCCACAGCCTTGAAGATGTTGCGGTCCTTGACCTCGACACGGACCAACCTGTTGGGAAGGTCGCTGTAAGTGTGCAGCCACTCCGAAGGACCCCACTTCTTGTGTGCGAGAATGACCTCGACAAGAAGAAGATCGGAAATGGCATCACCGACCGTCTGGTTGATCAGGTCAGTCAAGGCCTGGAGCGTTTCCAAAGCCTCATGCTGAGCGGGAGACTGGGGCTCGTGGGTCGCAATCGTCTTAAGGGCGGCGGGAGAGAAGACGACGGTTCCGTGACCGTTGGCCTCAAAGTAGACACCGACGTCGAAACGCAGCGCGGCGTGGTGGAGGTGCTTGACCCCGGTGGGAGTGCAGACAACGGGGAGGTTGAGGCCAGAAGTAATGTACTTGGTGCTGGCACCATTTGCGTACGCAGTCTGTACAACTCCCACCTTGAGCTGATCCGCCAGACCAGCATGACGAGCCAAGTCCCCAATGAAGGAAGCAGAAAGAGTAGCGATGCGGTCACCATCCAGCAAGTTGAATTTGCCGTCCTTGTCGGCAAAGTAGTACACTACACGGTCAGCATCGCCATCAAGCGACGCGCACCGCTCCAAAGGCTCGGCCTTGGACGACGGAGGGGCACGTTGGCCAGTCTTAACAAAGTCGGCACCGCACTGCGAATCATTAGCTTCCCCCAAAACCGACTGTGGGGACAAACGCACCTGCGAGTTGAGATTCTCCGGCTTGTGGACATCCTCGTTGACAATCTTGATTTTGATTCCCTTTTCTTGAGGAGAAGGCAGGTACCTGAGCAGATCCCTCAACTTGGGACCACCGACACCATTGGCACAATCCACAATGACCCCCTTGTCTTCGGGAGCATCATCAGGAATGGTCCTGTGCTTCAGAGCCTTTCTAAAGGCAGATGCCATCTTCTCATAGTAGCCCTTCTCGCTAATCTCGCCATAGGCGTGGGCAGTGCCCTTGGTGTTGACGCAGCGGACCAGGTAGTGCAGCTGAGGCGTCGTGAGGATCTTGTAGTCGGTGTACTCGGTGCCACTTGCTTCCAGAGCATCCACCAAGCAGCCAGCCAGCCTGGAGCCAGAGGCGCGAGTGTCTCTCGCGAAAATGACCCTCGATGGAGCAGTCTGGTTGACCTTGAGGTCCGCTGCGAGCTTGTTGTAGGCATCGACGAGGGCCTGGTCGGTTTCGGCGTTTGCGAGGACGGTGGCGTGAGTCTCCCAAGAGGACTGTACGTGGTCAGAGATGGCGTCATACAGCGGAAAATTCGAAGCTCATACCTCGAGCATTTCGCCCTGACCCAGATGTTAGCATTCAGCGCCGGTGAATAGCTTGCGATAAACACACCATGGGATCCACAAGCTTGACGCCATTATCCTCGGGAGGATTGTGACTGGCAGTAATCATAACACCAATCGTCTGGCCGTTAAGCTTCCTCGAACGCAAGGCCGCCAGCAGTCCAACGCGGAAGACGACCGAATCCAGGAGGTCACTGTAGCAGCGGAGCCCTGTCAGCTCGACGTGTCCGCATCCTAGCCTTGAGCTTTATATAGCACAGCGACCACGGCACGAGGAACGTACGCTTTCATACGGAACTGCGCCAGGTTAGCAACAGCTCGAGTTGGACCGGGGGAAGGGAACTGACGCCAGCAGTGCCATACTGGAAGACCTTGCCCGGCTGGGGGTGCTTCGCAGAGGCCTCCAAAATCTTCTGGTCCATGATGAGATTGAGAAAGTTGGAGAAGAGGGGAAGCAAGCTGAAAGAAAGGCGAGGAGAAGTGTGTCCAACGAAGAGGGGGAAGTGAGTGACGGCGGGGGAGAAGGGGGGAAAGTAAACGACGAGACCTCAGCTCCCCGCGGTGACGGCCGATCGCACCTGAGCGCCAGGGCCTGTGGTGTGGCTGAGGTGTAGGGCTGAGCGAGCGGTGAGAGCACCGTACCGAAATAACTCCGCCGGCGTCGCCCAGCCGAGCGTTTGACGGCCAACCCAACTCGAAGCTTGTCGACCATCGACAATCGACTTTGTTCGCAATTGACGCTCCGCCTGCAACCATGAGACGAATATTATCTGCGACAGCTCGCAAGGCCTTCGTCCCCACCTTCCGCCCCGTCGGCCCGCCCTCCACTCCTCTCGTCTCCTCCGCTCGCAAACTCCCTCTTTCCATCTCCCGGCCGCCGAACAATGTCGCTCCATTCTCCACGTCCACTGCGCTCTCTGCTGAAAAGAAGGGTGGCAGACCCGTCAGAGATCGCCGAGTCAGTACGTAGTCTTTGCTGACCAGATTTGTGTCTGAAAAGGCGGCTGACCATCACTTGCAGCGCTGATCCGCTACTTTCTTTTCCACCCCAAAACTCCACGTCCCCTCCGCTTCTCTCGCCAACGCTTTCTGCGTCACTGGACCATCCACCGCGCCTGGTTGCTTTTCAAACGCAAGATGCGCGCCCAAAAAGAACGCGAACTGGAGGCCCAGTACAACTCGATGAACGCCGCCTGCGAAGCCCTTCGCCTCATGGATGACAATGGTAGAAAAGCAGCACCCGGTGGCAAGGAGGTCGGGCGCTTGTTCAGAATCGCCATGATGAAGACTGGCAGGTGGGAGCAAGGCTTTCCTATAGAGTACGCGAGGCCGCAGGTTGAGACTCCACCGAGGGATGGTTGGAATCACAACTGGCGCAGGGGAGGGTAAATGCTGTCATAATGGAGAGAAGAATGACTCGATTTGACTGCGTCCAAATTGTCGGTAGTGCTAAACGGAAGACGTCTACATGTGGCTGAAGTGTTCAAAAATCACTACTATGAGACGACGCGGGCCATACAAAACAGACCATGATCTACTCGATGGAAACCTAATAATGCCAAAGCAAGTCGTGACCCTTTGCAAAAGGGAACGCAGATTTGGTAAGCGCTACGCGAGGCCTATTCTGATTTGCGACGCAAGTCAAACGATCCCCGTCCTCATGCCAGCGAGGCGCCAAGACGTTTGTCTTCCAGTCAATTTAGTTTTGAAAGTCCCAGTCCCACAAAAGAAATACGTATGTTACTGTTAGCAAAAACGCGAAGCCAGGAACACATCCTCGACCAGGCTGCAATGAAGAGAAGAGAAGAAAAGGAAAAACAAAATGAGCGTAACGATATCATCCGTCATTACCCGTCGCTGCATTGCTTGCTGCAAACAAGAAAGGCATTTTGAAGGGGTGATGGACCCAGAAGTCGAAAAGGACCGGACAAAGGAACGAAACCCATGTACGCGCTGCACGAAAACACCGTATTGATACAAACCCCAAACACCGGCCATGCATAGTCGAAGAAGACGGGTCGGCGCAACTGCGAGGTCACAGAATCACGCAGCACCCGCTGCTCTCAGCCTTGTCCACAGACAGCAGCGCAGCCCGGGTCGCTGCCTCGAAAACGTCGTCGACGCCGTCGCCTGTCAGAGACGAGCACTCGAGGTACTTCCGGGCGCCGATTTCTTCCTTCATGTCGCTTCCGGCCTTTGGCGTCGTGAATTTCAGACTCTTCTTTCTCATCTCTTCCTGGGCCAGAGGGTCATCCCTCAAGTCCTTTTTCAGACCGACCAGGATGATTGGGACGCCTGGGCACCGTTCTCGAGCTTCTTCAGCCCACTTGTGCTTGACATTCTCCAGTGAGTCTGGGGAATCCACGGAAAAGCCAATCAGGATCACGTGGGCCTTGGAGTAGGCCAATGGACGAAGACGTTCATAGTCCTCTTGTCCTGCCGTGTCCCAAAGCGCAAGCTGCACCGACTTTCCATCTACGCGGCAATCGGTCACGTAGTTTTCAAACACTGTAGGGACCTATTGATGCGTCAATTTCAGGACCTTGGCGGTCGGTGAGTGCCTAGCTCAACTTACATATCGCTGGGACGTTGTTAGCACCCGTAGCCATCAGAAGTCAAGGCTCAACTTACAGTAGGAAAATAACCTAATGTGAAGACGCTGAGCAGACTGGTCTTGCCGCACGCGCCATCTCCGATGATGACTAGTTTTCTAATGCAGGGCGGTTAGCATGTTACACCAAACAAACGATCAACATTCAAGCAATTGAAAGAGTGGGTGACGAAACAAGAGAAACGGAGTGACGTGTCGCGGCGGCTGCGCAGCTGTAGCCAGTGGCTAGCATATACAATGCGACAAAAAATCCAGGGAAACGCAGCCTATTTTTGGATGTCTAAGGCTTTCGGGTTGCGGACGCCAATGCACGCTATCGCCCTCGCTTCGTTTTAGACTGTGAGAAGCTATGGGGCGCAGCTGTCCACACCAACGGCATGAAAATGTAGCTGCGCTTGAAAAGGGGCTGACTTGAAAAACACACGAGTAGAATGACGGGGTAAGACGGCGCGTATTAGCAAAAGGCCTCGAGGCGTGCCGAGTCTTGCAGCCCTCGTGCGAGCGCGACGACGTTGTGGCCAAGCAGAATGTCTTGGGAAAAGCAATCCACCTACCTTCGCATAACCTGAGCTTCTTGACCATTTTGTTGCGCCATGCCGGCCGAGGGTACCGTTGGTGTTTAGAGCGTTTGCGGTGTCCTGGGCGTGGGTCGACTCGCGGCAAGGTCCTCGTGGAAAACGGCTCTGGATGAGCTCGGTAGCGCGCGGCGTAGGAGGGTGGTAACGGTCGTCGGCGGAGTAGGCAAACAGCGTACCCGGTGGGGTACCTTGGGTGCCGCTGGAGCCGTGGGTGTTGGTCGACAACGGCGCGATATACGAGCCGGAGACGGAGAGTGGGAATGAAGGAGAGCGGGCCCTTGGCCGGTCGGACCAGGCGGTCGTCGTGGGTGCTACGAGGGCGTGGAAAGCGGGCGAACGGCGCTGAGGGCTCGCGAGGACCTTCACCAAGGTGTACGGAGCGACGGCGTCGAGACGACGCGATGCGCGGGGAAGATTGAGGAATGGACGGGAAACGGATCGGGGGGCAGCGGATGTTATAGAGCGTCGAGTGGGTTCTGCAGATGCCGGGCGCTGCAAGGAGAGAGGAGGAGGGTGTCGTGTGTTTGTCCAAGTGATACGAGGTAGTGGGAGGAACTGCAGGAAATGCAGAGGGCTTGGCCAGCGACGCAATAACTGGTGGCCGCGGTCAGGTTCAGGTTCAGATTCAGGTCCAGGTTCAGGTTCAGGTCGAGGTCCAGGAGCAGCTTCCTTGAGCTGTGTCGGCCGGGTTCGAAAGCACAGGACAGGCGGGAGACCGGGACGAGGCAGTGAACGGAACGGAAGCACAGGAACGACGACGTGAGCAGACGGGCGCAGCAGCAGAGCGAGGCAGGTTGGAGGTATCGTGCGGTGGTGAAGATGAGTTGGAGCGGCACTGCATCCCGAGTCCCGCAGCCCAACCCAACCAAGGTACATGCAACCACCGCACCTCTCTCAAAGCCAGAGCCAAAGGCCGCCCCGGTGCCATAGGTACCCTACCTTCCCTACATCTCCAAACCCTACCCTGCCTTGCCCTAATTTGATAGACGTCGGCGCCTTTGCCAAGACCGTCACGTGACCGAAGCTCGCCGACCCGGACGACAGCATGACGACTCTGTTGCTTCTTTGAGAGCCGTTTCAATCACCCAACTCTCGCTCGCTCGCCCGCCCGACCCGACGCGCCCCACCAAGCCCTCCCGAGCAGCGTCACGGCAATCGTCTCCTCTGCGTGCTGATCCCCCAGCTGCGCCTTGCCCGTCACGCCCTGCTCCCAACCGACGTACGTGGTGGGCATTCCATCCGTGGCCTTCTCACGCCTCCTCTCGACGCCGCCGCTCCCATCTCTCCCCGAGATCCTCGCTTGCCCTCGGTCACAACCGTCTCTGCTCCTTCCTTCTGACTCCTACCTCTTGTCCACGTCCTCGCGCCCCCGATCCTCCCCGCCTCGCTCGACACCATGGCAAACGGCAGAGCGCACGTCGGCGCGCCAGCGCCCAGCAACGGCGTCCTGACCGCCAACCCTCCACCGGGCAATCCGAGCGTGAACCGCAAAAAGGCAAAGCGGCGGGCGAAGCAGGCTGCGAAGCTAGCTGCTGAGCAGCATCCCAACCCGAACCTCAAGGGCGCTTGGATACCCAAAGGCTCTCCATATACCCCCCGGCCCGTGGCTCCAAACGGCGCCGCTCCCCATGACCACGACCAGGCACTCGACTGCGAAGGCGACTACGACGATCCCGACCAATTCGATCCTGCTGACGGCGACGAGTACTACACGGATGACGAGGCGACTCAGACGTATGGCCAGCACTACGACCCCGCCGTGGCATCTGCAAACGGTGACGAGCCGGACAATCTAGCGGTACGCAAATCTAAGAAGAAGCCCAAGAAGAAGAAGCGGGGACGGCTATATGACGAGCACGAGGTTCCGAGCGGAAGTTCGTCAGGAGTGCTTCCGCATTCCGGCCCCAATTTGCATCCGCCGCCGCCAGCCCCATCGCTTGCGACTGCAGCTCTCCGAACCGTCCACCGTAGCGCCAACTCCAAGGACCGCATATGGAACACTTCGTCACAGGAGGAGCGGGAAAGAATTCGCGAGTTTTGGCTCTCTCTTAGCGAGGAAGAGCGCAAGTCTCTTGTGAAAATTGAAAAAGAGGCCGTGTTGCGCAAAATGAAGGAGCAGCAAAAGCACGCGTGCAGCTGCACCGTCTGCGGGCGTAAAAGGACAGCCATTGAGGAAGAGTTGGAAGTTCTTTATGATGCGTACTACGAGGAGCTGGAGCTGTATGGCGACCAGCAACATATACCCGACAGCGGCGATACCATGCTAACACAAGGGAGGCCCGAAAGCCATGCGCATAGTCACCGCTTGCCTCCTGACCGCGGACTGCCTGAACCTTACGATGCTGCCAACCGTGTCGAGGAGCTTGGAGACGAAGAGGAGGACGAGGACGACCTCGACGACGAAGACTACAGCGAGAGTGAAGACGATGACGAGTACAGCGACGAAGAAGAACCGGAGGAGCTGCCCCCGCGAGGTGCGGCTGCGGATTTTTTCCACTTTGGAAACAGCCTAACTGTGCAAGGTCTGTCGGACGACTACGACTGTAAAGGGAACAGCTGGCGCTTATACTGCATATTAGGTGGTATTCTCACCGTCGCCGACGACCTCCTCAAAAACGATGGCAAAAAGTTCATCGAGATGATGGAGCAGCTAGCCGCTCGTCGGATGCAACGAGAGGACCAAGTGGTGGAGCATGCTGGCAGCTATGCCTACACAAACGCAATGCAACACCCGCACTCCGGTCATCATCATGGAAACCAGCAAGAGGAAGACGACTACGACGAGGAGGACGATGACTACGACAGTCAGGAGGATGACTATGATGAGGAGGACGATGAGCTGGTTTGAGTTCCACACGAGCGTCACCTGGCATTTTCTAACAAGCGCCAGGACTCCATGACTGAGCAGCAACGGATGCGTGAAGGTCGACGAATGTTTCAAATATTCGCTGCCCGCATGTTCGAACAGCGCGTCCTCTCGGCATATCGTGAAAAGGTGGCCAATGAACGTCAACAAAAGCTCATCGAGGAACTCGAAGAAGAAACGCGCAGAGATGCAGAGCGGGAAGCCAAGAAGACCAAGGAAGCGCAAAAGAAGAAGGAGAAGAGGGCTCTTCAAAAGCAGAAACAAGCCGAGGAAAAGGCTCGCAAGGATGCGGAGAAGCGAGCTGAGGAGGAAGCTGCCAAGGCTGCGGAAGCGAAGAAGCAGGAGGAATTGCGGAGAAAGAGAGAGGAACAGAAGAAGAAGAAAGAGGCAGAGCGCAAGGCCCAGGAGGAGGAGAGGAAGCGCAAGGAAGCCGAAAAACAGCGGAGGCTACAACAGGAACGAGAGCGCCAGCAAGAGGCAGAACGCAAAGCCCAGGAGCAAAAGGCTGCGGAGAAGAAGGCGAGGGAAGAGGCAAAGCGAAAGGAGCGCGAGGAAAAAGAGGCGCGAGAACGAGAAGTACGGGAGCAAAAGGCACATGCTGAACAGCAGCGCCGGGAAAAGGAGGCCAGAATCAAGTCGGAGAAAGAGGCAAAAGAGCGTCAGAGGAAGGAGGAGGAGGCGGCCAAGGCTGCCCAACAGTTCGCGACCAACAACCGCCAAGCTCAACCCACACCAGCCTTGCCGCCAGGCCTCGTTTCAAAGCAGTCTTCGACTGGTTTTCCTTCTCCACATGTCCAAGTCGCCACTCCAAACATTCCCAAGGCCCCGACTCCCGTGAAGCTGCGCCAAACCTCACAGCAAGGCTCGCATGGATCATCGCCCAAAACACCACATGTCCATCCAGGCTCAAACAAGCCTTCGTCTCCAACATTGTCCGGTGCTGCAGCTCCAAAGACCATCCTGCAGAAGCCACCAATGACATCAGCACAGGCAAGCGCACACCACGGGCAGCCTTCCTCGCCGTTGAACCCGCTAGGCCCTCCCGGAATGCATGGCCCGGCAGGCTTTAGTGGTTTCGCCGGCCTGGGTGCAGCGCCTTCTCAAATTCAAGCATTTAATCAACCGCGTGGGCAAGTGTTTCCTCCACCCATGAATTCGCCTTACCATGGATTTCCCGCCCCGAACGGGTTGCCGGCACCACCTCCAGGCATGACCATGTCGGGGGTTCCAGTTGGCCGTGGTTATCCCATTGGTGCGCCACCAGGTTTTGGCCAACCTTTGCCAGGTCTCAGCTCAGTAAACCAGACATCGTCGTTCGGGGCTCCTGTAGGGGCAATGCCCTCGCACTCGCACTCGCGTCAAGCATCTGCTGGTTCGTTTGAAAAGAGCAGTCTTGCCGGGTTTGACTCGCCTGCTGGATTATCGCAGACACATCCGATATCGAGGCCGGCCCCTATTCAGCGTCCATCTAGCGTGAAGCCTCTTGAGCTCGGTCAACAGCACAAGAGGACCACTCACGCTGACATCGATGATCTGAGCAATCACCTGGGTAGCAGTGCTTTGCTGGATGATAGCGATGAGCCTATAGCGACGACTTTGGCTGAAGCGCGCAGGAGCAGTCTCGCCCCAACAGGCAGGACCAACAGCAGGATGGGCTTCGGGGCAACACCGCTCTTTACGGAACAGCCTCGTATCGATCCATTTGCCATTTCCAGTGGAGGTACACCATGGGGAACTCCCACAATGCCAAATCCGTTTAGTCAAACTGGCTTTGGAGGCAACACGTGGGGTTCGTCACCCACTGCTGGGGGCGGATGGCCGAGCAGCTTTAGCAGCATAGGAGGACCCCTTGGAGGAGCTCCCCATCGCCCCAGTCTCTCGCGCCCGGGAATGGTACGGCTCATGGTGTGTAGAGCTTGCCAGCAGCTTACGCAAACGAGCGGTAGCTCTGACGGGTTCTACGACATCCCTACCATCATTCGCACGATTGACACCTTCCGCATGGGTGAACCCCCGGTGATGGAGCACGAGGTCCACGACATCTGCGAGACTGAGGGAGACGCGCACAATGGCGGCGGCTTTTTGTTCAGAAAGGACGCGGCCGACGGCGCAAGCGCGCTGGTCAAGTTCGAGCCGGACGAAAACAGCAATGGCGACGCGCGCGGCTCAGGCCGCTCCCTCGGAGGTCTTGGTGAGATTGGGAGCCCGGTACCCAGCCACTCGACACTTGCTGGCAGCATCTCGCGCGGTCCTTCATTCCCGGGCTCGCTTGGAGGCATCTCGTCGCCTGGATTCTAACACTACTGTCGGTTGCAATCCCTCTTTGTCCTTTCACTGTTGGCGGGTCACAGAGCGTGGTCGGGATGACGAGCATCGAGACCGAAACCCTTGCCTTCCCTCCAGTGTGGTAGCGTCATGATCATCGTTATCTCACGTGGGGCTAGCATGGCGAGAACCCCTCTGTCCATGTTGGCAAGCAGCTAGGAACTCATTCTTTGCATCTTTATCTCTCCTGTGTCCATTCCTTGCGTATTTCTCGTACCTCCTCTCCTCATGATCATCATGATGATAGCATACCAGTAATATGTGCTTCAGCCGGGTGGGTGTTCTGGGTCTCTGTTCCTCGCAGCCCCGGCTGCAGCAAAGGCGTCTATGGCTTTGATCTTCTGCTCGAGGCCAGCTCAACATATTCCGTTTTTGCATCTTGTTGTTTCGGCCATCCCCCGGTTGCTCGTCTCTCAGTTGGTGAGAGCTGTTGATAGCCGAGGCCGCGCTGCTTCGTTCCGGCCCTTCAGTCGTCCGTTGTCCAGAAGGCACGAAGATTCTAAGAAATGAAAGCCCTTGTCCTTAGTGCTCATGAGTCTGCACTTTATTAGTCACGTATCGAGACTTGGTATCAACAGCTCTTTCCGCACAAGTAGTGGAGAGGGAGTATCTGTACGCTTCAACAGACAATTGACCTGGAAGCATAAAACCTACCCCAAGCCAGAGTGCAAGGGTTCAAGTTCAAGCTCCAGCTCGCGAGAACTGCACTTGTGCCACAACTCCATCACTAAGCCTCGTACGCGGATGCCATTCTATCTTTTGAAAAGCGACTGCATGGAATTTTTACGTTTTGAACGCCTTGGTGGCTGCTGATACTTGAGCGAGTTTACGAATAACGCCTGCCTCCCATGTGCCTACTGCCATTTCTATTCCTTAATGCCCATTCTTCGCCTCAAGTGCCTTTTTACACGCCTCCTTGAACACCTTGGTAAATCTCCATGCGTCAGTGTAGTTGTTGTACAGAGGCGCCGGCGCGACCCTGATGACGTCCGGCCGCCGCTCGTCAATGATGACGCCGTGCGCCTCCAACTCGGCCTGGACAAAGTCCAACATGCCCGGCTTGAGCAGCAGACTCAGCTGCGCGCCTCTCTCCTCTGGGTTCGAGGGCGTGATGAGCGAGTAGGGGCGGTCAGAGCTCTTCTCGCCCGGCGCGCCGCTGAAGAGGAGGTGCTCCAGGTAGGCCGTCAGGTGCAGCGACTTGGCCCTCAGGTCCTGCATCGTCGTCTGCCCGTACACGGACAACGACGCCAGCACCGCCGTGCAGTCGAGGACGCTCTGGTTGCTCAGGCGGAAGCCCGCCGCGCCAGGCAGCGGAGTGAACTGGCTGCCCATGCGGAAGCGCACGCTCTTCTCACTGCCCCACCAGCCGCTCAGGCGTGGCCGGAACCCCAGCGCCTCCTCGCTGACCTCGCTGCTGCCCTCGGTGGGCTCGGCCACCTTGCCGTGACGCTCATGCACAAACAGACCGCCGATGACGCCTGGGCCGCCGTTCATGTACTTGTAGTTGCACCACGCGGCGAAGTCGACGTTCCAGTCGTGCAGCTCCAGAGGGACGTTGCCCACGGCGTGGGCGAGGTCCCAGCCGACGGTGATGCCGCGCTCCTGCGCGTAGGCCGTGATGGTGCGGATGTCGAAGAATTGGCCCGAGTAGTACTGGATACCCGGCAGCAGCAGCAGAGCCGTGCTGTCGGCGTGGGCGTCGATGACTGAGAGAATGTACGAGGTGGGGAGGAGGGAGCTGTTTGCTTCGGGGGGACTCAGTTCGACGAGGGCCTCCGAGTGGTGGAGGTTGTGCAGGTGCAGTTGCGATTGGACGGCGTACTACCAGCGCCAATGCTGTCAGCTGGGACAAGAAGAGGGGTTTGAAATATGCCTTACGTGATCGCTGGGGAAGGCCTTGCCCTCGATGATGATCTTGTAGCGCTCCTTGGTCGGCCGGTAGAAACTTGCCATGAGCAGGTGCAGGTTTGCTGTCAGCGTCTCCATGACGGCGACTTCGCCCGTCTGCGCGCCCACAATCTTGGCCATTTGCGGCTTCAGGTCCTCCTCCATGTCGACCCACGGGCGGTAGTCGCCATCTTCCAGGTTCTGCCAGTGGCCATTGACGCCCTTGATCGCCCAGGTGTTGAGGTACCTCTGCACGTAATCCCGAGTCCGTCGAGGCTGTAGTCCGAGCGAGTTACCGCACAGATAGGTGCATTCTTCACCCGAGCGGCTCTTCGTCTGTCCGCTCAAGGCCTGGACGGTGCTGCTGTCGGCAATGCGCTTGGTATGGGTGTCGTCGATGGTGGGAATGATGAACTCTTTGCGGATATCGCGAAGCGGGTCCTGAGCGTCGAGTGAAGTAGCATATTCTTGGCTGTAAGATTCGGGGCCTTTGCTAAAGGGAGGAAGGGTAAACGACGCCATTTTGCTTGTCAGTGTCTGGTGGGGAGAGAAGAAACAGTTTGTGCTTATGGGAGATCAAGCACTTTATGTTGCGCCGGCGGCAGTTATCTTCTTAGCTTGCGCAGGGGAACGCGAGCGGCATTGCAGCCCGCGTCGCTAGCGGGCTGATCATATCACTATTCCGGAACTGAAATAAGGGTCTGTAGATAAATGTAAAGTATGGTACAGTAGTTTTTTGACAGGGTCTTGATGGCTCGACTATTCTGTTCATCCAGCGAATGCAGATTCCATTGCACACGCAAACCATGATCTCTTCCATTGTCCCTTGCCACTACGTCCTTCACTCACGGCCTTTGATGCATAACCAGTCCAAATCGTGACGCAGCGCCAAAGGACCCAAGGCACGAAGTCTGGGCGGGAATGAGCGGCGGATAATGACGGTATAGCGGCTAGCGCACCTGCGGGCGGGTGCTGCACCGGGCGCGGCAATCGAGCGTGAGTGAGTCGAGCTCCTCCAGGAAATGGTTACTCAGGCTCCTTCGCTAACCCGCCAATAGCCCTGTGACGCATCCATGCCGGGGCTCTTCCGCCTCTCCGGTCTCTGGAGTCCGTTATCCTATCGCAACCTCAAATCCCCGGCTTTCGCAACATGGCCTTGACACGATCAATATGTCATTCCTGCCTTCGCTCAATCCACGCCGCTGCGCCCACCCATCCGCGAGCCACCTGCACCACCGCCGCTGAAGCCCGCCGCGCCTTCACATCGCTGTCGAGATCCGCCACCTCCAGAGTATCCCCGCTCCACGCCTCACCACGAGATGACGCCCTCAGTCGTCGCATTTCACTGCGACAGTCGGTGCGATCGCGCATCCTGCGCCGCTCCTCCATAACTCGGCCATTCTCGTCATCATTGCCGCGGCGTGCGGCAATCCTCAATCCTCGCCAGGATGAAGATGGCAACGAGATGACATTAGAAATCACACCCCGCGCAGCCCATGTACGAGCCTCCGACCACACCATTTCGGAACCCACGCTAACACACATGCAGAGACTAAAGCAAATCATGGAAAATGACAAGAATCCCGATCTCCTCCTCCGCATCACGGTCGAATCGGGTGGCTGCCACGGCTTTCAATACCTCATGTCCGTCACAGACATGTCCAACGTATCGCAAGAAGAAGACACGATATTTGAGGGCGATCACGGCGCTCGGGTCGTGCTGGACGAGTCCAGCCTGGAAATACTAAAGGGCAGCAAGGTGGATTACACAATGGAGCTGATTGGGAGCCAGTTCAAGATTGTGGACAATCCGGCGGCGAGCAGCAGCTGTGGATGCGGGACGAGCTTTGATATCAAAATGTAGAAATACCCCAAGAGTCATTGTACAGCATGGGGCGGCGCAAGACCTCTGTGCTGAATTTGTTATCTATGCGACCAGATTGGTCGAGGAACCTGTATATTCCCTCAGATAACGTGATGAAATGCAGATTTGCCAATAGCTATAGCAAGTCAATTGAAGAAACTGCAAAACACGGTCCAGAAACCCTTGGTGACGCAACAGCTGGGGAACAAATCCGACGAATCAAGTGTCGCGTGTATAATGTTCTGGCTTCGCTCCTGAGGCACTCTAATCGCTTAGTCACTGCGACGGAATAATAACGGGCCGATCCACAAACGAAAACCACGTTTTGTCCACCAAGTCCTTTCCTCTGCAGCGACGACAAGATACCAGCCGACCCTCACTCCTCCGGCCACATCCATCATGCCTACTCGCGCTACCAAGACCCGCAAGCTGTAAGATTCCCGATTGCTCTCGGCGACCTCGACTGCACCTGGATCGACGTAATGTCTTGAGGACCGTCACCCCCAGGAGAAATTGAACCACTGGAAATTCTCCAAGGACACCGAAAGACTTGCGGCACGACCAGCGCAGCACGAATCGCCCAAACATCACCTCGGAATATTGCTAACACATCCCCTTCAGTCGCGGCCACGTCTCGGCCGGTCACGGTCGTATCGGCAAGCACCGCAAGCATCCAGGTGGTCGCGGTATGGCCGGTGGTCAGCACCACCACAGGACCAACGTCGACAAGTACCACCCTGGTTACTGTAAGTCCGCCAGCTTGGACGCTTCGGCTTCTAAAAGCTAACGCTCCATATAGTCGGTAAGGTCGGTATGCGCTACTTCCACAAGCAGCAGAACCACTTCTGGAAGCCCGTAAGTCTACCCCAAAACACCGCCGCCATTGCGCCTCATCTAACGCGCCGCAGGTGATCAACCTCGACAAGCTGTGGTCCCTCATCCCCGCCGAGAAGCGCGACGAGTACCTCAAGGCCAAGAGCACCGAGAAGGCCCCCGTCCTCGACCTCCTCCCCCTGGGCTACTCCAAGGTCCTCGGCAAGGGCCGCATCCCCCAGGTCCCCATCGTCGTCCGCGCCCGCTACGTCTCCGCTGAGGCCGAGCGCAAGATCAAGGAGGCCGGTGGCGTCGTCCAGCTCGTCGCTTAAATCTCTTTCCCTCTCACGACAACAATACGAAAAACGGACGGATAGGATACCACTCAAAAAGGACAAGCAGGAAGGGTCAGGCATGTGTAGGGCTTGCTCGCATCGCGTAACTGCTGCGGCGGCTCTTGCAGCGTGGTGGCTGGGGAATGCATTCAAATAGACAATGAATCATTCCCGAACAAACCATTTCAACTTCCCATCATCCGGTTTCTTTAATGAGACGGGGGAATCGCATTTCGCATCCCTTTTGCTGCGGCGCTTGTGCCCAAATGACGGCGCCCTCAAGGTAAGATACGCTTTTGACGTGCACGTGAGGCTTTGCACACCTTGCCTGTGACTGTGATTGAATCATATGAATACTACTTGTAGGCGATGAGCGAAGCCAAGCAGGAACCATGAACACCCTGTCGGCCTCGTTCTGATTCACGTGCAGCGTAGGCAGGGCTTTGAGAGAAAGGGCAGTTTAAGCATGAAAAGAGATGTAAAATCAATTGAGCAAGAACCTTACCGTGGCACCCAACCAATCTCACCACTGTGACCAGGCGCTGTTCTCGTCCTTCGTCAATTGTATATTACCAGACAGCCGCCCGCCATCCTCTGACCTTTTTGCTTCTCTGAGTACCAGACTCTTCCATCACCGTCGCTCCGACAGCGTAGGTCTTCTCGTCAACACAGTGTCAACTCAATCAAGTGGAAGGACCTCGTCGTCCCACGGATCACCCGGCTCATTCACAGGCAGAGCTCTTCAAGCGAACATACGAACGAATTGCTGTCGAGACAGTACGACAGCTGGTTTGTGCACATTCACACTGAGAGACATTTGCCTCTACAAGTCCCGTCGTGTCTTCGTTCCATCGGACATCTCACCAACCAACCACGGCACTTCAACCCACAAGATGCGTGGCATTCCTGCATCAGCGGCGGGCCACTGACGGGCAACCAAAACCGGCGACACACGACCGTCTCTATCCGTCGGTGGCTGGACCGTTTGGCTGCCCTCCCGTATTCGTGGCTGCCCGTCCTCCCACCACCGTCGTTCGGCAGTCGACCATCGGCACTTGTGCGCGGTAGTGGTGTGGTGCCTGGCCGGATCCGTGGTCTGCCTTGAGTGCTTTTACGATGAGTTTGCGGTATCTACGTGTGCAGTCATCTGCCTACTGCTTGTGAGGGGCGCGTGATAGGCATGTGTTGAGACACAAGACTTGAATGGGGCTTGGGTGTTTGCCATGCCTCTCGCGATGTCGTCAAGAGCAGGAAAGTAAGTACTGCTCTTTGTACACTTGGGCTATGTACAATTTCATGGCGCAGCGGGACCTTCAAAACACACGGAGCAGAGGCTTTAAAGCAGGGGCCCGACGACCGCCTTGCCGACCGGCTCCTTGAACCCGCTGTCTTGTTGCTTTGATCGCAGCGATTGGAGAAGAATCGTGGTCGGCGACACTTTGCGGTAAGTGATTGTTCCCGGCCGGCGCTACGTTTCGGGTACTGTGGAGTTGGAGAAGCTTGTGTTTCTTTCTGGCGCCTCGGGCAGATCGTGGCGCGTTGGTTGGGTGGGACACCGGCCATAAGCGGTCGTTTTGCAGCGCTTGCTGGATCTCAATGAGTCGAGCAGGGAACGAAGCTACCAAGTGTTGACTTGCTGTTTGCTGGTCTCTTACTTAGTCGATCTCTTGCTCTGGCCAGTTCCTTCGATTTGAGAGTTGCCGTAGCGTGGCTGCCATGCGCGAAACGATTTCTCTGGAAGTTGCAATGGCATTCGCGGCAAGAGACACTTCGCAGTAAAGATTGCGAGTGCCACTATCTACAACTCAAAGAGTCGCAGTGAGTAAGAGCAAGCGACTCCCGTGCTATACTGACCGATCTATGACGTGTCGCAATCCACGGCTGCACATCTGTAGCGTCCGGGCGACTTCGGGACGCTTCACTGCTTCCAGAATCGGCCGAGCAAAAGGGCCGGCAGACAAGCAAGTAGGCTCCTGAGCCTCCCCCGCACATCCAAGACAATTCTGTGGGGAAGCCTGTCGGCGATGATGGTGTCGCGCCAACTGGTTGGCTGGTTGTGTGGCTCAAGCTTTGCTGCAGGAGTGAGTTCAGAGTCTCTTCCGGGGAGACAAACGGCGGTGCAGTATGCATGCATCGCTCCCATGCCAGAGAGACAAGACAGCAGGCGCGCGCGGGTCGAAAGAACCGCGTGTCCTGTTTTCTTGTTGCCACTCTTGACTGTTTGTAAGTAGACGTGGTTGGTTACGCCCATCAATTGGGCTTGGTACTGTATCTGGCTGTAACACTAGTTTAGCGTTTTCAAGAGCACCGACGTCCAGGAATCGAACTTGGCTTTAAGGTCGGGAGATCCTGTGGCCATTTGGCAATTTGATAGGAGCTGTGCCACCACCAGACTCTTGTGGTGTGCAGACTAAATCTGGGATGGTGCGGCTCCTTTTTTTTGACACGGGCGGTAGTTTGACCTGCCTTGAGCAAATCCACCTGGCATTGCCGTACTTCTTCGCTGTCTTTGGATCTCGCAAACCTGGCATCAACATCTGTACGAATCACCTCCTTTCTATGACTGTATCCTTTCGTGATTAGATGTCGGAGGAAACGTTCGGACTGGGAGCTTTTGATAAGTGTCGGTCACGCGTGCCATGGTTGGGCAACGAGACGAGTCCTTCGGCAGTTGACCCAAGTGCCGTGTTCTTGCGTGAAGATGGCGGACGTATCCGATTTGACGTCAAAGTGGACAGCGGAGGGGGAAGGGGGGGCGCAGCAGGGGGAGTGGTTCAGAATGCGGGGGAGCAGCGGTGGTCCTGTCCGGGTGGGAAGAGTCGCAAGGTGGCACGTGGAGGTTTGGGAATCTGGGGAACCCGCTCGCTTGCCCATCCGCTTCCGGCTTCCCCACACTCGATGACTTTTCACAACCGCCGTCTCCGGTCCTCAACGCGTGATCTCTACGGCCGCCAAATCAGTTTCCGATATTTTGTCCCAGCAGCGTGCGAGTGTATCCAAGGACATGTTTTTTGTCGCGTCGACGTCAGGCCGGCTCGCCTGCCAAGAGCATCGCGACGTGCTGAAGAAAAACCTCTGACATGACGCCAAAGGTTACGGTACAGAGCAACTAGACTTCAAGCTTTCCAAAAGAAGAAGCAAATTTCATTTGGACACGTTGCTCTTTCAGCTCGCCTCAGGTCCAAAAAGCCGGGGATTCTCAACTCAAGACTGGCGGCTCCATGACCCCTGTCATCGAAGCTTTCCTTGGAGCTGTGTGCAAGGATGGCCGTCTTCTTCGCAAGAAGCAAGAAGTCCCAAGAGCTGGGCTTAACCACGACAGGCAGGCCCGAGCGTTTCGAAAGCCCTGAGCCACACTTCATCCCTCTGCTACGACTGGGCAACTCAACTGCCGACTATATTGCAACTGCCGATTACCGCAGTAGGGCCAACTCAAAGTTGCTGATGGCGCACTTTCACAGGGGAAGTGGCCTGGAACCAGTTCGTTAGCCCCGCAGGTATCTCCAACCCCGCAGGCCCAATGCCCTGTTTGGTCCGGACAGAGCGTTCGAGCTGCACGTCCAACAGCTTGCGCCTGCATATATGTCAGTTAAGTGCGATTTGTCGATCTCATCACGTCTAGTACTGCTGAACGATCGCGTGGGGGCGCCAAACGCGTGCTTTGAACCCAGGATCTGTGCAGACCAAGCGGAGAAGAGTTTAGGGCAAATTGGTCGACAGGGTCCTAAACCCCCAGATTGGTCGGAGCGCACCTGGTCTTATAGGATGCCCCTGTCAATTCCGCCTTTCGGAGAGCTGTCCATTGACGGTAGTCCCAACACTGCCGTCTGGGGACCAGAAATGTTTATATAGACCAGCAAGACCCTTTCCCGAGTCTCACAAGGAGCTTGGCCCTGACCTCCATTGTTGGCGCACCGTGGTCCAACATGCAACCAGACCAAACAGACGACCGGATTCTCGACAATGACTCCAAACCCGAGGTTGTGCCCTCTTCCTCCAATGTTCCGTTGGATGGGACCGAGGATGGAAAGGTATCGATGTCAACCATCGTAGCCGTCTTTGTAAGTCTAGAAGAGGGCCACAGGAAGAGCGAATTTTGACCATCTGCGGACAGTTTCTCGGGCTCTCTTTCACTGGACCGATCGGTTGCGGTTATACTCTGGTCGCAGGAATCACGCATCAAATCGGCGCCGCGCTTGGCAATTTGCAGGACATGGTCTGGGTTGCAGGCGGATGGTCAATCGCATCTGCTATTGGTTTCGCTGTCGCCGGTGGCCTGAGCGACATCTTTGGGCGTCGCTGGGTGATTCTTTACGGAAATATGCTTTCAGTTGTTGGCGCTGTGGGTCTTCTCCGTGCGCATTCCCCCGCGAAGACGCTTTTGCTAACGAAAGTCAGATCGTGGCTGGCACAGCCGACAAAGTGCACCAAGCGATAGCGGGCTCGACTCTTGTTGGTGCAGGCGCTGGAATGGTCTTTGTTGGATACCCGGGAATTTCAGAAATTCTGCCTAACAAATATCGGTACGCTCCTCTGTCCTTCTAAATGCTCGGCTTAATTGACGAAAGATAGTGGGATTGGTCTTGGATGGACAGAATTTTGCATCAATATCCCATGGGCTAGCTTCAGTGTCATCATAGGCCAGAAACTAGCGAGCGAGGCCACATGGCGTTGGTGCTACTGTAAGTATCTCCTAATAGTCAGATACCTCGCGGCTTACAAGACTAGATGTTGCAATCATGTACTCCACGATCTCTCTCGTGGGATGCGCCGTCTTTTATTTTCCGCCTACCCGACCACGCAACGACTTCGACAAGTCTCGCTGGCAAGAGTTCAAAGAGTTGGACTTCGTTGGTCTCCTCATGTTCACCGGTGGACTCACCATTCTGCTCGTCGGATTCACTGAGCTGGGTAAGCCTAGCTACAACAAGTCTCTTGTCGCCTCTACGATCGCCGTTGGAGCAATCATGTTCATCGGTTGCTTCGGCTACGAGTGGACGGTTGCCCCCAATCCTTTGTTCCCATTCCACCTCTTCAAAATGGTGCGAAAGTTTACGTTGCTCCTCCTCGTCAGCTTTGTGGCTGGGTTCGTCTGGTACTCGATGGCAGCCTTGCTCCCGCAAGCTTCGCTCTACATGTACACCAAAGATCCGACTGAAATCGGTATAATTGCCATCCCGAACGGAATCAGTCTGGTCATTGGTGGCTGGATAATCCCCTCATTGTTGCAGTACATCAAGCGTATTCGTGGTCAATTCATTGTGGCCATGTTCGTTCAAACGCTCTTCACTGCTCTCTACGCCGCAGTCATCCCGAATCACAAGGGCGCCTGGATGGCGTTCCAATTCTTTGGCCAAGGATGCTTCACCTGGATCACGACGATTGCGTACATTGCTGCCGGCCTTGAAGTCCCACAAGAGGATCTTGGAGTCGCCTCTGGTCTCATCGGCACATTCCGGTCTGCTGGAGGTTCTTTCGGCAACTCCATCTTCAACACCATCCTGAATAGCGTCATCAATAGCGATTTGGGAGGTAACATTGCGAGCGCCGCCATTTCTCGCGGGTTTCCGGCAGATAGGGTCGAAGGACTTGTTCCTGTCGTCATTCAAGCAGAGTCGGGCGTACCTGGCGCACCTCAAATGTTGGCGCGTATGGACGGCATCACGCCTGCGATCATGGCAGCCATTGCCGACACAGTAAAGAACACCTACGCCAAAGCTTTCCGGATGGTCTTCTACGCCAGCATTCCCTTTGGTGTCATTGCTTTGATTGGATCGTTTTTCATCCACGACTCGAGCGACAAATTGACAAATCACGTCGCCGTGCAGCAGGAGAAGGAGGTGCTGTCAGGCAAGGTGAATGACCCGAAGAAGCGTCTGAGTCACATGGGATAGGGTCCAACGGGAAGCGATTATTTGGTTCTCGTTCCCTGCCTCCTGACTGCTCATGCCTTGGCACTTCATACTGGACAGTATCGTTTGGTGCTTGCGTGATGTAGATGTATTTCGCGTGGGCGAAAATTCGAAATTGAAGTCGATGACGATCCCAACCAGTTGTAGTAGAGGGGGTTGATTGCAGAGATGATGATTAGTAGCGAAGGCGGAAGCAAGTCGAAGCAGAACAATGAAGGCAGCGTCAAACTACGCCAAGAAGCATCGAGAACCCACTTATCCACACGCTTTGCGACTTGGTCCTCAAGTTCAAGAAAGCATCGGCCAGGCTTCACCTTGACCCCTTCACTCACGCTGTCGATATCCACTCGTTGCATCAACAAGACTCTATAGTGACTCGGCTGTTAGAATCACCCTACGGGGTGCTTCCTTCCAGGCAAGCCGCCAATGCGCCATGTTCAGCTCAACCAGGTCACATTGGCAAGCAAGATAGAAATCCAGGGGGACTCAAGTATCCCGGCACCCCTTCCTCACCGCAACCGCAACCGCAACCGCAACCACGGAACGGGACACCCCGCTACCACTTAATACCACCAGCAAAACAAAAGAACAAAAAGAGACAGCAAAAACAGCTCACATCAGATCGGCTAGGACTTGAACCTAGGACTTGCCGTGGATGCGATGTTTAACCACAACATGCGTTACCACTACGCCACCGATCCATAAACGTTTATGTATGGCACTATATAGGGAATTAGGGGTTGCGACATATTATATGCAAATGATTTACACCGCCGCCTTCATGTATTTGCTCATGCGCAGAAGAAGCTAGTGGCTTGCCTTCAACAATCCAAGCTTAAATTCCCCCAAGCCATGTCGCCATCCACATTGCTATTCAATTGTGTTGCACGAGAATGCCCTTCCTCGCTATGTTTTGTGTAATTGAGCGGAGGAGGGAACAGAGGCGGCGTCGAGGTTTTCAAGTAATTGAGTAACATTTCACGAAATTAATTGATTGACTGGCTGGCTGGCAAGGTAGGAATATGCGTCTATCCTGTTGACCTGGACTCAAGAGCCTCCGCGCAAGCTCCCGTGAGTTGGACGATGGCTGACTGGGAGCATTCGAGAGCTAAGAAAAGGGGTAGTATCACATCATAAGGAGCATTTGAAAACGCACTGCGCGGCGAGTTGAGGATCTTTCATGGCTCCTGAGGAAAGGAACTAGGAGGGGATAACACATGACGCCCTCTTAACGACCTTGATGATGGAGCCTCATACAGAGGTGGTCCGTTGAGGCTTCGAACTTGGGATTTTGCCTCGGACACAAACACTCTCGGCTCTCGAATCTCTTGTGACCCCGGAAGTCTGTTTCAAGATGGAGATGAAGTTGGCGCCGGGCAAGTTGAATGATTTTTGATTTTTCTTTTTCCTTCGAGACTCGTGGGAAACCGGACATTTTACTCTTCAGGGTAGACCATCTTCTTGGTAACACCGCCATCAACGACAATCTCCTGCCCGTTGATGAACCTGCTAGTGCTCAAAAATTCGACTGCCCGGAAGATGTCCTCGACCTTGCCAACCCTGCCGCTCCAATGCCACTCGTTGTCCTCCTTGCTCAAGCCGTCCTCCCACCTCGTCCCCTTCTCGTCCGCCTCCTTGCACTCATCGCTCACGTTGATCCACCCAGGCAAAACCGCATTGCATGTGATGCCCATGGGCGCGAGACTGCACGCCAGCGCGTGCGTGAGGCCAAGCAAGCCCGCCTTTGTACTAGCGTAGCCTTCAGAGCTGGGTTCCGACTGCTTGGCGCGCGTACTGCTCATGAAGATGATGGAGCCCCCGGCGTCGTCGGCGTGCCTGTTTTTGCTGCTGCCACTGCCGCTACCGCCTTTGCGCAGCAGCGGGATGCACAGTTGCGACAGCAGCATCGGCGCCGTCAGGTTCGTCTCGACCTGCGCATTCCAGTCTTCTAGCGACAGGTCCTCGAAGCCTACGCTGCCCACGAAGCCCGTGGCCGCCGCGTTGTTGATCAGCACATCAAGGTAGCCGTCGAAAAAGGCTGACGCGCGCGCCACGGCTGCGCGGATGTCGCCCGGTTGCCGCAAGTTTGTCAAGTGCGCTGAGAATGCGTCATTCCTGGCGGCTGGGATGGATTCCAGGTGCTTCGTCGTTGTGTGATTGAGCTCTTCAGCGTCGTTGTCGACGAGGAAGACGCGATGCCCGCGTTGCAGCAGTAGTCGCGAAAGTCCCCGTCCAATGCCTCGAGCCGCGCCGGTGATGAGGAAGTTGAGAGGTTCCGATTCCATGCTCTTGAAGATGTTCCAATGGATTGCTGAGATGATGGCGACGTTCTGGTTTGAGATGAAGTTTGGAGCTGGATGGCGTGACGTCACAAACAGTGGCCCGTGCTAGTTTGACCTTTTTCGGGACCAGCTGTTGATGGACGGGAACTGAGAAGCTGTCCCCTAGTATTTTCTATGTCGAAATCCTCGAAGATTCATGTCATATACAGGACTGGAGCTGATGTTGCTGTAAGTGTTAGACGAAATCAAGAGAATGAAACCACACTGAGAAAATCATTCACCGCACAAGACATCTTCAGAAGGGAATCAAGTCAGTACGGCTTGCTCTTAAAAGCACGATTGGGAAGTAAAGTCAAGAATGTCGTACATCGGCGTATCACCATGCATAGCACTTTTCCCAACCGTAAACAAAAGCCTAGAAAGATTGGGCGTGAACTCTACAGCGAAATAACGACTCTACTCATGAATGCTCCTTGACCTTCGCAGGCTGTCAATTCGAGCAACCCACAGGCCTGGAGTCAACCCACCTACCCGAAGTACCGTTTTCAGGCTCCCACTCGATCATTCTAGACCGTACGCGCGGAGGGGAAGTGCAGGAGAAAGAGAAAGTGGGACGTGCGAGAGTCTCCACGCCCTTCTGGACCGGAGGTCTCTAGCCGTGCGTCTGCCCTGTTGGCCTTGCGTATAGTGGGCCATGCTAGATGCCACGCGAGAAAGCTCTTGCCTTGAAACTGAAGAGATGTTTGTTCCTAGCGGGACGACCCGTTTCAAGTCACGGCGAGCGTTTGTTTGAGGATTTCTTCCTTTTCTTTCTCTTTCCCTGTTGCTCGTTTGGGACCAATGAGCCAAAAAGGTGGATCTTTTGTGAAAGGATGGTGGCGCGTTTTGCCGAGCGATGACTTGCGGTGGTCGAGCTCGAGAATCATGTCCATTCGTTTCCCTGGAGAACAACGACTTCGGACCACCATCACCCCATTCAGCATACCAGTTCAACTGCTTGACCCCTTCTAGCAACCGCCGGCCGTGGCCACGAAGCGACGCGACGTGAGCAACGCAGCCAGCGACCTATAGTTGGATCAGACCCGTAAGCATACGAGGCGCGAACTAGGAAGATGCCCGTCAAGCCTTGCTGGCAAGTGTTCCAGAGAACGAAAAATCGAGGGACCCGAGGACGTCGGACCCTTAGTCCAAGCCGTTTTTGGACGGTGGAGGCGCGGCAATGGGTATCCGGGGAGTGGTGCGACTGGGAGTGCCGGGCTAGGCTTTCCCAACGAACGAGGGGCTCGGAGGAGGAAGGTTCAGTCGGGCCGAACCGTGTTTCGACAGACGGGGAACAAGAAAGTTTGCTATCGATTTTTCCAACGACAACAAGAACGGTTTTGACAGATGTTCGAAGCGCAAAAGAACGGCAAAACGTACAACAGCCGGGATTCGCTGCTGGTCACCCACGCAACTACTAATCGGCCGCAAGGTAGCTTATCTATGGAAGAGCGGACGGGGTTCCGAGTTTTCTGCCTGCTATGGTCGTACGTGGAGGACTTGGGGAGAAAGCTTCAATATAATTAGAATCTTTTGATCCTGCTGACTTGTCGATCGCCTCTCTAAGTGAGGAGAAACCGGAGTGCAGCGCGAATCACGTGGGTTCCGTCGCATGCAGGAAGCGGATCCAGTACCCATCGCGAGATGGCCAATGCTGCGACAGGCCCTACAACAGCTGTCGCCATCTGGATGTCCCCTTGGGTCAATCGGTGACCATACGATGGCGCCGTGCGCCCTTGCCGATGGTCTAGTCGGAAGTCGGCTCGTCATCTGTCAGCTCGGCTGCGACAAGGGAGAGGGCAAACCGAAGGCGTGAAGCCGGATTTGGCAGAAAAAGTTGTACAAGGCCGATTGGCATTGGTGAGACCAGAGTCACACGCGACGCTGCTGTTTATGAGGGCGCGTGGCCTTGCAAGCGGGGTTGTACGTAAAGCATCAGTGTTTGTTTTGGCCGTCCAGTCCAGGGTTGTTGATTGACGCGCACACATGGAGCAAGTGGCCTGGGCGGATGCGCGCAGATCCGCAAATCGGTGGCTCCAGCGCACACGCAGGTCAAGTCGTGGTGAGGTGGTGATGCCTGTGAAATGACTCGAGCGACGGCGACCAAACAGCGGCGTCGGAGGGTGACGTGCAGCAGTCTAGAGATTCCCCCTTGCGGCCGACAGAGGGGACCTGGGGACCTGGTACGAGTGAGGGTGACGGGGTGGCTTTGGCCTTTGAGCTTAGCTGCAATCCTGGTGCTGGTCGCTCGTGCCTGGGTCGTGGCGGTTTCACGCCTGACCAATGGCCTCTGCATACAGCAGGCCTGAGAAAGCCAACCTAAAGCCAGAGCCCTTTTTTTCTCCTCGTCCTCTCCAAGACCTTCCTCATTCCTCGACCACTCTCTTTTCATCTCGCATTCTCCCCTCCCACCTCCGCTTCGAACACAGTCTCATTCGCTCGCCCCTCCTCACCCGCGGCAACTCAACAAGCTTTTGGGGGCCCTCGGAGGAATCACCTCCCTTCCACTCATTCACCACCTTTACGCCATCTTTCCCGGCGCGCATTTTTGCTAGTGGCGGTTTCGTGATATCCCTCGGCAGCTTCAGCCATCCGAGCCTAGACCAAGACAGTCTTGAATACTTCGGCAAGGATTTCGCCAGCTCCCAATTCGCAACCGCCGTTGGCCCTGCCGGCACGTCGATCTCGGGCGCCCCATCTGCCTCGGGGCCAATCTACCCTACAAATGTCTGTTCATTCCCACAGGTCTCCAAAGTCTGCAAACTCCAATCGCCTCTCGCGTCAAGGCTTCCAACCCCTGCCCGGCAACAACGGCGTCGAAATGTCTCCCAACGACGTGACAATCGACATTCCGCTTGAGCCCGTGGCCAGCCACAGCTCTACCGGCAAGCGCACCGGTAGCCATGCTCCCCTCACCCACGTGGCCACCGTCGAAAACGAAAAAGCTCCTCCTGCTCCACCTCCGCCGCCGGGTGCCAAGGGTAGGAGGTTGAAGCACGTTAGCACCGACGATGGTACTGGACGAAACGAGTTGGATAACGAAGAGGACTACGTCAACCGCCTCGGCAGGTTTTACTATGCCGTTCTCAACTTTAGCATCATCACTCGCTACTTTCTTTACGTTGCACCATTGGCCCTCTGTATCGCCGTTCCCATCATCGTGGGAGCTACCGTGGCCCAAACTGCAAAGATTGGAGGAGTTCGTATCGTTTGGTGAGTCATGGAATGGTCGAATTGGTCGCGCGCGGTCCGGTCTCGAGAGGTTGCTTGTTTCGATCAAGTGTCTCTCTGACCAGGAGCGCCACGAGCTACTAGCGTCAGACCCCATTTCCAAGTACCGTCACTGACTCTTCCAAGGTTTTTCACGTGGGTTGAGGTCGTGTGGTGTTCCATCTGGGTCGCCAAAATCGTCGCCCATGGTCTTCCCAGGGCCTTTCAGATTGTGGCTGGCGTCGTCAGCTCAGGTGTGCGTAAATACGCCCTGGTCATTCGCAATCTGGAACTCTACCTCTCTCTGGTCGGATGGGCCGTCACATCACTGGCCACCTTCGTTCCCTTGATGGTCCACAATCCTGACATTAGAGCCGCCAAAGCTTCGGGAGACAAGAATGCCGATGCTTTGCAGAGCTGGCAGAAGGTCGTCAGGCAGCTGTTGGCAGCAGCCGTCGTGGCATCGATCGTTCTCTTGGTGGAAAAATTCTTTGTTCAGCTCATCAGCATCAACTACCACCGCAAGCAATTCATTGGCAAGATCAAGGAGAATAAGCGCCAGGTCCATCTCCTTGGACTGCTGTACGACGCGTCTAGGGCCCTTTTCCCGTCATACTGTCCCGAGTTTGAAGAGGAGGATTATGTCATCCACGACACGCTCAGGCTCAATCTTCCCAAGAACTTCCAAGGTCACACCAGGTCTGGCTCGCAAACGCCGATGCGTTTGCTTCATGATGTCGGCCGTGTGGGAGATAAGATCACCGCTGCCTTTGGCAACATTGCGTCTGAAATAACGGGAAAGAATGTCTTCAACCCCGACTCGGCACACTCTATCGTCATCCAGGCCCTGGAGAAGCCACGCTCATCAGAGGCACTCGCCAAACGTCTCTGGATGTCGTTTGTCGTCGAGGGAAAGAATGCCTTGTATCTTGAAGACATCAAGGAAGTACTTGGAGCTTCGCGCGAAATCGAAGCAGAAGAAGCATTCTTCGCTCTTGATGCTGATGGAAACGGGGACGTCAACCTCGAGGAAATGATCCTAATGGTCACGGAGATCGGAAGGACTCGCAAATCCGTCGCGACTAGCATGCACGACGTCGACCAAGCGATCAACGTCCTCGATGATATGCTCTGCGTCGTCGTCTTTGTGGCTGCCATCTTCATCTTCATCGCCTTTCTCAACGCCAGCTTCGTCACCATGCTTGCCACGGCTGGCACGGCTCTTCTCTCTCTGTCGTTTGTTTTCTCTGCTACTTGCCAGGAAGTCTTGGGCTCCTGTATCTTCCTCTTCGTCAAGCACCCTTACGATGTCGGCGACAGGGTCGATCTCACCACTGGAACAGACCAGCTTACCGTCGAACACATTTCTCTGCTCTTTACAGTCTTCAAACGAGTCAACAACGGGCGCACCGTTCAGATTCCCAACACCGTACTCAACGGCCTGTGGATCGAGAACACTAGCCGATCGCAGGCTATGCGCGAGCAAGTCCCCATTTACGTCTCTTTTGACACTTCATTCGAAGACATTACCGCCCTCAAGGTTGAGATGCAGAACTTTGTCCGGGCACCAGAGAACAACAGAGACTTCCACTCCGACATTGACGTGGCGGTCAATGGCATCGCCGAGCTCAACAAGCTCGAGCTGGTTATTGAGATCCGCCACAAGTCGAACTGGGGCAACGAGACTCTTCGCTCGATGCGTCGCTCCAAGTTCATGTGCGCTCTTGTCCAGGCTCTGCGCAAGATTCCCATTGCACCCCCCGGTGGCAACGACGCCGCACTTGGCTCATCGGATCGCCCGCAATACTCTGTCGACATCTCGCCTGGCGAGGCGGAGGAGCGTCGTCAGGCCTACCTCGAAGAAAAGGAATCGAAGCGCCTCTTCCCCTCGAAGAAGCTAGAGCCGTCGACTGAGCGCTCCTCCAGCATTGACTACCTCAGCCGTGCAAGCGGCACCGGCGCCCATGGATCCATGAGTGCAGAGACCCAGGCCATCAACCAGTTGAATGCGCGCAACCCAGCCTTCGACACGTACCGTGACGACGCCTATCAAGAGCGCGGCGAGGATGCGAGCTTCACCGCGATCCCCCGCAGCGAACGAGCAAGCATGAATGCACAGGATGTCGAAGATGTGCGCAACACACTGAGGCGCGAAGGCACGCTGGGCAAGCGAAGAGCCGGCGAGCGCGGTCTCCAGGCGCGGGTGCCGTCCCTGACCCGCGTCCCGACCATCAACGAGCCCCAGAGTGCCGTTGAAGCGGGCGCGACGTCGGGATACCAGCAGAACACATACGCTTATCCCTCGCCAACGCCTGCTTACAACACCATGGCCCAGGTGCCGCCGAGCTACCAATACCCGCCCAGCACGCACAGCCAGCACAGCCAGAGCCCGTCCCTCGGTCCCAATCCGAACCCCAACCGCCGGTCCAACAATCCGTACTACACATCCGGAGCAAGGCCGTCGAGCACTGAGTCTCCGCACTGATGAGATGGCGTAAAGGAGCGGGCCTTGATTGGCATCGTGCCGGTGTGTGTTTATGGCGCAAGTCAAGGCAATCGACGACGAGATGTGCGCATCGATCACGAGCTGACGAATCTCCTTTCCCTTTGCTTTTCCTTTGTGGGAGTAATGTGTTGGGGTGCCTGATTGAGTTGGGCTGAGGGCTGCAAGGGCGGCGGAGACACCGGGTGTTACCGTTTGCTACCAAGGCATGACTTTTTTTCTTCCTTCCAATCCTCCGGCATGGCATTTCGTGGCGAGCGCGCAGTTTTCTTTCCAACCATGTGCAAAAAGGATCACTGGAATTTTGGGTTCCTTCTTTCTGGGTTCTTCATTTGCACATCTGGCTCTTTGGCCATGTACAACAATAGCGAGGACGCAGTTACTTGAAGTCAAGCCAGTTAGCTTTCGCGATTAGATGACTGAGAGTCGAGTCAACGGACGAAGGAGGGGGGCGATACGCGACAGCCGTACCAAAACCTGACAGTCGGGCGCATCATCTGCATAGTCTGTCTGTTGAGCATGTAACGGTAGACAGCCGAAACAAACCAAGCATTTTCAACCAAGTATCTCAGTGGATTCGAGCACGCGTAAGCTTGGCCTGGATGAATCTTGAGGGCATTTCTTCCCACCACCACTCCCATGTTTGAGAATGTTCATTGGCAGGGAGCATTCAAGCTCGTACCTACGCGATCCGCTCGGGATCATGTTTGTGTACGCGATGACACTTCGCACCGAGACTCGTCCACTCTCATCTGAGCGGTCTCGCCGGATGGATGCTAGTCCTTGGTTTGGTTCGGGCAGCCCGTTTGACTTGGCTGGTGCAACGGTTGGCTGTCGGCGTGTGGAGGGGAAAGCAAGGGGTGTGGTGACGTCCGAAAGCTTGTCCATCTGCTCTACGAATAGCAGGAGCGGGCGAGGTGCATAACTCGGGGCACCCGCTCAAGATGAAGACCGACGGAACGACGGATGAGCGGACGGGAGGATTCGGGTGGACGCTAATTGATGAACTTTGAACCGATACCAAGGGAGGAGATTGGTAGCTTCACCTTCGTAGGGGGTGCTGCGTCCTGGCATGTAGCATTCGGCACATGAGGTAAGCAGCGACGAGAGAGGAGTCGACGACGGGGGACAAGGCGAAAGCTACCAGCTCCGGACAAGCTTCGTGGAAGTAAGTAACTTGAATAAATATCACCAGGTGTCGTTCCGACCAACTTGTTTCGTTATCGGGTCTCGGCTGTCATGTTTCGTTTGACACGATTTCCTTGTGTCTGTCTGAGCTGGTCCGTCTTTTGGTTTTGGCCCGCTTGGTTTCCCGTTCTGAGCTCCTGTTTGTCTTCTCGCATTGCAAGGTAGGGAACTTGACTGACATAGTGGCCAGCCAGTCTCTGCCAAGGGACTTGTAGGGACGCGGCACGGTGTTTCTGACACACTGGAATGTGCTTGGGCTGACATGCTGCTGCTTGCTTGAATGTAGGCGCCACGGCTGAACTCCACATCGCACATGGGTTTCTTGGATATTCTTTCTTCAGCTTTGGTGTTACGCAGATCGATCCTTGAGTGTGGATATGAGAGAGCGAGGCTTGACAGCAAAGGTCGTGGCACATGAGACAGAGAACGTGAGACTGGGGGAATCCGTCTTACTCAACCCCCGCAAATAAGGAAATGTCGAGCTCCTCATCATCCTAAGATAAAGAGCATGAAGAGCGTTCGACGTCTCCAGGAGGATAGCAGAGGCCACGACTTTTGGCAGCCTCGGGGGTAGACGGAAGGGAGGTGACTCGGCCGTCGTCGGAGACCCGGACGTTCGCTGGGCCGAGTGCTCACGAGGGGATTACGTAAGTTGGGTGTTCGCCGGCGGCGTCGGAGCTCAAGACGTGCGAACAGAGCGAGACAAGAGAAGCTCAGAAGATATCCTGGAGGCGGGCTCTCGTCTCGCGCGCTTTATGCTTTGAGGATGGTGTTTCCAATGGCATTCGGATGGGCCGGAGAGAAGTGAGGCAGAAGAACGAATGCGAAGATGAATTGATGGTGGAAGGCCGAGTGCTGACTGATGAGTTAGACGGCCTGGTGGTGATTAGTCTCGCCATTCAGGGCTTAGCCCCGGAGATGGTCGCCTCTTTGTCCGTAACGGAGGGGGCGTCTTGGCGGCTGGCATCCAACAAAGGCGGTGTAAACCGGCGGGGAGAAAGCAACTTATGTCAGCCCTCTCCGCGCTGAACCAGAGAGATTCGTGATAGAGTCTGCTACCATGTAAGTCAACCTCAACGAGAGCCTCATTCATGTCCACGACGCCGACGCCTTCGCCGGCGGCCTCGCGACGACTCATCATGGCACCACCTGCTAACCTGACCGCCCGACAGCTGCCAATCTCAACCTCTTCGGCCACACCTCACCTCGTACCTCGCCTCCATCCCACCCTGCGCCGACAGCAACCCATCTGCATCCGCCACCCACGATTCGCCCATCGGCCGTAGATTGAATGACGGCCGCCAACAGCTGGAACAACCTCTCAGCAATGAATCAATCGCCTTCGGTAAGTCCGCCATCCGTCACCTCTTCTGCGTCCAAGGTACTGACCCCAGCTGCAGGGCTCCCACAATATAAACATCGAGATGAGTAAGCCGTGCTGAGCTCATCCTCGGTCCATCACCTCAAATGTCTAACATGTTCGCGATTCCAGGTTTAAGAGAGCATCTCCTCGCCGCTGGCGCAGGTCAGCCTCAACAAGCTCCTCAGCCCATCACTCCTGGCCCCCCGTCCCACGCCCCCCCAGAGCCTCATGCGCACGGCGGCCTCGACCCCTCCATTGTTCCTCCAGGATACCCGATGAGCGCGGGCGATGCGGGCGACGGCCACCTGAGCGAGTCGGGTCGCAAGGGCCGTCGCGAGCTCTCCACTTCGAAGCGCGCCGCTCAGAACCGTGCTGCCCAGGTATGACCACTGAATTGCGAGAGGAACACATTGGCCAAGGCTAACTCGACGCAGCGTGCCTTCCGCCAGCGCAAGGAAGAATACATCAAGTCGCTCAAGGACCAAGTCAACCAGCTCCAGGACATGGCCGAGCAGTTCCGCACCATTCAGTCCGAGAACAACACGCTCCGCGACTACGTCATCAACCTCCAGGCTCGGCTCCTAGAGTCCCAGGGCAGTTATCCTGATCCGCCGTCCTCGATCGACCTGTCTCGTCCGCATACCGACCTTCCCGCCTCCGTTGTCCAGGCTGCTCAGAACCCGCCCGTGGACCCTAGGACCAAGGCTGCTCCTGTCGCGCCCATGTCTACAATGCCCCAGGGTGATCGCCAGGCCGGAATGACCGAACGCGAGATGACAGAACGCCTTGTTCAAGAGGCAATCAACACGGCGGCCGGCGCCGTCAGCTTGAACACGCATGGCCGCAATGTCAATGGCGGCGGTACCAAGCACTCGCACGAGGAAGCTCAATACCTGCCTGCCTCGAACGAATACCCGCATAAACGACAGAAGAGCGAGGATACGGCAGGCGCTCCGCAAGAAGGTAACGTCGGGTCTTCTTCGTCGTCTGCCGCCTCTTCATGAGCCCTTCTACTTCCCGCTGGTTCCTTCCAACATGATATCCCAATTCCTGCTAAATGACACTACCCCGGTGCCCTTGCGTTTTCGTTCGGAATCTTGTCCAAAACCTCAAGGAGGATAGCAGGCCCCCTTTCGCCAAATTATCGAAGCGGTCTAGAAGCACATTACGACCGGACAGGCTGTCGCGAAGCACTGCAAACTTCAAATCACTTTCGATCCCTACTTCAGACCTCTCACTTTTCCACACCCTACTCCACAGGACATCGACCTTGAATTCTGGGTGTGGCCGCTGCTAACCGAATGCCTCGATTAGCCTCTCACCGCTCTGTTGACCACAATCCGACCCAACGCCCGAATTCGACATCAGTCCCTGCGGTTCCGACGTCTGGCAGCTAGCACCAGCTTTTTGCCCTGTTATCTTCGAGAGAAGTCTAGGCAAAGTCGTTCGGGCCCGCAAACTTTCCCTCGCTGCACTACGTCGTCAGTTCTTATGCGTTGAGTCCACACTTTTTTTTTTTTTTTCACTTCTGGGGACCGCTGGTAATGGTGCCAGGTGGTTTCTCATTGGACTGCGTGCGAAGTTAAGCTAAGCGTTGCGTGGGCTCATACCAACCAGCCCACTGCTTTCGTCCAGGACAAGATGGTACGGGACGCGAAGGCGTAGGAGGACTCGGTTTTCTCTTTTTCTCTTTTCTACGGATTGCGAATTTCGAATTCTGATTTTGTCTGGTGCTTGTGCTCCTTTCGTCTCGTGATGCGTGCATTTACTTTCTTTTTGTTCTTTCCTTTCCTGGTATTTCTTCCTCGAAGCTACCTTTCCGCAGGTGTTGGTGTAGCGTACAAAGGTGCTCGCAATTAGCTCAACTTCGGTGGGTTGATGGACTGGTAGAAGGTCGGGGCATGCACGGATTGCGGTTCATTCAGTCTCGGCCGGAAGTGACTTTCGTCAAGTATCACCTTTTTCTTCCTTTGGGCGCGGGAACTTTCTTAGCTTCAGCCAAGTGGATAAAAGAAAGTATTTCTATGACGAGCGCCTTTGAAGTTGCGCATGTTGCGCACTTGATGGACACCGAATGGGGATGATGCGCCACTACTCTACCATCGCAAGTCGGATGTGCTCATGCTGCCTTGACTCATCCACCCTACCACAGTGGGGGTCGAAAGAAATGCGACAGACCTCCTGGAAATGTGAGTGTACTTAGGGAGCATTCATTTACTGCTACAGCCGCACTTAGGGAGCATTCATCTACTGCTGCAGTTGCGCGTAGGGAGCTTTCATTCACTGCTACATCTAGACCTAGGGGGTCTCATTTCATTCGACACCCACTGTGCTACAAGAGTCGTCTGTCAAGCCACACGCGCAAATTATGTGCACTCTCCCTGTATCTTGGCCCAAAGCACCTTGGCTATAGATGCGTATTGTGGCTCACTCATTCGACCCCGACTTCTTGGACGGTGGCGGTGATATTGGCGGTGGTGGCGGCCGCGTAACGGCGCAACAAGCGAATTGGACGGACGGACGGACGGATTGAGCAAATGGACGGGGAAGTGCGAATTGAGAGGACTACTGTAGAAGATGGGGAAATTGTATGTCGGATGGACACGTAAGTAGGTACGGTAGGCAGGCGAGGAAGTCACCTAGCAGTAGCTGCCTAACTAGTTAGATTGGTAACTAGGCCGAAAGCTAACGTACCAGCGCAGAACAGGTGTGTGGCGGTGATTTCACCTGCTACTTGTTTTGCTTGCCTTTCCGTAGTGCTTCGGGGTCTGCTTGCATGTGGCGTCGTGGCGTAACTTGTCCTCTCTAGGGAAGAAAGGCGCGGATTGACGGATCGACGGGAGGCCGGCGGGGAGATTGATTGGATGACGACAGCAGGGCCGAAGAAGTTGGATGAAGGAGGGAGTGGGAGATGGGGCGTGAGGCTTGGACTGTGGTGGCCGTGCGGTTGACAACTGGGAAGAGGGTCTTTGCGGGCAGTTGGCCGGGAGTTGATTTGCATTGGTCCTCTTTCGCTTCGTTTGTTTAGCTCTGCTTTTTTCGCTGCGATGGTTTGAACTGTGTTCTTTTCCGTTTCGAAAAAGAGAGGATGCAACACGGCGGACGTATGGGTTCATCGATTGATTGATCAGTGACGTCTTTTGGTATGGTCGCTCGCAACTGTAGAGGCAACATGGCATTTGGGCACATCGTAAGCCGCCTGTCTAGTCTTGCGCAAATGCACTGTCGATAGGCAGCCAAACGTCCTATCCTGGAGCGAAAATGCCTGCAATGCAATTCTCCATCGGGCAGAAAACAGGGTCAGGCTGCCTTGTCCTCCACCGTCTTTGGCGTGTGGCTGTGACCGTACGAGTAGGCGACCAAGGGCGTTTAGCCATATGTGGCTGCTACTAGGCGATGACGTTGCTGCGGAAGGGCGGGTAGGGGCATAAGGAGCCGCGGGTGTTTGAGGAGACGAGAAGGTCGAGGAAAATCCGATTGCGAAATCCGATTTCGAAATGAAACGGCTGAGACGTGAAACGTGGGTTTTGGGATCGCTTTCTTGTCCTTTTTGTCTTCTTTTGCTCCATTCGGTTCTGGTTTAGCCGTCGGGGCAACCGGTGAGGTATGCAGGGACTGGCTGGATGTGTTGAGTATGGAGAAAGGACGGAGGGAAATGGCGCTCACAGCGAAATGGGTAGTACGAGGAGCATTCAAGTGCCTTGAAATGGATAGGCAAGAAAATGTCCAAGTTATTCAACAGTGCCCATTTGAGAATGTATACTCAGAAACGGCTTTTGCCAGAGTTGCTAAAGGATGGATGAGACTACCACAACAACCCACATCACTTTTGACCAGAAGGAGTGGAGCGAAGCAAAGGTAAATGAAACGGGTATCTACCCATAGACAAGACTGATAAAGAGGAGCGTGCAAAAACGGAAGCCAGCCAACGATTTTGCGGCATCCCCTACAACCCATTCGCGCCAAAAGGTGACCAAACCCCCCTCATATTACATGTGCTGCAAGCCCGGGCAACCGTCCCTGAACCAAATGTTCGTCATGCAAGGAAGAGAAAGGAAATCTACTGTACAAAGGAAATCATGAACCTCGTGAAGGTATGACTCTCAACCAAAAGAAGGCCAGACAGAAGACCTCAAAGTGTACCGTAAGCTGTCATAACGACTCTTGCTTTCTCGAAAGATTTGCCGACTTGCCCATTCGCCTGTCTATACACAGCGCAGATTTCGTCACTCCACGCAAGCGAGCGAGACAGACATTGCCGGCCAAAAGGGGAAGGGGGTTAGGAAGGCCGAGCCAGTCAGCAGTTGCGTACAACGAATGCCGCTCACATGTACGCAAAGTAAAAGAGGAACTGAATTCCAAACAAAATTGTCGCCACAAACCCAGTCGAAGGCGGTGAGAACTGCCTACCCTGGTGATTGTTCAACGGCGGCGTCGTTCCAGGAGGCGTAGTCCCCGAAGGCGACGGGACGATGGGTACAGTTAGCATCATCGACGTCGTGTTACCCGTATTGTTGCCCGGAACACCAGTCGGACGGAAACCAGGGGCCGTGCCGGCAATGCCGGTAGGGAATGGCGGGAAAACGCCCGGCCTGGGTGTCGTTGCGAAAACGGGGGTGGTCGGCGGGAAAACACCAGGTCGATAGGGAGTATTCGTAGCCGGTGTGACGGGGGTCCGAAGTGGTGTGGTTGGCAGAGTTCCCGTCCCAGGGATAATGGGCGTGCCACGATTCGGTGTAATTGGCGTGACTGGCGTCCGCGTCCCGGAAGGCGTCTTCGGTGTCGAGAATGGACCAAAGACGACAGGCGTCGTAGGTCGCTCGACATTGACCGAAGTCTCGGGAGTCTTTGGCGTCATGGGAGTCATGGGAGTCAGGGGAGTCAGGGGAGTCGTGGGAGTCAGGGGGGTAGTGGGAGTCAGGGGGGTAGTGAAGACAGGAGTCGTGCCAGGCGGAGGAACTTGGTTGCCACCCGGTGGGACGCGAACAGGAGGTCCTCCTTGTACTGGTGTTATCTCGGGTCGAGGAGGAACGACTGGCGGGATCTGTGGCGTTGCGGGTGGAGCAGCAGGTGGGGTGACGACCTCAATTGATGTTGAAGTTAATGGCATCGAAACTGGCGGGGGAACTTGGTTATCACCTGGTGGGACGCGAACAGGAGGTCCTCCTTGTACTGGTGTTGTCTCGGGTCGAGGAGGAACGACTGGCGGGATCTGTGGCGTTGCGGGTGGAGCAGCAGGTGGGGTGACGACCTCAATTGATGTTGAAGTTGATGGCGTCGAAACCGGCGGGGGAACTTGGTTATCACCTGGTGGGACGCGAACAGGAGGTCCTCCTTGTACTGGTGTTGTCTCGGGTCGAGGAGGAACAACGACTGGTGGGATCTGTGGCGTTGCGGGTGGAGCAGCAGGTGGGGTGACGACCTCAATTGATGTTGAAGTTAATGGCGTCGAAACCAGCGGGGGAACTTGGTTGTCACCTGGTGGGACGCGAACAGGAGGTCCTCCTTGTACTGGTGTTGTCTCAGGTTGAGGAGGAACAACGACTGGCGGGATCTGTGGCGTTGCGGGTGGAGCAGCGGGTGGGGTGACGACCTTAATTGATGTTGAAGTTGATGGTGTTAAAACCGGCGGGGGAACTTGGTTGTCACCTGGTGGGACGCGAACAGGAGGTCCTCCTTGTACTGGTATTGTCTCAGGTTGAGGAGGAACAACGACTGGTGGGATCTGTGGCGTTGCGGGTGGAGCAGCGGGTGGGGTGACGACCTCAATTGATGTTGAAATTGATGGCGTCGAAACCGGCGGGGGAACAACAACCGGCGGGCCGCGATTCGGTGGCTGTTCAGGTGGTGGCTGCTGATGAACGCTCCGGCTGGGTGTCTGTTCAGGGACAGGTGGAGATTGCTGAGGCACGCTTGGTGGCTGCTCAGGGGGTGGTCCACGATTCGGAGGCTGCTCAGGAACAGGAGGACGCCGCTGTCCACTTCCAGGAGGCGATCCTTGCTTGGGACCAGGCCCTACAACGGGCACTACAGGAGTCGAAACTGCGGGAGGCGTCACAGGAACTTGGGGCGTAGTGAATGGCAAAGTTGAAGTGACCGTAACTGGCGATCCAGGGACTGTGACAAAGACCGTAGTTGGAATGCAGATTTCCGAGACCACCGGCGAAAAGACTGGCGCTGCTGGTATGATAGGTATGACTGGACTTGTGGACGTAGGGACTGGAGTCGAAATCGACGTGGTAGGCACAGGCGGCGGAGGCGCAACTACGCCAGGCTGGCTGGTCTTGATGGTGATCCGTGCCGTTAGTGTCGAAGTGATTTTTGTTGTTGTTGTTGTTGGTTCAGGCGTAGTGGCCGGAGAAGCGGTTCCACCACCGAACGGTGGAAGCACTCCAATTGGAGTCTATCAGAGCCCTCACGTTGGTGTGGTCCCAAGGGGATTGCTCGAATGTTTGGGGCAAGACTTACCTGGGTGGGCGCGCCAAGTGGCGTGGCTGTCAAAGAACCCGTGCAATTCTTTGCAATATATGTAAAGGGGGTTGGAGTGCCAGCCTCGTTCGCCGTTGCCGTAATCTGACATGACTGAGGAAGTCCAGCAATAGGCGCAGTGATGAGGAGGACAGGAAAGGAAGTCTTGTCATTCTTCACATCGACGCGCAGCGCAGGCTGTCCAAGAATGTTGACTGGGACGGAATCGCGACGCGCAAGCGCAGCGCTGGCTGGTGCGATCCCAATGAGCAAGGCGACGATGGTCATGTACACCAGGTAGGCCATGGTGATCCCACCAGGGCGTGCTGGGCGGGGCATCTTTGCGCAGTCGGTTGCGCGCAAGAAGTGCGAATGAAATGAACGAGTGAGCGTCGTGCGGATCGATTCTGAATCAGTGAATGTTTTTTTCGCGCCGGCGCAGTACAATCTGTGTGAAAGGAGTGTCGTTATAGCTGAAAGACAGGTCTGGAGGAGGAAAGGAGAAGTAGTGGTAGGGTATATTTCTATGAAACGACCAAATCACGTGGCGAAGTCAGATCGCAGGACCCTTGTTCAGGGCCAAACCCGCACCCTCTAGGCAAGGTAGCCACAGTCGCTAATCCTTCCGACTGCTTGCTGTCTGTCCAAGCCGCTTCTGTACCACGTAGAGAGTCAGCCTTGTCCACGCTGTCACCTCCCGCGCTACACAGCCGCCTCCGATTTAGGGCCTACCTATAACACCTCTTATAAGACATTGGTCTTCGCTGCAATGCCATGCTCATAAAATTGTTGTGCTCCAAGGCTTCTTTTCTGCCAGTTCACAGGCTCAGCAAATGTCAGTCAAAGGATATGCGCAGCATTGGAGTGGTTGAGTACAGTCTTTGTAGTGCCGTCGGTCAATGAGCTTCCCAGCTTGTCTGCATTAGACCGTCAGCTTTTTCCTCAAGGTCGAGAAATTCAATCGAAAATGACCTTACTAGTTGCTGCAACTGGCATTCTTCCGTCCATCTGCCCTAGAGCGTTCAATGACAAGAAACCACGCTTAGAACAACTCATGTATCCCGATTCCCCTGCCCCGTGCGCGAGGTGGAACAAGGCACATCCAAGCAAATCAGGGTCGACAGCAGCGGGTCCATGGACACTCTCAATCCTTGTACATGGCCTCTAGGTACTCTAGCATCTTTCTTTGCAACTTGACCAGTTCGGACTCGGTAATTTTCTTCTTTGCCAGCAAAACTTGCTTTTCTTCCTCAGCATTTTCATCCTTCACGATTAATTCGGGCCTGACGCCGAAAAACGGCACGCCAAGACCCTTCAGATGACCAGACATGGCGATGAACATTTCGCGCAGTGCCCGGTGGATTTTGGCGTCGTAGGCCTTGAGCTCCTCTTGAGAAACCCTCTGGTTCATTCTGGCTCGCCTGCCGCCCCACCTATTCCAAGTCAGATTCAAAAACATCTAAAGAGCGTGCGGTGTTTGGAAGCTCACCACATAAGCTCATTCTCATGCTGATCCGCAATCATCTGTAATATAGCCTAAGTCTAAGCTTGGCGGGACAGGAGCTTGGTACCTACCTTTTGGACCACGACTCTGATGCCGGGGTTTTGAGCCGCAATTTTGGTTATACACCGCAAACCCTGCGACCATTCCAGTATAGTTGCAGGATCTATCACGGGAGGTTTTCCCGCCTGGGCTGCTTGCGGCTTGGGTGTTGGAGTCTTTTGTGGCGTTGTAGAACGAGGGCCGCTAGCCACTTGAGGGTAGTTCATGGGTTGTGACAAACGTGCTGATGCCTGAGAATCTTGAGAGATATTAAAGGCAGTGACGGAAGGTGTAGAACTGTCATAACCGGGGACATTGTGAGAAGCTAGCGAGAAATCGTTATGAAAAGGAGCGGGTGCCGTGGATGCGGAGTTCTCATAGGCTGCTGCTGAGCTAGAAGCGTGGGTTGACGTGCCGTAGTTCGCCGGGGGTAGTCCAATTGGAGACGGATATTGTTGCTGAGGAGCCGTGGCTTGATCTGTCTGTCTCTGTTGCTGCTCCTGCTGCTGCTGTTGTGCGATTGCCGCCAGGTTGTTCAGTATCGTGGCCAAGTCGGGCGTTTGGCCATGGTTGGGTTGGTCCATGATGGAGAGAAGGTAGCTTGAGCTCCGCTGCTGTATTTTTTCACGACTGGGCAAAGCCACTGGAGAGGATATAGAGCTCAGAATGCCAACATTTCGACCGAAGCGGCTCCTTCCACATGCCAAGCCGAGGTGCGGATTGACATTACAAGCAGTTGGAGATGTGCTTGGAGTCGTTGTCGTTGTCGTGACGTAGGGACCAATGGCACGGGCTGGATTTGGTGGCCGCGCCAAGCCAGCGCAACCCATGGCCATCGAAGAAAGTTCGGCCGCGGATGAGACCACTCCTCGACATCGCCAACTTCTCCGCCACTCCAACCGCACCCTCCAACGCATTTTCGCCAATTCGAGCAATCTCCAGCGACAATGCCACGAGCCGTCAAAGATGCAACCATGTTTACGGCCACCGGGCCCTACGCGCACTCGAAAGCTACAAACGTTCCACTGAACCAAGCTCCCGCCGGCCAACGAAAGGAATCGCCGCAAGAAAAGATCGCCCGGCTGCGGGCCGCTGCACAACAAGCAAAGGTCGGCCAGGAGTCGCAATTCGACAGATATGTGTCCAAGGGACGTGCATTCGCCGACAAGGCCCATCGCTTCACAACGTTGAGCTTGATAGCATTCACCGGTATGAGTCTCTACCGTGGATCTCTCGGATGCTACAGAATCTAACTGGAGCTTGCAGGGGTCGCTGGCATTGTGTCCGCCCTGGCCGTGACCGACATGATCATTTACAACCGCAAGAAGAAGAGGGAGTGGTTCCACGAGCAAAAGCAGAAGCACGCCATTGCCCTCGCCGAAGCCAGACTAGCCCTGACCGACGGAACTATTACCCACGACCAAATGCTCCTTCTCAATCGCGAGCGTGCAGCCGAGGAGGCCGAAGCAATCAAGAGGAATAAAAAGGGGATTTTTACGCGTGCAAAGGAATCCATGTTTGGAGGGCTATCAAAAGAAGAGCAGACTGGTGGAAAACTAGCTGCCACAACCCGGGATAATGCAGGTGGCGAAGGTGTTTTGGCTGCTGTCCAAGACGCTGCCACGCACGGCAAAGAGACCATCGGCGAATCAAGCATCGCAAGGACCTTGGAGGAGAAGAGGAGAGAAGGCGAAAAGGCTCAGCCGCTGACACCAGGGCCGCTTGATCGCATGGCCGATGACGCGACGCAGGCAGCCACCCAAAAGTCCAAGAGCTGGACAAGCTGGATAACCGGTCGGTGAGGACCAAATCACGGCTAGCATACGATTGAACCTGGCCTTGATCACAGCGGCATTGCACAGACTTTCTTGTATCATAGTATACCTCCCATCTTGCGACTGGGATATCAGAGAGATGCATAATCGGAGTCCAGCGTTCGGAGTTTAGGTCTGAACTGATTTTTGCGGGTATTCTACAAACGCCTGACCATTATAAAACAAGCCTTATTGGTCTCCTTGGGTTGAGACTGGAATATACGTTCTCCGCTCACTGGCTTTCTTTGGAAAGTGTCAGCGCAATATCATGGCTGGCTTGGGGTTTCAATACCTCTCGCCACTGCTCAATGTAGGGTCTCAAGGCAGCATATATCAACAAGCCTGCTGTTGCGATGATGAATATTAAGACGACTGCCTGGTCCTTGGCCGAATCCCTCTCTGGGTGTCGCGTTAGCTGCGTTGGATGGGGCGTCTGGGGCAGGCTTACGGAAGCATTCGGTGAAGACGTCCTCCTCCTTTGCTCCTTTACATATGGGTAGATTATAGTTTAGACAGAACTGCCTATTGCAATCGTTGCATGTCCTCTCCCTGTGTTTGGTCTTGGTGGCTCGTCGTTCGTGGTCGCGGTCAAACAGGTCTGAAATGTCCTTTACGTTGTTGGTGCCCGTCTTGGAGTATGTCGAAGATGGCAGCCCATTCAGCTGAATGATGCTGCTGTTGGTGAAGCAAGTGCACTTGCAGAATGAGGCCGGTGCTACTCAAGGTGTTAGTTGGTGTCGCTGCTAGGGATGGGGGAGGCTGACATGCTGCAAAGACGGCAGAGAAGAGGGAGAAGACGACCAACAGCGTCAGCACCGCGTAGCTATGTCGCGACATGGTGTCTGAGACGGAGCGGAAGATTCGTCGGGGTTGTAGGCATGCGCCTGCGCAATGGTCGCGCTCAGCGAGCGTCAGGTTGCGGGCAAGCTTCCAAGCCGCAACGCAACTTACCCTGCGAATCTTGGCGTGGGACGAGCGTGCCGGGGGACAAGGAGGCTGTCGGTGCGGCCCGAGACATTTTGCTTGCGACTCGTCTCTAATCCTGCGCCTCCGCACCCGACTCCAATCGCCAGCTCAACATGCGCTGAAATGTCGCAATAGCATTCTCGCCCTCAGCCTGACTCTGGTGGTTGCCTACAACACTCGTCTTACCGCTGCGCCTGCCATGACCGTCGCACAAGCGCTTACCGATTCATCCTCCGGTCGCGCAGAAAGCACCCCGGAGCGCACTCGCCTCCACATCACACCCTTCAACCCTGACTTGCTGAAGACCTTTGTCCCCTCTTCCATTCTCCCGCACGCGTCGGGCATATCATACCACTCCGTGCAGACTTTCCCGGAAAAGGGCTTCGGCTTCGTCGAGATACCCACCATGGAAGCACAAAAGATCAAGAAGAAGTTCAACGGGTCGATTCTGAGGGGCCAAAAGGTGCGCATTGAGGACGCGCTTCCAGAAAAAAGAAAACGAGTGCTTGAAGATATACAAGCGGACGCCGCAGCGGAGGAGCCAGACAGGAAGGCTAGAAAGAAGGCGAAGAAGGCCAAGGCCAAGGACGGTGTTCTCTCTGGAGTCGAGTTGCCGGACGGCCGCAACGTCAAGCGCGGCTGGACTGAGCCAGAGTCTTCCACGAAGCGCAAAAGCAAGGACAAGAAGGAAAAAGACAGCAAGAAGAACAAGTCACAGTCATCCAAGTACACGACGGAGCCAGAAGTGCTGTTCAAGACAAAGAGGCCTCCGAATACTGTTCCGCTGGTCAAGGCCGACAAGGCCGTGGAAAACCCCAAAAAGTCGAAAAAGTCCACCGGCGAAGTTGTTGTGCACGAATTCGCCAAGACTACAAAGCATGCCGCATTCTTAAAGAGCAACCAGATCGCCAAGGATGCCAAACATACGGCCGAGTATGTCGAGGGCCAAGGCTGGGTCGATGAGGAGGGAAATATTGTGGAACCCGAGTCAGACAAGCGTCGCAGGCGCAAGGAGGCTGAAGCTGAAGCCGCTCGCAAACGTGCTGAGGCTATTGCCCTGAAGACGCGCAGTAGTTCAGAGACAAGCAAAAGGAAGACTGCCCTCGAACGCGCGGAGGAATTGGAGGCTCGGAAACAAGCCTCGGCGGCTGACACAAAACGCCAGGACATCTCTGAGGGTGAATCAGATGATGCCTCGTCAGTTGTTTCTTCAAGCTCCTCCAATGTGAGCAGCATTGAAGATGAAGCCCCTGAAGATTCGGCTTCCGAAGAGTCGTCTTCAGCCGAATCTGATGTCATCAGCCAGCAGGAAAAAGATGGCGAGGCTGCGCCAAAAGAGGCCGTTGACACTGAAATGGCTGATGCAGTGGTTGAGGCAACTGACGACGCCGGAAACGCGCCAGCAGAAGTCCATCCCTTGGAGGCGCTCTTCAAGAGACCCAAATTGCCTGATTCAGATGCACCGTCCAAGCTCACTCCAATCAACACCTCGTTCAGCTTCTTCGGAGGAGATGCTGACGAAGAAGCCAATGAGGAACAAGTAAATACGGATGCGCCACTCACTCCATACACGCGGCAAGACCTGCAGGTACGCGGCGTTCGAAGTGCAGCGCCAACGCCGGATACCGCTGCCGTGGGCAAGAAATTCTGGCGGGACGAGATGGACAAGGATGACGAAGATGTTGAAGACAGCCTACTCATGCATTATGATGTCAATGCAGTGCCGGTAAGATCGAAACATGCTGACGCCGCCCAAGAAGAAGGTGCTGGAGAGGAGGAGCAAAGCGAGTTTGCAAAGCACTTTTGGGAGCATCGCGGCGAGTACAACCGGGCTTGGAAGAAGAGGAGAAGAGAGTCGATGAAGGCGCAGCGACAGAGAGAGAACAAGAGGCTTGGTAGAAAAGTGGTCTAGACGTCACGAGAAGGTTGACATGGCGGGTTGCCGCAAGCCTGTCATTGCCACTGTGTACGTAGGCCACATGAAAGTCGCGTGGTTGGGAGTTGTGCAAATGCAAGCCTATTTTTGGGAGCTCCACAGGCGCAGAAGCGTCGCACGATCCGAATTATTCGAGATTGTTCAGGCGTCGACGATCTCCGTTCTGATTGCTTTTCTTTCGCAGTCTCTTGGCACCGGTCTCCTATTTGCGAGCAAAAAGTCTCGGTTTGATGGCACATGCCCGCCTTCAACCCCCGATAATGGCTGATTGCGTCTTGTTGCTTTTCCCCAAGGCCCCAAAAATTCTCGAACTTGGACACTCGGCGCCACCGTCTTGACAGACTTTTGGCCCAACTCTCATCTACGGCCGAAGCTTGTTATAGTTGGTGTTTAAAACAAGGCTGATCGCCATATTAAATCAGAGTCGACGGTAGTGCTGCATCATGCACTAGCAACTGGTTGGTATCCCAAGGCCGGGGTTTGATTGACAGCGACTTTTGGTCGGGCCGCGATTGCGAGTGCTACCAACCTCGACGCCATGACAACCTGTACGACCAAAGGGCCGCCCGCTGAAAGTGTGGGCACATATCCGTCTTCTGGGCCAAAAGCGCCATGTAAGCTTCTCCCGTCCATCAGAGTTTAGTCACTCGGCTCGATCCACTGACAAATTTCTTGAAGAAAGAGGCAGAGGTCACGATTAGGTTTGGAGGGGTTTGTGTAGATTTGCTTGCTTTCTTTTCCGCGTTTTCATTGCTTCTTCGAGGAACAGTAACAGGACTTTGGGGGCTCATCTCACCAGGGCCACGGCTTATTTGCCGAAACGGCAATCGTCCGAGGCCTTTGATTCAGTGTGGTGTTTTCCATGTTGCTGTTGCTAGTCGTGCTGGAGTGAAATGCAAATGGGACAAAACTACCTGACATCATCTTTGTCTACATCCTACCCACAACACCTCATTTTTTTCTCCACTCCTTTTGTGTAGCTCACTGTCTTTCTCTGTTTTTTGGTCCCTGCATGTAATTCCTTCAGCCTGACCTCTTCCACGTAGTGTGTTACCATTGTCGTCTCACTCCACCTTTCCGTTCCCCCGTCGTCGAGCCCAGCTGGTGGCATCCCACGTTTTTCACTGTTACAGAGGCACTCGAACACCCTTGCAAAACAGCTGACAGGCGCTGCGCAAATTACTGCTATGGCGGACTCTCGCCAGCCTTCCCTCATTGGATCAGTCGCGTCGAGTACAAAGAGTCTTTACGTCCCAAGACTCGTCGACAGCTTCCTCTTGCAATCAAACTCAACATTCTCCGCACCAGCACCTGAGGTCTATCTCGCCCGTCCTCAGACCCCAAGTCGCTCCCTTGAACAATCTCCCCCATGCTTTAATCTCCAAAAGGCTTCCAAAAGACTCTACTGGGCCGTTGGATTAACCCAACTGTCCCTCATTTCATCAACCGTCGCACTTGTTCTATTGGCCCAAAGAGCAGCGGCGCAGAGTCCGAAATCCACTTCATTGATTGCTTGGTTCACAGCATCAAGCATCCTTACGATTGCTCTAGCGCTCACTGTTGGGATCATGTGGAACCAACGCAGAAAGAGACGTTGGATGCAACGGAAACCCAGTATCCTGGGATTCGAAAAACAAAATGAGATCCATCCTCAAGACACTGCGCGGAGCGGCCGCAAAAGGACATTTCTCAACCGCCTCATGAACTCTTCTTCTCAAGTCGACGTCGCCAGCAATACGCCCATGTCCGAGATGGACCAACCTCCGAAGACTCCTCCATGCTCTCGACGCGCTCCAACGTCCCGTGGTAGCGTCTCACCTGCGCGCACCATGGACAGTGATAGTAGCCTTGCTGGCGAAGGCTACGAGCTCCACTACATCCGGTCAGCACTCTCCTCGCCCTCTGAGGAGCTACCGCCCTCGCCAACTCGGTCGGTCGACACACCCAGGCGGCCAACCCCCGTGAGACTTCCACCTCTTCGCACTGACTCTCATACCTTGAGGCATGGTTATAAATCATCGGTGTCTCTGGACAACAGCCAGTTGGAGTCTCGCTTTGGCCCCACCATCATCGACGACGACGGCGACGAGGTCCAGCGAATGGGCCCTCCTCCTGCCAGTCCTGCTGGGTCCGCCGGAGGCTACTCAGATGGGGAGCTCTATCGTCATAGCATCAAACCAGTGCCGCCGCTCCTGCTCCACGAGCGCTCATGGCTTGCCCTCTCGGCTCGCGAAGACGTCTCTCCGCTCGATAACCATCATTGTGGCTACAATTGCCCCTACAATCGCCACAATGGACGCCGAAACTACAGCCCTCCGTCCGGCCTCGGCTCGCCGAACGAAATCAATTCGCTCTACGCGCAGCTTTCAGCTGCCTTTGAGAACCCCAAACACCGCAATCGCCACCGCAACCACAGACACGCCCATGCCTACGACCAGCCCTTTGCCCCTGAGCTGACGAGTCGCTTCAGCCCGGGTTCCACCAGCGCCAGCAGCAGTAGCGGTCCCGCGTCGCCTGCGTCGTCGAGCCCAACGTCCGATGAGCCCTCTGTGGCGGCGTCGTTGGACATGCTGTCGCCGATAGTGTACGGGGTCGATGTGGCGCGCGACGTCGAGGTGTTTTCGGCGCCACGTAGCATGATTTCACTCGAGACGCTGCCGGTCCCGCCACCGCAGTCGTCGTCCAAGGTTAATCTGTCCGAGGCACGCGCGTCACGGACGACTGCGGCGTCGGTGTCGGCGTCGCCGGCCTTGTCTCAGTCGCGGCCACAGACTGCGCTGCAACTGTCTCTGTCATCCAGGAACAGGTTCGTCGACGCCGAGGAGCAGCAACGGCCTGCTGCATGGGAGCGCAGTGGCAGACCCAATGAAGTCGAGGAAGCGGACAACATTTTTGTTGGGTTGGCAAACTCGCCGCCGTCATCGCCTTCTATGTGCTTGGAGACGACTGCCCAGACGGAAATCTATGGGGGCGGCAACTACTCAGAAGACGTCTGGCCCAGACACACGTCCTCAGCGGTTGTGTTGCCCCTCGCTGACCGTTTCCAAACAAACAACCCCTATTTCCCTGCTGCGAGTGCTGCGTCGCTTCCATCTTCGGCGCAGACTGCGTTTGGCACGCCATCCATCGGCGCCCCTCTGGCCCGGCAGCCGGCAGTGCCGCAGCTTGGGCCGCCTTTCTCTCCTAGATCATCGACACCAGACAAACGAGGGCGTGGTGGGATTTCCAAGACTCTGAGCGTGGTTGTGCAGGGTCTGAGTCTGTGGAATAGGAGGAAAGTCGGTGGCAGCGCGAACGGCGAGAAGGGGAAGGCAGGATTCCTTTGATAAATGCGTTTCGTAATGCTTCTATGAAGAGAAGGGGGAGACTGTAGAGGATGGAAAGGGAAGCAGCGCTGTTTTGATGAACATTGTTTTTTTGCTCGCGCACGAAAAGAAAAATCGCTCTATCCAACCTCTAAGAACTTCATCCAGTGTAAATGTCAGAAGGGAAAAAAGCCGCCCATCGTTTTGTGTTCTTCTCTCTTGAGCCGTTAAGTCTTGTTCATATCACTGACACGCAGTGTCCTTACTCTTTCCACCACATCACCGTCTCCCCAAGTCAATGTCCAAGCACTTGACGCACCTCTGATCACCATCCGGCTTTGCGCCATCTTCGATGCCAAAGAAAGGCTTAAACGCCACATCGACCACGTCCTCCATCAGTCCCCTGACAAGGCCCTGCAGCTCGTCGCCCGTCTGCCTGAAATCCGGAAACGCGTTGATTTCGAGCAGGAACGCGTCACCGCGCTCGTCGACCATGAAGTCGACGCCGAACAGCTCAAACGCCGACGGCAGCGGCTGGAAGTGGATCATCATGCCGCGTGCGGCGGCCTCGAACGCGGCGCCCGTGACGGCACAGATTTGCGAAAAGACGGCGTCCTTCCAGCCCTTCGGAAGCGTTGCGACGTCGTTGGGAAGGTCCCAGTATGCACGCACCGAGCCCTCGCGGGCGTCGCTGCCCTGGATGCACGTGTTGGTGAGGTGCGCGCGCAGGTCCTGCTCATCGGCGGCCCAGGGCGGACTGTAGGGGGCGGCGGCGAAGAGAGCGAGCATGGGTCGGTAGACAAAGACTTTGAGCGCTCCAACTGCGAGGACGTAGGTGCGGATGTGGAATTTGCGGCCGTCGAAGGTCAGGGGCGGGTCGATGTAGGGCTGCGCGATGAAGTGGCGCAGCTGCGACGTGATGATGTAGTCCTTTTGCTCCGTCTTGACGTCGATCTTCCGGTTGGAGAAGTCGGAGAACTTGCTGCCGTTCGTGGTCGCTAGGGAAAAGGGAGTGAGGGGTGTTGCTGTCGCGTCGCTGCGGGCACCTGAGCTGTCGATGCCGTTTGCTTCGGCGCGGATCGTCACGTTGAGCTCGCCCTCTGACGGTCTCTTTTCGTGGGCTCCTTCCGTCTCCAAATCCGACTCTTCGTCGACTTCTGAGTCTGGTCGCTCTGCCTCCCACTCTTCGAAAATGGATTGCAATTCTTCTTCTGTGCTGAAGAGACGGATTCCCTGGCCGCGATCGCTCATGCCTGGCTTCAAGATCCACCACTCACTTTCCTTTGGCTCCTTGTCCTCGTTTCGGGCGAAACTCTCGCGGAGGTCGAATGCTTCAACGAGCGCATCATCCAGGAATTCGGCGTAGTCGAGTTCAAAGTCAACGCTGGGCTTGACATGGGATTTGAGAAGGGAATCTGGATGCTTTACGATCCAATTCGACACGGTCGTGGAAAGGTAGTGCTTTCTGATGAGAGCCTTCCTGATGACGTAGGCATTGATCATAGAGTTTGGCGAATCGACCGCCCTGTCAAAATCGATGGATTCATAGTCTCGGAATTGGAGCAGGGGCTTTGCCTCGCCAGCATGTTCGTCGAGAGATTTGATGAGCGTGTATGAGTCTTTTGGTAGGCGCGAGGCTAGGGCATCGAGGATCAAAGGTTGAACATATTGGTCTTCGTAGTCCACCAGCGCCGAGATGGTCCGGTCTGATGCAGACATGTCGGTGTATGCGTAGGTGGCGCGGCTACCGGAAAGAGCTGGCACGATTGCAGGTTAGGATTGCACAGAGATTTGAAAATGATTTAAGGTGAAAGGTGAGTGGGCAGTTGTGGAGCTTGAAGAGGGACGAGGAAATTTTTGTGGCAACAAAATAGCCTTTCAAACATCGATGGCAGGAAAACGTTGGCCGGCAAAGCACTGGGGAATTCGGGGAACATAACGTGTACAACTTGATGGAGTAACAAAACGGGGAAAAGCTACCGTGGACTGCCTTGTTTCAGCTTGGTGTCGACGAGATCAGATGTTGTCGAGGGCTGTGGATGGAGAAGTTGTTGGATCTTCCAAGTTCCGGGTCTGAGGTCCACTAAAGGGCCGAGCGGCCCTCCCGCTGATCCACTGCTGCACAAGCCTGCAAGGGACAGACAGACACCTCACCCAACTCCACAACTTTTGCTTCTTTTGGCCAAGTTTGGCGCCTTGCGCATAAAATGCGCGATCCGAAGCATGCACACGGCTCCAGTTTTTCGCCGGACTTTGTCCACCCCCACGTCTGCAAGCTGCAAGGCTAAAAGCCGACGATGCTTGGCACGCCGGCGATATGGAGTTGACTATGAGCCATGGGCACCTTGCGATCTAAAGCCCTGGAGATCAAACCGTCGAGGGGGAGATATCTTTCGACGAAGCGGCGCGAACCATTTGTGCTACGACCTCCTGTGTTACCATCTTGAACGCCTTAACCTAGTCCTGGGATAACACTTTAAGCTTGTTTGATTTTGCCGCCTCTTCGAAAGCCGTCTTTTCCTTCTTCTCGACCTCCCAGCCATGACAGTGACTTCAAAGGATGAATCGCGGTCATGTCCACCTATCAGTCGTGCGCACCCCGGATTTTAGAAATGACTGATACAAAGTCACTCGGGCATGAATCGGGACATTGGCGAATCAGAGAGAGATTTCTTCGGCACCTTCCTGGCCTTTTGGCTTTTGACGGACCAGGCCTCGACTATAGAGAGCCAGAGCAGCTGCTCTGTTGAGCAAGATCTGCTGGCAGCCCTCATTGGCCTGCATGATTATCTCCAAGCTCCAACTGCACCAATCTTGCTCTATGACGTCCTGTTTCTCATGAGGCTGAGGCCTGACGATTGCCATGTTTGGATATCCCCCTTGCTGATTACGGCGGAAATGCCTTTTCGCATGCCAAATTGATCAGCTGTTTCCAAAACACTGTTCCAAGTGGTGCCAGATAAGCCCAACTCCAAGGGGCTATTTCGACGGCTTCTTGGCGAAGAACGAGCTGAGCTTCATCATGCCCGAGGTGTTCGTCTTGGCAAGGGCCTTCACTCCCCGGCTTTGGCTCTTCTTCTTTGCGTCCTCTTCTTCCTTCTTTCGTTTCTTCTCTGCCCGTGCTTCGGCTTCCTCCTCGTCTATCCCGCGCTTTCGACTGATGTTGTCTGACAGAGAGCGGAGCGCCAATGCCTCAGACCTCAATGATTCTAGGTACTTGAGATGTTGGTCCAAGGGCTCAAAGTCGATGAGCTTGGATGACGATATGTTTGCTTTGATATGGCTTTGAAGGGTGGCGGGGAGGTAGGACGTCGACATGAAATCGAGAGCCGTACGTAACCGCAGCAGCTGAGGAACACCTTCCGGCGCGGATATTGGGGGCTTTGTGTCTACATATGGCTTTGCTTCTTCGGGAGAGGCAGGTATCGATGTGTGCGTGGTCAAAGCGCTCCCTTCGGAAGCTGCAGTTGTTTGAGTGTCGAAGGTGGTGGTTTGACTGTCCTCGTTTTCCGGAGCTTCTCCACCAGCATCAGCATCAGCATCAGCATTTTCAGCTGCGATCACTGTGCTCTCTTCTCTTTTGATGCTCATGATGGGAACTTCAAGCGCTTGTCTGACAAACTTGTCCTCCATGGATGCCGGCAGTCCGCTGGCAACAATGCGCTCCGCTTTTGATAGCAATTCTTTGGCGAGTTTTTCGCTCGACAACCTATACATCTTTTCCTCCCCGGCATCCGCCGTATCACATGCTGCTGCCAATCTGTCTTCCAAATGTGCCCTGAATTTTTCATTGCGAAGGAGAACTCGCAGGTGTGAAGATGGGCTCCCCAGAGCATCCAAGTGATCCTCGACAGAGAGGAAAAACCTTTTCTCCGATTGTTTTCCGGGAGACCAAAGTGCTGGGAGCAGGAGGAAAAGCGCGTCGAGCGGAGTAGCTACAAATAGATCCGGGCTCTTTACTGCATACCCCTTGCTGAGAGAGTCTGCCGAATCCTGTTTGCCGTCTCCGGCAGCAGTGTTCTGTTCTAAACCTTCTAGCAAGGGTTCAACATTTTTCCTTTCCGGACTCTGAGGGGCTAGCAGCCAGCTTCGTGGACTAGTCTTTGGCGCGGCTATCCTGGTAAATTCGAAAAACCCTTGGTCTGGGCAGCAAAAATACCGGTTTTCCTGGGCTGTCGCCGGGTTCGGAAGCGTAACGATTTGCGCATCGGGCGATGAATTCTGTGGTAGTATGAAGAGTTTGGGAGGGTTAGACACGCCAGCCGGAAGAGTTGGCGCTGCAGGGGTTGCGTCGTCGGCGTCTTGTTTGGGAGCCGATTGCTTTTTCGAGCGTGTTTTCATATCGATCAGGGCGATCCAATGACCCAATCCCAAGAAGGTGGAAGTAAGAGGCTGTTTGCGCTGAGCGGAGAGGTTGATTGTGGTGGAGAGAGAAGACGTGAGGGACGCGTCGTAAATGAAGACGCGAGCGCGGCACAGGACCCACCTAGCAATATCCCTGCCGTCCCTGGGCGCACCAGCGACACCCTTCCCTTAGCTACAGTGCACAAACAAAACACCGTCCTAACAACCACCCTCGCCCGAATCTGCGAGACTTTGTGCGCCGCCAACTTTGGCCATGGTTTGCGACTCGCGCACGCTTACAGATTTGTCGGTGTTGACTGTGCTCCTCGACTATCCGAGCGTCGAGAGATGATCGTTCGCGAATCCGCAATGTCGCATGGTAGTCGCCCACACTGAAAGCGCCCTCTTTCCACACTCTAATTCGTACCAGTACCCTCTAGAAACCAGCCTGAATGGCCACCGAGATCACCGCACCAGGCGCTCATGAGCTCCCCGAGCGGACGCAAGAAATGGCAGCAGCGTCAGCTCGAACAAACTTCTCCCTCGCCCTCTCCGGCCAAGCGCGGCTCACGAGCGTCGCAGCTACTATCTGACGCCGGAGACATCGGCGACGATGAAGACGAAGACGAAGAGACGCTTCAGCTGAAGCTCCAGGCGATCGAGGCGCGGCTGAAGCTCAAAAAGCTGCAGGCCTCAAAATCCAAACAGCCGACCGAGCCGCAGACCGTACCAGACGACAAAAGATATGGCATGTTTAGTCCGAGCTCAAGGGCACGGCGAGGGAATACCAGCGTACCGGCTCAATCCAATCGCACAGAGCCAGCGGTCCAAGTTCCGCTTTCGCCGACCCCAGATCGCAGGGCTCCACCGAACGCTGTTTCGCCAGCAAAGCTGCTCGGCATCGACAAAGGGCTGCGGGCGCAAGACGTCTCCTTGAAGCGCCCAGCAGTTCCCAAGTTCAACCCTAGCGCACCTAGGGCCGGTTCCGCGTCAAGTCATTCCCGGACGAGTTCGATGGCCAGCCAAAATTCCACTCCGAACTTCCAGAAACCCAAGTCGTTTAGCGAGCGATTAGCAGAGAGTCGCTCCAAGTCGAACGAAAAACAGGCAAAAGATGAACGGATTGAGAAGGCGAGGACGCGTGGATTTGGTCTCAGTGCGACTGAAATGGCTAGACAAGAATCGCGCCCGCCCTCACAACATTCAAACGAGAGCGTCACCCGTTCGTTTGAAAGCCGACCGAAATCCATTCTCAAGGATCCCACACGGGAATTCCAATCCTCCGACACAAGGAACAACTCCTTTACTTCAACCACCAACGGCATTAGACCTGCGTCGCGTCAAGCACCTCCCCAAAAGACCCCTGCTTCAAAAACAACGGAACGACCAAAATCTTTCTCTGGCTTTAGCGAGAAAAAAACTGCCCCCGAGGAGAATGACGCAGCAAATGAGAAGGAATGCTTCGAGACCTTTTCCGGATTCCATCTTTCCCGGCGCCAAATCTCTCACAACATCCTCGCACGAGCATTTGACAAAAAGGAACTTTTCCCGCTTCCCCGCCTACTCTCCACCGTAAAGTCCCCCGATTACGAGCCCCCAGATGTGGAAGCAGACTTCGTTGTTCTAGGAATCATTTCATCGAAAACTACGCCTCGAGACACACGCAACGCCCAAAGGACAGCTTCTGGAGCAGAACCTGAAGACGGTGGACCCAACCGATCCAAGTTCATGATTTTGCGTCTTACGGACTTTAAGTGGGAAGTTGACTTGTTTCTATTCGAGGAAGCCTTTTCCCGTTTCTGGAAGCTCACGCCTGGCACTGTCATTGCAATCTTGAACCCGGGGATCATGCCTCCTCGCGACAAGGCCAATGGACACTTCTCGCTCAAGCTGAACTCAACTGACGACACAATCCTCGAGCTTGGCACTGCCCGAGACCTCGGGTTTTGCAAAAGCATCAAGGCCGATGGCCAACAGTGCAGCCACTGGATTGATCAGCGAAAAACGGAATACTGCGATTTTCACGTTTACTTACAGCTTGAGAAGACGAAGAGCGGTCGAATGGAAGTCAACACTATGACAGGCTTCGGTAAGGGTCCTCGCTCATCCCGCTTCGAGCCATCCAAGAAATACGACTCTGGCCAAGGCAAAAGATATGACAAGTATCTCAAAGAGACAATGTACATCGTGCCCGACGGCCGCAGTACAGCCGACAAACTCGACCACGACGAGGATGCTTGGAATCGGGGCATGAGCCGCGAAGAGCTTCACCGTAAGCGCCTCGCGGAAAAGGAGCGAGAGCGCGAGCTTGCTGAGAAGCTTGGAAAGATGGGAAACAAGGTCGGCAGTGAATACATGCGTGTAAGAGGCGCGACCTCTGCGGCTAGCAATCACAATGGAAGTCAAAGCAGACCCCGGCCAAGCTCGGCCACAAGCACCACGTTGACGACACAGCAAAGTGCTGCTGCAGCACAAACCCGACCCCGGAGTCGTACAAACACGCCCTTTGATGATCCCTTCGTCACTGCCGGCGCAGAGCACCGTGACGGCCCTCCACCTCCTGATGCTGCTGCCCTTGGACTGCTGGGAAAGCGTGCCGCAGACGTCTCTCTTGCTCCCGTCAAGCGCAAACGCGCTGCTGGTACCACCGCATCTGCGAGGTCTGGTTCTGCTGGCACGTCCACGCAAAGGTCGGAGCCGATGGGCTGGGGAGGGGCAAAAAAACGCGGGCTTTTACTCAGTCCATCCAAAATGCGTCCGGCAGGTGATGACAGTGGTAGCAGACGTGTAGACGAGATGCTCGCCTTGCGGCAGGGGAGCAGCAAAGGCAATGCCCCCGGTGGTGCCATTGCAGCGAAGGCGACCAACGGCAGCACTGCTGCTTCTGGCGACAAGGAAAAGCCTGCCCTGAGGATCGCGACCGACGAAGCGTCTGTGTCTAGTTTCGATAGCCAGAGTCAGAGCCCGGTCAAGAAGAAGGCGCGGCTGGTGATCGAAGGCAAAGGCATCCGGGAGCCGGGCCGCGATAGCCTGGGAGTGGCTGCGGGCAAGAGGTTGTTGTCCGCTGCAGGAGACACAGATGACGATGACGACTTGGAGATTATTTGAAGCAATACCGTGTGCTGTCTTAGTTGGATTTGTCGACCTTGTTTGGAACTGCTGCCGGCGAGCGAACACTGCTTGGATTTTGCGCGTCTATTCAAGAAAGAAAGCAATTCGCGGTCATCTTGACTGCAGACTGAATGCGGAGCTAGGGCGAGTTTACGTCGGTCGGCCGGACTGGCTTGACGAACACCCTCCTCGCAGTCGCCCGTCCAAGGTGTTTGGTACAAGTGGTGGTATCAAAGTGGGCCAGTATGTACTTGTACAGGCGTCAGTCATGTTTCTGTTTCCTCTATTTTCGGTCCAGCCAGCAGTCCAAAACTCTTTCTTTTCTCCAATCTTCTTCTCAATCTTGTTGTTTCGTCACGGAGCATGCATTTTTACAACTTACGGCTCTCCTCCTGTTCTCCTTCTTCCCTTGTTATCGATGCCATCATCCTAGTCTCTCCTCGCCCGCCTCTTTGTACGATATGATATCCCGCGTTTCTGGTTCATGGTTCGATGATACAGACAAACGCAACGCAAACGCAAGAGTATCTTATTTGTCTAGTTTCATAGTTCAGTCTCGTTGTCTGTTTATTGTCCTCGCCTGTTTGCTCCGCAAGGCGGAAAAGAGAGAAAAAAGAAGAGTCGCAGAACACACAAAGTAAAGCGCAACAAAGCAACTTGATCAGCAGCAACATCAATAGCAGTAGCAACATACTTTTCAACTATCCACTCGCCAAGTGGATACGCACTTGCACAGCAATGGCCCTGAATTTTCACCCCTTTCTTTCTGAAGGAGTAAAGTCACTCACTAGACCGCATTTCACATTGTCTCAAATAATAGCCCGCTGTCATGGCAAAACGAGAGGCGTCAAAGGGCGCAAAAAAGTCGGAAGGACATGCCCGTCTTGGCAGCACAAGCGGGGCGCACCGAAGCGTTGTGGGTTGCGAGTGCACGCAAAGGGAAGGAAGCTATGGCCACGCGCTGCTCCGCGCCCAAGATACGCCCTGGGACCTGGCCTACTTTTGACATCTGGCATCCTTCATGGACTACTCATGACTTAAGGAGCTTGGGAAGCGTCGCGCAGGCGGGCGCTGCAGCGACGCAGCTTTGAGCTGCTTAAGCAGACCGATAAACAGATGGGCGACGCTAAAGGAGGAACATTGGTATCTTATCATCCTCATCATCGTCATCATCCCACTTTTCGCAACTCTTCTGCATCCTGCCGAGACCGCTGCCCCTCCCACCGCAAACAGACCCCGACGTTGGTTTGCTCATCAGTCATGTTTATCAACAGCATGACCTGACTGATGGACAACTAAGGCGGCCGCGGCAGGGGCTTGCGCTCTTTGCCCGGCCGGGCACTTATCAACGACTCGACCCGCGCAGCCACGTCAGAGCGCCGCGATTAATTACTGGAGAGTATATAAGTGATATAATCTGCAGATCAGGCAAAACTGGACCCTGAGCCACTCTTCTCTCTTCGCCTACCCAGCTTCTAGTATCCTCTCCCAGTAGAGAAATAGAGCTGCTGCTACGCATCTGTATCGAGCTTTGCTTCCGCTTTCGGCACGACTATCAGCACACTCCACCATGCCCTACCCTGTCGCCATCAACAAGCCATGGCAAGAAGTGGCCGCCAGCCTCCAAGCGCATCGCGACGCGACCATAGCCGCGGTACAACCGCCGCTACCCCCGTTGCCCTCTTCGGTGCCGCGCAACACTATGGGCCTCGCAGCCCAACTCCTCACGGGCGACGAAGTCGCCATCACCGAGACGACCCCTGAGGCGCTGCTATCGCAGCTGTCCGCGGGCAAGCTGTCCAGCACGGCCGTGACGTCGGCCTTCCTGCGCCGCGCCGCGCTCGCCCAGGCGGCCACAAACTGCATCACGGAGCTGCTGCCGGAGCGCGCGCTGGCGCGGGCCCAGGAGTTGGATGCACACCTTGCGCTCAAGGGCACGCCCGTCGGCCCGCTGCACGGGCTGCCCATCAGCGTCAAAGAGCACGTCACCATGGGCGGCGGGCTCAAGACGAACGCGGGCTTCTGCGCGTGGGCTGAGCACGAGGGCCCCAATGCCCTCATTCTGAATTACCTGTGGGATGCGGGCGCCGTCTTTTATGCGCGCACGACGCAGCCGCAGACACTGATGCACCTGGAGACGTCGAACAATGTTTACGGCGCCTCGGTGAATCCGTTCAACACGGCGCTGACTTGCGGTGGTTCGTCCGGCGGAGAGGGCGCACTAGTTGGGTTCCGCGGCAGCTGTTTGGGCATCGGGACTGATATTGGCGGCAGTATCCGCAGTCCTGCGGCGAACCAGGGGCTCTGGGGACTGCGGCCGAGCGCGCATAGGTTGCCCAACACTGGGACTACGTCGACGATGCTGGGAGAAGAGCAGATTGTTCCAGTCATTGGACCGATCAGCACGTCTTTGGAGGGTGTCAAAGTCTTCACCAAGACCCTCATTGACCAAAGACCGTGGCTGAAGCAGCCAGACCTGATCCCTATCGGTTGGAGAGACGACGTGCAGTGGCTGAAGAAGAATGACAAGGGAGCCAAGAAGCTCAAGATTGGCATTCTGTGTGATGATGGTGTCGTGCGGCCGCATCCACCTGTGCTGAGAGCAATCAATGAGGTAGTGGACAAACTCAAGGGCGTTGATGGCGTCGAGATTGTCGAGTGGAAGCCGTACAAGCACGACCTGGCCTGGGACGTGATCGTAAGCATAACGCCCAAACCGTGATATCTGGTTCGACTAAACGACTGACGCTTGACAGGCCAGACTCTACTTTTGCGACGCGGGCCGCGAAGAGCTGCAGGCTATGGAGGCGTCTGGAGAGCCTCCACGCCCTCTGACCAAGTTCATCCTGCATGAAAACTCCCACGTGCCAAAGCAGGCGTACACGGCGCCGGAGATATGGAAGTTCACCAGAGACCGCGACTCTTACCGCACCCAGTATGCCGCGCATTGGAACTCGACCGGTGGCGCGGATGGATCAGACATGGTGGACGTGATCCTGTGTCCGGTTGGACCGGGGGCTGCTCCGCCGCTCGACCAGTCCAAGTACTGGGGTTACACCTCGCAGTGGAATCTGCTAGACTACCCGGCGCTCGTTTTCCCGGTGCGTTGCACACCTCCACGCTTGGTGCTTCCGATTTGCGTCTAGATTGCTGACGAATTGCAGGTCTCGCAGGTCGACCCGGCCGTTGACGTTAAGGACGAGGCGTACAAGCCACGGAACGAGCAGGACGAGTTCAACCACAAGCTCTGTACGTATTACCATGCGGGATCTTCCATGATGGTGGGCAAGAGACTGATTCGAGAGCAGACGAGCCAGAGGTGTATCGCGACGCGCCTATTTCGTTGCAACTGGTGGGACGGCCGCTGGACGACGAAAAGGTCATTGAGGCCATGGAACTGATTGTTGAGAAGACGGGATTGCCGTTTGCTGGCTTTGGCGTGAAGAAGGACTAAGCGACGTAAGCGCGAGCCGACATGCCGTAGTGAAGTGGACGCAGGAGGTCGTCGTCGAAGACGCGTTGGCACGCGCAAATGATTTTTGAAAGGTGTTTCGGGGAGACAAATGATAGACAGGCAGACACAAGGATACGACGACACGTTGCCCCGCCGCTCTTTGGGCACGTGCAGTCAATTCGCCGAAAGCGGAAATCGCAAGCGCTAGCAACGTGACCACATCTTTACCACATCTTTTGCCTTTGCCTCTGACCTCTTCAGGCCCTGCGAGACGCCGCCCAAAACGGCCCTTCGTACCATCGCAGGTCCGCTTTTGATAGCCCTCCCGGTTCGGCCGCATTCGGTTTTGCATCCGAGGTCCAGGGTCAGGGAAAGAAAGGGCAAGCTGTGCGAGAGAGCCACGAGCCGCGCTTCTTGTCAACCCCATTTTCCTTCCAACGGCAGACACGTCAACCTCGCGCAGCACACCAAGCAAAGAATAATCCGGAAGGGGTTGCGCGGAATAGTCTGGACGGGCCTCGAGGTTGATCCCCGCATTGATCCTCGTCCGCCGCCAGCCAGCCGAGCGGCCCGCGTGCAGTCGCCAAACCCCCCCCCCCCCCCCCCCTTCCAACAACGGAATTTCCTCTTTGGGAAATGCCGTCGCTATCGTTAACTTCGACGCCGGCGCCGACGTCTCCTCCGAAAGCCACCCCACCAGCCGGGACCCAAAAGCCTTACCCCGCGGGTCTTGATATGGAGCCGCAACACTAGTCGTGGACATTGACCAGTTGACATCCACGCCCTTTCAGGCATGCCGGCGGCTGGCTGTCGTGAGTGGTGGGTAGGCCAGAGATCTGGGAAGCCACTTTTTTCTTTGCTGCACATTGTGTGGTGCCAACAGGGTTGTTGAGGCTGGCGCCGCGTGACAGCCAGGTACGCATTGCGCGTTGTTCTAATTGGGAATGAGCAAACGCGGTCGAGTGGCGGCTCCGGACGCCCTTTGAGCTGTACGCATCCATTCGACGTGACAATGTCGTCGAGTTGATATAAATTCCCGCTCCCCAATCTTGCTCTCTTTTGGGTCCCCTCCCAAGTACTCCCACTTGCTCGTCCTTGGCCTCTTCTGCCACTCTGACAGCGTCTCTGCTCGCCAATCTCCTTGCATCGATTCTTGCGATAGCTCCAAATCGTGTGGTGCAGACCAGTCATTGTCCCTCGACCACCGTCGCAACTCGCTGCTCAGTTCGTCCAAAGCATTTGTTTGAGCCCCAAATTGCTCCTTTCTCCAGTATGCCGCCATCCCCGATCCCCCACAGCATGCTCCAGCGCATCCCTGGATTTCTGCGGCCGGCATCTTCGTTACTCAGATCCGCGCTACCAGCGGCGGCCACAAAGCCTCAAAGACACGCATTCAGCACCTGCGCGCCATTGCGGATCACGTCGAGGAGACCGACCGACAATGCTCCAAGAGCCGCCGCAGCAGCGCCATCTCCACCATCCGCTGACACAAACAGTAGCAGAACAGCATACCTAGGCACGATGAAGCGACTTCCAGAGTTCAGCTTGGCGGGCAAGGTCATCCTGGTCAGCGGCGCGGCCAGAGGTCTCGGGCTGGTGCAGGCCGAAGCTTTGCTCGAGGCTGGCGCAACAGGTAAAGATCTTCGTCTCGCAAACCATGTTCACGTATTTCAGCAGCTAACCATGCCTTCCCTACCGCAGTTTATGCTCTTGACCGACTCCCGATTCCTTCGCCCGACTTTGCGCCTATCCAAGAGCGCGCACTCAACCATTTGGGCACGGAGCTGCACTACCGTCAGATCGATATTCGGGATGTTCAAGGGCTCAACAAGGTGGTCGGCGAAATTGCAGAAAAGCATGGCCGATTGGACGGATTGGTAGCCGCGGCTGGTATCCAGCAAGAGACGCCGGCATTGGAATACACCGCGGAGGATGCCAACACCATGTTCGAGGTGAATGTGACTGGCTCGTTGATGACGTGCCAGGCCGCAGCAAAGCAGATGATCAAGTTTGGCAACGGCGGCAGCATCGTCATGATTGCGAGCATGAGTGGAAGCCTTGCAAATAGGGTGAGTCTTGCGTTGCGCTCCATCCTCATGACTGGCGCTAACTTGGCTTCAAGGGTCTCTCCTGTTCAGCATACAACTCTTCGAAATCGGCTGTCCTTCAGCTCGGGCGGAGTCTTGCTGCTGAGTGGGGAACATATGGCATCCGCGTAAACACCATCTCCCCAGGATACATTGTCACATCCATGGTTGAGGAACTGTTCAAGCTGTACCCAGAGCGCAAGGCAGAGTGGCCCACTCAGAACATGTTGGGCAGGTTGAGTGCCCCAGAAGAGTACCGTGGAGCAACTGTGTTCTTGATCAGCGACGCCAGTTCATTCATGACCGGATCAGACTTGAGAATAGACGGTGGCCACGCGGCCTGGTAGGCACACAGATAGACAATCAAGACGGAATAGAATGCAGTCGAATTGCTGTTTTTCTTGTCGATTTCAACGTCGGCACAAGCTGCTGGTCATGTACCGCAAGGCTCGTGAGATGCTTTAGGCATATTTCCGTAGCCCAAGTCGCATGTCCGTCTCATTCCCGGACGCTCGTTGTCGCTAATTTCCGGAAGCGTGTCCCGTAGCATATTTATGCTTGGGGTTCAGATGTGCGGCCAAAAATGCCATTCCCGGAAGCATCAAATCTTGTGTCCCGTCTGTAGCAGACGCGGAGCTGCGGGACGAGACCCCCAGCGTTATTCCCGGCCAGCAAACTCCATGATCTCGATTATTCCTCAAGATTTGCACCCCGACGTCTTTCAGACCGCCTCAGCGACGTTTCTGGGTCCAAGCCTCTTCATGAAACCCTTTTCCAGTCCCATCTCTTCCTCAATCGCGTCGTCGGTCTTCTTTTCTCGATCCCGCATCACCAATACCCTTCTAATCAGCGTCGGGTCGAGAAACCGGCGTCCGGGGGCGCTCGGCTTGGCCGCGTTCTCTAGGTCGGCCTCGGCCTCGCGTTGCAGACGATCGCGTGCAGACAATATGGAAAGAGCAGGATTGGGCATGGAGCCCGGGCGGTTGGGCCTGGCGGCGGTGGCAGCAGCGGCTCCTCCGGGCGGTGGAGGCGCGAAAGGGTTGGGGCCAGCAGAGAAGTCTGGCATATTCGACTCGGACGGCCTGCGCGGGTCAAAGGGCGACGTGCTGTTATGCGAGTAGTAGGGGTTGGGTTGGACGGCGCCGATGGAGCGCAGTTTTGCGGCCAGCGCAGGGTCTTGAGCGTCACTTGTTATTGCTGGAATTGTGTCAGAATGGCGAGTCTCGCAGGCATTGTTGAAGGCGGAGGTGGCTGAGCTGAACGTACCTTCATCTTTGGCCTCGCTGGCTTCTGGTGCAGGGTGCACTGTTGGACCAGGTTGCGAGGCGCGAGATGCTGCGGCTGGTGACGGTTTGGGAGAGCGAGTTGCGGCCTGCGAGGCTTGTTTAGGATACACTCGCGCAGCTTTGCCAGCGCTGCGAGAAGCTTTTGAAGCCGAAGATCCCATGTCTGGGCCGTGAAGGTGTTGTGACGCGAGTTGGGCTGAGAGAAATGCAACGGCGAAGTGGAGCAGAGAGAGGCGTTGGATGACGCTGCAGATCGGGAATGAGCGAGGGGACCCTTGCGGTCCAAGCTTATCCGTAATGCGGGACGGCTGATTGGTGGAAATGGTCGTCGATTTCTTCACTTTACTGAGTCCCTGGTTATATATTCTTTCATTGCACAGCAGATACAGTCGTGTTCAATAAGCACGCAAAATTTTCGAATAGATATACAATTAATATAACTATTCCTTGGCTCACTCCCTGTCTTACTACTTAGTTTCTCCCTTAGCCTATTCCTCTTTACGCTGCGCTGAACCCTAGTTTCTATCTAACCAAGGTGGTTATTGGCATTGGGGCAATGGTGAATGCCCAGAAAATCTACTTTGCTCAGGGATAAGCCAGGGAGGAAGCCAAGGGAAAGTTACAATGAACATATCATGTATGTCAGAATTTTGCGTGCTTATTGAATACGACCTGTATGCCGACTCTCATCACATATGCACACCTGACAATCTCTACAGGGCAAAATACCCATCAACAAGAATTTTGACACGTTGTTCCAGCACAAGAGACATGTCTTTCAGCCCTCCGCAGGCTCATCATTAAAGAAAATGCTATAGTGCAACGAGAGATTCCAACCCGAGAGACCAGCCCGAGTCCAACCCCTTAAGCCAAGTAAAGATCAATGGCGTCGAGAATGACGTTGGGCGACAGATACTCGTCGCCCGACGACCCAGAGATGACACTGATGGAGATGGTGTTGTCGCCCTCGACAATGGTGCCCTCGGGAATCGATACCTCGTAAATCTCGCCGTTGCCGCGGTAGCCACCGCGGGTCACGCCACGGCTGTCGATCTTGGTCGGGGCCGCGGGGGCGTCGGCCTTGTAGCTGTTGATGGTGGCCTGGGGCCTGCCGCCGGCAAAGGAGAGCGTGGTGCCGATGCGCAGCGTCGCGGCGCCCGTCTGGGCAGAAGTGGCCGTAAAGGTGATGGTAAGCGGGTCGTTGATGCCCATGAACAGCGCCATGGGGACGTCGGTGACCTCGGACGAGCCGACCGTGTAGCTCAGCGGGCCCCACGACTCCATGCGGCTGTCGGACGGGTGCATGCGCTGGAACTTGTCGCCGTTGCGGAACTCGAAAGGCTGTCCGTCCCACTCGCCAATCGTGAAGATTGCGTCGGGCGAGTTGAACGAACTCTTAATGTCTGATGTCTCAGTGGAGCCTGCGGTGACGCTGACGCTTGCGCTGGCCACCTTGAGCTCTTGCTGGTACAGAACCTGGGTGTAGGTGCCGGGCTGCATGGCGGGCGAAGTGAAGGCGCCCGATGAGTCTGCGTAGACCCAGTATTGGAAGTCGTCGTTGTACCAGTGAAGGACAATGTCCTTTCCGCTGGTGGTACCAGAAGCAGTACCCTTGACGTAGCCGCGGGCGTCCTCCGCAACGTAGCCGTCAATGCTGAGGTCCGAGAAGAACGAAAAGTCGAGCGAGTCGGCCGACGGGACGCCAGAGCGGCTGAATTGAAGAGCATAGGGTCCATGGAAGCCCTGGCGGAATTCCTCAGTCTGAACATGCCCGCTGTTCATGTAGCTATTGAGCCGGGTAAGCATGTCATCTTCAAATAATCCGGACTAGACTTACAAGTAAAGGTTGGTAGAGTCCCCAGCATTGTTGCTGTTGATGTCCTTGAAGAAGGGGCCGCCGCTGGAGCACTCGTACGAAAGGGGCTTGAGCAGCATGCAAGCGTGGATGGGATCGTTCTCACGGTAGACGCATTGGACGCTGTCATCGATAAAGCGGTCGCCAGAGTAGAACTTGCTGCGGGTCTCGCCTCCGACCTCGAACACGTCAGAGCCCTCGACGGCGGTTCCATCGGCCGTCGTGGAGACATCACCGAAGGGGTACTCAAGCGGGAGCTTGGACGGATCAAGTCGGGCAATGAAGCGAAGTTCTCCAATGCTGGGCTGTGCAGTCGTGTCCGTGGCCATGTAAAGAATGTCCTCGCCAGACTTGACCACAATGTAGTGGATCAAGGTGTCGGTGGTGCAAGTGACCTTGATGACATCGCCTATAGGAATCAGCCACAAGAATTCTTCCAATCAAACAAATGGGTAACTCACTGCCAACCGCTTCCCCCTTCACCGTAGCAGATCCCAGACCTGAAGAAATGTGGGAACCCTTGGAAGAATACTGGAACTCCTCAGAGCGGTACTTGATCGACGTAATGTCGCAGCTGCTTTGGTCAATCGTCACGGCGAGCCCGCCGCTGCCTCCCGAGTTGACGACATAGCTGCCGCTGGAGTCGGTCAGGCCAAACGCAGCGAGGGCCGAGGGAGTCCAGAGAGCAAAGAGCGCGAGCAAGGGTGTTTTGGAGAGCCCCATGATGTTGGTCTTGAGCCGCAAACGACTGGATGGTTCAAGAGACAACAAAAGAGGGATACGGCACTTCCAAAATATGGCACTAACCCTGCGACCTTTTTAAACAGAATAGCGACGGCCTTGACCTCGTCAATCCCCAAGCCCCCCATGGCTGAAATCAGGGATTCTTGACATCAGGGGGGCGCGCTCGCGGGCCCCATGTCGGAGCGAAGATGGAAAAAGGGAAGAGCGCTGTGACGCCAAGATGCACGTGTGGACAGGCGTAGGACGATGACAAGGCCTGCTATAGGAAACGACGCGTTCGAGTTTCAGATAAGGCCCGGTGAGCAGACGCAGAGGTGGCGTAGCGTGGGCCCTGCTTGTCGTCCATCCATCTGGGTGTACTGTTGCGCTCGACCACCTTGTTCCCTAGTTCCCGAGTTATCGAGATTCCTATTCTGTATGGCATGCAGTCTTGAATGATCTTGCCCGCAAGTAACCGTGGCTACTTGCAGTGAAGGAGCGGGGCAGATTACTGCGTTGTGGAAAGGGCAGCTTGTTTAGGAAGTTGGAAAGGGAGCAGCTGCCATCTACAGTGTCTCAGGCAGACGATGCTCTTCCAACAACAACCCACTAAAATCATCAGAGGAGAGGGAGGGAGGGCTGCCTGAGACGGACTATGCGGGAGAAAGTCTTCCGCGGATGTTGTCAATATTTCGTCGGCGCAATTCCTTTTCGACTTGCGCAGTTTTTCCATGCAAGATCTCGCAGGACCATAGGAGAAATTGCCGTGTCCAACGGGTAAAGCCAGCATCTCTACCCACTGCTTTGGGTTGGTGGACTCGAGTGCTGGAAAACGTAGGCGCAGGGGTGGTTTGCGGAGAGATGGCCCGGTTTTCCCAGATTCTGTCGCAGCGATTGGTCGGTCCATGTGCTCTGTGAGGCAGGTGGCTGAGCAGCGGTCCTCGGGACCTGCAGGACTGGGAAACCAGAAGAGAAAGAAAAGAGATGCCCGCCCATCCAGCCAGATCTGAATGCCGCTCGCTGCATCTCTACCCGGTGGGTGACACACCCCATCTGTGGCGTGGTTGCGTGACGCGGCAAAGGTTCAACGGCCTGAATCCAACCGCTGCATCATTTTCCCCGCCTTTGCTGTAAACAATAGAGTCGTGTGAAATGAGGATAATGACGCCGAGAATCGGCAGAGGAGTTGAGGAGATCAGCGTCGGGGCGCCTTGATCTGTACCCGAGCACCTTATCGGAGCGAACATCACGCACTGAAGAAGCCCGCTCAGTGCACTGACCTGAGCTTGTTTCAACTCAGATGCTGTCGGAGGGTGTCCGAAGCCCGGATTAATGCCGTTACCTGCGTGTACGTGCTACAGCGTGGCCGACAACATCGCATGCTAAAAAAGCACACTCCTGAGAAGCTTTTCCCCTGGCTAGTGGTTGGAGGCAAGACGCCAATAGAAGTTCGAATCTAAGAGAAACCGACAGGAAAATTCCAAAGCCGTGGGATTGTCTTGCCTTGTTCCAGCATCCGCCACAGGACTGTCTGATGGGATAAGACTTGGTGACGACCTCTTTTTGCCGCCGTGCCCCAATATGCATGAGAGCCGCTGCCCCGGGGCCAAGACCTGAATCGCCAATAGCGCCATCGAAAAGCGAGTACACAAAAATGGGTGGTGGACCTGCGTCTGCTTGCGTTTGATACGGGTTGGCAATGGGCTCGCTTAGGCCGGTACCCGCCGTCGTCCTTGCAACTTGCCTGCAGGGCGACGCGGCAACCGCAAACCAACAAGTCCTGCTTCTCGTCAACACCCGGGCCTGTTCAACGCACAAGTCAATAGCTCTTGAACCAGGTTGAATCCAAAATATGCAATGCTCATGGCCCATCCTGCTTCCTTTTCCAGAACCTTTCGATATGCCGTAATCATACTGTACAGTACATGAGTCCGGATGTCATGTCCATCTTATCCAAATCTTTAAAAGATCAACGACGCATTCAGCGTTCCTTTCCAATCAACGTCTGCCGGCCTCTTCTCGCTTCAGTAAATCACCCGTCCTTTCCACAGCGGCATCTCCCTCAGGCGATCCTCATCCCACCGAACTCTATTTTTCTTGTCCAACCACGCTCCCCGATCACTGATTTCCAGCCCTTCCACCTCGGCCTTGGTCTCTTGCACTTCGCGTGCTGATATGCCCATCTCGTCCTTGACGATCCAGAGGACGGGCGGCTCCCGTGCGATGGCCGGGTTCAAAAACGCCTTGCGCGCTACGTTTTGCGGATACTCTGGCACCGGAGTCTTGAGGCTGGGATGGAGCGATTGCGAAATAGTTGCCGCCGACGCCGTGCGCGTCGTGAAGAGGCGACGCAGCCAGTGGGCGCGGTCTTGGTCGACCTTGGCTTGGTAGGCTGTGATGGCGTTGAGACGGGCAGGCGTGGTTGTGGCAGTGGGATGGGTTCCCCCACTGTGGTGCGCATTGATGTCGCCTGCTGCGGGTTGGTCGTTTGTTTCTGGCGCAGGCGAAAGCAAAGGCTGGTTTTCGTGACTGGCTTCAAAGTCTTCGTATTCGCGCTCAGACTCCGAGAGAAGGTTTCGGGGCAGAAGCTCGGTCAGAGGCTTCAGCGTCTGGTGCATGAGGTACTGGTAGAGGACCGTGGATATGAAGAGAATGATCATTAGGAGAAGCGGACCATTGGCAGTAGCGGCGCTGTTGATTCGGGTGGAGAACAAGCCGATGAGACAGAGCTCCGCAATGTATACTCCGACAGTCATTTGCTGCAGAGCAGTGGCGTAAAAGACCCCTTTGGTGTCGATGGACGTGTTATACACGTAAAAGTAGTTGTACCTGTACGCCAAGTAGATGAAGGAGAAGCCAACGGTTGCAAATGCAAGAACTAAAGGGGCTACGCATGAGTAGCTTATGGCGATGACGGCCAGATTCGTCCATTTGGCGCATTCTGAACCGTATCCAGGGGAGCTCAATGTCGTGTATGCAATAAATGCGTCCCTTGGGCTCGAATAGGGCCAGACCTTGGGGAGGAGTACCTCGAAAAACAAGCCCAAAATATTGAAGACTGTCTGAGAGCTGATGGCCACGCCGTACAAGACAAGGTAGGATATGTAGAAGTTGGAAGCCTTTGGCAGATTCTCTGCGAGCAGAGCGGGTGCAGACGAAGGCTCCCGAGCGAGCTGACCAATCACCGCAGTGGCGCCAGACGAGAAGGTGGTGACGAGGAAAATCTGTATCAGCGAGAAGGCAAAGAAGAACTTTTGCGTCCGAACTTCAGCGTGCGACTGAGTAACCGCGCCAGACTCTCTTGACAAATCTGTGGAGTCATTAGCCAAGCGATAGACCAGACGATAAAGAGTGAGACCCACATCGCAAAACCTTTGGAACAAGAGCTTGAAGCGCAGAGAGCAGGACAGAAGGCAAAAGGCCAGTCAGCAGGCCGAGCTGCTTCTTGTTCAAGTTCTCCAGCCACCTGAGCCACTTGAACTTTTGCGAGAGGTAATTCAAGTTGGAAATGGTGCCGACAAAGGCAACAGGGATCCCCCAGAAGATGGTGAGGGCGGCGACGAAAGCAAACACGAGGAGCTTGCGGGCCAGAGCCTCCCAGTCTGACATGCGGAGATTGGGCCAGATGACTTCGTCTGGGAGCACTCCGACCTGACGAGGGACTATGCGGTAGGGGTGATTGAATGCGACCAAGGAGTACGCAGCTTGCGCTGCCGCCTGCGTCTCAAACTCGATGAAAACAGAACCGAGCAGTTTGGCGTCGCCGTCGAGTCGAAGTTTCTGCTCAGCTCTTACGGCTGGGATGAGGTGATTGAGCCGGTCCCTGCTTTCCTCTATGGTGTCGACGCTATTTCCAAAGATGAACTTGTACGTCTCGCGCTTGTGCTTTGGACGTCGTGCAATCGTTAGCCAAAAGTCTGTATCTTCATCATCGCTCCCCGGTTTAGAGCCTTTGAGCCGCTTTGCGTTGGCATCTCTGATTAGTTTGATCTCGGCCGCTTCCAGCTTGAGAGCGGCTTCGTCCATCTTTTCAATCAGCTTTTCCAACTTCTTGAAGTCTTGAACAAGCCAGACTTGCTTGACTTCGTCGAAAAGAGACTTGAGGCGGTCCACGCTGCAGTAGTGATTGGGGACCGAAGTAAAAAGCACGGTCCTGGAAGATATGCGGCTAGAGTTCCATGGAGAGAGAAGATATGCTTGTCGGAGATGGATGAGATACACGGTCTCCCGAGTAATCATGAAGAGGACAAATCCTGGGCCGGTCAGCCACATGCCAGCACCCACGGGAATGGCTTACCAAAAAAGAACCAAGCAACCAAAGCGTGGGCATAGTACCGATTCGGATCAACGATATTGCTAAACGAGAGCATGTCCAGCTGCTTCTGGCCACCACCTCCCGTCGCATTGATTGGCAAGAGCACAGCTCCCGTGATGACGGTGCCAACGAAGCAAACGGCAATGATGACCTTCAAGAATCTGACATAGAGGTACGCATCGAGCGACTGCGAGTTGAGAATCTGCCAATCGCTGAACTGCGCAAATTTCTTAATCCAGCCAAACACGGTGCCTGGATCCCGCGGCGTCTTTTCACTGTCGATGACGACGGAATCAGCATGAGTTGCGGCTCTTCTAGAAAGGCGGGGGTTGCGTTGTGCGCCTGCTTACTCGTCGGTCAAGACGTCGATGAACGTTCTCGGTGAATAAAGACGCCGCAGCTTTGGCCGAAGGACAAGGAACAAGCTGATCAGAAGGGCGGCAGTGATGAGCGCAGGGATAAGCGTGTATATCAAGCTGTAGACCGAAGAAGGCTTGTTTCGGTGGCTGCCGCTGTTGTCTGGAGGGCTCTTTGGGTCATCCAAGTCAGCGAGGACCGCTATGAGAGCAGGTGGTGCTTTGACAGAGAAGAGGAACTGGTGGGAAGCAGAGAGAATGTAACGTGTGAGCCATCTTACTGGAAGACTGCCGTTCGTCTTGGATCCATTGCTAGCGAAGTGCAAGGGTGCTTGCCATCCAGAGTTCATATTGCTGGAGTCGCGTGACGCAGTCACTTGAAGGGCCGCTCGGCCGCCGTCACTCTGTTCACGATTGCGTTGAGTTGATGTTAAGGATTTGGCGATTCAAGTTGAGAACTTTATTGGTCTAGCGAGGGCATCTTTGAGGGAGAAAAATGGCGGTGATGGAGAGTGGCGCAGCATTCTCGGGGTGGGTGTTCGACGGGCGGACAGCTCCGCCGGGAGCTGCACGGACTCTCGATTGCCGATGACGTAATACTCAGCACGACCGGGGGGCCGCAGGTGCAGCACTTAAAGTAGTTGAACAGCAAAAATATCTATGTCCTTCTACTTCATGTACATATCCTACATTGAGTGAAATTATCCTCGACAACTGCAAGCTCACCCCTCCACATCTGCAGCCTGCTTCCCCTCACTTTCCAATCCATGTCCCATTTCCTCTGTCGCCGTCTCGCACCTCCCACACAGCTCCTCGATCGAAGGCGCCACGAACCTCCAACAGCGAGGACACTTGCTTTCCTTGGGTGGCGCCAAAAAGACTGCTCCTCTCTCCGTCTCGTACGCAAACTCGCCATCGTAAACCCACTCTCTGCCGTGTTTGAATGCCTCGATCTGCGCGCCGGCTTCCGCTGCCGTTTGCGCCACGAGCTGTAGGTTGCTGACGACAAACATGGACGCTAGACCGGCATCGCTGCCGGGAGAAAAGTAGTCCAATCGCGAATGGGTCTCCGACGAGGGTGGTGGAGGGACGACCAGCAGCACGTCGCACTCAAGACCGGAGCGCAGGTGCTTGTTTGACCGCGCTGTTTCCTGGAGTGCCTTGATCGCGTCGTGAACGGTCGTCAACGCCGCAATCCTGTCGTCAAACCCTGCTTCCAGCTCCTTCGTAGCCGTGGACAACGTCTGGAAGGGGCTCCACGTCCTCCACCCCGGCTTCCCGCTATGATGAAGCTGCGTCGGCGTGTACTCCCAAACCTCCTCGACCAGCAGAGGGCAGATGGGTGCCAGCATGTCGAGCAGCTCGTGAAAGATACAAAAGAGGACCTTCTGCGCCGCGGTGCGGTCCTGCGTCGTCCCAGCATACAACCGGTCTTTTAAGGTCTCAAAGTAAAAGGCAGAAAGGTTCTGGTTGACGTATTTGGTCAATGTAGCGACGCCTCGGTGGAACTCGTACGCGTCATACGCGGCATGCACCGATTTCGACGTCTGAGAGAGCTGGTGCAGTGCGATGGAGTCGGCCGTGGTATGTGCGCTGCGAGGCGTCGTCTTGTTGGCGGTGTCGAGGTTGAAATCGGAGAGATTGCCAAGGATCCATTTGAACGTGATGCGGAGTTTGCCCAGCGACGACGTGACTGCCTTGAGGACAGGCACGCCAACAGATACGTCCTTGGTGTAGTCGCTGCTTGCCACCCACAGGCGAAGCAGATCGGGTCTCATCGAGTTGTCAGCAGCTCCCTTCTTCCCCGAGGATGGCAACAAGGAGCCATCCATGATTTGGTCAGGCGAGACGACGTTGCCCAGAGACTTGCTCATCTTGCGGCCCTTCTTATCCAGAATGAAGCCATGAGTAATCAATGTGCCAAAAGGCGCGACCATGGCCTTCGAATTGTTACCGTTTCCCACGGCTGATTTGGCAGTCTGGGAGGCTATGTGCGTCAGCAGGGACGATTGGAACCAACCTCGATGTTGGTCGGTTCCTTCTAGGTAGACATCGGCAACAGGTTTGCCAGGTCTTTCCGGGAGCTGGGCCCAACTGGTACCACTGTCAAACCAGACATCCATCGTGTCTCTGCCACGGACGAAGTCTCCTTCCCAGCTGTCAGGCTCCCAGGAAATTGTAGAGTCTGCTTCGTCGGTGAACCAAGCGTCAACCCCATGCTCATCAATCAATCCAATGATGTGATCAATGGACTCGGGCGTCATGTGAGCTTCAAGACTCCCATCCTCCAGCTTCTTATAGAGCGCAGGTATGGGCACACCCCACGGCCTCTGCCGCGAAATGCACCATTCGCTGCGACCACGGACGAAGCTCTCGAGACGAGATTTTGCAGAGCTGGGCAGAAATTCGACCCTTTCAAGCGATGATAGAGCGTCCTCCTTGATCTTGCCCACGTCAGCAAACCACTGCCATGCGGCCTTGATGATGATGGGCTTCTTGGTGCGCCAGTCAATCGGGTACTTGTGCCTGAAAGGCTCCGCTTTGACCAGAGGGCGCGTTTCCTTGTTCTCGAGTATCTTCAACACTAGTCCTGAACCCTTGTTCAATACGTGCGCGCCGTCAAGCTCTGCGTGTCCAGGCAGGGCTCCTTGGATGAAACGACCACCATCGTCCACGGGTGCATAGACTGAAAGTCCAGCAACTTTACAGACGTTGTAGTCGTCCATACCATGACCAGGTGCCATGTGAACAAGACCAGTGCCAGAGTCCGGGGATACGAAATCGGCATGCAGAACAGGCTGAGGGGAACGATCGGAGCCAAACAACGGATTCCCATACTCCATCTTCCCAGCCAAATGCTCGCCAGGTATATCGTCGACGAGCACCTTAAATTTGGTCTTGAAGATTTCTTCCAAGGCCGAAATGCGAGATTTACCGAGGATGAATTGGCGCACGAGGGGTCCCGGAGTTGCAGGAGTTGCCGTTTCTTGCTCGTTCTCCACAGCCGGCTCAGACATTTCCACGACAGCATAATCCAATTTGGAGTGCACAGCAATGGCCTTATTCGCCGGCAAAGTCCAAGGTGTAGTAGTCCAGATGAGAGCGCCGATACTTGTGGGATTCACAGCTCCTGTCCGCAGCAGGAACTCGGGGATTTTGCGAAGCGGAAAGGAAACATATGCAGCGGTCGACCGATGGTTCTCGTCATACTCGAGCTCAGCCTCAGCAAGCGCCGTCTTCGTCGACGGCGACCAGTAAACCGGCTTGTGTTGGCGGTATATAAGGCCTGCTCCAAAAAGGTCAGCAAGCAGGCTTCCTCGCTCCGTCCGCCTAGTGCTCACCCTTCTCGACCATCTCTTTGAAGATGGTGAGCTGCGTCTTGACGTAGTCCGACTTCATCGTGACGTACGGGTTTGCCCAATCGCCCATGATGGCCCACTTGCGGAAGCCCTCCATCTGCTCCTTGACCGTCGTCAGCGCCAGCTTGGCCGCCTCGCCGCGCAGCAGCTGCGGATTCAGACTGCGCTGGTCGCGCGCCATGTCGACTCCGAGCCGCTCCAGCGCCTTGATCTCAATAGGCAGCCCATGGCAGTCCCAGCCCGGCCTGTAGTCCACCTTCTTGCCCTGGCTGATCTGGTATCGCAGGATAATGTCCTTGAGGATCTTGTTCAGCGCGTGGCCGATGTGCAGGTTGCCATTGGCGTATGGTGGGCCATCATGCAGCACAAAGTCTCCTTCGGCGCCGCGCCGTTGTTCGGATCGTTGCCACGCGTACAGCTCGTCGGTGCATCGTCTGAGGTATTCGGGATTCGCTGTGGACCGTGGAGGTAGAGTCGACGCCGGGAGCTTCAGCGTGCTAGCCCATGATTGCGGAACCTTGGCGCTCTTTAGGGTCAGGCTCGGAGCTACCATGCTGCCATTGTCGTGAGCTGGTGAATTGGTGTTGCGGAGGGAAAAAAGTCGAGAGCGCGTCTGGTAGTCGCGTAGAGTTGCCCGCGGAGCTCGGGCCGCGCGCCCCACAGGAGTAACCCGGCGATCAAGCAGGGTTCGTCCAGGTCGTCCGCCTCAAACTCAGTCCCCCTGACCCAATTTCTTTCACCTGCTTAATCAATTAAGGATGACAACAGTACACTCAAAATCGCGGTCAAGACCAGTGTTATCCATGGAGCATCTAGTGGGATGTCTGCTGGTCACAGGAACGCCGGGATGAGTACACCAGTTTGTAGATCAACTCCATTCCGTTCTACCTACAACCATCCAACACCTCACCTGCCATTTTAAAAACACATCCGTGCCAGCCTACCCACTTCCACCTCTCCTCGCCAAGGTATATCGTTGCGTCGTCTATCATCCATTCATTCGTGCAATGCCCGCTCCTCAACCGTCCCCCCCTCCATCCACCCAGCGGTACATACACTGCCGCTACCATCATCAAAAGTAAAAGCGGAGAGGGAAATTACTCGTGCTCATGTCCGGTCTGCCCCACGCACGCATCAATAGGCTTGATGAAAGAAGAAACGCTAAAAAAGAAAGCAAAAGGTTCCGATGCCCTACACAGCCCGCAACAAGCAAACATGCGATCGATCATGCAACATCCCACTCTTGCCTCGGTCAATGCACTCAACGCACCAAAGACTCTCAACGCAGTATGCCGTCCGATCAGAAGAGACCCGCGCGTCCCCCGCCCAGACTGTTCCATGCAGCATACACGTCTTCACAGACGCTGGTTCTGTCGCCCTCGCCGCGGTCTTCGAGGCCAAAGCCGTACACGCCGTAGGCAGCGGCGTCCTGGCCCTCCTCAAGAGTCGTCGTAATGGCGACACCACTTCCACTGCTGCGCAGGCTCTTGGCCGTGCCGATAGAGGAGCGCGGGCGGCAGCTCGCAGCATCGATACTGCTGCTGCTGCGGTCGCCACTGCTCCCACTTCCGCTAGCACTGCTTGTGCGACAGCTGGGAGCGTTACTGCCGACGAGTTTCTGCGAGAAATTGGGCGTGTTTGAGTGCCGCGCCGTCGACGACGATGTTGTGGTGTTCGAAGTGGCAGTAGTGCTGCCAGTCCTCAACCGCACTGGAACCGTAGGTTTGCCGTTGGTAATGGCACCGGGGGGTCCGGAGATGGCGTGCGCAGCCGAATCGGACAAGGTTGTCATGGTAGCGGTGGATGTCGAGATTGAGAGCATACTGTCGGGCGATGCGGTGGAAGGTCGGCCATCACTGGAATAGGCCTGTGATTGGGGGCGCGAGGCAAGCTGCGAGGAACGGCGGTGCGAGGGGACAGCGAGAGTTTGCGTCTGCGTCTGACTTTGATTGTAGGGATTCGCAACAGCGAAGCCAGACTCAAGTGTCTCGCGCGATGCGTTGCGGTGGTGCCAAATTGGATGCGTGGGGCGCTGTAGACCGGCAGTAGCGTATGTAAATGAGGGCTGGCGCGCGAGAACGTGACAGAATTTAGGCGGAGACTGATCTCTGCTCTTTTTGCGCGAGTGCGAGGAACGCGCCGGTCGTTCGCGAGGCTGGTTTTCCAAATGATCCGCAGGTTCGTTCTTTTCCTGGGTTGAATCGGAGGATGTGAGAGGGATCGATTGAAACTCGTCTTGGTTCTGGATCACGCTGTCACAGACAGCAGTGAGGGCCTTGCTCTCACGAAAGCTGCTATCAAAGACAGGGTTCGGCGAGCGAGGCGAGGGCAAGGCCGAGTCGTTGACAGAATTTGTCGTCATGACACTCGGAGAATAGGGCGAAAAAAGATCGAGAGGAGAAAAGATGTTTAAAGGAAGCTGAGGCGGCCGAGACTCCCGGAAAGGCAGCATCGCTTTAGTAGGAAGTGGAGGCATGTTGCCGTTTGAATCGTGTGAAATGCGATTTAGGGAGGCAAGAGTACCCGAGATGGATGACGAGGTCGAGCGATATTTATGCTTTGGGTGTGGTGATTTGTACACTGTGCTGGGAAGAAACTCGCCCGAAGGCCGCAATGATGATGTCCGCTCCGGAAACACCATGTTCGTTGATAACGATTGTGTCCGGCTGTGTCGGTAGCCAGCACCGTGGTGGGGTCCGGGCTGGAGACCTTGCTCCGAAGTGCGTCGCCCTGAGTTTTTGTGAAACTCTTCAACAAGAGGCGAGATGATGCCTCTTTGATGTTCGAGTTTGAGGGCAGTGTTATAGCCGTCTGTGAAGTTTTGCTTCGCCATGGAAGCACGCTTTCTGCGCATGAGCTCAAGAAGTATTTCTTCTTCTCTCGTCACAGCCATGAGCTTGCGCTTGGGCACATCAGCGTCTTCGGAGGTGTTTGCCGGCTGTTGGGCTACCTTCTCAGGCTCTGAATTGGTAGAGGCGTCGTAGAAGCTACCGCGGCCTTCTTCAGCGTCTTCAACTGTGGACAATTGACCGGGGTGATTTGGCCTGCGAGTGCTGGGAGCGCGTCGTGGAAACTCGGTCGAGGTGGCAGAAGAGGGAGCAGATGGAGCAAGTGCTATATCAATGGTTGCGGTAGTCGTTGAACCTCGAGCACTGCACTCTGATGGAGACTCAGAAGCCCTTCGGATATGCTCGAGCGACTGGCGAGGCCGAGTGACTTCAAGAGCGCGAGCTCGCCCAACTTGGATGTCCACGTCCTTGTCCGCGTCGGTCAAAATAGAAAGAGACTCTCGAATGTTTGGCATGTCAGTGGAGCTGGCTCCAGACTCCGAATCATCTGACGATGAAGACGACAGTGACAGAACGCTTGCCCCCTTCAGGTCTGTGTGAGTTAGCTTGCTGCTGTTCCTGCGCAAGCTCCGTCTTTGCTTTATTTTTGGTGGCGAAAGAGTTTCGCTAATCTTTAGTGGAGAGCCGTCCAAGTGTAGTTCGTCCAGCGCTTCTCTACTCCGTGATTTGGGTCTCGACTGCGATCTTGACCGGACGCTCAACTTCGATCTTGGGCGTGACCTTGATCTTGATTTTGATCGTGCCCGTACCTTGAGCCGCGAGTCAGATCTCGACGAGCGAATAGACTTTTGTGATGGTGTGCCGCAACGCTTGTCGTTGTAGAATTGCTCGACACCAAGCTCCGGTGGTCGATAGGGCTGGTAAGTGGTGTGCGACTGGACTTCAATGGACTTTGCAACATCCTCGCCTAATGGCCACTCAGTTTCAGACTCGTCCTCATACTCATCATCGTCATCATCAGATTCCCCAAGTCCGTCGAACCAATGTTGAATGCCAGGGGGCGGACGGCGCACGTGAATTTTGGCCGTTTCGCATGCGTCCCGGTACACCCTAGCCGCCGGTTGAGTGACTGGGGCGCGCGGCTCGGCAGGCACAGAAGTTTCGGCATGCAGTCCGCTTTCGGCGCGGAAGCCACTAGATCCCGCGCCCGTCATCATCATTTCCTGCTGGGGTTTCAACGTGGGTTCCGGGGCATAAAAGTGGAGCGAGTTGGTGGACAACGAGGTTGGCGAGGTGACAAACTTGGTGGGCGACAGCATCGGGCCCGCGCTACTTTCCTTGGATTTGGAGGGCTTGTTGAATAACCTTGAAAGATCGAGTTTCGGGGAGGCTTTCCTCCGCGCGGGGGTATCCATGGCAGACGGGTGGTGGTCGGTATCGTCAGGTAGCGCTGAGGGCTCCTCGTCATCACTCTGATGATAGAGACTGTTTGGAGACGAGTGCCTGCGGATGTGACCTCTTCGCAGACCGCCGTGGGCAATAGCAGAGGCAGAGGTTTGCTGTGAGACGGACAGAGGGGCCTTCTTTGGATCGTAGTGGGAGCCGAGGCCCAGTCGAGAGCGTTTGGACCTCAACTTCGCGGGCTGGTTGGAAGATTGTGGATCGGGGGTGGGTTCTTCGGGGGCGACGGGGTAGATTCTGGCAGCGTATTGGACGATTTCAGGATCCGGTGGAACCGTGGTCGAGGTTTTGTAGGCCGAAGTAGAACTCTGGCTGGCGTCTGATACAGTGATGCTCATGTAACTCCGCTTCGAATCCAGCGAGGGAGAGACAGCTCTCTGCAGAGGACTGGCGCCGTTGGCAGGACCTGGGTTGGAGCAGTCGTTGGACTGAGCACCGAGCAGCCTTCTTGCCTTGGGCGAAGGGGTGAAGTCGGGGACAAGAGGGTCGGGGAGCAGCGGAATAGTCGGCGGCAGGACAGGCGCATCAGTGGCTTCTCTCCGGGCTTGGGCACGACGACCCGGAAGAGGGAAGGCGAACTTTGAAGAGCGACCCATATTCTGATGGCCGGGAGGAGGGGTGATGTGAGAGATGAAAAGAGGTAGGGAGCGGGCTGGGTGGAATATCAAGCTCTGGTAGTAGACCCTGGGGGCGTTTCAGCGTGGGGACGAGGTGACATGAGTCGGAGGAGTTGGGGTCGGGGTCGGGGTCGGCGTCGGGGTCGGCGTCGGGCAGGGCAGGGCAGGGCAGGGCAAGGCAGAAGGACAGCCCGAGGAAGGATGGATTGGTTGGTTTGTATGACGGGAGGGCTGCCATCGCTGGGCTTTGCTTTGTTTGCATGGCGCTGTCACTGATGACCCGGCACCATGGATCTACAGTGGACAGCTCTGGCTTCGCGCCAGCCCAGAGCCACCAAACACCATCCATACCTCTCTGTAGAAAACTCTCCCACTGGTCGCCGTGTCTTGTCCCATCTCTCTCAATGATCCTCACCACCGCGCGCGGACCAGATGGCCTCACCTCAGTCACGGGCCTTTCACATGCCCCCTCCCGCTCTCGCCATGGCCATGATGGCCGGCACTCCCGTCGCATCCCCCCACACCCCTCGGTCCTCTCCACTCGACTCCACTCCACTCCACTCCACATCCAACCAAGTTTCACCATGTCCACGGCCTTCAACTTCCACCTCAGTTTCCATCTGCCTGCAATACAGCTCTCCGTCTACCCGCCCGTTGCTCACCGCTAGCCGCCATCCTGCCAGCTCACGCCACAACGCTGTGCCGGCCACCTCATCCAATAATCCTTCCTTCCAGCCAATGTCGCACCGCATCAACACCACGCCTGCAGCTCGCGCCCAGAGACATGTCCCTCTTCCCTCCCCAAACCTCGTCCACTCGTCGCCCTTCACCTCCGTCACCTTCTCGAAGACTCTTCAGTGCCACCTCGCCCGTCCTTGCTTCATTGCCTCTGCACACCAGAAACGACCATTAAACTCATTTTTCCTTTTTTCCCTTTTCAAACTCGCCTGTCCTTCACCATGCCGATGTGCGCGCGCCCCATTGTAATAGACGCTAGCTCTATGCCACGCCGCTCCACATGCGCGCTGTCATCTCCGGTCCACGGTACACTCGACGCCAGCCCACGTGAGATGCTCCAATCCGGCCACACGAAGCGAATTGCCAATGGCCTAGCGCTTGCTGTGCGCTGCCGCCCGGAAAATGCCTTCACTCCCTTCTCTGCCAGTTGCATGCCCGAGAGAAAGCAATCAAGAAAAATGCCGTGTCGCGAATTTGCTTTGCGCATGTTGCCGTTCACTTCCTCGTCGTTGGCCAATCGACGCCCTGAATGACGCACCGCATCTGATATCAACCAAACCAGCAAGGAGAGGCGATTCCGAGCCCTGTCGCATCCCACACGGCCATGGCGACGACTGCGTGCAACACACTGGCTGGCTCGGGTTGCTCGAGTCGTGTTGCTTTGTGGGACAGCAGCAACTTTCTGCGCGTGTCGCTCCTTGCATGAACAAGGGTCTTGACGCTGTGACGGGAATCGTGTTTACACATCTGGCTGCCTGCTTCTCTTGTGGCGGTGCGAGCCCGAGACCAACACCATGCTTCTTCATTCTCTCCGCGCCCCAAGCACCCTGTTTGCGCCTCACCGCCCTGCCTTCGCCACCATTGCCAGCCGAAACCGTTTGTGACGACGTCCGTGGCTCTGAAACATAGCTCGCCGGCCCGTCTGACGGCTTGGTCCAGCAACTGGTTCACGGCGACGCCCAATCCAATCTTCAACTCAGCCTCACCTCACCCTGCCAGATCCTCACACTCCGAGTTCCGCAGGGAGCTTTGCAGCCAATTTGGCCAAATCGATCTTGCAGTCCTTCCAAATTTAGCGCGGCAAGGCCGTTGCGGTCCAACCAAGCCCATTTGGCGACCGGAGGCACGGTGCTGTTCGAGAAGTGCGCATGCAATCATGTAGACTTCAAGACCAGCGCGTTGTCACGCCGTTCCATCGGCATTTGCCTTGCAAAATACCGACCTTGCCTAGGTGCCGAAGGCATGCACGTGGAGCCTGCCATGTTTGCTTTGTTCGACTTCTCCCTGTCGAGGAACTTGCCGTCCTGGGCTCTCTCTAAGCTGCGGCGCGTGCCCAGATTTGCTCCGCGGTAGATGGGCCTCTTCAACAACGCAGGGACCCGCCCATCTTGGACGCGTTCAATGGGCACGGCTATCTGGCGGATCTGGGAGGATGCGCGTTTCTGGTTAGTGTGTTTCGCTGGGCGACAAGAACACCAGTAGTTGGCTCCCGCTCTAGACCCAGGGCGCAGCAGCGTGCCGTAGCACTTGTCGCGACACCTGCCGATGCGCGCGCCCATTGGAGAAAACGGATAGCATTTCGGTCGCGTGTGAGATTGTGAGCCTCTGAAGTCAAAGCCCACAGAAAATTTGAAACGTGCCATCCTCAAACGTCCATGTTCAATGACGTCTGCGACGGGGTCCCGCCAGGAACGCCCGCCGTTTCAAACTCCCAGTTTCATGATATTCCCGCTTTCCACCACTCAGACCCACCCTTCTCTTCTCGACCGCTTTCAATTTGGCTTTTAAGCTCGGTCGCCCGCGCAGATATCTAGTCAGCATCGGTCTCGGCGCTGAGCTGTCAGCGCGCCATTGGCGCTGAACGCGCACTTTAATAAGCCCCAGTCCAACACCATTGATGCCCAGTACTTGAGCCAAGAGATGTGATGAAAGTTGTGATGCGTGGAACCCCGAGGGCAGAGTGTTTGGCCGTCGGACTCTCCCGCGCAACCGAACGTGGGAACACCGAGGAATTGTCACCCTTGATTGAGCAATGTTACTGCCATTTGGCCGAGTTGTCCGGAATAAGCTTTGTCTGTGTGTATAGCTGTCTTTGGTGCGACTTCTTCTTCATTTGCATGACCCTCTCGCGCGACTCGAGTGTAACGTTGGAACGACGAAGATTTGGGCCGTAAAGGACTGTGAAATCGGCAAGTTCAGCTCCGGGTGCCAGAGATGTCCCCGGAGCTAAGTGGCAAGACTATACGAAAAATCCGAGTTAGAATCCTGAGGGATGGTGGGCAGTTCTTGGAAAAACCAATCGTGTGCCAAATGCTCACTTACCTTACCCACCACTGCAGAGAACCCCACCCTCGTATTCGTTCCAACAACTGTACTCTCTCCCACGAGCGCTGCTTCCACAACTGCGCCGCTCTCCACTACCACGTTCTTGTCTAGCATGACTCCCCTACCGTGATCGCCCTCAAGTTCCGTAATGCCAACCGTGGCAGCTTCGTAGACGATGCAACCCTCGTCTATGACGACGGGGCCGTGTAGCGAAGAGATCTTGGCCTGCGGATGGATGATGGCGCCTGCCATGATCGTGATCGTATGGTGTCCGGTCAAAACAGCGTGGTTGGCGATGATTGCGGATTCGTGGACCGAGACGGGCGGTTTGGGTAGAGCAGATGCCGTGCGCTTGCTGGTTGAAGAGCGGGATACATGGCCTGAGCTTTTGGTCGACAAGCGCTGAGAATCAGACATTGTGGTCGCCGATGAAGCGCTGTCAAGGTGACAGGTGTTGAGGGTTGACGTGAGCTTTGAGGGAGCGAGTCATTCCATTTCCAAGTCCCCACGACGCGGGGCCATGTGACCCCTCTTTCCCCAATCGGACATCGCACTTGTGTCTGTTTTCAATTTCTTCATTTTTTCTCTTGTATCTTCCATCACTTCACCACTGTTCATTTTGCAGACTAAAAATTTCTCGTGGCCAATTGCAAGGTACTTACTGCGTGGTAATTACATCTTCCATGTCACGCATTTCGAACGGTATCACCATGATGTTTTAAGCAACAACCTCTCATTAACATGTCTGATAATCAAATCATGAGACTAAACGTCAGGGTATCAACTAAGCCCTCTAAGTCCTTGCAACTGCATCTCAGACGCAAAACAGCCTTCCCCAATTTGAAGACTCTTCTCAATCAGAAACTGACTAAACCAACAATTGAAATCACACCAAAGCAGTCACCTACACCTCCTCCTTTTCCGTCTGCGTACCAATCCTGCTGACCGTACTCCTTGATTGCACAGCTGACAATTCACTCCCGCGACCAGCACTCGACTCCTTTGCCAAGCTGTTTGTCCTCGAGAAGGAGAAGAAGCCCTGGGAGAGAGAGAGCGGGCCATGTTTCTTGCGAGCATCGTTTTCGCTCTCGTCAAGACCAGAGGCAAACCAGCCAAAGGTGCGCTTGGCCAACTTCCACAGCTCGACACCAGCGAGGAAGATGATGACGGCGCCAAAAGCAAGACCCCATTCCCAAGAGATTCCTACGGGTTATTAGCTATCAATTCCAAATCGAGGGAGAGTTGCGGAACGGCTTACCCTTGTGCTTGAAGACGGTGGTGTTGAATCCAGGTATGTAGATGCAAGGAAAGACGAGGACACTGCCAATGACGACGGCCCAGAACAAAAACTGGTTCTCCCAGAGATCATGGAAGATGGGGAACGAGCGTTCGGATCGGGGGTCGAGTCTGAACAAGCTGCGCCTGAGACCCTTGATTTCCCACGCAAACACCAGAATCAACCATGTTAGCTCGGCGAACACGGCTGCTCTTGCCCGGAAGACCAAGTCGCAGGAATCAGAGTTTTTGCGGTTGCAGTCGACTCCAAGCTGTCCGTCCCCAACGCCATAGACCACAATGATGAAGGTGAAGAGGGTCAGGACGCCCATAATGAGTCCGTAGACAAGCATGTCCGCAATAATCTCCCAGGTAAAGACACCCTTCCTGTTGTCGTGAGGCGGTCTGCGCATAATGTTGTACGTCGCCTTCTCCCGGCCGAGTCCAAAGGCAGGGAAGCCAGATGTTACCATATTGATCCACAGAATCGAAAGTGGTGACAGCGGAAAGACGGAGAAATTGTTGCGGTCTTGGAAACCTAGACCACACACAAGGAGGATGACTTCGCCAACGTTGGTGGTGAGCAAGTGCAAAACGAATCGCTGCACATTGTCAAATAAACGACGTCCTTCCTCGACCGCATTTACAATGGAACCGAAGCAGTCGTCGGTCAAGACAATGTCGGATGCGCCTTTTGCAACGTCGGAGCCAGCGAGTCCCATGGCAATTCCCACGTCTGCTGCCTGAAGAGAGGGAGCATCGTTGACTCCGTCGCCAGTCATGGCAGCATATCCCTTGCGACGGTGCAGAGCCTCAATCATCCGTGTCTTTGTATGTGGTGCACAGCGTGCTATGACGAGGGGTAGTTCCGGCATCTTATCGATCTCCTCATCAGACAGGGCGTCGAATTGTGCGGCGGTCTTGACAAGTGAGTCGGCGACATCCTGTGGAAGGGTTGCCATATCCTTGGGGATAATGCCAACTTCCTTGGCGATAGCAGCGGCTGTACCAGCATGATCTCCTGTGAGCATGTGGACTCGAATGCCGGCAGTTGTGCACTCGCGAACAGCATCTTTGGTTTCGATTCTGGGCGGATCATAAATTCCGACGAGCCCGAGGAGAGTGAGATCCTTTTCGATTTCCTCTCGGTCGACCTCTGTCTGGGCGGTAATCTTTCCAGACCATGTGCGGCGCGCAATTGCGAGCACTCGAAGGCCTTGGTCGGCCAAGAGAGTCATTTGTTCGTTGATTGACTCCTGTACTTCGTCATCCATCTTCTTTTCGAGCTGACCAAGCCCGACGTTGGCACAAAAAGGGAGTATCCTTTCGACAGCTCCCTTGGTGAAGATGAGAGCATCGTCCTTGCCTGGCTCTTTGTAGACAACAGACATTCTCTTCACCGTACTGTCAAAAGGATACTCGTGCAGCTGCTTCCAGCCAGCTCTTTCAAGAGTCTTCTTGCCTTTTTCAAACCGGTGCGCAAATACTTGCAGAGCGATTTCGGTCGGGTCGCCAGTGGTCTGCCATTTGCTTTCTTGGTCGTTGTAACGGACCGTCGCCAAGTTACATAGCGCAGCGGCCTGGAGAACGGCGTCCAACTCTGGCTTCATCTCAACTTCGTCGGAGTCCTGCTCTTCCAAGCTGGGCTCGGCCTCAGCCTCGGCCTCAGCCTCGGCCTCTCGGGCTCGACGCTCGTCACGCTCAGTCTTTTCCTTAGGCTCTCTGAATCTCAATCCAGCCCCGCTACGCTCGCTGTCAAGCTTCTCACGGCGGGCCTGGGCTTCGAGATCCATTTCGGCCTTGGATTTCTCAGAAGCGAGTGTTACAGTGCCAGAGGTCGGATCGAAAGCATCATCGGAGCTGTTTACGGTATAGATACCGACACCCGGAATCCACGCCTTGCGTGTTACCATCTGACCCTGGGTAAGCGTGCCAGTTTTGTCCGAGCAGATATTGGTGATACCACCAAGTGCTTCGAGGGCGTTGAGCTTGCGGGTAAGTACACGCCGCTTGCGCATGGAGGTCATGCCGGTGACAAACGTAATCGTCAGAACTGCGATGAGAGACTCGGGAATCATGGCGATGCCTATACATGGATTAGAAAATGATTCTGTGGTCGGCTCGTGGGAACTTACCAGTTGAGATGGCGTAAATGGCCACTTCCTTCGTCACTTCAAACCGATTGACGCCGAACACAATGATAGCAAGAAGGATTGCGAATGCGAAGAGGATGTAGGCCAGCTTGGACAATTTGATCTGCAATGGTGTACCGACTGTAAGTCCCAGAAATGCACCGGCAGCATCCCAGATTCTGAGCGTAAGACCCTTTGCAGGCTGTAGGTTACCACCCTTCTTTCGCGACATTGAACGATTGGGTTTTCGCTTCTTGCCTTGCATAGAACTAGCAATCTTGCCAATCTCAGTATACATGCCGGTGAAGACGACAATCCCTTGTCCACGACCCTTGGTGACCGTCGATGAAGAATATGCCATGTTCAAGCGGTCTCCAACTCCAGTCTCAAACTCATTGACGTTTGAAAAGTCGGCCTCGGGGTCTTTGGCGACGGGAATTGCTTCACCAGTCAAGATCTTTTCATCGCACTCGAGGTTCATGGAATCGAAGATGCGAAGATCGGCAGGCACGGTATCTCCGGTTCTGATCTGGACAATGTCGCCGGGCACAACCTCCCCCGAGGGAATAGCGTCCAGGTGGCCGTCTCGAAGGACTGTCGCGGTTGGCGAAGAGAGAGCACGGAGAGAATCCATCTTCTTCTCCGCTTGAAACTCCTACTCCGTAGTCAGTTTTTAAACATCTGGGAGCATGATAAATGTCCAAACCGTTTGCACATACCTGATAAAATCCAATCACAACGTTCAAGACTATGACGGCGGTGATGACGCCTCCTTCGACATAGTCGGAAACTCCATACGACAATGCCATGGCTAGCAAAAGTACCTATAAATCGTCAGGCGGCCGTTTTTTGGGGGGCAGTGAATGACTTACCAAGAGCATGGCGTTGCTGATCTGCTTCAGCAGTATTGTGTACCACTTGACCCCGCCTTCACCCGATAATTTGTTTTCTCCATATTTCTGGCGGAGCTGGCTAGTTTGCGAGGACGATAGACCGGAGTCGATGTTGGTTCCAAGTTGTGAGCTGAGGTGGTCAACGGAAAGCTGGAACGGGTGCTTTTCATAGACCTGCTTGGTCTCTGAGGCCTTGTGAGATCCCATGACTAACGAAAGGACAAGCGAACGAGTTTGGGACAAAGCGACTTGGTGCGCTGAAGGAGCAAATGAGAATCGACATATATGGATGTCGATTTTGAGTTATTGACGAACGCGTATGAAGACCTGAAAGACAGGGCATGGTTTGCTCTATATATATCCGCATCAAGACCAGTTCTCTTGTCAAGATACGGTCCCATGAAAGATGGTGCCCTGCACCATGACCGCTGCCAAGGCTTGCTTTTCGTGGACATCTTGGCAAGCTCGCCGGCACTTGCCCTCTGTACAGTACCAAGGCGCCTCTCCAAGGCAGAGAACCAATCTAAAGAGCTTGGGAGCGGGTTGCCATCGCGGAGGGCGGCTTAACCATCGGAAAGGGTATCCGGGCGCCAAGATGTGGCTTGGCGCGTTCCACTCCGCTCGCTCCTCCGCCCGTGACCCCGCCATCTTGGCAAAACTGTTTTCATCCTGGGTGTCGTCATGAGTCGTGCCGCAGTTCCGAGAATAGCCATCGCGGCTGGACATAAACACCAAAAGTAGTGGACTTGTAGACTCTGAGTAAAACGGATCCTTGGCCAAAGCAATACAGAGGTCGACTCAAGGCCGTCGTTGCGAGTATGTATCGTCACAAAGACCGATGACGATCATACTGACATGGAAAGTAAGCAATGAGCTCACCAAAGGAATCGCATCCCACCCATGGCGTGTGGCCAAGAAGCCCAAGAAACTCTGCAGAACGCCGCACACCGTCACGCCACGCTGGATATGTCGCCGTCGTTTTTCAAGGCAATGGGGCACGTTACTGGTTGTCTTATCCGGCAGCTTCCTTGACTTTGCCAGAAGGCTCGGGCGGCTCATCGATGAACTGAGGTGGCCTTGTTTCGTCCACCATGAAGCTAGGGACGCCTTCAGATTCTCCCATAGCGTCCAGTTCGACTTCTTCGCCCAGCGCCTCGAGCTCCGCATCAAGCTCGGCCTCGTCAACATCTTCTGGGACGTCATAGCTCCGGCTTATGCTTTCTTGAATCTCGTTGCCAATGTCCATGAGGTCGGCCATCTCGTCCTGCATCTTCTCAATCTTGTCAATGTTGACCTTGCCGTACTGCTTGCGCAGCTCCTTGGTGGTCGTCTTCATGGCGTCGACGGTTGTCATTGTGTTTTTGAGGTTGTCCTGCATCATCCCTGCCTGCTCCATATTCCATGATTGTTGCTGAAGCTGATCTCGTTGCGACTCGTACATCTTGCGCTGCTGGAGGACTTTGAGTGCCTTTTGCTTGATCGCACTCTTTCCCGGGCCATCTCGCATCTTGGCCAGCCGTTGTTGATAAGTGGTCAGCTCTGCGTTGAGCTTGGCCAGTTTGACGTCGATGCTCTCAATACGGCCGTCGACCTGGAAACATGTGAGCAAGCGTTCGAGAGCGAGGCTGCCTGGAAGGGTGGCAAACATTAGAGATGGCGCCGTTGAGAGTCGGCTTGGGTCCTGAGCTCTTCGCGCCAAAGAGGCGATTCATGGTGGAAACTTTGGGTTGGCGACGAGGCCAATAGTGGAGACGGAGCAAGTGGATTGAAGAGGAGGCGAACTAGAGGGCAACTGAAAGCGTCGCGATGGGACTCTGTTCGCCCTGTGGCAGCGGATCGGCAGCGCAGGCAGGTTGGGTTGTTTGGTGGCCGAGGCGCGCGTGCCTGCCTGCCTGCCTGCCGCCCGCCGCTCGGCCCTACCACACCGAATCCAGTCAGGTCCAGCCTCGACTTCAGCAACCTCAGCGAAGAAACAAGTCGGGTTTCTTCTTCCCAAAGACCCTCCCACAACGGCAACCCGCATTTGTCTGCCGGTGACGTCGTCGCCTCTCTCCTCCTCTCACCTCCCTGCGCTGCATGCCGCTACCCTCTCGCGCTCTTCGTCTTCGCTCTGTTGGGGAGAGCTGTCTGCCTTGTGACCGTCTGCCGACCTGAGTCTGTCACACTGTCGACAGCGCGCCGTGTTGTCACGCACGTCGGCGAACGCCCACTCGACACTCGCGCGACCCTGGCGACGCTTCGCTCCGTTGGAAAGAGCCATCGCATCTCGTTGCGCCTTTCTGCGCTCACCGCAGTTGCTCGTCCGCCCGACTGCTGCCACTTATCGTACATGGCCCCGCCAGGCCTCATTCACCTGGACACTCGCAATCCCGACGGATCCTTTACCACGGCACCCACTCCCGCCTCCCGCTCGCCGCAAGTCCACCCCGTGCGCCTGTAGCTTACTTCTCACATCGCATGCAACCAAGTCTGCGCCTGAGCAGCACCGAACACCCGTTTCAACCCCTAATACCCACACTTGGCCCTGTCTCTAGGGACGTCACGTAACCCAAAATGTTCTGGCGCTTTGGAGGCTACGCCAATATTTCGACTCTTGACTCAATTCTTGACAAGCCCGACGTCACAATTGAGGAGCTTCTGGACGAGTCCGATCTGATTCAAGAGCTGAAACAACAAAATTCGAAACTCATAGAATTTCTCCGCGATGACAAGGTCCTGGAGCGCCTTCTTGAGTACGTCACTGCGGCCAAGCGCAAGCCTGTGTCTGTGCCGGATCAAGAGACCGGCGGGGACGAAGAAGGTAGCGAAGGCAAGGGCGGGTCTGACCTCGGCGCTTTCTTTAAGAGGAGATCAAGGTCGCGGTCGATCAAGTCTGACCCCGGCGAATCGGAAGAAAACAAAGAGGAAAGGCAGCGGATGAAGTATGCCTATGTCGCTTGCGAAATCCTCTCCTCGGAAGTTTGGTCGATTTCAGAGGCCCTGCTGGAGAATAAAGCCGCCTTGAAGAAATTCTGGGAGTATTTGAAGCAACCTGCACCCTTGGATCCCGTACAGGCCGGTTACTTCACCAAAGTCAACGAATCGCTCCTCGACCGCAAAACGGAGGAAATGTTGGACTTTTTCAAATCTCTTGACAACATTGTGCCCCAAATGTTGCAACATGTCGATTGCCCTACGGTTATGGACCTGTTGCTTAAGATAATCAGTCTGGAAAAGGCTGAGGGTGGTCAAGGGATTGTCGATGTAAGCCAGCTTGTCCTTGATCTTTCCCCAGATACTAATAAGGCTGCAGTGGCTTCAACAGAACGACTTGATTCCAATTTTGCTCTCCTTTTTGGCCCCTGAACACAGCGCATCCACGCAAACCTCTGCCGGCGATTTCCTCAAGGCGATTATCACCATCTCTGCAAACGCAACAACCCAAGACCAGTCCGTAATTGGACCGAATGAGTTGACCCGCCAGCTGGTCTCGGAGCCTTGCATCACCAAGCTGATTCAGGAGATGCTTCGCGGCGGAAATCCGCTTACGGTCGGTGTTGGCATTGTGATTGAAGTAATCCGAAAGAACAATTCGGATTATGACATGGAAAATCAGACCGGGCCTGAGCCGAGGAGCTCTGACCCCATCTACCTTGGAACACTTCTGCGCCAGTTTGCCAGTCACGTACCGGACTTTATGACCTTGATCAACAACACAGGCCAAATCATCACCAACAGCGACGGCACTACGACCATCAAGAAGCGGGAGTTAAAGGCTGCCTTTGGCAGCAAGATCGAACCGCTCGGTTTTGACAGATTCAAGACCTGCGAGCTGATGGCTGAGCTTCTCCACTGCAGCAATATGCAACTGTTGAACGAAAGGGGTAGCGAAAGCGCGGTCAGGGCAAGAGACGCGGAAAGAGAGCGCCTGAAGGTTGAGGGCAAACTCAGGTCCGCAAAAGAGGACCACTCTGCGATTGACAATGATTTTGGAACGAGCGTTGACAGTCACGGCTTCCACCACGCACGAGCTCCTTCCAACGAGTCGCCCGAGGAGGTCAAGAAGCTAGAAGTTGCAAACAACATTAAAGAAGAAGATTTTGAGGAAGTGGCCGCCTCGGAAGCTGTGCCCGAGGAAAGCAAGGATGAAGGGGATGAGAAGGGCGACATTGGAGAGCCACTGGAGAGATTGCCCAAAATTCCGCCTAGATCGCCCCAACCTTCGGACCCTGAAAAGGCCATGGAGCAAACGACTGCTCAAGAAAAGGAAAAGGTTGCGGACGCAGACTCACCAACATCTGCCGGCATCACTGCAAAGGTTGGAGGCCTTGAGCTGGAGCACGATGCTACAATGACAGATTCCCCCCCACCAAACGCCGTCAAGAGTGAGCAACAAGCATCGGAGGAGGAGTCGGAATCGAAGCCAGTCTCGCTGCTCACTCAACAACTGAACCAGAGCTCTGAGTCCGGCGCTGAGTCTACTGGCTTATCTCCGCATCCTGAGGACAAGCCAGCTCCTTTGTTCTCCAAGCAGGCTGAGACAGGGCCAACTGGCGGCCAACCCGAACCACCGCGGGAGCCCACGCCGATCGAGGACGAGGAGGGCGCTCGTTCAATACTCTTGTCAGAACAACCAAGCGACTTTGCACAAAGTCAAGGACCGCAATACGAGGTCGACGTTGACGGCAGTCCTGTTGTGGGTGACACGTTGAAGATTCAGTTTGTTGAGAACCGCGTTGTCCCTACGATTCTGGTAATGAAACCTTGGTCCTTGCTCAAGAATTGTACTAAACCTTCTCACAGGACTTCTTTTTCCGTTTCCCTTGGAACAACTTTTTGCACAACGTCGTTTATGATGTTGTCCAACAAGTTTTCAACGGGCAGATGGAGCGCGGCTACAACCGAGCGCTGGCAGTAGACCTTTTCGAGGCTGGCAGAGTCACCGAACGCATCATCGAGGGCCAAGAAGCCAGCGACACCGCCCAGGCCGAAACAAACATGCGGCTGGGCTACATGGGCCACCTAACCCTTATAGCAGAAGAAGTCGTCAAGTTTACCGAGAGGCACCCACCCGAGCTCCTTTCAATAACCGTCCTCGAGAAGGTGGTGAATCAGACATGGAGCCACTATGTCAACGAGACGCTTGCAGAGACACGTGAACGCGACAATGCGATCCTCGGAGGCGTACGTCCTGACATGTCGGTAGGCCCACGACAAGCCGTCCTCAATGCCGTCAACGCTGCTGGAGGCTTTGGCAACTCATCGCTCGCCAGCGCCGGCATTGGCGGTAACGGATCCGTCGGCCTCGACAGCATGGAGCTTGGAGGATCCGGAGGATACGGTCTCAGCGGCGGCGGCAGTCTGCTGAGCGGTTTCAACAACTCCAGTGACGAGGAAGACGAAGACATGGAGGAAGGCGATGGCGAGCGGAACACTTCGCCGCATCATGTGAGCGACTCGGACCAAGTGGGTGAACTCTCATTCGAAGACGTCGAGATGGAGTATCGATGATGCAGTGCGCCATGAACATGCATATGCGTTGGTGCGTTATTCATGGCATTTCCGTTTGCGATTGACGATTGACGAGGTTCAGCTTCGTGACCCACTTTTTTGTTTCTTCACATTGTTGCTACTTGACACTGCCGTTCTGAATGTACAACACCCTACGTCCATGTATCCAGCGTCTTAGTCTGCCGTGGGTGCGCTCACAAAGACCAGGACATTTTTGCTTCTTTTATTCCCCCCAACCACCACCAACCCTTCTTTCAGCCTGTATTATCGCCTAGATCAATGTAGAAGAGACGTACGGCATAACCTCAGCAGATGAGCAAAGGCCAACATGACGGCATCCATCTCTGTTCTTGTTTTCTTTCTGTCAACAACTTTCCCCTGTAGCAACATTCACCACCCCTTCTTGCTGTTTTTGCATATCTCATGTCAAGCCACTGCCAAGATACCTACCATCCGACGTCTGTCTCGCCTCTTACCCTCCCCTTTCCTTAGAATGCCTTTTGAAACATCATTCCCTAGACCACCACGAACATCGCCACAAGACAAGTCGAGAGTTTCAGCTAACACGGGCCCTCGCCCTCCTCAACAGGACCCTGAATCGGAATCGACAAATGATCCCAACAATGCCGCCAAGAGCTCAAACGACCCTGCAACCCCTAACACATCGTCGTCTCTGGCAGCAGCAGCCGGCTCTCCCGACGCTGATGCTTCCCCGATTACCCCGGCCCCTCTCAATGTCCCGCCGTCCCGCGCGCGCCGCCAGTTTGCCGCGCGTCTCGCCGAACGCAAACGCGCGGCTGCAGAGCACGGGACAAGCGATTCGGCCGGAGGCGCAGCCGGCGACGGAGATGACGAGCAGCAGCAGCCATTCAGCGAGAGCATGGGCGGCGAAGGCGACGCCGAGCGCGAGCGAGAGCGCGACTGGACAGAGCGGTATGGCGGCGACACCGGCGCCACCGGAGCCTCGACGACCGCGGCAGGAAAAGCGTCATCGTTGTCGTCGGCAGCAGGCGGCGCGCTGCGCTTCAGCAACCTCTTCAAGCACAGCGCTGAAGATAGCGACGAGGAAGAAGAGGAGAGCAGCAGCGACGAGGAAGGCGAGGACCTCGTTATGAAGGAGGGCGTTCTGGCGCGCAAGAGGAGCGGCGTTGGGAGTAGCGCGGGCAGCACCAGCAGCGCGGGGAGTGGTGGCGGAGGTAGCGACAAGGAGAGGGAGTAAGTTGAGCGGATGGGCAGGTTGGGGACAGGTTGGTTCGGCTTACTTTTGGCCGTGTGTGTGGGAGATGGATTGGATTGGCGTCGGCGGCCAAGGAGAGTGGACGGTAGGAGGATTCATTTCAAACTGCCCGAGGCGAAGAAGGGGGCAGGCATGACGAGCGAGGTTGTTTTCTTCTCTTTTTTCTCCTTTCTCCTCTCCTCTATTAGCTATTAACAATTACGCATTCACGTCTCCACGGACTCTGTCCGTCTTTCTGTCTGTCTGTCTGTCAAGCAGCTGTCTGGCTCTCTCTTTCTTCCCTCTCCTCGCATCGCGGATACCTTGGACTCACATGTTCGATGTGGACAACACCACGCACCATCATTCAGTTGGCACACGAATGAATGAAAGCTGCTGGATGGGGAGAACAACAGTAAAGCAAATCAAAGGGAGGGCAGAAGTGATGGCCACAACACAGACAGACAAATGGGCGGACATCTTTTATATTCTAGACCCCCCGGCTGCCGCATTCTGAATACCTATCTCTTATTTTTGTCCATTTGACAGCGTCAACCGGCTTCTTGTCTGCTATTTCGCTTTCCTCCTCGGTGGTGACACACACCAAGAGACCTTGCTTCATATTACCGACCGAGGAAATTCCCGGTCATTGAACGTTGCTGCATGTAAGCCTCGGTTTCGCTTCAGCAATCCACGGATTTTGCGGCGCGGCAGTGGTCGAGACGGTGTTGGAGAAAGGTCTAGAAATCCAATTCTTTTACAAAAGTCACTCGCGAAAGAAGTGGGAGGTGAATCCAATGCGTATGCATCTAAGACATTCATTCGATGCCAGCAGGCAATCACCAAATGCACGCATGCATGCATGCATGCATGCAACCCGAAAGAAAAAACAGTGGTAGAACAGCAACCACAGCAATCAATTGCAATGACGGCAACAGTATTCCACCAGCGCAGCGCAGCCCATCCCATCCGTACACTTTGCAACAAAAGGCGAATGCAATCCAATCCCATCCACCTCTGTCTAAATAGGTAGCCAACCAGCCAACTACCGGAAATCAAAGGGTATCCATATCCACATGTCCCCATGTCCGAGATTCCAAATTTGCCGCTGTAGTATAGTAGTAGTAAAGTGTGTCACTTGCTTGCGACGATGATGATGAACACGATGAGTGCGCACATCCATCCGTCCGCCTGCGCGATTACCCGTATCAACTCAAGTTTTCCCCACCGACCCAGCCGTCCATCCATCCAGGTAATCAACAAGTCAGAAAACCAACAGTCCCCTTTCCTCACGCCTCCGATCTATCAATACTTCCTCTTCGGATCTTCGGATCTTCGGATCTTCTGCTGATTCACACTCGACTTTGACGTACTTGCTCGCTTGCTTGCTTGCTTGCTTGCCAGCGGAGTATGTAGCCAGTAATAGTCAGCCAACGCAAAGTGCTTCCATGCTATGCGGAGAGATGGGAAGGAAATCGGACGACGATAACAACGATGATGGTGAGGTATGAGCCGAGAGGAGAGATATGAGGAAGAAGAAAAAAAGAACACGACCGTGACTGTGACCGCAACCAAATTTGACAGAGATCTTGATACTCGAAATCGCGCGCTTGGCTTGGCAATTTCTGAAAAGATTCTTCGCTCGCTTCAGCCTCAACACTTGGGTGACCCATTTCACCTGTAATGCGTCGTTCGATCGCGGTCCCTTTTCGGGACATCGAGCCTTTCCCCTCCTCTTTCCAAAAGATGCACTACGTGTGCATGCATGCATCCCCACCTACGTCCTCTCAACAAGCTTCCTCAGCTCAGCAAACTTGACCGGTTTGGGAAGGTAATGATCAATGCCACTACCGAGCGCCTCCTCCTGCGCCTGCGCCGACGCCAAACCAGTGAGAGCAACAATCTTGGCCGGCTTGAGGCCGTTTTCCTGCTCGAAGCGGCGAATCTCGCGCGTCGCGGCGAAGCCGTCCATGATGGGCATGCTGATGTCCATTAGGACAAAGTCGAACGACTTTTTGACCGTCGTGCTGCCGGGTAGTGGCGGGTTCAAGGGCGGCGTCGTCACAATGCCCGGGGCGATGGCCGTCGGCGTCGAGAATGGTATGTCGTCCGGAGACAGGGGTGTCGTTTGCAGCTTCCGTTCGATGGGGCCGGATTTTGGAGAAAAGGAGGCAGCGGAAAGAGAGGTTGCCGACTCGGAAAAGGATGTGGTTGATGGGGCGGGCGAGGACGCGTCGGAGCTGGGAGAACCTAGTGGCATGGCGGGCGGAGATGTGATAATCACCGTGGCGTCCTTGTAGCGCTCAAAAGCTTCGAGGCCATTCGTGGCCTCGACGTACGCGTACTTGTACTTCTTCATAAACATAACGAGGAGCTGGAGGTTGATGGGGTTGTCATCAACCACCAGGATGTGTAGTCGGTCATCGCGCGGCAGGCTCGCGATGCTATTTGTTGGCGTATCATCTCCTGCCGGCGTGGCCGGTGTACGTGTGATGGAGGGCCGATCACCGCTGTCCGTATTGTCGTTGTTTGTCTTGATGGCATCACGGAGTAGCGACACCTCTGGGACTTCCATCACCGAAGGTACTTCGTTGCCGCTCAAACTACGGGTTGGACCGCTGCGATAGGGCAGTTTACCAGTAGTATCGGAGAACGGTCCCATTCTTGGCTCAGTCATGACTGGAGGGGCACTGATTGCCCGGTTGGAGGACATTGGTCTTGTCGCTTCTTCCTGAATGGAGCGGAGGCATGTGGATATCAATCTTGCGAGTTTTCGAGGACCACATCTGGGAAACGTGTCAGCATTTCGAAGTCCCGAGAAAAAAGAAAGAAAAAAAAAGGTACTTACGGCTGCGCGACCACCTCGACATGCCTTCCAAGAGCATGTAACCGGTGCTCCTCTCTTGCTTTCAGAGCAATCTCCTCGGAAGGATTGCGGCATACAATTACCAGAGGGGCAGTGCCGCTCTTGCTAGCGTGGAATTCGAATAGCTTGTTGACCAAGGCCGGCTCAGTAACGAAGAAAATGTCCGCTTCAACTCCATGCATTGACGTCGCTTCGGTGACTTCCATGTCAAACCAAGTGACGCACGTATCCCTGAATGAACTTATCAGGCGATTGTCCTCCCGATTCTCCTCCATACATTCTTCAGACGAAGGGGTTGTGCAAGCTTCCGGTCGCAGGAGGCACACCTTGGTACCCTGGGTCGTCATGGATGCAGGCATGATGGTGCTCTCCGGATGCTTCGCTTGCTGGGCGCTGAGAGGCAAGCTCAAAAAGACATCCACCTCAGTCCCAACACCTTTTGCGCTCTTGACATCGATGTGCCCTCCCAATGAGTCGATAATCTGCCGCACGATGCTTAGACCCAAGCCGGTGCCGACAGCAAAAGGATCCTCCTGAGAAAATGGCGAGAATAGACGTGTCCGTTGATACTCTTGGCTCATGCCGATTCCGGTGTCGACAATGCGAAGATGAGAATCGAGTCTCGAAGGATCCGGGCTTCTACACGATTGCAGGTTGACCGTAACGTAACCCGCTGCAGTATATTTTAATGAATTTCCAAGTAGGTTCATTACAATACGCCGCAAAGCGCCGGGCTGTGTCTTGACATTCCAGCCTCCAGCTGGAGAGACGTTGAGCAAGATGGTCACACGACCATCCTCGGGTGGGGTGTTGTCCACCGAGTCTTTGACAAAGGCATCTGATGTCGATGTCAGCGCTTTCACGGTTGGGACGCTGCCGCTGTAGAATGCTCCCGCGTGTGCCTTTTTGAAAGCGTCACCCGCGCAGACTGCCTCGACAACCTCCTCAACCAAGGCGCTCAAGTCAAACTCTGTGGTGACTCCCATGACAGAATTTTCGTTGACATTGCCGACAGTCTTGTTGTGTCGTGCGTCGTGCTTTTTGCGTCTTGCCCGCCCCAGCTTGTTGATCTTTGCGTAATCCAAAACGTGGTCGATGGTGTCCAAAAGTGTCTTGCCGCAAATCTCGATTGACGTGAAAAGGGAAGCTTGGTAGGGAGTGGTTGCAGTCTCGTGCCCAAATTCTACAGAACCGAGAATTCCATGCAAAGGTGATCGTAACTCGTGACTAATAGATGCAATAAAGGTCGTCTTTGCTCTATCAGCGCGCTGCGCATTAACCCTCGTAACCTCACTCATGATGCTGTTTCCAAAGGCCTTCAAGTACGGCAACTCATTGTCTGGGCTCATCAATCGACCAGCGGTCTTAACCCAAATAAAGGCCCCTGCCACCCATTTCTCAACCGTAGGATCCCAAAGTGGAAGGAAAATGAGGCTTCGGATTCCGGGGAGTACTTTGAGAAGCTCAGTCGGTATGAGCTTGTCACCCTTCTTCTTGGTCTTTTTGGCATGGTCAGGGGCTGAGGTGATGCCGCGCATGGTTTGGACGTGCTCGGGCTCAGATTTCTCATCGGAGGAGATTCCAGCACCCTGGTCCGTGAAGCTGAAGAATTTGCCATACGGAAACTTTTTGATATATCGCTCCATGCTGCGTTCAGAAAAGCCAAAACTCTTTTCAGTCAAAAGATCTTCTTTGGCAGAGTCCGGGTCCACAGAGAGGCCAATGACCTCGCAGGTCTTGTCCGGTCGAAAGTTGTTGTCTCCGTCCTGCGGCGCGTTGGGGTCCTTGACTCCAGAGACGGAGCCTGGTGACTTCTTGGCTCTCCTAGTTCGCCTCTGGTCGCCAGAACTGGAGGGAGGGCCGCTATCCGAAGTTTGGGAATCATCGCTTTGGTCAGGGTGGGCCCCGCTGGCGTCGTTGGGAGATCCCTTAATGTCACTCGAGACAGTCCCGAAAAATACTACCCCATCAGCGCCCGTCGAGGTTCGAATGATGTTTGCCGCTCTGTAGAATACGCGTGATACGTCGTCCTCGAGTTCGTCCTTTGCAGGTGGCCGGGACATGCTGGTCGGTAGGGTTGAAGAGAACGAAGAGCGGGTCGCGGAGGCTCTAGGGGATTCCTTGTCTTCGATGCGCGCATTTTCGGTCTGCCGCTTCAGCGTGGAAGAATGCGTACGAAACGAAGGACTGCGCAACAGCATGCTGTCATCGACCGGATCCTCCGAGGACGACGGCACCGTGATGGGGTTCACGCGGTTGCGGGATGTGTCGACGTCAGAGACTCCCTCGATAAAATCGGCAAGACCTCGAACCATGCGCTCTCCCTTGTTGCGGTCGTCTCTGTCCTTGGCCATTTCAAGGTGCTCCATGACTGTCGCAGCCATGTCTTGCAAGAATTTGAGTTCCTCAATGGACAGTCCGGAGCGGCAGTTGTCATCTGACACGGCGTAAGCACCGATGCGGTGACCAGCCTGGCTGCGTCAATTCGACTGACTGAAAAAAAAGGCGACAAACGACATACCTTGGTCCTTATGGGCACTCCAGCATAGAACAAGACGCCGGGATCGCTCATGACATAGTCGCGGTCCTTGAAGCGGTCGTCTTGACGCAGGTCCGGAATCACCAAGGCCTCGGCGACGAAAGTGTTGCCCTCGTCATCGTCGGCGGTATACCTCGAGCCGAATAGGTGCTCCTCGACGCCATCGCGACGTGATATGACGGTTTGGCCCAGCCAAATGTTATCGCCGGGGCGGTGGCGCAAGTCGTCTATCAAGGAGAGGGTTTGGGTGGCTTCTGCGAGAATGTACTGCTGGTGCGAGTCCACGAGGGAGATCATGCAACGGCGCACGTTGAGTCTGAGTGTGGCGAGTTGGGCGAAGGCAGTTAGAGCCTTGTCGCGCGAGGGACGGGGTCTGTAGCCCGGGAAGGTGAGTGGTAGGCCAGCGCCCTGGGTGTTGACGTTGACCAGGCTCTGCAAGTGACCATCGAGCCAGGGTTGGTAGTATCTTTGGTTAGTTGGTTAGTTAGTGTTGATCAACATGGAGCCCCACGGAGAAGGAATGGTCCGCTAACCTATGCAGGTCCCTCTCTCTGGCGGCCTCCGGGTACATGGCCATGGTTCTGTTGCGAGGAGGGACGAAGAGGCATGAAGCAGCAAGAAGCGGCTGCGAAAGTCCGGACAGGACAGGACAAGGCAGGGCAGGGCAGGGCAGGCGACAAAGGGCACAGCACGCCGAGAAAATCGAGACAACAAGACGGGGAAGTGCCTGTAGCAGAATCAGTGGGGTGGGCGGTGCGACTGCGATCAGCGATGCAGATTGCCGCAAAGCCGTGCGGGCCGGAGCGTCGTCCCAACGTTGCGTAGTTTCAGGTCAGGACAGGTCAGGTTGGCGGACGCAGCGCAGACGGGTGCCAGACAGGCCTCGAGCTCGATTTGGCGAGGGGGCGAAGGAGAGGGAGGAAAGCTGGGCTGAGGACTTGGTTGTGGAGGGAGTTGGTTTGAGAGCAGTGGCGGGCCGATGACCGAGCGTCGAGTGGTGGTGCCTGAGATGGTGGGCGGGCCGACTGGGGTGCAGGTGCAGGTGCAGCGAGCGCGAGCGCAAGGCTGGGCTGGGCTGGGCTGGTGCTGGTGCTGGTGCTGGTCGACAGTAGAGGACATGATGCCGAGTCGGAGCATGGGATGCCTTCAAACTGTGTCAACACAAAAACAACACCAACCAACAATGGCGGCATCTCGATCGGCACCCGATGGCCGTTGAGGTGGAGTGTCCGGTGGCAAACACAAGCGAAGGGCCCTAACGAAGATGGTCTTGTTGATGGCGACCATGGAAATGTTTGAGCCCATCGCCCGATCTTGGCCATGGGCGACATGTAGCCATCGAATTCGCGAGTCATGGCCGTTTTTCTTCTGGCTGACTAATCTGCAGTCAAGGTCCCTGGACGCCGCCTACGCAGCGCAACCCCCAACACCACCTCTCACGCCTCTGTCCCTTCGCGTCGCTGCTGCAAGCGTCGTCGCACCTCTTGTCGTCGGCCTGCCGTCTCACACGGCACACCAACATCAGTTTCACCCCCGCTCCCAATGCGGCTTCGTCTCAACTCGCTGTGCGTCAGCTTCATCTTCTTCACAGCGCCATCCCGGCCCTAAACTCTGTGCCTGAACTCGTTGCCGCACCCAAGATCATCCCGTGCACCCTTCCCCGGCTGGCCGCCCCGGACCAGGACCTCCCTCCACGGAACTGCCGGACCTCTGCTCGTCTCGGCCTTGCGCGCGTAGCCTCTCCGCCGTCCTTTTCTCTTCTTGGTAAGTTTGTCGACACTCACTTCACGCCTGTCTGCCTCTCCCTTAGCGCAACCTGTGAATCCTTCCCGTCGCCATGATTGTTCAGGGGTCTGCTGTCTTGTCTAGCTTTACCAAACTCCTTCCGGCGTTGGTGCTGATAACAATAGTCGGCCTTGTTTGGTCCGTTTTTGGGCGTCCGAACATCACCACCAAAAAGCCAACTTTGCCGAAATATGCCCCTTACGAGATATTTCTGGCCAGCACCTGTCTGATCGCTGGCGGGTTGCGACTTAAGATCATGTAAGTCGCCGGACTTTTCTCGCTTCAATCCCTCGAGATGCACCTCTCATCATCTTTCCGTCATCAGCTCCCTCATCCGGAAATATGGGGGTCCATTATTTGGCATCACGTCCACCCACCAAGTCATTTACCAAAAGGAAGGCATCGACCGCTTCCTCTCGCAGCCATTGCATACTCTGGACAATGAACCCGTCGCTTGGACCATCCACACACGCGTATTTGGTGCAGAGAATGACCTCGTCCTACGTCACAAGACCGGCGTTGCCCGGAAGGAGCTGTCCATCGCCGTCGAAAGAGTCTACATGTCAGATGCCCTTTCACTTGAATGCATACAAGGGGTCGACATACCCAGACAGGCCGGTTCGCTCGTCACGCTCTCGAATTCGCAAAGCCCGAATCCTTGGGAGAATCTTGCGCGGTACCGGTTGCTAGCACCAGAAACAAAAGATCAGCCAGGAGCAGCCGAACTTGAACTCTTCAACCTGATCCGCAGCTTCGGGGCTGCCATCTCGATCCCCATGCTCTATGGATCCTACTTCATGGGAAAATGCCCCAATATCCTGCAAGACTTTTGGGCCTTTGACAATGACTGCTTCCCGCTCGTCATGGCAGGGCTTCCCACTTGGGCTCCGATGAAGAATTTCCAAGAAGGGCTCGCTGCCCGGGCTCGTATCAACCAGGCCCTTGCCGAGTTCTACGAACTGATCGACAGATTCCAACGCGGCGGCCATGTCGACCCGTCCATCATCGATTTGACAGACGTGAGCCAGATTGTTCTGGACAGAAGCAACATCTACGGCAAGTACGACTTTTCGTATCGACACCGTGGAGAGATCGACGCAGCGCTCCTTTGGGGTCAAAACGGCAATATGCAACAGTCCACCTCGTGGCTCGTCATTTACATCTATGCCACGCCAGGCCTCTTGGATTCGCTGCGGGAAGAAATCGCACCCCACGTATCCCTGTCAGAACCAGATGGCTCTGCCCACCCACATATCACGCGCCTCGACATCGCCGGCCTCCAAAAGCGCTGTCCCCTCCTGCGCTCCACCTGGCTGGAGACGTTTCGCGTCGCCAACGAACCCTCGTCATTGCGCTACATCGCCAAACCGATCCAGGTGACGCCCGAATCGGCGACGCTGCAGCCAGGCACCTTTGTGACTGTGCCGCACGCGATCAACCAGCACGACGCGTCGCTGTACCCGCAGCCCGAGCGCTTCATCCCTGATCGATTCGTGCGCATCGACGCGGCGACAGGCCAGCGCAGCGCCCCCTACGGCCCGCTCAAGCCGTGGGGTGGCGGCCATGGCATCTGCAAGGGTCGCGTCTTTGCCGAGAAGCACATCTTCGCCGTCGTCGCTTGCGTCGTGTCGCTATGGGATTTCGCGCCTGCGGGCGGCGGCGGAGCGTGGAAGGTGCCCGGGATGCGGCCGGGGACAGGCGTCATGAGGCCGGCGGAGGAGCTGCGCGTCGTCGCGAAGAGAAGAAAGATGAGCAGCAGCAGAGTTTGAGATTGATTTAGGGTTCGGAGCGGCGACACGAAAAAGAATTGCAAGACGACCTCCCGTTACCCGACTAATTGACCTGCAGGACGTTATGGCGGGGCGACTTCGAGTGCAACGACAAACAATGACGACATGGTGATGCGTCGCGAGACGGAATGTCACGATAAGGTGGAAAGACAAACTTTTTTTTTCTTTTTCGTAGGGCGCTTGCTCCCTGTCTTTTTCCTTCGTTTCTTCTTTTTTTCTTCTTCTCTCTTTTTGACTTCGCGGCCGGACGGGACGGACTCTTTTGCGTTGCTGCAGGATTGACTTTCGCTGGACGTCATTGCTACCCGTTGACTCGGTAATTATATTGATTCGCACCCCTGGTTCCTTGCCTACATGCTGTACGAGCGAGGCAGGACATGCGCGTGCGCATTCTTCTCAAAACCCCGCCACGCGATGCGGACGTACGTCCACATGGGCAGAATCACGATGCGCGGAACTTTGACTGCGAAAGCCCTGGCGGCCCTTGAAGAAACCAGCAGTCACCAAGCACGTGCTCAACCACAGTTGTCTTTTGTTCGTATGGGGCAATCGGGCCATTATGTGTCTATTTGAATTTACTTTGGATGTTCAATTTGCTGGCATTACAGGCGACCAAGGAGAACCACGGTCGTAGCTGAGAGAGAGAGAGAGGGAGAGAGACTGATCTGAAAAGGGTGATCCAGCCTTCTTCGCCTCGGGACATCTTTCAAGTGAATTGTTCAGCTGTAGCGCCATTTTATTTACGGTAGCCGCTCGTTCTGGCTTTGGCGTGCCATCTAATGTCCGGGCCTATAAGCGTTGCGGTTGACTGCTGCCATCAATCCGTCGTTCCGACTTGCGAGAGGTGGATCTGGTGAGAGACACACACACACACACATTTCATAGATGCTTCTCGGTCAAATTCCATGTCCGGAAGAGGCAATGGGCTGACAGATCCATCCTCAAACGTCGCCGCAATGTCGTCCGTAACTTGGAGCGACGTTTCAGTCAGTCGACACTGCTGCTTTGTCTCATACGGCATGGCCTATCCGAAAAGAGCAATCGGGCCCGCCGCTGTTTGTTCGAACGTCTAGACAATGTCGTCCATGATCTGGAGCGACATGAGCACGGCGTGGAGAGAGCATTGCGCCGGTTTGAATGAGACGTACTGTCCGAAAGGAGTAATCAGGTCCGCGCCTGTTTGTTTGTTTGTTTGAGCGTCTTTGAAATGTCGCCCGTAAGCTGGGTGACGATTCAGTCTGCCAGTGAACGGCAAGCAAGTCCTGTGCGCAAGGCTTGACCTAAAGCAGTTATCTGATAGATCTACGCCGACTTGTTTGAACGTCTACGTATAATGCCGTCCATGTTTTGGAGCAGCGTTTCGCGCTCAGCGTCGCTGACAACGTTGGTGTGGTCCTGTGGACGATGCTCCGCTGAATCGACCCTGCCAGCGACATTGGAAGTTCAAAGGATGCATGACCAGAAGGGCATCTTGGAATTTGAAGTAGAGTGTATAGGATGTCTAATCGCTAAAGTGGACTAGCTATACTGTTAGAACTAAAGCGGGAGGATGGTAGACAGCATGACAGGACAGCAACCTTTCAAACGGCAGCAGACCTCACAAAAAGCATTTCAAAGAAAGGAAGATTTTCATTTATTTCAAAACTCTCTTCTATCATCCAGCAGTGGCCCTCGTTCCCTCATTCATTCGTCCCAGTTGCCCGGCGAGCCATCGTCCGGGCCGTTCGTTCTATCATTATACCTTTAACCCCCCAAGTGTCCAGAGTGGTAGTAGTATTCGTACATGTTGGTCGATTAGACGACAATACATTTGCAGACCCAGCAAGAGGGTGATGTTCGTCGCGAAATGGGGAAAACTCCGCGCGTGCAGAAACACAGAGAGTACTTCTCAAGTATGATTGCGTATGTTGCTGTGCAACACTGAGGATGGAACCTTGGATGCCTCGTGGCTAATGTTCACATCTGGTGAGATGGATTGTTCGCGTTGGATGCATTGGCCCCTCGCTTTTGGGCCAAGGCTCTGGCCTCCGCTGGGGTGGGGTCTTGCGAACGACGAGGCCCGCCATGAGCGGCGCCGCCATTCCCATTAGCACTGGGATTCCTCGCCATAGGTGGTCCTCCCTGACGCGAATGCGTGTCGTCCTTATTGTCCGATTGTTGCGAGTTGCTATTGTTGTTATTATGATTGTTTCCTCCAAAAAACTGCGGCTGCGGCGGGTCGTCTTCGATGGAGTCGAAGATGTCCTTGTGCGGTCTGCCGTGCGCAACTTCTTCGAGAATCCGCCATGCGCGGCGGAATTCCTCGCGGATGGCAACTATTCCTTGGTGGCTGACGGTGCGACCGACATTGTGGTCGAGTTCGAATGGATCCTGTATGCAGACCAGGTAGCGATGGCGGATTTCTTTCTTCTACAGAGCGTGTTAGCATGTACGAATTGACTAGTAGTCTGGCCGACCTACACTGTTCTTCTCGACTCGTGCTCTTGTCCAACCGAGCTCGCCCTTTGTGACCATCCTCTCCCATGGCTTGCGCTGACCAAACGTAATGATGTCGCGCGTCCAGTGAAAGCCCCCAACACGATCGGGTATGCCGGGACGACCGTAGTAGCTGAAGAAGCCCCTCAACAAGGCACCAAGGCTGTCTCTGTTCTTGGTCCACTGTCCCTTTTGCTTCATATCTTCAATGTATTTTTCGTCGCCACAAAACTTGACTCTGTGTCCTTCAACAACGACGTCAGTCAAGTTGGGCCTCGCTGCCTCATTGGCAAAGCTCAACGGGGTTTGAAGATCTTGAATGACTGGATCGTTTGGCACACGCATGAGGTAGTGGAGCACCATGAGTGCATATCCGTAGGACGAAAGAGTCCCGTTGTAGGAGCTGTTAATCTTGCGCTTCTTGGCCCAGGCTTTGACAAATATAACCACGTCACGAACCCGCTGATCACTTATGGCGTAGCAGTGAAGTAGTCTCGTGTTGTAAATGCCCAGGTGACCAGCAAAGTTGAGATCGCACAGTATTCCGACGCCGTCTTTGGGAAAGTCCAGAGGTCCGATGGGTTTCTCGCGGAGCCAGAGTTTCTCTTGGCGGGAGTCGCGCTTTGCATGGTCCGCAGAGCCTCTCTGGCCTCCATCCAAGTGCTTTGCGTCGTGATCAATTGACTGAGCTGTATCCTCGTGGTTATTCTTGATAGCTGGTCTGTTGCCCTCGGACGGTGACTTGTCTTGCGGAGTATTTCTCCCCTTTGAAGCAGTTGCATTTCCATCTTTGGTGTTGGAATTCTTAGTAGGGGCAGGGCTCGCTTCAGGAGTTGTATCAGCATCATTTTGCCCCTCTGCAGCATCTTCTTCACTGCTCTTGTCTGTGCCCTCCAAAATGGCCGCTTTTTCCTCTTCAGGCAGGTCGTCCCACTTTTGTCGCTCAGCTCTCAAATTCTCAAGAAGCTCCTGGGAGGGCATCTCGCAAAACTTGATGATGGGCACCCGCGTGTTTGTCAGTAGGCGTGCTCCGAAACCGTTGTCGAGGAAAATCTTTTCAAGAGCACGTGGGCCATACTTTCTTGCCGATTCGGTGTCGTCCTCGTTGTGCGCAACGACAGCCAAGTCAATATCCGAGCCTTTGGTGACGAATCCTGTGCCAATGCTACCAAAGCATTTGAATTCGACATTTGGAACGTTGGGCATGCTGCTCAACTCGGCCTGGCAAATGCTCTGCAGACAATCTACAAAGTCCAATTTGTGGTTCAACTCGCTATCTGTCATCGCCACACTGGGTACCAGTGAGGTAGCGAGTTGACCAAGGTAGTTGGATTGAGCTGAAGCGTGTTTATGCTGATGCCCGAGGAACTGCTGCCTTTGATTGGAGTAGGGATCATAGAGCTGCGCAGCTGGTTGACCGGGACCACGCATCGGACCGCGAGGATGCTGGGGCGACAGAACTTGGTGGTTGCTGGGGGGCATTGAACCTCGGAAATGGGTCGGGCTACCTGGCGGTCCGCGGTTCTGAGAATCCGTTCGGAAGCGCTGGAAATTCTGGGACGGTGGCACACTTTTCATCTCTGGTTGTTGTTGCATGTAGTTGGGTGGAATGCCCCGGTTGCGCATGTGCAGAGGGACATGATCATTGCCTTGGCGATGCTGACTGAATCCTGGCGGGGGTGCCTGAGGAGACGCGAGATCCTGACGATGTTGGCCAGTGTTGGATTGACCACGACCATGATGGAGTCCCCGGCGGCCCTCGCCGTGGAATCGTTGCGGGGAGTCGTGGGGCAAGCGACCATGAAAACGATCCTGGGGCGGAGCGGGGCGCTGGGACAGCGAAGCGGAGCCGGCGGCAGGATGTGGATTGTTGGTCTGTGTGGGCGACGACTTCACAGCAAATTGGTTCCCGGGTTGTGTTTGAGGCGCATCTTGGCCGGAACTGTTTTTCAAGATCATAGACCGGAGCTGGTCCTCCAACGGTAAAGCGTTCATGGTGAAGTCAGGGAGGAAGTTCAAGAGTTGAGCAGACCTGAGCCAGGAAGAGGATTGACAGGCTGGTCAAAGCCACGCGCGAAGAAGCGTACTGATTTAGCGGAGTGGACTTCCAGAAGATGGAAGCAAGGTCAGGAAACGGGGACAGGGACGCCGGGGGAGAAACGCGAGTCTCAGACAGGCGTGGTCATGTGAAGATGGAGAGAAGTTTGTCCAGAACGGCTGGGGCCAAAGCGCATCTTGGTCCACGTCCCCAGGTCGGCAAGCGGGATTGATTTGCCAAAACGTCGTTGACGCGTTGTCGTGGGGTGGAATGAGCCAGATGCAGAGGGCATCGAGAAGGTCGAAACGCGATCCCACAGACCGTAGGGCTGAGGAGCTTGGGGCTGTTGCGTCAACCAATCGGCATTTCGACTGCTCGCCGTCTTGGCGCCCGTCGGCCGGAAAAACCCAGCCTCCCGGCGACCTCACAGCCTAGCACTGCCTGGTCTGCTTGCATGCGCTCATCCTCCCATACCTACATAACCCATCTCTCTCACAATCCGCACCTCTTCCTTCACACCCTGCACAAAGGCCTTTGACCCCGTCGACCCACAACCTCCGCTGTCACGTATATAATACGGACACCCGCAATTCGCATGTTCCCACCCGCCCTTTAACGTCTCTCCGCTCGCCTCCAGCCCCGATCGCCTACTCCACCTAAGCTCGCACGCTCACGTCGTTGCTCTTGCACGCCGGTCCTCGTCACACCATCACACACCCTCGAAAGACACACGGCACAGGATGAGCGCCTCTCCTGCAGGTCCTCCCGGGGCTACTCCCAACAGCGCTCCTGCTACCAATACCCCCAACGGCGGCGTGCCCACCGCCGTCCGTCGCGCCAAGCCCAAGGCAAACCCTTTGGTCGACCCCCGAAGACAAAGACAAAGACGCATTGCACAAAGAGCTGGCACTCCTGCTGGAACTCCCAGCCAGCCCAGGCCTACTTCCAATGGGGGCGATTCGCAAACCAAGTACGAAGAATTCAAGCCCATCCAGAGCGATGTCAAGTGCGACCACTTCAAAGTCGTGACGACCAAACGCTCCATGCTTGAGGGACTCCGCCACCATGTCATGAAGTTCCAGTCCAAAAATGAGGTCAATCCCACTGATCAGGTCGAATTCACGCGGCCTATACGCCTTCACAGACGGGACGCTGGTGCAGGGAAATCTGGCGCGGGTGCTGGTGAAGTCGAGGAGGAGGAAAACGAAGAAGAAACCAAGGAGAGGGCACGCATCGAAGCCCAAAAGGAACAGCGAAGACGTGAGCGTGAAAACGCCCAAGCCCAGATCGCGCCCAAGTCCAAGACCAAGACAGTCACCGACAACCGGAAAAAGATCATGCAAATCTACGAGCGGAATGACACTCCAGAGGCGGTCAAAGCTTCGCGACTGCGCTACGAAGAGACGCTCCCATGGCACCTTGAGGACTTTGACAACAAAAACACTTGGGTTGGAAGCTACGAAGCTGCCTTGTCTGACACTCATGTTGTGTTCTTCAGGGAACCTGGTCCCGTTGATCATAAGACAGGCGTCAAGGGTGAAGATAAGCTACGTATGGTGCCCGTGGAAAAGTGGTACAGGTTCAATGCCAAGGACAAGGCGACCTCCCTTTCGCTGGATGACATTGAAAAGCAAGAGAAGGCGGGCTCCACTTTGACGCGGTGGGCATTGCACGGTCAGGGTGCCGACGGACCCAAGAAACCCAAATGGATGCGGGAGAAGGAGCAGGAGATGGAGAACAAGAAGAGGTTGGAGGAGATGGGCATGAAGTCGAAGCTTTATCTGCGCAGTGCAGGACGAGGTGACGAAGAAGCTCCCAGAAAGCGGGTCAACGACGACGACTACTTTCAAACGGACGCTCCCGACGCAGACGTCATTGATTTCGACGAACAGGAGCACTTCGCTGACGACGAAGAGGGCGTCAACGGCTTATTTGAGGGTGAGGACGAAGACACCAAGGCCGCTCAAGATCGGATCAAGCGCGAACAGCTTTCTGCCAATTTTTTTGCCAACAAGAATGAGAAGGACGTCTGGGAGCAAGAGGAATCTGAGAGGATGGAGAAGGAGCTCGTAAGAAAGCTTGAGAAGAGCCTTCGTAAGAAGATTGTCAAGCGTGAAAAGAATTACAACTACGACCTTGAAGACAGTGACGAGAACCCCTACTCGTCCGACAGCGATTCCGAGGACAGCGAGACTGAGCGTCGAAAGGAGGAGGAGCGCAAAAAGGAAGAGGAGCGTCTTGCTGCTGAGAAGGAAAAACTGAAGCCAGGCGAGAGCAGTGCAACTCAGCCCGCATCTGGCAGCTCTAGCAAGGGCAGCAACACACCTGCCAGCCAGTCTAAGTTGGGCAACACCAAGCTCTCAACGTCGGCCTCGCAGCAGAACCTCAAGCGCTCCGGTTCCCCCAACCTCTCGGAAGCCTCAGGAAACGAGTCGGCGCGTAAAAAGCACAAGAGGAACCCCGGGTCCGGCACCGACAGCGAGGCCACCGATTCCGGGGTGAAGAAGATGAATCGCGTCCATCCAATCACAAGCACGGCCAACAGATCCCGCAGTGGTACTCCTGCCGGCCCCAGTCGCCCTTGCAGCCCTGTGGCAGGCTCTGTGGCCGGAGCGCCCGCCAGTCGTGCCGCTTCTCCTGGAGCTCTCGCGGCAAACCAAGCGAACGCTCTCAAGTCTCGTCCTGCTGCCCCCGCAGCCAACTTGCCGCCTCCGAGTGTCGAAGAGATCCGCGCCGTCATTCCACCCCAGGGCGCCAGCATGACCCAGCTCATTTCGGCTTTCAAGGGAAGGCTGAAACCGCACACCCAAAAGGAGTTTATCGTCAATGTGAAGAAGGCTGGCACCTACGACAAGGACAAGAAGATCATCCTGCCCAAAGTCGGCGGCTCCTAAGGGTACTCAGTTAGTCTGTGTGATCCTCATCAAGACTTGCGCCGACACTTGCCCTTGTCTAGGCCCAACAGTGCCTTCTTGCACGAGTACTACGGCGGATATTCACCACTCCTTCACTCCACTATGTACAGCACACCGGGCCGTGGGGTTTGCATCGAACCATGCAACCTACTCTCTTTTCTCTTTCATGTCTCCCACATCACCTCACTCTTGGCATTTGAGCGAATCTTGCACGGCGTTCATTGGCGGCATGGGACTAAGACTGAACGGGTGACATCTTCCTGCTTCCCCCTTTGAGTCATGCACTGCATGTTTCCTTGCGGTAGAAGTTGGAACGGTGGCATGTCGGGAGGGTGGTATCAGCCCCCATCGACGAAACAGCCAACGCAGTCAAAAATTGCAATGCTGGGAGACCACATTTTGTTGAGTGACGAGATTGGAACAGGACAGGCAGCCAGATAGGTAGTCAGCCAGGCGGTTACTCTGGCTAGTAGTGGTCTAGTTGATCGATGCAAGTGAGCAGAGAGGAAAACAACAAAAAGCGATTGTGCACCAATTTATTGTTCCGTGAAGCCATTCTGAGTGAACTCATGTTGTTACACTGCTAGAAATGGATTTTACAAAGGCTGTGTTTGCTGCATGTGGACTGTCTACGCTCTGCGAGGTTCAACTGAGGGCTCACCAGCAACGTTTGGCGTAAAAGACAAGTCCAACAAAAACAATTATGAGCATAAGGATTCGATCGCTTCTAGAGAAAGCCGAATCAAGGAGATCCGTCGGTCAATTTCACTGCGTCCCGTCTCTCTAATTACAGAGTCGTGCCATCTCCAGTCCAATTCCAATCCAATCCTAACCCAGGGTATATCTCTCGTGTCTAAAGTTCATCCAGCAAAGAAAGTCCGTTCTGTCCCCTCTCTTCCAAGAGCAATTGCAATCCCAAACTCCCCAAGTCCCAAACCCCCAAGCCAACAGAAACCGAAAGTAATAAAAAGCCGTACGTGTATGTACCAAGTCACCACAGGATCAGCCACAGCACAAACGCAACCAACCTACCCTACCCTACCCCATCATCATGGCCCTCATAACATCAACTTGCTCCCTCAGAAACCTCAGCTCCTCTCCCATTGCCCTCACATCTCTCCTAAGCGCCGCACAACAAGAGCTGCCGCACTCGCAACCCCCTTCCCTAGCGGCTTCGTGCCCCCAAGCTGTTTCATTCGCCATCGCGCCTCCCACGCGCTGCTTGGAGTCCGGCGAACTGCTTCGGCCACGGTGCGAGCTCGACGGCAAAGAGCCTCGGCGGGGGAAGAACTCGTCCATTGGCACGGGACCCTTGGGCGAAAGCGCCGCGCCTGGCGGCAGCAAAGAAGGCGCCTTGGGGAAGGCATGGGCGGCACCAGCGGTGTCGGGAGAGCGGTCAGAGGGAACCGGCGGCGGTGGAGAGCGCGGATGGGCGGGTATGTGATGAGGGGCGCCGTACAACTTTCTTACTGACGAGTTGCGATGAGAGCGGATGCGATGGGAGCGTGCGCGAAGGCGGTGCCGCGACTGCGAGGTTTCGTCGTCAGACGTAAGCCAGATGTCTTCTGATCTCTCGGTTGGGCCTTGCGAGTTGGCTAGACTAGATTCTGCGAGTACGGGTTCTTCTGCGCCCTCATTCGTGTCCTCTTGGCCCCTCTTGTTGGGCTTTGGAAGAGACTCGGTACTAGGGGTACCATGAGGGTTCTCTCGCGAATTCATGTACGGCGCCAGAAGGGCAAGGCCACCCTTCTGGCTTCCTGAATCTCCCAGGCGCCGGATGTCCGCCAGAATCTTGCTACTAGTGCCGGTGGAAGTCGAGGTGGACTCGAGCGTCGAAGTGCTCCGAAATGAACCCGGCATGCGCACCTGTGACACTCTTCGGCCTTTCCTAGCCAGAGGATTCTTCTTCGATGGGGTCTTGGCCAGTTTGGCCTCGCTCCTTGATGATGGACTTGGAGAAGCCGTTCTTTCGGCGTACGATGCCTGTTTAAGAGGATCCTCATGTTCAAGGGCTTTAGAGGAAGCTGCACCATCGCCACGATCTTCGGCCTCCGATATTCCCGCACCGCGTGGAGGCAGATGCGGTGGGTCTCCAAGTATCATCTCTTCTCGAGACCGCTCAGGTGATCCTGATATGCTGCTCTGGCGGAAAGTTGAGCTGAGAATCCTCGGCCGGTTTCGAGGACGTGGACTCTTGCGCTGAGGAGAGCGTGGTGGTGAGACTGGCTTGACAGGAGAAAACAGATCCATATAGTTCACCCCGCCAACGGGGGGTAGAGGTAGAGCCCTGCCGACGCCCTCAGCGCTTGGCGTGTAATTGACAGTCCCAGATTCTCCACCATAGGCATCGTCAAGTGCTTCAGTGCTGTAGATCGACGAGCTTTGCATTGCAGGCTGCTGGTTCTCTTCTGTCAAAGTCTCAGAGCTATTGAACTCCACATTAGCAGCATCCTTTTTGTCAGGCCGATCAATAAGTGCCTCTTTGGTAGCAGGTTGCGTCGATGACTCTTTGGATGGCTTCAGTCCAGGCCCCTTCATCCACTGTACATCGACGATGCGGCCAGCTTCAGCGTCAATGGTTCTTTCGGTCAGCAGAAGCCCAACCGAGTCGAAAAGAAGGACCTTGCCGTCTTGTCGACCAATGGCAATAGTATTGTTCAGGGCATCGCCAAGTGCATTGGAACGCGCAGCATTTCCCGCTTTCTGTCTTACAGGAGAGCGAGGCCTTGCTGGCACCGACAAGATTGACAAACTAGTGGCGGGTCCCTTGACGTGCCAGGTGCGCAGAATGGTTCCCCCACGGTCAAAGTCGACTAGTCGGCAGCGCCCGTCTGCCCCGACACTAATGGCTCTTGATCGATGACCTGGAAGAAAGGCTGCTCCTGTGATCGAGACTGATCTGCCAACGCTGGGGCTCCTGAAGAAGTCGCTTTCCTTGTCCGCTGCAATGAGACTGGTGACATTGTGGAGATTCTTGAGGGCGCCAACTTCTCCGCCTGTCCCACCTCGTCCAGCTCTTCCAAGTATGCGGGTTGCGTCGTACGCCGCCAGAGTTCCATCCTTGAAGGCGAGGAGGAACACATTGGGACGCTCCGGATGGAAAGATGCTATCTCGACTGCGGCATCAGAAGCCCTTGGGTGCAGCGAGACGGATGGTGTCCGCAGCGTCAGATTTTGCAGATAGATTGTTGGTGGCTTTTCTGATCCAGAGAGCAGTAAATGCGAGGTATGCGAGATGGCCAACACGGTCGGCGGAGACGGGTGGGTGTGCGAGGGCTCGAGTAGACAAGCCTGACGAAGCGAGTAGGATTGCACAGCGTTTTGAAGGGTGGTGGTGAAGAAAAGGTTCTTTGAATCGTTCGAGTACTCCAGCAGGCGGATTCTTCCCTTTTTACAATCAGCGCCATTCGTCGGAACCGGAACAAGCCAACCCATACTTCAGTGCCCTTGAGCCTGTAGCTCCTCTTCATGCCTCGATTCGCATCGTGTAGCACCACAACTTGGTCATCGGCTACCGCTAGAAGTCCACTCCCATCCTTGGCTTCCTTAGCAGCAAGGATGCCCCCAGATCCCGACCTGAAGGCATTTGTCAAGCCGCGCGCATCCCACGACCAAACGCATCGTTCAGTCGTTACAATCAGATGATGGTCCTTGGGAAAGGTGAAGGCCGCAGGGGTCTCGAAGGGTCCAGGTCGAGCGTTTTGTGCGACGCGAGAGGGCGGCATCTGGGGTTTAGGGTGCGGGCTCGAGCATTTGGGCGGTGGTGGAGGAGAGAGTGTTGATAAACATCGAGTTGGCGTGGTGAGATGCAGGCGGTGAGCGGGGTCCTCGGTCCTCACTGATTGGCCAAGCTCGTCTCCATCATATATTCCGCCACGGTGCTCAACTTCCATGCCGTGGGTTAAGCTTTTCATGATATCCAGAAAAAATGACTGTAGCCCAGTTTCAATCAAAGATTCCATCATGCCAATACACCAAAAATCAGCTGTCGTCTATTGATCCCCAATGTCTTGGCGTCTCGAACGTCGGGGAAGGCCCTACCGTCGTCACCGCTGCTGCTCCCGAACAAACATCGTCCATTTCACTTGTTCAAGAGAGCGCGCAGCCTGTCTCTCGCTCGACATGTCAGATCTCACAAAACGACCAGCCTGATGTCGCCCTCATACTTTTACCACCTGGCTTTTGAACTGTACTCTCATCCGCTTACGCCTAACGAGGACGTCCTGTCGTATCCGGCCAAAGGCGAGATATACCTCCCGCCGCCTGAGACCAACATCTTCTCATCTTCGCTACCCGAACATCAGAAGCCTTCGTGGGCTTCTCCACCGCGCAAACGCAAGAACACGCGCCGCAGCAGAACTGCCGCCAACAGCGTCGATCTCACCAACCTTACCCACCCGAGCACCGCGCGCCCCTCATACAGCGAGCGCCGTAAAAGCCACCTAGACACCAAACCGTCGAGCCACGATAGTACGTCGAAGAAACACTCCGAGGCCCCGCTGGCTGCCAAGGACTGGCGCTTTGACAGCGTATCGATCCAGAGCATAGACATGGTACCGGTGGCTGGCGGAACCGCCACTGCAGCGGCAGAAGGCAACGCGCAAGCGTTGACGTCTTCGCCTGTGGGTGTCGGACTCGCGACCAAGGGCGTGTTTGTGCCAGGAGAGGTCAAAAACACCGAGGTGGGCTGGGGTGTGGTGCATCTGTACCGCGACTCGCAAGAGACGCCAGGGCTCTATTATGACACTTCGTCTAGTACTGGGTCGGAAGGAGGGCAAGTGGAAGAGGCAGACAAACAAGAATTCAAAGAAGAGGACTGCACGACTCTTTGCATATTGGCAGTGCCGTCATACATGACACCATCTGACTTGCTGGGCTTTGTGGGCGAACAGACGAGAGAAGACGTCAGTCACTTTCGACAGATTCGGACGGCGAGGGCCAACAAGTACATGGTGCTCATGAAGTTCCGAGAAGCTAGGAAGGCGTGGCAGTGGCGGAAGGACTGGAATGGCAAACTGTTCAACAGCATGGAGGTACAACTCCGGAAGGTCTCGTTGGTAACGTCCAAGCTAATAAAGTTACGCAGCCTGAGAATTGCCACGTCGTTTTCGTCAAGTCGATACAATTCCAAACCCCGGGTGAGAAGCAAGACCCTTCCAGCTTTCCGTCCATGACAAACGACCCATTTACTCCTACCGCGAGACCGACTCCAACTGCTCCGATTCCTGGGGCTTCGGAGTCCAGTGCCCTGGCAACTTCTCTGAGCACAAAGCCGCTTCCACCCCCCACATCTTCCCTTGTCGAGCTGCCTACATGCCCGGTCTGCCTGGAGCGAATGGACGAGACTACCGGATTGCTGACGATTCTTTGCCAACACGTCTTCCATTGTGCCTGTCTTGAAAAGTGGCGGGGCAGCGGCTGTCCTGTTTGTCGGTACACTCAAAACGACTCGCTGGTCTCGCGGGGCAACACGGCAGATGGCGAAGCACCAGAAAATGAATGCAGTGTTTGCGGGACAAACGCGAATCTCTGGATATGCCTCATTTGTGGTAACATTGGCTGTGGTCGCTACGACTCGGCGCATGCTTTTCAACACTACGAAGCTACGAGCCATAGCTATGCCATGGACATCACCACTCAACACGTCTGGGACTATACTGGCGATGGATATGTACATCGACTTGTCCAGAACAAAGCCGATGGAAAGCTCGTCGATCTGCCAGCAGCCCATCACCCAAATTCAAGCATGACTGGTTTCGCCGAAGACTACGTGCCACGCGAGAAGTTGGATAACATGGGCGTTGAATACACATACCTCTTGACCAGTCAACTCGACAGCCAACGTCTCTACTTTGAGGAACAGCTCGACCGTGCGGTTGACAAAGCCGCCAAAGCCACGCAAGCTGCGGAGGAGGCGGCTGCCACTGCCTCTGCGATGATGCGTGAGGTGCGAGAACTTCGAGAGCAGCACACCAGTGCGAAGGCCACCATGTCTTCACTCGAAAAGGACGTCGCACGACTGACGACCAAGGCCGATAAGGCAGACAATCTTGCGAGGTCGATGACCAAGCAGTACCAGGAGGAAAAGACCTTCAGCGGATCGCTCATGAAGCGTATTAAGCACCTCGACACCAGGATGGCAGAGGTGGAAGACAAGAATAGGATGCTTGAAGCCGAGAAGCAGGAGCTCATGGAGCAGAATCGGGACCTTTCATTCTTCATCAGTGGCCAGGAGAAGTTGAAGCAGTTGGAGCAAGAGGATGGAGAGGGTGGGCTGGGCGATGAGGTCAGAGAAGGCACCGTCGAGGTTGGACCAACGCCTCCTGAAAAGAGCAAGAAGAGGAAGGGAAAGGGCAAGAAATGAGATTATGTCTATCGGTTTGGGGCGCTATATACCCATTGGTGCATTCTTTGGCAAAGAGTTTGGGGGCACGCGACATTGCTGCAGCGATGAGGCAATGTGCTTGACAGATACCAAACTGCCTAGACTTTGGCTGCCGTCCTCTCCAATGGGATGGGACAGATTGGTCTCGATATACATAACAGAGAGCGGACAGAAGAAGGAATAAGAAAGCAGGAAAATCCTTGCGACTTCCCGCCTCGACGCAAACGATCCAGATTTACCGTCTTGTTGCGACCGCACCGTCAAATTCGCAAGCGCGGAAGTGCCTGATATCCCGGACAAGGGCGAGGTTGAAGGACGCGCGAATGCCGAGTGGTCCTCCTGCGAACGGTCGACCCGTGGTCTCGAGATTGCCCTTAGCCTTCGACTCCGTATTCAGCCTTCAAAACATGCCGCGCTGGGTGACCAAGAGCCAGTCCCTTTCAACCTCATCGGGGTTCACTGCACCCGTCTCGACGTTCACCTGATGTTCCAGGTGCGTCAGCCTCCTCATCGCGTCCTCGAGCTGCTTGACCCTGTCCGCCTCCTGCGATTGCTTTAGTCTCCTCTCCTCCGCAACCTTCTCCGCCCTGACCCACTCGATCTGTCGCTCCACCTTCAATTGTTTAATCTCCTCCTGCAACGAATCAATGGCCTGTTGCAACTCCTGCGTCTTCACGAGCCAAGGACGCTCGTCCATCCGTGCAAGACGGCCACTCATTTCCTGCGTATGCTGGAACTGCTGATGCAACTGCTGCTGCAACTGCCTCAGCAGCTGCTTCACTTCTGACTGCCACTGCCCTTCCCCTTTCTCTTCTTGCTGCTGCTTCTCCCTGGCTGTCGTGGCGCAGGAGCAAGTGCAGCCCTCGTGGTGCTGGGGGTGGACGTCTCCGAGTTTGTCGTCGAGCCTGCTGAACAGCGCCTCAATCTGCTGGCGAGCAAAGGCGCAGTGCTGCGCCAACCGATCGATGTTTTCGGGGCCCTTCTTTCTCTGGGACTCGCGGGACTCGCCCGACCCCCTGCCGTCGGTGACAGACATTGAGGCAGACCCGTCAGCATTGGACGTCGGACGGGGGATCGCGGGCACGATTGTGTGCGTGCGTTTGTCAGGGACGGTCGTGGTTGTGTTGGGCATGTCGTTTTTGCTGTTCAACGCTCCAGAGCAGCTGTCGGCATTGGGCGCCGGAAGGGGGGCCACGAGGGGAACCAATGGCCAGATTCGCTCAGTGTTTCTCTGCGTGCGGTTGTCTGAAACGGGCGTGGTAGTGTTGGGCATGTTGTTTTTGCTGTTCAGCAGTCCAGTGTGGCTGTTGGCACTAGACGCCGGACGGGGGGCCACGAGGGGAACCGCTGACCGGATTCGCTCAGTGTTTCTGTGCGTGTCGCTGTATGGGACAGCGGCGCCTGGGGCGGACATGTGGCTATTGCTGTTCAACGCTCCAGAGTAGCTGTCGGCATTGGGCGGCGGACGGGTGATCACGCGGGGATCCACTGGCCAGAGTTGCTCGGTGTCTCTGCGCGTGTCGATATATGGGACAGCGGCGCCGTAGCTTGCGGGCGCGAAGTTGTACGTGTAACGGGGGGCACCGTCATCAAGTCCGGATGTGAGCGACGGCATTTTTTGATTTTCGTTTGTCATTTTCACTTCTTCTCAAAGCGTGGCGACTAGGAAATCCAGTGGTCGGGTGAGCGGACACCTATGTCTGATTCACTGACGGAGCTGGCGAGTTGGTGGTGGGTGGGGATGACGTTGTATTCGAGGTCGATGAGTAGACGAACGAGGGGATCAGAAGTACTCTGTAGGAGCTGCACACTTATGTATCCCTCGACTTCACAATCCTCATCCATTGTTGAGGGTAGCTGGCGGGCAGCAGCACTCCTCGACCCAAACAATTGAAGTGTCAACCACGGTACTTCTCTGATTCTCTCCCTCTCCCACAAAAGATACGCGAATGACATGCAAGTTCCATCATTCCTGCATCTAGGTTTCATGGATGGGAAATGGTCGAGGAGGAGGGGTTGCGAGCTGAAGAGGAAGAGGGGGATCTATGGCAAACATGTGTAGCCTGCCAAGGCATAACCGACCGTTCGACCGCTTGGCTGCTCCAGGTCCTGAGAGTACCGAACACTTCCTCCAATATGGGAAAGCAAGTAGCTCCCGACTGGCATGGGCAGTTACTGGAGCGACAATAACATCAAGAAAGTAAGGAACTGAACAGACGGGAATACAGAAAGACGACAACCCGATTTGAAGAGTTGGATACGCCGCTACAAGACGACGTGAGACGAGAGCAGATAGTGAGACAGTTCTTGAAAGAGGGACCTGTGGGAAATGGGTAGAAACGGTTCATGAGAAGCAGAAAGAGGATCTAAGGATTGTGTGGACATGCTGTGTTGGCACTTGTCGAAAGAGAGGGATAGGGGTGCGCCTGAGGCAGAGAGGGGATAGATGGCAACGACGACCCAAGGCTATGTACCTTACCTATACCTCTACCACTCACTACATCACCTTAGCCACACAGAGTATGTCCCCTCAGTGAGGCAGAGACCCGCAGCAGTGTTTTTCCCCAGCGGCTTCTTCGGCATCCACCAAACTCAGCACATACACTTCAAAGATCCAGGCCCCGTCCCGTCATCAGCCCATGAGGCGCCATTCGTGACACCTCAGACCATTCTCACAGACCGACAGTCTTTTTGATCCAGCGGCATCGTGGCGGCAACATCGGCATCTCAGTCGGCATGCACGCACACACCCTTTATTTTCCCACCCCTGCTGGAAATCCTTTCAGATTGTCGGATGGCTGCCAGCATCTTTGCGTCGTCGGTCGCGTCAACAATCATCGCGCAGCGGTAAATTTATGCTGGTGCAGTCAAAGTGCAACAAAAATGCTCGTCATTCGTACCCGCGGCTTCGGAATGATCGTCATGTCTGGATTAAGAGCTATGGATGCATGCATGCCAAAAAAAAAAGTAGGCAGAAGAGTATTAAATACAGATAAATCGAAAGGAGCCGTTTGTTGTTGCATGGTCATTCCCATTGCTGGCGCTAATCGTCCTTGCCAAATGTCTACCCTTAGTCCAACGCCACACCCAAATGCAGTCCTTCCTTCCTCTCTTTGCGGACCAGTCGCGGGACAGGCGTCCTCTAGCGTCTCCATAAGCCAGTGAGTGGATGGTGGCTTTTTTTTTTTTTTTGCAAGGCAATTTGACATGCCTTGACCCTGCTATGTACGCGCGAGTCTTGCGCGATTACTGTGTCGCTATAAGAGCGATCGCCTTATGCAGCCTTCTTAGCCTTGGCCAGCTTCCTCTCGCGCCTCTTCTTGGCGGCCTCGGGGCCGGCTTCGGTGTCTAGGACGTAGTCCCACCAGCGGAAGCTGCTGGCGTAGTTGCCGATAAAGCGCTCGTGGTGGACATCGTGGTGCTCGGCGCCGGCCCAGAAGGGCAAGAAGTGGTGCAGACTCCAGGGGAACTCGTAACCGCTGTGTGCGTCGATGGCCTGGAACAGGCGGAAAATGATCCACACGTACATGGTCAGGATGTGCAGGTCCTTTGTGATGGCGCAGTACAGGATGGGCGAGCCAACGGTTCCCAGACCCAGGATCAGAACCTCAATGGGCGACGCATACTCTGCGGCCATGCCAAAGGGTGCCGAATAGTAGTGGTGGATCTTGTGGATGTTCTTGTAGAGATAAGGGAAGACGTGCATGGCGCGGTGGGTCCAGTAGTGCCAGGAATCTTCGAGGACGAAAAAGATGGCAATTTGGTAGGCCATCTTCAGCAGCGAAGGAAACGGCACACCGGTCTCGAGGCCAAAGAACTGTGCCATTGGGTGGAAAAGCCAAATTTGCGGGAGTTCGACGGTAAAGTGGCTGAGGAGAACGTAGAGGGCGCATGACCATTGCTCCTTGACAGTGGGGATTTTTTGCTGATTCGGTTAGCGCGAGTCGGCAAATTCATGGGCGGGTGGCGGTACGTTTTGAATCTTGTACTTGTTGAAGTATGGAATAAAGTCGATGATGATCCAGGGCAGGGAGCGGCCAAAGTAGACGACCTCGTGCATGACAAAGGACATGATGCCGGTGGCGAGAATGTCGTTGTTCATCCAGACGTAGTAGGCGAGCCACATGCGCTCAAAGTAGTTGAGCGAGACATTGTACTTTGAGACTTCGTCAAAGCTGGCCCAGTAGCCGCCATCGGTAGGCAGGAGAGGTGCCTGGTAGGCGACTGTCGCGTTCCTGGGACGAAAGTTAGCGCGAGAAGGGCGAGGAGCAGCGACGGAGGGAGACCAACATGGCGTGGACGCGCGTGGGAGCAGGGAGAGAGGGAGAGGGAGAGGGAGCGGGTTGGAGTGGGCGAAGACGGCGAGCGGTAGGTCTTGGGAGGCCGGGGGTTTTGAGGACGTCCGGGGGACGTGCCTGAGGTGCCTGAGGTGCCCAGGGCCTCAGCTCACGCAACCCGGCACTCGACTTCCCGCCGCCGCTCAGGGACTGCGGACTGCGGACGTCGTACGTTGGCGCCGCCTGCCCTAGACCGCTTTGGGCGCGACGGGACACCTCCTCAGCTCATGGTGGTCCAATTCCACCCATTCGGAGACTCTCTACCCGCCAGACTGTCCGTCGTGGCCATCATCACGACCACCACCGCGACCAGGCCCGCGACGACGTCGTTTCTCACCGCTCAGGCCCTCCACTCCTTCTCGAAGACGCACATGCTTCCGCTGGACGACGTCGACGTGTGTTACCCACTCTTGCTCTCGACTGTTGGACCATCCCCGATGTTTCTTTGCCACGGCTGACGGCCACCACACAGCCCTGTCCGAACCGAACTTAATCTGCAGCCCCGCCGTCTTGCCCTCCTCATTGCCCTGACGACGCCAAGATCTCTTGGTGTCCGACTGTTCCTGACTGCCTCGCCACTGGACAAGACTCCGAATACGCTCGCCGTGTCTGTCAGAGTGCCAGTCCTGCCTAAAGGATGCCCTGTCACCACTATTGCTGTTTGCAGTCGACCACCAGTTAAGCATACGGACCCTGCTAGATTGCCGTCTATTAAGCTTTCGCTTGTTACATTCGTTAAAGGTAAGGCTGCATCAAAACCGTCCAATGAAACATCGGCTTGAGCGATACTCCTAAACTGTGTCGTGGCAGCCAGAAACCTTGCTGTAGTCTAATCTTCAATCTCCGGTCCATCTCCGCAATTTGATAGCACAGTATAAGTTCTTGATCCTCGCGTACTCTTTGAATGCTGGAGTCTCAGCGAACTCCGAGTGTTTGGCTGAATCAGGCCAGCCCGTAAACAGCACCCATTCCTCCTGATTCTCTGCTTCTTTTTCCACCCTCCACCCCCCCGCCCCCCCCAGCCACGCCTCGAGGTGCTGTGTAATCGGCAACATGATGCTTTGACCGATCGGAAATGTCTCTTCAAATCGAGGTGTGCTCCAGGCCTGATAAAGTGTCTGCCTATGGCCATGACGGGCGCGTCGAGGGGTAGCTGATCCTGTGCGACCTGGACGTGGAACATCCAGTCAACAATGACGAGACCTCCAAGCAGCTCGAGCAACTCCTGGTTTGGCAGCCGAGGGAAGCCAATCTTGACCATGTCGTTGCACCGAAGTCCAAGACCCGACAATGTAGAATATGGACGGGTCCTCGATTTGCGTGTACCAGTCAAAGGGATGCCCCGTCAAACGATTCCACGGCCTTTGTGGCCTTGACCAGCTTGAACTTGAGAGATGGATCCCCCAAGGATGCTCCGGGTTCGAGGCGGAGCTGGGCCAGTTCTGCCACGGCCACGGTTCTCAGTGTTGTCGAGTGGAGGGGCTGCGTGTGCCATCAGAGGCACAGCTCGTATATGTATGGCTGCAGTGGGGCTCGGAACATTGCGGGCGCGGCGCGTCAGGTCAGGTCAGAGCGACCATGTCTCAGCATCTTGTCGGTGGCTTTGTGGCCGGCGGATGTGGTGGTTTGGAGACGTGGACATGGATGACCAAGGCATCGATTGGCCGCTCCTCCACTGCCTGGCACTGGCAGCTCTTGGCTTGGCGCCTCTTCCTAGTGCCATCAACCACGGCGGCATCCCGCTGTTTCGACGCACCACTCCTTCGCTCCATATCCTCACTGCGCTCTGCCCGTTGCCCGATTGTTGACTTCTCGCTGTCGAGGCGGCTGCCCAACTGCCTTGCTTCGTCGCCGAAGCTCGCGTTGAAGCGCGTCACACGCCGCATCCGAGCGCCTCGTCTTGCTTGCACCGGACATTTACCAACTCCATCCCCCCACAATCTCTGTGCGGCTCTGGCGCGTCGCAACACTGCTCCCCGACCCTCTGCACCCCAGCGCCCGGCCTCACCTCCATCAAAAACACCCTCGAGCGCCTCGCTCCTCGCTGCCCGACTCTGACCACGGCCACCGCTCTTTGGCCCAAGCCCCACCCGCCACTTCTTCAACCTTGTTGAGATTCGTCGAACATGCCCTGCTTCCAGGGCCTGGCCGTCAGCATCCACACGCCTGACGGCCCGCTGCCAGAGTACAGCATCCAGAAGAACTCCAGGACCCACCGCATCACCAGCTACATCCCTGTGCCGCCCGCAAAGGCTCCTCCCGGCTCCACCAAGCCTGAGCAGTCCACCTTTGCCATATCAATCACCCTGCTTACGCCCGGCCTGAACGTTCCCTATTCGACCCCGAAGCCCACTCCCGAGGACCCCTATCCCCGCCCGAGGATCGTCGGCGGCCTACCTGGCTCTGCGAATGAGCACGCCAAGTACGGCCCGGTCATCGGGCCCTACATCCCGCTGACGGCGTCGCCAAACGAAACCATTGCCGCGTACATTTACTTTGACGGCCGGCCAAAGGAAGAGGTGGCGACACTGCTGCGACGGGGGGAGGAAACCTGGGTCAATTCAAGATGGGTCAGCGTGCCCGAGTCGGAAGGCGGTGGTCTGGCCGAGAGAGAATTTCTTTTCCGCGAAGTCGGACTCGAGCGGTGGCTCAACGGCTTGGATCTCGAAGGCAAGGACAAGGATGTGGCCGAAAGGATAGAAAGGAGGAAGCAGCGCCTGGAAAAGAAGAGGCGGAAGAAGCAGGAAGATCAAAAGGGGAGCGATGACGAAGCCATGGAAGAGGAAAAGGACACCAAGTCTGTCGGCAAAAACGGCGTCTTACGATACGGTGGGGACAAGAATGCACCAGTGGAAGCGCTCTCTGGAGACGAAGGGCTCTTCACATCCGACTCGGATTCGGACGACGAGCCCCCAATGCCCGAGGCTGCTGGTCAGATCAAGGTTGCTCTATACCGGGTCCTTGCATCTGGTGAAATCAAGAGGGGCGAATACTCTCCGCAATTCGACGCTCACGACGATGACGACGGAGCTGGTGCAAACGGAGAGTCAGGAAGCGGGGATGCAGATGTTGATCACACTACCAGCTTTGCCAAACCCAAGTCTCTGGATCCCAAGTCCATCAGCACACAGACTGTGACTGGTATCGACCCTCCGAACAAGCCTTACGCAGTGTTTACATTCCTTTACAGAGGAGAAAGTAAGCATAATCGCCAATGTGCAAACGCAACGAGTACTGACCAATCGCAGAGCAACTCCGCAAAATGGGCATCTTGGCTTCTACCAAGACCACACCCAAGACTCCGGTTACCACAAAGCGGAAAAGCGCTCTCGACTTTTCCGCTCTCAAGCCCCTGAGTACCACTGGAACACGGAATTTCGCTGGATACCGAGATCCAGCCGGCACCTCGCCAACCAAGAAGGCCAAAGATGGCAAGGTTAAGGACGAAGACGCCATGGACAGCGACGCAGACGACGAAGACGATGTTCGCATTGGGGTCGACGATGACGATGATGCGGAGATTAGGCAAGCCAAAGACAATCTTTCACCAGAGGAGCTTGCGAGACAACGCGAGCTCGCCGAGGGTGTTCGCCAAATCAAGGTCCGTTTCTTTCCTCGAAAACATTCAAAATTTTGTGCTAATAAGCAGCAGCTCAAGCGCGCCCACTCCGCTGAGCCGGCTGAGAATCCCTCGCCCTCGCGCAGGTCACCATTTGGCGGTTCTGATACGCCCGGAACATCGAGCACCAACGCCCTCTCACCCGGCGTGGAAGCACCGACATCAGCCGCCGCGGCACTTGCTGCAAAGGAGTCTGCCCCTGAAGCGATTGGAAGTCCCTTTAAAAAGCAACGCGCCAGTCTATCTGGCGTTGAAGAAAAGACGGGGTTCAGCGCTGCCCCTCCATCGTTGCATGACCCGGCCAGAAGCCTCAGTGAAGGCAACGCAAGCCTTCCCGCGGGGACCTTGATCAAGCAAGAGAAGATGGACGAGGACGAAGAGCTATGAGCGAGTAGTTCTGCCATGCAAAAGCGGACTCAATGTTCTCGATGTTGATGATGTCGTTGGGTGTTTTGCTGTTGGGTTCTTGGGAGCGGGAAATGGAGAGGAAAACTCAGCCAGGGGGGTCCTGCTGCTGAGAGGGATGCTGGAATACCCCCGTGTCCAAATTTTTCTGCTTCTCTTTTTTACACACATCCACATTGTCGCAAAGGCACAAACCACTCTTCTTCGTGCATTTTTTTTTATTTTATTTCATTTGTTGCGGTTGGTGTGGTGTGTGTTTTGGTTGCGGGCCACGGACACATCGTCTACCTGCCTGCCTGCCTGCCTGCCTGCCTGCCTGCCTGCCTGTTTTGCTTTGCCCTCGTAGTAGTGCAAGGCTGTGTCTCTCAGCCTTGGCCACTGCTGCTAGCCAGTACTGCTACTGCTACTGCGAGTGCTGTCGCTGATGCGGCTGCATGTTGGGAGGAGTAAGGTTTCTTCGTCGTTTTCATTGTCGTTGATCGGTAGTGGATCGTCCCCGTGAGCGACGCGCGCGTACGCGTGGCAGGGGACAGGACGTAAAGACGGGTGATGAGGTGGATCGGAATCGAGGGCGAGCGGGTCGTCCTGTTGACTTGCTCAGGCTTGCCGTCAGGTCAAGCCCAATGTGCGTGCATGCATGGATTCGAGGGGAATACGGGCGGAGTTTGAGGAAATGCCAGATGTGCGAGTTACCCATTGCCGGAAGGGAAGGTCGCGAAATGACATGAAATGAAACGATATGATCTTGGTTTGTAATTCTTGGGTGGATGTACGTGTTCATCACTCGATGTTGGATGCTGGTCATTTGCGAGGACAGGAGCAAGGAGGTAATGACATACAGGACCTGATGCCATTCCACTGCTTACTTCACCGGTGGTCTGTTCAGGATTGCGAGGTCAAGTAGATTAATACAATATCCTAGCAAGGCTTCTTCCATTTCCTACCGGCCGCTTCACCCACTCGTCAACGCTGCACTGGTCGTATCAAACAAACAGAGAGACACGTTTAGTACGCAATCCAGGTCAAGAACACGAGGGAAAAAGCAAAGATAGGTAAGGCAACGCAAAGCTCTGCGGGAAGAAAGTAAAGAGAGAGGAAAAGCAATGTTCTCTGAAACGCCAAACTCTGAACCTGAACTCCTGATTCCAACGCCAATTGCAGGCCCTTCGAACTGACATTCGACAACAGATATCCGGCTTCAAATCAAGAAAATTGACTATTGACTGCGCCCACGCTCCTACCTGCCGCTCGCTGTTCGATTTGTTCGTTCTCAAAGACTTCGCCGCGGAGTCCCGCTTCCCTCCTGACCTACCCCTTCCGTCACAAATTTCTCCAACCACCTCAACATCAATGAATGCTTACTGCCGCCACCAACCTGGTGTCCCAATGGCGTTCCGTGACGCCTTCACAGACCAGCTTTGACTCACCTTGCCCTGTCGCCCCGACCACCGACCAAAACCCCGGACCGCACTCATAGCTTGGAAACGACACTCACTAAGCATCTGCAGACGCCACGGTAGCAGCTTCGGGCCTACTCTGGCGCGATGCCGTCTCCTGATCAGCGCTTCCACCATTCTCTCCAGACGCCGCCGCCGCCGCCGTCCCGTTCGCACTCGCAGCGGTGCTGGCTCTCCTCCTCCCACGCAACTCAGTCTCCAACTCTCTTATTCTCTTGCGCAAGAGCTCGTTCTCCCTCTTCGCCTCCTCAAGCTCCTGCCGATGCAGTGCCGTCTCCTCGAATCGGCTCAGATGGCCACCACCAAAACTGCCTCCTCCCGAAACACCCAGACTGGGGCTCCGCGCGAGCGCTACGCCGCCCGCGTACGTTGAGCTGCTGGCGCTGCTGCTGTCAAGTCCCGGAGTGCTTCCCGTTGTTGCTGCCGATGTTGGTGCGCTGGTGGCGTTGTTGGAGTTGGACGTGGAACTGCCGCCCGGCGACGAAATGGAATAGCGGTGATGCTGCTGGCCGGTGTGTACGCCTACCAATCCGGCCCCAGCAACCGGACCAGCGCCGCCGCCGACGTTGTGGCTGAGAGTTGGGGGAGCCGCAGACGCGCCCGATCTTGACACGCTGCTGGATGAGCGGTCGCGCGAGCGCCGCGACGCTGTTCCTGAGGGGTGCGTTGGCCCTGTGAGCGCACCGGCATGGTGCGCTGCTCCCGTGCTCAGTGGGTCGCCTGTTGCCTCGAAAAGGGGAAAGGGCGTCCCTGCCGATGCGGGCGGGAGGAGATGTGCGTGACTGCCTTGCAGAGAAGCCGAAGTGCTCATGCTCGAGACAGACGTCGTGCTGGCTACAGAGGCCGAGTGGGCGCGGAGCGCAGAGAGTTCGCGGGTTAAACGGTTTACCTAGGGCGTTGTTAAACATTGAAATTTTGACGGTGTGGCAGAAGTGGGTAGAGACGGTCGCAGAGGAAGAATATCACCAGCAAAAGAGCAAATACTCACAACTGCCTCCTGTTCCAACTCCAATTCGTGGTGCAGCTCCGCCGCCGTGAGCGGCCGCGGATGCCTCATGGGCACACCTGTATCCATTTCGGGTCCCGCTCCTGACCCAGTCCTGGCCCTGCCATTCAAAGCGGCTCCGGATGCAGACGACATATTTGGGCTCAGCGGCGGAAAGGGAGCGTATGTTTGTTGGGTTTGTTGGTGCGGATGTGCGGCGGACGAAACGTTGGAATGGTGGCCGAGGGGAAGCGGGGGTGGGTTCATGGGAGAGAGTTGCGATGTTCGGCGGGAGTGATTTGGCGACGAGCGGTTCGAGGCGCTTCTACTTGTGCTGTTGCGGGACGATGATGTGGTGGGCTGCTGAGACGTCGCCAAGTGGTGGTTGTTTTGGGCTTGTTGGTGGCCGGAGGTCGTCGCCGATGACGAAGCAGCCGTGCCCAAGGAATTTAGGTCGGGAGCCATGGCGCTTGCGTAGGCGGCGCCTCGTTGGGAGCCGGGGAGGGATCGTGGAGGGTGGCCGCAGCAGGTGTGGTGTTGGATTGGTTTGCGTGGTTGCGGGGAGGATGGAAGTGAGCAATGCATGTAGCTGGCTGGCCGCCCATCCAGGGTCCCTCCAGGCTATTTTGACTATGACGACGCAGCCAGAAATGACACATGAAGCTTGAGCTTACTATTTCAATTTTCCTACTCATGAGCAAACACGACACCCTTCCTTCGTCCAATGTTCTTTGCGAACCGCACACCACTGGCGCCCAGTTGCTAGGCAGGCTCCGCCACTAGCTATGTTTGCTTGCTCATCCCCCTTGCCTGCCTGCCTGCCTGCCTGCCTGCCTGTTTAGTCGCCTATTCGTGATGCGCTCGACGCCCACCCCTATGCGAACCGCCCTTGCGCCCAAGCGGTGCCCCGCTTGCGATCCTCCAAGAATCAAGCCCTCGTCTTGGTGACGTACGCAACATCTCAACCCGAGGCCAGAGTGCGCTCTGAAATGCTGGGCGTGCGCTTGGAAGCACAATGTCCCCTCGTCCTCCCCAGATGCGTCAAACTTTTTTCTCTCGTCGTCGTTGGTGCCGTATCTAATACGTCCTGGCCAGGTTGCGGAGGTACCAGTCTACGAGCCTGCGGCCAACCTTGGCCTCCGACACATGGATGAGGTCCTACCAAAATTAGCATTTTCCCGACCTTTAATCATGTAGCAAAACTTACACCCTCCATGGCATAGTCCAAGTCGCTGCTGTTGACGACGTCGCCGTCAAGCAGACCACCCTCGCTCCACCTAACCTGCCTGCTCCTTTGCTTGTTGACCAGCAGCCAGCACCGCAGCTTCTCTGGCTCAACGTCCAAAAAGCCGGCGAGTTTCTTAAGATCCATGGTCGTGTAGAGCTTGAGGTAGCTCTTGACTGTGGGGGACCACATGTTGTTCTTGACCTCCTCCATGAAAATGCGGCAGTGGTGGTCGATGGGGTCGACGTTGACCTCTGGGTTGTCAAAGTCGGGCGGCGTAGGCGAGATGAACTTGGGGCAAGCCTGGCGGAAGAGCTCCTCGAAGAGAGGGAGCGCCTCGGGTCCGCCGCGCTGGAGGCGGTTGAACTGCTCGCCGTACTTCTCGCGCAGAGCAGTGTGGATCGTGTCATCGAGCCTCGTGGGGTGGAACGCGACGCAAATGGCAATGAGCGCATACATCTGGTCGTTCTTCTTGGTGATCGAGTCGTACTGCGCGTTCTTCTGGAAGTTCTTGGTTCTCGAGACGTAGACGAGGATGTGGCTGAACATGCGAATGGCATCGGCGTAGCGGCGCATCATCATGTAGGAGAAGCCCACATAGTAGTAGGTCGTAAAGTGGGCAGCCATGACGCGCGCAAACATGGCCTTCTTGTTGAGCTCAATGTCGTCCAGAGTCTTCAAAGCCAGGCTAAAGTCTCCGAGCAGACAGTGGACGCGTAGGAGACCAATGATGGAAAAGTAGCCAAGCATCTTATAAAGAGGACGGTTGCCGTACTCGCCAGCGTACAGAGCCGGGTCCTCGCCGCGCTTCATGGCAGCAAGCTGCTCGCTGATCTGAGACCGCTGGATCAGCGAGTACAGGACGTTGAGCACGCTGTAGCAGCCCCACGTGTTGGGGTTCTCCCGGAGCAGCTGAATCTCATCCCCATTGTCTCCCTTGAGTGCGACCCTTTGTCTGTAGCTGCAGAAGCTGTTGAATTGGTAGATGAACTCGTCAATCACGTCCCAGGCCCAGTAGTACTGCATATCGAGTCAGCTCCAGTGGCTTGCGGCCATTGATCCAAGCGCTGCTTACGTTGGGGACCTCGAGGTCCACAGGGCCGTCCGAGTTCAAGATGTAGTGGAAGAGGCTGCAGTAGTTGTCGTAGCTGGCGAACTTGGTCTCGAGCGTAGCCTGGTACTCGAGGGGCGTCGCAGCGGCGGCAAGCTGCGCGTGGATGTCCTGTCCGCCCATTGAGGATACGCGATCGAGGGCCTCCATGCCGTCGTCGTACTGGACCTGCTCTTTGTAGTCGTTGGCGAGCGCCTCCTCCTCGACGTCCGAGTCATCGTCGTGGACACGGACAGGGGCGTCCCCTTGTTGTTGGGGCGGAACGGCCTGGCGCAAGCTCATCTTGGGCGTTTGGGTCGAAGGGAGGGAGGAGGTGGGTGAGATGGGCCGGTGCGAGGTGGAGCGTGGGTGTTGGCGGCAACGCGTCTCGGCGAGGTGATGAATTTCCGCTTTTTCGCTTGCGGTGCGGATGCGGAAGACTGCTCTATCGATAAGATCCGGCGGGGAGACCTTACCATTGTTTGAAGCACCCCGCGCCCATGACTACTGCGGCCATTTGCATTCGTCAAAAGTCTTTACTCTCTGCGGAATCTGCTGCGCTGGCTTCACCATGGCCTCCACGTTCAAAGTCGCGGTGATTCAGCTTCACTCCAAGGTCTGCAATGTGATCCCAAGCCCCGTCATAGCTCAACCCCACTTATGCCACATTATAGCCCTTCCAAATTGAACAAAACTTCAATAAAGCCGCTGAATTTGTGAAAGCGGCGGCTACGCAAGGTGCCAAGCTGGCCGTCTTGCCCGAGTACCACTTGACCAATTGGATTCCAAAAGACGAGAAGTTCCTTCCCCTCTGCGACCAGTGGGAGACATATCTCAAAAAATACCAAGCCCTGGCAAAAGAGTTCGGGATTTGCATCGTACCAGGGACGATTGTGGAGAGACATCGAGACGCTGTGAAAGAAGAAGACAAGCTCCTGAACGTAGCTTACTTCATTGACCACCGCGGTGAAATTTTGGGGAAGTATGTCAAGAAGAATCTTTGGGGGCCCGAACGCGAACACCTAACCTCTTCTGGTCGAGACGTGCACGATGTGTTTGATACACCACTCGGCAGAGTTGGTATGCTCGTTTGCTGGGATCTCGCGTTTCCAGAGGCAAGTGTTTGACTCCATCGTATTCGGCTTACTCTAACTATTCCAGGCATTCCGCGAACTCATTTCTCAAGGAGCCAAAATCATCATCATCCCGTGTTTCTGTCAGTCTTGACTAAGGCTTCCTTTTGATAATGATAGCTTACGCAGTCCCAGGGACCCTGTATGATTGCTCGCCAGCCGGTCTCGCGCGCAACCCCTCTTCCGAATCTCTCTTTTTGGATTCGACTCTTACTTCGCGCGCCTTTGAGAATACCTGCGCAATCATTTTCGCGAACGCCGGAGGTCCTCCCGGCAAAGGGTACGCGGGGGTCTCGCAAGTCACCGTACCCTATGTTGGGCCAATTGCGCGGTTGGGAAGTGCGGCAGAGGGCATGTGTGTCGTCGATCTGGACATGTCCATTGTCGAGGATGCAGAGCAAAACTACAGGATTCGGGAGGATTTGGCAAGGCATGATTGGCACTATGATTACAGGCATAGTGCAAAAGAAAAGCTGTGAGCAAACTCAATCGAGGGCTCTGTTCATCAATCGATTCTGGACAATCAAGTCAACGGAGTTGCAAGCCTGTCTTGAATCTTTGATCCGCACCACACCAACATCAGGGAGATGACAAACGTACCAGTGCTAAAGCGACGCCCTGAATGTCTTCCGGAAGTGACGACCAGCTTGTGAGAAATAGAAAGTGAGGATGAAAGCGCTATGAACAGTAAAAGACGTAGCATCAGGACGTCATGCCTGGTCAATGAGGAGCATCCCCGAGATTCAAGGAATCTGTAAGTCCGAAATCTGTTGTCAGAACCAAACCTCCCAGGCGCATTGAGAATCTCTCGCGGTCCCCGCCTCGAATAACTTGTTGATGTGTGGGCTCTGGCTCAACTTCTCTGCTGTCCCCCGCCGTCACTAGAATCGTAAATTTGAAAAACGTACCATGGTGCCTCTTATTTACAGCCTCCAACCTAACCCCGTGTAGCAGCCGTTGTTTTTGTCCCAAATGACAGCCCAGCCATGACTCTATGTCGCTGATATCCAATTCGAATGCGAGACGAAAACCCCCTTACAAAGCACCCAACTCCTTCAGCTTGGCGACCATGCCATCGACATCCTCGACCTTCTGGCCACCCTGTCTGGTAGGGGGCTCGGTGACCTTGACCGTCTTCAACCGCTGCTTCAGGTCGATGCCGTAGTCGTCCAGCGCCTTCTTTACCAACGGCTTCTTCTTCGCCTTCATGATATTGGGCAGACTGGCGTACCGCGGCTCGTTCAAACGCAGGTCCGTTGTGATGACCATGGGCAGCTTCGCCTTGACCGTGTCGACACCGCCGTCAACCTCCTTGGTAACCGTCACAGTGTCGTCCTTGATCTCGATCTTGGACGCCTGCGTGGCCTGCGGCCAGCCCAGCAACCCCGCCAGCATCTGGCCCGTCTGGTTGGCGTCGTCGTCGATGCTCTGCTTGCCGAGGATGACAAAGTTGGCCTTTTCCTGCTCGACCGTCTTCGCCAGGATCTTTGCTACGCCCAGCGGCTCCAGATTGGCCGTGTCTGCCGCCTCGACGTGGATTCCGCGGTCGGCGCCCATGGCCATGGCGGTGCGCAGCACGTCTTGCGCCTTGGCCGGTCCCGCACTCCATGCAATGATCTCCTCGACCGGTTGGGCCTTGCGTTCGCGCAGGCGCACTGCCTCTTCAACCGACAGCTCATCGAATGGATTCATGCTGTGCTTGACGCCGGCGGTCTCGATGCCAGTTCCGGCCTTGTTGATGCGCGGTTTGATCTACAGTGCTAATGTTACTATCCAGTACTTGAAATGTGAGCGACCAAAGCCGAAGCCGAATGTGAGACGGGTAGACGGCCGAAGCTAGAAGCCGGGAGTGCTGTGTCGGAAAGGCGAGACGAACCGCATAGTCAATGACTCTCTTTACCGGAACCAGAATGCGGAGGTTGGACATGGCGAATGTGAGGGTTGACGGGCGCCGAATGCACGGGAATAGGTTTTCGAAGCGTTGAGAGGCACTGTGATATGAGGACGAGTCCCGCAAGGTTGGCTGGGCGGCGGTGTTGGAAAGGTGCAGACGGATCATTCCCCGCGAACGAAGCTTGTGATGGATAGCCGAAGGCGGCCGAGCTCGGCCCCTCGCCCTGCGGTTGTCGGACCCAACAAGGTGCTCAGTGCTGTTATGATTCTCTTCTTTCTCTATTGAAGCTACAAAAAACCAACGCATACCAAACTGCAGAAGCTCATCGTCATGAATTCCTCGCTCCGATGAGTAGAGGCCGGTATTAAACTACACCAGAAACAAGCCGACTCCATCATTCGAAGCCTACCGACGGAATAAAACCATCCTTGAAGAAATGCTCAGGGGAAACCCGCAATGCTCTAATCAGCCGACTCTTTGCGCAACAACTGTAGATGCCCTCTACCAGTCACTCCAGCCATCCTCCTCCTTCTTCTGACCTGCACCACCTGGTCCACCCTTCTTCATAGCTGCTGTGCCAACGCTTGTCGGCTTTGGCTTGTTTGAGACGTCACCAGCTGAGGCAAATTCGTCCCAGAAACTCTTCTTGTCCGCGCTGGGTCCCTTGGGCGCTTCACCGAACGAATCCCAAAAGTCTCTGCGTTCCGTCTCTGGTCCAGACTTGTTGGCGCCGGAGCCGCGGGGCGCTAATGTATCATCGCCCTCCACGAAGCGATTGAAGGTCTCTGCAGCATTCTTGGTGGTATGCTGGAAAGTCTGGCCAAGGTCGAGCGCTCTCTGACGAGCTTGCGCTGCGAGATCCGCTTCTGCTAGCTGTATTTTGAGATTAATGAGCGCACATCCAGTCAAATGTTCCGCAAAGACCTCACCTTCTCCATGTTTGGCTTCACCCAGCCTTCATAACCTGTCATGGCAGTCTTTTGAACAGTCGTACTGAACCAGCCAAAGCCCTTGGTCAATGCACCCACTGGATCCTTTTGGAAATCGTCGATACCGGGAACACCTCCTTGTTGTTGTCTCTCTGGGAAAGGATCACTGCCAAAGCCTGTGAATTTTCCTCCCTGGTTTGGTGGCAAGCCATCGGGTCTGTTGGCGTTTTCCGCGCCGAGCTGCGCAAAGTATGTCTCGTTCTTTACCTTTGATGACATGGCGTTTGTGCCCAAGCTGGGTGATCCAGATCGCGCTGAGCCTACTCCATCCATGCTTCTGTTCACTGGAGTGTGGCTCCTGCTCCCAACTGCGCTACCTGGCAACCTTGATCCGCTTGTCTGTGGCTCATGCTTGGCCGGCTTCTTCTCGCTCTTGGGCTGCGGTACGTATTCCTTGCCCTCGACTTTTGCGGTGAGCCTGTCCTTCCACTCTTCGCCAGCTTCGCTATCATAGCGCTCGTTGATTGTAGAATCCTCAAAAGTGCGGCCCTCGAGCTCATTCGACGCGTGAGCATTGAAGAAGTCTTGCCAGGGTTTGTTGCCACCATTCTTCATACGAGTAAGCTCGGCAGGCTTGAATGCGTCCATGGTGATGCTGCGGACGAAGGAGATGTGTACGCCAAGACCTCGGTGAATGCCAGAGCATTGGAGACACATGAAAATTCCAAATTTCGGAGAAGCCTGTGATTGTAGGTTAGCACGACTAGTTTCAAGCCGGTCATGCACTGCGAGACGCGGCGCCTGTTGCATGCGCAAAGCAAAGCCTTGGGTTATGGAGTGGACGCGTACCCATTGTGGACTCGCAGCGTTGCAATCGACGCACTGGTTGTTGCCATTCGTCTTTTGGATCTCCAGGAGCTACAGGTATCGGCTGTACCGTCAGCGACTGTTACTCCCTCGTAGGTCTCTCGCTGTAGCAATGCGCTCAACTCGCAGGAGCTGCCCTGTTCGCGATGACACTATGATGGCATGGCACCCACCTTACTCCTGGTCTCCGGATCAATCTCCCAAGATTTACTCATAGTTGCGGCGCGGGCGTTTGTTCCGCAGTAGTCGACCTGGAGGGTGGCTGGCGAGTGAGACTTGAAGAGGTGTCGATTGGGCCAGGTCGGAAGTCGCGCGTGGTTGACTTTCCCGGCAATGAGGCTTTTACGGCTGAGAGTGGTCAGGGTATGATCTCGCGTCGGGGGATGTCCAGCGAGAGTGGCTCAAGCGGTGCGAGATGTCGAGGGGGGCAGCGCGGTGGATGCTGCAGCTGCTTGGACCGTGCTAAGGCCGGGGCGCCCAGAGGATATTCAGGCACGCCGACGACACTCCACTTCTCCACCACCGCTATGTCCACAAACCTGTTTCCACCCTCGACGAGCTCTTTCTGCTCCCACGCCACAGGCGGCTGCATTCCCAATCAACACAGATCTCACTGGAATTGAACCGTCTCGCCCGAAATCTCTCGTCTTGGATGACCAGAATCGGCAAGCAGGGTGATCTGCTAACAGTGGCATCGAGACCTGGCAATATGAGTGCGTCTAGGGAGCAATAATTCGCTACTGCCGCTGCATTTGAGGAGTATTCACTGTCTTTTACAGCTTTGCGTGAGGAACATTAATGCACTGCTATAGCTACGGTTAGCAGTTGTTCCTTGCTGCAGACAGATCCAGGGAGTCTCATTCTACTAACACCCATTGCATGCACTTCCACCTTCGATCCTGCATGACTGAAAGGCAGTCAATAGTAGGACAAGGCACCTTTCGTAAGTGCCCACTGCGCAGTGGCAAGCATGGTATAGTTCGGAACCTTTTAAAGCTTGGTCGAGACCACTCATGATCCACGTGGAATATCTGCACTAGGACCAAAAAGAGGCTCGATCTGAATTTGATAAAAGAGAGCTACAGTACATTGGTCGATCGTCAGCATTGAAATGGCCAAGGAAACCTGCCAAGTTCTTCCAAGCCCCATTCAACACGGTTGAATCCATCAACTCTACCTTTTCTCTCACAGCCTGCCGTCTTGAGCAGGTTGAACATTGATTCTACGAGATTGGATTTACTTTCATCTCGAGCTACACTATTCTGTAAAGGATCGGAAACAACAGTCAAAAGTCCCCGAGTATCCAAGCGCTTGTTTTTTCCATATCACAACAACACGCCATGACTAATCGGCGGTCGGAATTCTTGTCACCACCACGGTTATCGCCGGTAATGGCAGGTGAACCATCCGGCGCATGTCTCTTATGCCTCGTAAATGATGAAGATCATACGCCTTCTCTCGCGCTGCGGCACTGCGGAAGCCTTGTCTCGTTCCATCAATGTCATGTTGGACGTGATCTTGCAGGCATCAATCACAGAACCGGTAAAATTGCCTGGGACTACTCAAGTCGACTGGAATTTTGCACAATACATGTGTAATCGATTCGGCGGCAAATCATGGTCCTTCGCCCGCTGTAGGTCTTTGAAAGGATTCCGGGCCGCGACGCTCCAGTCGTTGAAAGTGTAACAGACTACCATTTTGGGAAAGGCCAAAGATGTCTGCCGCTCCTACTAGAGAGGGGACGTAACTATACTTTTTCCGCAGTAAGAGGGGATGCCGTGAGCTTTTCTCCCGCGATAGCACGGCTTCTAGCCGGGAACTGGGGTATATAAGACCCTAGGAGACTCCTTGGGTCAAACCTTAACTAAGGCATCTTCCTCTCTTTGAGGACTCTTCCGGTGTCAATCTCTGAGACACAGCAGAAAAATGACGGCCGAGACAGGCCGCAGTTATCACAACACCTCGTCGGTGTATTGTCTCCCCAATGAGTAACTATACCCACTTTATCCATCTAGAGCACAGCACAATCTGACTACTTTGCCAGCACCGCCGAACAAGACCGCCTCGATGTGCAATCTTCAGCAATCAAGTCCACGCTTGAAGGCCGCGTCATTCTGGCGCCTCTGCCTGCCAATCCATCCAAGATCCTCGACATAGGTTGCGGCACCGGGCACGCTTCTCTCGACATTGCCCGCCAGTACCCGTCGGCCCAAGTCTACGGCTTGGATATTACACCCGTGCCAGAAAGAGCCGTCTCGCAAGCGCCGCCCAACCTGCACTTCCTCACGCGCAACATCTTCGACGTCGACCCCACAGCGTTGGCCGGCGCTCATGAAGCGGGGGAGCATTTCCTCGCCGCCGCACTCCAATCCAACACTTTCACGCACGTCTTCGCGCGCATGATCTTCATGGGCATGAACGACTGGCCGGGCCTCATCTCGCGGGCTCGCTCACTCCTCGCGCCAGGCGGCTACCTCGAGCTGCAAGAGCTGGACTGCTGGTTCACCAACGCGAGCGGCGAGCACATCGCGTTCACCTTCGAGGAAGCCATGAGCACGACGATGCAGGAGCGAGGGATAGACATGCGGGCCGGCTCGCATGCGGCCGAGAGGCTGCGCGCTGCTGGCTTTGTCGACGTCGAGGTGCACCGCCGTCCCTGGACCATTAAGGCGCTGCCTGGCGAGCCAGAGTCCGAGATGACTCGCTACATCTCTCGTGCTATTCCGGCGATGATGCAGGAGTTTCTCAGGAAGCACGTCTTGCCGCAGGCGGACCGCTGGGGCGGGGAGGATGTTGTGCAGCAGTGGTTGAGCGGTGCGAAGGATGAGGACATCTTTTCGACACCGGGCAGCCACTCCGACTACTTTGTTACGATTGGGAGGAAGCCGGAGGCGCAAAGGGAGAAGAGTGATTAGGGTAGGACCAGATTATCTTTTTGCTACTCGCTGGAAGGTGGGGCAGGACGAGTGAGAGTCTTGTCGGTTAGCAATCTAATGAGGTATTGAACGTGACATGAAGCAAATGGAGTTTCAGGGGTCTATCAGCCTGAGTATCTCTGCTGCGCAATATCAAAACTTCTCTACAGCGATTCTCGCCGACCTCTCGCCGACCCTTGCTGTGCCTGGAAAACGACAACTCGCCACAAATTGACATGGGCAACTCGATCTCTTTGTCGTTACCTTCTGGAGAGGACCAGACCACGTGTTGTGTGTTAGGACTACGCTGAAACGTCAATCAGCTCTCATGCCCGGGGACACTTCCATAAATTAAACTTGTCGTCTCTAAGAAAAGCTTTACATTGTAAAAGTGGGAATTTAGTAAATAGTACGACTCCAGGTGAACAAAACCCAAGTCTAATGCTCTTTGTGTAGTACAACCACCCGACTATCAACTCCACCACCGGTCGCCACGCGTGCGCCCCAGGAGGTATCATGTGTCTCATTTATTGCTACCGGTGCCGTTATTCAAAACGCCACCCAGTAGCACTGCTGCCTGCCTCGTACGAACAACATCATTCGACCACGCTTAGTTGGACTCGGCGTAGTAGAAGTTCTCCTCGGGAACGCGGCCGCGCATGAATTGGGGCTCGGAACCGCGGACGTAAATGTCCTCGTAGAGGATTCTCGGGGTAGCCTCCGGCGGGGCCATCTTCTCAGCCTCGGCGACCTCGGCGTCGACGTCGGCGCGCGCCTTCTTGTCGATCGACTTGAGCTCGTCCTCGCTCGTGACGCCCCAGTCGAGTAGCCTCTGCTTGAGGCCGGCGATGGGGTCGTTGGTGCTGCGCATGCGCTGAATCTCTTCGCGGGTCTAGTACTTCGATTAGTACTTGGGCCAATTCGAGGTTGACAGGATACTTACGCGGTAGGTGGTACCGGGGTCAGACATGGAGTGACCACCGTATCTGTAGGTGACGAATTCGTAGACGAGAGGACCGTTGCCAGCAGTGCACCACTCCTTACCGTATTGGACGGCAGCCTTGACGGCGAGGACATCCATGCCGTTGATCTTGAGACCAGGGATGTACTGACCACGCTTGTAGTAGTCGGTCAAGGCGGAAGAACGGGCAGCAGAAGTACCCATACCATACTTGTTGTCTGTGATGTGATTAGCCTTCGAGTCGAGAGTTTCCCGGATAGGTGACCGTACTCTCGCAGCCAAAGATGACGGGAAGGTTCCACAGCTTGGCCATGTTGAAAGCCTCAAAGACCTGACCCTGGTTGCTGGCACCGTCACCGTACAGGGCGATGCTAACGTTCTTGGTGCCCAGGTACTTCTCAGCAAAGCCCAGACCAGCTCCGACGGGAACCTGAGCGCCGACGATACCGTTACCACCGTAGAAGCCAGGAGCAAACATGTGCATAGAGCCACCCTTGCCGTAGGCGATACCCTCCCTACGACCAAGGAGCTCGCCAATGATGCTCTTGACCGTACCTCCACGCATGTAAGCGTAACCGTGGCAGCGGTAGGCGGTGATGATCTTGTCGGCCTTGGTGACGGCGTGCTCCATGCCAGTGGCAACGGCTTCCTGACCAGTGGAAAGATGGCAGAAACCACGAATCTTCTTCTCCTTGTACAGACGGTCGGCGGCCATTTCCATGCGGCTGCGGGGAAGCCAACGTTAGCGAGGGCTTATCTCCCAATGACCAGCCCGGGCTGGCAATTGAATCAACGGAATCATCGTACCGAGTTGCAATCATATCGTAGTACATCTGCTTGAGCTCCTTCTTGGAGGTGGTGAGGTCGTAGGAGGGAGGGTCGAGCTCGTAAGTCTCAAATGACTCGTCCGACAGGCGGACGTCGAAGGGCTTGTCATCCTCCTGTTGTCGCGAGCGTCAGTCGTCAATTGCACGCCATCTCATCGGCCCAAAGGGCAATGAATCCAACTAACGGCGGGGACAGCGTCGCGGTCGACGTGCGACGAGGCGGCGTCGGTGGTGACGGAGCGGCGCGCAGCAACGGGAGCAGCGTAGACGCGGCGCAGCGGGGCCGCGGCCGAGGTCCTCAGGGCACGCGACAACATGGCGGAGGACTGGTGGGAGGAGGGGAGAGGGTGGTAGTTGGTGGTGGAGAGGAAAGGTGGTGTGGGTGAGATGGAGCTCAGATAATTCTCTGTTGGGGTCTCCGGCGGGATCCAGTTGGGAAACGCACAGCTCCCGCCGCGCTGAGCCCTTGATTGTCCGATCATTTCTCCGACACGGAGCGGCTTGTAGCGGCTTGTCGGGCTCTGGCATTTGGCATGCCATTCCCGTGTCCTCTCCAGAACAATTCACAATTGTTTGCCTCTACCGCTATACGTCGTCTTGGTGCTTTGCAAATGGTGGCGTTGTGACTGGCCAGCGATCGGCCCAACGGCCCAAGCACTCCCGCCTCATCAACTCAACTCAATTCGGCTTTAACCATGCCATCCTCGAAATCGATTGTTGGTATCTCAATTCTACTTTTCACGAACCCGCCCATCCAGCAATGCTATTTATCCCAGTGACCCAGAGACGCCGCACCCAACTTGACCAGCCCAACGTCCGTTGTCAATCATGTACCGTGTCCCGTCTTTACTTGCGCCTCTTGGTCTCCATGACCTCGTCATCATCTTCCGAGTCGTCATCCACGATTGCCTTGCGCTTCGACGGGATTGTCCTCGAGCTTCTGCCCTCGCCGTTGGCAGCCCTCTTCTCTGCGGTCTCAAGCAGCCTCTGGTAGTCGTACTCGACACCACTCAGAACGTGCTCGACCCTTTCCACCCTTTCGCTGGCGTCAACCTGCATCAACTGATCGCGGTTGTGGTTGTAGAGCCTCTCCTTGACCAAGTGCCTCCAGAAATAGTAACGCCGATCGTTCGGGTCCGCTGCCTTGTGCTTACGCGTGATGCGGGCGGGCTGACGGTTCATTGCAGGAATCTTGCTCATGGTGTGCATCTCGACCAGGCGGTGGAATTGGCGAGGCGAGATTTTGGACTCGCGGCGCAACTTGAAGAGCACATCTTCGGGCAAGATGAGGTGCGAAGGTGTCGTGGCGTCGGGGCGCAAAGCGTCTTCGGGGACCGAGTCAGCTACGGTGAGGGATTCGAATTCAGGGTTGCGGCGAAGGCGCGCAAGGTCGCACCAGTCCCGGAGATCGTCAAACGCCTCGTTGGGGTCCTCGACCGTCACCTCGAAAACGTTTGAATCGTTCAAGAAGCAAGACATCATGGCGTTGTAGAGGTGACTTCCATGCGCCTGACCTTGGAATGGCGGAATGACGACGAATTGGGAAATGCGCTCGCGGGACGGCGATTCTAGAGGGCTCGAATGCTTGGATGGATCGCCCTGCTTGCCATCTTGACCGAGGACTGACTGCGAGGGGACCCAGAGACGGTAGGTGGTTGAGAAGCCGGCAAAGGTGTAGGGAGAAGTAGTGGAATCGTCCTCCAACGGGGTGACCTCATACCTGCCATGGTTAGTCGAGCAGATTCGAAGAGCGTCAGTCAGTGCCTTACAAGAGGAAAATCTTCCAGCGCTCCATGGTCCAGTCAAAGTCTTCGAGATTTTGCAGTGTGCCACCCTCGATGAACAGAGGAATCATAACCTGCATGCGATGGAGAATCTCCCTGAGCGCCGGGTCGGCCAGAGATCCGTACCAGATCTCAAATTGCCTGTCGCCCTGCGAGTATTTGTGAAGAAGTTGGCCGGGAGGGCGCCATTTGCTGTCGGCAGCATCGTCGCCGTTCTTGGCAGCGTTCTCGGGATGCAAGGCATCAGGGTGCAGGAACTCTTCGAGTATCGCCTCCAGGTCCATGGCCTTGGTCTCTCCAATGGGCACCCATTTCTTGTCGTACTTTATCTGCAGCGAGGGCTTGAGGTCGTGCGCGGTGAAGTTGAGGTTCAGTTCCAAGTCGCTGTAGCCGAAGATGGTCTCATCTTCGCCGAATATGGGGTATGTAAAGGCCGGGTTGAAGGGTTCGTCGAAGACGGGCGTACCATCGCGGCGCACGAGGTTGATCTGGAGAGCCTCGTTCGAGTTTGCGACGACTGGGCGGCGTTCAGCATTCGGCGTGCAATGCGGTGAACTTCAACTTACACTCCTGGATGGCTTCAATCTCCACGCGGTCCGCCATCTTGCAGCACGTCGTCAGAACCAAGCGGTGGTTTTGGGCGTAGCTGTGTTGGTTGGTAGTGAGGCGGAAGCTCTTCCATTAGCTCCCGCGCGCAGACGCGTCGGGCGAGGCGCTAGCGCGCGGGCGGGCGGCCGTGCGCAAATGTATCAGCCCTACAGCTAAAAAGTTGTGGCCACTGCCAACCCGACATGGAGCTCAATACACCTCACCTAGCATTAGAGGAAGTCTTGAGTGCATCCTGAGCGGGAGGATGCAGAGGTCCGAGGCCAATGCTTCCCATAGGCCACAAAACACTCCACATTCAGAGCTCCAGCTGTGATACATTGGAGACCCACATCTCCATGCCGCAGGGCCCCCATCAGCTCCCTCAACTGCCTGACCAACACCCTTCCTTACTATCGCCAGACTCCCACCCGCCGCCCTCGCGTCCCGTTATCTCTCGACCAGTCCGCCGCATGTCGTCGCCCGCTCGAGAACGCCTGCGCTGAAATCTCCCTCAAATTCCAAGGGCGCAAGTCGCTCAACAACTGCCGCCATGTGGAACGGCCTCTTCATGCTGCTCGGCCTGAGCATGATCATGGCCATCTCGTGCGTCAATCGGAGCGAATTGTACCGCAGTGGCTGATACCTTGTTAGATCCTTTTTGGCTGGCTCTCTACCGCTCTCCTTTACCTTGTCGCAGCGCAATCTTCGCTTCATCTCGGCGTTCGGCAGCGGCGTGCTCATCGGCACAGCTCTGATTGTCATCATCCCCGAAGGCATCGAGACTTTGTATACTGCGCACTCTGATACCCACTCACTCTCAACTCGACAACTCCAATGGCAAGGCGCAGGAGTACCGCGGGCCATTGACACCCGCTTGGATAACCTGGAAGGCGCAAAAAAGCTGGCAAGAAGGGAGGATTGGATCCATGTGGATCGCAGCACAGAGAACCTCGCAGATATGACCCGGCGCGACACAGAGCCAGCTAGTCAAGACGAACAAGAGAAGGAGTCTCCATCCCAAGAAGAGCATCACGAAGAGTCTCATGGTCACGAACCTCATGCCTGGGTGGGGATATCGCTGGTCCTTGGCTTCATCCTCATGTACCTCATCGACGCACTGCCCTCGGTCCTCGCCTCGACGCCTTCTCGTCCGCTGCACATCTCGCTGTCCAACCTCTCCAGCGGCCTCCACCACTCGCCCTCGCACTCGCCAGCGCTCTACCCCGCCGACGCGCCGCCGACGCCGTCCTCCAACCCTCCAGCCACAACCATTGGCCTCGTCATCCATGCGGCCGCCGACGGCATTGCGCTTGGCGCCTCGTCCAGCACGTCGAGCGCAAAGCTCGGCATCATCGTTTTCATCGCCATCATGGTGCACAAGGCGCCGGCGGCCTTTGGCCTGACGTCGGTGCTGCTGAAGCAGGGCCTCAGCAAGCGGACAGCCCGCGGCCACTTGCTCGTCTTTAGCCTCGCCGCCCCCGTCGGCGCCCTCGCTACCTGGATCGCCGTCAACATGCTCGGCCGCGAGACGCTGGGTGGCGAGGAGGGCATGCAGTTTGCGACGGGCTGCGTGCTACTGTTTTCCGGCGGAACTTTCCTGTAAGCTGAGCCCTTCTCCCGTTCCACGCAACCAACCAACTGTACAACCACTCTTACTAACATCCGCTGCTTTGCCTCACAGCTACGTCGCCATGCACAGCATGCAAGAAGCCGCCGGCAGCCCCGGCGCCCACGGAGCGCACTGGCCACACCGCTCGCCCCTGTCTAACGGATACGGCGGCGGTGACGGTGGGCTCCTCGACAGCGGCGACGCCAGACCGGCAGGCAGCATCAGCGGGTCCGACGTCGCAGTGCAAGCCATAGGCATGCTTGTACCGCTGCTGGCGCAGATTGGGCACGGGGGTCACTGAAGGAGATGTCTGTCTCTAGAGCACGACGTCTTCATCAGAAGGCGATCGAAGGTGCTGCTGCTGGTGGATACGGTGCGCTACGGCTGTAGAAATAGAAAACCACCACGCTGCTTCATCTACACGAGTTACGCTTGCATGAGACGAGGCGGGACGGGCCGGGACGGGCCATGCATGTCATTGACAGCGAGCATTTCACATTTGGTCGTCGGGCGTTTCTAAGGGGCCGGTGGCATCTTTTTGCCTTGTCTGTAAAATGCGAAGATTTCAACACCCCAATTATGATGCGGGTGCTGGGAGAGACTTTTGCCCCCGTCACAATAATCATTAATCGGACCACGGGAGTCGGGCGGGCGCCAATGGCACGAGTGATTTTAAGACTGGTTGGTACGCACGCGGAGTTCGTATAATTTGGTTCATTGAATGCCGTGTGTCGTGAGAGGGCGTCAGTCTATCTATCAAGCAGAGTGTAGGTGAGGGGAGGGAAGTTGTTGAACTCTCTGGGTGGTCGAGAAGCAGGTGCAAGGGAAAAAATCTTGGGACAGGACGCAAGCATCGAAATATACAAGGCGCGGGCAGGCGGATATGTATGTATGTATGTAGAAGGTGAGCGAGGCGAAAAGGGGGCGGCGAAATGGCATAATGCAAAAACAAACAAAACAGTCGTCTCAACGTCGCGGCATTACACATATCAGCATCATAAAACATCATAGAGCAATGCAATGAACATCCAAAAGATCTGACCAACTCCAGCCGTTCTTCACCTGACCTAAACCCCCCGTTTTAAGCCGTCAGTGCGCTGCTGATGCCCAAGATGCCCATGCCGACAAACGCAAACACCATGCACAAGTTGCGGCTATGCGTCAGGTCCATGGCCTCCTGGAAAAGTGTGAGTGCAACACTAGCCATGATGCCCGCCGTGACCGCAAACATGCCGCCGTAGACGGCTTCGCCAGGCTCGCCGATGCCTGCGTGGCCGGCAATCTTGAACCACAGGGCGGCGACGCCGGCACCGACGGGCTGGCTGGCGCCGCCCAGCAGCGTAGAGATGACCATGGCTTTCCATCGCGAGTTCATGGCCAGGTACAGCGGCAGGGCTAACGCAAAACCCTCGGTGATGTTGTGGATGAAGAGCGCCAGGAACACGGAAAAGCCAAGTTGCGGGTTCGCGTGGTTAGTCGCGTACGTGATGAAGCCTTCTGGGAGCTTGTGGAGAGCGATGGCGATGGAGGTTTGAAGGCCGATTGAAAGAAAAGCGTTGGTGGGGACGTGGTGGTGGTGGTGGGCCATGACGTCTGGGTCGTCGTGCGTGTGAGCATGGTGGTCGTGGTCTTGGTGAGCATGTGGCTGTGGCGACCTCGAGCGGCTGTCGCGGCTGCTATTTGTGTTGTAGTAAGAGGGATTGCTGGAAAGTGTGTTGTAGTCTATAGCGTGCGGTTCCGAGTGCACCTGTGTCAGGGGTGTCGTCTCGTCTGTTGGCTGTCGACGCATCGAGCTGTGGAATGATGCCGTCGCCTGGCGAAGTAGCGTGCCTGATCTCGACAAGGTTCCATAGGCCGATCTTGTACCCCCTCTTGCTTGCACAATCTTGAAGCAATCAACGCCGCATGGATCGGTGTAGCCATGACAGGGTCCGCCCTCGTCACACTTCTTCAACAGGTACTGAGACGCCCTGTGGGCGAGTTGCATGGGTAGTGATGGTCTTCGAGAAAGTTTGGATGATTTTGGTGGCCGAAGAGAGTCCTGACTGGTAAATATTTCACTGTGCATCGAGGCATCCAGACTGACAGGGCCACTGTTGGGGATAGATATGTCGTGAGGTCGTGAATGAGCGTCTTCATGCTCTTCGTGATGATGGGGCTTATCGTGATCGGCGTCTTCTTTCGGGGCTTCTTCGTCGTGGCTGTGGTCGCAGTCGACCACGTGGGATGGGATGAACTGATGCATGATGCGCGAGAGAATCTGGATGCCTATCACACCGCCGAGAAAACAGGCGATTAGAATCCACGCCGCAGATTTCGGTGAGAGGCCGCCTTTCTGCAGCGAACTCTTGGCAGAAGGCAGCATGCTAGATAGCGATGAGAAGAGCTATCACGAATGTGAGTTGTGATGTCATTGGAAAATTCGGACAGCGGGGTGATTCTCACCATGACACCGAAGCTCAGACTTAGGGAGCAGGACAAAAAGGCATTGCTGTCCTGGATCTTGAAGTTTCTTTTACCAGGTAACAGGCGAATGACGATATCGACGCAGATTATGGAAGCTGTACGACTCAGTACCGCGCGGCAGAATGTGGGACGCGGGAGACTAACCTCCAAGTGTGCAAGCTATGAACGGCAAACGTTAGACAGGGACGAGGAGCAGACGCGGGAGGCCGTACCGACACCGCTCATGGCGGTCATGATCCACCCCCTAGTATCATTGTCCAACACCATGGTTGCACCCCTGCGAGCCAACGAGAGGCCCTGGAGCGTCGGTTGTACGGGCGAGGACGGTGGAGCGAGAGTGTGGGGAAAGCGGCAGCGAGGTGCGAGAGGCGGGTGGGTGGAGCGGAGAGAGGAGGGAGAAGGTGAGAGAGAGCGGACTGGTCGGCGGTGGGCTGGTCGGTCGAGTGGGCGAGGTTTTGAGCACCTTGTTGGCAGCGCGAGAAGAGAGAGCCTTCGTTAAGTCGTCAGACCTGTGGCGTCTCGTCAATGCGCCCCTCCTCATTGGCCCGTCGCCCGGTCTGGTCTCCGATCCAACCCAACCAGCCCATCCACAACACCAACCAACGGCCTCAACCGCCGTTCCCCATCGCTCCCACACTCCCGTCGCCCGTCGCCCTGCTGAGCCCAGCTGAGCCCAGCTGAGCCCAGCTGTCGTGCAGCTCGCAGCTTGCAGCATGCACTCTGCAGCCCGCAGCCCGCAACCCGCCCGTCCCTGCGCCTCCCAGAAGCATCGATGCCCAGCTCCGCCGCGCCATGCTTGGACATGGTCCCCGTTCTCATTTCCACCCTCTTCCCGTCGAGACGACGGCTCGTCATTGGGGTCTGCGCTACTCTTCCTTCCCGCCAAGCGTTGTGATGGACTGCCGTCAACTCGCCCAATGGCATGCTCGTCTTGGTCCGCGTTGTGAGCTGTTTTCAAGTTGCTGTGCGTATGCGACCGGCTTCCTCGACGAGATTGAGCGCAGGACACGTGTGCTGTTGGCGACATCAAAACAAACAAACACAGGCTGACGGGCAGCTGTCATGATTTACATGGGCCCAGGTCCCTGTAGGAATGTTTCCGTGCGCTTATTTCAACAGCGAGCTCCATCGAGGCAGGTCTGGCTGGCTTCAACCAGACAGCTGTGAGCTTCGGACCGTGGGACTTGGACCGCGGATGCTCTTGCGCTCTTCACCTTGGACCTGGTCTGCGCTGCCTCTTGTTGTTGGCGGTCTTCTTGAAACATGGCAATATTTGGTTGGCAATCATGTGTCTTGTTCTCCATCGTTGGTTGTCTCGAACGCTCAAACGAAATCGTCTTTGTTACGCTCAGCGACATTGGAACTTCTTGTCTGGTCTTGGGGTGGCGCGGGGTACCTCGAAACCACGCCGGACTCACACAACGAGCGTCTTTGCTTGATGCAAAACAATCCATTTTTCAATCAGGAGCTGATGAGCCTCAAATTCATGCGCGTGGAAAATGACAACCTCCAGTCATGTGCTCCGTCGTCATCTGGCTTCCGGCAGTCGGAATCGCGGTCGTGTGAGTCTGGTGTTGCTGACAAACAAGGCCGATAGCCGGCGAATGGCGTCAGAGGCAGCTAGCTCGGTCACTTTTTGTTCTCGGTCAACGCCTGCAGACCATCAAGAGATAGCCTGCTCTTTCACTCCTCTTTGAACATGGCTTCTCTGCGGCAGGTTTCTGCTGGCCCTCGGCAAGCAAGGCAGCTTCTGCGTTTCATCCGATCGCACCCCATTGAAACTCAAACGTCCCGGTCTGCTTACCCATGGCAAAGTTCGCGTCGCATCCACATTCAAGGACCACGAAAGATTCAGCCCGTCGCCAAAGACAAGCCAGACCCTGAAATCGAATCGACCAATCCTGCCCTAAGCTTCCCGTGCTTAGATGCCGTCGAGAGTAGATCTGCAAGTCTGCAGAAACGGTCACTGCAAGGTCCCGAGCCAACGTACACGTCCGGACACCACGAAACATTTGTTTGCAAGGAGCCTATCCTCTTGGACTGGGGTGGAATTCTTTCAGAATTTAACGTTGCGTACGAGTCCTGGGGCAAACTTAATGCCGACAGAAACAATGCGATTCTGCTGCACACAGGTCTGTCCGCCTCGAGCCACGCCCACAGCACCGAAGCGAACCCCAAGCCCGGTTGGTGGGAGAAGTTCATTGGCCCCGGAAAAGCAATCGACACTGACAAATACTTTGTCATTTGTACAAACGTCATTGGTGGATGCTACGGCTCGACAGGGCCGTCGTCCAACGACCCTGCAAACGGCGAGCGCTATGGGACGAGGTTTCCGATTTTGACCATGGAGGACATGGAGCGGGCTCAGTTCAAGCTGCTGGACCACCTCGGTATCGCAAAACTCTATGCAAGCGTGGGATCGAGCATGGGCGGTATGCTGAGCTTGGCCGCCGGTGTGCTATTT